>CM070713.1:69122381-70521290 GCA_036346275.1 Otatea glauca
TACTCGAGTCTTCCACGGGTCGGATTGTGTTGGCCTCACGAGGCATGGTCGATTTGTCAGTCACAGTGAAGGGACCCTACTGGGTAGCTCGGGGCATTAAAAAAGGAGCAAGGTTTTCGTCACCTCTCGCTCTTCCAACGCACCACGGCATGCCACGTGGATGATTTTCCACGTGGCCTCTTTTCATTGGATAGATGACTCAATTCGTGTCCAAAACAGAAAATCACCAAATGCAATACAAAAACAAAAACCAATTAGAATTGGAAATATAGCACGCCCTCTCCGCCCTAGTCCGTCCCGTCGATATCGTTCTCCCCTGCGCTCCTCTTCCACCGCTCCATCCACACCCCACTCCAGATCTCCAAACCCTAACCCCCATATGCAATTCTACTAACCACTCGCCATGGCGCTGCCTCGCACCTCGCACCTCCTCCTCGCGCTCGTCGCGGCGGCCGTTGCCGTGCATCCGGCGAGCGCGGCGGTGGCGAGCATCGACCTGGGGTCGGAGTGGCTCAAGATAGCGGTCGTGCACCTCGCCCCGGGCCGCGCGCCGATCGCCGTCGCCATCAACGAGATGTCGAAGCGCAAGTCCCCCGCGCTTGCCGCTCTCGCCGACGGCAACCGCCTCGCCGGCGAGGAGGCGGCCGGCATCGCTGCGCGCTACCCGTCCAAGGTGTTCGCCCGCGCGCGCGATCTCCTTGCCAAGCCCTTCCCGTACGTGCAGTCCGTCGCGCAGTCGCTCTTCCTCCCCTACGACCTCGTCCCAGACGCGCGCGGCGCCGCCGCTGTCCGCGCTGACGACGGGCAGGTCTATACCGTCGAGGAGATCGTTGCGATGGTGCTCCATTACGCCGCCGGGCTCGCCGAGGCGCACGTCGGGGCGCCTGTGCGGGACGCGGTGGTCGCCGTGCCGCCCTACTTCGGGCAGGCCGAGCGACGGGCGCTGACGCAGGCGGCGCAACTCGCCGGAGTCAACGTGCTCGCGCTCATCAACGAGCACGCCGGGGCCGCGCTGCAGTACGGGATCGACAAGGACTTCTCGAACGAGTCGCGGCATGTCATCTTCTACGACATGGGCTCAGGTAGCACCTACGCCGCGCTCGTGTACTACTCGGCTTACAACGCCAAGGAGTTTGGGAAGACTCTGTCCGTGAACCAGTTCCAGGTATAACCATGCCCCTTCAGGTCCTGTAGCTGTTCAATTGTGCTTCTCTCAGATGCCTGCTTGTGAGATCTTCAAAAAAGATCTGTTAATTTTGATTTCACATGCCTAAGAGATAGATCTGAAAAATAATATGTATGAATGAGCTGCTATCTTGAGGAGATAGGTGCCCAATTTACTGCTAATGCTTTTAGTTAATTAATTATCTGCAGGTTAAGGATGTTAGATGGAACTCCAAACTTGGAGGCCTTGAAATGGAAATGCGTCTTGTCAACTACTTTGCCGATCAATTTAATAAGCAGCTCGGTAATGGAGTTGACATCCGTGAGTCTCCCAAGGCAATGGCTAAGTTGAAGAAGCAAGTTAAGCGCACCAAAGAAATTCTTAGTGCAAATTCCGCTGCTCCGATTTCAGTTGAATCTCTATACAACGACCTCGATTTCAGGTGCATCCTTGCTATATCTTACATAGTATATACGCATAAGCTATGGTCATGAAATATGGATGGCAATGTATAAAACTCAAGACAGATGAAAATGGACTCAACATTGTCAAATTTGCTGTCCAATCTAACGTGCTGACTTAAATCAATCCTGAACAAATGATTTTCTAAATGAAATGCTTATTTCAGTCCAGCAAATTCTGGCCTAGGAACAAACCTACTATGTCTGGAGTAGAATGGATGATAGACCCTGTTGCCTCTTTTGTGAAATGACTTGACCTGTGTAGGATTGAAGTTGAAATCTTTGTTACATTTGAAATTTTGAAGTAATTGAATCTCATCCAGTTATCCGTACCACATTGTTCTGTAATGGTTGAGTTTTTTCCCAGCTCATGCTTTCAGCTTTTATTTGTTTCCTCCTCAGTATAGTGTGAACTTTTAGTCTTAAATAATAAATAGTGATCAGAACAGCTTTGTGAATCCACCTGTTGAGCTAATGCATTCTGTTTGTTACAGGAGCACCATAACACGTGAGAAATTTGAAGAGCTTTGTGAAGATTTATGGGAGCAAGCTCTAACCCCAGTTAAAGAAGTGCTTGTACATTCTGGCATGAAGATTGATGATATCTATGCCGTAGAGCTAATAGGAGGAGCTACTCGGGTACCAAAACTGCAGGTGATTAAATTTAGTTATAATTTTAGGCTTCTACTTGACTTTGAATTGAGCACCATAATGAGAACATTTTCCTGCACCACTTCATGCTTATAGAAACTAAATTAGTGTTATAACCTGGTGCATGTGTGCATGTGAAATGGTTGCCTGCTTTATATTTCACCTTTTTCACTAAGAAGCTTTCATCATAAATTCAATTCAGTTTTTGCACTTGTCACATACTCATATTTGTTGTCACTTCTCAAAGAGCTTGAAACCAATGTTGTCACATCAGAGGACTAAATTTTACTTGCGAAATAGAGTTGCACACCATATCTAATTCCACCATTCACCATTTATTAGTGTTTTAGTGCAGTGTTTCTATCATTTGCCATATTTTAGCTCACTGAGTACATTTGTATTCTCCTGGTGCAGGCCAGGCTGCAGCAATTCCTGGGACGAAGTGAGCTCGATAAGCATCTTGATGCTGATGAAGCAATTGTTCTGGGTGCCTCACTGCACGCTGCTAACTTAAGTGATGGAATTAAGTTAAACCGTAAGCTGGGGATGATTGATGGCTCTACTTATGGTTTCATGCTTGAAATAGATGGCCCAGATTATGTCAAAGATGAAAGTATTGATCAAGTACTGGTGCCGAGGATGAAGAAAATGCCAATAAAGGTTAGAAAATTTGTTATATTCTTTTGCCTTTGTGGGTGAACTTTTCTTAGTATATTTGAAAAAATATATCTAAACTGGCTTGCTATTTGTTTGTTATGTACAGATGTTCAGGTCCATCAGACATACAAAGGACTTCGATGTCTCTCTGAACTATGACAAAGCATATGAACTGCCTCCAGGTGTTTCATTACACGAGTTTGCGGACTATTCCGTATCAGGCCTGACAGATGCCAGTGGAAAGTAAGCAAGCATAATACTCCCCCTGTTTTGCATAGTCTCAAGTCCTGCTCATAATTAACTGAACTGTCTAAAAGTAATATACCCTTATCTGTGAACCAATTTTCATTGGGAATATTCTATCTGTGAGGTTACAATACATATTGTCACGCCAATTAAACTTACTTGAAAAAGGATCTACCTTCTGACAAAATAATTGATATTGACTATGGCTTCCCTAATGCTATTGCTATCATGTTATATGTATCCACTGTATGTTTGATTTCACTGCATGAATTTAACCGTCCGTATGGTTGATTTCACTGCATGAATTTAACCGTCCGTATGGTTGATTTCACTGCATGAATTTAACTGTTCGTATGTTTGATTTCACGCATGAATTTAACCGTGTACTTTTCTAACCAGGTATGCAGGCCGCAATTTATCTGCACCAATAAAAGCAAATCTACATTTTTCTTTGAGTAGAAGCGAATTATTTCTCTTGATAGGCAGAAGCAGTGGTTGAGATAACTGAATGGGTTGACGTTCTAAAGAAGAATTTGACGCTAGAGAGTAATGGCACCAATCATAAATTGAACAGCTAACAGTACAACAGATACCAAGGAGAATTTGAGTTCTGACAGTGATGCAAATAATTCCAGCACACCCATGGATGAGAGTAATGTTCAAGATACTATTACAGAGAAGGTGCTCAAGAAAAGAACATTTAGGGTTCCATTGAAGGTAAAATAGAGCTGTTCTATTATCTGATCTTCATATTGAGAGAACATAGTTTAATTATATATCTTTTTTAATATAGGTTGTGGAAAAACCGGCTGGTGTTGGATCGATTCTTTCAAAGGAGTTGTATTCTGAAGCAAAAAGTAGGTTAGAGGTACTCGATAAGAAGGATGCCGAACGGAGGAGAACTGCTGAGCTGAAAAACAACCTAGAGTCTTACATATACTCTATGAAGGAAAAGGTACTTTTGCTTCTGCCTTTGTTCTTTAAGCTTTGTGGGAAGTATGTAAATAAGGTGTGGTTTTTAGCTTGTTGTGAACATCGATGTGAAAGTCTCATGCATTCTGATAATGTAATCTTAGAAAGTTGGATGATCCTTCTTGTTTCCTCATATATGAAAATGTGGAAGTGTTAATTTTTCACTGAATTTTAGCTCACACTGATAATATCCATATCTACATAAACTTGGAAAAATGTAGAAGTTTGATCATTTTTTAGCACAGTGATTACGTGCCACACCTTATTTATTTATTGTCTGTTTTCTGTGCTGCCATTTAACACACCACAGCTGGAAGAAAGCACCGATATTTTGACTGTCTCAACTGAACAGGAGAGGGAATCTTTTACGGCGAAACTTAGTGAGGTCAGTTTAAATAATTGGTCTTGCTGTAGGTCTCATTTGTCTAGGTTGCGTCATGCTAAGTTGTTGTATGACAAGTGCAGGTGCAGGATTGGTTGTATATGGACGGTGAAGACGCTCAAACAAACGAATTTAAAGAACGCCTTGATCAACTTAAGGCCATTGGCGACCCAGTTCTTTTCAGGTAATTAATTGTTGATCCATTCAAGTTCATATAGATATAGGTCAGCTATTGAGATTATTTGCTTTCTTTACTTCCAGATTGAGTGAGTTAAAAGCCCGACCGGCGGCTTGAAAATGCTCGATTGTATCTTGCTGAGTTGCAAAAGGTATCCAAACAGAAATTTTAATAATGATTTTTCTAACTATATTAATTTAGGTTATTTGACACAATGTACTTGAATAGTTCCTTTTTGTATAAGAAACAAGAAAGTTCATTCATTTTTACACTTAAAAAATGTGCTTGTTTTGAAAAAGAAAAAGTGCCAGCATTCGTTATATGCATGCATGCTCTGTTAAGTTTGTCTGATTCGAATACAAGATATTTACTAAGAAAGGTCATTGCTGGAGAAGCATAGTGTAACAACAGAAAAACTTCGGGAAAGGTAGTCGTTGGTGAAACATATTGTAACAAACAGAAAAAGTTCCTCTCTTTGAACTGTTACTCCCTGTTTTCCAAATATTCCTGAATTCTCAAAGCTGTTACTGTGCTGAAGTATTTCAAGATGCAGATCATGCCAATATGCACAATTCTTACATGCTTGTTTTATATAAATTATATTGCAAATAGATTTCCTGATAAAAAAAATGAAGTCATTGAATTCTAAATCCACGAAGTAAACCTTCACTTTTCCTTTTATTTCATCTGTATTATAGAACTGCTTAGTTGTAAAAAAATATATAGATTCTAAAGAGGCAGTATTCTCATTTAGATTTTTTTTGGTCTTCTTGCAGATTGTTAAGAACTGGGAGACGAACAAACCATGGCTTCCAAAAAAGAGAATAGATGAGGTGAACCAGTGGGCTTAATGAAGTTTGAATAATTCATTTTGCTGATTATGTTTAATGCTCATTTTATTGGTTGTGTGTAATGTTATCTGGGTCTAGGCTGTAAGTGAAGCAGAGAAAATAAAAACTTGGTTGGAGGAGAAGGAAGCCGTCCAGAGAAGGTATGCCCATTTTGGAGCCCACAAACTTTCTCGAGTCTTAGTTGTAATTATCTTCTAAGTGGCTGACTCCCATCGAGCATGTTGCAGTACCCCTGTTTACAGCCCACCTGCTTTCACATCTGAAGAAGTCTATCAGAAAGTTCTGGACCTACAAGATAAGGTTAGGAAGTTCTTACCAGCATCCTAGAACACTAGGCACAACTTTAATAAACTTCTCAATACAATGGGAACTCAACTGGTGTGCAGGTCTCTAGTGTCAATAGGATTCCTAAACCAAAACCCAAGATTGAGAAGAAACCTCCGAAGGAAGAAGAGCCTGCCAACAAGGAGAATACTGCCTCTTCAGAATCTGCATCCAGCGAGAATGAATCCACTGAAACGTCATCGGAATCAGATGCCCCGGAAGAGGATCACTCTGCATCAGCCAACACTAACAATTCAGAACCAGAATCTCATGACGAGTTGTGATTATTAGGATCAACTTTGGAACACCCTGTAGGACTGGTTTGAAAGACAAACTCCGAGAGGACAGTTTCTCACCGGCTAAACTTTGGTTGCTCAAATTTTCACAAAATTTTTTGACGGCCAAAAGATGAGGTGGTGTAGGATTTCGAGGCAGGCTAGATGCTGTATGGCCGACAATAATTTGATCCATGATTTATATTCCATGTATACATAGTACAAAAAGTCTAACTGGACCGTCGATTAATCTGGAAAAGCCGGAACCTGGACCTCGCCAGCTCAGCTCAACTCAAGGATCGTCCATGCAATTGGACCGTGAAACCAGATTAATCGAACGGTTTTTGAAACTGGTGAATCGGAGACGGTTTTAGAGAACTGAACGGTTTTGGTTTAGGACACAAATTACCTCTTATTCTGCTCCTTTTTGTTAACGTGAAAAAGGGTTGGATATAAGTGGATATTGCTCTTTTTGTATCATAACCTATATTTTTATCTCGGATTCAAAATCAGATATAAATATGAATTTTTTGGAATATGGGTGCAAGGTAGATGTGGATCGGATTTGAATTGACGACGGATAATTTGAGGATGCTATGCATACAAAGAAAAGACGTTACCTGGAGCAAAGAAAGTGTTAAATTATATTACCTATTAGAGCATTATTTATCCTACTTAATATGTAAACTCATATTATAAATTAGTTATGATTAGAGACCCATATATGATATTAAAGGTTATCGATGTTTTATCGGATAGCTATTTTGATGATTTGTCGGATATCTTTTAGATATCATACCAAATACAGATGTCGAGCGGATGTTGTTTTTCCCATGTCTTAATCCATATTTGTTTTAGCTTTATGTCGCACGCGCCATAGATTTAGTTTTTGCTATTGTGATGCTAAATTTTATTGCCATAAAAGTATGATAAGCCACACTTACCTAATGGTAGTTATGGCAAGATTGTTTTCAAACCAAACAAGTTTTTAGTACTCAAACTTTGAAGTGTCGTGAACTTGTGATTGAATGATAATATGACGATTGACCCAGCAAATTTCAATTGGCTATGCGTGCAACTGGTACATGACCATGCATACAGAGATTCAAAGGGGGTATTTTGTTGAACATCACAAGGCTTCAACGCATCCGGTGGCCAACGTATTCGCCTTTTGCATTTGTGCCCATTTGCTGTTTTGCACCCTGCGCGGTCGGAATTGCACTAAACATTTTTTTGGCATCCATTTCCTTATTATGTCCGGAGAATTGATCATTTGCACTATTTTATTTGGTGCAATTGATCATTTGTCTCGTTTGTCTCACTGACATGTGGTCCCAGGGCCCGCAAGTCAGTAGACATCACGGGGCAAAGATCAATGGCACAAGTGAGGGTATTTCATCAATTATTCCTTTTAGGTTCGGGTTTCGCTCACATGAATTCTTAGCATCTGTTGCGAACCAAAATTGGTACCCATTGTGACTCACTGCGAACCAAAATTCGGTTCATTGACTAAAAATGGTTTCAAATGTCTTCCATGATGTCATGAGACATGTAGAATGTGTACTCATCAAAGTTTGATGCCCGGTTGCTTTCTATTACCTAGATTCGCCTAAATTTAGCCCATTGGCAAGGGATGGTTCGAAATGTCAATATGATGTTATAGGACACATAATAGTTGTACTCGCCAAAGCTTGATATGCGGTTCCATTTTGTGCCCTAGATTCGCCTGCGCGAGTTTCCGATATCGTTGTGGACCAAAATTGATACCCATCATGTCCTATCGTCGACCAAAGTTTTAACTCACTGACTATAAATGGTTCCAAATACACCTCATGAGCTCTACCTACTATATCCCCCCAAGTGGAGTATGCTTCTTATATTCTTTTTTCTAGCGTAACTGGGCTATCATGGACTTGAACTACAGACCTTGCCCATGAAGTAAATCATCCTAAGATCCAACCAATCCGGAGGGAATCAATACTCCATTTTGGGAGTGATTCATCGTTCCCGAACGTAGCATACAACTCCCTGTTGTACTGCACTCTTCAAGTGTGCTTCTACCCCTTTCTCCGCCTTACCATGGCAAATCTTTGGGAAATAACTCCGATGAGCAGAAAAAGGAGGGCGTTAAGAGACCCTCTTTGCCCAACCCTAGACATTCTAAGATCTTTTTCAAACCTGCTCTGCCCTTATTTTGAGTCAAGAGATAGATTAATAGCCTCATTCCAATGCACTCGACGGAGCGTCAGAGTGACTTATGGGGTCAAAGACCAATAAGCAGCTTATTTATACCAAGCATTCCTCTTATAGCTAGATCAAATCTCCTAGTTCCCACGGAAAGGAAAAAAAGAATTTCATGTTCTTTGTTTCAGGAAAGGAGAATTAGTGAAGTCCTATTGATTGCTGCTTTCTCCAGACCGATGGGAAAAGCATGAAAAAAGACTCGAATGGTGATGTCCCTTCATCACCCCCAGAATAAAAGAGGCGATCTCGTAGTTCTTGGTTTGTGAAGATGTGTTGCTAGGTGTTCCATTTTTCCATTGAGGATGATCCTCAACCTATGCTCGAGAGATAATTCTCTATCACTGATAATTGTTGTATGGATTCTCGAGAAAAGAGGAGTAATGGTGCCCTCCCCATGGACCGCTCTAGCCACAAGTGAATAGAAAGTTAGATCTACATGGGATCTCACTTGTATCGCCTCATCTATCCTCCCGAGGAGAAGCTTGTTTGGTTTCAAACTCTAATTCAAACAAGAGTATGACATGCTAATGTGCCTTGGATGATCCACATCTTTGGGCCAGGCGATGATGAGCACATTGAACTAAGAGGCCACACAGCCTTGGCACAACAATGTAAATATCTGGGGCGCACACTACCATTGAGCTAATAGCTCGTAGCGCGGGCTTCCCAAAGGGAGGATGTTATGCCAAAAGCGAGAAAAACTCCATTCATTTTCTTTTGATATCCACATATCGCGACACCACACAGGGGGACGTGGGACATAAAAAGGGATCCTATTACTATTAACTAATTTGTTCTGACCTAGGATAATAAGCTCATGAGCTTGGTCTCACTTCACCCTAAACGAAAGAAGATCTCTATATCCTTAGTTTAGCTTAGACGTAGTTGCCTTCTTTTTGGACGTAAAGCAGTGTCAAACCAAAATTCCCAATAAGCATAAGCATTAGCCCTCCATGTAAAGGACATGGCCCAGCCGCACCTTCTAGTATGGCTACCGTGTTACAACTTCGCTCTAGTCGCAAGCCTTTCCGTGATAGACTATTGGTACTGGTCCTACATTTTTTTCTCTGTGGATAGAGGAGAAAAGGGGTTCAACATGAAGAGGATTGCACCATGAGTGAAGCACAAAAGTCAACCCGCTTCAATTATGGAACATGGATTCTAGCAATGCAATAGAGTTGGATCCTAATATCGATCCGAATGAATTATCCTTTCTACATGGATCAATCTTTGCCTATTTCCTCTTCTTGAAAAATTACCGTGGGTGGGGCATATTAAGCGCATCAATCAGTACTAAGAATCGAATATTGGAAGATGGACGCGGTTCTGCATTAGGGACAACTGGGATGTAGAAGAGTTACTATTTTGTATTCATTTGTTGTCGATTTGGTGGAGTCTGGTTTTGGTAGCTTTGTTTGACAGTTTGCTGTCGGCTCTGTTTTTCGCAGCAAAATACTTTGGTAGAATCTGGTGAGTTGTGAGCACCAGATGATTTGGCTGTAGAAATCGCTTTTTCGTTAATTGGAGGCTCTGTCCTCTGTTTTTTTTTTTTAAAAAAAACAGTACTAGGAATCGAAACACCTTTCAAGCTCAAATTGCTTCAGATTCTGAAACGTTCAAACTGAAGAACCCACTAGCGAAGCTGTCACAGTGACACACCAAATATCAGTAGCAGTCTTTGGTAATGCAGTCCCTGGAATTACTGTTACACGACGACTTCCATTTTATTGTGCCCAATATTTGACTTGGTTGCAAACTATAAATCCTCTGGTGACAGTAGTTACTCCATTTGCATAGAGGTCCCTTCTTATCAACCAAGGAAAAACGTAGTAAAAGAACATTAGATAGTATTTGATGCACAGTCCAGGTGCACTTCTTGAGTTGCTACATGCCGTTCCTAATAATAAAATTCGCATTTTCGCCACTTGTATTACAAATCTAACTACAGTCGCCTTCTTGCTCACTGTCACTGATGACCCTTACCAGTCACCAGGATGCCATGTCCAAAACCATACCCTATCCAAGGGGGAAAAGAGAGAAGCCAAACTCAAAATAAATACTAAAATTTCTACAGAAAAGCTCACGGAAACAAAAGATGCATCCAAACATGTTAGGAGATCGAACTCTTCAGTTACCAAACCATTCTTACCTGATATGTTACATTGTACACATTGAAGCCGTTACTGAAGAAAAGTTCTCTCCTGTTTAACCCATATAAGAGAGCTCCAAAACTTAGTGAGCCTTCCATTTTCTAAGCAGGTGATCGTGGATGGTTCCTTTGTTAACCTTCATCAGACTCTGCTTCAGCTTTGACAGTGTTGACGAGGTCAACTTGATACCCCGATCGATCATGTCTTCCGCATACTTGCAAGCCTCAGGCAACCTCTCATCCTTCAGCTTTGATACAAGCATGTTACCGCTCTCCTCCAATGGTGGCAAGCCATTCGCTACCATGCAGTTCCACACCTTGATCCCCGTCTCCCAATCACGTGTATCCAAGAACATGCGAAGTGCAAGTGAGCAATTTTCCTCATTCGGCCAAAACTCATTCTTGACCATCTCGCTAAATATTGCCGATGCCTCCCGGAGCTTCCTCCCTTTCAGCAAGAATTGGAGGACCACATTGTATGTGTCTGTGTCGGGAAACACTCCATAGAAGGCCATGTCGTCGAGGTAATCCACAATCACCTCAGCATGCCCAATAGTGCCCTGCAGCATGATCATTGTGTTGTACATTTCCTTATCTGGGATGAGCCCCCGACGTCCAACAAAGTCATTCCAAAGCACCACTGCACCGCGCAATTCGTGCGCCTCAAGGTGCGCGGCTAGTGCCGCACGAAAGAACTTCTCCTGGTGAACACCTGTGTCGGCACAAGACAGCCAGATAGTCCATCGCCACCGGTAGCGCCGTGGGGAGCCACTGAAACTAGTGTTGTAAGGAAAGAGTCATACGCAGGCACGTTGGCAGGATCCAAGCCGATGGCGCGCGCCATTTCGTCGAACACCTCGCGTGCAACGATAGGGTCGGCGGCAGCCTCGCAACCCTCGAGGAGTATGGCATAGGAGTCAGCGTCGGGGCGAATGCCGGCCTCGGCGCGCGCCACAGGGATCGCGGCGCGGGCGTCGTCGAGGCGGGAGGCGCGGCAGAGCGCGGAGAGGAGGGAGTTCAGCGCAGGCGTGTCGCGTTCCATGCCGTAGAGCGGCATCTCCACGAACGCCTTGAGAGGGGAGCTGGCGGGATTGGCCGCCAGGGAGGAGAACACGGAGGCGAAGGTTGCGAGGGAGAGCAGGCCCTGGGATCGCATGGATGAGACGGTGTCCCACATGGGCTCGAAGAGGCGGTTCTTGCCGAGGAGGTCGACGACGAGGTTCCAGGAGTAGGGGGAGTGTTGGTGGCGGAGATGGCGGTGGCCCGCCCAGCGGAAGAAGGCGACGGCGGCTCTCGGGTGGGCGTAGGAGAAGCGGAGCACCTGCTCGACGTCGGAGTTGGTGACGCGGACGTCTGCGTCATCGAGCGCGGCCTCGACGTCGGAGGCGGAGGAGGCCAGGATCTCGCAGAGGAGGCGGATCTTGGGGGGCAGGTCGGGCGCATCCTTGTATGTGGAGAACGTCGGGGCGGACAGCTCGTGGGCGCGCTTCGCAGCCGGGGGGCCGGCGGCGTCGGACGGCCGCTTTGGCCGGTGGTCGGACATAGCCGCGGCCGGTTTGGGTGCCGCCGCGCCGCTGACTCGAGGGCTCGGGGCAGGGTGGAATTGTGGGCAGAGGCGGAAGGTGGGAATTTTGCCGACGGTAAAATTTCTCTCTCTCTTTCGGAGTGGGCAGAGGCGGAGGAAGGTGGGGATTTTTGCCGACGGTAAAATTTCTCTCTCTCTTTCGCAATGTCTAATTAACATTCGATTTAATTTTTAAATAACGAAAAATATTATTGATGAACCTTAATAAAAATAAATGAATCATAGAAAAAAATAAAAAATAATTTTTCTAACCTAGACAAAGTAAGATAGGATTAGTGAACTTTAATAGAAAATAAATAAATAACAGAAAAAAATAAAAATAATTTTCAAAGAAAAATAAGATTGGTGAATCCTAATAAAAAATAAATAATTCAAATCACCTATTTAAATACGGATCAGATAAATAAAAAAATAACTGAAATAAAAAAACAACCAACAGATTTTTAGGAATTCCTCTGTCTCCCTTTATTTTAGTCTTATCCTAAGCTTATAGACTCCTACAGGCTACAGCGAAAGAGACCCAGGCCGAGCCGAGAACACCGAAATCCTAACTGAATCGCGAGAAGCTACAGGGACGGCGGATGGAGCCCTCCTTGGTCGTCTCGGCGAGCCAAACCCTCGCCGTTGCCCACCGGGGAGGCTGGAGGCGGCGGCTGGTCATCGCCAATCCGGCAGTGCCGGCACTCCTCCGACGCTGGTGACCTTCCTCGGCAAGGGCGGCTCTGGCAAGACCACCGCGGCCGTCATCGCCGCTCAGGTAACATCTTATTTTGTCCCATGATTGTCTTCGTCATTATATTGATATAGGAAGTGTATAGTTTTGGTGTGAGCTCGCTACTGCGCTGGTAACAGCCAATGCTGGACTGCAGTTTAGATACTAATTACCCTGGATGATGGGTACGATTTAGCTGCTCCGCTGCTCTAAGCATTGAACTGAGTACGTCGTAGGATGCGAGTAGAAAAGACTACACAACGGGGTCGTATTAGCTAATGGTGTTGCTATCGAGTTATATAAATCATCTCGCACTCTCCCCACATGATAGTTCATGAAATAATTGCCTTTAAAATCGCCTTCTCCATGTTGTAGTATTATGCAAGTGAAGGCTTCAAGACATGCCTGGTTATACAGTCCCAAGATCGGACTGCGGAGCAGTTGATGGGCTGTAAGATTGGGAACTCGCTGAGTGAGTGTGCTGCTCATCGTTCGACCATAAAGCTAGAGACTAGTAAAGTAAAATACTTTGTTGAAGGGATCTCCTGATGTTTTAGATATTAATTGCATCACACACTGGAATATGTCTTGATGGTGAAGAATGTTTTCTGATTAAACCACAGATTCTACTTAACCCCTTCATCGGTTGAAGAAAGTAGATGCACAGATCAATTTTACTGAAGGAATCCTTGAGGGGGCAGGTGCTTAACTTTGCTATAATATGGGAGATGAGGATAAAGCAGTCATTTGGGTTGCTGTTTTTCATAGGATAGATTGTAGGAGAGGAGCTTGGAGTTTTACCTGGAAGGATTCGGTCTGTTCAGTATTGGCTCTTCAGAAGCTACTTAAGTACTTTTCAGCTGTAAGGAATAGTTCACAAGGGGAATTTGACGTGGTAGTGTATGACTGCAACAATACAGAGGAAATTATACGGCTGATAGGTGCTACTGAGAGGGCAACGTATGGATTCTCCTTGGCCTTAACGTTACATTCACTCGGTACTCTAAATTTAATGTTGGTGCTATACAAAAGACAAATCTTACTTGAGGTCTGTGAGGGACCTAGCAGAGAAGACTGACATAGGAAGACAGGCTTCTCTGTCATTACTGAAGCTAATTTATGATGCTGCAAGGCCAAATGGTAGAACCAGTGATGGAAGACTGAGTACAGAGATTTGGAATGAAATCGAACAACTTCTTGAGGTAAGTTATATCCCAATATAAAATTATTTTATGTTGCCCAGTGCATACAAGGAGAGATTCTTTGGTGTATGCTTTTACTGACGATGTGATGCTAATTGATGAGAATAGGGTAGGCGTTGATAGAAAACTTGAGTTGTAGAGGAAGACTTTAGTATCAAGGGGTTTTAGACTTAGTAGGACTAAAACTAAGTATATGAGGTGAGTTTTCAGCGGTGCTATGGTGGGTGATGGAGATGTTAGTCTGGATGAAAAAGTAGTGCCTAGGAAGGAAACTTTTCGATATTTGGGATCGATGCTAAAAAGTGATGGTGAGATTGATGAAGATGTGAGCCACAGGATACGAGCGGGGTGGTTAAAATGGCACCAAGCATCGGGTGTCTTATATGATAGAAAAGTCTCTTAAAAGTTAAAGGGTAAGTTCTATAGGACGGCAATTAAACTTGCAATGTTGTATGGAGCAGGGTGTTGGACGACAAAAAGACAGCATGTACAGAAGATGAGCGTAGCAGAGATGCGGATACTACTGTGGATTTGTGGTCATACAAGGCGAGATCGAATCCGCAATGATGATATACGTGATAGGGTTGGGGTAGCGCCAATTGAAGAAAAGCTTTCCAAAATTGTCTAAGATGGTTTGAACATCTCTAACGGAGGCCTCCTGAGGCATTGGTGCGTAGTGGAATTTTAAGTCGTCGTGAAAAACATAAGAAGAGGCAGAGATCGACCGAGACTAACTTGGGAAGAAATAATTAAAAGGGACTTGCGGGATTGGAACGTTCCCAAAGATTTGGCGTTGGATAAGAGTGTATGAAAGTTAGTGATCAACGTACCGGAACCATGATCCAAGATCGAAGGTTTAGGGGTTTTATTGATTTTGATTGTGTTTCTTTCCTAGCTTACCCCAAAACATGTTTGGGACAAAAGGTTTGGCTGCTGTTGTTGTTGCCCAGTGCATACTTATTCTACTATTTGCAAAATAAAAGGTTAATCTGCTAAATATTGTAGAGAATCTTACTTTGGTTTGCCGATCCCTCAAAACTTGCGTGCTTTCTCATCATGGACCCTAGGAGATCAATCTCTGTCCTCTGCGTTGCTATACTGGGGGTGCACCATTCAAGTTGGCGCACAAATATCTGGAGCGTCTGGTTATACTGAAGACCCTTTGCATCAAGAAGTTGCTGAGAAGTTTTTGCCATTGTCTTTCTCATTTCTGCGGTTTCTACCAATTGATTCTACTGCAGATTGGGGCAGAGCACTAAATTCATTTTGCCAAAATACAAAGGAGCTATCGAGGAATACAAGCAATCAGGTGTATCGTTCCGTCAGTTTTGATTATGTGCAGAAATCGGTAACCCTTCTCATGCCAGGCTTTGATAAGTCTCAAATCGAACTATACCAAGGCCCTGTTAAGCAGAGCTCTAGATCCCAGCTCCACCTCAGATCTGGAGCTTGTAGGTTAAAATAAAGTGAATTAAGTTTATATCTTTAGTCTAAAATGTAAACAAGATGACCCACCTAAACACTCTTAATGTACCCACAGCTTCAGCTCTATAAATTTTGGAGCTAGAAATACCTTGCTTCACCAACTTCACGGATTTTAATAGAGTTAGAGTTGTGGCAAACACCCCAAGTAAGACTAATGATTTCCTCTTCATTACCTTCATTGTATATTCTAGTCAAAGCTAATTAAGTCAAATTCTGTCAATTGTATTTCTAGTTAGATTTACTTTTTCAGAGATCGTGCTGTCTTTATACAAACTTACATGGTTTTCGGAGTCTTTTGTAACCACAAAGCTAGAACCCCCAAAGCGATGACAAAAAGCCTGAACCAAACCCTTAACTTAAAAAGTGTGACTTGGGTCCTGAACTATACCTGATAATGTTCGAATGAATGTTCAGTTAGTTTAATGCTAACAGCACACTAGCACAGTACACATGGACTGCCACATCAGTAACCATGTCAACTTTTGGTACAAAGTGCATCTTCCCTATCAGGTGACATGAAACAATCACGATCAGTACTTCAATGGTTTTCCCTCCTAATACAAGTTGCATAAATCTTAAAGCAAGCGAATGGTTAAATAATCACCATCTACTCTTTATTCATGTTTTAATATTTGTGCAACTGTAAAAAAGAAAAACATGGAAGCACATGTCAACAATCACTCATCCTTGGCACTAAATCAATGGAAGGAACTTTCAAGTATTTTCAGCTTTTTTTTGGTCTTTGCAAGCTAGCCAACCTTTTCTTATCAGTTCCCGAAATCTAATGTGCTTATATGAAAACTGAAGTATTTCTTTCTGGCTATTGCTGATGCTGCGATCTGTCTGTCTGCTCGTCCATGTATGCCAAGAGAAAATTTCAAATGAACCTGGCATGGGCAACTTGGTTTCTTGCTCGTAGCATAAAAGAAGCTCTTAAATAGTGCGAAACACCAGGACTCGGTTGGAGAAGTACAGTACTTTAGGTCAAAGTTTAATTAGTTGTTTGTGATTTTAAGTTCAAATGACCAAGATGATCTAAAACATATCTCCAAGTGGTTACCGTGTTGTATCCTATATGCATGCTGGAACACTTCGTTCATAGTCATCCAAGGTGTTAGCCAACGGTACGCAAGAGACTTTCAGCTTTTTGCAAGACTAATAATCACTGATTTAATTGGGTGATTGTTCGTGTCAATGCCGAGATTATATTGACTTGTCCTTTTATCTGAAATGCAGTATAGATGTGGCTCAGAACTATTGATCGAAGCCGGAGACCAGAGGCGCATCATAAAGTTGCCACCGGCGATGCTGGGGAAGGTCGGGGGCGCCAAGTTCGTTGTGACAGGAACCTTATTGTCAGCATCCGGATCCGGTAGTAGGGCCTTGAGTGATAAGAATTCAGAAGACCGGCTCGGCGAACCAAACCGGTAGGGAATCAGCATTGTAAGCCCGGTTTAGACCGATTCCTGCTGATCTTGGTAATCGTTGTTTTCTCGTTTGCTTTAACACTGAGATTTCACAATGAACTTATAAAACCAGAAGTAACCGATACTAATAAGTTTGTCGAATTTTTCCCAGTTATGTAGCAAAGTAGGACGGCACTATTGAATTTTGATTCGGACTGTTGGTTGATTGGCTGATCACTGTCTTCAGTTCCATGCTTTGTTATTACAGCCTGCGCGGAACCATCAGAGCCGTTGATTGCTCGGATCCCTTGATAAAGCCCTGCCCCACTGACCCGTTCTTTCACCCTGAAGAAGAGCACTCGAGAGAGTTCCAGAAAAATCCCGTACTCCCTCGCGCGCAAAATCCTCTGCGACGACTTCCGCATCCGGAGAGAACTAGACGGAGAAAACACTGCAAATGCCAGTGCACGTATTCTCGATCATTCTCCGGACGCCACTGTGCTCGCATCTACTACAAAATGGCCATTCGTGCGGGTAGTAAATCTGCAAGACAGACGCACATAGCCACTAGTTAATCGCGCGCGTACGAACAGTTTTAGAACAGCATGTCTTTGGCGCTCTCTCGCGTGCTGCTCGACAGGTTCTTCTCCGACGCCGCCGGCGTTGGCGAAGCACGGCCGCCGATGGACTGGAAGGAGACGCCGGACGCGCACGTTTTCAAGATGGACCTCCCGGGGCTTCCCAAGGAGCAGGTGGCCGTGGAGGTGGTGGACGGCCGGATCCTGCGCGTCCGCGGCGGCAAGCAGGAGGTCATCAAGGACGACGACGCGACCGAGGCGGGGAAAGGCGTCCAGCAGGAGGAGGGGGAGGAGGACGGCGACGCCGTGAGATGGCACTGCAGGGAGAGGGCCGCCGGCGCGGGGAGGCGCGCGCTCTCGACGGAGTTCCGGCTGCCGGAGGACGCGGCCGCGGACGAGGTGAGGGCGGGCATGGCGGACGGCGTGCTCACGGTGACCGTGTCCAAGCGGAAGGGCGGCGGCAAGAAGCGGCAGCACGGCAAAGCAGCGGGCGACAAGCCCGTGTGCTGCAGGTTCTGGCCGTGACATGACACCGCGAGATGAGATGTGCGAGTCGCACCACACGAGCCTGCACATGTGCGCTTGTTTTCGTCTTTGCAAAGCTGGTTTGGTTTGGTGCACGCGTGTGCCGATGTAAAAAGGTCAATTCCGATTCGTGTGCCTGTACAGTTGCTCTTGCGCTTTGTACTAGTGAACTGAGCTGAATCTCTTGTGCTACTGTGCTAGTGTGTGACCTCTATTGCACCTGTCCTGTACTACTGCTTCCGTTGCTGCTTTGCAGCATAACTTAGCTTGTGATTTGAGGCTTTTCGTTTCACTATCGAGCAAGTCTTCTTCAACATTCTATAGATCCGAACGCGTCGTGCCTTAATTGATTGTGGAGGCGGGAGGCGGGAGCGTTAGGTAGCTGCTATGCTCATTTAACGTTGTTCTTCAGTAGCTTTCCACTTCCGGCTTTTGCTTCTGACGTCTCGTCCGCGGCCAGGGAGCCCCAGTAAGCAAAATCTGGGCTATCCATCAGTCGTAATGGGCGTGACAGTGAGACGGTTGGTGATGACGCGATGCGAGGTCCTTCACACGGTGGCGGCGACATCCTTTTCCCCGGATTTATTTGCTCCATCGGTGTTAGATTATCCGGCTACAGCAGCCACCCATATAACCACTGCCCACTGGTTGATGTGTGCTGTTGAAGTGTTGAGCTCAACTGTGAGTCTGTGATGTCTTGCCTGCTAAAAAGCTGTAGGCATCACAAGAGTTTGCTGTTTTTCTGTGTGTGTAAGACAGTAGAGAGAGAGAAAAGGATTTCTCGAAAATATTATTCAGGCAGTACGTCAAAATCATTTTTTACTTGGCTGCAATTAAGTTTATTTTGCTCTCAGAAAATTTTAATTGTAGTTAAACCATTTCGGGAAAAGCTATGCTGGTATGCTAATAATTTCGGTCTCAGATGTTGGATAGCTTGCTTGAGCCTGTTGAATCACAACAAACATTCAGAACGCATAATGGGTGGTTCCACCCGAAATGTTCTGTCAAGTGTCAACCAATTCGTCCCGTTTAAGTTAAGCTCCTCTTTTTTGGGGAGAAAAAAGATGAAGGAAACTTAACTACTTAAGCAGCCCTTTGGTTTGATCAGGTCTGTTTATAGCAACTGGGATTATAATAAGATTAGAAATGCCTCCGTAGTCTGTATAAGAAAAAAACTTATTTAAGTACAGGGAGAGAATCCTCCAAGAATAAGAAGTTTTTTTTAAAACGATTACCCGGATTTCCATTTAAGCAAAACTGAAACATATTACAGACCCAGGTTCAGTGACAATTTTTGGGCATTACACCAGGTATGGGTAGATTGCACCAAGCAAAAACTGACCCAACCTGCGTACTGCCATCAAAACAAAAACTAAACTAAGCTACAGAAGAACCAAGTATTTAAGTACCAAGCATTCAACTAGTTTTAAGCTATTACAAACTCTTTTATTTCGGCTCAGAGCCAACCAAACTTTTTTGGTCCTCATTCACTTGGGGGAAGCGACGTCATGTATTGCAGATTCTAGATCTGGGTAATGGCCTATCTTTTTGGGCTGGTTCTCGGCGTGATCGGTCCAGCACGGTATGGCATGGTTGTCTTTAGGCCGAGTCAGTATGGCACGAATTGAGTTATGTCGGGCTTGAAAACTCAGCATGATAGACAGTATGACACGACACAACCGATTAGGCCTTGCCTAGGCTAGCCGACATGAAAGCAGTCTTTTCGTAAAAACATCATATCTACAGTCTAGCACATCATCAACTATCTTATCCTAGCACCCTAGACCATCAATAAATACTACCTCTCCCCTTTGCCTCCTTGCATGACCCATCCGACGCAATGACCATCTTCCCACACTTCCGTCATCTCATCTCCTCTCGCCCTCTACCCCTGCTTCCTCCCCTGGACATTAGGGAGTAGTTAGTATGTATATATGTCGTTATTGTACTCCTTTTCTTACAAGGGAAACCCTACTCTGGGGTATAAGATTTTTAACGAGACAATAAATTTGTATTGTATCTAATGAATAAATAAAATTTAGTTTCTTTCCCAAATAATTATGTGTCTTTGGATCCTCGCCGACGGTCGATACTGCTCCTCATCCTTGGTGCCGCCCATGGCGACGGACCGATGTGATGACATCCGCAACTCCACATGTCCAACTGAATAAAGCCTAGGCTAGCATAGCAACTCCACAATAAAGCCTAGGCTGGCATAGCACGGCGACGGTACGGTGGGCCTTGGACCGTAGCTGAACCTTACCAGAGATGAGTCGAACTAGTATGACACGACACGAAGGTGGCTATACCGGGCAGGCATTATAGGCCACTGCATGAAACCGTTGGGAACTCCCACCTCTAGCATACTCTCTCCTCAGATTCCCTAGTGTCCTTGTTGTCACCTCCTCATATCAGCATCAGGTTTTGCATTCCTGGCCTCGAAGCATCAGCTCGTGGACTCCTGGTTACCGCAGGTGCCTCAGCGCTTCATCTTGGATAATTTGAGCTCCTTACGAAAATAAGAAGTACAGGGAGAGGAGTAATATTTGTTCAGTTGTTCTTTTGTGACAGATCAGTGTACAAACTTAAGTTTTAGGTCGGTATGAGGGCTATACACTCGTAGACACTGAGTCTAAAACTCGACATAATCTGTGCTACCAAAAAGACAAACAGACAACTAACACTCACAGTTTTATCCCTGTCAAATCTCACGCCCTCTAAGTGCCGCAAAATAATAGTAGTTAAGTGCCAAGATTGCCATAAAAATTCCTCCTCCTTGCTACTTCATCCGGCCATAAAGTAAAAAAGAAAAACTTGCACGCGCAAGAACGCAAGAAAACTAGGCGATCCAATTGATTCAAGCGTCCTTCAAAAAAATCGATTCAAGAAAGAAACTGAAAGAGGCGCCAACTTCTGGAGAATAGCAAGCTAAGCTTCGATAAACTCTGTTACATGGTACTCACTACACGCGCCAAAGGGTATAAAAATGAAAAGCAAAGACCAATTATTACGAGGAAAAAAAGGAGGGAAAAAAAGAAAACCATGTACTATACACTAGAAAACAGAGGATGGCGCCATGGCTTCAAAAGTTTACTGCAATCACATTCACAGGGGCTCTCTAGTAGCCTCCGGCGTTGACGGCGAGCTTGACGGACGCCGGTAGCGGGCTGCGCAGGGGCGAGCGCGGCGGCGGCGGCTGCGCCAGGCGGCGCCCCTCGGCGTCGTAGTAGATGACCCCGGAGAAGTCCAGCGGCTGGCACCGCTCCCCCATCAGTATCTCCTTCCTCCACACCCCGTCCTCCTCCTCAAAGCTTCCCTCCCCCTCCGCCCCCACCTTCTTCCTCCCCTTAGACTTGGACGACGCCGACGAGAGCGCCTTCTTGAGGCCGCCGCCGCCGCCCCCGAGGAACGGCACGATGGCCCGCGACGAGAAGGACGCCGCGAGCCCCGGCCGCGGCCGCAGGTGCAGCCGCCGCGCCGCCCGCGAGAGCCGCCGCGCGCACGTGCCCATCAGCGCCACCACCGCCTGCGCCAGGCTCACTCCCATTGGCCTCAACTCCCCCTCTCCGTCTCCTTGTTCCTTTCTTTCTTCTGCTCCGTTTCTGGATGGCTTCTCTCGTGCGCCTGTCGCTGCGCCCGCCGTTTCGCGGGTATTTGTAGCGCCGTGATGGTGGGCAAGTCAAACAAGCCGGACGGGACGGTTTGGTTGATTAAATTAAATTAATCATCACTCGCGATTAGATGTTTTTTATTTGATTAATTGTGTTCGCTAATGGATGGCTGGGTTGACCAACCATACATAGGTGGCGAGATATGATCGACGGTCTAGCTAGGAGTGGATTTGCGCCTGAAATACACGTACTTGTGAGCGTATTAATGGAGTGATGACGATGGACTGTCTTTGTGGGTGACAAGATTACAACAAGAGAGTGCTTCGATACTTTTCCTTTCGACAACAGACAAATATTAAAGATAAATAAATAGACATGGTGATTACTTACCCTTCACTTGCATTGCAAGATTTATGCAACTCAGACAGGAGGAAAGATCAAGATCGCTCTTACAACAATAACCCGTGTAACTTTGATGATTGAAAGCTTGGAAATTAACAGTTGAAATTAATAGAGAAATAAACTGATGATTTTGTTGGCTATGCCTATATATTCCTAAGATGGAAGGAGCATTAAAGTTTTTTAAAAAGATGACTTAAACAAAAGATCTTGCTATGTTTCCAAAATATTTGGCTTCCATGTATAGCGAAATCACCAGGTAATGTGACAGGAAGTACGTACTACGTATTAGTGTATTTATAGGTGCACCGTACTGTATTGTATCCTACTAGATCTTCCATTGTAGCTGTCCATAAAAAATAATCCACAATTGTAATCACCAACTATACATAACTCGAGTCAACTTTGGAGCTGGCCAAGTCGGATAACCGGATCAATATACAATTCACGCCCTATTGGAACAAGCAAAACAACAGTAGGCGGATACTAGTTATTGTCTCGATACATGAAGCCAACGTTGATTAGAATCATTAGATGGTCATCATGAGTAAGCTAAAACTGGTCATGACGTACAGTCGTGTACCGATCGATATTTTCATGTCACGCACAGATGATGCGATCGCACCTGGCCTTCTCTTTTTCTATATGCATAAATTAACGACGAACGAACTCATGCGTCATTTCGGATCAGCGCTAAACAAGATCGATGTACCTACCAACGAAGATTTTTAACGCCGTCGAGGAGTCGATCGATCTAGCTTTCGTTACGAATATGCATGCTCGTTGCTGCTGCTAGCTAGCTCCATGTGTTGCGCGTGACTGGGGCGAGCGGAAAGCGTGGTGTCAAGTGACCTTGTTGTGTTACAATGGCGTTGCGTTGGCTGCCGCTACGAGTGCGCCACATAAGCGGGGCACAAATGCTCGTCGTCTGCTGTCCATTTCTAACCCAGAAAGTTGCCAACATGAGTACATGGTGGTGTTGGTAGTGGAGGAATGATCCAGCTAGTCCACTAACGCTCATCGTGTTCACATTTGTAAATTTCACAAAATTACAATTTTTTGTCTTATAAACTACTAGAGAACTATAGGTTTTAAGCTTTTATTTCATAATGATTTTAGGAGAACTTATGTCATAAAACTATATGTTTTCAAATTGATCTTGTAACGGGTCTGACAATATGCAACGTGAGTGTTGCATGCATCAAGCAAATACAGAAATACACGCATCATTTCAGCTGATTTTACAGGTTGATCGACACAGTCAGCTGTGCTTCCTTCACTACTGCAGGTCCCAGGTTTTGTTGGGGAATATAACGCATTCGCATCTAGCCGGCCTCAATTCTATCGGCTTGAAATTGATCGCCCCAGTTGATGTAAGCAAGTGACTCGTGCGCATGCCGCGCACTAGTTGTGCATTATTGATGTGAACCTTACCTCATAGTACTACCACCCTGGTCTGTGTAAGTGGTGGATGAGTGGTGAGTGACTGAGTGGTGACAGAGTGACAGCACTGTGGCTTTCCATTTGCCAACGCCACTTACCTGCATCGTGGTATTCATCTTGTTTGCACTTGCACCCCCTGCACCGGGATAGCAGGATGCACAAGGATAAAACATCTTGCTTCGCTTCCTCAACCCTCACGCGTGCATGAATCTTCTGATCCGTTCCATGGACCAGCGGACAGCAGTGCTTCCAGGCTGAGTCTGAAACTCTGAATGTGTCCGCAAGTTGCAGCAATCGATGCGAGTGTGATTGCAGTATTGGAGTGGCACTTTTGACAACATTGTTCAACTTTGGAAATTTCGTGTTCTAGTATGTATTTCAGTTTTTTTTTTCCTTTTTGCAGTTCTTCGAATCGTTTGCTATATAGCGAAAAGAAACGTTAGGACGGATTCGACCTGGTACAGGAACGAACGTAACCATCTTGCATGAATTAGGAATAAGTAAGGTGGTCGATCAACATCCCCGTCTTATTTGTAACATTGTTTTTGTAACATTGTTTTCAAAATTAAGGTGTGTGTCGACCGTATTCAAGTCTGTAGACATTAGGTGTGAGCAAGCATGGGTCCAAATTTAATAGGGGATGTACCGGCCATAGTACATGAACTTATATTTGAAGAACAGTAATTAAGTCGTTCACAAAAGACAAACTAATTAAGCTAGTTGATTGTTCGGTTGGATTCAATTGAGCGTGCAATTGGAGATTTCTTATGTAGTCTTCTTGCTGCTATGTTGAGAGATTCTTATATGCCGTCACCGTCAGTGCAAGTCGTCTATACATTTGTGCGTCTGCAACGGCCGAGTTCGGTGCAAGTTCTGTGTTTTTTTCCTTTGTTTCTGATCCACAAGTCATTATTTAGAGGGGGGAAGTAAGAATCTTTACAACAGAGATGCGATTGCGCGTGTTTTATATGTCTAGATTCTTTTTTGTCATGATGGTAAGAAGAGTTGATTAATTCAGCCGCGCAAATATACTTATTAAGGTACGTTTTAACATCTTTGTTTTAACATCTTACGAGATACCAAGCGTATATTGAACTAGTAACAAGAGGTATCAAAAATTTTAAAAACGGAGGTACCAAGAGGTAAAAAAATTCAAGAGTAATTTAGTAGTATCTTACCATCTAAGGTTCGTAAAAACTCTAATTTATTAAACACGTGGCCTAATAGAGTGAGATCCTATCGTCAAATAATGCAACATCCAAAAATAAATAAGTAACCCCACAGTACGTTTAGTTGAGCAGTTCCATGTACACAAACCTCGCTAGGCTGGGGATTCTAGAAGCTCCCTTCAAACTTGGGGCGGCTCTTATCTCTTCAATAAGCAAATCTGTAGACAAAAGGCCAATCGAATACGTCCCCTGCGGCTAAAAAATCGAGAGGTCGAGGCCGTTTCAGTTTGCTGCTTGAAATTTTGTTTTTTTTTCTCCCACGAGTAGTTCCATCCCCTTCGGCGCACGCACAACCTGCCTCTGTTTGTGCTTGTGCGGACGTGCTCCGTGCGTCGGATCACGCGCGCGCGGCCGATCCTAGCCGTCCACATCATTACAACGCGTGGATGAATCTGATTAGCTAGTATTACAAGTGGAGCATCAAATTTTTCGAAACATCCAGGTGCAAGCGTGCAGCGCCCTTTGCAAAAATCTTCGATGCGCCGCCTCCACTTTGCACGCGCGCGGGTGAAATAGCGCTCCAGCCGAGCGTGCGCCGACGTCCGCCACCAGCTCGGTGCCCAAGGTCGGCTGCGCAGCCGCGGGGCGCATGGCTGACGAGTAACGCAGCGACGCCATGCTTTGTAATCTTTCGGTTACTCTGCGCGCGGTCATTGCCCTGCAGTCCTCTTCGATATCTTTCTTGATGTTCCGACAGTGACTGGTAAGGTTGATGTGCGGTCATGGATAACGATGATCCGAACCAGCGGCTTGACAGAAAGTTGCATTCTAATGCCGATTCCATGTTCGCTTTCGGCCAGAGGTATTGCTAGTTTAGTTCAGTCGCATGGCACCGGCGCTAGTGCGTAGTACTGATCGAGTACAGCGATTACGAAAAGTTACACGGGGATAGATAGATGTTTAGATTATTTGATATGACAAGCGATGAGAGGCCAGCGGTGACTCGACGCTTACTAAACCATAGTGGAGCTTGGAGAATAATAATGGCGCAAGGATGGCCCCTCGGGTATAGTCGGATGAAAGCCAACTCTGACTAGTGTAACAGTGTTCATCCCATTTGTCTGTCCTATGTCGCCGTGATTTGATCTTCCATAGCCCTATGATCGCACCGTGAAGTCAACGTTGTCAATTCGACTCGTCTTTGGCCGAGAGCTTGGTTGACCGATCGTAAGGTCTCGGATTGTACCGAGTCAGGCCGTTTTGATTCGTTAGTGCTCGTTTGTGGTGAGACATTTGAGGGGTTGATCGATGCAACGCCATTGCAACGCAACAAGGTCACTTGACACCACGCTCCGCTCACCCCAGTCACGCGCAACACATGGAGCTAGCAGCAGCAACTAGCATGCATATTCGTAACGAAAGCTAGATCGATCGACTCCTCGCCGGCGTTAAAAACCTTCGTTGGTAGGTACATCGATCTTGTTTAGGGCTGGTCTGCAATGAGGCATGAGTTCGTGCGTCGTTAATTTATGCATGAAGAAAAAGAGATGGCCAGGTGCGATCGCATCATCTGTACGTGACATGAAAATATCGATCGGTACACGACTGTACGTCATGACCAGCTCTTAGCTTAGTCATGATGCCCATCTAATGATTCTAATCAACGTACGTTGGCTTCATGTATCGAGACAATAACTAGTATCCGCCTACTGTTGTTTTGCTTGTTCCAATAGGGCGTGAATTGTATATTGATCCGGTTATCCGACTTGGCCGACTGCAAAGTTGACTCGAGTTAGTATAGTTGGTGATTACAATTGTGGATTATTTTTTATGGACAGCTACAATGGAAGATCTAATAGGATACAATATAGTACGGTGCACCTATACATACACTAGTACGTAGTACGTACTTCCTGTCACGGTGATTTCACTATCCATGGAAGCCAAATTTTCCTGTCACATTACTGTCACTAATACGTAATACGCACTTCCTGTCACGTTACTTTTCTAGACCACGCCACCTCGTATTCTGTAAATCTAGCAACCATGAAATTGCAAATCTAGCTCTCTTCCCCACCGGTGTCGCTTGCCGCATCTGGTGAGCGCGGCGGCAACCGCCTATTGTAGGCAACGGGCACTGGAGCAGTGCCATCCTGCGAATGGCGAGTGCGGGAGGAGCGACGGCTAGCACGGGAGACAACCTACTGCGGCCGGTGAGTACATGAGGTACGTTTCATAATAGAGAGATGATTAGATTTACAATTCCACTAGAAAGATAGTCGTAAAAAAAAAAGATCACATCAGCGAGAAAATTTATTGCTTCCTTTACTTCATGTGCTTCAGCCGCGCCTGCTTCTCGTCGCTGCGCGGTCTCGGGCACTGCCCATGGCCTGCTCAGTCGCTTTACAGACCTTGCCCTGTGGAACTACCACGTACGACTCGCTCACTCTCCAGCCGCGCCTTCTGATCGCCCGTAAAGCGTGCGGCGCAAACTCCTCCACGGCCGAATCCCGGAAACGCGGTGGTTCGTTCATTTTCTGCTCCGCCAGCGTGTCCTGACGATGGCGCAGTCAGGACTCAGGACACGCGATCTTTGCCACGATACCCTCACGGCGCGCGATAAGCTGCTATACTAAATTCGACCCGATGGGATAACTGTTAGAAAATTAACATAGTCTATCATTAATTTAATTCTATAGTTACGTAATAAAAATATGAAGTTAAACATTGCGTTTACGATAAAATTACTAGCACCCAACAAAATATTCAAAGAATACATAACATGCTAGTAAGGAAGCCACGTCTGTTAGACTTAGGGTAAACTAACCATGAACATCATTAGTTAGTCTAAAGCATGATCACAAAACATTAATGTGAAACTTAAAATTGTTAGATAAAAGTACTGACCCGGTGAAGATGAAGCCATTAGTGTTCAGTGTTTTGAGCTTCGGTGATACGCGATGAAAAAACGGGGCACCGAGATTTTTCTCATTGATGGTCACGGTCTTCGGTAGCCTCAGCACCAAACCCTAGATCGAACGGGGTGTTTCAGGATCAAGCAAACTAAAGATAATCACATATCTTTGAGTGCCAGCTTCTCCTTTTAAATCTGGTGCTAGCTACCGGGACCGAACCAAATTTCTGTTGGTGAACTCCCGATCAGAGCGCGATTTGGTGGGCCTATGTAACATCCCAAAAATTTGGCTTACTTAAGTTTTTATTGCTTAAATGTGCATTTGAGATTTTCTGGAATTTATTTGGATTTTTCTGGATTTATTGGAATTAAATTCAAATCAAGTTTATTGCCTTTTATTCGAATCTATTTAAATTTATGCAAAGTTAAAATAAAGTTTTGCCAAAAATATCTTATTTAAGTCCAGAATATCTCAAAGTATTTTTGAGATTTTTCTTGGATTTTTCCTGATTATTTATTTGCCTAAAATCAATTAAATGAATTTCTAGAATTGTCTAAATTATTAAATGGTTAAAAATCTTTTAGAAACGAAGATCGGGCCAAGCCCAACATCAGGTGCGCCAGTAGTCTGCTTCGGGCGGCCCAATTGGCCCGTCTCGGGTAAAACCCTAGAGCGTTGGATCCGAGCCGATTTTGATCGTGGCGCTCGAGTTTCGGCCCACGCCGTCGGAGATGCCGGGTCGTCGGATGAGTGCCGCGTGTACGCTACCGATGTAGCCGCTCGCTTTTGAGTTGTCGCCGAGTCCGCCGCCGCCAGAGCCGTCTTCGAGTCCAGCGGACACGCCTCCGCGACTATTTAAGTCGCCGAGGCGGCGTTGATTTCTCACCGCTACCGCGATCTACCGGATTCTCGAGCTTCGAGCCGTCGCCGCTTTAGAAGCTCGCGAGTACACCTTCGAGCCGCCGCGGTTTTTGACGAAAGCGCCACCGATCCGCCGCTTCGTGGACCCAAGGACCGGATCCGAGACCGCCAAGCCGCGCGTCGAAGTGGTGTGGTTTCGCGGCGTTTTGTCACCGGAGCGACTGCCGCTTTCGCGCCCTCAAGACCGGCGCGAGATCGCCGCCGAAGACCATCGGAAAGCTTCGATCGCCATCAACCGCTGGATCTTCGTTGGACGTTCCGATTGTGACGCGTCGTGAGCCACTCGAGAGGTACAAGCCGTTGGATTTAGATCGGCGATTGAGGCTTAGCCGCGGTCCCTAGATCTTGACCGCTCGACGGATCCGACGCATCGATTGTGCCATCGCCGCAGACCAATCAAGCATCGCCGTGTGTGTCGGCTCGGCAGCCGAGGCGCCATGGACCGCGTCTGCGGTGGACCAAGGCGCCCCGTGGACCGAGTCCATGGACCGGACGCTGGCGTGGCGTCGATTGGTCGGGCGCCAGTGGTCGACGCCAGCGTGACGTCATGCTTACGTCATAAGTCGGTTTTCGAATTAAAATAAATCATTAATTCGTAATTTCGATTTTCGATTTAATATTTATTTCAAACTTCAAAAGGCTATATCTTTTGCAATTTAACTCTGATTTGAGTGATTCAAATTTCTAAAAATTTGTAAAATTGAGATCTATTTAATGGTGAATTTTATTTGATTTTGGAGTTCAATTGCTCTCTGTTTTGGTATTTATTTGCTTTTCTTCTTCGGTAACGCGTAGACGTTGAATTGTGCGACGCTCGGAGGAAGATCCAACAACTCAAGAGCAAGTTCCAGAACCAGATCAGGACCTATTCCAAGGCAAGTTGTGCTTTGATCATGTTGAACCCATGTTTATAAAATTGCTATATTTGTTTTACCCTATTGCATATATTTCAAGTATACAATTGTTTCAAATTAGATTGGGCTTAGTTAATATACCAGATTGATCTATACCCTACCTTGTCATTGTATGCCATGATCCATTGTCACCCTAGATTGGTTAAATATAGTTGGTTAATAATTATAATCAACATTGGAGGATTAGTTCGTATTAGTTGCTTAGCCATGCCACGTCATCACATGAGTCAGAATCGTTGATAATTAATTTTGATTAATGGAATATTGAACAATGTTATGAACTTGTGTGTCATGTGGGATCACACGATGAGATTGAGTTGTTGTGGCGAGTCATGTCACGCAACGATGTTGAATTGTTGATGGCACGTGGTGCATGGTAATCAACTTGGATGATGATCACTTAGATTGGGGCAAGTGACAAGGGGCGAGTATGCCAAGGTGGGCCCGATGGGCAGAGGGTATGTGGAAGTCTTGCCTTGATCACACTAAGGACTTAACCTTGCAAGCCTTTGACCTGAGTCAATCATGCAACCACATGTCCGTATGGGCCACCTTGCCGAGTAATTTGCAATGTCTTAATTTTGGTACTATTGTGGTCGGTGTGAGTTCCGAGTTATGGTGTAATTCACATGGCGCAAGAGGGGGCCCCGGTTATGGTTTTCGGACCACCAGTGTTGAAACCTTAGCGGTAGTATCCGGTTAAGCAGAGCTTTGTAAAGGCTTTGTTATAATCACTCGCCTTGGTGGTGTTTGGTTGTATCACGTGGGTAAAGTGCATAACCTCTCGCAGAGTGTGAAACTATTCGGATAGCCGTGCTCATGTATTGAGCAAAGCTCGGAATTACTGATTAAGGGTTAGTTTAATTAATTGGACAACTTGGTTGGGATGGCGGAAGGCCATATGGAAGATGGAATTTGACTTAGGATTGGAAACTTGGTTTACTTGGAAAATGCTGAATTTATTTATTATTGCTATTTGTTTTACATCTTTACAATCTATTTATTATACTTGTTCATAAATGTCGCTTATTGCAAAATAGCCATGATATCCTATCCATTGAATAAGCCTTACATGTAGATACATAGAATTGCATTCGTGCATAACTTGTTGAGTGCTTTAAGTGCTCACCCTTGCCAAACAACAATAATCAACAGCTTGAAGAATCTACACCGTGTTGGAAGAGGAAGTCCAGAAGACACGAGTCATTAAGGTCCGAGCCTTGTCGGTTGCCGTGGTGAACCGATGAGCTATCTACGCTTTCTACTTTCCACGCATAATTATTAGTTTATATTTTTCATCTTGCCTGCGTGGCTTAATAATGTAAGTTGGTCATAAGATCATACCTTTAGATATATCAATGAATGAACTATTATTCTATTATCGTTGAGTATGATGTGATATGTACCAATGTTGAGCTGTGTGCACTAGCGTTGATCCTGGGACTAGTGCGGTAAACACAGTGGGTTCGAATCAGTGGATTCGGGTCCTCACAGCCTAGCCCCATAATTTTTGGTCTGTTAGATCTTAACCGAAGATCACAGTCAATATTCTTTCACTTGATCGAAGGCTAATTTCGTAAGTCCATGCTCAATAGAACAACACACTAAGATAAAGTATTACAGCGATTAATTTTAGCACCGCTGCAACCCCAGTATCTATAGTGTATCATTCTATCTCGATAGGATAATTACTTATTCTTAACGGGAGTTGGCTTTATTCTTATGGTCCTTATTTTCAGAATCAGAGGCTTTCCAATAAACCCATGCTAGCAACATGCTCTCGAAAGAGACTGGGTGGTGAGCCTTTAGTAAGTGGATCCGCAAGTATAGACTTAGTACTTATATGTTTGACATCAATTGTATGATCCTGGATTCTATTTTTCACAACATGATACTTAATGTCAATGTGTTTGGCAACACCAATTGACTTGTTTTTACTCGAATAGAAAACTGCGTCCAAATTATCGCAGTATATAGGTAGTGGTTTAGATATGCTGTCTACCACTCTTAATCTCGGGATAAAATTCTTAAGCCATAAAGCCTACCCAGTAGCCTCATAACATGCCACAAACTCAGCATGTATCGTTGATGATGCAGTAAGTGATTGTTTGGAGCTTTTTCACGAAATGGCTCCTCCCACAAGTGTGAAGATATAACCTGATGTAGATTTTTTAGTATCAACACAACTTACAAAATCAGCGTCTGAATAACCTAAAACCTCAAGGGTATTAGACTTCTTATATGTGAGCATGAAATGCTTAGTGCCCTGCATACAACGCAAAGTTTTTTTAACGATTTTCCAGTGGTCTAGCCCTAGATTTGATTATCTCCGAGCATCCCGGTTACGAATGCTAAATCACGGCGAGTACAAACTTGAGCATACATGATGTTTTCGACAGCTGAAGCGTAAGGAATCCCCTTCATCTGATCAGCTTCTAATTGATTCCTTGGACATTATAATGTTCCAAATTTATCACCCTTAACAATAAGAGCAGGCGTGGCAGAGCAGTTATGCATATTAATTCTCTTAAGCATTCTGTCAATGCATGCCCTTTGGGATAAGCCTAATACTCCTTTGGACCTATTTTGGTGAATCTCAATGCCCAAAACATAAGAGGCATCACCAAGATCCTTCATGTCATAATTAGCAGAAAGAAATATTTTTTGTCTCATACAGCATATCTTTATCGCTGCTAGCCAATAAGATATCATCGACATAAAGTGCTAAGATAGTAAATTTGCTCTCCTTAGTCTTTATGTATATGCAATTGTCCACTTCATTTTCTTTGAAACCAAAATTTCTTATGGTCTAATCGAACTTAAGGTACCACTGTCTAGACGCTTGTTTTAGTCTATATATGGATTTCTTAAGTCAACATCCCATATGTTTTTTGCCTTCCACAACAAAACCTTCTGCTTGAGCCATGTAAATATTCTCATGCAAGTCACCATTAAGGAATGTAGTTTTAACATCCATCTGATGTAGCTCTAAATCATAATGAGCAACAAGCGCCATGACAATTTTAGTGAATCTTTCTTTGAGATGGGAGAGAAAGTATCAACATAATCAATCCCCTCTCTTTGTGTAAATCCTTTTGCTACAAGCCTTGCCTTGAACCTTTCGATATTTTCCTTATAGTCATGCTTAGTTTTGTAGACCCATCTACAATCTACTGTTTTGACTCCATCAGGAATTTCTATTAGATCCCAGACATCATTAATGCTCATAGATTTTATTTCATCCTACATGGCCTCAAGCCACTTCGATGAATCCTTAGTCATCACAGCCTCCTTAAATGAGGTAGGATCATCTACTTTCCCTATGTCATTTACATCTTCATTCATATATATATATATGACATAGTCATTCGGGATGGCAGACCTTCTGTCCCGCTGTGATCTCCTTAGTGGTTCATTAGTTATCACAGGGGGCTATTGAGGCTCATCATTAGGTGATGTACTGTTAATCCTAGAATCCTCATGTGGGGGCTCAACTCCAAGATTCTCAGCTGGAGGTGTAACTGTATGAGGTACAGGAAGGATAGTCTCTTGGATTATCGGTATTGTACATAAGTCCGAATCTCCTCAAGATCTATCTTTCTAACCTCTGAGCTCCCACTGATTTCATCATTCTCTAAAAATACAGTATGTCGGGTTTCTACAAATTTAGTGACACGATCTAGACAATAAAAAGATACCCCTTAGATCTTTCAGGACATCCAATAAAATGGTAGCTTACTGTCTTAGGATCTAATTTCTCAATATGTGGATTAAAGATTTCAGCTTCAGCAGGATAACCCCACACACGCAAGTATTTTAAGCTCAGTTTCCTCCCAGTCCATAATTCATGAGGTGTCTTAGGTACTGATTTACTGGGAACCCGATTAAGTATATGTGCGGCTGTCTTTAATGCTTCAATCCACAAACCAACTGGTAAACTGGAGTAACGCATCATGCTACGCACCATATCCATAAGGGTGCGATTGCGTCTTTCAGCTACTCCATTTTGCTAAGGTTCACCAGGTGTTGAATATTGGGCTATTATGCCATTCTCTGAAGAAAAAAAAACTTAGCAAATAGACCAGGAATTTGCACATAAGGAGTATGTCTCCCATAATATTCTCCTCCACGATCTGATCTTACTACCTTAATTTTTAAATTATGCTGATTTTCTACTTCAACCTTTGATGAGGACACCACTTCTTCAGTTCCAACCACATCACCTGCTGCTACCATACCTCCAGACATGATACAAGGACCGATGACTCGATCTCGAGCACGTAGACTGAACTGTGTGATTCTCCTAAGGAATGAAGGTCAAGAAGATGGAAACAAACAAAAGGGGTGCTGCGCCACCCATCATTTGGGCTGGACCCATGTAATAAAATCTAATTTCAAACAGATTATGGAAGGATGCGAGGAGATTTCGCCCCTTCCATAGTGCTGGCCGAAATTACCTCCCCCTCCATCTATTTAGTCGGGTTCGAGTTCCTCTTGTAAGGCGGGTTTTTCTTTGTGTTAGTTTAGCCATTGCGCAAACTCTGCTCTTCAGTTGTGTCAATCGACCACCTGCGAGACAGCCTTTGAGAACCCCACTTTTGAGTTGAATCAAATTACTTTTGCAAATTCATTGTTGCCTCTATCTTATCTTGCTAGTTCTTTGATTGCTCGCAGGAATTGAACCTCGTGTTCAGGTTGATCGTGCTACCCAGCTAGGTCAATAACCTTTGGAGTTGGTTCAACGATTGCTAAGGCGCACACGACCTGTTCGTTTGTAGTCGGATCGCGAGAGTCACCTCCACCAGAATCGAAAGTTATCTTCTCACCGAAAGATCGAGTACTCCGACTCTATCAACCTTAAATATTTTAAACTTATTGAGTGATTCAGATCGATCACGAATGGGAAAAATATAACCATAACGGGATAACTCATCAGTGAATGTGATAAAGGAGTCATACCCATCCACTGAAGTTACAGGAAATGGTCTACATATATCAGTGTGGATTAATTCTAAAATTCATGTGCTTCGTGTGGCTCATTTCTTAATTTGTTTTACATATTTCCCCTTAATACAGTCAATACAGTGGTCTGAGTCAGGGAAGTCTAATGGGTAGAGTATCTCTTCCTTAATGAGACGTTCTATTCTCCCCTTTGAATGACAGTGCTACAATTTCGATGAAGTCTCATCACTTAAACTTCTCTTTCGCTTATTGGTGACATTATACACATTCATTGAAACAGGGAATTTAGAGAAAGGAAGCGTGTAGAGTTTGCCTCATCGAGTCGCGAGACCAATATTATTAGAAATTAAAATTCACAATGCATTTATTGTTTTCAAAAATACAAATATGTCCATCATCATCTAATAGAGAAACAGAAATAAGATTCATCATCATGCTAGGAACATAAACAACATTATTCAAATGAAGAGTGAAGTCACTATCTAATGCTAATGGTAGTGTGCCAACGGCTTCAACTTCAACCTCCCTTCCATCAGCAACTCTAAGACTTCGCTCCCCCTTTCTTAATGTCCTCATGGTAAGGAATCCCTGCAATGAATTAGAAATATGCAAAGTGGCACTAGAATCAATCCACTAGGTATCAGGGAAAAAATCAGCATAAATGGTTTCATCAACAGTAGAAATTATGTCGTTACCCTTCTTAGCGAGCCACTTCATGAAGCCCACACAATCCTTCTGAATGTGCCCACTGTTTTACAGAAGCGATAGATGTGACCATCAGAAGAGGCAGAGTTAGGTGCAACAGGAGCCTCCTCCTTTGGCTTTGATTTACTTGATTCAGCCTTAGGAGAGAAGTGTAGCTTCTTTTTAGACTTAGATTCCCCTTGGAATTTCCTTTTGCCATGACCAACATGGAAAACTTGATCCTTCCTTTCAGCCTTAAGCCTCTCCTCCTCCTGGACACACATGGCGATCAACTCGCTCATAGTCCACTATTCCTTCTGAGTGTTATAATTAATCTTAAATGCATTATACTCAAAAGGGAGGGAGGTCATAATAAAATGGACCAAAAAGCCATCAGAAATAGTCATGTCCACGCCCTTAAGATTAGCAGCCATATATGTCATCATCATGATATTCTCACGCACGTTGCTGGAACCATCATACTTAGTGGTAGCATCTTCATGATCAAAGTACTGGCATATACTTTTAAAGAGCCTTTAAATTGCTCCTCGATTGAGGCCAAGTACTGCTTAGCATTATCAGATTCAGGGATTGCTCCTCTTATCGCAACAGATATAGTGCTCTTCGTAATCATTAAGGACATACGGTTGGACCGTTCCCACTTTTCCGCTGTTAAGTCATAGAGTTTCTTTTTCTCAGCGAAACTATCATCATCAGCGGAAGGAGCTACGGGAGTGTCCTCACATAATGCATAGTCCAAGTCCATGACTCCAAGGACAATCAAAATCCTCTCCCTCCAAAAGGGAAAATTTTGTCCCAGTTAGCTACTCAATGCCGTTCAAGTAAGTGGCAACATTAGTGTTGTTCATGGTTGAATCAAAACAAAATATAATTAGTAAACATTAGAGAAAATAAATGTATTGCATGAAAATTAACCCTATGTTGGTCTGATTAATAACATGTTAATGACAGAAAATTAATAGTTCTAACTCGCATCATCGTTGGGCAGAAACGAAAAAGAACTAAATTATCTTATGGGTGATACATGTTCATAAACAACGTTGGTCAGTATATGAACATGGTCATGACATAATCCCAATTTTTAACATTAAGTAATAATCTCTAATCAAAACTTCCCGTTGGTTCTATTTTAATTAGAGATAATACTAAAAAATCATCATCACATGAAAAATTAATTGCCACAATAATCAATTGCCCAAAAAATTAATCATAATATTAATGCCCAGAAAAAAGGAATTAAACAATGCTTATTGCTGGAAATTAAAATATAAAAAACAAAATTAAAAGGGCTAAAACAATTATCTCCAAATACCAGAAGAGGCCCAAAGCAACACATGGCCCAGCAAAACACGACCGCGGCCCACCCGCAGGCGCGCGGTCCAACAACCAGACGTGCGGACCAGCAACGCCTCTTAGATCATTAGGATTTGCTTGATTTTGGGACAAATATGGGAATTAGGTTCGGATTTGAGACATTTGGGGAAATCATTGGGGGGAAAACTTAGGGTTTTTCGGATCCCCTCCTTCTAAGATGCTAGTCGAGCCAAAACAACGCTAAACCGACCTTAAACTGACGAACAAAAAAAAAGCATAAACCGGGTTTTAAAAGGATCAAGCTAAGACTATATTTGCTCTGATACCAAATGTTAGACTTAGGGTAAGCTAAACATGAACATCATTAGCTAGTCTAAAGCATGATCACAAAACATTAGTGCGGAACTTAAAATCGTTGGATAAAAGTACTGACCCGGTGAAAATGAAGCCATTAGTGTTCGGTGTTTTGAGCGTCGGTGATGCGTGATGAAGAAAACGGGGCACCGAGATTTTTCTCGGTGATGGTCACAGTCTTTGATAGCCTCAGCGCCAAACCCTAGATCGGACTAGGTGTTTCAGAAGCAAGCAAACTCGAGATAATCACATATCTTTGAGTGCCGACTTCTCTTTTTAAATCTGGCGCTAGCTACCGGGACCGAACAAAATTTCTATTAGTGAGCTCCCGATTAGAGCACGATTTGGTGGGCCTAGCCCCATAATTTTTAGTCTGTTAGATCTTAACCGAAGATCACAACCAACAACGTCTACACATGCTAGATAGCCTAACTGATACATATATGCAAAAAATACTATTATAACAGTATGCATTCTCATCAGATCTGATCACAATAGAAAGATCACTTGGACCAACAACTAGTCAGTCCGAGACACTTACAGCGAGCTTGGTGAAGAATAAGAAGTTGCATAGAAGCAATGTGACATTCAAAGATGAAGACGAGCATTCGCTCGGTACGACGCTTCCCAGAAACCTAGTTGCTAGTCTCCTGTGTAGGTCGTCAAAGGCCGACATCGGATTGGAGGCACTACTCTCCCTCTTACCCGTTGCACGACAGGCGAAGGGACGGAATGTCTCGGGTGGCAGCGGGTACCAGAGGAAGTAGAGAGCGCCGGAGGAAGATGAGATCGGTTTTTGGTTGTGTGCCTTCACGTACACGGATGTCTCACTTATAATAACGCATCAAGCTAAAATTGCCCCGCGAAACCTTAGTGTTACGAAAATCGAACTACCACGATTCCAAGAACCGCTCCCTGAAATCTCACACCATGGGTGAACAGACTAACTGCATGATAACGTGCATCTCACTGAGTCTGCGACGTCACGGCGGTAGTCGAAGTGTAAGGTGATGTGGCATAATCAATATATATGGCAAAAGGTTAAGTACACTTAGCACATCACAAGTTACACGATAAACACACGATATGCTCGCGAGTGTGTATATAGTGTAACATAGCCAATTATGTGTACATCTAGCCTTGCCACCAACTCATACTAGAGTCTATATAAGAGCTCCCCTTATAAATTGGTTTCCCACCACCTAGATAAGCAATATGGGACTAAAGTCCCACATCTTCAACTCTACACCCTTTTAACTTCTTCCACTAAGAACTGAGTTCAAATCAGTTGACCAAGAGCAAGTGTTCGAGTCTAACTCAGCACTCGTTCTCACCAATTAAATAATAAGTACACAAGCGTGCGTGTTAAGTGGGATGGCAGGTACCCAAGCTCCAGAGGACGTGTAACCTCCAATTAATTATTTAGCGTGCGTAGAGAACGTGTATGTATATATATGTATATATGCGTGTAGTACATGAGTGTATTGTGTATGAGTTGTGTGCGTCTGTCTTGTACCCTAAAAAAATTGAACAAATGGAAGCATATAAAAAAGGGAGTGGATAGTGTAGCGCGTGCCGTTTTCGACCGATCCCAGATGAACAGCGCAGGGGGAGATTTGATGATTTGCCCTATTTTAGCTTGTGCAATTGATGATGTGTTCTGTATGTTTCACTAATATGTGGCCTCAGGATCAGTATGCCAGTGAGACATCACAGGGCAAATCATCAATGGCACGAGTAAATAAGAGCAAATCATCAATTTTTCCGCCATCGAAGAACTTCGCTACAAGCGTACTACAGCTATGTTACTTGCAAGAGTGTTTCTAAAAATAATACTCATGTGAAACCATAGCTAACAGAAAAGCCACTCTTGTAGTTAAATTCTTTTAAAGAATATCTTTGAAAAAAAGTGGGGCGAAATTCATATATCACAGTCTGAAGCAAGAGCAGTGCTTCTATAATCTCTAATAGACCAAATTGAAACGAAATTCTGTGCAGTCGTGTGTGTATATATACACACACGTGTGGATGTATGTAAAAGTCAGCAGTCAGTCTTGATTTTCATGATAACAACTCAAGCAGTGAGCTGTTTATTATTGCTATACTATACATACAGGTTCCTTTCGTATCATTTTAGTTTGGAACACAGGAACAGATTACTACTTCGACTTATGCTTGACTTAAGACCACGTACAGAACGCATATTCACCACAATTTGGAAAATTCCCTACTCCCTGCTTCCTTTTGCAGCAGTGCAACCAAAACGAACTCCAATTATTTAGCATTCTTGCGCATGATACGTGGTCACTCGTGACAAAAAAAAAAGCAAGCAAAACCATATGTACATTTAGGCAAATGTAACCAAAGTGCGTTAAGATTCATGCGAAAATGCTATTGTAATGATTGGAATGTTGGGCGATAGTTTGAATTTTAAAAGTTTGCACCAACCTCGACTCTCGAGGCACATTTTGATGATAGTGATATTAAGGATTAAAAATAGGAAAATTTTGTTTATGCTATAAGTTGGGGTTCACTTCTTAGTTTTGGCACTAATTTTTCCTGCCTCTCACTTAAACCATCCCTCCGTTAGTGCCTTGTTTGCTTTTGCCATTTTCAGTCATTTTCGTCTCATATTTTTCAAGAAACCCCATAGTACCCTTTGCCTGTTGACAGCTTGTCAATTTCATATCTTCTAAATGTGATAGACTTTGATCTTGTATTTTGCATGACTATAGGATATTCCTGCTCCTACATCTCGATTTTTGTGGGAATTTCTGAAAACTTTTACATGTGGGCATTTTGGTCATTTTGTCCTGCCCTAACGGACAGACTAGATGGAAAACGGACCGGAGTGGCATTTTTGAGCACTAGCAGATAGATGGCATAAGTGAGAGAGCAGAAAATTAGTGGGAAAAGTGAGAAGTGAACCACAACTAATGACACAAACGAAAATTTCCCATAAAAATGGTGATAACTGGCTATACGGGACTAGACTGGTAAAAAAATATCGGTGCAAGAAGTTTTAAAATCAAAATTTTAATTTAAAATTTATACTGCTAGCAAAAAACCAAAATTTGTTACTATGCTTGTTTGCAAGCTAACGAAAGTACTATAGCTACCGTAATGAAGTTAAATTGTATTAAATGAAGAAACAAATGATAGCTTTCGTTTCTTATCGAAAATGAAAATTTTGAGTCAAATTTATTTCTCTGTTCACCGGTAAACAGCTGGTGACCGAACAATTCCTGCCAGTAAGCGGCCAGTTACCGGTCGAACATTCAAATGTACTATATTAAAAACCATATTCAACTGGTGACACCTGATACGATGATATTCGCCCCATAGATCCCATAGAAGGAAAATTAATGAGACCATTTTCCTAAAGCTGCTACGACTTTTTAAAATATTACACGGCAGTATTGTTCGAGGTATCAGTAAAAAAGACGCACGAAAGTGAAATATGCTCGTCTGAAAACGCCTAAAGGGTAAAAGAAAAGGCGATGTGCGTAGATGGTCGTCGTTCATCAGAGAAAAGATTGATCGATCATTAGTCATGGGATACTTTTTTGCTTTTGTCAATGCATTCTCACTCACAAGCACCGGAGAACCATTATCGTTCGTTCGTCTCTCTTCGGCAGCCAACCATTTTTGACTAATCTCTTTACTTTTGCAAGAAAACACACGAAAAGAACGGAGTACAATACGAGCCGAACAGCACAAGGAATGTTCATCTATCGTATCAGGCGAACAGAATTATTCCCTTCCTTATCTACAACACCTACAAGAAGAACAAGATTCTTCCTCTAGTTAGCCAAGAACGAATGAAACGGCGCATGCATGAATCTTATTCCTCGCCGGCCCACTCACACGATCGCGCAGGCGTTGGGATTCTCCTCGCTGAAGATGGTGGTGAGCCTGTTGGCGTCGGTGGCGATTCTGTAGATCCCCTCGCGCACCGGCGTCGGGTAGCTGTAGCGGTACTCCCCGGAGAAGTACTCGTGCCGCCTCGGCGTGGCCTCCCACCGCGGCAGCGGCGACGGCGTGTACCGGAAGTACCCCTGCGGCTGCGCCGCCGGGGCCGGGCCGTGACCGTGACCAGGCGCGTTGGCGCTGTCATCCGGGCTCGGCGGCTGCTGCTGCGGCGGCGGCGCCGGCGGCTCGGGGCCGAACCGAACGCGGCCCGGCTTCTTCTTTTTGCCTCGTTTCGGCTGTTTCGGCTCGGCCGGCGGCTCGGGTTGGGGCTGGGGCGGGTGGTGGTCGGGCTCGTGTTGGGGCGGCGGTGTTTGGGGCTGCGGCTCTGGGCCTTGTTGCGGTGGTGGGATCACGTACACGGAGTTGGTGCTGCTGAAGGTTACCGTGCGGGCCGCCGGCCGCATGTAGTGCGTCTCTGTGGGTGGGCCGGGCTGGTGGGCCACGGCGTAGTCCATCCTCTCTTCCTCCATCGTTCGCGCCCTGCGTGCATGTCAGAAAGCAGGCAGTCATGTCACAACTCTCAAATCGTGGCTACGGCAGAAAACTTTGCGATCTTGCTATTGGTTTGGTCATAATTGACAGTTTTTACACAAGCCTGAAGTTATATATTATTTGCACGTGAGATTCCATGATCGTAGACGTAGTAGCAAAAACTGAAGAACTACGGCACCCGAACATGTGCCAACTGCCAAGGGTTAGCGGGGGCATGTATGTGCTCAGAAATAGTGAGGTCCTAGCGTGCACATAATGAGGTGCGCGCGACAAGGAAAACAACACAGAACATGACGAGTGCTGATTGATGACACCGAGCCATGCAACCGTGAGCTCTCAACACCGAGGGCTATCACTTGATCATTATCAGGAGGGCAGAAGGAAGGGGGAAAAAACAAGGGGGGCAAAGAGCTACTTCGTCCGTACCGTTGCATTTTCCGAGCGCTTTCGATGCAATCTTGCCCAGGAGATAGCAACCCATGTCTCTCCCTATCTCGCAGGGTGGTGGCGTTGCTGCGCGTGTGCCCGTGCTCGCCTGTGCGTGGAGTACATGCTAGCTCAGCTCCTTCAGTTCGCGGCAGTGGAGTACATGCATGCTAGCTCAGCTCCTTCAGTTCGCGGCAGCGAGATGGAAGGAACGGGCCTTTTAAAGAAGAGTACTTGTTTGGTTGAATGGTTGGTGCTAGACTCTGCTAGTGCTAGGAAGTGGGAATCCAACAACAAGGAACTCCTACCTAAACGGTTCTTTTTTCCTCCAGGGAAGGCATCGACTGAAGTGGCAGAACATACATAAAGGGTGGCCCTCGTTTTCGTGGAAACTGGTCCGAGCTAGCAAGTGGTGACGGAATATATTCCTCCCAAGATAGTAAAGGTGCGTGCCTGCATGGTTTACATTTGTCATACATTGCACAAAAGGGTCGTGATGAGCTTGCATAAGTAAACTTCGGCTGCTGTTCCGCTTCCGTGTTGGTTTGCCCCGAATTTTGGCACGATCAAACAGTGCCGGTGATAACATGATAGCTTAACGCTCAGTGGCGCATCTGGCTAACCTAGCTTCAACCGGGGAAAGATTAGCCACTTTTTTTTCCTTATAAGGATTTGTTTGATTGAGTCACAATTCGGGTCCATCCACCTGTTTTCCTCTTTTCTTAAGCGAGAAAACGACTTTGGTCATGCTCAGGGCTTTGAGAAATGAATTTAATCTTCCAGCCAAAAAATAAATGAATTTAATCGAGGCGTAATCATTCAGTTCGCCGTGACAAACTCGATGCACGTAAAAATAGCTATGTTGCATGTCCTCTGTCGTCAGGGGTATATAATATATTGCAACCAATCTATGCTGCTCATGCGCTGGTGACGAACACCGACGGTGACCCGAGGCAAAAATGTTAAAGAAAAATTTCGGTACATAAGAGCGATAATTGACAGATGCAGTACAAGTTTAGAGCATGAAGCCGTCGAGCTGACAAATCCCTGAGGATTCTTCTTTTGTTCTAAGTTTGTCCTAAGACCTGCCAGTGTGCCACTAATCTCTAAGGCTCCGTTAAGCAGTCAAAACTGATATATCATAACATACAAACATAATGTGAAATGGTGAAATACATTACTTCGTCAAGATAAACTCGCAGTGTTGTATAAAAAAAAAGGAGAGCGCAGTGTGTTGTGAACAATATACTTATGCCAGGAACTGTTCAATACTATAGCTGAAGCAGGACAATTGTACCATGCGACCTAGCAAGGTCTAGGAATTGAATGGCTCGATATCTGTTGCATGACCCAAGTCTCAAACCAAGTACTTACGCGGAAAAATTGTGAAATGAGCGCTAGAAAGCCAAGTACTTAATATTTCTACAAAAATGTAGCAATAGACATACAAAAGGCACATCCCGCAGTCCAATTATCCACAGGCAATGAATCCATATATTTTCTATGAATTACCCTATCCTTCAAGCACCCTATTCCAGTGCCCACCATTCATCCTGCGTTACGCAGAATTCTTGCTCACCAACATCGACACGCACTTTCAATTTCCTCACCTCCATGCTTAGCCTCCCTAGAGAAGGCCCGCTTGAAGCATGAAGAGCTAATATCACAACACAACAGAATAGATCAAGCTGCAGTTGGTTGCAACGCTTTTATTGTTCTCCTCGGCCATGTGGCAGTCTCTGGTTCAAACCTGAGCTCCCAGGTTGGCCAGTAGTGAAGGTCCTGTTTCAAAGTAAGCACGCGAGGTTTTCCATTCAAATGGACTATCCTCACCCTAACAAATTCACCGTCTTCCAGTCCCTGAAAAAAGGGTTAATTTAGCCATATTAATTTAAATTAATTATGTATGAACCTATTGCGCTGATAACCACAAATGAAAAGAATGGGATACACCAAAGGAAGACTGCAATTCATAATGCATACCTTCACCACCTGTATAAAGGTTTCCAGATCTGGAGTTCGTTGTCCATTAACTTCAACTATCCACTGGAGAGCATAGAGACCATATCTATGTGCGGGACTTCCATGACACCATCTGCATAAAATCCTTGCTGCTCATTCCTCATTACCAATTGGTATCTAAAACACGCTTATGACAGCGAATCTAACATCTCTCATGTAAATAACAGATTCTGGCCACCCTGCCATGTTATTCAAATACGAAAGAGAAATACAATGGATACATACCAGATGTGGACTTCAACTTCTATACAACTAAGATTTAGAGGAAACAGTGTCAATATGACTTTGCGACAGTGGCTGGCAAGAGATGGTGGTACTGAGAGAAATCGCAATCCATTGTTTTTAATTGAAATGGTAGAGATGGACTTGTTAAGCATGCCAAAAGTGGAAAAAGGCAAAAATTGACCACTATTCCATCTCTCTCTCTCTCTCTCTCAGGATATCTGTTGCTTGGTTTACATATTTGCCTAGCAGAATTACAGTCCCTATATGGTGCACTGTTGTATTGATGGTTGCATCAGCCTTCAGGTTCGAAATTACATTAAAGTCAGATACAGCCAATGACCAGAGTGACTTGCAAACAGTGTAAGTATATTAGAACAACTGAAAAACAGCATAACTCTAGAGAATTCTTGCTGGTCATTCAAATCTGGCAACTCTAAACCTCTAGTAGCTACATGCTTATAGTCATAGTGCCAATTTAAGATTTTTCTTTTAAGGATGTGCCAATTTAAGATTTTCTTTTAAGGGTGTGCCAATAAAAGATTAAAGCTGAAGCTCCTTAATCATAAGAGATGGTTCTAATATTTGCATATACAAATTTGTAAATGATAACGTCTCTCTCACCTAGCAACATAAACTCCATGACCTTCCTCAGGCAAAAACCAAGTGCACGCACTGCGAATGAGGATCCTGAATTATGCATCCACACCAATTCACCATCCGTGTTGTACCATTGCCATCTCTTACATCGGTTCCAACAATAAGGTCGATTTCTTTTCCCTGCTTGAATGTTGAAACGGTTATACTACTGATAAATATTTAGATTTACATCATATTTTGTAAAACAAAAAAAAGTTAATTTCTCATAGACTGCCCTCACCTGACGGAATATCGTCATGTTAAGCACTCCATCTGAACCGATGGATTGGTCCAACTTTTGGCAAGCAATCTCAATGTCAAGGAAGCATGTAATTGGCTCCTTATTGATGGCAAGAATCATATCTCCCTGTTCTAGAAGATTTTCCGCTTCGATCCAGCCAAACAACCTTTGACCTCAAGACTTGTCTTCGCACAGGGTCCTTCTTAGCGAGAGCCTGAAAGGATAATCATATTGAAGAGTAAATATTTCATGCATCCAAACACTGAGTATTAGACACAAGTCCAAAAGGAACCAAATGGCCAATCACGTGAGTTGTTCTTTTTTACAAACTCTCATGTAGTTCTGTCAGTGAACACCTCAAGTGCATGGCATTACATTTCTCTTTCTCCACACAAAAAATGCCGCTTTGGTATAAGCACATACAACATTCAGGCTCATAAGCCACTAAGAAACAATATAATCATGTTTGTCAGATCAGAAAGAGCAACTTCAGACAACATTAAAAGAAAGACCGATTTAATTACCTGCACCCAGGTATCACTCAATCCATAACTTCTAGCCTTTGAGAGCAAAGTTGGATAAAGTTCCACCTCCAGAAGTCTGACAAATGGCATTGGCCTCCTAATTCCGTTGACAAGACGAAATGGTCCAGGAGTACCAGAGATTATCTTCTCAAGGACTTGACTTATTGCATATATTGGTATACCTCTAACAAACTGATGGTCCTCTGAACTGCTACAACCATATTTGAGCTGGAGAAAGTAATTGACGAAGTTACACACCAATTAGTACATAGGACTATGAGTCAACAACTAAGGATCGTACTATTACAACATTATGTACAAGCATTAGATGTAGAGGCTATGGCTCATAATGGCAGGAAAAAACTAAAAGGATTCATCAGCTTTAGTTGAAAAACATGTACAGCAATTTAGGGCCTTTATATGTAGTGAATATATTTTTCTTCTATTGCCCATTTACTTGCTGTTGGAGATATCAAGCGGCTAACCTTGTGTGTAAGCCGCTTTGTTCTTTTCTTTTTCTTTTGAATAAATGTTCCTGGGAACATGCGAGCATCATTACTTAGGAAACAGAGTAAAGCGAACAACTCCAACACAAACTAACCTGGGTGGAAAAGCTTGCCCATAATGCTTGAACACTTCCTTGCTCATCCGTCAATATACCCAAAATGTGCTACCAAAATCTACAATAAACATTTTTCAATATAGCTAATCAGAAAAATTGAGACATAAGATCATAGGTTAGTTGAAGTGTTCGTAGAAAGTACCAGTATCAAGCTCGATGACCTCCATATTTATTGCACGATATCGCGGGCTGTCAGCTGACCCAATATTAACAGCTGTGCAAGGATTAGTTATGATTGATTTCCTTGATGTAGCCTGTAAGCTTCTACTTAGCCCAACTAGATAGACAGAATCTCCTCGGCGCAAGGCAGGTTCTACATATATCCAAAATCAATGAGCTTCTTAAAAAATTGTAAGTGGATCGCTTGGTCAAAAATACTTACAACAACAACAACCAAGCATTTTGTCCCAAACAAGTTGAAGTCAGCTAGGAAAGAAATTTAATCAAAGTCAATAAAACCCTAAACATCCGATCTTGGATCATGGTTCAGACGTGAATCACTAACTTCCATGCACTCTTATCCAACTCCAAATCTTTAGGAACGCTCCAATCCTCAAGTCTCTTTTAACTACTTCTTTCCACGTTAGTCTCGGTCAACCTCTACCTCTTCTTATGTTGTTGAGACAATTTAAAATTCTACTACGACCGGTGCCTCGGAAGGCCTCCGTTGAAGATGTCCAACCCATTTCAAACGATTTTGGACAAGCTTTTCTTCAATTAGTGCTACCCCAATCCTATCACGTATATCATTGCGATTCGATTTTGCGTTGTATGACCACAAATCCACCGTAGCATCCGTGATCTCCGCTACACTCATCTTCCGTACATGTCTTTTGTCACCCAACATTGTAGGTCTAATCGTCGCCCTATAGAACTTACCCTTTAATTTTGAGGGACTCTTCAAAGACATAGGACACTCGATGCTTGACACTATTTCAACCACCCGCCGTATCCTCGTGGCTCACATCTTTATCAACCTCTCCGTCACTATGTAGCATTGACCCCAAATATCGAAAAGTTTCCTCATGGGCCCTACTTTTCCATCCGACTAACATCTCCATCACCGCCATAGCACCACCGAAAACTCACCCTATATACACAACTTTAGTCCTACTAAGTCTAAAACCCTTTATTCTATAGTTTTCTCCACACCAAGTTTTCTATCACCACCTACCCTACTTACATAAATTAGCACCACATCATCAAAAAAGCATGCACCAAGGAATCTCTACTTGTATGTCCCGCGTGATTTCATCCACTACTAGGGCAAAAATATAGGAGCTCAATGTTGACACTTGATGTAATCCTATTTTAATAGGAAAGCCACCCAGATAGCTATCACATGTTCGATAGTAATCACAACATCGTCGTACATATCCTTGATTAAGGTAACGACTTTATCTTTTCAAGAGCCCACTACATGATATTTCTTGGCACTTCGTCATAAGCTTTGTCCAAGTCGATAAACACCATGTGTAGATCCTTCTTTCCTCCCCGTAGTCCTATCTTAATAGGAAAGTCACGGTATAGCTATCATATATTCGACATTAATCACAACATTCTCATACATATCCTTGATTAAGGTAACATACTTTGTTGGAACTTTTTCTTTCAAGAGCCCACCACATGACATTTCTTGACACTTTGTCATAAGCGTTGTCCAAGTCGATAAACACCATGTGTAGATCCTTCTTTCCTCCCTATACCTCTCCATCAACGATCGTGTCAAGAAGATCACCGCTAGGGTCGACCTCCCAGGCATAAAACCAAATTGTTTTTTGTCACGCTAGTCACTCTTCCTAAACAATGCTCAATTACTCGCTCCCAAAGCTTCAATGTGTGTATCATGAGCTTAGTTCCTCCGTAATTAGTACAACTTTGAATGTCTCCTTTATTCTTGAAAATTGGCACTAATGTGCTTCTCCGCCACTCGTAAGGCATCTTGTTCGACTTAAAAATACTATTAAACAATTTAGTTAGCCAAATGATCGCCATGTCTCTAAGGCATTTCCACAATTCGATAGGAATGTTATCAGGCCCCAACACCTTACCTACTTTCATCCTTTTCAAGGCCTCTCTTACTTCAAACACTTGAATTTTTCGAATGAACCGCCTATTGGTGCCATCAAAAGAATCATCCAATTCAATCATAATATCCCTGTTGTCTCTGTTGTACAACTTGTCGAAGTAATCTCTCCACCTATTCTTGATCTTATCGTCTTTCACCACAAGTCCATTAGTGTCGTCTTTGATGCATTTAAATTGGTTGAAATCCCTTCTTTCTTCCTCGGAGTTTAGCCATCTTGTAGATGTCCTTCTTGCCCTCTTTTGTACTCACCGATAAAGATACTCATAAGCCTTGCCCCATGCCTCACCGCTTTGCACTCTTTTGGTCGCTTTGTACTTACGTATGTTGGCGTCGCTCCTATTATACTACATGTGCTTGTAGCATGCCTTCTTTTCATCGATAGCCTTTGCACTTCCTCGCTCCACCACCAAGTGTCTTTAGATTCATATCTAGTCCCTCGGTCAATCCACACACCTTCGCGCCACCTTCCTAATGCGCGCTACCATCTCTATCCATGTGTTATTTGCGTCCTCTCCCACATTCCATATCCTTCCACGATCATCCTCTCCTTGAACGTCCATGAGGCATCCCTTTGAGCTTCCACCACTTCGTCCTCATGACTTTGGTGACTTTAGCCTGGCCTAGCCTGTACCTAAATCAAAAGTCCAAGACTATCAACTTATGTTGTAGAACAAGACACACCTGTATAACCTTACAATCTCAAAAATACTTACTGAATGGAAAACAAAAGGTTAATGTCTTTTGTATTTTTTAATGTTGACATAATTAAGCTTATTAATACAACAAAAGTAAAATATAACTGAACAAGTATATCCAAAAACATTGGTCTAATTGATGTCTATTTAAATATGCATCCAGGGTAAGTGCTGGTCTTTACAAGTGTGATGCCTTGTAAGGTAACCCAAAACAGTGAAAACAAACCAGTACAAAGGATCATAAATAACCAAGAAGAACTGAAAAAATAAGATAAAACAATACGTTCAGTGTTTGGTACTTTGGTCAGCACAACATTTAAAGGAAAGCGGCTATCTGATAAAACTATCCATCACTAACAGATTATTTAAGACTTTCTGCAATTTAGTTTTTCTTTATCTGACCAAGCAATTTAGTTTTTGGAAATACATCGAAGCACCCTAAAAGAAAACAAACCAGGAAGAAGCTTAGCAGCCCGGACAACAGATGCTCCAGCCCCTAGTGCAGAAGGATCATATGCAACCAATGCAAAATTGTGAACAGGATGCAGAAAAACAACCTGAAAACCAAGATTTGGAAGCTACTATTTAGTTGGAATTCTTTATGCCTTAAGATTTATAATCAACAAAAAGGGGGACGAGCTCATACTTCTCCAGGTATTTCAATGGGATATGCAGCAAAAGAAAGCATTATATCAGAGATAGACACAGCGACTGTATTCCTATCAACAGCCACCAGACCCAGACAGTCAGAATGATGTATTATCACACCGGTTCCAAAGAAATGTTGAGAATGCACTCCATCAAGCATGCATACCGGCGGCACATGCACCTACAAAAAGCAGACATTCGAGTAAGATGGTTTCGAATAAGAAACACGAAAAACTACCAGCTCAAAACCAATAAATGCATGTTACATTGCACTGTGATACACATAGATTTAACCAATAGCAAGAGTTCGGCAACCACTCTAAAAGTAAATGACAGGAAGAATAGCTAAGCAAGTAATCGAACCCGAACCGGTTTAGGGTACGGGATTCGTGTTCGCAGTAGAAATCGGAAGAAAAAGTAGCTAACCGCGAACCCGAATCCCGTACCGCAACTCGAATGAACCACGTTTCTAGTAACTATGATCAATATGTTCAGGTTATTTGCTGAATGTCTAAAGAAGATGAAGCCAACTGTTCTGACTATTGACACCATTAGATGCAGAGACTAGGGGGGATGAAGCCATAATTAACATTCAAAGACAATAGAAAGATTATCAAATGTAAAATTGTAAACCACATATTTCTCAGGAAATATCATCATCAAAGGCGTAATAAATAAAATAAGATAAGGAAATAATCCTAATTTTGATAAAAACCAAGGTATATACTTAATATGTGCAACAAAGAAAGAACTGCATGTAAAACTCCAAGTTAAAATGCAAAATCAATTTCAGCAGAAGGAACAGTCAAAATACTAAGCACTGACAAGTCCAAGTCATTACTACAAAGTTTATTATTGTGACATGAAACATTAGTCACTTTTAGAGGGTCAAGCTTCTACTGGAATCCTCAGGATGTACATCTCAGATAAACTAGGAGAGGACTTAAACCTCTCAATAGTAAACACACATGCAGATTAAGATTATGGTAAATTTAAGCCGAAACACTACCAATGAGTCCACAATCAAATTAGAGAACAATGTACTATGGGCACATCTGGTCTAACTTGACCTTCAGCATGACACAAAAGGTCCAATACATGAAGTTTGTTTCATCATTTGCCAAACAGCTTTTTACAGCATGACTCTCAGGCAAGTTTATGCAGCTTCTAGCCCATAAACCATATATGATATATGCCGGCTTACAGAATACGTCTAGTACTAAAACCTGGACCTGAAAAGGTTGAACTGATCCAAACCATGACTATATTGAAAATTCCTTCTAAAATTAAACTATAGATATTGCTCACCTCAAACATTACAAGAGCTGGTTCAATTACTTGTTCCGCCAACGATGCATTACTTGATATTGTTCGAGCAAGGTCAGAGTCTTCCACACTGGAAGGATGCCTCAAAGCACCACCTTTTATGTCATCCAAATCTTCACAAGATGATACAGTTCCCTCAACAGCTATTTCCTCATCCACCCGCCGCCTTTTTTTCTCAACAAGAGAATCTTCGCTGGAGTGGGATCCATCTACGATAATCTCATCATCAGTTTGCATTTTGATGCATCCATCTGCCAAATTATCAGACTCATGCTGGCACTTGAGATCCATAGGACTAGACTCAGCCAAGGATGAAACAGAATTTGAGCTCGCATCCATATGACCAGCATGGTGAGTTGATGATATAAATGGAGATTCCAGTGGTATAGCTGATTTTGCAGTCCACAAGCCAGTTGCGTTGTTTCGAGTATATAACTGAGGGGGCGCATACCATTCATACTGATCAATTGTCACCAGTACAGACTGGACAGATAAATAAAACGGACGCTTAGCGTAAAAAGAAAACAAAAAATTTACTACAATGGACAGGATCATGATGAAGCTGCTAAGATACATTTTCCTACCTTGTTCCGATAACGGTCAGTGTATTTTACATATTCGAGAGGCACTCGTGCTCCCCTAGACAATTTTGAAATAACCGTAATAAGGTCACCTAAATGAGCAATATCCTCTCCGGCGAATTTTTTAATAATGGCATGGCGTGGAACAGATGCCCGAGAGAGCATGTACCTGCATTGTATTGTTTTGAATTAGTCATAGAAAAAAGGTAAGTTTGTTTTGATACCAATTGTACATACTTTAGAAAACAGCAAACAAACAGGTGGGGAAAATCACCAAACGTAAGGCTCCTACAAGAAGCTTGAAAAGGAAACAATAAGGCCAGAGATGATATGTAAGTCAAAAATTGTGAAGACCTCATGAACAAATAAACATACATTGTAGGTAAAACTCATTAGAAATATTGTGATCTGTTAGTTCTAGTTGGCAGAAATGACACTGGTTGGAGTTCAAATGCAAGACAATTCTACTAGCGTATTCCAAAGGGATTTATCACATGATTAAAATAAAAGACTGGCTAGAATCACAGTTATATGTCAATGTTCTTTCAGGAAATAGAACATCAGCTGTTATGGTTAGATATCTTACCCTGCCTCAGCAACATATACTAGACCACATTTGAACCTGAAGTTTCTTGCCTGAAACACATTAACAAAATTAGTACTATTTTGAAACTTCAATAATACTGTAACAGTATACATTTATGTTGTTAAACTTAAGTTCAAATAGGAGGGAATATGTGAAGTGGTCATCAACTCAATGAATTTCAATTATTTAGCACGAGAGGCCACAGTAGCGAGAGTAACATTTCTAGCAAAAGGTTAAACATGAGTCCATTCGAATTTAGTAACATAATAGGGATTTCCGGATGTAATAGGGAAGAGAGCTCAGGATTTCCACTAACGAAAGTGCAGCCAGTCTATAAAGTAAACAGATCTGCAATTAAAAACATTTTGCTCTAGTTGTTGATTTAAGTTATGTACAAATTATTATTTACTTAAACATATAAAATTCTCGGACAACATACTATAGTTTGGGAACAAGGAATACAGTTGTCACTGACTCACTGTCCGGATTTTCCATTTGCATAAAGATTTTGAAGGCAGCATACTATAGAAACAAATACATATTCTTTCCTTGAGAAGGGGCAGGGAGAGCATCAGCTCGGAAAGGAACAACAAAACGACGGGTAGCTTACCTGCTGGTATGAAAGTGGATGGATGACAGCACCACTGACTTCCAAGAAATGATTTGGAGTTATAGAGTGCAAATCCTCAACCTGAAGAGTCAAAATAGTGCATGACATGCTGATTTTTTAATAGAAAAAGTAAAGTTGCAAACACTGTATCATGTGATAGGACTGCAGGAGTCATACATATATACTGTTTCCTACTAAAAAGTAGAATAAGATGCGTCAGAATTGCAAACTACCTCCAGTTTTACTGTTAAAGACGTTCCACCTCTTTCAATCTGCAAATCTACCTCCCTGCCAACGCCATCATCAAGTAAAGTCTCCATTGTGAGAAACTGTGTTACAACCTGCAATTACTTTGGTAAAATTGTTAAACATGGACATCCTTGAGCCAGAAATCTATGTGATACGACAAATTAAAATAGCACAAAAAATGCACTACCCAAACAAAATATTGTCAACAATAAGCAGCTAAGGTTGATCATTGAAGGTTTTGCCTGTTGGTCTGAGAACCAAAACCAACAGGCAAAATTTTAAAATATTGATGGCACGTGGCATAGCTTTAGAAAAAGAAATTTTGGTTGGTGCCCAGGGGGAACATTGCCTGCTTCATAAGCCACTTAAAATACATATTCCGAAGTTCTATAACATTCAGAAGCAGAGTTTTGGCATTTGAAAACTGGAAAACTACTTTTCATACAACAGCAACCAAGGATATTCTTGTCTGCAAACATGACCACAAGTTCTATGGTATTCACAGCTGATACTTCCAACACCAAATTTATTAGTTATATCAGGTGCATGAACTGCAGAACTTTGAAAAGCCATCATTAAACACCCATACAAACATCATCGATGGCAATAGCGCTAATGGTTATTTGCAGTAGTACAATCAATGAAGTCACATTATATGAAGATCAAAAGGGGAAAAAGGAAAAATATCATATTCCTTGAGATTGGGTACTGTAATGAAATTGAGAAATTGGTTTGAAGTTTTTCGGCAGCCAGTTGTGTTGGCACTTCAAGTGTGCACATTCTGACAGGTCCCAAACAAGTGACACAGCCTTGATTCCTTAACACAGATAATATTATACTTTTCAACCGATGGTCTATAGCCAAGATTTGTTTTCGTTTTGATATTTTTGTAAAAAGAGCATATCACCTTGCCTGTATCATGTCAGCTATATTAACTTCAGTTTTAGTATTCTGTATACAGAAACATTAGGGTTGGGTATCAATTTTTTGCTACTTTATTACTACTGTAACTGAAGTTAAAATGCTGCATAGTGGAGAATCAAATATAGCAACCCATACCCATTAGAAAACAAAACTTCATTACTTACCTCCCCATTCATGCAAACTAGAACATCACCAGGTTCCAAACGCTTGTGTGCGGCCCTTCTGGCACCTGCAAGGACAGAGCTCTCCAGTTGCAGAAATCAAAAGACATAGAATGGCATAATACAAGAAGTAGCAAGGCAGCTAATTGACAAAACAAAATACATGTTTAGAAATGTAAGAACTAAGAAGCACAACAAATTACCACAGAATCAACAACCAGCATTCCAGTCTCGCCTGCTGGAGAAACAAGTCGCACCATCTGTACAAAAAGAAGTAGCAAGTTGCGGTTCTTAATCATAAAGAATGGAGGTTGACATTCAAAAATATACCATGGAAAAACAAATCTAGATTTTTCTCCAGATAAACAATGGCTGGAAGTAGAACAAATAATAATCACAAATTACCAGTAACAAGTCATAACTAGCAAGTACAGATCAATTTACATTCATACAATATAAACGAATTGAACTTGACTGTAGTAATCGATTACTGATGCTGTCCATTTGAATTAAAAGTGACGGAGAAAAGAAAATACTTTCGAGTCAAACTACCAATGATGTAAGAACATACCTGCTCTGTTTCATTCCTGAGTCCAAGACGTCGAGTTTCTTCAAATCCTTTGTGTTGAAAAGTCACCTTTCGAAAGGACCGAAAACAGATGAGTGATAATCTGAGGTCCAGGCTCCAGGGGAAAAGTAAAGAAACAGTGACAAGGACAAACAGAAATTGCAACAAATGACAAGATTATTAGCATTTGTTAACTCAAATGTTCTTTTCTTGGACAGATTCTGTACCTTGCAATGGTTTCAAGTGATGTTTAAATAGTAGCACCGATATAACATTCAAGGGATACCGAGGACCGACTGCTACACAGCGGCTGCTATTGCGCCTTGTACAGTCGCGGTGCCATAGCGGTCCCTGACTGCTATGGCCACCATAACATCCAGTGTGTAGCAGCGCTTCAGTCAAATACATTTTAGGATTTCATACGATCAATTTCTTGCATATTATAGACATCTTACTCTTTGAATCCTTACCCCCCAACACTTAACACAAGCACAACAATAAGTAATCATAATACAAGACAAGTTATTTTACTTCAGAACTGATCGGTTAGCTACATATTCTCGCAAATATAAGCGAGCTTGTTGCACCCGCTATATTTCTGCTATCCGTTATTCCGCTACAAACTACTTAAAACGTTGGTTTCAAGTTTTGAACGGGAACCAGTATCACAGCCAATTTAGATATTGAACACAGAAGTAACAAGTAAGATACACAACTCCTGCTGTAGCAATATTGATTGCGTGCAATTTTTTTTGCATTCTCCACAAGATAACTTTGTCGAGAAGTTCAAAGAAAATTTACTTGTTCACCATAGGTCTTAAGTAGCTCTCCAAAAAGGAACACTGAACAACAGCAGCATCTAATAAAACAATGGGATCATCAGAAAGCATGCACACCTGAAGTGTACCACGAGGAATATAAACAGATTCTGCCTTGCTACCGAAAGTATCCCAACTATCACGTATCAGATTGAGTGCCCTAACAACCTGGAAACAGTTTAGACAAACAATGTTAACAAACATAAGAGCATCACATACAACTAATGAACCTTCTGATGTTCCTGTGTCTATGATCTAAGATGTTGGACAATGTTAAACTCGTATAGTTTTACCTGGAATGAAATTTTCTGTAAGCCAGCTAATCTAGTATAGATGTTAATCTCATTACATATGGGTGATTTTCTACTGTCTTGTATCATTTCAACTAGAAGTATCCTTTCCTCATATAATATGTTATCTCCACCGGAACATCTTATAGAGTTACTATTGTGTTAATATTCATTTATAAACAACTTACACGTTCTAATGGAAGGAAGAAGGCGGAAGCACTGGAAGATTTGCTTCCAGCATTCAGGGCAACTGCTCTTCCTTGACAATCAACAACTGGAGAACCACTAGAACCACCTTTAGTGCCAGATGCAGCCTAAGGAAACAAATATGATTACATTAATTATGAGCACTGGCAACAAGACCATCAAGGCCCTCTATTGCATTAAAGCAATGGAAGATTAAACTCATTATCAGCAGACCAAATCACCAACCATCATTTTAGATGCATGAACATCACCAATTTGAACTAACTATATGTGTATGTAATATTAATTAGCTGAAGAATAGGACCTGCATATAGAATGTGTTGAAATCATTGTACCCATCCCTGTCAAGAAATTATAAAAACAAGGGTTAGAATATATGCAGCAATACATAATGTAATGATCCTATATATTATGTACAACAGTACAAGCTTGGGGTGGCTAGCTGCTCCATTTGGATGGAGAAAGAACATAAAAAGAATACGAATTAAGAATTCTCCTCCATCCAGTTTGGTAAATTGAAGAGGCTTGTAAAAGAAATGAAGAGAAAGGTTATATCGCCGTGCATCTTCACTTCTCGAGAGCAAATAGAAGTGAACTATAGCATGTAAACTATCACCTCTATTTTCCCTATCTCCTTATGCTTTGTTGCCTCTTTAAGTTTAGTAACCAACAAATGAGACAGTTTCCTCTTTGTCTATTTTGTCTCCTTTCACTATGTCTAACTGTAGCACAAGGGGACGTCATGAGAAAACAAATAGTACTAATATCATAAACCTCTATCATAAGAAGGACTTGTCCACGTAAAAATGAAGACATACTTCTTGTAGTAAGGCGCTTCTCTATCAAGTCGAGCAAGTGTTCCCGCCAAAATTGACACCTGCATCCAACAAAGGTGAATCAGAAAATATAGCAATATGCAACACAATTTATTGGACAACTTTCAATAGTTATTATCCTCGTATGTATGCTGTATCCTTGTAAAGGATGAAACACCGTATCTAGGTCTAAAAAAATGTAGATATACATCGTAATGTATCACTTTCTAGTGTTACTAGAAATCTGAAATCCACATCCAGTCATCCACCCCAGCATGTCACATAGGACGTGTGATGCTTAAATAGGACTCTGTTTCAACACTAAAGTAAAACAATTTGTTCCGATGTCCATTTTCTAGCTTATCATGTCAAATGTTTTGATCTACGTCTTTATTGGCACATGTCCAAATGTTTGTGGCAGCAGTTGAATAGGTGCCTTCTGGATCAACAAATATTCACAGGTACAACTACTACTTAGTGGTAAGATATGGTCTTAGCATGGAAAGGATGGAAATCAAAAGCACTTGCACATGTCATTCATCTACTTAGCACCTAAACATTTATGTTAAGGCACATAAAAAAATAGGTGTATGCGCCGTTCTTTTGCTTACATGCCAAACTCTGACAGGCACATCATAACATTCACATTGCAGAATAAGATGGCTAATAGCAGCAAATAGAAATAGAGATTCAGGTAGGGTCAATTCCCTCAAATGTTTCAAGCGCCAAAGATTTGTTTCACAAGGCACAACTAGAAAAACGAAGGCTTGGTAGAAACTAGAAAGCAATTAAAAATGCTTTCTTCCCTAATTCAATAGAGAATTGCTGTAAGCTGTAGAAGCTAACAAGACCCTTGTGTTGCATTGCATTTTACAGGATAGTTCACAACAGCTCAGCAAGAGATTGGGCTACATTTAGGGAGACCTTTTCACCACTGTCATTGCCGACAACCCGGATTTCTAGCCCAACAGAAGCCACTTCAGGCGCTAGCGGGATCTCATCGTACTTAAGGAACTTGATGGCACCTGGATCATAGCGAAAAAAACCAAAATCATGTACCTGTTTCAAGAAGAAGGGAAAAATTTGGATTAACGATACGCCATTAACACAGGTAAAGCAAAATAAAGCATAACAGGATTGAATCAAATAGAAGAGTCACTCACAGGATCTCTGTACAGGGTGTACACAGGGATCTCCTCCCTGTTCACAAACATCGCCTCCGCGACCACAGGCCCTACGACTCAACCACAACAACACACGAGTCATTCGCAAATCACACGAACACACGACGAGGAGACGTCGGGATAGGTTGGCAGGTTGTTCCTACCGGGCTTGACGACGTGGCGGTTGGTGAGGATGATGCCGCGGGACTTGTCGACGACGAAGCCGGTGGCGTAGCTAGCGCCGGCGACCTCGGTGTCGAAGGCGCGCGGGGCGGTGGTGCGGAGTACGACGACAGAGGGCACCACGCGGGAGAGCGCGCGGCGCCAGTCCTCCGCCGTGACGGTCGACTCAATCTCCATCGCCAGCTCCCCGTCGGCCTCCTCCTTCCCGGGGCTCTCCATCGGCGGCCGCGATCTGGCTCCGGCGGGCTCGGCTCCGCTCCGCTCCGCTCTCCGGCAGCCGCTAGGGTTTTGAGCTCTCCGACCTAAGCTTCGATTCGGAGGAGGATTTTTATCATCACGCGGGCGGTGTGATGGGACGAGATCAGCAGCGGAGAGGGGAGTTGGCCAGTTGCGAGTGGAGCTGGTAGATGCCGAGATGCGTATGTGGACTTTGGACTCTTGCACGAGATTTTAGAAGGGACGACCACCAAAAGTCTCTCACGCTCCCGGTGGGCGTAAACGAACCTGATATTTTTCCTCGCTCGAGTCGCCCGATTTGATTAAGCGGGTTGGGGACCTGTTTGCCAAGTGGGCTGATTACTTTGGGCCGTCCAGATCCAAGAATGGTGTGGCCGAGAGTTTGTCAGGTCCCTGTTTTATTCCAGGGGTGCAAAGGGAGCGGGGCGGGCCGAGCCGGCCCATTGCCTGGTCCCCATAGCCTACGAGGAAAAACAAAGGGTAAGGGCCGGGCCGGCCCTTCCTCGGGTGGGAAGCAGAACTAAGCTGGATTTTTTAAATTAATATATATTTTAATAATATTTACAAAAATAATATGCCGAGCACAAAAATAGCACAGATATCCACTTATCACCAATAGAGCATGTCTCTGTCGCCGTTTTATTTGGCGATAGAGGCATATCGACAAATAAAATGGCGACAGGTATTTTTGTAATTTTTTTGTTCCATTTTTTTGTGCATTTTTTTTGCTGAGAATTGTCATTGTATTATTTATGAAAATTTATTTTTGTTCCATTTAAAATAGAGGGGGACTATTTGTTTTTTTGAAACAATAATTTATTTGAAAATATTAACGTGCATTACAATATTGCATCTTATTGATGGCGTCAATCTCATTTCTCACTTGCTCCACCGCAACGAAGCGATATCATGGTACGACAACTCCACCGTTGTTCCACAATACTTGGATGGCCAATTGCCTGTTTATGATGGAAGAAAGGGCATGTTTACTGCAGGTCCACTGCCATTCAAAACCAAAGAATTTATTGTCAAACTAGCTAATACTTTGGTGGGATTGTCATCAGCTAATACTTCAGCAACATGCTAAAAAGAAATGTCAAACAAACAGTAATAAAGATAAAGTACAATAATAACGAGGAAACAAAAGTCGTGAGCGTGCGAATGTTCTCGTCCACAATAAAAAAATATAGCTAAAAAGGAAAAACAAATACTACTTGTAGTTCTTCCGCGGTGCAACTCCCCGCGTGGTGCTCGGCCTACTCGCCCGACAGCGCTGTACATGTCCGGATGTGTACGTCAGCTGGTCTGGTGACTATCCCCGAGTGCTCTTAGCAAGACGTATCGGTGCTGGTGGAGTAACAAAGCCAGCCTACGATGGCTGGTCGGTACGGGCGTATCAGGGGGCTACGATGAACCAAGTACGACGGTCGACGACTGATCGGAGATATCGGCCCATCAAGTGTGCAATGCGTCCTCGTCGTAGTACCGGTCGCCAAAGTGGGTCACGGTGTCGTCCTGTGGTGCATCGTCCGTTGCTAATGAACTTTTTTATATTAGTGTACAATAGAATGTAACGAATGTAACAAAAGAGATGATACCGCGAAGGTTTACCTGAAAACATGGGGCATACGCACACTGCCAACTGGAAACATGGGTGCATGCACACAAAATAGAAATGTACAAAGGAAATCACACATACGTAGAACTACGTCAACCACTTCCGCGTTGGACTTTGCACACTAGAGAACACGCCTAGCCTGCCCTTCGGGTAGCACTCCGTCAAACCTACCAAGCAGCTCAGTATGCCACTCGGGGTCGACGTCCCGAGGCACAACCATGTTATCAGTGCACAGAAGGCCAAGTAGGTAGCTATCATCCTCAAGTGTTGGAGCCATCTCCCCGTACGGGAGGTGAAACGTGTGCATCTCTGGTTGCCAGAGATCGATGAGAGCGTCAGAAGGCACATGTCGTAAGGAAATCTTCTAAAGGCACCACGCCTATCTCGCTCGTCGACGGTGGTCGCCTCCACCATCCGTGCTAAAGGAAGCAGCCATGTTGCTCTCAACCTGCACGAATACATTGTCAGTACGCTAGTGTGATATGTATGATACATTCTAGTGAAACTATGAATTGAGTGCACTCACCTTGGGATACATCGCGCGTCGACCCGGGGCCACCGTGGGGAAGCGACTGCGGTGTGACGCGTTAATCGTTGGGTCTAGCAACTCGTACGTTATACCTGCAATTCAAGCGTTCACTGTTAGTACGACAAAAAAAATGAGCTCGCAGCTACAAAAACGAAGGCATATAAATTGAATATTCCAAACCGTAACTAGTACTGGCATAGAAAAAACGTAAACATAAAAAATTGGACATTCATGGCAAACATGTTCAGAGCCAGCATTACTATGACATTTCCAATCTAATGCAATTATACAAATATTCGATCTGATACGATCCGATAAATATCTGATCCATCCTAAGCCATAACAATATTACTGTAAATCTATGGATATCTATAAATGTACAAAACTGTTGCTACTATACACAACTACCTACATATAAACACACCTTAGTATTTACAAGTCTAAGTCTAATTAATCTGATCGCTAAGTCATGCATCTATACAACTATTGCTACTCTATATACCTTAGTACTTACAAGTCTAAGTCTAATTAATCTAGTCACTAAATCATATATCTACACAACTGTTGCTACTCTACACAACTAATTACTTACAAATTTAAGTCTAATTAATCTGATCGCTAAGTTATGTATCTAAACATAATTTAATATGGAAAAAAATCATACCTTCATGTTGGGGACGACCTTCCTCCTCTTCTTCTTCCCTTCCTCTCCTTTTCCCCCTTTTCCTTCTCTTCTCCCTCTCCTTTTCTTTCTTCTCCCACTCCTTTCCTTCTTTGTGTCTCAGGTGCTGCCAAGTAGCGCTCAGTCTTTATAAATCGACCCTGTCACCAATTCAAATGGCGACCGAGAACTGAACTATTGACGACAACTCTCTGTCGCCATTTAAAACTGTGACGGAGGTATATTTTTGTTATTTTCTTTTTGGTATATTATTTTGGTAAATATTATTTAAATACATATTATTTAAAAAAAATCGAGCTAAGCTACCCACACGGGTCAGTGGTTCGGCCCGCATGGGGAGTGGTGACGAACGTGTTGGCTTGTGTGTTGTGGCATGAACGCCTTGTGTTTTGGTGGCCCGCTGATCAGGGATGGCTTCGGTTGTTTGTGTGATGTCTGAACCAGATGGTCATATTCCGTTAGCAGAAGAATGCCAAAAAAAGATCATAGAAAATTATGAAGAAAAGTAATCAGCAAAATGCACAAAAAAATCACACTAGCTGTCCAAAAAGATCCGGTGTACTAAAACTTGCAATCTCACATTATGTCAAAACGGGCAATATATACAACTTGCCAGCTGTTGCATATAATTTTTCATGTATAATAGCATCAAACAATAAAGTATTTCTTTGCATGCTTGCCACTTACTCAAACACTTCTGACCAAGGCACCAAGCCAAGTTAAACCAAAAGTCCCGAAGTAGAGAAACAATGGAAACCAGCTTATTGTTTGTTCTTACCCATCATACAGTAATGCAACACAAACCTGGCCATACAAACATTGAAACTTTGTAACCAGTGTTACAAAATAGCTTAACGGAAACAGAATCACATAATAGATTTTGATTAAATTAAGTAGAGAAAACACGCACGCACACATGCACATCACAATGGCAAGCTCATTACTTTCTCTAGTCAAAATTATGCTCTAGAAAATAAGATTTTCAAGGAAACCCACGACTTCCAAGTTAACCCGCCTTGTCAATAACAATAGAGAATCTAAAATATGCCACCGAACCTCACATGTCAACGAGAACTCAGTGGTATATTATAGACATACAAAGCTATTCATTGGCATATAAAGGATTCCCATAACAATAACTCAATCTGCTCCAAAAACAGAGTGTACATGTTCATGTGATCTCTTGTCTTGCACACTCATCTCATCAATTTTCTCGTCCTTGCTGCACATCCAGGCTTCATGTTCTGCTAGGATCAAAATTGGTTATCTTAAATAAAGTTCTGAAAGCAAAACAATAAAAAAATTATCCCAAAATTTTCTGCATATGACTAGGCACTTGTAAAAATTTATAATATTCTGCTAATGATCTAACCGTGCATCAGTATCTGATTTTAGGAGCACTAGTCCATTATGAACTCCAGAAGCAAACGCGAACTGTGGTTATGCTTAAGTTAATCCAATGTCACTATTCATTAATTTTACTCGACACATTTCAGCTACTATGGAACAGAACGAATATCAATGACTGAAAGTCTGGTTTTCAATCTAGTCAGAGACTGAGTAAAGCAAAGAGGTGACGTTGTATATTTCGATTATTTTGATTTATCTCTCACGGTTAACATGTAAAAGCAATTACAGAACAATTTATCATGCCTTTTTGCATGAATAAACAAGAATGCATGAGATATGACAAACCGAACTACTATAACTGACGAGTAGAAAATATGCGCAAAGAAAAACAAAGGAGAGGAATAAATTGAAGCATTGTATTATATACGTTCTATGTTCTATGAACTAATCATCAGGATCATGTGCAAAGTCTCGAAGGATATAATTTGTTCATCGGGACTATTTCTGTAATCATGGAAAAATCCATCGAGATTAATGATTGGGCTATGTCATAAAAAGATAATTTGTATACATGAGACATAAAAAACATTATTGAAGGCAAATAGGCATATTATGATGCTGAGACATCAGTGACAACATGGAAAGAAGCCCTTCCTAGCAAACCAGCTAGCATAAAGAAAACATATTAAGTTTCCTGCCACTATACAATACACAATTACAAGTAATATACCCGCTCAATGTTACAGCATGCATTTTAACTTATCAATACTAATTGCTAGTAACTACCTAAGCATAGGGATTTTACAGAACAAAATAGAAATCGATCGAATCAAAAACATAATCAAAACCTATGTTTGGGACTTTGTGGTCTAAAGGAAACACTACTACCTCACGGGTCATTGTTTTATCATTCTGTTCAATTTATTTTTGATTTTTTTTCAAGACTTCATAAAATCAATTAATGCTAAATTTCAGAGTAGCATAATTTCCAAATTATAAGGTATAAGCAAGAAACAAGAACGAAGGGTGCCCAAAAGAGCTTTTTTTTACGGTATATTAAATTTAATAAGGACAGTTTATTCTTTTTATCTAATGAATCAGATTAGTTATTATTTACTTGTACTTCCTCTGATAGTATAGTAGTACAAATACCTTTAACAAATCAATGACTAGATTAAATTTCTACTACCCACTATATACTATCAGTATAATGTAAGTTGAAATTTCTCACCAATAAACCTCATGTCTTCGCCACGAGAATGATGCCAAGACTGGATGTCGGTGTTCGCATTCCTTCTGGGGACCTCACAGCCGTAGATTGATTATCTTGTCGCTGGAGTTGAAAGAGGTGTTCCTCCACATCCTCGTGCGTTCCAAACGTGGCCAAATAGGTTAATTGGGATGCTCTTCATAAAAAGGTTAGTCGGGACGGCCTAGTTTTTTCCTCAGCCTATGCGTACACCCGAACTCAAGCCAGACCGGTGGTTTCAAGTCTTGATCGAAATGCAGGAGTTCCGCATGAATGATGCAAGTATCATCAATGCAATCCCTCCAAACTCGCAAGTACAATAGCAAAGTCAACTACGGGCTAATTACTACCTAAAAGTCAGTTTATACAATAACTATCTTTAAAGGTTGTCTCTAGATATTGTGTAATAATTATCTTTTCTCTCTTGTACATAAATGATCTACCTATACTCCCGTGCAAAGCTGACTACTAAATAAGAGCCAGCTCTCTCCTCTTTTCTCACTCCTTCATATAAACCAAAGCTGATGTGTACGAGTTAAGAGCCACCTGACGTAGCCTTATTGTACATGCGCTTAATTTGCTCAGATATGGGAAGCGATTCCCATAGTAATGGAATAGAGCAGCTGTTATATACCTAAGGCTGGTTATAAATTTATCGAGCTTCTTTCGAAATTGATCTAATTCAACATAAAATTATTTTATTTATCATTTAAATGGTTATTTTAAATTTGAGCTAACGAGTATTATCGAAAATAGTTTCATTTAATTTTAAACTCGTTAACTACGGTAATCAACGAGCCCTAGACATGCCCGAGTGCGTAAAGCAAATCTAACGTGTGGGCACGTGGAGCCATCTCGCCATCACGCGTTATCATTTTAGCCTTGCCTTCCAGTTTCAGATTTTCAGGCCATCTCTCCTATGATAAGTCATAACGGAGAACAAGGGGAAGTTGGAAACATCCCCACCGTCAAGCCCATCTCGGCACGCACAATACCGTACTGATTTTCTACGTAGGCTGCCCCCACCCACACCGTCAACGCCCGAGATCCCAGAGACGACAAACCATACATGCACTGCACTAACACAGAATGCCTAACTGAGCTAATTCTTCACACAAAATGCCTAACTCAAAACTTTTTCTTTCCTGTTTCGTAAAGGAAAAGGCTGCTCTTTCCGATTTCAGCACATTATTCGTTCTTATGAAAAGGTTTCAAGCCATCATTCCCGATCTCCTGACATGGCGATGATCAGACGATAATAAAACCAGAAATGCCTCATTTCATCGCTTTGGAACAGAAACTATAGTCATCGACTCCAAAATTTTCAACACATACCAAGTAACCCGGTAACCCTGGAAGGAGATTAAAGAATCAAGTAAAGCCAACATCAACAGTACGTAGATCTATAAACAGAATTGGGGATAAGCAGAGAAGGTAAAGAGAAGAAAATGTAGCAAACAGCAGTGCCCCTGTAGAGATGGGCGTGCCAAGAAAAAAAAAACTTTACACCTATCTAACAGACTCCCCCATCTGATGCCTACCTATCACAGAAACAGCAGAAGAGTGAGTTCGATATGAATCAGGCATCCCAAAGAATTTCAGGTGTATTATGTACCAGCAGCCTTCAGTTGCTACGTGTGAACTGATCCGATGGTTTCCTTCTCAAAGCGCTTGATCTCTCCTGCCAAACACTTCATGTTATCCTCGTATACGTAAGGGATCCCCTCTAACATAACCTTACTGCCATTGACCGGTACCGCCACGAACTCCCGGCAAGGCTCTCCCATGACATTGATGGAGTTGTGATAGTGGTAGTATCTGATCAGGCTTTCTGTCTTGTGGGTTGTTCTCCCATAGACATTTTGTGACATGTGCACGCCAGCCGAGTATGCGTTTCGGGCCTGGATCGCGTATTTGCGATCTCGCCTCACTCTGGTGATTGAGTTACGAAAACAAGCTTCTCAAACCCCATTCCCTGCATATCAATGGCACAGAAAAGATGTTTTAGCATGAAGCAGTAAAGCGTCAACTAAAAAAAAAAAGCTAAAACCAAAATCTACATTAAATTGTTCTCGTGCGAATATACATAGAAAACACCCAGCAAAATATTTTGGCTCTATGAATAAAACAATTATCTTTCTTAAGAACTTATACTGGTTCTGTCAGCCCACCCATTGGGTAAGTTGTGTACAAGACACCTGCTAGGGGCACATGTTTGTTTTCGCAGTTAATGATTCTTGAAATATTTCATTGGTATAGCATTTCCGACTTGTAATAAAAATCAATGATATATCCTTCTATGGTCACTTATATGCATGGGAACATGTATGTGTGTGGGCAATCATCTTTGTTTGTCGAAACCTAATGATGTTCTACTAAGTTTTTTTTTTGTTCAACGGTGAAAGTTGAAGAATAAACAGAGAAAGGATCGGTCTCATGTTGCTTTTGAGGACTCAATTTGACCAAATAAAAAATCTAACCAAGCTTACCTGATGGTTGCAATTTGCAAGGTCAAAATCGATCAGCACATTGCCCAATTAAGCAACAAATCGTGTAGACAAGTAACCGCTGACTTACTTAACTACTTCGAGAATGTCTGTTTGATTAATGATGCATCAGCACATTGCCCAATTAAGCAACAAATCGTGTAGACAAGCAACCGCTGACTTACTTGACTGCTTTGAGAATGTCTGTTTGATTAATCATACATTGCACGTTTTATGGACAAACACCAACGTATATTGGGGAATGCTACCAAACCAGCAGAATCCATTGTTTTCCTACAGCCTGAACCTGATGCTTAAAGGTGAATTTAGGACGCGTCGCGGCAGACATGGCAATTCTCGATATAAAATGGAAGTAGGTAAAGAAAAAGGAAATCAATATTATCACATACGAGGAAACGGAAACACAGACCTTGTGTAATCCTTGCTTGGATCCTGCACGCAGAGCTTGCTGGACATGGGGTTCTGCTCGATGGTGAACTGTGTGTACCCCGATAGCCTGCCGAGCACCTGGTCCAGCGTCTGCCCATTGGGCAGGTAAATGTACTCGTCGACGTCGAAGAAGAAGGTCCAATTGGCGGCGTGGCGGTAACGGTGCAGGCAGTCGTTCACCACCAAGAACTGGTTGTAGTAGTATCCGTCGTACTCAGCCTGCGCCCTGATGTCCTGCACGGTGAGCCGGCCGGCCTCCACCCACGGATCCAGCACCACCCTCACCTCCGGGCTGACGCCGCCGGCGTCGTGGAACACGAAGTGCGACCTGGGCCCAAAGAAGTGCGCGTGGTACGCCATCCACTCACGCATGCGGCTGGCGCTGAGGTTGCCGTACAGCGACGAGCCGCAGTAGAGGTAGTCGTACTGGAACGGTGGGCGGAAGCGGGACTCGTCGTAGGACCCCGGCGCCTCCTCGAGCGCGACGAAGCGCTCGTAGCGGCGGAAGGCGGTAGAGTAGTAGGCGTGGACGAGTAGCTTGCCGCCGGCGTTGTCGACGTTGGGGTTGGAGGGGAAGGTGCAGTTGACGACGACGACGGTGTAGACGCGGCCGAACCCCCAGTCCGGGAGCATCTTGTACGCCTTGGTCGGACGGGGCGCGGCGACGGGTCGCCAGCGCTGGGGTTGGGCAGCCACTCGCACTTGAAGTAGGGGGTGCCGAACACGTGGGTGGGCTTGGACGCCAGCCCCACGATGGCGAACGTCCGTGGCCCGCCCCGGTACGCCCCCATCTGCACGAAGAGCGCCGCCGCGCTGCCGTACGGCCGGAGCACCCGCTTGTTCGGGTCCACCGGCCTCGCCACCCTAGCCAGCCGCACGGGGACAGCAGCAGCAGTGGCAGCGGCAGCGGCGGCGGTGGCGGCAAAAGCCGCGGCCGGTGAGTTCGTGGCTGTGACGGTGGTGGAGTTGGAAGAGAGGAGGTCGGTGCTTGAGGTGGCAGCAGTTGTGGCAGGGAGGGAGCAGGGGGAGGAGGAGCGGGCCGCGGCGAGGAAGGAGCCGTAGGGCTGGAGCTGCCACAATGCCACGAACAGCGTCAGGAAGGCGAGCGAGGCCACGAACGACTTGATGTCCACGCACGGGATGGCAAACGCTCCACCCCCGCCTCCCACGTCTTTCCTCGCGTTATTTTTCATGGCTGGCCGCGGCTCTCCCGCCGGCTACACCTCCTCCTCTGCTGCTGCGCGCTGGCTGTTGGGCTAGCCTGTACGTAGACGCGTGCCAACCGGCCGGACAAACTGTGAATCAAGCGGCAGGAGCTGGTCCGCGCCTCGCCTTTCTCCCCTCTCTTCTCGCTACCTTTCTCGGGAGCCGGCACCGGCCCGCATACGGGCCAAAGCGCGAGACAGATCGGTGGCTGGAAAAGGAAGAAAAGATGGGAGATGTGAAGAATACGGAAGGTGATGAGGCTCTGGTTTGTGTGGGAACTGGGATTCTGGGAAGCGGTCGGTGTGGGAGTGGGAGGGATGCTTCGGGATGACGATGGGGGCCGCGCCGCGAAGCAACAGTCAAGGCCGGTTGGCTCCGAGTTTATGGCTCCCGGGTGGGGGAAAGCCGTAGTGGTCGTGAATCGTGATTGCTGCCGCTCCGCGCGGTCCGACCGTAATACACACGAGTAATTACTCAGAATTTTAAGAGGTATTTTCGTATTTGTATTTATCAAAATCTATAAAAACATATATAAAGTGAATTATAGATTTTAGTATATATAGATAGGTTAGATTATGATAATCAATTTATAGAATCGAATTATTTGTTTTTAATTCAACTTTTAGATTCAGAATCCAAAACTCACAGCAAAAACAAATAGGTCTTTTGTAGCTGTAGTGGTCCGGTGGAGTGGTGGTAAAAAACCAGCGAGAGAAGCAATAGGGTATTCGTTTCTAGCGGAGTATACACGGCGATTACTTCGCCGATCTTCTAGGAAGGCCACGAGTCCCTGCACATGGTTTGCTACTTAGTCCATGAGCTCTCCAAGCATGAGCATCGCGTACTGCCGACTCCGCCGCCGAGACCGAGACATTTTCGGGCCCGAGCTGCGTAAACGTGTGAAATCAAACTTCGCCAACAGCTCAACATAGCGCTTCGACGTCACAGTAAACAACCAGCCCACTCGTGACACTCGTGCTACGAAACATAATTCAACGTGCCACGCCGTATGCTACTGCAAATCGCTAATATTTCCATCTCTTTCTGCTTAAAAGACTGCTGTCATCTCATTTTCCCGGTCTTCCTCGCTGGCACTACGGCCGTGCTCTCGTGCCTGCACCTGTACCATGCACGAGCACAGGTCATCCCCATCAAGGCCACACCTTCACAATAGAGGGGTCCTGGTCTTCTCAACTTTCTCCGACTAATCTACTTTAATATTGTTTCTCTTATCTTGTTCCAGATGCTTGCTTTCCGTGTGGCTGTGCTCAACCGCAACACAAGCGGTGCTTAAACTGTCAAGTAGGACTGTACCATGATAATTGCGAGAAGGCAGTCTGTGTTTGGGGAGGTAATTCTGGCATAAAGTAGACTTGGTGCTTTAATCAATGGGCTCCTAATAATTCGATCTAACCTCTGCTTTCGCCTGTAGGCTGTATCGGCAGCAGTAACCGGATCGAATTGTCCCAGATGATAGCGGCAATCAACTCGTATTGCGTCCTTGGATGCCCTTGTGTAGGGATACGCTACTGTTTAATCACCACACAGAGAGAAAGAATTAGATATTTCTATCTATTTTTCATGGTTGATTTGATGCACCAGATGCATGCTTTTCCTGTGTTGTTTTTCAGAACAACCAACTATTGCGGCCTAGATGGTAGTCATTTTTTTGGGTGGAACCGTGGCAGGGTTTGAGCGCTGCCGTATATGTCATAAGAAGCGAAACGGTGGTTTCGACGTCCGTGTCAACGGAGACGTATGATCCAATGAAAGCAAACATTCGAGGAATCTAACTTTGCAACTACAATGTCATCGTCCATTATCGGTCATGGAAGGCCAGAAAAGAGGGGCAGAGTTTGCCCGTGATAGATTCAGAACAAACTTACTTTGCTTATTTGGGATTTTGGGTACAGATAATGTACTGAAGCACGGATCCTCTCTCCATTGTCCATTAGAGCAATCTACCGACCTGTGAACCAGCATGGCGACGTCCTCAATGGGGTGCCGGGGCCTCACATCAAGCACCGGCGCGGGCTCAGGCAGGGCGACCCTTTATCGCCTTATCTCTTCTTGCTTGCCATTGACCCGTTGCATTACATCCTCACCAAAGCCACCCAAGATGGCGTCCTATCCCCTCTAAGAGGACGTGCACCTCTCTCCGACTTTCACTCTTCGCGGATGATGCAAGAATCTTCCGAACCGGTTAGAAGCGAACTTGAAGCAATCATCCGCATCCTCAATTCTTTCGAGAAGCCTCGGTCTTCAAGTCAACATGCACAAAAGTTCTATAGCGCCAATCGAGGAAATCATCCGAACATTCATAGCATCCTCGCGACCCTTTCAGGAGGAATTTCAAATTTTCCCATCAAATACCGGGCATGCCACTCACTCTTGGCGGCTACGACGTGCGATCTGCAACCCATTTTGGACAAAGCGCGCGTCGTCTAGCGGTGGCAGCGCACCATCTCACCATGGGGACGCCTCATCGTAGTCAAAGCGGTCCTCTCATCGCTCCCGATCTACTTGCTCATCGCAATCCGCCCCAAAAGTTTCTTTTCAAAGACTAGATAAATCGCGGAGAAAATTCTTATGGGGTGCAAAGGGCCGATTCACGGAGGAACGCAAAGCACGATGGACAACAAGATGTCGCCTGTACAACATGGGGGCTTAGGAGTGCTCGACCTAGACAGATTCGCCAGGCGCTCGCCTCATTGGCCGTGGCTCGGATGGACTACCGCGAAAGGCCATGGATTGGGATGTCTACGCCGGCGATCGAATTGATTGCCGCTTTTCTCCGCGCCACCAAGATAACCATTGGAGACGGCCAACAAAGAACCTTACGGGACGGACGGATGGCTTCAAGGAATGGCGCCTTCACACCATGCGCGGACCTCTTCAAACACTCCAGCGCAAGTCGCGCTCGTGCTAGATGCCCTATCTAACAATAACTGGATTAGAGACATCCGACAAGGATCGACACTGAGCTATTACTTCAATACATCAAATTATGGGTCAAAATTCGATCGTGTAATTACACCTCAAATTCGGACTCTATAACTTGAATCAAACAGCTTACGGCATCTACATACCTCATCAAGATACCGCATGCAATTCGCAGCAAGTACTTTCGTTTCATTCCATGCCACCACCGTCCACGTGGCTCTCTGCGATGCAAAGTGTTCCTATGGCTCACAAACCATGACCGACTATGGACAGCTGCAGCGGCTTCAACGCAGGGGTGGCTAAATCAGATTTTGCCCGATGTGCTACCGGAATCTCAAAGCGCATATCACCTATTCATAGATCGCCCACAAGTTCGACGCTTATGGGAGGCCGTGGCCACATGGGCAAAGTTACCATCGCTCAAACCAAGCCATTGGATGCCCGATGCAACCTTCCAAGATTGGTGCCTCCACCAAACAAGCCTCCACCAAGACTTCGCAAAGTCATTAGAACCACGATTACTCTAACATGTTGGCAATGGTGGAGAGAGAAACAACAGAGTGTTTGAACGAATACAATTGCAATGAGGATATCTTTCAATCCTCAAAGACGAGGCGATGGTCCGGATCATCATTGGAGGTGCTCAACTAAAAATCTTCTGCAAGCAAGACGCTTGACCCACCAAGCGCCCTTCCACATGTTTTTGTTGTGCTCCTCTTGTATTTTCACCCCGTGCGAGAATCCTGCGCCTTTTTCCCTGTAATCTCTTCTCTTATCTAATATAATTCACAGCCTAGCTGTCCTTCAAAAAAAATTTTCCCCTTTTTATCCTTAGCTTGCATGGTTTATTTCGTTGTCCAAGGTTCCGTAGGCTTGAGTAAGAGTAACTTGGCTTCCTTGTTAGACAGGACGACGAGATCCTGAGTTCCTCGCTGTTTTTACGGAGAAAGTTCTGTACTGATACGTTTCCGTTTGACGCTATCCGAGGGCGGGAGCTTTAGCTTTTTTGAAAAAGCTGTTTTTTAGTTTTTTAATTAAAATATGACTATAACTTTTCATAATAAGTCGTTTAACAAACAACTAAATTCCCTCATCAATAAGTTGTAAATGCAGATCTCGAAGAGCTTTCAGCTTTTTCTAGTTAGTAGTTATATGTGGCTTCTAATTTATATCAAAATCTACTTAAAAGCTAAATTATTTAAAAAGCTTACTGGCTTTTTAGAATCTCAAACTGATTTTAAACCCTCCGAAGTCTGAACAGATCTGAAAGTGCTTGAGACCCGAAAATGAAAGAGAAGCAGCGCACTTGTTGTGTTGAAAAGAAAAAATCACAACCACTTGCATGCACTTGGAGTGAGTAGAGTACTAGTACAAGAAGCAAATGTATGATGTATCACCAACCCTCATTTACGCGTTCAATTCCTTGAAAGAAAGAAAAGAAGAAGAAGAAAAGAAGACGAAGATAACTAATTTGTCTTCAAGTGGGGAGGAGCTGCGAGACATTAGCTGTCATGACAAGGTCTCTACCGCATGCAATGCTACGTGGAACCAATGCGCGGATCGGGACACGGTCGGTCAGAGAGGCGCTCTGGTCGCCTGTGATTCGAACCTAGGAGGAGGACCGCTTAACGGGGCACTCTAGTGCGGTGATTTCAGCTATGTTGGTAAGGACCTTTCATTCATAAATACTATATCCGTTTATAAATATATATCATTTTAACTTTCAAATTTTATTATTAAATACATGTCATGCTACAATTTTAAGATAAATTTTATCGTCTTTTCCTTATATACTCCTCCCCTTTAGCTATTTTCAAGATCATTTAATGGTATGGACTAGAGTAATACACACTATCCAATAGCAATAAATGGTCAAATAAAATAGAGTAATTTAGTCTTTTATACACTTAGCATATGAGAGGTCTAAGACTAATGATCTAGGAGAGGTTCGAGACTTTAAAGTGGTCGTAAACAAGGTCGGAGTGATCATGACATAAGGAGTGGTTGTGGCGCCTTTGAGTGGTCGTCACGACCTTGAGTAGAGTGAAGCGCCATCTTTGGGTCGGTCGGTGGCCCGACGGATCCATCGTGCTTCGGACCTAAATTGTGCCGGGCCGCGACGGCCCGTTGTGACCGCCGTGTCGGCCTGGCCCTGCCCGGCTTGCCTTTGGCGAGCCCAGGCACTGCCCATTTGCGTTTCGTGCCGTGCCAATCTAGACCCAGCCCATTTATACTATTGCGACGAGAGGAAAGGACCTAGAGACGCACATAGTTGATTGTACAAAAAATACGTCTTATAAACTACTAGTAGTATTGTCGCAAAATAGAAAGATGTTATTAATATTATCGCAAAAAATTGTCATAAGTTACTAACGTTACTATTAGTGTAGCTACGAATTTGCAAATGGGCACTCATTTTCAAGTCCCAACCACATGCAGGGCATTGAAAAAGGGAGCTTCGTACATGCAACAGAGAAGAAAGAAGTGAGGTTGCTGTAGAAGGAAAGTGACAGCAAGAAACGGGAAATGAGAGAAGGGAGAGAAAAAGAAAAAATCGCAGATGCCCGGTGTAGTACAGCTACTAATCCAACGACATACACCCCCTAACATGCAGTAAGGCCAATTTAAATACGTAAGATCAGCGGCAATAGATACAAATATTGTGAGAAAAAGAAGTAAATTTTATTAAATCTTGAACATATACAGAGTTACTGCCTCGTTAAAAACCTTACACCTCAGTATGGGATACCCTCGGTGAAAAAAAGAGTACAGTAACTACGTATATATACATAGACTACCCGAGGCTGAGATTGTCAAAGTCGGCTACCGCGTCCGTGATCTCCGGATCCTCGGGCTGATGTTGTGTCCTGTCATCTGCACGCTCCCAGTCTTTGAGGCATGTAATTACCTCAACTATCTTAGGTCTGAGAGATGACCTCCTCGGCTCAAGTATCGTCCCTACCAAACTGAAAGTGGATTCCAATGAGCTAGTGGACACCGGAACCGTAAGTACGTCCTGTGCAAAATGGGATAGCATGGGGTAAATACGTTGGTTATTCTTCCACCACAAGAGTAAGTTGAGTTGATTTTTCTCGTCCATGCCAAGCTCGGTCTCCACGAAAGGCGTGTCAAGGTAGTGGTTGACCTCTACTCATGGATTCCATGGCGACCTGCTCGACGATTGGAAAGACGAGCCAGACAACTTGCCTTTCAGCTTCTTCCATATGTTTGAAGCGGTCGAACTGCCTTGTGCTTATTGTGTTGTTGAGGTAAATCTTCTTGGTTCACTTTTGCCAAACTTCTCATAATATTTGTCGAAAATTCTAAAAAACTTGTTGTAAATATGAGTATAGGCCTCAGAGAAATCAAGATCGAATGCCTCACCTATTCCCTCGAAGTCGCCCTGCAAGTCAAGTAATTTTCTTTGATGATCCAAAATAGTAGCAAAACAGTACAATTGTGAAATAACTTGAAAATATTTTAATTTTTTTGTTCCATTGGTTCTATAATATGATGTAAAATATAATTATTTCTATTTTTTAAAAAGCAGTAGCAATAGTCCAAAGTCACTTGATGACTAAGCAAGAAGTTAGGTAGTACACACTGGATAAATGTGTGGTTGCATTGTAAAACATTTCTAAAAAATGACGAAAATGCCTAGCAATTTCTCAATCCATTTCAATAACCAATGCCTCACCATTATTGCAGTTGATGAAAACAGTGATAATATGCTCATAGCCTTTGGACCGCTCCAGCATAGTATATGTTGAGTTCCATCTAACTTTCATATCAAAGTTGAACCTTCTTGATTCCTTATTGTTGGTCCTGCAGTACTCTAAGAACTGGGCAAATATTACGGACTAACCTGTAATAAAATCGATAGCACTGCGTATGCTCTCTAAACTAGGTTTCATTAAAACCAAACCTGCATGCACAACAAGATTAATAATGTGCCATACGCATCTCTGATGGAGTACAAAACCTCCAACATAAGTCTCCAGGTGCGGTGAGAGATACTCTATAGTCGTTGTGTATCCGGAATGTATGAGGCATTCGAAATGAATGAGGCATCCTCGATGTCGTGCATGCCGTCCAAATGACGGTCATCCATGCTGTAGTGTCTTATGCTGGGGGAGAGTTGGCGTGGATCGATCTCTTGATCCTGATGAGGGGGACTTGGAGAGTGAGGGCGTGCTCTCCTACTCTTTCTCTTGTGAAATATTTTATTTCGCGGCGGGAGAGCAAAAAACGAAAGCAATTAGAGAGAGATGTGCAAAATGTACTGAGCAAAAATGTGTAAGAAGAGAGAGCGCGGGAGAGACGTGTAGAACAAATGAGAGCCGTCACTCTGTCTTTATGGTGTGTTTGTCGAAATGCCCGTTGCAAATTGAAATCAGGCGCGCGCCGCGGGATGAAAAATTGAAAGCAACTTTATTTCATTTCTCAGCACACTGTCTTAGAGCGGAGAGAACGAGAGAAAGGTTAAATTATGATTGCTTTCTTTTTCAGTCACTTTTTCTCAGCACGTGCCCGAATCTTCTCTTTTTCCCCTCCCTTTGTCGTATCGCTGTCCGTTGAGCGTTTAAATGAGGCGCGGCCGCGCGGGATGGAAATTAAAAACATCTTTATTTCTTTTCATGCGTTGTATCACTGTCTGTTGAGCGTTTAAACGAGGTGCGGACATGTAGGATAAAAATTAAAATCAACTTTATATCTTTCAACATGTCACGTTCATTTCAATCCCGCTTTCCCCCTCCCTCTCTTTTTTCTCTCGGGCCGATCATCTACACGCGGGATGGGAATATCCGAATATGTGAGCGTGGCCAGGAACTGCCTCCCTGCATCGCGTCTCGCGCGGCCACGCCGTTGCCCGCCCAAGAATCCCGCGCACGCTGCCTGACTGCCTCGATCTTGCCTCCCTCGTAGCCCTGCTCTCTCCTCTCTCTTTCTCTCATCTCCATCTCTTTTTTACGTCTCGGGGCAACCAGACTTCTTCTCGGGCTCTCGGCTAGTCTCCTCTCACCTGCCCCGGCCACGACGGCCAGACGCTCGCCTCCCTCCTCCCTGCTCTCACCCGCCCTGGTGGCCCTGCCAGCCTCCCTCCTCCCCTTACTAGCTGAAGCGGACGCGACACAATGAGGGAGGTGAGTAGCCACGGGAGGTGAGGCGATCGCGGCGCGGGATGTGGGAGGCAAGCACTGCTGAGGAGGAGGAGGCGGGCACGCGGCTCGGGGGCTTGCGCGGTCCACGACTACAACAGCCCAGCGATAGGCTGGCAGCTCCTCCAACCCCTGCCCATCCCCACCCTACTTGCCGGTCGTGTGCCCTGCCGCATGTTGGCGGGTCGGCGTGCCACCGTGCGCCTGAAGCATTGTGCAGGCCATGCCGGCCCGAGCATGGCCCATCGCGCCATGCTGGCCGAGCCACCCATCGTGCCCGGTTGGTAGTCACGGCGTGGCTCGAGCAAACGTGCTGGACTGGCACGGCCCGTTCTCAATAGTGCTATGCCGAGCCCTGGGACAAGTGTGCCTCGTGCTGGCTCGAAATGGCCTGGCCCAAACGCCTACCTCTAGTCTTGAGTGATCGTGGCCAAGGGAGGTCACAGCCTAGAAAGGTCGTGACTTGAAGAGTGGTCGTAATCTAAAGGGGTCACGACCTAAATGATCCGATATGAGATCCTTAGGTGTTTGACCAGTCAACGATCCTCGTCACACTTGTCTTGGTTGAAGTGCAAAATCCTAAAATATCATCTATTCAGGAACAGAGAAAGTACATATCATTCTAGTTTTCAAATTTTGTTCTTAAATACATGTCATTCTACAATTTTGAGATGACTTTTCACTCTCTTTTCCTTATATAGTCCTCCCCTTTGGCTATTTACAAGATCATTTAATACTATAGACTAGAGTAATAGACACAAAAATAGGATAATTTTGTCTTTTATACATTTGCCTCGTTGAAGTGTAAAATTCTTAAGCGTCTTCTATTCAGGAATGAAGTTAGTAGGTTTTAGATTAAGATAGAAAAAAAAAAGTAAAGAGAGTGAAAAAAATAGTGTCTCAGATAAGACATAGCTTGGGCACATAGATCAATAATCAAGACACATAAAAACTTACATTGAGGATGATACATATATTTGTTTTGTGGGGTTCACTGTGTTAAACTGTACCACCATGCCCACCGATGCCTCTGTACCTCGCACAATCGTCACTAAGCGTTGCCACATGCAGACCGTCGCATCCCGTGCCGCGTCGCTAGCTCTAGCAGTAGGGTGCTCGCCACCTTGTCGCCTGCGCACCTCGCCCCCGAGCCACCCACCGCGGCGAGACGTCTCAAACCTGGTAGAATCTAGGTGCTATCGGCATAGACCTGACCTGATTTGAGAGGAGCCTGGCGAAGGAATGGAGAGGAGGCACCGGAAGGGGAGAATGGTCATACAACCGAGCTCATCCCTGTCAAGCCGCCCATGAAGCGGCGCCACCGCGCCATCAGGATGGTGATGGCCGGATGTGTGAGAGAGACGAGAAAATAAATATTCAGGTTGACCTAGAATAAGATAAAATGATATTTGGAGTAAATGGGCTAGTTTCTTAGACACAAAGGATTGAAAGAAGTTGTCTACTGTTATTAGTAGTTGGCGTGGGCTGCGGAGAGTATTAGAAATAACTTGAGTTTTCACACAGGGAGCGCCCTCACATTGAAAACTAGTATAGTGCCTGTGCTAACGCTACGACGACAGTACATCTGCTTATCAATTAAATGAGAAGATAAGTATGAATACAACACTTAATAATAAAAAGAAATTTAGAATTTTAAATGGATTTAGAAAGAAAACGGAACTAAATGGAGGTCGAATGGGTAAAAGGCTCCCAAAAGATTTTAAATCAAGAAAGAGAAAGAAAAAGAATTTTCGATTTTAGATTATTTTTTAGCTTCCACAGAGAGCATAGAGTGCTCTCTGGCTTGGGCAAGGAGGAGGAAGGTCAGCGGTGGCCACGGTCGCGATGGGTCTGAATCGGTGTCTTGGCGAGATCGTCAAGACCGGCGCCATGGGAGGAGTCAGTTGCGGTGAATTTCGTTGGGAAAGATGACGGTGATGGCTTGGGTTACCTCCAAAATCGCGATCTTTACAAGAGGGAGCACTTGGGATTTACGCAATGCGATGGGGTGGAGGAGAGCTCACGGCTTTTATAGCCCCGAAACAAGCATATTTATGGAAACCATAATTTGGGATCAAATCAGATTGGGAGAAAATTTTGGCAATAGAGCACGAAATTTGGGGAATTAACATCATAGATGGAAAGAGGAGATTTGGTTCGGGATTGATGGAGCTTTGGAGCTTCTTTCTTGCTTTAATGGAGGAGGAAGAGAAGAAGCTTCTGCAGTGCAGGTTCTGACTAGAAGAAGCTACAGTGAGTTGCCTTCATTTTTTTAAATATAGAAGGATTTTTGAAAAGATAGCACATTAGGTTAAAATTCTAGAAAAAATCTCAAAAAACTTTCGATTATTTTGTACTTAATAAAATTATTTTTAAAAAATTAAATTATAAATTTGTTGAGGCACACAGCGCCACCGATGGCGACCTCGCCGCGTAAGCAAAAGCCACCGATGGCGACCATGGAGCCATTGCGACACTGCGTTCTCCGCCGCGTTGCCCATCTCCGATTTTCTTTTTCAAAGACGTAATGTATGGCCCTTTCCTTTTCAGACGTTTGTTTCCTTTTCCTTGATTCCAAGACGTTTGTTTCCTTTTCCTTGTTGATGCTTTGGAGGTGAGGAAGGCTGTTGTGGGCTCTGAGGATGATTTCAAAAATATGGGAAAATAAATGCGCGCTCACGACCATGGATCCGCAAGAAAAAAGATAAAAATTAAATAAAGTGTTTCGCCGGCATTTGGTTCCGCAAGAAAAAATTGAAAAAATTAAGCCGTTGGTTCCTTAGATAAAAAAATTCAGACTCTCCGTATTTGAAATTAGGCTTTATGGGGCTAGAACCGTAAAAAGTCTCGAGAAGGGTCATATTCAAAAAATACGATCACAATGTCGGACAATAAAAATTCAAGTCTTGTTTCCTTGCATGCGGATCCTCCCTGCTTATTTTCTTGTTTGATTCACCCTCCTTCCAAATATGTAGTACGCACAATTTTGGCCAAGAAAATTCAAGTCTGTTTCTTTGCACGCGGATCCTCCTTATTTATTTCCTTGTTTGATTCGCTCTCCTTCCAAATATGTAGGTGGGGAAGTGTTTGTAGCCACGAGGATGATTAGACATACTAAATAATGGCCATCGGATGTGAGTGAGTAAAACTGAGAAAAGATATGAGACGTTCATTTTGATGAATGCAAGTTTCTGAAGACGTTTTACTGGGTGCACGAATATTGGGCCATCTCTAATGAGGTGCATTATTTAGGGTGGATATAGAAAAAATTGCTTAGGTGTATTATAAAGGGTTATAGATAAGTGATCTAGGCTAAATCAAAGTATGCATTATGCCTACTTAAAACGTGCTAACTTTTCCAATTTATATCATAAATGAATAGTAGGATGTTGCAGACAGGCTCTTGTGTAAGGATCCGCGGGAAGGGAGCTGACAAATACAAGGCCTCTGCAGCTCGACGGCGATGCGAGTGCCACTACAGGCAGGCGCACATGATGAGTCCAGAAGGGAGGAGGCACCGTGGTATTTGTGGCTATGCTCAATACTGTGCTCGCCCGGCCAGCACCAGCAGCAACGGTAACTGGCAGCAGTTGGCGTTTTGCGGCACGTGACGACGAGCTCCCGGTCCCGATACGTGCCTTCATCCTTCTCCATGGCCCATGGGGCCCTTTTTCATGTCCAATCCCGTCCAATCACCCTCCCGTTGGCTCGCCTTTTTCCTGGCTGTGCGTGCGGCAAAGTGAAAACATGGGCATACTCATCGGGCAGCTCGCGTCGGGCGTCGGGCGTCGGGCCAGTTGGTGCTACTGCAATGTGTGTGCAGACTGCAGCCTAGACGCGAAATCATCGTTTTCCTTTAATTCTAGCCTTGCAAAAATAGCGTCTTTTCTGTTCACACAACGCGCTTTCTAACGGTTGGAGAGGAGTATTTTCTTGTATATTTTTGTAAAATTATTTTAAAAATTATATTATTAAAAATTTGCCTTCTTGGAATTAATAGCTTTGGACTATTTGGCCCATCACACTTTTTTTTTATATCTTTGGCCATCTTCTAAACAAAATTAAAAATCTATTTCTCTTCCCGACTGCAGAAGCATCGGCAGACAACACGTGTCATCTACCATACTTTCCTACCGCGGCAGGTTGCTGACACTGCAGCACCTCTTGTCAGCGCAGCATACCCGAAGAACCCATTACGACAAACGAGCTACTATGTTACCTGAGCTTGGCACATACCTGTCTCAATACACCGTCCTCGGTAGGAAGGTAAGGTCTGTCACTTGTCGTGTTTGCTGGGAAGTTGATGTGGTAGATAGAGCCGTTATGGTACCAGTCACCTATCGTAGTAAAGGAGTATGACAAATGACAAATATCATTTTATCGGTGTTTTTACCATTGAGAAATACTAGATTTATAATTCGTTCGGGAGAAGACCAACGATGAAGGAAAAAAATGTGCATCGGAGTACTACTGCAGCTGCTCACGTCGTATCATGTCTCTGATTTTGCCCCCGTTACCCCAGTACAGCAGCACATCGCCTCTCAGGCGTTGGGTAGAAGCCCACCCTTTAAGGCTAGAAGCCCACCTAGTACCAGTGTGTGCAGCTTTGCGACGTAGCAATGTTGGGCCGCAGGCCTGCGATGCATCTGAATCAGATAGTTGGCAGAGGACGTTTTGCCAAAGGTAAGGATGCTAATAAGCCAAAGTCCAGTACAGATTTGGTCTAATTCTAATATATTTTTTATAGATCTATATTCAATTTGATCCAGAAAGAGTGAGGTCTAGCCCGGCTAAGCCCAAATGAAAGCCTTTGTCTTGATTTGGGCCTTTACGTAGACAAACTGTTTTGTTCGATGAATTGACAGTTTACAGTGTAATATTCAAGTGATAAAACTAGGTCTATAATTACATCTCACTTACTGGAAACAAAGTTTGAAAGTTAGAACTTAAAATGTGTTGTTGAAGTATGTAAAACAAAAAAAGTATTAGTGCTAAAGGCAATATCAATTGGTTTACTTGGCTGGTGGTTAGATATTTACTAGAAAAACATGAGATACAAGCCTAGCCCAGGGTTAGATCTGGTCTAAATAGTTATGGATCCAAAATAAGTCTAATCTATTTGCAGTTTTAGGCCGACCTAATCCAAAAGTCTGGACTGGTCCAAGCCCATTAGCACCCCTAGCCAGAGGAATAAAGACCTCTTTGGTTTGATGACAAATTTATCTCACTAAACCTTACTAAAATTCAGTATTGTCAAAATTTAGTCACTAAATTAGCTATCAATATTTTGACCAGTGATTGGCAAGAAAATCAACTAAAGAACAAAAGGAGAAAAGAATCTTACCAAAATTTAATAGCAAACTAAATACTTGTCAAGTTTAATCAACGCTACTAAAATTTGATAAAATGACAAGTATTCATGATCAATAGCAACAAACCATCCAGGTCGTAACTCGTAAGTCCGCAGCGAACACCCGGACAAGTTCGTTTCCTCCTATTTTTTCACTGTTTTGCCAAAGGAATAACAGCAAGCAGCCGCAAAAAGGGCTGAGTCAGAACTCAGAAAGATCGATGTCAACATCCGGCTATCACATCTTACGCGGCCCAGTTGATTTGCATGGCTTGGATGCTTCTTGCGTACTGCTAGTAGGGCGAAAGGAGAAAAGCAAAAGAGCAAAGCGAAAAAGAACGTGGTAGTCCTATCCATGCCTCACCTGTACTTTTCAGGCTCGACTCGGGACGCTACCTGCGGTTGACGACAGTTTGAATGAATCTTTTCATTCTTCATCGTGATCCGTGGATGATCAATGCCTTTCTAGTTTGTACTGTAACTGTAAGCCGCCTGCGGTATTTGGCAGCAGAGGTACGTCCATCGACTAGCTTCAATAGGCCGCCGAGGAGACGACGATAGATTCTGAAATGAAACGGGTTAATTTGCCCTAGTCTAACAACACAGTACGATGGATAATTTTCCTACTCTTCTGAACAACCTCCACCAACCTGATAGTAGCATCGCTTATCCATGATAGCCTGACAAGAGTATTCTGCCAAATGGAAAAAGAAGCAGCAGCAGCAGCTTCCATGCATCCATATTCTTTGCCTTATGGGACTATGGGAACCTTCCAGGATTTGGCCAATCAATATCTTGACCACGTTTCCAGCACAACTAGTAGCAGCATAATATAATTCAACTCGCTCCACACTACTTACGACATTCAGAACCCAACCGTGATGTTTGAACCCATAAAAATAAGAAGCATCTTTGAAAACGTGCACCAAGACTCTTCGTTTCCGTTTCTCTCCCCCTTGCGCAATTGATTACATGTCCTATATGTCCCTCCGTAACTACTGAAAATAATAATAATGTGGAGATGACAAAACGTAACACGACATAAGAGTATATACTTGTTTAATGGAGGCAGAGGCAAGTGATTGGAACCACTCATCCGTCTACAGTACAAAAGCAGTTATATTTGTTTGCACCTAAACTTGGCAAAGTATAGTTTATTTGTCAGACTAAAGGATAAAATAGATATTTTTGATCGATATCGGTTAAAGGAAGAAAAGTTAAGTTAAAGATAGGATTGATCGATGTTGATTCAAATATAGAATTTGATCTGTGCAAAAACCAATACGGATCAGGTTGACAATGTATTGAAAAATGATACGATCGGCAGATGCACTATACAAAGGGAACCAAGAGCAAGTAGAGAAACAACACAAGCAAACAACTCGTATACACTTTTTATTTACTTTCCTGCCAATTAGGAGTATCTCTGTAATTTAGAATCTATCTTGTAATCTGATTTTGATAAATAAAGTTGCGAATCGCCGATTGTTGATTTTCATCGATTACGTCAGGTTTGGTTTTCTCCGATATTGTTGTACATCGTCTTTTTTGAAAAAATCTACTTTTTACCATCTAATCGGTCTTAATCGTTTGTTTAGACTTATCATTACTGTTGATTTAATCGGCTTCTGTTAGCTGTTTAGATCTTTGCCTGTTGTCATATTATATCGGCTTTGAACATATATTTTTCTATCTATCTTGCCGATTGCATGATCAAATCAGCTAGCACGCCACAAACTAATTTAAACCCGGTATTTTCGTGTGTTTGAGTCGATCGATCCGTCGTCATATTTTTGACACAACGTATCTATAGAAATATTGCTTTCGGATTAAGACTAGAAAATTTCTGCTATGTGGCAAAAATATCCTACTTATCCATTCCATCGTCCCAAAATTGAACGCCGAACATTGCGATCGGGCGTACTGAAAACACATCAATAGTACGACGCGGCAATTAGCCGTCAAAAGGGAAAGGTGTGCTTTCAGGCGGTCGCGAAAAAAGAGATGCAGAGTTGCTTTTTTTGGTTGAAGGACAACAGAGCTCCTCAAGGCTGGAAAAACTCACATCTCCAGGTTTCACTTAACAGATGGGATTAATAGTACAAAAATCATGGTATGCACGCTGATCTCAACTTTCGACTATTACTGAAAGCTAGTACAGAGAACAGGTCAACTAAAAAAAAACACCGATATGGCGGCTATTTATATAGAGCACTATTAGCTTCGGAACTGGACGGCAAAGGCAAAAGGTAATCAGCGAACACTGCAGATAAAAGTTGTACACTTGTACTGCTACCTAGTACTTAACGCGGGAAATGGAAAAGCTCTCTGAACGCAAACACCATTCACAATCTCGCATGCACATTTTTCTATACCCCTTTATAATGCACCTAATCATTCTTTTCTACGTCCACCTCAAATAATGTACCATACTAGAGATGGCCCAACCTTCATACACCCTGCGAAACGTCCTCAAAAACTTGCCTCCATCAAAATTAACCTCTCAGATCTTTTCTCAGCTTTACTCACCCACATCCGATGACCATTGTTTAATGTGTTTAACTCATTGCTATGGCTCACAACAGATCTCCTATTACGTGATGGGAAAAGAAAACCGAAAGACAGAGCACTATACTAGTTACATCTTATTGCTCTATTTACTTTTCTACGCCCTTGTCACCAACTCCACGGTCTTGTCTGGCCTTGATGCCACGTGAACCATTGACTCGTCCCGCTCAGCCGCCTCACACCGTAGCCACGTCCCTCTCGGCCACGTCGTGCTCCTTGCTGACCTGGTAAGTCTGGGTCCACCCCGGCGACGACGCGTAGTACGACGACGTGGTCATCACCGTGCTGGTGACCCCGCTGGACGACGTCGGCATCTCGCCGTCCTCGCCCGCGCGCACGACGGGCTGAGCGGGCCACATGAACGCGGGCTTCGACGGCGGCACGTCCGGCGGCGGGGCGGAGCGCGTCAGGATCTGCAGGATGGCCTGCGTCCTCGGCCGCTCCCCGGGGTTCGGGTGGCTGCACGCGAGGCCTAGCAGCAGGAGCCGCTCGGCGTCGCCCTCGTCGAACTCGCCGGCGAGCCTTGGGTCGACGGCCTCGAGGATGCGGCCCGCGCCGTGGTACTTCCACACCCCCTCCAGCAGCTGGCTGCACCCGGCGGGGTTGTTGCAGGAGATGCGGCGGCCGCAGACGATCTCCAGGATGACGGCGCCGAAGCTGAACACGTCCGACTCCCTCGTCGCCCTGCCGGTGTGGAAGCACTCCGGCGCGATGTACCCCAGCGTCCCCGGGACGCCGATCTTGTCGGTGTAGGAGCTCTTGTCGGACTCGAGGGCGCGGGCGAGGCCGAAGTCGCCGAGGCGGGCGTTGAAGGCGGTGTCCAGCATGATGTTGGACGGCTTGATGTCGCGATGGATCACCATCTGATCGTACTCGTGGTGGAGGTAGTTCAGGGCGGACGCGACGCCGGCGACGACGTTGTACCGCTGCTCCCAGTTGAGGATCGGAGCATCCGGGCCGCCGAAGAGATGCTTATCCAGGCTGCCGTTGGGCATGAAGTCGTACACCAGCAGTAAAACACCATTCTGATGGCACCAGCCTGCAAATGTGTCGTCCAAACTTTTTTCAGTGGTTGCTTAATCATTTTTTTCCAAGAACACGTATGAAAATTGTGTGTCTTTACGAAATGTCATAAACAAATAGTGAATCAGATTATTTTTGCTAGCAGCCCGGTCGTTCAAAAGTCAGAGATGAGTTTTTGTCCGGCATGCCGTTCTACAACTACCAATTATTTCTCTCCTAAAACCATGTAGGCAAGGAGAAACGGGGTCAAATTTTCATTATAAAAAATGTTAACTCTGGAATATTATTCTGCACTGCTCACGATTCGATCATGATCGCGAATACCAAATCATATAAGCAAAACCTTCACTACTACGAGAACTAGTCCTGGTTTAATCTTGTACTATTAAGATACCAACTGGTGCGGTCAACTTTTAAAAAGTCTTGATGACTAAGTGGTGTAATTAGCACGAAAATTTATTTTATACTACTTTCTTCAGAGATCTGTGCAAGTAGTAGTAGCCCTCTCGCATCGTTATCCTCTAATTGATGCGTATAAGAAGTTCCATACTGTTGTTGTCTATTTATACGCGGCGTTTGACATTTCCGACAGCCTGGAAGATTTCATTTTTCACGTAACCATCCAAGAAAATAGTTGTTGAGCATGTAAAGAGTATTGGCATAATCGTGACAACTTGGATGCAGTCTTATCACGGCTTCATGAGTACTAAATGTAAAGCTAATAAACCAGAACATGAAATTTTTTAAATCATATCCCGTCCCGTGTTAGTATTGAAATTTTGATTGACGTTTGCAATGAAGTTCTTAACGAAATACTCTAAATCGAGTCCCCCCAAAAGCTTCTAACTCATGAAAAAACTAGAGAAGCTAAAAGCCAAACGGCAGTTTATCAGGCTGGCCACAACGTTCTATTCAGGTATTCTTAATCAGGACAGACTATAACAGATCGTTAAGAATGAACAATGCGAATGGAGCAGAGCAAGAAGCTAGAACAGATTAGACAAAATTAAGAAATATAGAAGTGAGCAAGAAGCCAAGAACGATGCGAAATGAACAGAGCAAAGAGAAATTCCATACCGACTAGCTTGACGAGATTGCGGTGCCGGAGGAGGTTGATGATGCTGAGTTCGGCGAGGAAGTCCTCCTGCCCCTTGGTGTTGGCCCCGGAGAACTGCTTCACGGCCACCTCCATGCTCCGGCCGTGTTCCCCGAGCACGGTGGCGCGGTAAACCACGCCGTACCCGCCCTGCCCCAGCTTCATCTTCTCGTCGAAGTTGTTGGTCCCTTTCCTCAGCTCCTTGTAGTCGAACTCCTTGGGCACCCCCGGCATGCTCCTCAGATCAATGGTGTTATTGAACACCGAGCTCGGGTCTGCCCCGATCTTCTTCCTCTTCTTCCTGATGTACAGGCCGGCGAACAGCCCGAGCGCCAGGGCGGCGGCGCACGGCACCCCGACGGCCAACCCGAGCTTCCAGCCGGACATCGCCTTGTTGGCGGTGCTGCTGCCGTCGTGGAGCCTCTCCACAGTCATATTCCACATGAGCACGCAGTTCAGCTGGTACTGCACGCCGGTGGACGCCGAGAAGCCGAAGTACGCCTTCTTGCCGAGGATGATCGTCGAGAGGTCCAGCGACGCGTTGAGCACGGCGGTGGTGGGTTTGCTCCCGTTCTTGGCCATGTACACCCACACGTGCCGCGACGTGCCGTTGTAGTCGACCCAGACCATGTAGCTGCCGTCGTTGTTGGTGTCATTGGGCGCGAGCTGGATGCCGAAGGGGGTGAGGGAGTTGGCGTAGGTGGATTTGACGCCGTTGACGTCGAGGCCGACGTGGTTATCGTCGGGGTCGTAGGGCTGCTTCACCGTGTCCAGCTCCACGGCCGCGAATCCGTTGCTGGCGTTCCCGTCGGTGGACGCGTTGGTGAGGCCAAGGTAGCCGCCGTCGCTGCCGGGAGGCGGGTCGACGTCACCGCTGGAAGCGACAACGAACGCGAGGCCTTCCCCCGGGACGCTGTGGTTCATGCGGTAGAGGTTGACCTTGAACACGGTGAAGAAGGAGGCGACGTACTTGTTGTTGGTGGTGGAGTTGGACGAGTTGGTCTCCCAGAGCGTGTAGGGGGTAGGGAAGAAGACACGGCCGGTCTGGTTCACGAGGTAGCTATTGGCGATGTTGCCGCTGTCCGGGGTGATCTGCAGCGCGTTCAGGTTGATGCTGGAGTTGCCCAAGAACGTCAGGTTTTCGGGGAGCTGCCGCAGGGTGTTGTCGAACCTGGGGAAGGAGAAGGTGGTGAACTCCTTGCCTTCGACGACGCTGGTGAAGGTGGTGGACTGGGCGCGGGCTGCGGGGAGGAATAAGCAGACGGAGATGGACGACAGCAGCAGGAGGAGCGCGAGGCTGGTGGTTGCACGGTGGCGACGGCGGGAAGGTCCCATGGGTCGAGATCACAGAGGAGGATCTAGGAACAGAGGAGGTTGCGATGGTTGGAGAAACGGTGGGAGTTGGCGATGTGCAAGGCGGGCTTGCAAGCTCACTAGTACTCCAGCTCGGCAACTTATAAATGGACTCCCTCCTCTGGTTCCTAGTTTGTTTGTGTCATCCCATTCCCCACATCTGTTCCTTTGTTTTGCAAAACTCTGTGGCCTTCCTGGTGGTGCACATAACCTGTACAGAGTGGTTGACTAACCTGGATTATTCACCCCTTACAGCCATGGTCACACAGAAAACGTCCCATGAACCAGCGACCCAATCAAAAGCAAAATTAGCAGTCCGGTTTGTTGCTTACCCTGTTCCATCCTACGGAAAATGGAATGAATCGAAAGGCAACCGACCGACTGGTTCATACCTCACACGTTCAGATATTCCGGGCAAATTTTACAGGTCGATTCCTCAAACAAAAGAAACAGCAAACATTTTACAAATTGCTTGATCCCTCAAACAAATCCTGAGCAAAGCATACAGGAAAACAGAAGCTTGCAAAAGGAAAAGGTGACTAACGGCAGGCAGATGCTAATCGTCTTCACATTAAAATTTTTGTCCAGGTTAGATTAGATGCTGACATGGTGTGCTGTTGTTGCTTTACAGTTTTTTGTTTCCATGCGGAAGATTTTCATCACATTTTTTTCCATGGTAGTATGTTTATATTGACATTAGTTGATTGTATGGATCCTCGAGTAGTTATTCTTTGTATGATGTCTATTGGATTTGATCGATATATAATTTACTACTTTGGTCATGTACTCGTATGGTTTTAATTCAACATATATTACTTTATATATGTGTGCATTATTTGTATATCTTTATCTGTTTTCGATCCGAATCTGTTACATATATATTTCAGATCCATATTTAACACCCATATAGATTAGAATACTAAAAAAAGTAATAACCGACTCGTTTTCACTTCTCCCCGCCTCCATGCCTTGTGCGGCTTGCAGGGTTCACAAAACCGACGAAAACCGCGGTTTTCGAGCGTACCGCTGAGGTTCGAAATCAAAAACCGTTCGGTAAACCGGTCCATTCAAAAAAAAATTAAAAATTTAAATTTTTGAAAAAAATTTATACGCTCGGTTTTTCGCCAAAAACCGCAGTTTTCGTCAAAAATCTCTCACAAAAACCGTTTTGCGACGAACATCCGGTTGGCAGCGGTTTTTCGAAAAAAACCAAGCGGTTTTTCTAATTTTTTGGAATTTTTCAGAAAAATTTGATTTACTAACCCTTTGATTTTTAACGATTTTCCGAGCGGTTTTTACGGTTTTCGTACTGCGAATTTCGAAATTCGGTTTTGCTAACCCTGGCGGCTTGTGCCTACCGCTCTACCCCATCCCCGGTCAAACCCTTCCGCTCACCCATTTCTCTTTCTCAAATCTAATCGCAAAAGCAGCGTTTGCTCCGCAAGCAAGCAATGCTACATCCCGCAATACAGTGAAGATGTATAGGCCTTCCAGTACTACTAATTCTATCTATCACCGTCAAGCACGAAGGATGAGATGACTAGACCAAAGGTAGCTTCAGAGTTCTGATGTGATGGATTACCTGAAAAGCTCCCGGATTGGGAAAATTCCTTCGCAGGACCCTTCTGCGCAGCCTGCGGCACAGGCATTTTCTCACGAGGTTACTCTCACCCAGAGACGGAAGTGACTTTCATTGGCTTGGGCGGCAAATCCTACGTCAGCAAACTACATTAGAAATTGCAAATCCGACGTAGCTCGTGACGGATGCCAATATACATTTTTTCTGAGCTTTCATACCATTTCTTTAGTAGCATGCCCAATCATAACTAGGGATGAAAACGAAACGAAAACGATCGGTAAATTACCGTTTCGTTTTCATTTCTACATCTTTTATCGGTAACAGAAAGAAAAATCGAAAACTCCGAAAACAGATGTGGATACAGAAACGAAAGTGAAAAATTCCACAAGAATATAGTACATGATCATAATATACATGATCGCAAAAACAATGTAACTCATTCCACCTTCAAGATGGACACAAGAACAATGTTATGTTCACCTGTATCATTAGGAAGTTTTTTTTCTCAAGTATGTGAGCTGAAGGTTTGCTAATTGTCCCCTAGATCGTACTATCATGTCCTCCTCCATATCATTATCATAGACATCTTCTTGCTCCTCCAACTATAAAGGTGTAATGCCCTAAAATTTGTATATTATTGTTCAATGTTCATTTATGATTTTCTGAGATTTATCCTGGATTTTCTGGAGTTTATAAATGCCATTTTATTATTTTTAGATTTATAAAGTTAATTTATTCATAAAAAAAGAAACTAAAATTATGCTAGAAATTTTTTTCCTAGGTTCAAAATGTGCCAAAGTGTTTTTGAAAATTTTTCTGAAATTTTTGAACTCTATTTGATATTTTCTATAAAACCATTTGTATTTTTGAAATTATTTTAATTCGAAAATAAATGTAAATTCTCCATTATCTTTTTTGGTCAAGTGGGCCAAGTTTTCAACGGAATTTCCGGTTTCATTTATACGGGATTTCTGTTTCCATTTCCGTCGAAAATGGCTCTCCCGTTTCCGATAAAAAAAAATCTGTTTTCGTTTCTGTACCGACATTTTCCGTTTATGTTTCCGAAAAAAGGCTTCCGTTCTGTTTTTCTCTGAAATGATCAAAAATTTCATTTTTGTTTTCATCCCTAATCACAATGGTATAGGAGGCACTGCCACGATATTTTTACACTATGTTTACTCTCATGTTTTATCAATTTTACTATCCACTCAACAATTTTGGAGCAACAACTGTAGACACCGACACAAGCTACTACATATGGGGGGTGAGCACATGAATTTGGCCGTGTAAAGATTTAGAGAAGAGAAGCCACCGCCATTAACAAATCCATAAGAACAGAACACGTTAAGGTTGCTGTTTGGAGACAAGCACATACCTCGACTCGTGAAACCCAGACAAGATACACTGGCTTTACTGTCCGTTTGGTTTAAGTGTAGATGAGATGGGATCATCCATTCTGACAGAGATCCATTTAAATTCATGTTTGATTGAAGAGATAAGAGATAGATAGGATAAGTCAATTTTTTTGTTGGTTGGAGGGATGAGAGTTGGAAGAGTTTATCCGGCCAATTTCATGGAATGGACTCATCCAGCATTTGCGAGGAATATTCCTGAAAGTTGGCTGCTCTCATCCGCCCATCCATATAACCAAACAGTGGCGAGGATCAAGGATAACCGGTTAGAGTGAGGTGAATATGAGGTTTTTAAAATTCTTCGGCTCTAATTGAAAAAAATTAATAGTCTAAGCAAGAATTACAATTTTTGACAATTAAGGTATAAATTATCTAGATTTCACTAAGTGTACCGACACCTTACACTAGGCAAGAATACAGTCCTAATTATAAGATCACTACTCTAAAGTTGCTAGGAATGTAAATTGCACATAAGAACAAGAAATCAAACCACAAGAGAAAATGACACGAAGATTTATTCCGTGGTCTTAGAGACTTGCCGATCTCCCCTAATCAATGTTGAGGAAGCTTGATCAACTTCAAATTGGCTCCAAATCACACTTGAGCCTCCTTTGATCACTTGGTAGTTCTTCTCCACTCCAGGTTGCTGAACTCCGGCCTTCACAAGCTTGCCGGGGCTTCTCACAAACTCCGTCGAGAAGCTCACCGTGCACAAACGCCTCCAAACCGTCTAAGAGGTAGCAACCTCTAGAGTAATAAACTTTGACGATTGCTTGAAGTTTATCAAGTGTCTAAATGGCTCAAATGAATACACACTTGATTTTCACTCAACTACTCTCAAATTGAGAATTGAATGCTATAGAGTAGAAGAGAAACTAGCTAGGGCTCATGAATGTGCAGTAAGTGTCCAAGAGAACCTTCTTGCTGCAGGTGGGGGTGTATTTATACCCCCACCAAAATTTCTAGCCATTGCTACCAAACTCCAGAAAAATTCAGGGAAGTCGGCACTACCGCCCATGTAGGGCCGATAGAGCCGGCCTTAGGTCCAACGGTCGACAGTAGCATTAAATGCTAAGACTGACTAGCCGTTGTTACAGTGGCCTGGCACTATTGCCCATGTGAGGCCAGTAGTGCCGGCCAAGCGACAGTACCGCCCCCATGGGAGATGTAGTGCCGGTCGGGCAACTCAGCAAAACACACCCTTTTGTTAAAAAGCTACCGACCATATGGGCCGGTACTGCCGCCCCTCCGGCAGTACCGCGCCTATGTAGTTGGTAGTGCCGGCCTCACTGGGCACAAAAGTACCCTTCTGTAAAAAAAACTACCGTTCTTGAGTTGGTACTGTATCGCTCCTGTATGCACGGTAGTGCCAACAATACAAGGCAGAGATGGGTTTTTCAATAAATTTTTTCGACAAAAGCGAATGATCAAGATATAAGCATGGATTTGAGCCATTGATACAATTTAAAACTTTAAGCTACTAGCCAAGAGTCCCTCTTAATAGTACGACACCTAATCTTTCTCCAAAACACTGAGATCGGCAAAAGCTATAAAAAGGTCTTTAATTTTATACCTTGGCTATTTAGCTCGATGCGTTGATCTTCTTTCGCTCCATTTTCAGGCTTCATCGCGTGCTACGACTAGGACCAACCTATTTTCAACATTCTCAAAAAAAATATTAGTCCTTTAATCGCGATTGTCATTAATTACTAAAACTAAAATGAATTGAAGGTCTAGATGCTTTCAAGCGGGACAGATGAAAAAAGATGGATAAGTGAACACATAGCTTGTCTAAAAAAAAACGGTGAAGTGAGCACTTACCTTGGAACATAAAATAGAATAACCATGCTAAACCTTTTCAAAACACTGAGGTTAAAATGCTCATCATTGGGAACCTTATTCTATATCAGGTTACCTTATCGCAATAGACAGGATTGCAGGAGGCTTCTCGTTCTCTAATACCGCTTGCTTCTCTCAGAAATCACCTTGCTTCTCCTGCAGGACAGACAGCTCAATGACAACTCAAGACTGTCGTCGGCTGGTTTAAATTGATTTTTTAAATAATATATATTTTTATTCAAATTGCAAAAATATACCACGATATCAAAAAATTGCAAAAATATATCCCTGTCGCCCTTTGAACGGGCGACAGGTGTCGCCCTTTGAACGGGCGACAGGTGCAACTAAGGCCTCTGTCGCCCTTTGGTAGGGCGATTTTGGCACTTGTCACCCTTTGAATGGGCGACATGTCCCCTCTCCTGTAGCCAGTTTGTAAAGAAAATCATAACTTTTTCATATGATCTCGGATGGAGATAAACTTTATATGAAAATTGTAGCTCTCGACGAGATCTACAACTTTTATATACAAATTTTTTTATTTGAATCCATTTAGATGCCCAAAAATAGGATGGAAAGTTCAGATCTAAAAATCAGATCTATACTAGATCTAAAACTTCTATCTCGTTTTTGGTAGTCCAAATGGATTCAAATGAAAAAAATTTATATACCAAAGTTGTAGCTCTCGTCGAGAGCTACAATTTTCATATAAAGTTAATCTACATCCGAGATCATATGAAAAAGTTATGATTTTCTTTAGAAACTGGCTACAGGAAAGGGGATATGTCGCCTATTCAAAGGGCGATAAGTGCCAAAATCGCCCTATCAAAGGGCGACAAAGGTATATTTTTGCAATTTTTTGAGATCGTGGTATATTTTTGCAATTTGAATAAAAATATATATTATTTTTTAAAAAAGTTCGATTTAAATTGGGGTAGCAAGATGGCATACGCAGTTGTGCTGGTACCATTCTTAGAACATGTTTAAATGACCTCACAATATATATATATATATATATATATATATATGATTTTGCTTTTAAAAAATTAGATCATTGTAGAACCTCGTTTGTGATTAAAAGTTACTCACTCAAAGGAGAAGGAAGCAAGAGAGAAAAAGAAAATCAATTTCCAATTTTTTTTCACATACGACTCTCGAGTAGTCATTGTGTGGCTTCTACAACACGGCGTACAAGAATCAGCTTCCAAGGCACAACATCTCTAGCGTAATTCAATTTGACCTTAACTCTGTTCCTTTGTTACAAAACACACGGCAAAATATATAGGATCAAAGGAAACGAGAGAGAGATTTTACGTGAAAAACCCTTTTCGTGAAAAACCACATATGTACGAAGTCAAATATTACTATATAAGGATAAGTTTACAACGAGGCTATCTTTTGTCTTCTCTCGTCATGTTTGCCTTTTTTTTCCCTTGTTCTATTTTATGGACTACATGTACGTATTTATAGTAGAACATAAAGGACTCTGTAAAGAAGTAAAATTCTGAATTATAGTAGAAAACAAATTCAAATCATACTTTAACAAACAACAAATATAGTATAACATAATATTTTCTATTTATATTAGTATCATCTTGTTTTTTCATTATTCAATGCTTGTTTAGACTACATGATGATAATGCATATCACATAGCTTATGCCAGTATAGTCGAGCGAACAGCTATCAATGAATCACCCTTTCAATCCATCCATCCCGTGGAGGTCCACCTAATAAAGGATTAGAATACTTTCCTTTTTTAAGAATTTTTAATATATTCTCTTTTTATTAGGGAATGTAAACCACTTATCATAGACTTTTATTATATAATAGATTTTGATTCCTATTATATAAATAAAATCAAATTCCTTAACTTATTTTAGTGTTCTCTTGAATTAGCTTATTTATGAAATTTTAATTCTGGATAAAAATATTTTTTTAACTTTTCACTTAGTATAAACAATCGTTAATTTCCTTATATTATTATTTTAATTTGCATTTTTTATTTTACTTCTTATAGAGTTTCTTTTCCAGTTTTAGTTTAGAATTCGTATAAAATCTGGCTACTAATTTTTATTTCAAACATATGTTATTTTTATTGTACTTGACCTAGACTCTTTCTTTTTATCTAAATTTTAGTTTTATTTAATTTTGAATATTTGTAATTTTTTATTGTATTTGCCATGGACTCTTTATTTTAGACTATTTTTTAAAATTTTGAATTTCAATTTTAGGTTAGGATTCATATAGAAATCCAACTTCTAATTTTCACCTAATTTCTATTCTAAATTTCATCTATGTAGAGTTTTTAATTCAGATGTTTTATGAAAAATCAACTTTCTATTTTCCTTTTATTTTTAATTCCCATTTTTTTGTTATTCTTTATTTGATTTTGAATTTCTGTTTTAGGCTATAATTTGTATACAAATCCAATTGCTAATTTTATCTGTTTTTTATTTCATATTTCGGAATGAAAATCATATTGCTAATTCCTCTTATTTTCCTTTCTGAATTTATATTAATTTCTATTGTTATTTTTATTGAATTTTAAATATTAGTTTTAGGTTACAATTCGTATACAAATCCAACTTCTAATTCTAATCTAGTTTTTATTCTGAATTTTAGCTATGTACGAATTTTAATTTGGAGTTCGGTTGAAAATCAAATGGCTAATTTCTTTTTATTTTTATTTTAAATTTCTATTATTTTTTATTGTACTTGATTTGGACTCTTTTTTTATCTAAACTAATAACTCAGGTCCGCTAGATAGACGGTTAAATGTTTCCTTTGAATAATAACATCCAATGGCTACTTAGTTCAACTTAATTATGGTTCACTAGATTAAGTGATGAATGTTTTGCTTTTTTATGAGAATTTCTAGCATTTTTCTCTTTTTTCTTAGCAATTATAAAAATACATGCCATAAGCTTTTAATACATAATAAATATCAGGATTGATCACTAATATCAGGAGGATTTTGTATAGTCCTACTATGTTATACCACAATGGTATACTCTTTCATTTAGAGGAATAAACATGACAGAGTTAACAGGTACATTTTGCTGATATAAAGGAAGATTGATCACTGAGCCTCTCAGAATATGCAGCCATTGTATTTTTTTTTCGGAGTGCATGCACTGTGACCAAATAACCAATTGACATTACACAACTAGATGATTTATATTAAAATAAGAGCCAACAACTTTCGTTGTGAACACATCACTTTCTCTCAGTTTGCAACTTTAGCATGAGCATATTTTATCAAATCACTAGAAAATAAACTTTGAATCAACTGGTAACTTTTTTATGCTATGATGACTTGCAATCAGTCAATATCACTTTTTTTTATAGCAGGGACTAAATTTCAGATTAGGTTGCATCTTCCATTTTGTTTATTAAAATAAAAACAATCTCTCCATGTGGACACAATACTAAACTTCTCACTTTGCATTTATAACATAAAAACAGCATTCTGTCTGCTCCGATTCAGCAAATTTTGAGCAAAAAAAGGATGAGATCAATTCTAGAAAGCGTCGACCTTGAGTCCACCATAAGTTTCTGCGAAAGTCTGCTATGAACTTATCAACAACTGGGAAAACCAATTCTGCAAGGCATATTTTATTAAGTTGTTTCTGTAATAGTGAGGCGCTTACACTGCAAATGGTTCATTAGACTTCTCGCTGAGCAAGTAAGTGTTTCAGTCATATAGCAGTACCATTGGCATATGAGCGTTGGCTCAGTGGCCAGGCGCTGCTTTGAACACACAGACCACCTGAGTTCGAAGTCTAGGCTCACTCAGGTGCTCATGCGCCGAGTGCATTCGTGTGTGTGGGGTGTGTTACGATTGTAGCTCAGTGGTTGTTTTCTTCTTATATAGTGAAGGCTAGAGCTCTTAGCCAAAATTTCAAAGAAAAACAAATTTTCAGTAATCCCATCACCATCAAATCTGTTCATTACAAGCAAAATCACAGCAATGATAGCGGACACTTATTTATTGAGAAATGTGTAAGTTCAAGCTCCTTTTAGTTTTGGTAATTGGTTTCGGTAATTAATGTTTAATTATTATGTAATGATAAATCTAATTATTGTGAGACTAATCGGTATCAAGATATATCTTTTATTAGTCTCAATTGGATGAAAGGATGTGAAAGTGCATCTAGGCACTTATGTTATTTTGGTGATTAATGAATGTTATTTTGGTGATTAATGACAAACACTCATAATGACAATCTATGTAAATTAAGTAAATGCTTAACTTAGTGCTTAGCAAATGACAAACCTCTAATATGATTATATTGCTATGAGACTAACTTGTTATTGCCTAGTTGAGTATCAGTCTCATCTATTTAGAGGAAAATCAAATAGGAAGGTTAAGCAAAGATAAGGTATGCAATTTTGGTATCTATTCTATATTTGTTATTGCATTCCTTTTGTGCAAATGCATAGTGAACTCCAAGTAGCATGTTGGTTCTATATGCACATTGGTTCATGTCATATTTATTTGTGCATATATATTCATTTGAGTTCATTATGGTATGCATGTATTAACTAGAGTTAAACTTCATATTGCTATAGATTGACTTGGTGCATGCATGTTTTATTTGTATATCTTCTCATGCAATTCTCTTAGTGAAGTTTATCTAGTGTTGGATCACATATTTACTCTTACTCCAAATGTTATTTGCACATGTACAATTCGTGTATATTTTATCATGTGCTTTATTTAAGTAAAGTCTGTGATCCTTGCCATGATTTAATTGATTCATCCTATTGGCAATTATCTCTCTAGTGCATATAGATCAATTACATATTCATCATGATGTACTTAGTAGAGAACATTTCTTATGTCAAGTGTTTCTATTTTGTGTTGTGCTTCTTTATATGAAACACTTGTTGTAATCAACTGCTCACAAATATCAACTCTATTCATATCTATTGAGCTTTTGGGACTAATGTCTTTCATGAGTAGTTTGGAAAGAATTAGGTCCCGTATGTGTATGATGACCAAGGTATCTTGGAGGATGATCATTAAGCCGAGGTCAACAAGGCGGCGGTGTCACCAAGAGTCGAGGACTAAGTCAAGAGCAACTTGGCGTGGAGATCGTCAGAGAGGATGATCAAGTCAAGGTTGATAGAACGAGAGTCTCATGAGGTGAATCGAGTCGAGTTGGACAAGGCGAAGATGTCATCGATTATATGGTGAAGGTCTTCATGCATCGACATCAAGAAAGAAGACGGCAAGTGACTAGTTCTAGACTTATATTATCTTTGATTTAATTTGAGTCTAAGGATTGCCGTACTATTAAGAGGGATGCGATGTCGAATGACTTTTAGATGTGTCAAGTGCTCAAGTGATCCATCCTTGTGAATCTTAGAAAGAGAGTGGTGTTGGTAGTGCTTAGGAAAGTGAGGGTTGTAGGTCTCTCTTGATTTCTTTGTGAAATCTGTGGTTATCCTTTTAGTTTTGGGTAGTGAGACCTTGTTATTTGTGTAGCCCTCGTTCTTAGCTTTGGAGAGTCCAAAATCTCTGAAATCGGAGTCCGAGTCAAAAGTTATGCTCGTTTTCGTCGAGTTGCTCGGTCTGATTCGGACTATCGAGTTAGTCCGGACTATCGGATCATCCGGAGTATCCGGATATTCATCCGGACTCTCGGGTTGAGTCTCTGTTAGCCTTTTCTCAGTCAATCCGAGTATCGGATTGAAATCCGAGTCTCCGGATGTCGCGACTCTGCCCCAACGGCTAGTTTTTGGGAGTTCTATATATAGCCCTTCCTCCCTCTTTTGAGAGAGCTTTTGGTGGGGTTTTGGGTGGATTTTGAGGGGCTGTGTGGGGGCTTTGAGGGAGCTTTTACCCTTAGATCTAAGTGATCCCTTGTGAGAAGGGTTGGGAAGAGTTTGTTGAGTGAGATTTGAGTTGATTGAGCACTTGATTTCATCTCCAAGTTTGTTCTTCGTGAGCATTTGTTACTCTTGGAGGTTGAGGACTCCTAGACGGCTAGGAGGTCGCCACGAGCCACCGGAGCTTTGTGTGGTTGGCCGTGGGAAGTTTGTGAAGGCAGTTCCGCCTCCGTAAGGGAAGGAATCAAAGGAGTGAAGACCGCGAGTGCATTTGTGCAACACCGGAGGAAGAGGGTTGAAAGAGACCCGGCTCAAGTGTGACCGAGCCGCCTCAACGGAGACGTAGGATCCCTCAAGGATCCGAACCGGGTGAAAAATCATCGTCTCCAAGTTTGCTTCTTTCTCTTGCTTTAGCATTTGATTTTGAATCTTGAAATTGCCCGATCTACTCTTTTGTTGTGTTTGGCTCGGATCTTCTATTCCTCGTGTTTTGACATCATTAAGATCTTTTGTGTTCAAGTAGATTGTTGAAAAATTGCAAAGATTTAAAATCTCCATTCGAAGTCCTCAATCCGAGTATCCGAATCCACGAACCGGACGATCCGGATAATCCGAGTATCCGGATTGAATACCGGACACTCGGGTTAGGACCCTCGGATTGGACTATCCGGATTGAATACCCCGACGATCGGATAATCCGAGTATCCGGATTGAATAACCGGACACTCGGGTTAGGACCCTCGGATCGACTATCCGGAGTATCCGGATTGAATATCCGGACACTCCGGATTATTCAGGACGCTCGGGAGATTTTATTTAGCTGCAAAATTTTTATTCCGCTGCATTAAGTTACAAAGTTTTTAATTCGCCTATTCACCCCCCCTCTAGGCGACATCCCCTGTCCTTTCAATTGGTATCAGAGCAAGGTCTCTCTTTTTATTAGACTTAACCGTCTAGAGAGTAAAGGATGTCGACTAGAGGATTAGAACACTCACATAATCCACTTGTGCTAGATGGCACAAATTATGCTTCATGGAAATTAATTATGACTTCTCATTTTAAATCCATGAGCCCCCAAATATGGTGGATCGTAGATGTCGGCTTTTCCTCTCCGTTGAATGAAGTTGCTCCAACCGAAGGAGAGGAAATGCCTACATCTCGAGCTCAAGCTACTAATGTTTTATTTTGTGTTGTGAGCGATGAAATTTTTGATAGAATATGCAATCTCAAGAGCGCTCATGAAATGTGGATAAAGCTTCAAGAACTATTTGAATCATCCACTTCTATTGAGGATTGCATTAAGGAAGAGATGTCGGGAGATGAAACATCAAACTCCACCTCAAGCTCAAGTGATGAAGAACCGACATCTCCATCAACCTCAACCTCCGCCTCAAGTGACGATGAAGATGCTCTTCCATCACAAATCCGTTGCTTCATGGCGAAAGGTAAGAATGAGGTAAGTGACGATGATGATGATGAGCTCACTTATGATGAACTTATGAATTTGCTGGAGGAGCTCAATAAATGTCTTGGAAAGGAGAAAAAGAAATATAAAATTTTGAAGCTTGAACATGAATCACTTCAAAATGATTATAACATGCTTCAAGAAAATCATGAATCCCTCATTTCCAAAGAAATTCATAAGCCTAAGGTGGACATAGGAATTACATGTGATTTAATTGATGATATGCCATGCTTAGTTTCTAATTCTAGCATTTCATCTAAAATTAATATGCCCACCTCTAGTAATGATTTAACTTGTTGCTCAAATTCAAATGTTTCCACTTCCTCTATGCATATTGAGACTAATCTTGTAGAGGAAAACAATGAGCTCAAGGCCAAAGTCATTAGATTAGAAAATGACTTGAAGAAGTGCATCAAGGGAAAAGCCGTTCTCGACGAGATCTTGAGCAAGCCAAGGGCACCTCAAGATAAGCGAGGACTCGGCTACATCTCCAAGAGGGAAACTAACAAGACAAGGCACAACGAAAGACATTCGAAGATCATCAAGTGCTTTGCTTGCAACAAGAAGGGACACTTCGCCTCCGTGTGCCCTAATAAAGTGGAGATCAAGCCACAACAATCAACAATGAGGCAAACCGACAAAGAGCAAGTCAAGAAGAAGAAGAGACGCTCAAAGCCTACTTGCTACAATTGTCGGAAAAAGGGACACATCGGTGAGGATTGTCCCAAAGGTATTACTCCTAAGCCAATTATTGTCAATGATCATTATTTGCTTAGGAAAGACAAATATGGCAATGTGTTTGCCAAGTTTGTCGATTCTCCCAAGTATTTGCAAAATTATGATATTCAATTGCTTAGGAGAAATGAATCTAGAAATGTGTTTGCTCAAAATGCTAGACTTCCTAAGACCAAGAAAAATCATGTTGATCATGAGCTTAGGAAAAATAACAATAGCAAACCATTTGCTAGATTTACTAGATCCTCTAAGCCAATGCATAATTTCAATTATCATATGCTTAGAAGAGATCAAACTAGAAATGGTTTTGCAAAATATCATTGCCCTCCTAAGCCTTTTCATAAAAATGTCAATCATTTGCCTAGGAGGAATAATTATTGCAAACCTATTTCTAATTATGTTAGTCAATTCAATAATATCCAAATTAGGACCATTTGGGTTCCAAAATCTATTGTGACTAACATTGTTGGACCCAACAAAAATTGGGTACCAAAAAGCGCCTAAAAGAATTGTAGGTGCTTGGAGATGCATTGGAAGCTTTGGCTCAATCAAGAGGATGATTTCATCATATGAAAAAAGAAGCCAAACTTGAAGACATTCACTTCAATCATAAACCAATGCCATCTCGGGTAACAAGTATTTAAATTGATTCTTATAGCTTATAGCCTTGTGTAGGTTATATTGCATTATTCATGAAAATCAATTTAGATTGCTTGATTATATGCTTGCTCATGCTTATTAGTTGTTCTGATTGCAATCTTGAGTAAGTTTGGGATGGTGGCACATTAAGGGGGAGTGTTAATTCATATCCATGTATATTGCATCCCTACATGTGCCCATATTTATATAAGTGCAAATATATATATATTTTCAAAATCAAGCCATTTAGCCAAAAGTCAAAATTTTGTATACTATTAGTATTCTTGTGAAAACTAATTGCAAAATGTATACAAATGTATTTGAAACGTTTTTCAAAGGTTTTGGCTTCAAAAAATCTATTTTACAAAGAAAATGAGTTTCATACCCAAAATCAAGTTTCTAGTATCTTGTTTTGGATTTAAACTTATAATTTTCATAGAATTAAATGTAAAAGGATTTTGAAAATAATTCCAAAACGAAAATCCTAGAGTTGGTCATTCTTAACAATTCTTGTGTTCAAAAGACTTTCAAAAGACCAACCTAGTGAAAGTTATTTGATTTTGAAACTCTTGAAAAACTATATTTGACCCATAATTGTCATATTATTGCACTTAGTGAGTTTCTCCGTTTGGACCGGATCTTGTGTAGTATCTTGGTTCAAAATGGTATCTTAGACTCATACACAAAATTCAAATCTCTATATCTCATCTTATCCTTCATTTGAATCTTGTGTTGAAATATTTGACTTTGTTTTACAAATAGCTATTTCAAAAGGACCATTTTGGTCAAAAGTCAAATCTTATGTTTAAAAGGCCCAAAATTGTGAAAAGCTTTGTAAAAGTATTCTAATATGTATTTCAAATGTTTTACAAGCTTTCAAAATGAAAATTCTATATTGAAATCAATTTTAGCCCGAAAAGTTTTTTGTTTGAACTAAGATAGCTTATTTAAGTATATTGCTCAAATCTTAGCATTCAAGTTGGATTTCATTATAAATGTTGGCTAGAAACCATCTTGATAATCATTTCTAAGCCATGGAAATTGAAATTGCATGAAATCCAAATTGAGTTGTATTTTAAGGCTTTTTATGAAAAACTATTTCCTATTTAACTTGCTTAAAAAAGGGTTAAAAGCAAAATATTTGTTTGAAATGCAAAATCTTATGAAAATAGTCTTCTAAAATGTTTTCAAATGTATTTCAAATGTTTTCAAGTATCTAACCCTTGGCTAGAAGCTAAAAGTCAAACTTTGGCCTAAAAAGGATCTTTGTGATCTTGCTTTTGCATTTAACTTCAAATTTTTCTAAAGCAAAATCTATTTGGAGTTTGAAAAAGTGGTCAATACAAAACTCATAGGGTTGGTCATTTTAAGCATTTCTTTAGTTCAAAGTTTTTCCAAACGACCAACCGTTCAAAAGTTATAGCCATTTGAATTTGGCCAAAATCATCCATTTCACCCAAAATGACCCGTTGTTGCATTTTGTGGATTTCGCTATTTGAATTGGATTTATTTGCATATCTTGGATTGAAATAGTATTTCTAACTCATACAAAGCTATGAAAGTTCAAATCTCCATAAATTTCAATCCGAATGCATTTTGAGCATTTGGTGAAAATTCATTTCTTTTCAAACCTACAAAGCGCATTTTGTCATATCTTTTGAACGAAAATTTCTTTTAATGAAATTCTTATTGGGAAACCTTCTAAATAGTCCAATGTTTATTTCTGGAAAGTTTCAAACCATTTGGACTCAATTTGAAAAAGTTTTGACTTTTCTTCTCTTTGAGTAAAAATCATGCCTACAAAGCAAAATTTGGCATATCTTTTGATTGGAGACTCCTTTTGGAAAACTCTTTTGGAAAAGTTTCTTGGGAGTCTAAATAATGTTTATGCCTAATTTCAAATAATTTAAACTTAATTTGAAATAGTTATGCCTTTTCTCTCTTTCGATCTTATTTGGCATACTCTTGCATTAAGTTGGATTTTACGATTTGAATGGATTTGATCATGCAAATAGGCTTATAAACATCTCTCTAAATCATATGAAGCCATATAAGTGCATATTACCATTCAAAACTCATTTGGTTCCATTTTGAGGATTTGGTGAAAATCTTAATCTTTTATGTGTTTCATATGCATCTTTCACCACATTTCTCAAAGTAAAATTTATTTATTGAAAATCTTTGTTAGAAAACCTTCTCTCACATATGGAGTTCATATCTGAAAAATTCTCAAATTTATTTGAACTCATTTGCGAGATTGTTGACTTTATTTGACTTAGTGTCAAAACTAAACCTCCAATGCCCATTTTGATCTAATTTTTGATTGGAGGGTGATATTTGAGAAATTCTTTTTGGAGAAGTCTCTTGGATGTTCGTGGATCATTTCGCAAAATCTTATGGCTATTGGACTTTATTTGATCAAGATTTGATCCAAATTCAAAATGTTCATTTTAGGATGAAGTGAACAACCCGAGTATCCGGGTAATATATCCGAGTATCGGATTATCCGACACTCGGATCAAAATACCGAGTATCCGGTTGTGCAACTTGCCCAAATTTGAAATTGCTATCTATACTTTCTTGCAATATCTTGTTCATCCTATTTTGGGGTTTCTCCTTTGCTCAAAACAATATTCATCTTCATAGCCCTCAAGAGGATTTGAGTCGGATCATTCGCGTTGATGATTTTTGTATTTGAGCAATGGTTTAAAAAGTTATAATCGACTTTGTGCTACTATTTGAACCTTTTTGAGATTTTAAGAGTTTTAAATTGGCATCTTGGCAAGCCTTTCAAGATGAAAACTAAGTGAACTTATCCATTGCTCCAAGCTTCAAAGTGGAGCATATCTATTTAAGTTTTCATTCCAATGAAAGTGCATCTTTTGGCTAAGTTCTTTTGGAAATTGGATTTAATTGTAACTTAGCCTCAAAATGTTTCCTCTCTTGCATAACTCGGAGTTTATTATGGAAAAGAGAAAATTTCCCTTGTAAGCTCAAGAGTGAGTTTGAATGTGTTTTACTCATTGTCTCTCTTACAAGTGGATGTCAAGATCAAATTTGAATGAGTTTCAAATATTTTCATTATAAAGTGATGTAATAAAATCTTCAATTGATATCTTAAATTGTCTTAAATTGCATGCAAAGAGTATTGTCTTGTATATCATATATATCATGCATGTTGTAGTTAGACATTATCAAACTAACTTGGGTCAAATTAAAAGATATTTGTTCCCGGAAATCGTGTGCTTGTCTATTGATGTTCAAGGTATTGGAAAAGGGGTCATCTTCGACGGTGGGATGAAGGAAATGGAGAGGAGCTCCATAGTACGAGGGATCTAAGACCGGGCGCGGTGATCATGACCAATTCGAACATGCGGTGGACAAGAATCGACAAAGGGACGTGTTTCTTTTCTGACCATATTCAATAATGTCTGTGCACACCATTATGCTAAATTGTGTTATTCTAAATGGTGTTGTATTTTTCAATTGATATGATTAATTGGTATCTTTCAAGAGGTATCCTCTAATCCTAAATTGTTTTGAAGTGTCATCTAACTTGCATTCGGCATTATCAAGAACTAAAAGGTACATGTGGGTGACACATTGCAAAGAGGTATGCCTTGATAAGTTTATGAAATTCTTGATCATGAAAGTGCATCTTACTTATACAACCTTGATTCATGATCTTGTATACATCTTGTGATCATATAAGCAATTCCTACTTGTGTAATCTTCTTTATATGATCTTGATTGTTAGAATTTGATTTGATCATGAGCATGTGCTTAAATTATATAAATTTGCTATATGATCTTGATGTTTAAAGAATATGTGAAATCATATTCGTGTGTCATGTTTAAGCATCACTTATATCTTAAGAATCATGACTTCTTTAATTTGGTATAACTAGAAAAATCTATTACCTAAATCTTGGAAATAATTGGTATCATATCTTGCCTAGATTTAGGGGAGCTAATATTATTGTCCTATTACTAGCTCCTTATCTTTATTTTATTTCTCCTAATCTTTTATTGAGTGTGCAATCAAGGGGAGAACAGATTTTATTGAATAAACAATAAGAATCTTTTAAGCACCTTTTGGGATTAATGACAAAAGGGGAGAATTTATGGAATTATCAATTGTCCCTAATCGATTGATAAAAGGGATGATTTGTAAGTATGATCTCTTATTGTATCTTTATGCTTGTTTTAATGCTAAATATCTTAATATTGTCATTTGGTGCAATTGATAATAGGTTTGTCATAAATCACCAAAAGGGGAGATTGAAAGTGCATCTAGGCACTTATGTTATTTTGGTGATTAATGAATGTTATTTTGGTGATTAATGACAAACACTCATAATGACAATCTATGTAAATTAAGTAAATGCTTAACTTAGTGCTTAGCAAATGACAAACCTCTAATATGATTATATTGCTATGAGACTAACTTGTTATTGCCTAGTTGAGTATCGTCTCATCTATTTAGAGGAAAATCAAATAGGAAGGTTAAGCAAAGATAAGGTATGCAATTTTGGTATCTATTCTATATTTGTTATTGCATTCCTTTTGTGCAAATGCATAGTGAACTCCAAGTAGCATGTTGGTTCTATATGCACATTGGTTCATGTCATATTTATTTGTGCATATATATTCATTTGAGTTCATTATGGTATGCATGTATTAACTAGAGTTAAACTTCATATTGCTATAGATTGACTTGGTGCATGCATGTTTTATTTGTATATCTTCTCATGCAATTCTCTTAGTGAAGTTTATCTAGTGTTGGATCACATATTTACTCTTACTCCAAATGTTATTTGCACATGTACAATTCGTGTATATTCTATCATGTGCTTTATTTAAGTAAAGTCTGTGATCCTTGCCATGATTTAATTGATTCATCCTATTGGCAATTATCTCTCTAGTGCATATAGATCAATTACATATTCATCATGATGTACTTAGTAGAGAACATTTCTTATGTCAAGTGTTTCTATTTTGTGTTGTGCTTCTTTATATGAAACACTTGTTGTAATCAACTGCTCACAAATATCAACTCTATTCATATCTATTGAGCTTTTGGGACTAATGTCTTTCATGAGTAGTTTGGAAAGAATTAGGTCCGTATGTGTATGATGACCAAGGTATCTTGGAGGATGATCATTAAGCCGAGGTCAACAAGACGCGGTGTCACCAAGAGCCGAGGACTAAGTCAAGAGCAACTTGGCGTGGAGATCGTCGAGAGGATGATCAAGTCAAGGTTGATAGGACGAGAGTCTCATGAGGTGAATCGAGTCGAGTTGGACAAGGCGAAGATGTCATCGATTATATGGTGAAGGTCTTCATGCATCGACATCAAGAAAGAAGACGGCAAGTGACTAGTTCTAGACTTATATTATCTTTGATTTAATTTGAGTCTAAGGATTGCCGTACTATTAAGAGGGATGCGATGTCGAATGACTTTTAGATGTGTCAAGTGCTCAAGTGATCCATCCTTGTGAATCTTAGAAAGAGAGTGGTGTTGGTAGTGCTTGGAAAGTGAGGGTTGTAGGTCTCTCTTGATTTCTTTGTGAAATCTGTGGTTATCCTTTTAGTTTTGGGTAGTGAGACCTTGTTATTTGTGTAGCCCTCGTTCTTAGCTTTGGGAGAGTCCAAAATCTCTGAAATCGAGTCCGAGTCAAAAGTTATGCTCGTTTTCGTCGAGTTGCTCAGTGTTGATTCGGACTATCCGGAGTTAGTCCGGACTATCGGATCATCCGGAGTATCCGGATATTCATCCGGACTCTCCGGGTTGAGTCTCTCTGTTAGCCTTTTCTCAGTCAATCCGAGTATCCGGATTGAAACCGAGTCTCCGATTGTGCGCACCTGCCCCAACGGCTAGTTTTTGGGAGTTCTATATATAGCCCTTCCTCCCTCTTTTGAGAGAGCTTTTGGTGGGGTTTTGGAGTGGATTTTGAGGGTGTGTGGGGGCTTTGAGGAGCTTTACCCTTAGATCTAAGTGATCCCTTGTGAGAAGGGTTGGGAAGAGTTTGTTGAGTGAGATTTGAGTTGATTGAGCACTTGATTTCATCTCCAAGTTTGTTCTTCGTGAGCATTTGTTACTCTTGGAGGTTGAGGACTCCTAGACGGCTAGGAGGTCGCCACGAGCCACCGGAGCTTTGTGTGGTTGGCCGTGGGAAGTTTGTGAAGGCCGGTTCCGCCTCCGTAAGGGAAGGAATCAAAGGAGTGAAGACCGGCGAGTGCATTTGTGCAACACCGGGAGGAAGAGGGTTGAAAGAGACCCGGCTCAAGTGTGACCGAGCCGCCTCAACGGAGACGTAGGATCCTCAAGGATCCGAACTTCGGTGAAAAATCATCGTCTCCAAGTTTGCTTCTTTCTCTTGCTTTAGCATTTGATTTTGAATCTTGAAATTGCCCGATCTACTCTTTTGTTGTGTTTGGCTCCAGATCTTCTATGCCCTCAGGTACCTGACATCATTAAGATCTTTTGTGTTCAAGTAGATTGTTGAAAAATTGCAAAGATTTAAAATCTCCATTCGAAGTCCTCAATCCGGAGTATCCGAATCCACGAACCCGACGATCCGGATAATCCGGAGTATCCGGATTGAATACCCCGGACACTCCGGGTTAGGACCCTCGGGATTGGACTATCCGGAGTATCCGGATTGAATACCCCGGACAGTCCGGATAATCCGGAGTATCCGGATTGAATAACCCGGACACTCCGGGTTAGGACCCTCGGGATCGGACTATCCGGAGTATCTGGATTGAATATCCGGACACTCCGGATTGTTCAGGACGCTCGGGAGATTTTATTTAGCTGCAAAATTTTTATTCCGCTGCATTAAGTTACAAAGTTTTTAATTCGCCTATTCACCCCCCCTCTAGGCGACATCCCCTGTCCTTTCAGGATGGAAACCAAAGGTATGCATTCGATGTTACATTGATTTATATTGTTCCATTCCTTTGATATAAAATGCATGATCTTATATTGATAAATCCTAATATGATACTAACTCGTTTATTGAGTATACTTTTGATTAGTCTCATCAAAATAAAAAATAGAGATCCAAAAGGTATGTATCCAATGCAAATGTAATATTTCTAGACACATTCCTTGTTTCAAGATAAAGGGTGAACACCACGATAGTTTTAACCTTAATATGTGCATAATGTTTCAATTCCATATATACATAAATGCATACATTTATGGGAGTTCACACTTTACCTTGATGTTTCATAAGTATTGATCCCTTTCATATTGCCAAATAAAACAAGGATAATTACATTGAAACAAATCCTTGAGTGTATAAAAACTTGTGTGGTTGTAGTATCCTCATGGAAATATAGGATAAACTCCAAAAAATCTAAAATTGAACATGTGCATATTGATTCAAAGTCAATTAGTTATATGCACATATTTAATGGAGTTTATTCTATGCTTGATGGTCATAAGAGTATTGATCTCATTCCACCACTCCATATGCACATACACATCACAATCGGTTTCCACCTAAGAACCGATTGTGATGTGTCTTGTTAGGTTATTTATACATCACAAATCGGTTCTTCTCTCAGAACTGATTGTGATGTGTTTCGTTAGGTTATTTATACCTTCGGGCTGAACTCTCCTCTGTTGTTGCTCTAAAGGCAAAAAAAATTGTCGTCACCCCAAAAAACACCACATACTCTGGTTGGAAGCAATACTTGGGTGAGAAATTTTGAAATCCTCGAGGTTGGGTGTTAACAGGGTAAAGTTGAAGCCGTCACTTGAGGATATTTATCCTCAATTTTTCCTCAGTTGTGATTTTCTTCAAAAGGTGAGCATTCCTTCAAACCCTTTCAATTTTACACTAGGTAATTCGATATATCGCAAAGAGAGTTTAGGTTGCACTGAATTGTATGTATCCTATCAGATTTCACACCTTTTATTTGACAAACACAAATACATTTAATTATCTTTGTAGTACTCTCGTGTTAATCTGGAATTATTGTTGATGTAATATGAATTAATGTTAGAGTTTAGGTTGCGTAACCTACGTCTCCCGTTCGAGGGTACTTGTTCATAAATATGCTAAAAATGGTATATTATAAGCAAGCACTCTCGAATCATCCATGTTTTTTGGACAGTTCGAGGAAATATGGTTCGGGCAAGTTCCTAAGCTGTTGTACAACTCAAGAGAAAGTTTTGGTAGCATCTCCATGGTGTTATCTGGATACACACCCCTCTTAACTTGTTGTCGAGATATGTATTTGGAGAACAGCCGGGAGATACTGCTAAAATTTTCTCGAGAGTTGTACAACAGCTTAGGAATTTGCTCGAACCACATATCCTCGAACGGGATTAGGACTTAACCTAATTAGAGATTAGGAGTCATCGTTGGTACGTGCTTAGTTGGTGGACAGATAGACGTTTCTTTAAGATCATTCAATTCGTCAACTTTGTTAATGTTTGCACCCTTATTTTGTTTCATTGAAGTCAAAAAATTTGCATACTACTGCATTAGGTAATTCGATATCATCGTTGAAGTTTTAAATGTATGTCTTCTAACTAGGGAATTGGAAGCTCTTAATTAGGGAAGAAGGTATCGGGAGTAAAATTATATATCTTGGAACCCGTCCTCTATTTTATAAAGGTAATAAAATGATGTCTCAATATTTGAAATAGCTAGCTAGCTGTCGCTCCAGTTTTTCCTTAATTATTGTACGTAGTTTAATTGCAGATGGACTGTGAAGAATAGATGTATCAAAAAAGTTGTGTGAGTGCTGAATTTTAGAGGGGTGTTATTTAGAGGGGTGTTAAGTAGTTCAAAAAAATTACAGAAGAAGACATAGTGAAGAAGGGTGAAAATTTTATATATTGTCCTTACTTTGATTGCACCAATCTTAGGAGATTTAACAACTCAGCTCAAATTGAAATCACTTGATTCGACGTGGCTTCGTGAGGAATTACATGTGTCGGATCCATCACTGGGAGACAAGTAGTACCCGTCCAGTATGCAACGAAGATATGCTGGAACCCGATGACGAGTTGCAGCGTGATATGTTTGAGGAGGACAATTTAGAGCAAATGTTGTGGGATGTGGAGGGAAATTACACAAAAAGAGAGTTTCAAAAGTTTAAAAGCTTGATGGAATACGATGCCAAACCGTTGTTCTCGGGTTGCAAAGTGGAATACACTAAGTTGGATTCGGTCCTTGCATTATTCGAAGTGAAGGCAAAACACCATTGGACAGATACAAGTTTAAATGGACTTTTAATTCTTCTATCGTATGTGCTTCTAGCAGGAAACTAGTTACCAACAAGCATTTATGAAGCGACGAAGCTATTATGTCCCATGGGAATAGAAATAGGAATGATACATACATATCCGAATGATTGTATCTTGTACCTGTAACGCTCATAAGGAATTGCATGTTTATCCAGTTTGTGGTGTACCCCGGTACAAACAAAAGAAGAAGCGTAAGAGCCGGGGCAACAGCTGGGAAAAGGTTATTAAAGGGACACCAGCCAAGGTATTTTGATACTTGCTCATCATTCCCCATTAGGAGCAATTGTTTGCAAATCCCAAAGAAGCAAAATTGTTGCGTTGGCATTATGAATCTCGAAAGGAAGATGGCAAGCTGAGACACCCCGCTGATTCGACTCAACGGAGAAACATTAATTGGAGACAAGAGGAGTTTGGTGCCGAGATGAGAAATATAAAATTTGGATTGAGTACCGATAGAATGAATCTGTTTGGTAATATGAGCAGTCGTCACAACAGTTGGTCAGTTCTATTGTGTATCTACAATCTCCCTCCTTAGTTGCGCATGAAGCGGAAGTATATCATAATTTCGTTGCTAGATGAGAACCGATTTTGATGTGCCTCTCATCACAACCGGTTTTGATCTAGAACCGATTGTGATGAGAATTTATCACAATCAGTCGAAAACTGACTGTGATAGCGCTTCCTCATTACTATCTAATGACTTTGTATCGCTACGAAAACCAAATGTGATGACGAAAAAGAATCGATTGTGATGTACATTCCTATAGTAGTGTCACATGTTGATCCTTACATGGCTCAAGGGTTGACCTTATAGATTTTTGGATTATTATTTGCAAATGTTTTTTGCAAATAAGTTGAAGTTTAATGCAAGTCTTGGAGCATGTGTTGAGAATTTGCAAATGTATTTTACTAGTTGGTGTGATCATGTGTTGATCTCCACATATCTCAAGAATTGATCTTAATTGATTCTTGATTTAAATTGGATTGATTTCTGTGTGAAATCAAATTTTCTCTGGAAAATCCGACACTATCGATGTGTTGAGGCCGGTAGTACTGCTGGATCGGTACTACTGTGTAAGGCCCCCATTTTTGATAAATGAATACCAAAAATGGATACCATGTGCATACAGTACTAGTCCCATGATCAGTAGCTAGTACGCACAAATACAAATTGATATCACAGTCATACACAAACTTTATTACACTGCGGAAGTAAGATTACATGTTATTTTTACAATACCAAAAGTAAAACTGCAGTGGAGACAACTTCTTGTAGTATGCCTTTTAACCTATTGTTCCACAGGCAACTGACAAGGGAAAAATCCTTAGATAAATTCATCGTTAAATTCCCCGTATCCTGCATCAACGTAAGAATCGTCGGGTGTTTCTTCACCTAAAAACATCAACATTGGCAAGTTGAGTACTTACGTACTCGCAAGACTTATGCAAATCCTAAAATACATGCAGGCCATTCCAATGAAAGGCTATTAAGGTTAATTTGCATAAAGCTGGTTTGAAATGTAAATATAGAATAATAGATTGCAAAATGGAATTTAAATAAAAGCAATTCAATATTGAAAGTGATAGAATGTAAGCATCAATAAATCACGAATGTTTGGGTATACTGATCATACTCAAAACCATTTCCACCTACACACAGTGGAAATTACCAACATGTGGTAGAAACCATATTTTATGAAAGTAAGCAAAACTGCTAACTATGTGATGACTTTACCAAGTGTCCATGACCGCGGACGCGGCTAATCGATTAGTTTTACACTCTGCGAGGTATCTGACTTTCCCCACAAGACATGGTGACTCTTTGAGCAATCGATATTTGCACACCGCCTTTGGTGTGCCGCAGAGAGTCATGTTATAACGTTACATCATTTAAACCTAACTTTGCACCAAAGACGGTGACGATAAACCCATTCGTGGAGTAAGAACTCGAGCATAGAAATGATGGAACTACCCACGATATGGTGTACACCGTTATATTGGTAGACGTTTAATCCATGATCACCTCGGTGTGGACGTCCCGTCGAGCAATTCATTAAGAAACAACTCGTACTACTCCGGTCTTCCAAGTGCAAAGCTAGTTTTAAACAACTTAATAAGTTAGAGCTGTCCCATACCAGCACTTGTGGTTGTATGAATATTCTTGGCCTGAAAACAACCCATAGTTCGGTCCTTAACTCGACACGGGCAATAATCTCCACCCTACACTACGTGCAAAGACATGCACAACCGGCTATTGCCAATAATTGCCCGCATCTAAACCATAGTTTTATTTTTATTTTCCAACCAAAACACCAACCATAAAAATGGTCATACCCATTAAAAGTCATATCCAACATTTTTAATCATGTCAAAGTTTTATGTTTCTTTAAGCATGGCTAAGCATGTCACTAAATGTAAGTAACCCAGATTGACATTAATAATGTCTAAGCTATTCTAGGGTTTTCAAGGTTCACAATTTCCTACTTATCAAGGAAGTTCTATAAGTCTACTGGTACAACTACCACTACCTGAAATATAGCAGATTTTAATAAAATAAAGTATGCAATTAAACATTTAATGAAAACATTTATAAAACTGGGATCAATATGATCAAGGGGTTTTGCTTGCCTTGTTAAGTATCCTCGACTTCGAACTCCTGGTCGTCGAATACACCGAGTTCGTCGGATTCTACACGTCGTACGGCGACATATAACAAATACCAAATTTCAATAGAGCCAAAAAGAAATCAGATTGAAATATTCAAATAAATAACTTCACAAATTCAGAAATGGTTGCAAGCATTATTTGTTCTCATTTGCAATTTAAAGATTTAATCTATTTAAACCATTATTGTATTATTTACTACCCATTTTTATAACTTAAATTTTTCTTATAACACACCCTATGTATTTTTACAGATTATGGTTCCTGAGATTACAAGGATTCTAATTAAATTTATTTTACTAAATTTGGAGGTTATTTGCAGAATTTTCATGTATAACATATTTCTAACCTTTTCTTTGAATTTAAATTCGAAATCCAAATAAAATTCAATTCTGAAATATTTTTGAATATTCTGAATCTACTGGATTTTATATGAATTTATAAATTCATTTCATCAAATTTGGTTAAGTGATTCAAAAGTTATAGCTATTTGAATGTCTAGGTTTTGAATAAATACTGAAAAATCAGAAAATTGCCGAAAATGGAAAGTGCGCTTTCGCGGGGAAAATGCGGTTTCCCTTTTTAGTGAACATGTTGGCGCCGACAAGCGGGTCCACAGTCGGCGGCCAGTGTGGTTGCTGAGTTACCGCGCGAGGTCGAGGCGGGGCGACAGCGGCGACTCACGCGCGCAAGCGATCGGCCGGCCGGGTCCACGCGGCGATGACTAACGCAGCGTGGCGTGGTCGACTAGTCGGGCCCGCTAGGCGTGACGCGGCTCGGCGAAGAGGTTGACCGACCGGGCCCAGAGCGGCAGCGACGCAAAGATGCTAAGCGTGTCGGTAACGACACCCGCCCCAGATGGCGTGGTGTGCGCACGGTCGCCGACAGTGGGGCCGCAGCGGTGACCCGCAGCGGCGCAGCACACCCCGAGCTTCGCCGGCGGCGAACAGTAGCCGGGCGACGAATCGATTCCACCAGAGGCACCAGCGGACCAAGGCGCACCTTTGGGTGGCGGCGCGGTGAGCTGAGGTGGTCGGGAAGGCGGTCGGCACCGGCGAGGGGCGGCGGAACTCACGGCCGGCCGGCGAACCTGCAAACGAAGCTATCCTAGGCTTGAAGATCACCACTACGAGCATCAGTGAGCTACAAGGGTTCCATTTCTGGCTTTGGTTCGAAGAATGGATGGCGGAGGGAGGTTCTCACCGTGCGCGGGCGGCGACGAAAGAAGATCACGGCGGAGGAGCTCGCCGGGGAAGAAAGAGCTTCGACCGAGGTTCGGGACGAGCTCCTGGAAGCACGAGGGAGCTTCGGGCGAAGTTAATTTGGACGAAATGGTTTGTGGCAGAAGATTTGGGGTTTTGCCCTCTTTCGGGTTTTTGCTGTCGCCGAACAAGACGAACAAAGCAGCGGTGGAATGGCTTCTCGGGGGCGGTGGGTGGTGCTGACGAAATGAGAGGGTTTATATAGGAGAGGAAGTCGGTTTGGCGCGGTGCGAGAAAATCAGAAGCGGTGTCGGCGGGAGAGAGGCGAGAGAGAGGGAAGAAGAACGCTGGTGAGAGACGCTGACACGCTGGGGCCGATGACAGCGGCTGTCGGTGAGGTGTCTCACCGACAGCCCGAGCCCACATGTCGTGAGAGGAAAAAACTCTGGCGAAGGCTCGGGATAGGACGGGATTTCAACGGCGTTTTCGATGGTCAAAACGACACGAAAGTTTATAAAATTTTTAACATAGGTCTGCTCGGATATTACCAGATTCCTGTAAAAATTTAAATATTTTATGATGCATGTATATTTTAATAAAAATCTGACAATGCAACTATTGCTGCATTGCCCAATCGGTTTTTCTTTTAATTTGCGACTTAAATGAAGTGATTATTTTACAAAACTTTTTATGGCAGTCTGAAATGGTATTATACACCTTATTTAAAAATTAAATATTTTAATTATTAATATTTAATTTTTAAAAATTCTGACATTACTGTTTTCCAGTTTATTTATTCACTGTTTTTGAATTTTTAAAATTATAAAATGATTTATTAAATTCTTGATATTTTTACTGGATGTTTATAATGTTTTGATGTCGGCAAGATAAAAATATTGGGTCAGGATGACTACCAGATATTTTTACCAAATTATTTTACCCTTTTACCCTGAGATATTTACACATGATTATCTTTGATTAATTATTATTTTTATAAATTCAGGTTACCCACCGACTTAAGCAATCTGAGTAGAGTCCTCAGATATTTATGGTGGCTTTGATAAATTTTTGTTGAATTAACATTTTTACTTTTTACCATTTTCCATTTATTATCTTCTTTGTTTCACTTTCTTGCATTTAAAGAAAAGCCAAAAGAATATTCAGAAAATCCAGAAAATTCAGAGATTTCGAAAATAATACACAAAATATTTTTCTTTCATTTTTCTTTATTTTATGATTTTTTAGGCTGTTACATACTGCACCTAAGGACGATAGTACCGCTCGGTCGGTACTACCGCCCCTTTGAGGTCGATAGTCATTTTCTAGAAGTGATGTTTTCTCAGAGTGTTTGGAGGCCGGAGCTACCGACCATGTGGGAGCGGTACTACTGGAGGTACGGTACTAGCCCTATGGGGCGGTAGGTATTTTCCAGAGCACGTGTTGCTCATGAATTCTCTGGACGGTGCTACCGGCGTTGGAGGCTAGTACTACCACTCGAGCGGTAGTACCGCTCCTACATGGGTGGTAGTACTGAGCCACTTTGCAAAGGCTAGTTTTTTGTCCTGTTTTTTTATCGTTGGAGACGAGGCCGGTACTGCTGGCCGGCCAGTAGTACCGTATTTGCTGATTTTTGCCTATTTTAACCCTCAACGGTTAGTTTTCTTTGGGGAGGCTATAAAAGGAGTCTTAAGGCTGGTATTTGTGGTTGCTATGTTTATTGAGCATTTTGGAGGAGTTGTGCATATGTTTCACTCCCTAATTTGGTTGTAAGAGCGATTCTAATTTACATGTGTTACAATTAGAAGTAGGTTGAACGCTCCTTGTACATGTATTGCACTTGGAGGAGAGCCTTGTGCATGTGTTGCACTTGGTGGTCACCATTGTGCATGTGTTTCACTTGGTGAGGTTCAAGCTAGGAGGCTTGACCTATTACTCTTTATGTTTGCCGACACCTAAACGGCGTAGCGGCGTCGTGCGTGGTGACCTTCTCAAAGGAGATTGTGAGAAGGCCCAGCAAGTCTGTGAAGGTTGGAGCTCGCCTACCCGAAGAGGGAAAGAGGTACCACTAGTGGATTTGAGGTGGGTGCTCAATTCGTGGAGCCAGTCCAATTCATTTGGGTTTACCTCAACGTGAACTAGGGAAGACCGACAAGCCTCTGAACACCACAATAAAAAGTATTGTGTCTTATTATGGTTTGCTCTCTTGTTCTCATTTACATTCAAGCATTTATATTCATAGAATTAAATTGATTGATTGTTTGTCTTTTAGGATTTTAAATCATAGTTAGAGACTTAGTTTATTAGTGCACTTAATGAGCCTAATTAATTTAGGTTTTAATTGTCAAAACCTTATAATTACGCTTTCGTATATTATTTAGGTTTTGATATATGTGTTGATACGTTAGTTATAGAGAGAAGTTTTAAAACCGTCTATTCACCCTTCTCTAGTCGGCATCCTCGACCTTACAAAAGGTTCTTTAAAATTTATTAAGAAACTTAATAGGGCAATAAAATGGAGACTTCTTGGCTTTTCTAGCCTCCGCCGCTCTGTTTGTTTTTTTGCAAATCTAGCTTCCTCGCGCACGATTTTGCAAATCTAGCCCCCACTGCGCCAGGGTTGCGCTGAAGCCGGTGTTCCGTAGTCCAAGAGCATGGAAGTCGGCGGAGCCCCGCCGACCACGGGAATAGCATGGTTCACCGCGGCAGGGCTGCTTCCGTGCTCCTCGGGCGAGGAAACAAGCTCCTGCCACGCTCACCGCCGTGCTCGTGCCTGTCCGCGCTCCCGCGCTCCCACGCGGCCTGTCGCGCCCGCCCACGCTTCCGCGCTCTACAACACGCTTGGCCTCCTCCAGCGCTCCCTGGCCTCGGAACGCTAACTTCCGCACAACCCGAGCGTGGTGGGGGCTAGATTTGTAAATCCATACGCGAGAGAGCTATATTTGCAAAAAAATCGGAGCGGCGGGGGCTAGAAAAGCCAATAATTGTAAAATGGAAGAGGCACATGAGTTGTTTAATAGATCACAAGACCTCTAGATTGTCTGATGTCTTGGTATCAAGCTAACTAGGAGAGAATAAAACACTGTAGTTGATGGGTGTTCCATGGCACAACATGCGATTGTATATTACGATAGGATTGCCGATCTGTTTTGGTCTTTCAGTTGAAAAGTGTTGTGGAGTACTGCTAATCTTACTTGTCAAGAGCTGTCGATTTGCCATTCACTTGACAAAAATGAACATTGTTGCAGAGTAGAACCATACAAGAGAACAGGGACAAGCCTGTTACTACTTTGTTATTCTAATGGTCAGAGAATATTGACAATGCATTGTTGTAAGAGGTACAAGCATATGCAAACGTGTCACAAATTCTAGCGGGAAAAGCAAGTATTCATACCTTATATGGCCCAATAGTTTTTAGTTGGTGCATTACCCCTCATTTAATAGAAAAGGCAGCAAATAGCCAAGTTGCACTGTACGTCACCTAATGTTTCATAAGAAACATAACTAATGATCTAGCAATTGGTGTCCAGCAACCATTGAAAAGTCTATGCTGATTTTATAAAGTAGATGCCACTTTGTGGTTAAATGCGTCCAAATAGTTGAAGGAATCAACCCGCAAGACGCAAGTTAATGTCGCAATGAACCTCAAATGCAGACTAATAAGATAACAGTCGCAACTCGCAAGATTTATGATGTAGTACGGGCAAACCTCCATTGTCATATGCTGGCCGAGGAAAGTGAAGTCGGACATGTAAATAATCGTCGGTTCAAGAGGGAGGGCACTCAGGGAAGAAACTTGATGTTGTAATATGCGATTGGAGTTTGGAACCCCTCCCTGGTCATGGAACGATCCCCGGTGAGGCGATTCGAGGAACACCGTAGGGGCATGGAACCAACTCACCAATAGGGGTGCACAATTTTTAATCGAAACCGAACCGAATTAACCGAAAAAAAATCTGTTTTTTCAGTTTTCGGTTCGATTTGTATTTCAACTATGTTCGGTTTTTGGTACTCAGTTCGGTTTTTGAATTTTAGACACCGAATTAACCGAACTACCGAAGGTCCTCACCCAGTCACAGAGTCACCCCCATCGGCACTAGCGCTCCATTTGCCCAATCCTCAATTCCCCGCAATCCCGCACCAAGGGCCTAGTCTCCTTCCTCAGATTCCTCTCCCTGCGCCCCCTCACCTCCTCCCTCACAGCCGTCGCCATGCCGCTTCCCTCCCTCTCCCCTCAGTCCGTGCTCGGCTCGGTGGCTCCCTCCCGCAGCCACGGTCCTGCCCCGTTCTCCCTCCATCCCTCGCCTCCCTATCACACGGCCACGCTCCTCGGCCCTCGCACCCGCCGCCTTCCTCTCTCTCCGCCTCTTCGTCTCTTCCCGCGCGAGGCTCCCTCCTGCCATCTCCACCCCCTCGCGACAGGGAAACCACAGATCCACCGACGACACGGCGATGGCATGTGCTGCTACGACGGGTGCGGGCGGGGCGACGGCCGGCAAGGCGGGTGAGCTGGAGGCCACGGCCGAGGCGGGATGCGTGGTGGTGTGGATGAGCTAGCGCTGTGCAGATCAATCTGTCGACTTGGAGACTCATGCAACTGATCTGGTGAGCATGCTTGATGCTGTTATTTATGTATATACAAATAAAGGAAACCATTCTTGATTTGCTTCATCTCTAATCATCTCGGTCTTATCATCTTGGACCTGTTGTTTTCTGGAGCCTTCTCAGTTCCTTGGTTGGATTTGGTCGTGCGATTCAGATTGATCTCCTCTGGCTCAAAGAGGTATCCTAGAGAGCTCCGGCCAGTCGGCCACACCCTCTGCCCCCTCCTCAGCTCATCTTCTTCTTACCTTCTCCTTTCTGCGGGTGTGCGAGTGGGTGTTGTGTTGAACATGGCTGTCGGGGAACCAAAAAACCGAACCGGATTTTTTTGGTTAATTCGGTTCGGTTCTATTGACGGTTTTCAAAAAACGAATTTTTTAAACGAAAAAACCGAATGCCCACACCTACCAGGCAGTCGGTAATGCGAGTTGCTCGTGGACCTAGGCAACATCGACTGAGATCGATTTTTTTGAAATAATATTTTTAATGAAAAATTACATAAATGATATGCTAAAAAATTACAAAAATACCTACCCGTAGCGATTTGAACTGGCGAGAAAGAGTTGTTGCCAGTTGAAAAAGCGACTAACCGCTCTCTGTCGCCATTCCAACTGGCGACAGAGAGGCATAAAGCAGCAGGCCCTGGCCTTCGGCCTTAGTACAACCGACCGAACAAAAATACAACCGAGCGGCGGTAGAAAAAAAAGAGGGGCGGCGTGATAGAAAAAAGAGAGGAGGAGGAGGGGGAAGATGAGGAAGAGAAGGGGAGAGGAAGAATAAAGATTCGTTATAAAATTTTTATGAGTAATTTAAATTTGAAATGCATTTTAGTAACCATATCAAATAGATGGGTATGTAATTAGGTTTGTAGAGTAATAAGTATTTAGATAGATGATATAGGGACCGGATTAATTAGGGTTGTAAGTAATTAGTCCCGTAGAGTAGTAATAGTTATTTACGCATATGACTTAGAGACCATATTAATTAGTTTTGTAAGTAATTAACTGTGTAGATTGGTAATAGTTTTTTACATTAATGAGTTGACGATCGGATTATTTAGGTATGTATGTTATTAGGTGTATATAGTAACAATAGTTATGGACATAAAAAACTGCGAGAATTATACGAGATACTATGCAGTTGAAAAAATTAATGTTGGTATGGTTACAGTAGTTTTTTTAAGTAGTGTAGAGTACATCGTCGTGGTATGTACGTGTAGAAGTATGGATAGGTTGAGAATTTAAAAAGTGCTAGCGTGATGTTGTTGTGCACATATTAAAAATTTTTGAAATGATTGACAGTTATGGATGAACAAGTACAATTTAAAAATACACTATAGAGAAGGGGTTCCGTACATGGGTGCACAAGGAGTGGAACTTAGTCATTTTCCAAATGTGGTGGCTGGCCTATCACCTGCCGGGGAGCATTCATGGAGCAAAGTTAACAGATGGTTGTACTACATGTTCTCGCTGGATCATAAATTGCATGACCTCAAGCTGCACGGAGTAGGGTGTCGGAGACGGGATTTCATGTGCTGGGAGTTAATGGAACTGAAGGGCCGAAGTCCTAGAGCTCGTATATAAGATTGATGACTGAGAAAGGTTGGCCATTATTGTTGTTGGCGCAAGTATTTCAAAAACCAATGTCGGTCATGCGACGCAGGAGGAGGTTGTTGGTGATGAACTAGAGGAAGTTGGGGAGAGCAGCCGAACCGGAGAATGCTTAGTGAGGCAAGATATTAGCTCGAGTCAAGAGGGTGTACAAGGCGAGGAATTTGACGTTCCAATGCCAGATGTGTAGGTACCAATTGGTGTGGCAGACGAGGGAGAACAAATTGAATCGTTGGTTGAAGCGATGGAGGCAGAGAGCCAGGACTACGAGGCTTTGAGTAACGACGAAGACGATGAAGAGTATTTCCCTGCGGAGTGGGATGAGTGTCAATCAAAATAGATTTCATATGATACTAAATTCCATCTAAGATCAAAAAATGGTGTCAAGAATTCTCTTTTAAATTGAGGATTGTAGTTGGTTTGCTTTTCAGCTTGTCCCATAAAAAATACCGATAATTTTGTTTTGTTTGCGACTAAAATCTCAACTACACATCTCTGCTTGATACAAAAATTTTAGTGCATATTTATAACTTGTAATGATTTTTATACAAAATATTAGAACTGCCTTCTTTTATCCTCTTCTTCCCCTCTCGTCTCTTCTGAGCCTTCTGGCGATAGAGATCTGAACCGTTGGCGACAACTCTCTGTCGCCGTTCCAATTGGCGATAGAGGGTTTGTCGCGGGTTGAAACGATGACTGACTCTCTCTCCAGTTCAAAGCGCGATATGTAGTTTTTTTGTATATTATTTTTGTAATTTTTTATTAAAAAATATTATTTAAAAAAATTGGACGGAGATCAATGGTAGAAAGCTAGAAACAATCCGAAGCAAGGGAGGCGAGTAGGGCGGTGTTGCGTGCCTGATCCAAACCGAGGGAGATGAGAAATGAGAAGACGCGGTAACGAACAAATCCGTGGTGGTGGATTGGAAATTTGGAAGCGATGCGCACTAAGCACCGATCTCGTCTTCCAGCCCAATAGCCCAAAAGGTTTTCGTCTTTTGGACACTTCGCAAGTTAGTTTTGTCTTTCGGCCATCTTTGGGCCCGGCATGGTTGGTACGTTTGTTTGGGCCCACGCAAAGTGCAAACTGCTGGTCGGTTGCTGATCTTATGGCCGGAAATGCTGCTGGACTGGCTTCTTGGTCCAAATATTCGGTGATACGATAGGAACCTGAGGCGATACGGTCGGAATTCTTCGGCCCTATGTTTTGATCTGCTCCAACGGCATTAAGCAATTAGTTGGAGGTTTTAGGCCTGCTGAGCTACAGGTCGATACTAGGTCGTCGCTTTTCTAGTCTCTCGTCTCGTGTTTGGTAAATGTAGCGTCTCTATAAATATATTTATAGATTTAACTCTATGTCTCATAATAGAAGACGCGGCATACGATACTTATCCCATAACGCGCTAGAGGAGCGTGGGAGCAAGCGAGCAGGTGCAGGGCTAGGCGTGGCAGCCTGGGGAGCGTGGCAGCCGTAGTCTCACGAGCTTCGGTGACCTTCTATGACAGGAGAGATAGAAGGTGACATTCCTGCACTTTCGTGGTTAGAAATGGAGCTAAATCTATGAATACATTCGTGGGCTAAATTTGAAAAAAAAACAGAGATAAAAGTAGTTAGAAAACTGATGATTCCTGCTGCTAACGCTGGCTACAATTGTTATGGGACCATTCCATCTTCGGCGCATATATTGAGCTCTATCATCTTCGGCGCTGTAGGCGGCCTATTATTGCAGCATAGCGTGCTACTGTGGAAGCCTGAATGAGTGGAATACACTTGTTTCCCAGATTGCAGCCGATCCACGTCCATAAAAGATTGGACTAGTGCTTCTATCGTATTAACTCTCAATAACTGTTAATATAATTTGTATAAATTTTAAAACAAGTAAAAAGATAAGTAACTAGTATTAATTCTTTATCTATGTTTTAATATTTATGTAACTTTTAAAAATAGACATATAGAGTCATCTCTCAAAAGATTGGTGTTGCATTTATTACACAGCGCGGTAAATTCTGTATTTCTGTACACCAGTGTCATACTGTCATGGAGCGAAGTGGAGCAGCAACCGTGGGCATTCCTCACTGTTTCTCTCCGATCGAAGGGACGCAATATGCCAATATCATTGGTCTTGTGCACTGAGGGAGTAAGCAGTAGTATTAGCTTAGCTGGTGCGTACTCCGTTCTCAAAAGTCAAAAAGACTCGAGCTAAAAAGGCCTAAACCATCCGCCTTAATTTCTTAATCACCTCGTGCCCGCGAGAACACGTGGTGCGCGCTTTGCTTCGCATTGGCAAACGTAAACAAACCTATACACGAGCAAAAGGCAAACGACGTGTCCCCTTCGCTTTACTTGTCTCCCTTTTTCTCCGATAGAAAGCGTGTCTCCATCGCATGCGCCGTGCGGTCGTAGGTGAGCGGCCACCGGACAAACGCGCGCGGTCGTGCCGAATCGCGAGATTCCGCCGCAGCGCCTGGGGAAGCAGCCTGCGCGACCCGAGACATCCCGGCTTAGAAAATTCGCCGCGCGCTCGATCGGCCGCGTGTGGGTCGCCACGCTCGCAGTCGCTGCACGGCCACCATCCGTTCCCGCATCGCCGCACGTAACCCCTTCCCAGAGTTGGGACGACCCGATCGCGATTCGCGAGAGCAGCTAGGCAGGTACGGACGGTGCACACTGCGCGGCGTGCGCACCCGCGCCCTGTGGTAGTGTGGCTCTCTTGTAACCTCCAGTTCGTTGATTTGACTAATCATAATTAATTTAGCGTTTGGATTTGCCATGCGATTGAAAATTCTAGAACGGATGCGGAGAGCAAACTCGCTGAGCATATCGAATAGTTGTGCACAACGGGCTTGCGCGTCGGAGCAAGGAATCATCGACACAGTCAAAAGATTCTAACAGAGAGAAAAGATTTGTTGGAACATCTAAAAAAAATCAAATAGTATAAATTTTAAAAATAGCAAAAGTTTAATCATGATCCGAATTTTTTTTATGGTAGCTCGATCATTCTCCTAAGACCCTTTTAACAAATTTTAAAGAATTTACAAATCAGTAGCTCAATCAAATCATCGACCCCACTTTAAATGTGTCGGCAGCATTGTCTAGAATTTTTTAAAAATCATAAAAGCTTGATCACGGTTTGGAATTTTTATGGTAGCGTAGGCATGCTCTCAGGACCCTCCTCAAAAAAAAAAATCATGAAACTGCAAATTTAGTAGCTCAACTAAATCAGCGAAGTTGCTTTAAACGCATTAGTAGCATTGACTGAATTTTTAAAAATCGCACATGTTTGATCATGATCTAGAATTTTTATGGTAGGTTAGACATGCTTTGAGGACCATCCTAATTTTTTTTCAAAAATTTACAACATGATTTAGCAGTTCAATAAAATCAGCTAAATTTACTACCTTCTCTAACGGTCTACCCCCCTAAAAAAAGCACACTGTAGCTGCTACAGTGCCTAAACCCCAAGGCATTCGAATCGGGATCTGGCGCATGGACGGCGGGGCTTCGCCCAACCGAGCTAAGTGCGGATTGTGAGGGGCAACAAATATATGACTCTATGTAGCTGGTTATTGTAGAAACTGCTGCGTGTCGGGCCGACGGAAGGGCTTGCCGTACTTCTCTAACAATAGTAGGTTTTATATGGTACATTAGGGCGCTGCTGCAGCAACTATATCACACGAAAATATTTGGTTTGGGGTCAGGACAAAGTACACCAGCTGGTGGATTTCATCGTATCTGCTGCACACATCTAGTGATGGCCAACTTGGCCGTGCCTAACTGGCCGGTCTGAGGCACGCCACTGTTAGCACGGCTCAGACCCCGTTAGATCGTAAACAAGGCGTGCCGGCACGGCCCGCTTGCCCATGTCGTATTTGAGCTGGCACCCCGGCCCGGCACAGCCCGTTTATTTGAAAAATAGCTATTTTTATAGCCGTTGAAGGTTTTAAAAAATTCTTAAAAAATCCAAAAAATATAAGAAAAATCCTGAATTTTTTTCCTATAAATAGGGTGGATGCCCCCTCACATCCACACTAGCAATCTTTTTATTCTCTTATGAAAATTCTCTTGCTCTTGGTGGTAATTTGCCAAAAATCCAAAAATCCGAAATTCGGCTTCTGGCTTCTGTCGAGAAAGTAATAATTGTGATTTAAAATTTCATTTTATTGGTATTTTAAATCATATTTAAGTACTAATATCATAATTATTTATTACAATTTTTTTATGGCGCATGGGGATTTTTCGTCCTTCCCAACTTCTGATTTCGGGATTTCACCCGATGAGCTTCTTGTATCCTATGAAGCTCAAGAAACCGCAGCACCTGTATCATCCTTAGGCTCTACAAGTGCTACTGCGTTGGCAAACACCGAGGCGAAAAGATCAAGACGCAATACATCAGGGATCTGGGAAGATTTTGAGTAGATTTTTGAGACATTAGATGGCGTTCAGAGCAGGTATGCTATTTATAAATATTGTAAGCACAAATTAACTGCAAAATCTACAGGTAGAACGGGTCACTTGAAGAGGCGTGCTGAGAGCTGTACAAGAAAAGCGGTGGTGGCTTTGAGATAGACGCACCTGCAGTACAATTCCAATGGTACGGTACTGAAAGCATTTAGGCCCACAATTCAATTTGGTTTTGGTAATTAATAACAATCATGATTAAAAGACTAACATTCTCTTTGATTATATTGAAAAAAAGGTTGGTCCTAAGTTCGGCGACCGTGGAAGCATGAAAATAGTATAAAAGAATATAAACGTGATGAGGAAATGGCTAAGGTATAAAGTTTAGGGACCTTTTCATAGTTTCTACCGATCTCGGAGTTTTGGAGAAAAGATCGGATTGCTAGAATAGGTGTCGTACTATTAAAAGGGGTCTTGGTTATTTGCTCGATGTCAAAAAAATGTTTAAAGGCTCAAATTCATGCACATTTGTTATTCCATGGCATTGCATTTTAGCGAGAACAAAAATTGATAAAATATGCATAACTTAGCCAGGCAGGTCGGTGCTACCAGCCTTGCTCCGGTGCTACCGGGCGACGGTAGAATTGACCCCCAGTCGGTGTAGAAATTTCGAAGACAGTGCTTTTTGTGAATTGGGCAGCAGGTGCTACCGGCCAGCGGTAGCATTGGACACCCATCGGCTTGAAAATTACAGAGACACTGTTTTTGGCCTCGGTGGGGAATTTGAAGCCCTGTATAACTGGATCCCCTCCAGTCATACCGGCTAGACTAACCAACGGTCACTGACAGTGCATTTACTGCACTGTAACGACCATTGGCTTCTGAGGAGCGGTGATACCGGCCTTAGGGCGGTATTATCGGGTTTCAGGGTATTTTTGTGATCTTTTATGCTAACAACCATATTGATTGGTGGGGGTTATAAATATCCCTCCACCTCCATTCTAATGCAATTCTTGGACCTCATTGATCATTCTTGAGCTCTAGCAAGTCTCCAACTCATTCTTATGCATTAAATTCTTATTTTAAGAGAGTTAGGAGCAAATTCAATTGTTGCATTTTGTGTTGAACCTTTAAACACTTGATTCGACCTCAAGAAAGCGTCAAGAATTGTTACTCTTGGAGGTTGCTGCCTCCTAGACAGCTTGAAGGCGATTGTGCGTGGTGAGTTTCTCAATAGAGATTGTGAGAAGCCCAGCAAGCTTGTGAAGGCCGGAGTTCGCCTACCCAGAGTGGGGAAGAACTACCAAGTGATCAAGAGAGGCTCAATTGCGAATTGGAGCCGGCTTGAAGTTGATCAAGCTACCTCAACGTGGATTAGGGGAGTCCGGCAAGTCTCCGAGACCACGGGATAAATTTTGTGTCACTCTCTCTTGTGGTTTGATTTCTTGAATTCATTTGTGCAATTTATATTCCTAGCAATTTTAGAATATTGATTTTGTGCCTATGTTTGTATTCTTGTTTAGCCTTAAGTTGCCGGTGCACTTAGAGAAACCTAGAGAATTTAGGCTTTAATTGTCAAAATTGTATTTCTTCCTTATATCATTAGTTTATTGCAATCAGAGCCGAAGAAATTTAAAAACCTCCTATTCACCCCCGTTTAGTCGGTTATCCTTAATCCTATTGGTACGTAACTGGGACTATAATCTCGAGGTAGCTCGTGAATCCCTTTGTCGTTAATCGCTTCTCAAGATCTTCCTTTAAACTTTGGTGAGTCACCTGCATTTGAAAATATATTAGGACCACTTATAATCCTAGGTTTTCTGTAGATTCTAGACAGACAACAATTAGAGATTTGATTAAATACTATAATAATTATCGTAATAAGCTAAAAGAGCAATTTAGTACCTGTACTTTTTCTTTGTCTTTGACATTAGACATATGGAGTGGTAGGACTAAAGAGGATTACCTTAGTGTAGTTGCTCATTATGTAAACAATGATTGGCAACTACATAAGAGAATTATAGGATTCAAATTAATTGATGTAGCACACACGGGTGAAAATATCGCTGATTGTATTGTTAAAGTTATGGAAGATTTTGGCCTTAGTGATAAGTTTTTGCAATAAAATTACATAATGCTTCAGCAAATACTTCTGCCATGAACATTCTTACTCCGCTTTTTAATTCGTATGCCAAATCTTTCTTATTACATCAGTGTTGTGCTTGCCATATTATTAATCTTAGAGTTAAATCTGGTTTGAATAGGTTAGACCAAGACCTTGAACCTTTTCGCACTGCAACATCTTTCTTAAATAATTATAATCAATGAGTAGCAGCATATAAGACTTATTGTATTGCAATGGAGGTGTGTCCGCGTAAGTTTGGTTTGGATATGCATGTTACATGGAACTCTACTTACTTGATACTTAAGTCTCTCATACCCTATAAAAGCACATTTTTTGTTTTTATTAGCATGCAATATCGTAGACATGATGGTCAACCGCTACTCACAGAGCAATATTACTTTCTATCATTTTTGAAACTTTTTTATGATTCCACTATTGCTTTATCTGGAGTTTATTACTCAACCTCTCCTTTAATTGTGCATCATATTCTAGAAATTTCTACCCACTTAAGGAACCATGAAAATGATAATATCTTGCGTGAATCTGTTTATTCTATGAAAACTAAAATTTTGAAATATTGGCAAGAAATTCTTATTTTATATGCATTTGCATTTATTTTAGATCCTAGAGCTAAAATTCGAGAATTTGTTAACGTTCTCTCACTTTTAAGTGATGTGGTAGGTACTGATTATTCTAGTTATTTTTGAAATATTCGTTCTAACTTATCTCAAGTTTATGCTAAGTATAATCAGAAGTTTGTTGGAGTTCGCATGCAGCGAGCATGCGAACTTCACCAGCACCCACAATAGGTAAGAAGAAAACTGTGTGGGGAAAGATATGGGGTGCAGGTGGCTCTTCCTCAAAGAGTTCGACTACAACAACTCAAGTGCAGACACAACAAATGGTGGGGAGCTAGCTGCTTATCTCAACAGCGACACTATCAACTACCAAGAGCAGCAAGGGGAGAACTTCAGCATTTTGCAATGGTGGCACGAGCACAGGATAACATATCCGGTGCTTTCCATATTAGCACGTGATATGTTAATAGTTTCCTTCTCCACAGTTTCTTCGAAGTCTGCTTTCAGTCTATCCGGAAGAATAATGAAGGAGAGAAGAACAAATTTAACAAGTGAGATGGTAGAAATACTTCTCACTGTGGAAGATTAGGAACAAGTTGATCAATGAGCTCAACATACTACAAAAAATGTTGAGCTGGCAGAGACGTTTGAAAATCTTTATCTAGATAATCAGGAAGAATAATTGTAATCTTCACTTTTTTTCCTGTATCACTGAGCTATAGATTGTACTCTTTTTTCTTTGCTAAGGCTTTCTCGTGTTGTGTTTTTACTTGGCAAAGTTTTTAACGAGGCCTCTTTATTTAATTCTAATTATTTATCTTATTTTAGAATTTATTTCATATTTTAGTTTTTTCTTAATTTACATACATTTTTAAAAAGTTTTGCTATATGTTTGAGTTTCTCTAATTACTCTAATTTCTTCTCGATTTTTTTTCTCAAAATTCTCAAAAATTTTATGTATTTTTTCTACTTTGTAATTTTTCTAACATGTTTTCCTGTTTTTTTAGCTAACCGGTCGGCTCGACCCGTTTCGGCCCGTCGGCCCACGAGAACATCGGGCCGGCACGGCCCGGCTCGTGAGGTCAACAGACCGTGCTTAGGCTGGCCTTGCTTATTTATTAAATGGGCCAAAATGAGCCGTGTCTAAACGGGTCATGTCACCCGATAAACAGGTCAGATCGTGTCGGGCCACCCATTTGGCCCTCTGGTCCTCTCTACACACATCACTGCAAGTCTGCAACATATACTGGCTCTTCTTTGTAGTTTATTCGGTTCTTGGGAGGCAAACGAATCAAACTGTCCACAAATGGGTGCAGCATGCAACGCAGCTACAAACAAACACGGTCCTGTTTCTAAGCGCGCATCCACCTCCTCATATACCGTGTGCCGAGCTATTTCCTGACAAATCCCTTAGGCTAGCACTTGTTAATTGCACTTAACTAGTCAGCTAAGCTTCTGCCGAGCGCCAACTCCCCAGCAGCACTAATTTAACCTACTCATTTTGACTACACATGACATGAACAAAAACGAACTATTGAATATGTGCTTGCCGGCGGTACGTACAACGGTTCAAGCCACAATTAAGCAGGGCGCACGCATACATGTCTACGTGATCTACTGCCCTGTCTGTGTCCAGTGCTGCTTGGTCGATCGCCCAACTAATTACGTGGAATGAGACACCACTATAGAAAAATTCATCCGCAACCCTCTATTACTGCTGGGCCTGATCAGCAGTGATAGAGTATCACTGCCGGCTCGGGAGCCGTCCGCGCGGGAAAACTTTACTGTGTCTTATCACCGTCGGTTCCCAGTTCAAACTGGTAGTGATAAGACACAGTAAATTTTTCCCATGCGAACGGCAGCGATATCACTACTGGATTTAGAGATAGAATCGGCAGTGATATATTACTGTCGGTTAGAGAACAAGAGCCGACAGTGATAATATGGCCCTACATAGCCCGGCTTCCTTCCCCAACCTATCCAGAACAGAGAGGAGCTCTATTCTTGCTCGGTTGGAGAAGAGAGGGAGCGAATTTTTGCTCTCAAATTTGGTGAAATTCACTTCATATTCGTGATTTAAGGTTCGTATGTTGATGTACATTTCATTTGTAGTTGATTTAGTTGGATATTAAGTTCTATATTGTTGTAGGTTCTGAGAATTTTTGATTGCATAATGAGCACAATTAGAGCTCTAATTTAGAGATTAGATTTCAATTTACCACCTTTTATATATATAGTGATTGATGAGATTAAGATGTAGCTTGAATTTAAGTATTTATGAGGACTAAATTAGTGATTGCATTTAATACATAGATTGAATTTAAATATGGTAGCACTAAATAATTAATTATCGTTTAATCTAATTACTTATGATTGTTTCTTTATTTGGTGTATATTAATTTAATACTTTTTAAGTAATGCAAATTTGCCGAACGGACCATTATAACTAATAGCAATTATTTAATTGATTTTAAAAGCGAGATTTGGATATGGATTTATAAATAATGAAAATTTCTAGATTAATTAGCACTACATAACAAATTAGATGAATAAAATAATTTGTAATCATTTATTGGATATGGATTTACTAAGATTTTATTTGTTATAAATATATGTAGATGGACCGAAGAAGGATGTATGAAGCGAACCGTCGCGATAGAGAGTACTTTAATGGTGTGACTAGTTTTATGAGCGCGGCTGCGACGTACAAGTCAACTATGCTGATGGACTATATTTGTTGCCCGTGCATCGATTGCAAGAATGAGAAGCAATTTTCTAACCTTGAGGTGATCCGTGCACACTTGCTTCAAAGGGGTTTCAAGCCTGCCTATACCTGTTGGACCGAGCACGGTGAAAATGAGATTGTCCGTGAAGGGAATCTGATTGATGACGATGACGAAGACAACGACTCGACGACGTTCGAAGATACGTTCGTGAATACCCAACAAGATACGTTCGTCGATAACCACGAAGATGATCTAGAACAGATGTTGCATGATGGGGAGGAGGACCTCACAAGTGAAAGGGATTTTCAGAAGTTCCAGCATATGGTAGAGGACTCTACAACACCTTTGTACCTGGGCTGCAAGGAGGAGCTCAAAAGCTACATATTGTGATTATGCTGCTATAGTTGAAGGCAAGCAATGGTTGATCCGATAAGAGCTTCACAGAGTTATTAGGTTTCTTCAGGGACGTGCTTCCAGAGGGTAACGTGTTGCTAGCAACCACGTACCAGGCCAAGTAGGTTCTGTGTTCGTTTGGACTGGAAGTACATAAAATACACATATGTCCAAACGATTGCATATTGTATCTCAACGAGTTTGTAAAATTGGATGCGTGTCCCGTTTGCAAGGCATCCCGGTATAAGCGCGACGATGACGACATTGAGACGCAACGTAAGAAGAAAAGACCCCCAGCCAAGGTGGTGTGGTATTTTCCAATAATCCCCATGTGAAGCGTCTGTTTGCAAACAAAAGGCATGCTCAATTGCTGCGATGGCACGCCAAAGAACGTAAGAAGGATGGAATGCTCAGATACCCTACTGACTCTGCACAGTGGAGGAACATCGATAGAAATTACAAGAAACACTTTGCATATGATATGAGGAATATAAGGTTTGGGCTCTGTACAGATGGGATGAATCATTTCGGCAACATGAGTAGTGTCATAGCACTTGGCCGATGACTTTATGTATCTACAACCTTTCTCCTTGACTTTGTATGAAGCGGAAGTACATTATGATATAGCTGTTGATCCAAAGGCTGAGGCAACCTGGCAATGATATCGATGTGTACCTCAAACCACTGGTTGGAGATCTTTTGGTATTGTGGAACGAAATGTACGGGTATGGGATGAGTATAAAAGAGATAACTTCATGCTACGCGTATTTTTGTTCGTAACCATCAATGATTACCCTGTTCTTTGTAATTTTTCGGGCCAGACTATAAACTGATTCAATGGATGCGTCCATTGCTTGGGTGATACAGGTAGCCGATGGCAAAAATACTGCCGAAAAATGTGTTACATGCGGTATTATAGGTTCTTTCGCAAGGACCACCCCTATCGTAACAACACGAGAGCTTTTGATGGTACAAAGGAGACTGCTTCAGCTCCAAAACATCGCAACGGCAAAGAGATATTTGCGACCGTAAAGGAAATTAAAATTATTCATGAAAAGGGAGCAGACAGTACATCAGTCTCGAGTTCGGTGATACAACTCCTTTGTGAAAAAAGATATCAGTATTTATGGACCTACCTTATTGGTCGCCCCTGGATGTTCGACATGCAATCGACGTCATGCACGTATAGAATGTGTGTGACGGTTTGCTTGGTATTTTACTAGACATACCTGGTAAAACAAAAGATACACTCAAAGTACGGATGGACCTGAAAGATATGAAATTCAGGAAGGAGCTGCATCACGAAGACTTGGGTAAAGGCAAAAGTACCTTCCCGCAGCTTGCTACACTCTTAGCAAGAAAGAGAAAATTAGTGTGTGTGAGTGCTTACCGGAGTCAAAGTTTCATCTGGTTATTCTGCCAACATAAAGAGGCTAGTCTCAATGAAAGGCTTGAAATTAATTGGTATGAAGTCTTATGATTGCCACGTGATAATGACACAGATGCTTCCTGTTGCAATTAGGAGTGTTCTGCAGAGAAAGTGCAAGACCCAATTATAAAGTTGTGTTCATTCTTCAACGCGATTTCACAGAAGGTTATCGATCCATTGAAACTGGATAAGCTACAGCAAGACGTGATCCACACTCTATGCCGGCTTGAGATGTGCTTCCCTCTATCCTTTTTCGATATTATGGTCCATCTCATTGTTCATATTGTGAAAGATATACAATTTCTTGGCCCTGTGTTTCTACATCAGATGTACCCTTTCGAGAGGTTCATGGGGTTGTAAAAAAATATGTTCGTAATCGACATTGGCCGGAAGGGTGCATTGCCGAAGGTTGGGGAACCGAGGAAGTCATTGAGTTCTACATTGATTACATGGATCTCAAACCGATTGGTGTGCCCGTATCTCGCCATGAGGGGAGGCTACAGGGGAAAGGGACACTAGGTCAGAAATCGATCCGTACTAACGATCGTGCTTCATTCACGCAAGCACATTTTACAGTTCTGCACGTATGTCAACATGTACAAGAACATGCTAAGAAGAAAAAACCCATTTAAGTCTGAGGTTTGGATCGCGAGAGAGCACAGAGTTAACTTTGGAGATTGGTTGCTTAGACACATGATGCATACGCAGATAGGGTGCGCTCAGTTGAGAGTGTTGGCTCAGGGACCGTTATATACAATTCTCATTTGAAGGATACGACATCAATGGATATACATTTTATATGAGAGCACAAGATAACAAGAGCACCAACTAAAACAACGGTATCCGTATAGATGCCTACGACAACAATGGCAATATGCAGACCTACTATGGATTCGTAGAAGAGATTTGGGAGCTTGACTATGGGCCTTTGAAGGTCCCTCTCTTTCGGTGCCAATGGGTCAGGCTCCCTGAGGGCGTGGACATCGATAAGTATGGTATCACTACCGTGGATTTCAAACACCTCGGATACAGAGAAGAATCATTTGTACTTGCTAATGCTGTTACACAAATCTTCTTTGTAAGGGACCCGGCTGACAAGGAACGTCACATGGTTCTTCAAGGAAAAAGAAAATTGTCGTAGTTGAGAATGTAGTCATGTAGTCGACGAGGAAAACTACAACCAATTCGATGAGCTTCCTCCTTTCGATGAGAACATCGACCTAGATCTCATGGAAGACAATGAGGAAGCTATATACATACGCCGTGATCACAACGAAGGTCGAATCGTAGCTTAATTATATTAATTAAGGATATGTTTTATTTTGTATGAAGGACATGCTTTAATTTGTAATATATGGAGTATTGATTATTACTATACTATAGATATTTAACAAACAATATTAATATAAATATTTTGTATGAAGTACATGCTTCAATTTGTAATATATGGAGTATTGATTATTACTATACTATAGATATTTAACAAACAATATTAATATAAACATTAGTTAATATAGTATGCAAAATGGGTTTTGGGGGGCATCACTACCGGTTCCACGGTAAACCGGCAAAGATGGTGAGGCATCACTGCCGAATCAAAGATAAATTGGCAGAGATGGTGATGTATCACTGCTGGTTCCACAGTAAACCGGCAGAGATGGTGATGTATCACTGTCGATTTCACCGTCAACCGGCAGAGATGCATCACTGCTAGAGATATGACATCACTGTCGGATTTTGTTGTGGAACTAGCAGTAATGATCCTTTCTAGATAAACACAGGGCGCCCCCTTTTTCCCACATTTAGCTATTTTGCTTGTCTGTGCCCTAGCTGCCGTGACCACTCCACCTGCATTGTCGTCCTCGCCTCCATGCTCCCCGCGCTGGCCCTCCTCCCCGCCTTCGTGCTCCCTGCGTCGGCCCTCCTCAGCGTCGACCCCTCCCCAACTACACCGCTGCTCTGACGCCTCCCGCGGTTGCCTCTGCTCCGATGCCTCCCCGACGACGCCTCTGCTAGGTAGTGGTACATGTTTTTTCCTCAACAAACTTGTGATCGTGGTTCACTACCTAAGCTAAACACCTTGCACATTGCTGTGATTACTCACTTTCTGCATATTGCAAAGGGGCCAGTCAATTTATTGGCTTGGGGACCTTGCATGTGGGAAACAATTGTTCGATGATGATTGGTCTATAGTGAGACTATTTGTGATAACACTTCTTAACTTTCAGTTCTCTTTTTCACTTGATCAGTACAATTGATATTATCTCATATATACATGCTGTAAATTTCTAGCTTACTGTCTTGTCTAGTATTGTCGTTATATGCTTTTGTTCCTGTTTTCTTTACTGCCAGTAGCTTATGTACATGATATTCTAGTTTATGTTGAATAGTCAGTAAGCTGGTTTGATATTTACTTCACTGTGTTTAATGGTGTATGATATTCTAGTCTCTGCCGGAGTTGTTGGAGTGTGATAGCAATCCAATGTAACCATACAGCTAGTACTATGAATTCTTGTGTTTACTGGTGTATGTATGTAATTAATTTGTATGTATGTATGTATGTATGTTTAATGGTGGCATGGATGTATATGATATATATGCAAAACGTTGAAATTAGCAACTCTAACGCACAACAAAATGGTGATTACGCCTTTATATATGCAAAACGTTGAAATTAGAAACTCTAACGCACGACAAAATGGTGATTCAAGTTGTGCCAACATTCATCTTATGACTTTGTTAATTTAAAATTTCAGATAAACTTGCTGCAAATGGCTTCTAATCAGGGACAAGTGCCGGATGGCGCTGAGCCCTTGAACGAAAGCCCGGAGCAAAGCCCGATAAGGTTCCTCAACCTGGAGCAACCCGAGGGAACAAACGTACACGAGGTAATTCTTTAGTAGGATGTGCTTCCCGATGAAATTATTCTCATAGACGGGGTAATTCTTTAGCAGGGCTAGACGACTAATAAACGATCAAAATGCAGGGTCAGACATCAGGTGAATGGATGCAGCGTCGTGGCCAAGGTCCCAGCAAGTTGCAAACAGGTGAACGAAAGGTGATCGTGGAGCTTAATGTAGTTGGGGAACCAGCTATAGCCGCATCATTGCTTTGGCCATATCGGACAGCATGTGGCGTCTTAGCTAGAGATAATATACCCATCACCTACAAATCATGGACACATCATGGCAATTGCCCATCGTATGTTCCCGATGAAATCAAGGAAATATTTTGGACAAATTTAATAGCCAAGTTCCAGTTCCCCGAAGATCAATTGGGGCTTGCCAAGAAACGTGCACTAACCATCGTGGGATCCTCATGGAAAAATTGGAAGACAAAGCTGAATAAGGAATATGTGGAGAAGGATGAAATGCTGAACTTTGATAGATACCCGAGGTCGAGGCAATTTTGGGATGAATTATCGCATTATAAGAAGTCTGATGAAGCCCAGGCTATCAACCAACAAAACAAGGCAAACTCGGACAAGAACATTTACCTCCATGTGCTAGGCATCGGTGGCTACGTGAAGAAAGTACCCAAATGGGATGCACGGGAAGAAGAGCCAACTCATAGTGGAGTTGTTCCTGCGACGTCCGAGATGGCCCCAAGATCGAAGTACTGGATGCTTGCGAGGGGAGCTACTCTGTCAGATGATGGTAGCTTAAGCTTCAGAAGCGAGAAAGACGAGAAAATCTCGAAGAAGATCGGAGATGCCCACGCCCAAGCTACCCAGTGCTCCTTCCAGCCAAGAAGTGAGAACGACGAGCTAACACGTGCCCTGGGTAACAAAGAGCACCCTAGTCGCACCAGAGGGTTCGGCTTAGTGCCCTGGAAAGCAGCGTTTTCAGAGGACGCCAAAATTTATAGGCGTCTGAAGAAATCTAGAAAAGAGCAGTTGGATGCACATTTACGAGAAATAGAAGACCGGATGCAGAAAAAGGAAATACAATTCGAAGAAAAGATGTAAAGGATGCAAGAAATGCCAGCGAACGTCCTCAGCGAACGTCAGTCACATGATGTCGGCCACCAGCTCCAGAGTCCCCCCGGTGCTCGTAAAAGCAGACAAGCTTCCGTGGGCCCTCCCGAAGAGGACTCAGCCTGTAGTTTACCCGTGGACAAAATCGTAGAGCCGACACGTTGCTAGTCTGCACCTGCCCGTAGCGAACATTACCATTAAGGTGGATGAAGGTGTGGCTTGGCCATGCATCGAGGGACAGATGTTGCATTACCACCTAATTCCTCAGGGATACGCCAGAGTATCAGTGGACAGTGTGGTCGACAGATACCGTAAAGTTGAGGTAGAGATCCTGGGCGAGGAGGGGAAAATAATCTTAGACAAAGCCTGGGCACATTCATCGTGTGGTGCAAGCGCTACATAAAGTTTATCTCAGATGACAACGATAACAACGATAATAATAATAATGATGACGAGGCAGACTATCCACCCAGGAAAAGTCCTCCTCCACCGGCGTCACCCAAAAAAAGTCCTTCTCCTGCTCCAACGCCAAAAAAAGAAAAAGTAATCAAAGAGCACCGCGATCTCAAAATTCTTCACGGTCAGGAGGAAAAAGTTTCTCATCTATGAAGCCAGCACAATCACTTAAGAAACGAGCATATGACCTAACCGAAGAAGAAACTAGAAAGGAAGTAGATGACAGCGTAACAGCTAACTTCAAAAAGACACCACTACCTGATAAGGTTGTAATCGAAGCTGCCAAAAGGGATTTCTTCCTAGGCTTAGCGATGGTTAAACAGATAGGACGAGCAACTGAATCTCCTCAATTTAGCCAACGATCAGACTACGAGCGCATCTCTAGGAAGAAATCTAAAGGAGATGGTGGTAAAGGAGCTGTTGCTGCAAACCAAGTGGGTGCTAAAGGGCAGGAACCCCCTCTAAGGTGGCCGTTCGTTAACAAGGAAGCATTGGTGGATCCAGATGAGGAGCGCAGACTAACAACACAGTTACGGCGTCTACATCAATGGTACAGACAGATTGTCCAAGAGACAAAGAGCGATGCGTTCCCCGTCAGATGCAAAGATGTGGATTTTCACAACATGGACGGTATTTTCTGGGTAGAACACAGAGAAATATACCAGTTGTACCAACGAGACGCCCTGGACGTGTCTATATTAAGAATGTGGACTCTGTAAGTCTCTTATATAATTCATATTGTACATTCGCGTACCCTTAAATTGAGGGTCTGACTTCTTTCTTATGTAGAATGGAGGCAATGACACTCAGAGTGGACTTAATTGAAAGGGTAGGATTCCTCGACCCGGGCTTTGTCAACTGCAAACTTCTTAAAGATCCAAACACGCTGAAAGAGATTGAGGAGTACGTACTCAAGGCGCTGCTAAAGCTACAAGATAAGACCTATGTACTTTTACCCTACAACTTTCAGTACGTGTTTCTCTGCCTACTAGTCTCACACATTTCATGTACAACAATATATGACGACTAATTGGCTTCTGCAGTTTCGCTAGATCCTCCTCGTCATCATGTTAAACGATAGCACGATCACTATCTTGGACTCAATGAGGAAACCGAGAGACTATTACAAAGAAGTAATAGAGTTGCTAGACAGGTAAACTCGGTCGTTGCGTTATTGCTCCAGTAATCTTCCATTCCATTGCACCTAATTAAGTTTAACGACTTCTCAAAACCATGCACAGAGCGTACGCAAAATACTGCAAGAAGAGCCAGCGGTATCGTCCATTCACGAAGAAGTTCAGAATAAAAACCGATTTTTCGTGCCTGAGACAACAGCAAGGGAGCAATTTATGTGGATACTACGTAATGACACATATGCACGCGTTCGTCACTGACAGTACCAACTACAACGGCGAGATGGTATATCATTACATGTTGATGCCTACATTTCTTTATAAAGACGACGACACTAATTAATGCTTCAATTTCTTCAATGACAGCGTGTGAAGCTGTGCACCAACAGCCTACTCGACAGCGAAATTGAAACCCTTCGAGAGCAGATGGCTGGATTCATCGTTCGAGAAGTTATCAACCCGAAGGACGAGTTTTACAAGCGAGACGCTAAAGCTTAAGTGAAATGTGAACGACTGTGAATGAACAATGTAATAATTAAATATTATGATGCTTTAATGTATTTGAATTATGTTTTAGCGATGCTTCGTTGATATTGTGTATAACATATACCGTACAGAATACAGCTACTGTATAGTATATATACTACAACATTACATAATACATATACTGGAAAAAATATATCAAAAGGTTTAAAAAAAACCATTACTGCCGGTTTTGATGGAAAATATGGTAATGATAATTACTTATCACTGCCCGTTGTAGAACATAACCGGTAGTGATAAGGAGTTATCACTGCCGGTTATCAAGGAAAATTAGACAGTGATAAGCTGTCGGTTGTATAACATGAACCGACAATGATAGTGATTATCACTGCCGGTTCAAAACGCGACAGTGATTGTTCCCGACTATCACTGCCATTTAGGTAGTGCCGGGTCCACATCCGACAGTGATGATGATGTGGACCCGGCAGTAAAGATGTTTCCTGTAGTATTGAGGCGGCATATTGGCAGTGGCAGTGCACACACCACCCGTTTCACGTTTTTCACAGACACATCATTGTCCCTAGCTTTTGATTATGCGTAATGGCTTCTCGATCCCCAGCATCCCGTCGCATTAGCGCCTTAAGCTAATCCTGTCATGTTCCGGAATCCCCCGTCTCTGTCACTAAAGGCCCGATTCAAACCTAACTTCCTGCCTTGTTCCTTGGCCCCGACCGCGCGCTGTATATATATATATATATATATATATATACCCAGGCCACCCGCGCCACTTGACCTGCACCTGCATCAGGCACAGCTCACACAATCCAAGAGGAGACAGAATCGAACGAGCACACGTAGTCGCGCGCATTCGCTGCACGCAAAAGGCACAAAGCTTACTGGCTACGTACGTAGCTGCTGCTGCGTGAGGCAAGGCAGATTTCGAGCCGCTAGCTAAGGAAGATGAGCTCTTCGTCGTCGCAGGAGAGCTTTGTGAGGCTCGGCCGGCGGTGGCGGCGAGCGAGGGGGTTCCGGCTGTGCCCGAGGAACCGGTTCTCCGTGCGGCGGCTGCGGGCCAAGGTGCTGACGTTCCTGGGCCTCGTCGGTCGGTGCGTGCGCCTGCTCGTCAGGAGGCTGTCGACTAGCGGTAGCTGCCCCCGGAGCGGCAGCAGAAGGGTCCTCGTGGGGGGGAAAGAGTCCCGGCCGGCGGTCGAGGCGGCGAACAAGGCGCAGCGGAGGGCGGCGGCGTCGTTCGTGCGGTCCAACTCGTTCTACGCGCAGGCGATCGCCGAGTGCCTCGAATTCATCAAACGGAACTCCGTGCCAGTTGAGGAGTACGGCGGCGTCAGCGGCTCAGCGCCTGGAGTCAGATAGACATTAGAGACTCCGTTCGGAGCGTGGCCAAAACGGTTAGAACAAAACTTATGTGTTCCAAATGGAGTGTAAAGATGTGAAACTAGTGTAGTGCTGATATATACACGTAAACACGGATCGATGTAGTGTGAAACTTAACTTGCATAGGTTGAATTTTCCCATTTTGCTGTGTTGAATCCTATGTTAGAGTTGACCTTCGTTTGGCGATAGGTTGGAGACCCCTTCCAACCACTGAACCTAAGTACTACTTTAATATCGGCGCTCAATTATTATCGTAATGACAACGAATGCATATGCGTTTAGGCGTGACTTGAGAAAGATGAAGCTTTGCTACATGAATGAGGTGCTTCATGTACAATGCAGCTTAGTGGACTGCTGCTTATTGGAGGCCTAGTTTGGCAATTGGTGACTTCATTTGCTGCTTGCATAGGTAGACTCGAACCCTAGACGCACACAAAGACCCCGAGTCAAGGCGCTTGACACGCGTCATGGTCTCATGGAGAGTGAATGGCAGGGAGCCAGTGAGGGTGTAGGCTTGCGGCGACGGGCAACCCATCACGGCGATGGTGAGCAGGCAAGAAAGGCAGAGCAGCGTGAGTCAGCAAGTTCCTGACCGGTTTAGTGGGCTAACCAAAACAACAAATAGATAATATGAGTCTCTCTTTTGATTTATGGTTTTTTTTGTCAATTATAACTATGTAAATGAGTTAAATAGGGACAATAGCCGATTTGTTTGATTGATTAGTGCTAACTTGTTTCTAGATTTACAAAAGTTTGACAAGCTAACGTTGTGTAAGTATTTCTTAAATAATAAAGTATCATTAGTAACCATCCAACCGATAAAAATACAACACAAACTGTTTAATATGTTTATCTCAATTTAATTCAATTCTTCGAGATCACCCTCTATTTTTTCTGGCTTTGCCACTGGTGTGGTGTGTGGTTTTCTTTCACCGAACCATCATCAAGGATTCAAGGTCCAAGGTATTTAATTTCATAGAAAAGGACAGAACAAGGATAATCGTGAATATTCAAAGTTTTATTGTTCAAATTGCAAAGAGGATACGATCGATGCTAGTGCTATTTCTTTGTTCTTGTCGTGGATGTGTAGTCCTTTTTCTTTTGCTGAAAGCGATGACGATGAGAGTGAGTCTGACGATCGATGCTTCCTTTTTGTGTCGACCAATGGGGTGGTTTCCCACCAATTCCAGAAGCAATTAACAAGTCTGGCCTAACAGATCTTTGTGTCATACCAGTTTACCTGCTTGCTCAGCCAGTAGCTACTAGCTAGCTAGCTAGTGTTGTGGATAAAGCTGGTTTACCTTTGCTATTTGGTATTAGCAACTGTTTCTGAGTGAAAGCACTAGGACACCAATACGTTGTGTTTCTCGTTGTTATGAAGTGCCATCGTACCATCCAGAAAATTTTATATGAGCTAGTGTGGTATGATGGTTGCTAAGACAAAAAATAGTGCTAAACTCATGGTAAAAATGCACAACTGGTCCACTCCCGAGGGGGGGAAAAGGCAATGCACGACCGGGGACATGAGCTAAGGCCCGCATGTTATAGAAAAGCCCATTGACTTCACTGCTATCGTGGATTCACTACGAGAAATATATAAATGGCTCAGAGGATCTCTTGTTTATTCTTGTCCGTTTGAACAAAACGCTGCGTCTGAACTCTGAACCTTCGCTACAACCAAAAGCAAAGCCTCCCTTAAAAAAGAAAAAGAGAAAAACAAGCTAAGTCCTATCTGAATTCTGAAAAGCTCCGTGAACAAAAAGGAGTGGAAAGTCGGCAGCATGTTCCTGTGCGTGTGTTCCCCCCTTACCTGAATTCTGAAATGCTCAACAATCTATTTCGTTCAGCAAAGGAGCAGGAAATCATTAGAATGACCAAATCCAAATAAACAAGTGAACATATCATCATTGTACTAATAAACTGCTCATCGGATGGCGATAGTAGTGTGGCGAGAAGTGCCTCGCTTTGTGTCATGCAATGGAAGTTTCTAAGTGTTGATTTGTTGGATTTCCATGTGAAAAACAGAGGAGGCGCCACTGTTTCTCGCCACCACCGGCGCACGGAGGAGCAATGAAGCAGGTCGGAACTAGTACATATGCGAACTAGCGAATGATCTTCAGCCCTGATTTACCTGTTTTGTCACACCATAGTGCTAATTTGATGTTGAACATTGTTAACATCATTTGCTCGCCTGTACTACTGTCCAAAACCACAGTGTTTTTCTGGTGTACTGGCTTAAACAAGATCGATACTACAGCACTTGCTCTTGACTTATGTTTTGTGGTTGATCTGTGAATATTATAGAACGTGCAGTCGTGTAGATCATACCTTCTCATAGTGTGGATTTCTGCATTTTGCCAACACCCAAAGTCTCATGGAGTCGTGGAAGTCGGGTCATGCTTTTTCGGGTTAGCACACGGTACAGTCCACGGCCTGGCAGGAACGACACGGCCCGAAGGAATATTAGGCCAGGCCGGTATGGCACGAACGATAGGACTAGATTAGGCCTAGGTATTGAGCATGTCAGACAGCACAGTCTGACCCAATCTCTTGGGCCATGCTCGGGCCGATATGGCCCAAAAAGCGTGGCACAACACTTCTCTCTCCTCTAGCCTTTCTTTTTTCCCGCTGACATCGAGCCGGTGAGCTCTTTTCTTTTTCCTAGAGACACCGAGCCGCCGAACCACATTTTCTTGCCTTATTTTTCTCCACCTCCAGGCGACTAGGCCTCGCCTCCTTGGGTCCTCCCCAATCTCCACTCCTCCAACAGGAGCAAGCAAGCCCGCAATGGCGTCGACTAGGAGTTGAGCTCAGATTTGAGCCCACACCAATTTTCACCACCTTGTTGTGTCGAGCTCAGATCTGACAATGGCTAAGGTGGGTCGAGGCGGGAACTGCTATGACGACGACCGAGGAGGACAAAGGTGGGGGCTAAGGCGGGGTGGAGGAGGGGGGGAACTGCGGTGATGGCAACCATGGTGGGCAGAGGCGGGCAAGTGTGATAGCATCCGCTGGCGGCCATGGAGGGCGGAGGGGAGCCACGACGACGACATCCAATGATCCGAGGCGAGTAACCACGATGGCGATAAGCGCGGCACCGATAGTGGCCAAGGTATATGTCTAGCGCTATCATAGACACCATATGTTAACTTGATGTGCCATCATGGCGTGCTAGGCCTTGCCAATGGCTGTCCGTGCTGTACTGCTGCAGCCCAAGGCTCATCATGTCGATGCTGTGCTGGCACCAACTCCCACGTGACTCTCGTGGAGTCATACAGACTGACTGACACAAGGATCTTGTGCAATTTTCGATGCCCATTGATTTGATACTAACATGTGCTGAGAGTCTGAGACCCGTACCACGTCAAGGTTTCAAATTTCATTTTCGATCACATCTCGGGGTGGCCAAAATCCGAGAGATTTCGAGCAAAATTTGGCCAAAATTTAAAAACCAAATTTCAAATCTGGAATTTTTTATAATCCTAAACCAAAATTTCAGCCGAAATCACTGAAATTTCGGAGAAATTAACCGAAATTTCGATGATTTTTAGCCTATGCAAAAATGGTCTCCCGAGGCTAGAAATATATGAAAAAATAATGCAAGCATTAATGTACATTTTCTATCTGTTTGAATGCAAAATACTAAGTATTTGCATATAAAATTTCGAAGTTAAGGTTTAGAGTTTAAACTGAAATACATCATTTAAGTCCGAAATTCTAGTTAGGGTTTAGGGTTTAGATCGAAATACAAGTTAGTATTACATAATTTGTATATGCAATTTTTTTCACATGTATTCCTCACGAAAGACATTACAATTTATCAAAAAAAAATTGATGCAAAATTCGGTCTAAAAACCATGAAAACCGGTTCAAAGCCAAAATTTTAAGCGTGATTTCAGTCTGACGAGGTGCGAACCGTAATTTCAGAGTCTTCGAGGCGCCTCTTGACCGCCGCCACCGCCAAGGCGAGCAGCCATGAAGGGATCCGCCGCCGCACCGCTCCGCACGCGCGTGTGCATCATCGGCAGCGGCCCGGCCGCGCACACGGCGGCCATCTACGCGGCCCGCGCGGAGCTCAAGCCCGTGCTCTTCGAGGGCTGGCTCGCCAACGACATCGCCGCGGGGGGCCAGCTCACGACCACCACCGATGTGGAGAACTTCCCGGGCTTCCAGGACGGCGTCCTCGGCGCCGAACTCATGGACCGCTGCCGCGCCCAGTCTCTCCGCTTCGGGACCAACATCCTCACCGAGACCGTCACAGCCGTAGACTTCTCCGCCCGTCCCTTCCGCGTCGCCTCCGACTCCACCACCGTCCTCACCGACGCGGTCGTCGTCGCAACCGGCGCCGTCGCCCGCCGTCTCCACTTCGCCGGGTCCGACGCCTACTGGAACCGCGGCATCTCCGCCTGCGCCGTCTGCGACGGCGCCGCTCCCATCTTCCGGAACAAGCCCATCGCTGTCATCGGCGGCGGCGACTCCGCCATGGAGGAGGCCAACTTCCTCACCAAGTATGGATCCCACGTGTACATCATCCACCGCCGCAACACCTTTCGCGCCTCCAAGATCATGCAGGCCAGAGCGCTCTCCAACCCAAAGATCCAGATCGTCTGGGACTCTGAGGTCGTCGAGGCCTACGGGGGCGCTGGAGGCGGCCCATTGGCTGGGGTCAAGGTCAAGAACGTGGTGACTGGTGAGGTCTCCCATCTTCAGGTGGCCGGGCTCTTCTTCGCCATCGGGCACGAGCCGGCTACCAAGTTTCTCGGTGGGCAGCTTGAACTTGATGCTGATGGTTATGTGGCAACCAAGCCGGGCTCCACGCACACTAGTGTGAAGGGGGTCTTCGCCGCTGGGGACGTGCAGGACAAGAAGTATCGCCAGGCCATCACTGCCGCTGGATCAGGTATTATCATACCGCTATATGAATCGATAATTTTGAGTTATTAGCGATCAATATTTGTAGTTTTATACATATGCTCTGGAGTGGGATTAGATGATTCTGTGCTCATGTGAATTGCACTAAAAACCATATATAATTCAATATTCAATTGTTCAGTCCCTTAGTTTTGGCTTTGGCTATCTAGGGAGAGTATCATATTTGGAAGCAGAACTTTATTAAGGTATTGTGGAATTTTTCTTCATTTTTAGTGATAATCAGATGTAGTTTCTGATCATTCGTAAAAATTGTGTTTGACTACGCATATAGCACAACATTCTTGTGAAAACTAGCTCACTAGATGTAACAATTATGCTGGCAACTTTGACATTCTTATATGTTGCTGCCCATAACTGCTTTGGTATCTTGAGTCCTTGACTCACAGTTGATCGAGGAATTGTTGAACTGGGAGGAAAATTTCCATTCAAGTTTTTTTAAAAGCTTTGAAGGAAAATCTTCATGTAGATAGTTTAAAGTATTTTGAATTTATTCTAGGAATGAAGAAGGTGCCACTCTCCGTTTAAGTTAGAAGATTGCTTTTCAGTATTTTGGTTCACCATAGGATTTCTGAATTTAGAGCAACTGGGGAATGTTATTGTGATCTCATGGCTGTGGCACTCAAGTCAACACAGTGCCGTATTGATATACTTAGAAGGTTCTTTGTCAGAGTATTAGTCAAACCAGGACCCTTACCACACATATAAGTACATTTATCCTCACATTTGTGATGTGTTTTAATCTTGTCAGAGTGCACATGCTCAATACTAAGGTAGCTATATTTACTGGAATACATGTTGCATTTTCATGTGGCTATTAATTTATGAAAAGTATCCATGAACTCCATGTTTAAACTTCAAAAGGTTGATCTTGTTACTGAAATATCATTCACTCTCACCCTTTGGCAGTATATATTTTCAGCTGAGTTATTCAGGAATGTCTAGTTGCATGTCCATGACACTTATTTGACAATGGTATAGGTCGTGGTTTTAAATCGCGATTTTTGCAGCTTCGCGGCAAGGTCTCAAAAAAGCTATAGCAGATATCACAGAAGCTATCCTTCGTCGTGTTTTCAGTACTAAAAGATTTTTAAAAAATTAAATGTATATAATATAAGTTGCCTCCAAACAAATCATAAAACATGGTACTTTTAGAAGACAGTAATAAGAATATGAGTCAAGTCTGGAATTAACAAACATACTAATACATGCCAAAAGGACCATAAATGATAACTATAATGTTGGATTATTGAAAAAGGAAGAGATGATATCTTTTACTAGGTTTTTCTCGTAGTTCAGACTTATAAGAAATGCATTTGTGCCTTTTAGTAATGTTGGATTTTAAAATATGCCTAATATTTTGACCCATGGGTACCTATATAAGACAGCGGAGCTATCGTTAGTTACAAGCTACGTCAAATAACGGAGCTATCGCTAGCTATAGTGATTGTAGCTGATTTAGTGGAATATTAGCCTGTAGCTTCGCGTTTGGCGTTCAAAAATGCTATAGTACAGATATAGCATAGCTATAGCTAGCTATTTAGAACACTAGTATAGGTTAATGCTGGCAATGTAAATCTTATTAGAGAATAGAGTCTGAGTTTATTGTATAAAAAGAATGAGGTGAACAGAGAGACCATATACCAGGTTCAACTTCCCTGTGTCCTCTGTAAACAGGAGCTCTGGGTGGACATAAACATAATAGACTAAGGGCTTCATTGAACAATACGACCTCCGATTCCAAATGTCGTCATTTAGGACATTGACACAATCTCCAAGGTGACACTTCGACCATCAATTTCTATGAAAATATGCTATTTCGAATAAAAATAGTTATATATTATGATAGTATATTTCATGATAGATCTAGTAATGCTAATTTCGTGTTGTCAATCATGGTAATTCTTTATATATTGATGGTCAAACTTAAAAATGTTTGACCGGCATAAACTCTAAAACAACTTACATTTGGAATCGGAGGGAGTATCAACTTAGCAAGTATGGTCTTGGTTGCGGAATACTACAAATCAAACTATTTTGTTAAGAAATAAGTCAAGTTAAGAGATCGATGTTTGCTTTAGCGAAATGCTCCAAATCAAAGGATCAACATTACAATAAAAGCTACTTGGAGAAGTCCACCATTTATTTTGTACATGAACCACACCGCTGATTATATATCCTCGTGTTTGATTGGCTAGTGAAAATCGGGAATAAGGCCAATATCCATGTAGACTGAGAGCAGTATCTCATATATACATCAGTACATCAGAAAGAATTATTTGTTACCTTGTGTCAAGAAAAAAAAAATCTGAATATGAGATGCATCTACTACGCACAAAGTTTCTCCGTGTCATCTAACCAGGACTTTATGTTTCACCAAAAATTTCATGTTGGCTGAGCCATGCTCAACATGATAGTATTAGCTGAACCCTTTTTTGTGCTGGTAGTTTCAGAAGTGTGATTCAAAGCTTTGTGCCTGTGGCAAGAATTCTGTCTATGCATGGTGCTGGCTGACAAGATCCTTTCTAGGGAATTGGCCTTAGTGACTTCTGCTGAACACCTTAGTATTTCTTTGTCAAACTTCTAATTCGGTATATACAGGGTGCATGGCCGCTTTGGACGCCGAGCACTATCTGCAGGAGATGGGTGCACAGGAGGGCGAGACCGATTGACTGTCTCAGGACGAAGTAACCACCAGGACATCTAGAAGTCCATTATTGCTGGTGCTGAAAGCTACACTGTGAACGTTGTGCCACGGGCCGTCCTGAACTCTTCTATGTATAAATGAAGAGTGTATGGATTACTTACCCCTTCACCTATTTTAAGATTCATACAATTTATGTTGGAAAAATGATGCATTGAAGCGCTACTCGCTGCTCCTTATGAGCTTCGTACTACTATTCTGCGTCGTTAGGCCCCAGAACTTGTGTTGATGTTGTGAGAATTGATTCGTATCTTCGTTGGAGAACGCGTATTGTTTTGAGATATCTACATTGGATATCTACATTGCTAGCTTTGCCCGGTAAGATTGAATTATGGATTTTGGATTATGGGAGAAGTTGTTTCTGATTGTGAGAGAATCGGATCGGGCCGACTGCGACTTCTAGGTTTTGGATTGGGCTGGCGAGAATCAGGGGCTGACTGTGACTTCTAGGTTTCGGATTGGGCTAGCAAGAATCAGTGAGAATTAGGTTTGAGTCGGATTCTAATTCTATGTAGAGGACGCAGCTTCTGATTATAGAAGAAGCTGTTCATAATCTTTTCGTTCGATAAATAATCTGCTTTTTTAAGCAATTGCCTCCCGCTGGCCCAGGAAAATCGCCAGCCTGGCTAATGCCGGACCTCTCGGGCGCGCAGTGTGGCCAGTTCTTGTTCGGCCGGTGGGACTTCAGCGCTCGACTACCAGCCCTGAATGTAACAAACCCAGCTATTTGGAAACCCTGATGTTAGTTTCAGACAATCAGGTAGAGGACCCTAATATGGAACCTCATGTACTTCCTAAAAGCGTTTGTAATCTGGTTCCGGAACGACATGTTCGGCTTCTGCGGACTCCAGAACTAATTCATGCACCTGGCACCGTCCTGAGTGAATAAAACTCTACCTGCTTCTCAAAAATAAAATCTGAAAACCCTGATTAATTTGTGTGATTGCGTCGCGCCGCCGCCCGGCTCGATCGCGCAGGCGCTTTCGGTCCAAGGCGCCCGGCTGAACCCTCGGCGCCCTCCGCCGCGGGGCACGGCGCTGGCCGGCGCGACATGCATGGATAGATTCTCGTAGAAAGCTGGTAGGCGCGTGGAAGGTTAGGGTGTGTTTGATAGAGCTCCAGCTTCACACCAGATCCGTGGAGTTGAAGCTGTGAGTAAATTAAAAGTGTTTAGATAGATCATCTTGTTTACATTTTAGATCAAAAATATAAACTTAATTCATTTTATTTTAGCCTATAAGTTTCAGATCTCAGATAAAGTTAAGATCTGAAACTCTACAAAAACAGGCCCTTAGTTTCAGCTTTCCATCCGTTCGGGATTATTAGGCCGAGATTCCGCACGTTGAAGGCTCGATGCGCGCGATCGTCTCTGGTCGTCAGGCCACCGGTGAACGCAAGCTGTTTGCTTCGTTTTCTCTCGCTTAAACCATCGGTACGTGCTGCATGCGTTGCGCTTTAATTTCACTAATCAACCCCTGCATGGGCAAGCAAATTTGAAGCGTAACTTTTTCGTTTTTAAAGTTTAAAAAATCATTATAAGTTAGTAGAAATAGTGTTTTTATTGCCAACTTTGATATTCACGTTTTTTCCAGATCACAGCTCCCAACGCTATCACAAAACCGTATATGAATCCCTCTACGGTCAGAAAAAAGAGAGTAAAGGACTGTTTCGGTATTATCCCCCTAGGAGTAGATAGAATTAGTTAAGATAAAAATTGGTTGGAAAATCCTAAATTAGACCAATTCAATTCCACGAAGTGGTGTATTGTCTCCTGTTTAAAGTTTGAAAAATATTATAAGTTAGTAGAAATAGTGTGTTCTGGTTGCCCTACTACTTTGATATTCACATTTTTCTACGATGTCAATTTCACGTTTATTTGCGGCATCATTTTTTTTATATAAATTGTAATGTTTATATTGTGGGGGAGTACAGATTGGGCCTATTTTGGACGCACTGAAAAAAAAAGTATAAGAATAGGAAAAAAAATATGGAAATACAAAAAGGAATGCATGAGTAAAATAGAATATTGGAAAATATAGAGATTATAATTTACAGTTAATTTGGAACTGTATTATATTTATATATGGAACTTCAGACATCTTGTCTAACTTTGAAAGATTACTATATTAAATTTATAGTTCCGAATTTGCTTTGTTTCTATATCTATTCCAATACCAATTTATACTCAGAATTTAGTGTATATACATTTTAAAATCTGAATATTTAATTTTCTTTTGTATGATTCACTTCATGTCGTGCTTTTTCTTTACCAAATCTTTATTTTCTTGGTCGCATTGCTTGTCTAAATGTTGACTTCTCTTCTGATTCGACAACCTATTATATATGCATGCATGCATGTGTCCTTGCCCTGAGGCAAAAGGATTCAAACTTGAGGGCATAAGGCCATCGTTGCAAGCTAGAGGTATACGCTTCGGAGTTTGTCAAATAAATATAGGCCATCCCTATAGCTATATATACCAATTGGATGGGTCAAATCTTTCTTTTTCAACGTTTAACATGAGAATTTCTAGTTTTTTTAATTTTTCTTTGATTAATGTAGAAATTTCTAGATTTTTACTTCGTAGGATTATGATTAACTTGAGGCTTCTAGAGAAGCTTCAATTAGTATATAGTAAAGACAAACGTAAAGAAAGGTTGCAGGCTAGCTCTTGTATGTTGTTTTTCCTATAGGAGCTCTCGTATGTCCTCGTAAAACTTCTTCTAGCTAAGAGAACGGCGCGCTTGTAGACATGTATGCGCTGCTGAGTTCGACATACATACATACATGTTTGTGTATATATATATATATATATATATATATATATATATATATATATATATATATATATGGATATGGATAGAGATATATATGAAAGGATCAGTGAACCCTTATCATGCAAGCACAATATATAGGAGTTGAAAAGAGTCCAGAATCCATTTATGATTTGGCAGTGACAAACAAATATCATGAGAATATTAGACCCCACAAAAAAACCTTGCAATGTTATACCGAGTAAATATGCTTCAGGAGTTCGCAACAAATACCATATGCATGTTTTTATGTTTGAGAAAAAAAAACGGCAATATAAACGCTTGATTTGAATGTGATTATACAAACGCCAACAGTTAAGGCCTTCTAATTAAATAGTGTTGACATAAATTATTGGAGCATCAGATAGATAACCAAGCAAGCTCTAAGCTTCACATTGCACATTGCTTGTCAAACGTAGGATGGGAACCTCTAATCATGTTTTAAACAACTCTCCCTGATTGAAGCCATCAACAATCCCCAAAACTATCATGTAATTGAAGACTCATTGTACAAAACTAAAACGAGCTGGTGAAAAATTAAACTAGAAATACATGCAAAGCAAGGGTAAACCCAACAATTAATTGTATCAGCGAACAGTGCCGACATGTATATAGTTTGTGGCTCTTTGAAATTACTTGCATAGTAATTCTTTACTTTCTCTAGCTAGCACAAGAAAATATTCTGTTGAAGGCAAAGCTGCAAGGTACAGCTATCATTGATAGGATATTCAGGGCTGAACACACCAAAAACTTTTTGTGTTAATATTTCATGTTTAACCTTTCTTTTTGACTTACAGATAACAGCAAATATAGTTTCCCATTGCAGAAAAGCAGTTTCATCCCCACGATAACCAATATCAAATAAGATTTTAATGTACACGGCAGTACGTAGCCAACTCGATTCTAGTACTGTCTCCTTTTAGAAATATAAGACGTATTTTGATTTTGCATAAGGATTAAGATTACAGTGAAATTGAGAAATGTATAAGAAAAAATGACTTAATACCCCCATTTCATTTTCTTAGAAGATGATAGATAATATTTTGTGTGAGTGGTAATGAATAATTGCATATAGTTGAGAGATAATAAATACAGGTATAGTAAGAAAAATCTACAAAACTTACATTTCTAAACAAGACAATTAAAATCATGGGCCTTATATTTTTGAAAGGAATGATTACTAAACTAGCCATTACCCCCGATCGAAGCTCTCCTTTCTGAAGGGATGCATGTTATACAGCTAAATATTTGGAAAGGACATTGATGATCCATGTTATACAGCTAAATCTTTTTTTTGGTAGATACCTGAACATATTCAAAACAGAATTCAAGTTTAACTCCAACAGTATGGCTTAGCATATAAAAAATGCAAATCGCACCAGCACTATCGTTTTGAATGCAGAGGCCCCATATCCGCTGAGCAACATCTACATCTGAAGTGTGCCGGACAAGTTGTGTGTGTAGGGGTGGGGGGGGCAATTCATTTCCTTTTTTCGCACCTTTTTGTTGTAGATCTAGCCTCCATGCACATAAAATTGTAAAAATGACCACTCCTCGATCGTGGAAGCAGTGGTAGGTGTCACCTTCCATGCCCGTGTACTACGGTAGGTAGTTGGCCCCATGGCAACCAGGCTAATCGTAGCAGCAGCACCGGCGACGTGGCAACAAGTTAACTGCTGAGCCTGAAGACAGTGGCAGGATGCTGCTGAGTTGGGGGAGCATGGCAACACTTCTTCCGCGGTGGGCCCGAAGCTGCTACCGGGGTGGGCCGAAGTGCCCAGGGCCGATCACGCTGCAGTACACGAGCGCAGCCTGCAACTGCTTCTATGGTCAGGGAGATGTCTATTTTTATAATTTTATTTAGGGCTAGATTTGTGAAAACAAAAGTGTGCAAGATGGCCAGGTAAGTAGAGGAGAGAGAGAATTGAGCAAAGAAGGTGGTGGATTGGCATCTCCAAGGAAAAAAAAATTTGCAGCGCCCTGAGCAAGTTCCAAAGCTGAAGGCCTTCTCCCCACAAATTATGCAAAAGTGAAAGCTTCCTCCTCCTTTTCCCATTAAGGGACTGAAGCTAACAGAGCCCCTTTCCAGAATTGTACTTGGAGAATGCAAGATGCAGTATAGTACTAGCAGATGGTTAGAATCTTGCAGTAGTGTCCATTTTGGGCTGGCATCTTATGGTCAGTTTCCCCTACCGATGATACAGTAGCATCACTGACTCACTGCCACACCCTTTTTCTTCTATAGCAGCTCTAACGTCCCGAGCTAGCCATAGTCTTCTGGCTCTACGTATAATCACACACGCATAATTCTAAGTAATGAGAGGTCAAATTGACTGAATACTGGACGTGTCAGAGCTCCAGAAGCCATTGAAAACTACTGGAGGTGAAACAAATAGAGGAGGGACCTCTGCAGCCAAACCTTACTCATACTATCTTGTGGCTCTTCCTAGGTGCAAAAACCGGATGGGCCGAGAAAGTGAGGCTACTTTATTAAGAACAGTGTTCCAAACACACGCTTTAGACCCATCTAGGGCTTGAAAATTTGACCAGGTCGAGAGCCATTCAAGAATTGACCGTAGAACATCCAATACCAAGAAATTGTGAATGCCAAACTGTGAGTCACAATGACTCGCATGAGAGAGTTTCTGTGTTGCACTGGTACAGCGGTTGAAAAGAAGGGAAGCAAAAGTTTCAAGAAATTAACATCATTCTACAGCAAGATACAAACCATATAGAATAGCACATTAGAAATGAAAAGGAAGAAGAAATAAAAACACTTGTTGCTGCTGGAAACAGAAAACGTTGGATCCCACTGACCTCTAATTTATTGCGAGTTTGATCTTGAATGAATCCATCTCCAGCTTCTTCTTGTCCCTTCAATAATCGCCTTCCTCCCTGAACATATTAAATCTCGTTACCTCCAATAAATCTTCCTCGTGTATAGTCACCCAATCTTTGCAACGCATGCATGTATGATGCATACGTGTATACCGTATAGCACCAAGATCAAAGGTCTCTCCAATGAACATTCCAGCATGCATGTTGTAATTCAGCTCCATAAGCTTGCAGCTCTCAGTCAGTATACAGTATGACAAGAGCTTCTGTGCCATTTGGAACTTTTGTGATGTATTCGTAATGAGAATGTGAATTGGATTACAAACCATTGATCAGAACGATGGCCTGACTCCGCCGCCGCCGCCGCCACTCCATGCACCAAAGTTGTCCCCGGGGAGCTGGTAGCCCCCCACATTCCCGGCGAGGTTGTAGAGAGACATGCCTCCACCGACGCCGGTATCGCCCCCGGTTACACCAGAGGACTGCGACGCTGCTGACTGCTGCCTTTGGGGTGCCGCTGACTGTGCTATTTGATCTTGCGCTTCCGCTCCTGCGGCAGCCGCGACCGCCTCCTCTTCCTCTCCCCCGAGAGGCAGCCGCTCGTACACGGCATTCGCGAACGAAGCGGCCATCAGAACGACGGGCCCTGCGGCGACCAGCGGGCCCACCACGCTCCCGCCGATCACCTGACCCTGCCCGCAGGAGAGAAACACGGTGAGGCCGCTCGCGCCGGGGGGCGCGGGCGGTGGCAGCACAGTGCCGGTGAGAGATAGGATCTCGAACCGGCCCCGCAGCGTGGCCACCATGCTGCCCGGGGGCGACGCGCCTGGCTGCCGCAGCGCCACGTTGACAACGGCTCCGCCGCCGCTCAGCACGCAGACGCCGCGTCCGCGGCTACGCGCGTACTCGGCGACGCAGTCGATGACGTCCGCTCCGGCGGCAACCTCGAGGACGTGCGAGTGCAGCGCGTTCGGGCTGTCGCGTGTCACGATGATGGGCGGCTTGGGCTTGTTCTTGGACCCCTGCGGGCGCCCGCGCGGCCGCCTCGTGGGCCCGCCCGATCCGCTGCCGCCCTCAGCCGGGACCATGGCCGACGACGACGGCTGATCAGCTCCGATGCCGCTTCCACTTCCCCCTGCCTCTGCATCGCCCACTGGGCTCTTATCGGGTGACTTCTTGGAGTGCTCCATCTTGACGTGGGAGGTGGGCGACAGCGGCGAGGGCTGCTGCGGGCCGAGCAGGTGGTGGAAGTAGCGTGAGCTGCCCGCTCCTGCGCCGCCCCCGCCGGGGTCCATCCCGGCCATGGCCGTGTCATCTGGCCGCTCCCACCACTTGCCGGCCGCCAGCTTCTCGGTCGATCGGTCGCCCTCCTCGCCTTTTTATTTCGCTTCAGTGCTTCACCACCGCCGGCGTCACACCTGCCTGGACACACCGAGCATTTGCCCCTTATAAAGCAGCTTAATCTGCATGCCACAGTGCAGCGCAACCACGAAACTGAAACCGAACAGCGAGCAGCAACACAAAGCAAAGGAAGACAAAAGCAAAAAAAAAAAAAAGGGAGATCATTTCCGCGAGCTTGTCTACACCCGGCGTCTTCGACTTGACGACTTATCTAGACAGCACGCTATGTAGGTAGTAATGATGCACTAACTGGTAAAGCTCGCTCTTGTTCCTTACCTCCAGCACAAGCTTCCGCTCGACGAAGGCGCTGTGCTAGCTGCAGAAGCCTCGCGCTTCACCGACCGCGGAGTGCTGCATGCTTGAGCAACCTGTCCGGCCGCCGTGGCGCGCGTGCTGAAGCAAGCAACAGATTAAGACGCGGCAGCTAGCACCAAGAAACCTCCCCGCGGCGCGGTCGAAAGCAAGCAAGAGGAGGCGAAGGGGGCAGAGAGGATGTCTTTATAGGCGAAGGCTCAGGAGGCGGGATCCAGAAGAGCATGGACGTGGCGGTGGCGGCGGCGGCTGATGCACCGGAAGAGGCTAGCTAGTTAGGAGGAGACGGGAGGAAGCGGCAGAAAGCGCCGAATTAAAGGCAGGCAGCGCGAGGAGGGGGACGGCAAGGGATGGGATGGCGCTGCTGATAAGGTCCGCCTTTCTCTCTCTCTCAACCTGTCTATCTATACGAAGCTTTGGTTTTTTCCCCGTTCGCCTAATTTTAAGTTTGACTCTGTTCGAATAAAATTGTAAATCTAGTTTTTTTTAATCGTGATATATACCTACCGTACTCTTATACCGTGACACATAGATATGCGTAATAGGTGGCATGTATCATCCCCTCCTCTAATTCTTCTAACATTGAGAAGAGATCAGATTTACAATTTCATCCCACTACTCAACTTTAAAAAAATTGTACCAAAGACAAAAAAAAAACTCTTATCTATACCTGCGGTCGATTCCAATCACCCCACCCACCAACTCCGTTTTTACTCGGGGAGCTGAAAGGGCCAGCCTGAGCCTAGGGTGCGTAGGCCAGGCCGAGGCGGGCGGGGCAAAGAAAGCAACGCGAGGCAAGCACCCAGCCGTGGACTAATTTGACGCGTTAGTTGAACAGAACAACGCTGAAACCGGCCGGACGTACACGTACGGTACGCGCCGCGCAGCACCCTTGGTGTAGGAATTAGGATTCGTTTGTTAATTGCAGTGTTTAGCAGCAGGCAGAGTCTGCAGTACGACGTCAATTCCCACGTAGTCCAGCGTAGTACTACTCCATAGGCTCCAGGTCGGTCAGGTCACGCTGGACAGTAGGCAGACAAGGCAGCAAGGCTTTTAGTATTGCATGTACAAATGTTAAATAAAGGGCGTTTTACTGTGCTGGTTGCCTAGCTAGCTGGTGATTTTATACGCGTCGCAAGTACAATAAAGGCGCATAAGATAATACGGCTATGTGCCAGGTAAACCTACGAGTTTATCCTGTCTAGTTTGATTTAAAGTGGAACTGCAGTGGGATGACGGCATTGATGCATGGGTGCTACGTGTGTGAAATAGGTTTCAACTTAAAAGCCTTTTGCCTCGATGATCCTAGCATAAGTATTTTCTACATTAAACATAGTATTATTAGTTGTGCCCTATAGATACATTGACAGTACCACGATGTGGTGAGGAGTCCCATTCGTGACAGGGAAATTAAACGAGGTAGGGAACTAGAGTTTCACAATTTGTGATCAAGCTTTTCTCGGTATCTTGGTGGACAAGGATAACCTTGGCACTTTGCTGGTGTTAAATTTTAGAATATGGTCATTATCATGTGACGCATGTGAGAGCAAACAAATTTGAATGACTACGCCTGATTGGCTAGATCTCGAGACGCAACATAGTATAATATAGTTCTGGAATTGCGAATAATGACATGGCGACATATTAGGGTGAAGATAAGAAACTGTGAATGTCAATGCAAGCTTCAAGAACATAAAAAATGTACGAGTCCACAAGAAATTGAATCCAAAGTGAGGCTTTCCGGTTCTACTTCCACCCGCCGGTTTGTCTCTCTCCAAAAATGACTATGACAACCACTAATCTAAATTTTGACTCAAAGTAGTCATAGATTTGTTGCGATTGCTTAGCAATTATCTATCGTGGGCTGATTCTTTCTTCCTTAACTTAATTTCCAGTCAATTCTTCAACTACTTGATTTTGATCCACACCTAAAACCTCCCTGTACAAGGTACTTGCATATTTTACCTTCATGAAAACAGTTGTCCGATGCTATATACTGTAGGGAAGAAAATCCTACGAGACCTCGCGTCACCTTTAATTAGATCCATATTAGACCCTTTCAATCTCATGGCATGTAGTAGAATAAATTAACCATCTTGTTGCATGACCACATGCTATGATTTTGAAAAGGTCCAAGTAAGGGTCTAAATACGAGAAGGTCTCATAGGATTTATTTTTATACTCTAGTAATAGTAGGGTGACATGGTGATCAACATGCCTAAAAAACATGGAGTTCTTTTAGATGAAATTAAGTTCGAGATTGAATTAGTTACATTTAAGTTTGACTCCATAGCAGTTGATCAAAATATTGGACTTTTGGAAGATCTCGGTCGATCAGATGGCAATAAAAAATTTGTAGTTAATGGTAGACATATATACAAGCAGTCACAAAAGATTATCGTTTTGGGTTATATGTAGTCAAATTTTATAAACTTTGGTTATCGACATCTTTTTCAATATTTAGATTGAACACATGAAAACAGTATGTATATATATAGTTTTCTTGAAAATAACTTTTATAAAATTATAATTTTATTAGGTTTTATAAATCTATAACAATAAAAATTAGTAGTCAAAGTTACATTTTAGGGAACGTATCAATGTCCAAAACGATATTTTTTTTATGACTGTTGAGAGTAAACCCAATATAATGCCCCATCCGACGCCGAGGCGCTAAGGGCATGTACAATGGTTCGTCTCTTAAGTTTGTCAATGCTAGAGACACTTTCTCAAATAATTTATCTCTATCATCAATATCATAACTATTTTTTATTATTTCATCACCCCAACTTTGTGCTCACACTCCCTCACAATTCTCTCGTGTGTGATGGTTTGCGCGTTTAGGTTATCCCTTAAATAAGAGATGACACATTCTCCCTCCTTATTATCTGTTATCCATGTAAAATTTTGTTGATGTATCAAGGCGAAGAGATGGCTAGGGTGGCCTTATCGGAGATGCCCTAATTAAACACTTAGGGTTTTTTTTATTTGCAGGATTATACAAATGTAGGAATATAAAAATATAGGATTACAGTGCTATACTCTCTTGAATCATGTAGGACCGAGAACAACAGGAATTTACAATAAGTACGTGCTTGATTACACCATAGGAGAAAACATAGGAATTTTTTCGGAAACTTCAGGCAATGTTCAGTTTCAAGTGAAATTTAGTGCAAGGAAAAATTCCATAGCAATTGTACCATTTAAACTACAGATCAAACAGCCAACATAGAAAAAATTCCTAAGTACTATCAGCATAATGCTCTTGAAATTCCTTCCAACCAAACAGACTCCGTCTCTGTTGGTACGAGTGGATCGAGCACCGTCACGTGCGGTCAAGGGGCCAGTCAAAGCAAGAATGGGCGGCTACCCCGCTGTACAGCTGTCAGACACGAGGAGGTGGCGGGACGAAGGCGCTCTCATCCGCGTGCGGTTCGATCGCGAATTCGCGATCACGCCCACACGCAGGCGCCACAGTTAAGCCCGTATCGATCGCCTGACCGCCCCCATCATCACCAGCTTCATCAGGATTGGTCAAACCGTAAACCCATCCCCACACCCAAAATTCCTCCTGCAATGCAAGCCAGCTGTGATTCTTTGAACGTAGAGTAGGTATAATAACAAAATTAATTACTTTGGGCCTGTTTGGATTCATTAGCACTAATAGTTAGCTGTTAAAATTAGTAGTTATGGATCTAAACAGGCCTGCTAATAGACCTACTAATTATTAGCAACCCACCCTGTTAACAATTAGTTCATTAGCAGGTTGTACCCTACTAAAAGCTGCTAATAGATAGCTAATTGACACTTTTGCCCTCCCTTCAACCCTATCCACTCGAGCGTCTCTGTCCACTCGTCTACTATCCTACTAAAAGGGCATTATGGTCATTTCTCTTTACTTGACTGATTTTGTGGACTTTATTAGCAGGTGGATCCAAATAACCCCTACTAATAATTAGCCAGCTAATAGTTAGCTAGCTATTAGTTATTAGCCAGCTAACTATTAGCACTAATGAATCCAAACAGGGCCTTATTCTATCTTTCATTCATATCATTTAGAGTAAACAATAAAGCCAACTTGTATATCATTTAGAGTAATAATCTTTAAAGGTTGTCTCTAAATGTTGTGAAATAACTATCTCTTTCCTATTGTATATAATTAATCTATCTTGTTTTTCATGCTATGTTGACTCTTGCATAAGAGCTAGCTCTCTTCTCTTTTCTTACTCTTTCACGTAGAATTCTCTTTTCTCACTCTTTCACGTAGAACAAAGTTAATGTGTATAGGCTAAAAATAAACTAAGATGATTTTATTATACATGCCCACGCTATACCTCCACTTGAATCTCTTAAACACGTACACGCACACACCGATGATCCCTGGCTTGCATAGTTGCATGTCGTCTCTCCCACCATGGATCCCATGCCCCCATGTTCCATTCTATCGCTGCATGCATGGCCCCTGCAAGTTGCAACGCGATACACACCACGCACACATCATATCATCACCGGCGCCTTTGATATCCTCTAGGCATGCGCGCTCTTTTCTTTTTTATTTTCTTTTGCGCTATCGAGCTCATCGCTGTGCACAGTGGCTGTACGCGCGCACAGCAATCAGGGAACAGTGCTGCGAGGTGTCTCAGGGCATCCTCCCCTGCCGCTCATCTCTGTGTCGGTAGTATCAAACTCCAGGGCGCACAAAGTTAACGCATGCGAACCATCGGGACCATAGCGAAGTCGAAATATGCGTAGCGACGTTTCGATTGTTTGTGTGATCCTGTCCTGCTCTGCTTGCTGGTTGTTTACTTATTTTGTTTGGGTGGGTGAGATCAAATCAAAACATTATCCTGCCTCCTCGCAGTGATTGTTGATTTGTCTAGCCAGCTCCAAAGCATGCTTGACCTCATGCCCTTCATTAGTACTAATTCAATGGTACAGGACACCAGAACACACGAGAGAGCTGGAGGGGCAAAGAGATTGGAGAGTAGAGGTTTGGAAATGGGGTGGACAAAAGCGTAGGAACGTTAATTCTCTCTAGCTAGTGGGCTGTATGTAAAATATTGAGCAATTGTGCGAAAGTATATTAAAGCTACAGCCGGTGTTGATTTCTGCAACTAAACCCCATTGTTTATGTGTTCAAACTTATGACTAACTTATCTAGGGGAGTATATAATTGCAGGCGAGGCTGGGCCAACAAGTCGGCTACACTTGTGCGCGCTCTGATGTGACGCCTTGAGTGCGCAAACTGCCTTACATGCCATGACCTGATTCTTCCCACTATTGTGCTGCATACTTTTGCTTGATTATTAATTATTTCTCGTTTATTAGGTCAACTAAGCGCAGGTATGTACGTACGAGTAGCCTTAAAAAATGGATGTATGAGCTGCAGGCTAACTCTGCGATCTCTACTCATGTATTTGTACGGTGTAACACTAAATTCGGAAAGACTAATGTATCGAAGAATAATATTACCAGGATGGCGCGCACGCAACAGCAAGGGACGTGAATTTTTTGTTAAACTAGCGAGGTGGAACATGCACTTGTTCGGTATTATCCTTAGAGCACATTTAAATAACTTAGTAATATAGATGCGATTTAACATTTTTAAAAATAAATCGTTGCAGAACTCAATTTATGATATTTTGATATTGTATATTATAGAAAATAATATACTCACTCCGTTTCCCAATACTACTTGTCACATGTGACTGAAACTTTCTTTCTTCCCCGAATACTTGCATAGCAAAACAGTAAACGTAGCATAACATAACACTTTCTATTGTGTATCATCATGTCTTAATTTTATTGTTGCAATGCTTGTCTCTCTTTTTCAGTACTTTTTAGTGCACATTGCATTACTTATACCAGTATAGACGACGAACACATATCGATGTATCACCCTTTTAATATCTTCATTCCATGGAGGTCCATCAAATAAAGAGTAGGAATATTTTCTCTTTTTTTAGAATTTTTACCACATTCTATATAATTCTTATCAACAGTAAAAAATGTATCATCGAATTTTATTACATCGTAGTTAATATAATATATATATATATATATTAAATTTTTACCTTGTTTTTTTATTATCAAAATAGCATATATCTGGAATTTTAGTTTTATAAATAAAACCAAATTTTATATTTTTTAACTAGTATGGAACTAAAAAAATGATCCCAAATTTCCTTGTATTTTTATTCTTCTATTTTTTGTTATTTTTTAACAAATTTGAATTTAAGTTTTTAATTTAGATTTCGTATGAAAATTAAATAGCTAATTTCCGTTTGTTTTTATTCCAAATTTATGTTAATTTTCATTGTTATTTTATATTTAATTTCACGTATGAGTTTTAGGTTATAATTTATATATAAATCCAACTGCAATTTTTTTATGTAATTTTTATTTCAAATTTCAGATGTGTACATGGTTTAATTTGGAGTTCATATGAAAGTTAAATGGTTTATTTCTTTTTATTTATTATTTTGAATTTATATTTTTTTTGTACTTGGTATAGATTCTTTCTTCTAATAGACATATAAATCAATTTTTATTTTGAATTTTAGCTATGTACTATTTTTAACTTGGAGTTTGTATGAAAATTAAATTGCTAATTTTTTAATTTTTTGTTCAGTATTTATGTTATTTTTTATTATACTTGGCATGGACTCCTTTAATTTAAGCGGTTATAATTGGGCTCGCTATATAGATGGTTAGATGTTTTTTAAATAATAACATCCAATGGCTGCTTTAGTTCAATTTAGTAATTAGGATCCAACATATTAAGGGCGAGATGTTTTGCTTTTTGATGAGAATTTCTACTGTAGTTTAACTTAGTTAGGATCTATCAGATTATGAACTTGATGTTTTACTTTTTATGAAAATTTCTAACTTATTTTTCTTTTTTCTTAGCGATCGCCCACTGTAATTCGTTACTCATAGTCGCAAAATAACTATATCCTCATTAGGAGCTGAACAACGTATAGTCAGGAAAGAAAAATAATCCTATAAGACAAGACTGAGTGCAAGATTAGACCCAACTCAAAGCGTGACACTTCCATTTAGCTTGGATTTAATGAACTACCTTGATCGTAAACCTTGTCTCATAGGATTACTTTGCGTGAGGGTGAAGACCTAAAGTGATGCTGTCATGCAAGCATGCCCACTACTACAGAGAGACCTATATAAGACTCCTTATAAAAATAGTCTATATTAAAGCTAATCACATACGATTTTGCTAGCATGATCGTCAAAATTACAGCACATGCTAAGAACCGTTTATGATAACACTTCCGTATTATATATATTGTACTAAGGTTTGAGCGCACCGCATTGTTCACCCAAACAAAATCTTACAGACGACGATCGGTTTAAACCACCAGCTCGTCGCCAGCGGCCTCTTCCCCGAGCCTGTCACCAGCTGCCTCATCCTCGAGCCCGTCGCGCGTCTTCTCGTCCATCACGTCACCCGTCACCGGCCACCTCATCCCCGATACCGTCACCTCATCCCCGAGCCCTAAGGTATCTGAAGAGTGCAAATATTCAATACATTGCTTAGGGCCACTATCTTGATGTTGATCTTTAGACGGCATACACTATCTTGATGTTGATCTTTAGATGGCGTAAACCATAGCCATGTTCGGATGGTATAGACTATCTTGATGCATGTTGATCTTTGGATGGCATACACCATAGCTACATTCGGATGGCATGTGTTAAATATTAATTTGCTACTAGCTGGCTAGCTCTTAATTTTCTGATCATATATACATATACATCCTGTGTTGGAGACATCAATATGAGAGTACAAATGTGTGTGTATATATATATATATGGTTCAATATCTCTTTTTTACTTTTTACAGTTGGCTGCTTCATGTTTGTTTAGTAACATGCGTGTAACAAGCCTGAACACAGACATTATCTTAGCTATCTAATCTCCATTCTTTAGCTTACCCCTTCGCTTGCTTCAATATTTATGCTATGAGTAAATATTTTCTTTCTAATATGTGATTTTTCAATAATACGATAGAGGGACATGATCGAGCCTTTTCACCTTCTCAGCCATGCACAATCGTCATATGGTAATGGTTAGTAATCTCATATGATAATTTATTTTTACTAGTTCTTCAGTGCATACACTATCTTAATATTGATCTTTGGATGGCATACACTATGTTGATAGCTTTTTATAGCTATGTTAGAATCTCTCGCTACTGAATCCAATGTAGCATCGCAGCCCTCCCCTTGAGCCCTTACGCCACATGAATATTTCTCCCCTGGATGTACATATTGCTGCTCAATGATGAAATGGGTCTATGATGAACTAAAACAATTAAAGTAGCGAATGTAGCTTTGAACTATAGAGTTGCTTCCTATTAATGGTAGAAAGTATTGCTTTTATTTTACTGCCTTTGAGCTTGATCAGTCAAGGTAGAAAATTAAGCAGATGTCCTATTCTTATAACTTATAATCTTTCTATGATCATATCACATTTTGTTTTATATGATCTATTTAACCATTACCTTAATCTTTCAATGATCATATCATAAATAATGAAATTGATTTTAAATACTTTATGGTGCATAAATTAAGAAGGTAAGAGTTCATGGCCTTATTTTCTTAGTTAATTGTCTAGTTCAATTTTGATTATATGACCCTGGTGTAGTAGAGGTAAGAGATTAGTCTCTAGCAGCCTACACCTTATGGTGAGAAGGCTAAAGGTCTAACCTTTAGTAGCCTGACACTCAAGAGCACTCTATCATACAATTACTCATTAATATGTTAAGTAGGCATGATTTAATGTCAAGTTGACATAATAATTATGAATTTCTTTATCCTTTCGATCATGTCATTTTTGCAAGCTTTGAATTGTGCACATTATATTCCAAAACATCTATATGTTTAAATTCTATCGTGATTGATCATATATATATTATATGTCCCAGTGACTGCAAATTGCACACATATATAAAATGAAGCCTACAAATAAGATAGACGACATGAAAAAGCTGTTGGATGCTAAATAAAAACTTGAGATGGAGATAGAACAACTGAATTAAGGAAAAGTCTGAGTTAATAGAAAAGATTTATGAGATGAAATAAAAACTAAAAGACATAGATGAAAAATCGCAAGATATTGATTCTTTTAACAAGGCACTCATCATTAAGGAGCGAGGGCGAATGCAGAGTTGAAAAAAAAACAAAGCTGAGCTTATAATATAAAGGTTTCTAGTATTTAATTCGACGTGGTTACTGATAATATACCAAAATACCCTTTTCACAACAAATGATTGGTTTTGTAGTTATTAAGAGATATGACTGGAAATTAATCAGTTATTGGTGTCAAACAAATGGTCACTATGCCGGAGCTGTGAAACTTCAGGGAGAACTGAAAAGCCTCTATTGTGGGAGCTATGGCACATATGATGGCAGATATGAAAAAGTCCTAAGGTCTCCATGTCTTGATGTATGAAATAATTAATGTTGTTAACATTTCTCAATGTAATGTACTTGTTGGTATTTGTGGTATCATATCTTGTATTGTCACCTGAAATTATCCTTAATATTTTCTCATCTCGAACCCAATGACTGAAAAGTGGCTTGCTTGTTGGAACCATAAGTTTTCCTTCATCTCTTGGTAGAACTTTCATGAATAGTATCTATTGTTCGAAATTTTCTTCTCTTTAGATATTTCCGCAATGACATTTATAAGGCACAACCAGCTATATATTTTGTAATTGAATATCTAAACATCCTAGATGCATCGAGGCGCAGCTTGTCTGGTAGGGATCATCTTAAAGTATGAACATTTGTAACACCTTCATCTATTTTCTTATAGTATTGTTGATGGATTCCAAGGAAAAATCTAATTTTATCCACAGTTCATCCTGAAAGTTTGCTCTAATTTATCGCTTTCACTTCATCCTCATCCTCGAATAAGAATACCATAGGTAACTTATTTTGACTCTGGTCTTGTGCAGGAATAGGATCACTTTGGTCCTGTTCATGGCCAAGACCAGAGTGAAAATTGGCTGTTTATGATATTCTTATTCAGGTATGACGATGAAGTGGAAGATAAATTAGAGCATGGCAACTTTCAAGACGAATTGTGGATGGAATTGGATTTTGTCTTTGAATCTGTCAACATAGAATAAGAAAGATGACGAAAGTGCTACAAATGTTCATACTTTAAGATGATTCCGGCCAACCAAGCTGTGCCTCGAAGCATCTAAGATGTTCAGATATTCAATTACAAAATCTATAACTGGTTGTGCCTTGTAAATGTCATTGCAGAAATATCCAAGGAGAAGAAAATTTCGAACAATAGATGCTAATGATGGAAGTTCTGCCAAGAGAGGTAAGGAAAAAAGTGGATCAAAGATGGTTCTAGATAGGAATCTGTGATAGACACAGACGATTCTATATAAGAACCGTCTATGATATGGTCTATCACAAACGGTTCAGAAACTATATGTAATAGGCCATATTATCATCGATACGTGCTTATAGACGGTTCAGAAAACTGTTTGTAATAACCTTTTTGAGTCATCTATGATGATGTTTTCTATAGTAGTGGGTGTACGTGGCTGTGGCTAGGGGAACCTTTCTTACCATAATATGATGATAAACTGACGCATGCAGTTGTATTGTACGTGCAACTGACTAATCAGTCCATCGTTGGACACATTCTTTTGCCTCGATCGATCCAACCAGTTTCAAAAGTTGCATTAGCCTTCTTCGAACGAATGATTAATTGATCGATTGCTTTTTCAAGATTAGTACAATACATAAATGACATAAACAGCTAGAATAGTGTAATTAGTACTACATGCATACATACATGACAAACTAGTTCGGTCAACTACATATATGCATTTTCAGGTCAACTCCATATATGCATTTTCAATATATAGAGAGGCTTGAAATATTAACTAGCTAATTCAGGTACCCTGTAATTAATATTCCAGGTGTGAAGATAAGAGAGATATATAGCTAGATATATATACTCGTACATTTTTTTAGGGAAAGATATATGCTTTTTTCTAATCTGGGTTGTTGCTACCTTAATTAGGCCTTGCTTTACGATCAAAATCCCAGAGAAAACCATTCTTTACAGCCTGTGTTTGGCGCACTATTCTTAAAAAGCAGATTAACCAGTACAACCGCATGCCTAGCCAGTAGACATGCAGTATCAGTTTAATTGAACTGAACATCAAGAAAGCATGTCATGATGCCGGTTTGCCAGAAAGGCACTTGTAAGATAATATAATCGATCCTTCGTTGCAAAGGTTAAACTCATAGCTTTCATTCATCTTTTTCTCCAGCATCCGATTCCTTCCGTACGTGTATCAGTTCATGCATGCATGCTGAATTGCAAATCGAACGATCGATGCAAAGGTTAGCAAATATCACTGACATCATGGGCTCGATCATTTCAGGAAAAAGAGCACTATATATCTCTCGTGGGAATTACGCCCTGTTAAAAGGACAAGCTAGGTATCACAATAACTTAAACATTATTCTCGCAAATTTTCCGGCTTTAATTAACAGCTGACCGATATAATTATATACACTAGCTTTAATTAATCGTGCATAGCGAAGCTAGCTAGCATCCGATGGTCGGCCGGCTAATTAAAAATTAAGGGCGGCCTAAAGAATGATTAAAGTAGCGTGCATGCAAGTGGGGAGGAGAGCGATTTGATTAGATAATAGATTAGAGCTTGGACGATTAAGATAATCCGAGCGGTGCGCTGTCTCATCGCCGGGCATGTGCTACCTTTCGTGCTTGTCGCGTTGTGCCGCTCCGTGCGATCCATCCATGGCGTCGTAGCTACTAGCTAATGATAACCTTTTCCGTTAATTAAGCCGTCTGACGTTAGCGCTTGATTATTAATGTCCCACCATTAAGCAGTCTTGCGTCCATTATTTTATCGGATGGGACGCGAAATGAAATGAGCCACCGGCCGGTCTTAGTCTGTGATAACCTAATCCGGGCTAGATACATGCAACCTGCAATGAATGGCCACATTTGCAAGTGCTAGCTCCCATTTGCTTCTTTCGGAGCCGTTTCATGAAATTGTTTGTCCCCCATTTGAGATGTCCTGACTTGGGCCGTGTACTGCGTATCTCCACCTGAAATGGATGCCCTTTCAGCAAATCAGTATTTTTTTTCAGGTAATTAATACTTTTTTCTTCGTGCAATATATTTTTGGCCAAATGTCTTTTATTGAATTATGATTGAGAATGTTCATCTATCTGTCTGAGGGGGAGGATCAGGTTATTTGGGGTCTAGAAAAGAATGGTAAGTTTTCAACAAAATCCTTGTACAGGCACTAATTTGTGTTTGGGGGAGTAATAAGTATGAGAATGCAGCAGGAATTATGGAGAATCGAAGTCCCTTTGAAAGTAAAAGTGTTTATGAGGCAGATGTTGCTGGATAAAATTCCATCTAGAGAGCTGGTGTGGAAAAGGAATGGTCCTGGGAGATAGTAATATGCCCCCATGTGTGGGGAAGTTGAAAATGATGATCATATTATGTTTTCTTGTCCTGTTGCGATGTATGTTTGGTCCAACATCAGAGAGGCACTGGAGTTTACAGTGCAACCAGTTTCGTCAGCTAACCTCTTACATTGGTTGGGAAATATGAGGAGTCAGGAGACGAGTTTGATGTGGTCCGGCGTTGCAGCAGTGTGCTGGTCGCTTTGGCTAATTAGGAACAAGATGGTGATGGAGGGCAAACTAATGAAACACCCAAATGACGTTCTTTACAAACTGATCTCTTGTGTTGCAGTACTGGAGACCGCTCTGGAAGGACCAATGACTGCAGAAGATGGAGTAAGCCATCAATCTTATTAGGCGGACGGCTAGCAATTAAGATGAAGAATCTGCAATTGTTGGCGCCTCGTGCTTTGTCCTTGGGTAGTTCTCTTATTTTGCTGTTCAGGTTCTGTCTGTAATACTGTACGTTTCGGCTGTTGTCTCTCTCTCTCTCTACTCTGAATTTGGTTTTAATAAAGCCGGGCAATACCCTTCTTTTTAAAAAAGAGAGAAAGAATTCTCAATGAGATCTGCCAAAAAGAAAAACCGAGGCATTTGATCTTTCAGATTTGTGTATATACGAACAGTGAGGGCGCTAAACGACCGACGTCCACATTAGATAGGAGCACATAATTGCTTGTTTAGGAGAATATTTATTTATACTCTATACTTAATAGTCTGACTAATCGTAAAGGATACTCCCCTGTGTTCTTAAATATATGTTATTTAGTTTCTTACACTTTCACCAAAACATATCTATAGAAGACTAGATTATCCCTCTTTGAATGATATATTTTACTCTAGTCTACAGTAGTAAATAACATTAGAAATAACTAAAGTGGAGGGGGAGAGATATAGAAGGAAAAATGACATCAAAATTATAGAATGCTATGTATTTTAAAATAAAATTTAAAAGTTAAAATGATACGTATAAAAAAAAGATGAAGTAACTAGGATTCAACATTTCAACGCACATCTTTCTTTTGAAAGTTTTGTTACCTTTTTAATTAAGAGAAATACAATGATATCAAAATGATTAAAGGAATACTATTTATAAGTTTATGGTATATTCTAGGGTATAAACTTCATAAATCATTAAATGTAGCATGGTACAATTTTTTGTTAATGTATTTGTGTTCATTGGACTTACAGAACTAGGAGAACTACAGTGATCAGGCATACTCAACTTCCAGTAAGGGTATGTACAATGAGACCACGTCAGCTGGCTCTTAACTTGTACACATCAGTTTTGTTCTATGTGGATGAGTGAGAAAAGAGGAGAGAGAAGAGAGCTAGCTATTATTTAGTAGTCAGCTTTGCACGGGAGCATAGGTAGATCATTTATGTACAAGAGAGAAAAGATAGTTATTGTATAATATCTAGAGAAAACTTTTAAAGATAGTTATTGTATAAACTAGCTTTTAGATTACTATTAACTACTAGTTGATTTTACTATTGTACTCGCTCACAACCCCATTAAATGTACCGTCTCTACAGCCATCTCTAGGGTGGTTTTTGCAAATTTGTCTACCATCGGTCTCTTGGTGGAGAGCCCGTCTCTGGCTCGTCGCTCGATGCGTAGGAGACCGCAGTAGCTCTGGTTGTACGAGGTGCTCGTCTCTTCGTTGATCCGGTGTGCAATAGTGAGGTTTGATTCCATCTCCTTGCCATACTACTTGCTCCTCCACTCGGCCACAGAGATGAACCGGAAGATGGCCGCCGATTCGGGCTCCGGATTGCGCCGTCCGACTGGCTCCTCCACTCGCGGATCCACCGCCGGCGGTCGATGGTTCAGTGCCCCCAACGTCGTCGTCCCGGGTTCACTCGCGGCAAGCATAGCCCCTGCGGAAGCCCTGTCCGCTGCCCCCATGGCTTCCATGTCCGGAACCTCGGCTACATGTACCGCATATCGCTGTTCGTTCTCTTCTCCGATGGCTGCCCCATTCGGCGATGTCCTAACTTCTTTGATGCCCGGCATCAGGTACTGCATACCGCGCCTCATCCACTTCTCCGAGTGCTGCTCCGTTCGACGATGTACTAAGGTCTTCGCTGCCCGGCAAAACAATGGACGCCTTGATTCTCTTCCCCGAACTCTGAGCGATCGGTTCTTTGTGGACGGTGTTCATGCGTCTGATTGATGCACTTGAGAGGTAACAAATTTCTTGATTCTTCACATTTGTAATAGAAGAATCACCAAACTATCGCCCAAAAGTAGCACGCCAAACAAATGCGATTATTGACATTTACAATTGATGAATCGGTTCCTCGATTTAGAAATTCGATTGCATATTTACACTTTCGATTCGAGGGTTTCATGAGCTACATCTTGAATCGACAAACAAACACCGCCTCAAAATAGTCATTTTGTTGGACATGCGACAACGACAGAATAGCCCAATTGACATTGGGGTGAAGAAACGATGAAGAAGATGGCGATGAAGTTAGGACCGTGTACGACTAATCTGGAAACAAGAAGAAGATGGGAGAGTGATACGTTTGTAAACAAGTGTTTGATATTTCTGTTTGAATTGAATCTAGTTTTGAAATTGGTTTTCTTTGTAGATGAGTGCTTGGTTGAAACACTCTTGTGACTCAATTAGAGGAAACAACAAAAAGGCTAAACAATATTGGTCAGATGTTGCACAAGAGTACAACCTCACTACTCCAAAAAATAGACAGAGGACGAAAAAACAGGTTAAGGAGAGGTGGCACAAGATAAATAAGTGGGCAAGCATGTTCAATGACTGCTATTTGAAGGTTAGGAGGATATACACCAGTGGGTATTCCGATGAAATGTGGTTAGAGAAAGCACACCAGCTATATGAGCAAGAGAATAAGGGATCACATTTCATTTTAATGAATGTGTGGAACATGGTTAGAAATCAGGCAAAGTGGATTAGTTATAACAACCCAATCCAGACTAAGAGGAAGGACATGCAGAAGGATAACAATGTAGAGGGATGTGAAATTGAAGATATTGATCTACCACGGCCAATGGGACAGAAGAAGGCTAAACAAGCTGCATGTGACAAAAAAAGGAAAAACAAAAGAGAGTGCCATTGACGTTGATGAGCTTGAAAGGTTTGAAAAGATTCAGAATGATGTGCATGCTAATCGGCTTAAGCTAATTGAAATGCAAGGAAAGTTAAATAATGAAAAGATGGAGGTATCAAAAATTGCTCTGCAACGAGCAAAGGAAGAGAAAGATGGAAAACTAATTGAAAAGGAAACAAAGATGATGGAAACATATTCTACCCTCCTGAAACAAGACACTTAGGAATGGTGATGATATGAAAGTGAGCATGTTCTTTGCTCTCAAATGTTTCAGGCACAAGTTGTTCCCAGATTTGTCCTAAAATGCAGCTTACTATTATGAAACTGATTTCTATTCTGAAACTTACTATTAGTAATGGTGTAACCTTAGTATTCTCAAATGTGTTCAAACATTATATGGTGTGAAACGATGATGATGTGAATCATGCGTTCAAAGCGTTACGAAGTTTTGTCTGAATATATGGTGTGAACCTGTGTATATCTGTGAACCTGTGCACATATGTGAACCTGTGCACATATGTGAACCTGTTCATGTCTGTGATGTGTGAAAATCTGAAACGGCTCTTCCATTGCAGTTTCGTATGCGCCTTTGTACCATATATATTACAATGTAGTGGTGTTTAGTTGTGTGTTTCTTGCAAAGGCGTTTTTCTCTGGTTACTTGATGAGAATCTTGGTGATCTTGATGCAAAAGTAAGTGATAGTACCGATTGCTCCTATTAGCAAACCTGTATCTTGATTGGTTCTAGTAAGCTTTCTGTGTACCTTTCCGTGTAACAATAATCCAATGACATTGTTCTGTACATCTTTCATGTGCATCGATGTTCTTTGTTCATACATCTGGTAAAGCCATTTTAGTCGAGCATTTCGATCTGTACATCTTCATCGATCTGTTTATGCGAATTTGTGTAGATGCGATTTGAGATCTGTTAGTGCGAATTTTCTCATCTTTCTCAACGGGCTCGGTATCGATAGCAAAGTCATACGTGCTTGGCATCAACTCGATAAGTAATATTCATTTAACTCATATTTATGTGTCATATCGAAATATTCATGTTATAATATTTCTCCATCCAATAGACATGGGCGTTGATGATGGTGATCCGGTTGAATTGGAGTTCGACATGGATGTTGATATGTTCACGATGAAGCGATTTCATCGCCGAAGACCGGTTTATAGATGGTTACCTTGATCGGATTAGCGTGACATATTAAACAAATTGCGGGAAGAACCAAAAGCGGCGTAAGTTCAATGGTAGAAGATATATTCCAAGACCCGTGAAGTGCACATGACGATCTATTTGCTTCCTATTTTTACGATAATCCAATCTACACCGATGAGATGTTAAAGTCGAAGGTTCAGGATGAATCGACCTTTATTTCTACGTATTGTTGAAGAACTTGGGAATTGGTCGCCTTATTTTACCAGTAGAGTCGATTGCATGGGAAGAGAGGGCCTGTCACCCATTCAAAAATGTACTGCTGCCATTCGTATGCTAGCTTATGGTACTCCGGCGGACGAACTGGATGAGAATCTGAAAATCGCAGCAAGCACAGCACTAGAAATTCTAGGAAAATTTGCTGAAGGAATTATTACGATTTTTGGAGAACAGTATTTGCGACCACCAAATCAAGATGAAGTGGAACAACTTCTACAAATTGGAGAATCTTGTGGATTTCTGGTATGCTTGGAAGCATAGATTGCATGCATTGGCAATGGGAGAAATGTCCAGTAGGGTGGAGAGGTTCTTTTACTCGTGGAGATAAAGGGGTGCCAACCATGATCTTGGAGGCGGTAGCATCACAAGATCTAAGGATATGGCATGCTTTTTGGGCAACTTGGATCGAACAATGATATCAACGTTTTAAATAAGTCACCATTGTTCGTCAAAAATTAAGAGGAGAAGCTCAAGAGTCCAGTTTGTTGTGAATGGAAATAAGTACAACACGGGATATTATCTTGCCGATGGAATATATCCCGAGTGGGCTGCGATCATGAAAACAATACCGAGTCCTCAAAACGATAAGGATCGATGTTTTGCAGCACATCAAGAAAGTGTAAGGAAGTGTGTGGAATGTGCATTCGGCGTCCTGCAATCCCGATTTAATATTATACGTCGTCCAGCACGCATGTGGAAGAGAAAAGACGTTGTGAACATAATGATATGTTGTATTATCTTGCACAACATGATCATTGAAGATGAAAAAGAGAAGGCAAAAATCCATATTGACTTGAACGTGAACCCGGGAGCATCTATTGCACTGCCACCTGAAGTGAGCACCCAAGTTAATCCATGTTTTGAGGACGTGTTACGAAGAAATTCACAACTTCAGGATAGTTCGATGCATACCGCCCTCAAGAAGGATTTGGTTGAACATATATAGGAGCGATATGGTAAAAAGTAGTATCAATGTTATAATTTTAAATTTCTAATGCCTAAATTGTATCCAATTATTACGAGTTTAAAAATAATACATATTTGTTAAACCATTGTGACCATACGTGCAACTTGTGCAAGTGGAGTAGCAAGTCCAGTACCTGTACGTGCAAACCATACGTGCTCGGCAACAGTAGCTGCGTGCTCCGCATCAATAGAAATTCATGCGCAACAGATCCAACAGTATTAAATTCAACTACACAGGATACATTTAATAAGAGACGACGTCTAGAGACAGTCCATTGTACCGTGCAGTCTCTTAACTGTTTCTTATATTTGGAAAACCGGTCCATGGTCTCAGGGTTGTACATGCCCTAACGATCGATGCGGTACCAAAGCCCAAAGGTAACGCAAAGCCCGGGGGGACACTTGTCGATCAGCAGAAGAACAGTCGGTTGCACTGGACCAACTAGCGATGCTGCACGAAAGGCGGTGGCACGTGGGAAGTGGAGGCGGCCCGGGAGAAAGGGCCACGCCCACACGTGGGAGGCGGCCCCCGTACGTAAACAGCAATGGTGTTGCTACTGCTTGCTAGCGCGCGCAGCCGTGCTGAGGGAAACGTCACGTCGAATCTTTGGTGCCGCGACGGGCCGTGGGCCAGCCGGCGCGAGGCGCGGCCACGTGACGGTGCCGGCGATTGTGCCCCCGGGCGGTCACTCGTGCCGTCACGTCAACTAATTGTTGCCTCCGCTGCCGTTCGGGGCACTGTGCCACTTCGGTGGCCCATTCTTGCTCGCCGCGCGCTGAACGTTCGGCTGTCGCATTAGGACCAGGGAGTGTACTTCTAGGCGTGTTCCGCGTGGACAAATAGGGAAACAACAGTTAGGACTAAGGTCCTGTTTGAATTCATTAGTGTTAATAGTTAGCTGGTTAATAGCTAATAACTAGCTAACTATTAGCTGGCTAATTATTAGTAGTGACTGTTTAGATCCACCTGCTAATAAAATTCACAAAATCAGTCAATTAAAGAGAAATGATCATAATGCCCTTTTAGTAGGATAGTAGACGAGTTGACAGGGACGCTCGAGTGGATAGGGTTGAAGGGATGGCAAAAGTGTCAATTGACTATCTATTAGCAGCTTTTAGTAGGATACAACCTGCTAATGAACTAATTGTTAGTAAGGTGAGTTGCTAATAATTAGCATGTCTATTAGTATGCCTGTTTGGATCCATAAATATTAATTTTAGCAGCTAATTATTAGTGCTAATGGATCCAAACAGGCCCTAAGTACAATAGCAAAGCCAACTAATGACTAATAGTAAACTAAAAATCAGCTTTTACAATAACTGTCTCTAAATATTGTCTCTAGATGTTGTGCAATAACTATATTTTCTCTCTTGTACATAAATGATCTACCTATGCTCTCGTGCAAATCTGGCTACTAAATAAGAGCCAGCTCTCTTCTCTTTCCTCTTTTCTCACTCCGCCACATAGACCAAAACTGATGTGTACAGACTAAGAGTCAGCTGACATGATCTTATTGTACATGCCCTAAGGAGGAGAAGCCGGACCTTTTCTAATCTATTTATATTTTTTACTAATCTAGTTTAACGTGAACGTAATTGTAAAAAAAATTATTTTTTAATTATAAAAAACATTGACAGGTGACGTGTATTATCTGACAAACTTATTATTAATAGATGGTGTTAAGCTAAGACAGTATGTAGAAATCAACCGCGCTCGAGCATCGAGCCTGAGCTGTGGGTATCTGCCAAGTCGCCTTGCCGCGGTAGATACAGGCTGTAGCAGGGTTCACAAAACCGACGAAAACCGCGGTTTTCGAGCGTACCGTTGAGCTTCGAAATCAAAAACCGTTCGGTAAACCGGTCCATTCAAAAAAAAATTTGAAAAAATTTATGCGCTTGGTTTTTCGTCAAAAACCGCTCACAAAAACCGTTTTGCGATGAACATTTAATTGGCAGCGGTTTTTCGCGAAAAACCGCGGTTTTTCTATATTTTTTTTTATTTTTCAGAAAAAAATTGATTTATTAACCGTTCGGTTTTTGACGGTTTTGAGTAGTTTTCCGAGCGATTTTTGCGGTTTTTATACCGCGAATTTCGATGCGAATTTCGAAATTCGGTTTTGTGAACCTGGGCTAGTCCTGGCCGTACCGTAGTACTGATTTGTTTGTATTGCTGTGACGGACTGGTCCAGAAGTGCGCATTCGTGGGCTCCAATATGAGGCAAGATAACCTCACCACCAAACTGCAAAGCAAATCATTGCCCAGGCCTATTTGTGATTTCGCAGGATGAGCAATTGCTCATTTCATTTGCTCTTCAAATCAAAGAAAGGGGCGGCGTAGAAACTCGTACGGGGTTTTCGTAGAGCATGCATGACTCGATTTTATTTATTATGCCTTCTGTGTGTTCAGAAAGCGAGGTACTCTCGTAGTGTTGTTGTTTTTTGACAAAAGAAGAAGAATAATTGAGGATGTTCGTGCCTTCGTGGTGCTGCATAAGAACCAGCATGTGCGGCGAGTATATTCGTCGACGACCGCAGAAAGTGCTGCAATTGAGCTCGGCAAGATTTTTTTTCTCACCGAAATCTTTGAACCGAAGGAATCAGAGGACATTTGGCCTTCTGAAATCCGTGTGCCGATTGCCAAAGGATTTGGCGCATTTTTGAACTTGTCTCAGAAAGCAAGTAATTGAGAACACGAACAGAGAAGAAGAAGAAGAAGAAATGATTTGAGCTTTACCTGTACACATCAACATGTACACCAACAGAACTTCAGAATCGCGGATAGAGGGGCCCGGAAAAGCAGAACACGCGGGAGCAGCAAAATGAACACGAACACTCAACTTTTCCTGTCGTAAACAAAATAAATAAGTTACTATGATGCACAAAACGAAGAAAAAACATCAAAGACAAGTTGATCTGACCTGCTGCTACCCAAAAGAAAAGGAGAAAAATGTTTAAAAGTTTACAGAAGAGAAATGGCAAAACGTAAGTATCTGGAGGGTTACACAAACAAAATTACGGTGAGAAGCTGCATGACGGGTTAGGTGCTTTCGTCACACATTATGCTAGCAACACAGGTTGTGCATTTGATACCAGCGCAACCCCAAGGAAACCTAAAGACTCGCTCGTTTAATCAGAAGTACGTACAAGCAGTTTCCACTCTGCTAATTTGCTTGTCGACAAGCTCACTGTTGGGCAATTCTCCTATCTAAACATGGTCAGCACTGGAAGGATCCAACGGGTTACTCAAGAAGCGGCCTTGGCAACATCTTTACGTGATCGGTTGTACTTCATGTGGCTCTCCACAAGCTGGCCAGCAGCAAGAGCAGCGAGGAGCGAGAGCTCGCCAGCGAGTACGCTGCCAGCTACAATGGTAGCCAAAAGCTTAGCATTTGCCCCGGGTGAGTCATGATTTGAACCCTTCACACCAAGCAGGTGCAAACAAGCGGCCTGCGAGGTAAGACAAGTGCCACCGCCGATTGTACCCACCTGAGAAAGTAAAATTGAACCCATTTTAACATGGACAAATTACTCAGACAAATGAACTATTAGTGAAAGAGATTGTACCACCCTCATGGTCGAATTGCAGATTACAAAGCAGAACATCAAACGATTCAACAAGATCTTTAGGTTAGAGATTTTATCGCTCCAATAAGACTATAGATAACAGACTATGCTATAATCTACGTAGAGCAGATACTTAATCCCAGTAGCAATGGGAATTAAAAAGGGAAAAAAATCACCTCAATGGACGGCATGGTCACAGAGATGTGAAGATCGTCGCCGTCATTCACTGCCTCCAACATTGTGATGCATTGTGAGCTTTCAACATTTTGCGCAGGATCCTGGCCAGTAGCAATGAATAAGGCAGTCACAATATTGCTTGCATGGGCATTAAAACCCCCAAGGGCTCCAGCTACAGCTGATCCAGCAAGATTTTTTATAATGTTTAGCTCAACGAGTTTTTCTACAGTGGTCTTAAGAACACTCTGCACAACTCCTCCTTTAATTGTAGCCTCACAAACAACAGATTTCCCACGACCTTCTATCCAGTTTACAGCAGTAGGCTTCTTGTCTGAACAGTAGTTACCTGATATGAACAAAAATGGTGATAATAGGTACCATGGTCCCAGTGCTAGTGCTAAATTGGTCTACCATAAAATATCTCATTAAATAATATTACAGTAAATTTGCTCTGAGTCGAATGAAAACTAGTAGATTCACTGCTTTTATGTAATCATAGCAGTTTGCATTTTTTTTACACTTGAGGTATAGAAGCAAACAGCAAGTGGATAGACAGACTGAAATCCACCAAGCAACTTGGTCTAGTGACACAATTTGCTCAAGGTTACAGCAGTGCTAGACGAGGCAAAAAACTATCTTGGAAGCATCAATCAAACACTTCCTTTGACAGGTCATGCCTAACATTTCTAGTAAGAACTTGAATGTAAATGTTTTAATTATCTGCTAAAAGGATGCATTAGCTTTTAGCGAAAGAATGCAAAATTAACTGCAGTTTGCCATAACAAAGGGCAGAATTGAAACCAGATACGCTGATGACATCCATGTCGGGGAAGTCATTCCACAGGTAGCCCAAGACATTTTCAACACCTTTTGACACCATATTCATTCCCATAGCATCTCCAGTACTACAGGTAAACCTCACGTATAGGTTCCTCCCAGCTAGTGCACACCGAATACCTTGCAGTCTACCAAATCTGCTGGACCTGTGGAGATCAAACAATTTGGGTGTTACTTCTAGCTGCTACAGAAGATTATATGAAGAGTATTAATTTCATTAAGAAAGCAAAGCAATGGAACATACATTATATTGGAAGGATGTAAAGAATACTGTAAAATAAGCATGTTGGTTAATTATCTCCAAGGAAAATTGCCCTCATAAGTATGAATACGATTCATGCAGAACTATGTGTCGGATATGATATAAGGAGGATAACAAACATAGTGAACAGATGAAAACAATCACATAAGGAATAAAATAAGTTTGGTTTCACAATACAACCAGTGTTCAAACATTGGTACCAAATTAACAAACATCATATAGTGCCATCTGAAAAGGTTGTGTGTCATGTGCCACATCCACATTTAAGATTCGAACACATCCACATTTAAGATTCAAACATGGAATCAATATGCACAGCCTCAATGAGCAAATGCCAGCAGCAAATTCACATTGTAATGCCGGAAAGGTGTATCATTGACTATATACTTTGGAAGAATGCAAAGTGCCTGAACAGATAATTCAAGCTGTCTAGGACAATCATTGAACAAATTATATTTAAATATCAGAAATCAGACGAAATGTATAAAAACACTAGGTTTTGAACAAGAGCAGCAATACATCCATGTGTCTAAGGTCTGAAGAACTGGGAAAAGAAAACAGAGCAAATTGGTGGAAATATCATAAAGGGTCATAACTGTTTTATAGTAGGGAAATGATATTTGGTAAAACAATGTAAACAAGAACATTAGGAAAGTATGTACTACATGCTTAATTTAAAATACAACAATCAAATACTCAAACACAACCTTCCTAAGAAGCTGATCCATGCAACAAATACTATGGAAGATCCTAAGCTAACACATCCACATGGCAATGACTTTGAAAAGGAGAATTCAATAACTCCTCAATTTCTCAAGACTTTCAAAGAACAGAAAACAATAGTGTAAATAATTCCCTAAATAATGAAACAGTGTAAGCAAACAATAAGCTAAAGCTAAATAGTACTAAACGACTAGTAATGGGAAACTTCTAAAAATAAACCAACAATTACCTAGAGGTTCCAAACAACGCAAGACGACAATTGTCCAAAGCTTCTAGATAACACAGACCGACACTGATCTAAATCTTCTAAGAGCAGACTGACAGTTACTAGGCGGTAACGAAAAACCTTCCGAAGAGTGACATTAACCTGAACGTTCTGCACACCATAAACTGACAGTACATATGTGTACCCTGAACCTCTGGAGGAGAGTGGATTCACACTCGCTAAACCTTTATGGTACACAAAATGATGATAAATCCACATGCTCTGAAGTTTGAACAGCGCAAACCGACAATTCAATGACATTCCCTGCAGTTCAAACGAACGCAAAGCGACAATACAAGGTCAACGCTTCATAAAGGTATAAACTGGCATTATTGGGATTTAGCTAGCAGTAGGCTGTTACAACTGTTAAAAGGAAAAGCATGGAAGCATCTCTCAGCAAGTAATTGTAGTTGCCTTATCCAGTGCGTGTGCAATGAGCCAAAGCCAATACCCTGTGGGCTCTACCCTTTCATGAACCAAATAAGAAAAGGTCTTGCTTTGGTGGACAATCACCTGAACTTAAAATACCATGCAGTTCTAGCTATCAACATCACACAATTACTCAAACAGCACATGACAACCTTAAAATAAACCAAAAGAGTACATTTTTAACTATCAATCACACTATACATGTCCATTGTCAAGCAAAATCACATAACACTTTCAGCAAGCATGCAAATCAACAGGCAGATCAATGGAGAATGATGTCTACCTATTGAAGGCAGCACCCAGCGCCTCAAAATTGGCAGGAGCCTCAACAAACGCCTTGAGCTCCGCTGCCCGCTTGGCGGAAGGCAACTTGACGGCGGGCGCGCGGGACATGCCGTCCCGGAGCAGCACGCTCACGGCGCCCCCGGACGCCGCAATGGCCCTGCACCCGCGGTTGACGCTGGCGACGAGGCATCCCTCGGTGGTGGCCATGGGAACATAGTACTCGCGCCCGTCCAGGAGCAATGGGCCGGCGACCCCGACCGGCAGCTGCACGTACCCGACGGGCATCTCGCAGCATTGCCCGAGGATGGCCTGGTAGTCCATCCCCTCGAAGGGGAGCCCCTCCACGCCCCGCCCTGTCATCCGCCGCAGCGCCTCCCGCCTCAGCCTGGCCGCGCGGCTGCAGTCCCCGAGCCGCGACTCCAGGTGGTGCGACGGCAGCGCCCCGGACACGACCGCCGCGACGATCTCCTCGTCCCCGCCCTCCATCCCGTCAGGCATTGGCGCGGGCGCATCGGCGGCGGGCGCAGGCGCTCGGGAGGCGTCGCCGCCGCCGCTGGCGGGGGCCTCGGGCTGCGCGAAAGGGACACCGAACAAGCTGAGGAGGTACACGACGGAGGCCAACTGGCACACCACTGTGGCGAACTCGCGGCCGCCGAGGGGGAACCTGAGGGGATGGTCCCTGTGGCTGCAGAGGCGGAGCAGGTCGCAGGAGGAGAGCACAAGCGAGATCATCGCCAGGCCGTTGGTGACCCGCATCGGGAGGGGCAGCGCTCCCGCGGTGAGGACCCTCCCCGCCGCCGCGATGCGGCCGCCGGCCCGGCGCACGTCCATTCGCGAGGCTCCGCTCGCCAACCCGCAGGCGCCGCCGAGGTCGAAGGAGGGGGGCGGGGATCGGACGGCCGGTAGCGGGGCGTTTGTTCTTGGTGTACACGGAAAGCGCAGCGGGCGGCAAAGCAGGTGACCCCGGGGCGCGAGTTCAGTTCAGATGTTCGGCGTGACAGGGATCGAACGGACAGGGCCTCGAACGGGGCCTGCGCGGCCGGCTGTTTCTTCCTTTCTTTTCTTGCAAGCCGAGGACTGGGAGGAGGATGGATTGGTCATACGACTCGTGTATCCTTTCTTTTCAGGTATGCTAATCTTAGTAGCAGTCAGATGGACGACTATGGCATATACAACTCTAGGGGGCTCAACGACAAACTTCTACACATTTTGTTTGGTAGCACCGTAGCAGTGCATACGCAAGAGTGTGAAGAGTTTTGGAATTAGATGTGGTATGCACTCACTGGAGCACGAGAAATTCGTGTGAGATTTTAGAAGACCCGTCAAGGATTAATACATGAGTGTATGTTTTCCTAGTAAGCCGGAGAAGGAAGTAAAGCGTATTGTAAAGAGTCTTACCGGCGAAAGGGAAACATAAGCCCCCACAAAAAATAAAAATTGCAAATTTAAAAACGTCCTCGTTATATCTTTAGTAAAAAAAATCTTCTCGTTGTGATAAATGGTAATACCTTCTTCCTTCCTCCGCTTCCTTTCTCTCTCGAAGTCTCTCTCGTCGTGACACTTAGCGTTATCCCTTTCATCCCCTTTCCTTTTCCATTCTCTTCCCCTTGAACTCAAAATAGTTTTTGTTTTTCAAATTCCCACCCAAGTTCTTGATTTGAAACTTTTCGAACCGAATTTTTGTAATTGAAACTCTTTGAACTGATTTTTATTTCTGAATTGGAAGTTTTCGGAGTTGAAACTTTGTGATTTGAATTTTTTTTTGATTTGAAACTTTCTAATTTGAGTATTTTTTATTTTACATTTTTCGAGTTGAAATTTTCTGATTTAAAATTTTTAGATTTAAAACTTCCTAATTTTAAACTTTTCGATTTAAATTTTTTCGAGTTGAAACCTTCTAATTTGAATTTTTTTGATTTTTTTAGTTGAAATTTCTCGTTTAAATTTTTAAATTTTCTAATTCATTTTTTTAATGTTAGAGAGGATGAAAAAGACGTGGGAAAGTGAATAAGGAAGAGGGAATGGAAAAATATGGATATAGCAGATGACACATAGCATTTTAAGATAGTGTTTTTAAATTATTTAGTTTCAGGTACCCTCGAACCAGTGGTTTCCGTGATGAACAGCCCCTCGCTTGATTAACCTAAAAAATGATAGTAATAAACCACTAACACTGCACATTGGTTTACAATAGTCGACAAATGAACAGAATCCAGTGGAGACACTGCAATAGCTTAACGTAGACAAATTATATGGTTTTTTTAGTACATAATTGCAATTCAATTGTCTGCAATTAATCCCATTGGAACGTATAAAAACACACCTCACAAACTAATTGACCAACAATAAACATATTTTGGAGTCTTCTGAGAGAGTGCGCTTGCACTTCTCTAATTATCTAGCACATAATTAGCTATTGTTTACTTACAGCCCAAAAAATTAGTTTTATCTTACAAGTATTAAGGGTCTGTTTGTTTTTGCTGTCGATTCTCCAAAAACCGATTCTAGATTGTATATAAAAAAACTGATTCTAGATTCTGAAATGACATTTGGTGGGTAATTAATTAGAACTTTCGGTGACATTTTTATATTTGTATTCTTCAGAATCGACATAAACACATATAAAGTGGATTGTTGATTCTAATGTATATGAGTGGGCTAGATTGTAATAATCGATTCATAGATTCAGACTGTTTATTTTTTATTCATCTTTGAGGCCAGAATTCACAGAAAAACAAATAGGCCAAAACAATTGGCATATAATCCATTGTAATGTTCAGCTCCCATGTATAAATGAAAAGTATAATTATACAAAAAAAACACTTAAAAAACACATATACATTCAGTTTCTTGATAATCGATGTTTAATGCAACCATGAACTTATAAAAGAATATGTATATTAAATTAGTAATGCACAAACACTGCGATTTCATTCGAAAATTCGTAGGGATTCTTCGCCAAAATGATGCTGTGTTAGTGTGTTCTGGTCTAGGCTGGGAAACGAGTTGGGTTCCCGTAGCAGGGTGGCGCCAGCCGAACGCGAGAACCCGGCCCCAATCACAATCCCCTTTCCCCTCGTCGTCCTCCGCCTCGCCCCAATCCCGATTCACTCCACCTCCGCCTTCCCCAATCCCCTCGCGCGGCGCCCGAGGAGGGGGGTCGCAGCGAGCGAGGGTCCCCTCCGATCCCCGCCGCGAATCCACCGATCCGTCCTCTTCTCTAGTCAACACTCCTTGACGGATGGCTCTGCAGCAGCAAGCGGGGTCGGCGTCCGGGTCGGCCTCGGCGTCGAGCTCCAGCTCGGGGCTGCACCTGCTCGCCTCGCCCTTCGGGGACACCACCTACACCAAGGTCTTCGTCGGGGGCCTCGCCTGGGAGACTACCAGCGACAGGCTCCGCCGCTTCTACGAGCGGTTCGGGGACATCCTCGAGGCCGTCGTCATCAGCGACCGGCACTCCGGCCGCTCCAAGGGCTACGGATTCGTGAGTGCCCACTCCTCTATTCGTTGCTGTTGACTCTGCTTCTACATGTTGTTTTTTCCGTGGAAGCGCTGGAGCAGTGTTGGCTTACGAGTTACATGCGCGCAGGTGACATTCCGCGACCCCGAGTCGGCGAGGAAGGCCTGCGAGGACCCGACGCCGGTGATCGATGGCAGGCGGGCCAATTGCAACCTGGCGTCGGTAGGCCGCGCCCAGCCTCCCGTGTCCCTCGGTAGTATTCTCCTCTAATACCTATTTGCCCTAACTTGGGTAACATGTAAGCACATTTTGAGATAAGTGTGTCAAAGACTAAAGTATTTCTTGCTAGCAAGTTAATACACCGGGGTTGCTGTATATTGGTGTTTTCTTCTGTAAACTAAATCAATCAGTTATACCATGGTGCTTACTCTGGAATTCAATTAATCCCCATATATCCTCCACTAAGTAATACATCTATGGAAAGTAAAGAGCCAGGCCTTCTTACTTAGGTTGCAATCACATCAAAGATCAATACGATAACGAGAATTCCAGTACACATATAGGATTAATGTCTATGGTGTTCATGCATTTTACTTACAAGTTGTAACATGCTGGTTCTCATGGGCATATGATGGCTGTAAATATGGGTGTGTTTGGTTTGTGCCCCGACAAGCCCTACCAAAATTTGGCTGGCCAAGGTTTTGGTTGCCCAAGGTTTGCCCAAGAATTGGCAAGAAAATGTATAGCATGTGACCAAAGATCTATTGGCATGCTAAAATTTGGCAACTATCTAAACAAGGGTCAGTTATTGGGGTCGTGCCAAAAAATCGGTAGGGCAAGTCGGGGGCACAAACCAAATATACCCAGTCATTCTGGCCACCTTCTTCCAATTCATGGAGTTGCTCATGTGGTTATAACAGTGTTCTTTCTAGTTTCTATATGCATTTGTTCTGAAAACATTCATTCTCTAATCTCTATAGGGCGGCCAAGATCAGCTGGGTCCTACTACGGTCTTCCAGTTCCAAGGGGAATTTATGTAGGGGGTTATGGTCAGCACCGACCACTTCCACTTGGGTACTACCAAGGATACCCGGTTCCACAATACGGGTAAGATCTATGCGATATGACTCATTAACTTTCCCAATGCTACTTCTTTATAACAAAAGTTTCTAGTAAATTTAGCGGGTTGATGATGTATCACTGATGCTAATTAACTGGCATATAAGAAAGTGTATTTAGAATTTCCATCTTGTTCTTAGTGACCTATTGATGACTTTCAAGTTGTTCTCAGGCAGCTTGTTCATAACTTTTGAATTGAAATTGTTCGTGTTTTATATTTTGTGGGACCTTGCATTGCAAACATTAACTAGATTCCAAACTAGTATACCTTTGCCTAAAATTTTCTTACAAGAAATACATTTTTTTAATTACTGAGCATTGTTGTACTCGATTAGAGAAACATATGTGAACCATGGAATCACAATGCCACCAACATTTTTAAATATATATGCTCTAGCTTTTGCTCATTTCCCTTATTCCCCATGTATCACCTGGGCACAAAGATACGACGGAATGCGTTTAAGCTGACCAGGTAAACGTCATTGAATTAGGCCTTTTTTTCCCTTCGATATTGAATAATTGTGAAGAAATACTAGTTGCTATAAGTAGGGGTTTACTAGATCAAAGAATGACAAACTTTCTTGATATGTGAGAATTAAAGAGAAGTCACATTGATTGTTGTGGTTCACAATATATGTGGATTATATTTTTCTACTGTCCTGGTCAATGTGGAATGTCCTATACAGTCTACTTTTCTTACTGGAATACAGTCTACTTTTGGTGTATTTGCACATTGGCATGTCCAGGTTTTGTCTTTCCATTGTTTACTCTGATGAGGCTGCTAAATTTCTCCTCCTCATGAGCTATACTTTTGGTGACAGTAAATAGTACGCTATCTACTCAGTGTAGCTTGCTCATGGGCTGTCTCCCTTTATCATACCCATCCCATTCTTTTTACCCCCTCTTTTAAAAATGATAAAAAATCAAGTTCATTTGTGTTTATGGAGCATAATATTACTGTTTGGAAACCAATAAAAAGTGCATTCAGTTCATTGTCTTCTTTTTGCAGTTACACTACATATGGGACTGAATACATCTATCCACAGGTTAAAGTGTAAAAAATATTAATTTTAATTCTTTTCGCACAACATAAGAGTTGTACAAAGCATCAACCGATCCTGACAAAAGATCTCGTTGTAGGGTACATTAAACCCATATGTTGGTCAGCAATACGTTCCAATTTATGGAGTCCCAACCACAGCAAATACTGCTAACCAACCATTTAGCCAATTGAGCCCATCCATTTCTGGTGTGGCCAATGGTTATGTGGCAGTGAATGGTTACAATGTGCCAGGAAATCAATTCGTGCAGCTCACTGCATCAAATTATAACAATACATCGCCAACACCTCGGCCCACCATTCAGGCTCCCTTTTTAGTCGGTAAGTCATATCCATCTCAAATTTTTCAGTATTTAATAGGCCTTTTTGTCTTTCTAAAGAAAAATTGATATGCATGGAGCCTTTCAAGTAAGCTGGAAATTGTCTACCACTTATTTATGTTCAGTGAGTGTGCATCTCATATGGTTTTCAAGTTCACATGCAATGTGACATGCTCATGTTAACCATCATAAGTTTCATTTAGCTTGTGTATGTTTTTGTTCAGATCAACACAGGAGTTGTAGTTGGCAATTTTCTTTGTCATTTTATGGCCATATAACTGTTTTAGAAATCTTTCTTTAATGGTTGTTTACAAATATTAAGTTTCACTAATAACATGACAAATGAGATCAGTAAGTATTTCAGCAGAGGTAACAGGCAGTTCTTTGTAGTGATGTTCTTTGCAGTAATTGAACTACATTCATTTCTCCGGGTAAGTTCAAAGCACATAAGAATGCTCGGTGCGGGTATCTACTTTGTGGTTTTTCATCTGTATAATTCTCTCCAGTGATGCCACCACCGGTTCTAATGGATTTTAAATTTTCAATTGTCAAATTGGTTCTGTAGCATAGTACATCAGCTTCTTGAAACTCCTTTTAACAATCTATACACCTGAAGCTAGTGCTTGGTAATTAATTGAAGTTTTCACATGACTATGCAAGTCTGCAACTAATTACATTCACTAAGCAAGATATTCTTTCGCACCAAAATTATTATGCTAACATGAATATAATTGTCCATTTGTCTTCCCACACATTTTCCAGTGTTCTATTTAAGTGCTCCTTTGTGAATATTTCTTCATTACTTGGCTGCTGTTGCAGCACCAGTCCCCACCCATCCGCACTTAGTCCTCCCAGCCCACTCACCGCAGTTCACACAAGCTAGTGGTTCAGACCAAAGAGCAAGCTGAACTATGCACCCCAAACATTTGTACCTTGAGGTTTGCTATGTCTGGATTATTGTCATCTTTGATTGTTGACTGTCTGGCTGTAACTGACACTAGAGTTTTTGGTTCCTAACAGGTACCCTTAGATTGCAGCAGGACTAAAAGAGCAGTGCTGCTGTATTTGCAGCACTCGTTCTTACCTGGCAAGAAATCATCCTTGCATAAAGGTACTAATCTTTACCCAATTGAGAAATCACCCTTGCATTCATGAGGTACCAATCTTACTGCATTGAGAAATCACCCTTGCATTCATAAGGTACCAATCTTATTGACAAATCATCCTTGCATTGATAAGGTTGGTACCAACCTTACTGTATTGGTCTACTGCCCTTCAGATGCATCTAGTTTCAAAACAAACAATGGAGCTACCTGTTGGTTGTAACTTATCAGAAGTAGCACACTTTGTTGTTAATTTGCATGTGCTTCTCCCCTAGGCGACCGTCTAGTCCGCCTAGACTCTAGGCGCCGGTTTGCTGCCCGCCTAGCGCCTAGCGGAACATTGCGTGTACTCATAGCTGTATTCCTTAATTTGAATAAGTTTATGAAGGTCTGCTAAAATGTCCCAACAAGTCTTTCATAAGAAATCAGGGTGGTGATGCTTTTCCAAAATCAATCTTACTGAAACAATTGCTTGACACCAATCCAGGAAATCCATTCTTTATTTTCCATATTAGATTTATTCAGATGGGTAATAATTAAACAATTGCTTGATTCCAATCCAGGATCTTTATTTTCCATATTAGATTTATTTAGATGGGTAATAACTATATTTATGGCATTCACCGTTACTGTAAAGATACAGGCTAAAGATCCAACTGAATATTCCAATCGGTTGGCTTGTGTGAATCTGTTTCCGCTAAAATGGAAAAAATGTCCAGCAGAACTGTAGGACTATATTTCATGGTGTTCTTTCTGTCTGCATGTCTGTCATCCCGTTTCTAAATACACATTGGAGAATGGTTTCTTTATGCATGTTGAGCTGTTGGCCAGAATATGGGTGGGGCCCAAATGCATACAGATAATGATCTAACCGTGCGCGCATGCACACTCATGTGTGTCTGTTTTTTAATACCATTGTTACTGTCATTTATACATTCTCGTTTTGTTGTTTTGGGTTCTGTTCCTGCAATTTGATTGTTACTGATGGGTAATTATCGTGATGAAACTTCTGCAGGTTGTCCTTATCATGGTCAGCAGATGTACCTGGAAATCATGAAGTTGTCCCGATGGATGGGGCAATGACCCAAGAGCAACGGTTGCTCTTGTCAGTTTTGCTTGGTTTAAATCGTATGTCCTGATGGGACTGTGATCATTGGAGGAGCGTGAAGCGCTAGATACAGCATTATTGATCCTGTATCTGACAGCTTATGGAGATATAATGGATGCTGGAATGGAGTCCAGCACCCTGTAAGATTGATTAATCCCCATGGATTAGTCATGATGGCACTCAAATGATTGTTCATCTGAAGAATCATCTAGTTAGTGTGTGGTTGATTATGTCCCAAGGTTGGAGTATCGCAAAAGCCTAACAGTAGTCCGTCTTGTGTGTGTTGTCATCGTCGTGATCTATGCCTGTGGTTGGTACTCTTCACCAGCCCTTGGAGTTAATTTTATGGGGAACCTAATTGTGGTGCTTCACTCAGAGCTTACCCAGCATGTTTCATCCAAATTGTAGTTGGAGATGGTCCAGCGTCTGTTTCCCACTGGTAATCGGAGCTGCTCCGCGTCGTTACCCAACTGGTAATCAGATTAAGAGGTATTCTTATCTGTGGTGTAATTAGCCTCGGTACCAGAACTGTTGTTTTGTGTGTCCCATACGTATTAGTTAACTTCTGCAGTGCTCTGTGCTCGGTAGTTCCGAGAACGGAGCCTTGTTGTGCTAAAATAAAACCGTCGGATGAGAGCCCCGTGATGTGGGGTCTCATTGGGATTTTTCAAAACTTACGGTTATTAAAACATGTACTGTTGGTACAATTGAGCTGTGCAGTCGTGTATTGAGTGAACTAGGGATTTAGGAAAAGAAAAGGTGTTTTCTGCACGATATCGTTGCTTTATGCTCTTGAACTATCAGCTGTTCTACCGATGTTATTTGTACGTTCATCTGGTCTGCGAACTAGAAAATTGCCCAAGATTTCATTATGCTGCGTTACTTGTGGCTAGGGTTTGTTAAAAGCTTTTCGGCTGGATGGAGAAGTACCAGCTGTCAAGTTTAATCTCTTCTGCTGCAACCATAAGAATAAATAAAGAGTACAAATAAATTCCCTTTCTTATGCAGGCATCAGTCCCTGATGCTCCTGATACCGCATTGAGTGCTTCGTAAGTATACAAATGTACTAGTTTACATCCAAGGTGTTCTACCTTCAGGGGCCAGTCATGTCACATTTAGACCATGTTTGGAGGGTTTAAAGCCAGTAAGTACTCTAAACAGCTCAGTTTTTTTATGGCTTTTAACATAAACCAAAAGCTATATATAACTACTAAAAGCAAAAAAGCTGAAAGTTGCTGCTTTTGCAGCATATTACTAAAAGAATTAGCTATTTATTAAATGGTCTCTGGTAAAAAGTTACTGCTATTTTTCAGCTTATAAAACTAAAAAATAGCTTTTCAGAAAAGCTACAGCTCCCTCAAACAGACCCTAAGTTGCTGATGACGGCTCTTCAATGGAACACACTCCAGCTTGAATGCTAATGAGGATTAAATCAACGTGCTTGCATGGCAGCGTAACCATTTTATTCCGTAAAGCCACCTTGTGAGAGCTTATGGTTGAAAACAGCCATCATACAACTCTTAGATGGAGATTGGGATATCCAGTTTTGGTCTTGTACTTCTCGAACAGCTCTTGCATTGCAACAACGAATTGTTCGTGGACTTCATTTATCTGCCAACACCAGGGCATACTGCATTTTAGAGTTTTAAGCAAATGCATAATTTTAATTCTTGCCCTCACCGTTGCAAAGCAATACAAACCAAGATAATATAAACGATGAAAGTAGGCAATTGAATCAACCTCGAATGGTTCGGATCCAGTCGGAATCCCAGCTTCTCCACTTAAACATGTTTAAGTAGAAATTTTGTAACTTTTGTAGGGGGTTATGTGTAAAAATGTGTTTAAGTGGAGGAAGTGAGATTCCGCCTAAATCTGGACTATTCAAGGTCGATCCAGAGCTCCTGTTTGTCTACTTTCATCTTTTCACCATATTCGCCATCTAGTATCCTACTTTCCATGGCTCTATTATCTTCTTAAAAAATGATTTCCCCTTCAACTAACTGCACTTCAATGTGAGGTAATTCAACCATCTCACTATATTATAAGACTTGTGTTTAATCTATAGAATGCACAGATGCCCTTATGAGCTACTCAGGTACCTATTTGCTCTCATTTTACAAAGCAAAGCAAAACTGCATCGAACTAACATGTGCTCAAGCGTTTTTTTTTCCTGGCAGAATGCTCACACGGGAAATTTTATTTGACAGAATGCTCAAAATGGTTTTCACCTCATTAGAGGCTGGCTGAGGATTTTTCTTAACCTCGATTGGTCTTCCCACAACCACATGCATAGGTGTAGCAAAAGGGATGGGAGTCCTGCATTACAATGTCCACGTAGGCCATGTAAAACTCTTAAATGCCAATAAGAATAACGAACATAATTTTTTTTGCCATTTACACAGATGAAATCAGTAGGGATAAACAAAAAAGAAAGGATATATATTGCAGTGTGTTACCCGAATTTTCCCCAGAAGATTATTGGAGTAAATTTAATTGCTCTAGCAATCTTGACAATTAACTTGCCACCTGGCCTCCACCACTTATACACAAAGCTCTAACCGACAATAGCACAAAGAATTAGCAAGACAATTGAATTTCATGAATGAATTTACTGATGTGAACCAAGAGTGTTGATGAACTTCAGGGCATAAGAGTCGCTAAACAATTTCACTGCATCTAAAGTTTGGTATCCTCTTCAAGTTTGCAACCATCCATTTTTAATAGTATCAACTAGCAATTGCACCAATGTTTCTAGGTAATGGCATTGCTATATTGCAGCAAAAGAGGTGTGTTACCTGCCCGAAACAGAAAACAGGGACCAGTGGAGACCCTGTCTCCATAGCTATCTTAACAAAACCTTTTCTTGATTTAAGAAAAGCAACCTGTCGATTGCAACAATTGTTCATCATTACCACGTTCACAGATAATATGTTTCACTTGCGTAGCACAAGATAGATCGCGATGTCCTAAATGATTATACAAGAAGAAAACCACAGCAAACCTCTGAATCATGATCCATATGTAGCATCTCCTGTACACCTCCTGGCACTATGACACAACTATAACCAGCTCCAAGGTAGGAATAGAAATTCTTCCTTGACGCAGGAACCAACCCCAAACACGTCCATATTTGCCTCAAGAATGGGGTGTAGAACACCTAGCATGGACCGGACATTCAGCAATTAAGACCACAGGTACTAATAGTACTGAAAGATTGAATTCAATAAGACATGGGCAATGTACTTATAGAAAGGTAATCAGGGAACCTAACCGCACTGCTTGCAAGAACCTTGATCTTCGGTAGTGGCATGAATCCAACAAGGTCCGAAAGGACCCCAACGGCGATGGGCAAAACAGAATGCGGCTCATAACCAAACACTGCAAACACAGAACAATAAAATCACCAACCCAGTGGCTCTCTATGTAAAAGACTCGTATCTTTTCTGCTGTTCTTTTACTTTAGGAATGGACTGAAAAGGCGAGATACGATGATTCCAACATCACCATTCTCTATATACTACACCCCCATCTTTACTTCCCTTCTTTTTGCTATTTCTAGGAATTGATCGAAAAGGCTAGAGAAGATGATTCAAGCATCCAGAGACGGAACGACAACGACAGATGCTTAAGATGCGAGCTCACCGTAAGCTCTACTGGGATCAAAGGCGTTGTAGTCCTCCACATGTAAAGTGACGGGAAAATACCCAATCACGTACTTGCTTATGAACCTGCAGAGGCATCCTCCAGATGTAAGATCCAACAATGCGGGGGAGAAAATATATGCAAGCAAGGAAACAAGGGAGGAGGAGGCGAACCCGGCGATCTTGCGGCCCAATCTGTCCTTATCATTGAGTGGCACAAGCATGAAGAAGAGCTGCGTGCCGAGCACCCTGCATCAAAGGAGGAAAGAGGGCTAAATGGCTAATTGGCACGGTAGGACAAGCAGAAGAGACGGCTAAGTGGAGGAAAGGACCGACAGGGCGGCGATGCGGCAGGGGAAGAGGAAGAGGGAGCCCAGGAGAAGGAAGACGTTGAAGTGGATGGCCCCCAGCCACAGCGCCAGCGCCACCGTGGTACGCAGCGGCGAGTAGGCCGTCCCCTTGAACACCGTGGTCCCGTCGTCCGCTGCCTCGGCCGCGCCGTTGCTTAGGCCATTCCCCGCGCCCATCGGCCGCCGACGGGAGCCTCGAGGGAAGGAACGGGCGGAGCGAGCGAGAGAAAGAGTGTGGGGTCACTGGGGTGTGGAGGCTTCTAGTACGGTCCGCTTCTCTCGCGTGCGCTTTCGATGCGCTCTCCGGTATTTGCTGCTGGCCTCGCTGCGGAGGCGGGCGGAATTGTCCTGCTCCCACCCGCCCGTGTTAATTCTCGCCGCCCAGCCGCCGTTGGATCGTGGCGCGCCCACGCGGATCGGCGCGGCTTTTCCAACCGGTGCCGTGCGCCGTTGGACCGGTGTCGTCGTACGTCCGCGTCAGCAGAGAACACCGGGATCGCCGGGGTTAGGCTCTACCTCTGCTAAATTGCAAGCGTCGATGTCATTTGACTCGGCCGTATAGAGCTGGTCCTGCGCGGCAGTCGTTGCACATGGAGACGGTTCTCACGGCGCGTGCGCCATCCTCCCCTCGCCGTTCATTCCCAGCATGCCCAATGAATTCGCTCGTACAGAATTACAAAGGGAGATGCTAGGAACAAGGTTTGAAGATTCGGTTTCGGAATAAATTTCGTCTTGATTGGATCGCGAAATTTCGAAATTTCGAACAAAATTTGAATTTGAAAATTCAAATCCGGTCCATATAGTAACGAAAAATCCCGAAATTTTGGGTTTTTGCAACGGAAAAAATTGGATCAAACGATGTCAAAAAATTTTTGAATTTTTTTTGGAGAGTCCTGACATTTTTATGATATTTTCATAAAAAATTTAGATTATTCTGAAGTCTGTGAAATTTTTAAAAATTCAAACATTGCTATTGTCCTGATAAAACGCTTACCAGCAATTTTGAACCGAATGCAAAATGGTTCAAACCACGTTATAAACATTTGATTTTTTTTTGCATGGTTATGATGTATCTCTAATGCTCTCATAAAATTTTTAGATGATGATCAAACTGTATGAATTTTTAAAAATTCGAACAGTACTACTACCCTGTTAAAAGGCTTACTGGCAAACTTGAACAAAATGAAAAATTATCTAGACCACGTTAAAAACTTTTGAAAATTTTTGTGAATGGTCCTGATGTAACATAAATATTTATTTAAAAATTTTAGATGATGATCATTCTCAAATAGTGTTTGAAAATTCAGATAGTGCTACATCTTTGATAAAAGTCTGATGATCAATACGTAGATTTGCTTTAGCACTAAAAAAAGTTTAAATTTTTAAAAAATTTTACATAATGCTGATAAGTAAGTGCTTAATATCTCATAAAAATTTTGAATCATGATCACACTCCAGTGAATTTATAAAATCTTACAAGGCACAGTACCATTTATGTTCTTTTCTTTTTGATTTTTGAAATATAATATAACAAACGAAGTTCAATGCTTACATAAATTTGATTGACCAAACATTTTAAATTTTTATGTGTGATCCTAAACTACTACTAAATATAGTACCATAAAATTTTCTTATTATCAAGCTTGTACAATTTTATAAAAATGAGAGTGTTTACCAAAATTTTAAAATATCTAAAAATTCGGTTTTCAACAAATTTTCATAGGAGATGACTTTCCTAAAGGTTATTGGACCAAATCCGCCCTAAAAGTGACAAACCGCCAAAAAGCGCAAACTTTGAGAGTCTGTAGCAATTTCAAATTTTTTTTTATTTTTGGCGGTATTTTAGATTTAAAGTTGAAATTTACGAAATTGGCGAGATTTGGAACCCTGGCTAGGAGTCGCGTCCGATGTTTCTGATGGTTGGCGTAATATTTTTTAATAACACGTGCAACAAAAATAATTACTGTGTGCAATATTTTTTTATGAACATTCTTACTATTATCGTATGTTTCTGTTGCACACGGTGATTATAAATGTTGTATATATGATAAAAAATATTATGCCGATTCAGATTGATATTCATATTATCATCGTGCATTTTTGTTACACATAGTCGTTAAAAATGTTTCACAGAAAAAAATATTACAGACATTCAGGAAAAAAAAACATCTCAGATCTCATTCGAATTACAAATCGCTCCGCAGTATTATGGGATCGTTGGGGTAGTTGGTCCAAAATTTAGTCGCCACAAAAGACAAGCTTTATATCAACGTCCTGTCAGGCTAGCTGGAGAAGTGTGGTATATTTGGGAATCTGGAATGGCCGATCGCACAGTAGACAGTAGAGTGAAGATTGATAGCTCAGCTCAGCTGCAGAAGAGCTGTGCAGTACGTCACGAGAGTGGGGCCAGGGGACTGGGAGGGACTGGGAGAGACTGGGACTTGTGGCAGCACGTGGGCGCCGCTAGTGTCACGGATCGTCCGCAACTCTGCATCTCCGGTTAACTTCTGGGCAGGCTTCACTGCTTCGGGAAGCGTACGCTACGATGCCGTGCAATTACTTCACAACCATCGGATCCACTAGAGCGATGCTTCAGATAGGATTTGTTACTATAGCGATTTACTATTAGAGATGAAAATGTATCGAATTTTATCCGTGTGATTTGGATTTGGATCTAGATTCGGTTGGAATCAGATTCGAGGTGGATTCTAGATATCTGGTTGGATCCGGATACCAGATCGGACCAGAAATATGGGTCGAGACTCGGATATCGGATATTGACTTATTCGGATATCCGATTTTCGCATGATCCATCTAGCCTACCTCATGTCTCCTAGCGACTTTCCACGGGTTAGAAATCTCGGCGAGATTTCGCGAAATCTCATCGAGATCTCGTTCTCTGGAGCTAGATGAAATTATGTGAGTAAGTCGAATTCAAAAATTAAAAAAAAATCGTGTTGCTACAGCAATCTCGGATTTTCTCAACGTGATTTCACCCTTATCGACCGGTATCTCGCCATTTTTTATCGAAATTTGATGTTTGACTATCAGATTTGACCAAAAATTGACCAATAACTCTTAAGAAAGTCATATTCTATGAAAATCAATTTTTTGAGACATTTTTTAAAAACTTCAGAAAAACTGTCAGATTTTTATAAAATTGTACGTGTTTTCTCTTGATCTAAAAAATTTATGGTACCATTATAAGAAGTGTAGGATCATACATAAAATTTTTCAAAATAATTTAACTTCATTTTTTATCTTTAAAAAATCTAAAACAAAATTAACATAATTGGGACAGTAACATTGTCAAAATTTTATAAATTTTCTCGAGTATGGTTATGATCCAAATTTTTTATGAGAGCTTAATAATTGACTCAGTACCATTATATAAATTTTTAAAAAATTCAACTTTTTTTGTTTGCTCAATCAAATCTATGTATGTATTGAACTTCATTCGTTATATTTCAAGAATCAAAAACAGAAAGAACTTAATTGTGGAAGGCTTGAGGAAGGAGAAAGGGTGAGAGAACGTGATGTGCACGAATTTCAAAACATAATAGACGTTTACCATAGTGTTTGCAGCCACATGCAGCAGGAAAACTGCGTTGCTAGGTAGATTGTGATTTACAAGATGGTGTGGTTGGCAAGGATATAAATCCTGTAAGTGGTATCACATTCACGACAAGGGCGAATCCAACAGGAGGCTCCATCAGGCTCGAGCCTATCCGCTCCGCGCATACAACGAATCGGCGGTCCAACAGAGAACGGGAGGAATGAGGCCACACCAAAGGGAGGAGGGCCTAGGGCTCGCCGAGCCGCCCAGGAGAGGGGGGCCTGGCCGCCTAGGGCGCCGCCGTGGAGCTGGCTAGAGGCTGGAGTTCGCAAGGGAGGAGTTCGCTGTGGAGTCGACTGGAGTCCAGATCTGGGCCTCTGCCTCTCTAGCTCTGGGAGAGGAGTTCGAGAGGTAGGAGGAGAGGATGCGAGTCGTGAGGGATGGAGTCAGTAGTCATGGAGGGAGCACTGAGGTCTGACTAGTAGGAGCTGAGTAATAGAGCAACAAACTAACAAAGGAACTAACCGAAGCTGAGTGAGCATTTGGTGCTTGGGCATAGCCATGGCCACCGGGACCGGGGTGGCGCCGACTCCTCTCCCGCATGTTAGGATAGCTTTGTGTTTTCAATGAAAGCAAGTAACCCTGCTGCTATGGTCTAAGCAGATCGACTGCTTGTAGCAGAAATGTATAACCTAGGATGGGATTATCCTTTCCACTTGGGTGTTACAGAAGCTGGAGAGGGTGAAGATGGAAGGATGAAGTCTGCTATTGGCATTGGAACACTTCTGATGGTAATTACATCTTTACTTTCTAGTGTTGTCTGAAATGAATTTCTTTCATGTAAAAATTCTGGAACTGAGAAGAACGACATGGAAATCTTAGTTTCTTTTTCTCTAGAATGAATGATACTTTGCTTTTCTACGATTGTAGTCAGAACTTGGAAGTTCTGGGGTTGCATATTTTGACTTAATAAACTTGGTATTCAGGCCCATAGCATGATCTGTGGTTACGGTGCAAATTAGCTCAATTATTATAGCTGAAAACAGGAGTTTCAGGGTATTGAAATTTGTTTGCTCACTTTGCAGTCCCATGCTTGTATAAGTTGCACTTGTTGTATTTTGAGACCTTTGCCATGCTAAGGTCTAACAAATTAGCGTTTTTGGAATGTGTTTTTAATGTCTTTTCATTAGCTTCTAGCGAGGTATCTTTCTTCATTATATTTTTGCTTTCTCGCTATATTTCTCTTTTATAAGTTTGCACAATATTATATTTAGTATGTTTATCTCAATTTAACTTAGTACTGTAAACCCACCCTCTATTTTTATCGTGACTTCGCCACTTATTCACGACATCGTGAGTATAAAGCATCCTGCATCGATAAAGCATGTATTTAACTCGCATGAAGGGCGAAGTACGAATACTAGTAAGAGCCTATTTGTATTAGCTTTTGATTCTGGATTCTGGTCCCAAAAGCAGAATAAAAAACAAACAACTTGATTCTAGAATTCGATTCTTACAATCCAGCTCACCCATATACAATAGAATCCACAATCCATTTCACAAGTGCTTTTAGATTTCAACTTTTGGAGAATCAGCTTCTCTACAACCACAATCTAGAATTAGCTTTTTAGAGAATCTTAACAAAAAAACAAACAGCGTCTTACTGCAGTAAAGAACTAGAACAAAGCAACACCGTTGTATCGGAAAAGATTACCTTTTAGAATTTGTACACGTTACGATGTGGAAAGGGTAGGAAAATAAAAATAATTGCCAGAAGTGGTTGAACATTGTTGTCGACCTTTTCTGCAACATATCGGTTCAATCATTCGACCCACTGAAAACGATCTTATGGTAAATATTTTCATATTTTCTCGGTAGGGGTACTAAACAGTGATAATGGTATATAATAATCCCATATTGGACAGGCATTCGATCTAGGCTTCCGGCTGCAATTTACAAACCAAACGCCCTCAACCAAATGACCAAAAGAGGTATGAAATGCGCATCTCCATTTTAAGAATAACGTGGTTTTGTCGAATCACGCGGAGGTCACCTTGATGAGTAATTGATTTTAATTTGCGAGTAGTCGAGGTTTAAATTTGGTTTGATAGAGTTTGCCAAATTCATGACCAGGTGCGGCCCAACCAATCTTGGAGGGCTTAGTAATTTAATAGAATAATACGAATGCATAAAAAACACTTCCTCTGTTCTTCTTAAGTGACATTTTTGAATTTTTAGGTCTCTGAGTGTAACTTTGTCTTATATTTTTTTGTAACTTTATCTTGTTATGTACTAATAAAATTATAATATTATGAAAGTATTTTTAACAATTAATCTAATGATATAATTTTCATCTAGCTAATTTAAATAGTTCTAGACATATTCACAGTCAAACTCCATAGTGTAACTTAAAAAAGAACGAAAAGTAATAAAAAGATGGGAATAACTAGCAATCCGACGTTCGATCACTGTTTATTTGTCGGACGCGTCGATACAACATTTTTTTCAATGTCTGCAATATTTTTTTTCGCACGGACATTTCTCCTGTCATCAAAGGAAAATGTTGCACACGTAGAAACAAAATATTGCAGACGTGAAAAAAATATTGTAAACTTTTGAAAGAAACGGACGTCCTAGCACAAATTATTCTGTAGAAATATATATAATAAGATAATCAATCAAATGAATGCGATAAGCACACAGATCAATGCGGAACCCACCAAACCCGAGCAGTATTGACTGCCGAGAAAAGAGGAAAAGAAACGGAGAGCATCCGGTGCAAGGTTTAGTGGGCGAAGCCTATGAACGTCGTCAAGCCGCTATTTGTTCCCATGAACACTGGATCACATGGAACGCTTCCGGGCCATATCATTGATTGCCTCTCAAAAGAGATAGAAATCTTTTTAAGAAAATTCTTTTTGCAAAACCTTCTAAATAGTCCAAAGTTTATTTCCGAAAAATTTCAAATCATTTGGACTTCATTTGAACCATTTTTGCAAAAATTTGCATTTTAAAAGTCTGTCAGAGCCGGTTGCACCGCTCTGGCTCCGGTAGCACCGGAATCCGGTCATACCGGCTTATGAGCGGTAGCACCGGCCAATGAAGTACTATTCTGAATTTTTAGATTTTTCGAAATTGATTTTGGGATATCTTTTGAATAGAATTTCTTTTTTCAAAAATTCTTTTTGGAAAAGCTTCTTATGATCCCAAAGTATATTTTTGCAAAATTTCAAATCATTTGAAAATTATTTGGCTCAGTTTCTAGTGGTATTCATTTAGTTCCTTTTGAACTATTTTAAGTGGTATCCATTTGGTCCAATTTTGAAAAATCATTTCAGAACCAAAACATGTGTGGGTCTAAATGCTAATAGCTCCATTCTTCATCTCTTGAATCTTATGGGAGCTTATTTTAATCAAGTTTTGTGCTTTTATCTCAAAATGGTATCTTTATTGTTATTGCTCTGATACCTTCAATCTTCTCTAAATCTTTGAGAGTTCTCTTTCAAAAATTAAAATCAGATTAAGGGGTATTGATTTCTTTCATGTGGTATCATCTAATTCCTTGATTTATGGATTTTTACGAATAGTATCCACATCTACCTCTTATGCATTTTATGAGTTTTCATAGTATTTCAAACTCATATGGGTGAGTTCCCCATTTGAAGCTTAATTGTAAGTTCAATCTCTCAAGAAATCTTTGTGTGAGATCCTTTGTAGGATTGAATTATTTAAAGGGGATAAACTCATATTGAGTTTATATTAAACGAAAATGCCTTATTCTAAATGGTTTAATTGACATTGCTTATCTTACAAGTGGTTCTTCAAGCAATGCCTCTTGAGAATTTTCTCATTGGTATCTTTCTATTTCAAGTGGTACCTCATGCTAAATGATCTTTACATGTGGTATCCCTTCCATATAGTATCACTTGAAGAAATATTTACATGTGGTATAAATTGAAAAATAAGAATTACAAGTAGTACAAGTTCCTTGTTCTTTTCAAAATGGTACTATAAGTGATGCTTCTTCAAAAATCCTTATTTCAAGTGATTCCATTATTTTTTTTGACAAATTGGTATCAGACTTTCTTTTGATAAATTCCCCGGTTAAGCTATATTAGGAAAATTATGGACTCTTCAAGTGAGTCATGATGTATTAATAAAAAGCCTAATAAAATGAGGAGTTTTATTTGAATGTGTTTCAAATAATCCTTTTTAAGCTTTAACTCTAAATATGGCCTATCTCTCAAAGTGGTTTACTATTGTAGTCATATTTCAAAAAGTTTGCAAAAACTTTGCTTTTCATTGCTTAAAACCAAAAATTCCTTGCAATGGTCATATAATTTCATTTCAAACCTTTTATGACCTATATTCGATTGCTTCTCTTACCAAGCTTTGTACTCTTTTTTTTTCAATTGGCACATATTCTTCCAAGTGATGCTTAGCTCTCGATGTTTTCAAGTGGTATAACCTTCTTTTTTTTGGTTTTTCATTTTTGGTGTTTAATGCCAAAAGGGGGAGAATTATTGTGAGCTTAATTCCCTCATTTGGATCCTTGAGTTTAGTGCCTATTAAGGGGGAGAAACAAATGATCAAGTGGTATAAGAGCTTGGATCTATTGATCATTTTAAAACAAGAATGGTATAAAGAGCATGGTCTTATTGGTTAAAATTTATAAGTGGTATAAGAGCTCTTTTTGGTTTGGTTAAGTGGTATAAGAGCTTAATGGTTAAATTTCCTTTTGTATGTTTTAATTGTTCTACTTGTTAAAAAGAGGGAGTTTCAGTTTAATACCAAAAAGGGGAGATGTAAAATTAAAAAATTTATTGTGTTATTCGATCTTTGATCTTCAAAACCCCTTTCACGTATTGTTTTTCATCCAAATGTGGAATTAATATAGGATTTGTTATCAATCACCAAAAAGGGGGAGATTGTTAGTTTAAGCTCCATTAGTTTTGGTGATTTGTTTAATATTAATGTTTAATCATTGTTTAATGACAAATCTAATCATTATGAGACTAACATGTTTAATTGAGCCTTATTCTTATTAGTCTCATATTTGGATGGAAAATGAAAAACCTAAGGTATGCACTTGTATTCACTCTATTGTCTTAATGCATACTTAGGACTCAAGTTAAAGTATGAACTCTTCCATTGCTTTAGTCCAAATATGTGCATTATGTTTCTAATTCATATATACATGAATGCACACATCTAGGGGGAGTTGATAATTTAATTTGATGTTTCAATTGTATTGATCCATGTCCTCTTGTCATGTAATATAAAGGATCAAGACCTTGAAACAATCTTTTGAGTATATATAACTTGTGTAGTTGTAATATACTCATGCTAATATAGGATAAACTCATATGCAATCTAAGATTGATTATGTGCATATTGATTCCATGTTCAATTAATTATATGCACATACTCAATAGAGTTTATTCTATAGTTGATGGTTTAAATGTATTGATCCCTTTCCATCACTCAAACATATTGGATCATTACTAACCATCAAATTGAGTATATGAAACTTGTGTAGTTATATATACTCATGTCAATTTAAATGAGTTTAAATTGAGTTTGATTGTCTTTTAATCAATCAAAGAACATTTCATCATGTGTTGATGGTGTCTCCTTGTTGATTAAATACAAGCGGAAATTTCTTGAGTATAATGAAGCATTAGTTGCATCAAAGTACTCAAGACATAATTATTCATTCAAATTGATTTGGGTTGTGCTCAATCAATCTTGGAGGCATCCATTATGTGTTAATGAAGTGCGGTGATGATTGAGACAACCGTGTTTGTTGGACTAACATCTTTCATGAGTTGTGAAGTAGGTTGAGTCCAAGAAAATGAAGAATCGGGAAGAAGAATTCATCATGTGTTGATGAGCTTCAAGAAGTGATCCCGAAGTAAACAGAAGGGCTAGAGAAGGTTCATCATGTGTTGATGAACAAGAAGAAGAAGATGTGATCCTAGAGAGAAGATGATTGGAAATAATAAAAGCTCCAAGTGGATCGCTAGAGGCAAAGGTATAACTAGCTAGGTCTAAGGATGTGTTCCTAGTCTTTTACCGGTCTCGGTGTTTGTAAGGGAGACCGGATTGCTAGTATATGTTGCCGTAACTAGTAAGAGGGGTTGAGTCTTTTAGCTTGAGCTTCATCATGTGTTGATGAACTAAATCCGGTTCACTCTAGCTCACTCTCTTGATTTGGTTTTTGCATGGAGCTAACCATTTGGCATGTGTTGCAAATAGGTGAAGCTCGTGCGTTGGATTTTGCATGAGCTAAGTATTTGCATGTGTTGCAAATAAGGGAGTTCATGCTTGCTTCTTATTGAATCTTATTCGCTCTAGTTCTTGCTTGGAGCTAAGTTTTGCATGTGTTGCAAAAAGAGAGAACTCATGCAACTTGATTTGAATAAGTGCTTGTTTTGCATGATGCTAAGATTTGCATGTGTTGCAAATAGAGAGCTCATGCTTTGGTGTTTTAGCTTGTGATTGGATCATGTGTTGATCATCACAAGGCTAAGTGTGCTTTGTGGTTTGAGTTTGCAAAATGTGTTTTTGCAAAATGTTGAATGTATTTGTTATTTGCAAATGTGTTTTGCAAATAAGCTCGAGATTATGGGTTTCGATCCTAGAGCATGTGTTGGCATTTGCAAATGTGTTTTGCAAAGTGTCGGGATCATGTGTTGATCCTTACATGGCTAAGAGGATTGATCTCATATGTCCGTGGTTTATTTGCGAATGTGTTTTGCAAATAAGTTGAAGTTGTTAATTTGCAAATATGTTTTACAAATGAACTAGAAGTTATGGGTTTCGATCCTAGAGCATGTGAATAGGGTTTGCAAATGTGTTTTGCAAATTGACTTGATTATGTGTTGATCATCACATGGCTAAGAGGATCGATCTCATAGGTTTGTAGTTTATTTGCGAATGTGTTTTGCAAATAAATTGGAGTTTAAAATGATTCTTTGGAGTATGTGATTAACATGTGCAAATGTGTTTTGCATAGGGTTACGATCATGTGTTGATCATAACATAGCTCAAAGAAACAATTCTTGAAAAGTTTGGAGAAAATAATGCGCAAAATCAGTTTTGAGGTCTTTAGGGTCGGTATGACCGGACCCTCACCGGTCATACCGGATGTCGGTATGACCGGGGCCTCCCTGTTGTGTAAATCACAGAAGACTGATTTTTGGCGCAGAGGTGGCGGTATGACCGGACCACCTCCGGTCATACCGATGAGCGGTATGACCGGGTGGTCTCCGGTCATACCGGCTGTGCATTTTTCGTGAGTAACGGCTAGTTTTCTAGCCGTTGCCTCTGAGGCCGGTCATACCGACCCAAGGACGGTATGACCGGACCTTCTGGACCTTTTTGCCCGAATTGCCCCCCAACGGCTAGTTTTTCTTGGGGGCTATAAAAGGACCCCATGGGGGGGGCAAGGAAAAGTGTTGCTGGTTCCATTGAGCATTTGGGTGAGGTGTTGCATGTGTTGCACACTCTCATTTGGTTTTTGAGCTAAGAGTGAGCTCTAATTGCATGTGTTGCAATTAGAAGTGGATTGAGAGCCTCTTGTGCATGTGTTGCACTTGAGGGAGCCATTGTGCATATGTTGCACTTGGTGATCACCGGAGTGCATGCGTTGCACTAGGTGAAGTTCAAGCGGGAAGGCTTGGCTTGTTACTCTTGGTGTTTGCCGACACCTAGACGGCGTAGAGCATCGTGTGCGATGAGCTTCTCAACGGAGGTTGTGAGAAGTCCCGACAAAGTTTGTGAAGGTTAGAGCTCGCCTACCCGGGAGGGAAAAGGAGCTACCACTAGTGGATTCGAGGTGGGTGCTCAATTCGTGGAGCCGGTCCAATGTGTTTGGACTAACCTCAACGTGAACTAGGGGAGACCGGCAAGTCTCCGAACACCACGGTAAAAAGTATCGTGTCTCTTGTGATTGCATTATTTTCATTATTTATATTCGAGCAATTTATATTCATAGAATTAAATTGATTGATTGCTTGTCTTTAGAATTGCAATTATTGTTAGAGACATAATTAGTTAGTACACTTAGTAAGCCTAGTTGATTTAGGCTCTCTTATTTTGTCAAAATCTTAGTTTATCGCTTCCGCATTATTATTCGTTAAGGTTTTGGTATTAGGATAATTAGGGGCGAATTGCTTTGTAGAAATTAGCTAGAGTTTTTTAAAAGCCACCTATTCACCCCCCTCTAGTCGGCATCCTCATCCTTACAGCGTGCTAGCTCAATTAACTGTTATGAAGAATCGTGCGTACTGTTATGCTAATTCTTCTCCCCAAGAATGGTCGTCGCCTCGTGCTTGCTAGTAGGCACATCAAATAAACAGAAGGCCATCAATCGGCGTCGAGTCGACAAGTTAAGAGGTGTGCTCGCCCCGTAGGAAGCCAGTCGTATATATACTGCCAATTGCCAAAGTTGAAACATGCATACAAACTAATGGTAGTTTATTAACGTTATTCTCGATCCCCATATGACTCTTGGATGGAGGTTAGGGTATCCTGCTTTGGTCTTGTGCTTCTCGAACAGCGCTTGCAGCGCGATGACGAATTGTTCATGGACTTCATTTATCTACAGTAACCATATATTGCATTATTTGCATGCATCATTACAATACGAATCCCCCAAAAAAACGTCAGTACAATTTAAAAGGCTCTTTGTCTATTGCAATACAAGGATAGCTATAGTGGATATACAACTTTCAGTTACAAAAAGGCAGTTTAAGTTTTTTTATCCCTCAACATTTTTCCCACTCCTCACCGTACAACTCTAAACTCAAATACAATAAAACAATAAATCTATATTTAAACTCAAATACAATACAACAATACATCTATGTTAATTTGAAGATACAATTGTATTGGTTATACAACCCAGATATGATTGAAAATATAATTGTATATTTCTTATATAGTTGTAATAGCTCTGATATATATTTGGTTGATTTACACAATTATAATATGAACCAGCCAAAGTAAGTGGTTTATATCTCCTCTTTGAGAACAAACTTTACCTGTCGGCCTATACCATTATTTTGTAATTCTTTTTTGCTAATTGAGCTTACCGGACTTAGCTATACCTGTCCACGCCAATGCTACATTAGCCAAACATGTCCACGTAAATGCTACATCACCTAAAACCGAAGGAGGTTTAGGGTGAGTGAGTCATTTACATCGATTTTCAATTTTAATAGTTACATGGTCTAAAGCAAACTGTTTTGGAGTTGAGTGTGTGTGCTTTTTACTTTGACAAGAGTTGAAAGATAAAATGGACTTGCTTCTTCTTTCTTTCTTAGATTAATTTGATAATTTCTAGCATCTTAGAGCTTTACTTTGGAAACTTCTTTTAACATTGTTTAATAGATTAAGGAATAAGTCCACTTTTCAAACCTAAACTCCAGCCCTCAGCCCCTCACACTAAACCATTGTGATTTTGGATGGCGTGGAATCTATATGTATATGTGTTTGACTAACATGGATGCTACATCACCTAACACATCATATGCATATACATCCACATCCTCCTCCTCTCTATGTCTTCCACATCAGCATCACATCCACTTTCCTCCCCTTGTTCCTTCTCTCAATCTATCTCTCTCATCCCATCCAAGGCAGCAGTCCTCTTCATCTTCTCTCTCTCCTCCTTTTCTCCCTCTCTAATCCTGTGGGTGGTGGCACTAGAAGGCTCGGCGGATCAAGGCGATGGCGTGACGTAGGAGCTACCTAGAGGACAGTAGGGCAATGCAGAGTGGTGGCGACTAGAATAGGGGATGGCCTAGGGTTCATAGGGACGACGGTCTACAGCAACTGAACAACAAAGATGGTGTGTGCACAACGCGTTCCTAAGTGAGGAGAAACTAGTGGAGGTGGTCCTCAATGCTAGAGAAACCTGTTGTGGCCAAATCAAGATAACAACGACAGTAGTGGTTGCAGAGGGGAGAGCATGCTCACGACGGGTTGCAGCGACGATCCAGGCAAATGGACTTGCACATGAGCATGAGGGGATCATTGTGATCCTTCTCGTGGTTACGACTTGGCTTGGAATGGTCAGAGGCAGGTTGGTGATAGCAAAGGCGGTGCGTAAGGCAGCAGGCTTGCTGGCAACGAAGCTCAAGCGAAGGAGACGGCTAGGGTAGGGGTTGGCTAGGCTCAGGGCGATGGGGCGAAGCCCGTGATGTGGTTGGTGCAGGATGGCAGGTGGGTCAGAGGTAGCGGTTTGCCTAATGCGATGTGCAACGTGCATGCGATGGCAGGGACAGTGGCGTAGCTCAACGTCGGCAAGACTTCGGTAGTAGCGACATGGATCACTGGCACGGTTGGGGTCTAAAGTTGATGAGAAAGATGGTGGTGACATCAATTTTGGGGAGAGCGAGCCCAAGCCTAGTTTGACTCGCATGTGCATAGGCCAGAGAGAGACAAGATGAAGAGAGGTAAGTAAAACAAGGTTGATCGTGGGTTCCCCCATGATGTTCTTTCGTTTCTTGTTGGCTATAGTTGGTAGGTGACGAATACTTATAACAGGGGTACCCCAACGGCCCGAAGTGACGAGCCGGCGGTCTCAAGCACGGCTCAAGCCCAACAGGCCGCTCTCAGTCCACTACCGACCGAAGCACTTGCAAGACCACACGAGACATCCCTTCCCGACCAATCGAAGGAAATGTCTCCGACCGAGCTAAGCTCCCGACCTCCTCGTGAGACGGCCCCCGGCTCCGACCAGCGGGGCTCCGACCCGCAGCGGTCGGGATCCCGACTCGATCGTGCCAAGACAACCCCGCCAAGGGCCGCGTGTCGAAGCCTCTACGGACACCGCCACGTACCCACGAACGGGTCAATCGAAGTGACTATACAAGGCGGTGGCTCCTTCCTAGAAAGTTTAATGGTGACCGAAGTCATGCTCCCGATCCATCACCGATCACATACGACGAAGACACGCTCTCTCCCGAGGCAACTCCCACGTCGTGTGCAGCAACGTCAACACTTGTAAGGCTCGCAGAGGGCAGGTACGCCGTTTTCCGGGGAAATACCTAACCGCCCTGACCATCTAAGCTACCGACCCAGCATGGGCAAGACGGGCGATGATCAGTCAGCAGAACGAAGGACCGAAGCCCCTAGCGTAGGTCATCTCGCCCTCTCCCAATTCTCGATGTAACATGCCCCTTCCTTTCGTATAAAAGGAGGCAGGAACCCCCGTAAGAGGGGGGGAGATAAAAAAACTCATCGCGCTAAGCCATTAGCACTCTCACTTGTAAAACTTTGTGCAGTCATCTGTACTGAAGGGAATACAACGCCACCACACAAACTGGAGTAGGGACTTTCTGCCCGAACCAGTATACATCTTGGACTTCTGAGTCTAACCATTCAGGGAGTGGAACGCGCGACCCCTTAGACTTACAAATTTACTTGCCGGTGCTCGAAACGCCGACAGTAGGCATACTATATCAGCACACGGTGTCTATTAGGATGCCATGTCAGCTAAAATCATAGTGGTTTCGGACCAAGGGGATATTTTGCATTGATTTTAGAGTTCAAGGATGAAAAACGAATGTTTTGAAGTTCAAAGTTGAAAATTGAACTAAAGTTAACATTGAAAAATGGACTTTTTTCGTAGATTAACAAATATTTCATCATGGAGTAATACTGCTCATTTATGTGCTAGCCTTCAAATGTTTATCCTCCTGAGCAATTTAATGAAAGCTCTTGGTCTTAAAAAAATCGAATTGACTAGGGTTCTATTTGGTAGAGCTTCACATCCCAACTTCACCTCAGATTTGAAACTTGTAGGCTAAAATAAAATGAATTAAGTTTATATTTTTAATCTAAAATATAAATAAGATGACCTACCTAAACACTCTTAATATACCTATAGCTCCAGCTCTACAGATCTAATGAAGCTAAGAATACTCATCTCCACCGGATCCACGGATTTGATAGAGCTGAAGCTATACCAAACACAACCTAGGAACAATGTTATTGAGGGATACTACCACGGTCTTCATCTTAGATATTGGCATAAATCTCACGTGGTTTGCGAGGACCCATAAGCCCAAGGGCCAAGCGCAGTGTGGCTCGTAACCAAACACTGTAAAGACAGAAAAAAGAGAGTCATCGCATAAAAAATTTAAGGGATGCATGTGTGTGTGAGGGAGAAGCAACACAAATAATAGTTAACTGTAAGTTCTGTTGGGATCAAAGGCATCGTAGTCCTCCATACGCAAAGTGATGGGAAAGTAACCGACAACGTACTTGCATAACCTGCATGCAAGCATCGTCGAAAGGTACCATGGATAATCCCAGAGTAGTGATGTGTGGAAGAAAAAATGGGCATCTAGAAACAAAAAGAAGAAAGTGGACCTTGCGATCCTGTTGCCCCATTTGTTCGTGTCAATGACCGGAATGAACATGAAGAAGAGCTGCGTGCCTAGCAAGCTGCATAAAGAAACACAAGGACTCGTGTGCAGCAGTGGAGCCACCTCCCGGTGACCTCGGGCGCCGGTGGGATCCTACCCAGTCCCCATCCTTATTTTAGATTGCCTATCACAAAATAGACATTAGAGCAAGAAGTTGATAGGCATGTAGAAACATAGACTAGAATGAGATGTTGATATGTATCCGAATTTTGTGAATATCTAATCTAGACAAAATTATGAAGGAATGGATTGTAAAGTTACCAATCCAGAAACCGTTCTCGGTGGAGCAGTTCTATAGGAGCGCCTTCACTTGGAACAAGAACTGTTGTATCTCTTTGCAGCAGGTATTTACAATTGACTCGAAAGAAGCATCAAGTGATGCCATCGACTTGCTTCTTGCCATCGAGACAGAGACTAGCCAGGCAGCAGAGTTTAAGTCAGGGGTTGTGGGGCACACGGTGAGCGCGATCGGGCCTGGAGTGACGGGCGAATGGGGCGCACAGTTGGGAGTCTTAGGTGATCCAGACGCAATATGACCTATGCACGGCGAGCTAACGACCAAGGAAACCCTCGCCCTATATTTGCGCAGGGGTTGTATCGATTTTATACTTATTTTTCTTGGTGGCTGAGGAAATAGATCGGAGGATCTCTTCACAACGTAATTGTGTTTGCCTGGACAAACACTCGCTGTAGTGAGACTTGATTAGGCTTCAAAAAATTATTGGCTTCACCACTGCTCGTGTGTGTATATGGGTAGTAATATACTAATCGTATAAAACTCTATATTCTTGGGTAAGTACGACGCGCTCGTGCCTGCACCACCATGTCATCCTTTTTTTCCTAAGATTCTACAGTGAACTCTTGGCAGCCTAAAACAATTATTGTGTGTCGTATTTTTCAAACTTCGCTTGCCTCGGCTGGCAACGCCTCTGCCGGCGTGCATGAGGTCTCCAGGTTGAGTCCCTGCTAGCGCTAGACACTGTAGTGAATTTTGGGTTAGGCTACAGTGTCGGCCCTACATTTTTTTAGCAGAAAATAGAAAAGCACTTTGCTGAATTCATTGAACTATTAAATCATGTTATAAATTTTTGAAACTTTTTTAGAAGGATCCTCTACGCATGCCTAGCCTACCATAAAATTTCGGATCATGATCAAATTTGTGTGATTTTTAAAAATCTTGGCAATGCTACTAATACATTTAAAGTAGTTTCGTTGATTTTGTTGAACTGCTAAATTTGTGAGCTCTTTAAAAATTTTAGGGGGGTCCTGAAAACATGCCTACACTGCCGTACAAATTTCAAATCATGCTCAAGCTTTTGTGATTTTTAAAAAATCTAGCAATGTTACTGACGCACTTCAAGCAGTTTCACTGGTTTAATTGAGCTACTAAGTTTGTAAATTCTTTAAAATTTGTTAGGAGGGTCCTGAGAGCACGCCTGAGCTGCCATGAAAAAAAGGATTGTGGTCAAGCTTTAGCGATTTTTAGAAATTATGACAATTTGGTTCCTTTTTTTCCCAGGCGTTCCCGAAGAAGATTTCCTTCCTCTGTTAGAATCTCTTCCTATGTCGACGGTTTCTTCCGACCACAGCAGCGCGTGGGCCCATTGAGTATCTATTAAATACTACTAATCGTGGGAGTACAAGCAACCCTTTGCCCACCGCCCTCGTCGCCTTTTCTTGTAGTTTCTCTGATGAATCAAACACGTGCTCATATATTTATTACACATAGCATTTCACAAAACATGCTTAGCTCAGTCGACCGACAGCTTCCAGTTCGTGCGGCAGGTCTCTGGTTCAAATCCCATGGAAGCCATTATTTCGAGTCTTTTTTGCATCAACTTCGCTTATTTAATTGAGATATTGAATCGTGCTGTAAATTTTTGGAATTTTTTGAGAAGGCTCCTGAAAGTATGCCTAACCTACCATAAAAAATTCCTAACATGATCAAATTCGTGCAATTTTAAAAAATCTTGGCAATGGTGATAATGCATTTTTTCTGGTTTAATTGAGCTAATAGCTTTGCAAATTCTTGAAAAAATTTAGGAGGGTCTTGAGAACATGCCTACCCTACTGTAAGAATTCCAGGTCATGATCAGATTTTTCTGATTTAAAAAAATTATGGTAGTGCTGCTAATGCATTTAGGGCAACTTCACTGATTTAATTGAGCTACTAAATTTGTAAGTTTTTTTAAAATTTGTTAGAAGGGTCCTGCACGCGTGCCTAAGCTACCATAAAAAATCGGAGAGTGATCGAACTTTTGTGATTTTTTTTAAAAACTGACGATGGTACTGATACTTTTTCCCATCTTTTGGGAGGTATTATCGAAAAAAACCACTCTTTGTTAAAATCTCTGTCTGTCTTAGCGATTCATTCTGCCCGTAGCAACGCGCGGGTCCGGTGTGCATCTAGTATTGTAATATCAAGGGGGAGAGCTAGATAAGGAAGAGGAGATGATGGAGAACGCGGCAATTCGTTCGGGGAAGAAGAGATGGACGCGAAGACAAGAAAGACGTTGAAGTGGATGGCTGAAAACAGGCGAGTAAGCCGCTCCCTGGAATACCATCAAGCTATCCTATCGGAGGCAGCGGCATTGCACGGTCCACCGTCCGCGCCCATTGTAGAACGTAGTGTGACAGAACAGGAGGCAAGACCTACTGCGAGTGGTCAGCTTAGTTTTTTGTAGGCGTGGATAATAACAAATATAGTATCAAAACAGATGGTAGTCTTAAAGGACAAGTATAAATGTGTAATATACCTATATTACTAACTATAATAAAAATGTATTACTAACTATATAGAGTAAATAATTAAAACTTAAAAGAGTATTGAGTACATACACCAACAACCACCAGGTCTAGATCTAGTCCCTCCTCCGCTCGTCAGACCACCAGACCTCAACTCCTCCATCTTTCCTCGACTCCTCCTTGGCTCCCTATAGCCGGTGGCCAACTCCAGCCTCTCGGCTCCTTCGTGCTGGCTCTACCACTACGTGCAATGGCCGGTAGGTGCCCCCTGCCTTCTATGATTGGCCTCACCACTCGCGCGCCTGCGCTTGCATGACACCCCCTCCCTAGCTCGGCGTCACCTCACCGCCAACCCTTCTCCACTTCTCAGTTCCTCATCATGCTGCACCATTGCCAGCCACCTGCCACGCCCACCAATCACTGCTGCCTAGGGTTTCTTCAATTCTTCCTTAGGTGCTCTCTATTCTATTCGAATTGGATTGGGTATTGGGGACGATGAAGGGGAACGTGTGGTATAGTGGGGTGGATGTTAGTGAAGCCACAGGTTAACCTAGTGGGCTTTGGCAAAGGCCCACTAACCCTTTCCTCAATCCTTATCTAGCCTTCCTTTTCTTCCTCCTTCTGCAGCTGGTCCAAAGGCCCATGAAGGCAAGCAACGGCGTCGACGAAAGATAGGCTCAAGTTTGATGACCCTCTATTAAATTCTCACCTGGATGTAGGTACATGGGATACATACGTGAACTTGCCTTGCATACATACAGTCCGTGCACTGCATGGTAGGTCTGTAAAAAAGCTGGAGGCTCGCGAGCTGCTCGAGCTCAGCTAGCTCTAGACTTGATTCGAGCTCCAAACGAGCAAAGCTTGAGCTTCATCCCAAGCTCACAAGCTTCATCGAGCCGAGATCTTCAGCTCGACGAAGCTCACGAGCCTGATAAATTTATAAATCACTTGTTAAATATTACTACATGTTAACTTTTACCGAGCTTACTCGAGCTTGAGTATTTTTTTATTGTTGAAAACTAGTGTATATTAAATTGTTGATTATTACCAAGCTTACTCGAGCCTACTCTAGCTTGAACCTAGCTGAGTTCGAGCCTAGGTTTAGGCTTAGACTCCAACTTAGGCTCGCTCGAGTTTGGCTTGTTTACAGGCCTACTACAAGGAACCTTAGTCAATACTCAATAATCGCTCCATTCCTGAATAGATGATATTTTTAGGATTTTGCACTTCAATCAAGGCACGTATAAAAATGACCAAATCACCCTTATTCATTAGCTTACTGCTTGCTCTTGGATGGCGTGTTACTCTATTTCACAGCAATACATAATATTGGGAATAATGATTGGTAGGGGTATGCAAAGGAAAAACAATTAAAAATTATCTCAAAATTATAGAATGACTTGTATCTAGGAATAAAATTTGAAAGCTAGAATGATGTGTATCCAAGAACGGATAGAGTACCAACTTTCAACGAATACGGTCCTAAAGCATTTAATATATTCAACTAGAGAGTAATTAAGAGAGCAATAGGATAACAAGTGATCTTCTCGAACATAAGCAATCGTTTTTTCCTAAATAAATATTATCACCTACTAGGGATTGCAATAGGCACGATCCCAGTGACCCGTTGGAAATTCCCCTGTTAGAGGATATGTATGGGGGAGATTTTATCCCTGCTACGCTATATGGGATCTTTGTTCTCACTATTCCCCGATATTTACTTAATAAATATTTTGTCTCAAGCCTATTATACATTGGATAATCTATAATATAAAACTCATTTAGTATTTTTTTTACCATCTCATGTATTGATATATTTATCTATTTCTACACAACCATACGATAATTTATGAAATTGCCTTAATGTTAATGATATTTGTTTTAGAATAATAAAAGGGCAACGAACCCTCCTGATTTCTATTATCAGAAATCACAAAAGAATGTTAATGATAATTAGGTCCTTGTTGGGGACCTCTCCCGCCAAATCCCAGGGGATAGCAACAGGAGGAAAATTGCCCCTCATAACTAAATAGGGGGTGGGGATGGGAGGGTATCCCTGTAGGAAATAACTTCAATGTTAATGATTAGATAATGTGTTTATTTTTTATATGAGAAAACTCATAGTATTATTAGTTTTATAATTAATGGCGAAAGTGAATGCATTGATAAATCGTTCATCAGAAGTGACCAAAGTGATTTTCATTTATTATTGGTTTTATTATTAATCAGAAGGGCCAAGACTGTTTCTTTAATATTTACCTTTCAATTTAATGTTAGCGGACATTTAATTCATACAATGAATTAAAACTAAAGGATGTTGCACTCGTTTGTTCGTTGGAGCCCAAGAGGATAGCAGTTTGAACATAGTATTAATCATAGATTGAATCAAACTGGTACTTGCAGCAGCTCATCTATACCCCTTTATAATGCACCTAAGCATTCTTTTCTACGTCCACCCCAAATAATGCACCCCACTAGAGATGGCCCAACCTTCATGCACCCAGCGAAACATCCCCAGAAACTTGTCTCCATCAAAATTAACCTCTCAGATCTTTCCTCAGCTTTACTCACCCACATCCGATGGCTATTGTTTAATGTGTCTAACTCATCCCTGTGGCCCACAACAGATCCCCCCACCTCCAGCATCATCTCAAGGAAAAGGAAACAAATATCCTGGAATCTATACCCCTTTATAATGCACTTAAGCATTCTTTTCTATGTCCACCCCAAATAATGCACCCCACTAGAGATGGCCCAACCTTCATGCACCCAGCGAAACATCCCCAGAAACTTGTCTCCATCAAAATTAACCTCTCAGATCTTCCCTCAGCTTTACTCACGCACATCCGATGGCCATTGTTTAATGTGTCTAACTCATCCCTGTGGCCCATAACAGATCTCCCCCCACCTTCAGCATCATCTCAAGGAAAAGGAAACAAATATCCTAGAATTAAGGAAAAGGAAACAAACGTTCTAGAAAAGGAAAAGATCATATATTATATGCTGGGAAAAGAAAACCGGAAGATAGGGCACTATACTAGTTAAGGAAAAGGAAACAAACGTTCTAGAAAAGGAAAAGACCATATATTATGTGCTGGGAAAAGGAAACCGGAAGACAGGGCACTATACTAGTGATAATAAGGGAATCGTAATGTAGTAAAAAAAGGTCATAAGGATCTTTATGACCTGGTCTCCTTGTGGTCGATAATACACATCGTAGAGATTAGACATAGCGCTCTAAAAGCATGAGCCATCCTTAGGCTCAATTCCTGGTCACAACCAATAGGATATCTTTAGTGTTTATTCGACAGGTTGATCTTAAGCTGAGATCTATGTAATTTGTAAAAATTGTATAATACTTACTGCTTAGAGGAGACCATAAGATATGATGATGATGATGATGATAATAATAATAAGTCTCTCTCCACCCAGCACTACACCATCACCAGCCCACCATGACCTCTCGTCTTCCTTGCTAGATCAAATCCTGTTCACAGCGCCACCGCCCCTCGTCTACATCGTGCCGTCGACTGATCCCCATCTCCTCCCCACCTCCGTTGCCCTCCCCTACCCTCCCCTACGTTACCAAGCTTCCTTTCTTCCACATCTCCATGCCACCGGATCTGACAATGATGGCCGGCGTAGTCCCCTTCCCCAGCATCTTGCCCACCAGATCTGACGACAGTGGGCCTTTCCAAGCCTCCCAAGAGCTCCAATGATCTTCTGCCTTGGTCATCATCTTAATATACCAGTAGTAGTCCTCCGTTCAAGTTTATATGACGTGTTTTCTTTTAGCAAATAGACTAAGGAGCTATTGAAAATAACTAAGCCACCCATAATTATTATCTCTAAACACTATATTCAATACATGCTTGTAAAGAATATCATGCAAATGGATATTTTTTAGGGTTATAAAGGAAATAACATACTAATTTACGTTAGAATATAAAATATGTCCTATATTTATAAACAAGACAATTCAAAAAATACGTCCAATAGACATACACGGAGAGAGTACATTTTAAGAGCTTGAAACCGAGAGACCATGATACGATGTTTAAGGTTAGCTAGCAACTCCCCTTGTCCCCTGTCGTCTTAAAATCCGCCTTGCTCGTCTGTGCGACTCCCAACTGTGCAGCTGAGTCGCCCACGCCGGGCGCAAGGTCGTCAGACTAACAGTTGGCTTGCAGGAAGGAAGCAGTAGCGCCCACAGTGTCCCTCCAAGCAACGAATTTTTTTTAAATAATACTATTTTTATTCTATTTTACAAAAATAATATACCAAATTTTTTTTACAAAACTACCCACTTGTCGCCATTTCAAACGGCGACAGAGAGTCTGTCGCCATTTCAAAAGCGAGAGAGTCTGTCGCCATTTCAAAAGCGACAGATGACTATCCATTATTTGAGATAGGGACAGACTCTGTCGCCATTTCAAATGGCGACAAAGAGCAATCGTCACCTCTGTCGCCAATTTAAATAGAGACAGTCTGTCTGTCGCCATTTGAAACGGCGACAGACTCTCTATCGCCATTTGAACTGGCGACAGACAACGCCTATATAAAGCCGCGCGCGGCCTGCGCCCCACTCGAGCCAGCCACCGAGCGCACAGAAAAAAAAACAGAGAGGAGGAGAGGAGGAGAAGGAGAAGGACAAGGAGAAGGAGGAGAAAGGGAGGGGGAGAGAAGGAGATCTGCATTTCGTCAGGTACTATTTTTTTTGTAAGTATTTATGTGTTAAATATGTAATGTAGTAATCAGATTAAATAGAGTAATAATAGTTATTTAGCTAGATGACTTATCTAGGAATGAGTACTTGATGCATGTAAGGATAGATGTTTAGTTAGATGAATTAGTTAGGAATTTATAGTTATGTCGGTATGGACAGATGTTTAGTTATATGACTTAGTTAGTAATTAATAATTCGTTCGGTTCCGGATTAAAATGTCGTAGAGGACTTGTAGGTTCTCGATCGTAATAATAGTTATTTGATTAGAATTTGTGGATAAATTTTCGATGTAGGGATGACCTAGAGGTAGGGATTAAAATTTCGATTGTAATAATAGTTTTTTGATTAGAGATTCGGATAAATTTTCAATGATGGAAAATGTAGAATCCAAATTGGTTATTTGTGTCTTGAGAAATCGGAGATGTCATGTAGAGTTTGGTGGCTAAAATTGTCGGGACCGAAAAATAACTCAATCAGAGGTTCTGACACATTAGTTTAGTCATGTTCTCATAGAAATTTGAAATGATTACGAATCAAGAATTTGTAAGAATTGAAATATTGCAACTCTACTGATTAAACGCTGGCCGGCAAGTATGGACCGAAAGAAAAATGAATTAAACTACGTTCTTAGAATTCAAATTTGTGATCATTATTAGTCATACAATGTAGCGTTAAATTGTGCAAATGTTAAGAGTTCGATGAATTTGCATGACAGGTATGGATGATAGAGTGAAATTTAAAATATATTATGGAGAAGGAGTTCCGCAAATGGGTGTTGAAGGGGTAGATCTAAGTCATTTCGCAAGTGTAGAGGCTAGCACATCACGCTTGTAGGGGCGTTCATGGGCTACGGTTATGAGATGGTTGTACCACATGTTCTCTTTGGACCGTGAATTGCATGATCTGAAGTTACACGGAGTAGTTTGCCGGAGAATAGATTGCACGTACTGGGAGTTAATGGAAATGAGAGGGCCGAAATCTTGGAGTTCATACGTAAGAATTGCAATTGAGAAAGGATGGCCATTAGTGTTATTGGCACAAGCATTTGAGAAAGTCAATACCGGGCATGCGACACAGCAAGAGGTTGTTGATGAAGAACCAGAGGAAGTTGGGGAGAGCAGTAGAAGTAAAGAAGGCTTAGTAGAGCAGGATGTAGGTTCGGGTCAGTATGAAGTGCAAGGTGAGAGAGCTGATGTTGCAATGGGAGAGGTTCAAGAAGCAATGGGTATGGCAGACGAGGGCGAAAACTTGAATCAGTGGTCGAAGCGATGGACACAGAGAATGAGGACTATGAGGCTTTAAGTAATGATGAAGCCGCTGAAGATCTATTCCCTGCAGAGTGGGATGAGTATCCGTTCGACAGGCTGGTGGTGAACGATGACGAACAGTTCCCTTCGCAGTATGATCAGAATGAGGTGAGACAAGGTGCAATTTACAAGAATAAGAGTGAGGTTCAAGAAGCAGTAATAGCATGGGCAGTGTCGTTGCGCAGAACCTTCAAGGTTGTAAAGTCCGATCAGCGGGTGTATGATGTCAGATGCCAGACGGAGGGTTGCCCGTGGCGTGTCCATGCGTACCATCCTAAATGGGACACCATTTGGAAGTGTTCTATAGTCGTCCCACATACATGTGTACTAACGGAGTCTGCGCAGTCACATCGGAACATATCATCAGGCTTTATTGCCAATGCAATGTACGGAGAGATTGTAGGCAACCTAGATTTAGAGCCACGGGCCATCGTACTCGCAATACAACAGAGGTTCCAGTATACAATAAGCTACGCGAAGGCATGGAGAGCAAAGCAGAAGGCATTGGAAACACGGTTCGGCACGTACGAAGACTCCTACCGAACTTGTCGTTTGCTTTAGGTGATAAGGACGAAATCACGGAACTTATGTGGACATTTGTGAGCATCCTTCGCGGCGCTTCTGCAGGAAGATGGTTTTGAAGCGGGCATTCTTCGCTTTAGGTGCATGCATCAATGCGTTTAGGCATTGTCGTCCTTTGTTATGTGTGGATGGGACATTTTTTCGATAAATACAAAGGCGGATATTAATCGCCATAGGAGTGGATGGCAATAATCAAGTTCGCCCGTGGCGCCGCGATTCGTGGAGGGTGAAAACACGGATAGCGGCATTGGTTCCTACGAATGTCAAAACCGGTGTCGTTCATCGTGATGCGAGTGCATATCATACACGATCGGCATACCGGGCTTTTGAGGGCAATTATTCAGTTGCAGCAAGGTGTGGATGAGACTCATCTATGGCCTGATTTGCGTAGTAGGTGGTGCAAGCGCCATATGGGTGCCAACTTTTACAAGCAGTTCAGGAACAAGGAGCTAACAAAGCTTTTCAAGAGGCTCTGCGACCAGAACCAGTAGAGAAAGTTTGATGTACTCTGGAAGAAATTGGATGAGCTGACATCGAGGCACACAGCTGAGGCAACAAAGAGGGCAACCCTGGCCACAGGGGAGGCCCCAGTCGCGCTGGAGGAGTTACCCACTGACCCTCCTCACCTGGTTCGAAGGAATGGGAGGGCTCTGAAATGCTTCTCCAAATGGATAGAGCATGAGCCTAGGGAGAAATGGGCTTTGCTTTACGACACCGATGGTGCGAGGTATGGGGTTATGACAACAAACCTTGCGGAGGTTTACAACTGGGTGATGCGAGGGTTGAGACCCCTTCCCTTGGTTGGTATAGTTGAGGGTGTTATTCATGGCATCACAAAGTACTTCATTGATCGCCATGCAAGGGCGGTCACGCGCATGAACGATCCTGCTATGAAGTACTCAGAGATGATTTCTGCATACATGGAGGACAAAGGCAAGAAGGGGGAGATGCACGCAGCAATGAAGATGGGTACGAGGGAGCTCCGTTTCGAGGTGAGGTGCAAGGAGAAAGCCGGTCGTGGGACGAACCGGCGGAAAGTTGCTCACGAATGCATCATACACACGCAAACTTGTGTCTGCACCTGCAATAAGCCTCGTCTATTACACAGGCCATGCTCCCATGTTATGGCTGCCTGCTCGATGATTCATATGGATCCAGGTATATTCATGTCTCAATTCTTTAGTAAGGAAGTGTGTGTTGCAACTTGGAGCGCGGAAATGTACGGTTTCCGAGTGGTGGGTTTATTCACGGAGCACAAAAGCTGGGAGGATACACGTTGGGTCCCAGACATGAGCAAGCTAAAGGGAGTAGGAAGAAGGCAATCCAGGCGTATAAGGAATGATATGGACGCCGCTGAAAGTGGCCGTCGCGTAAAGAAATGTTCTGCTTGCAAGGAGACAGGGCACTCTTTCAAGAGTTGCCCGAAGATTCAGAAGCCGTGAAGTGTTATATGTTCTTTCTGTTCTGAACTATGGTTTACTTCGATGCACTAGAATTTCATTTGCTTGTATCGAATTCGTACGTGTGGTCAAAATATGTACTATGAATGTTATTGTACTTGATTAAATGAGAGTGTCGTATGTTGTATTCATTTTGTATCTTTTTAACGCTTTGCACACAGATGAACATTTTTACTTCCATGTATTACGTGTGCTCTAAATTACGACAGTACTTGTTCCATTAATATTCTATTTGTAATTGTTGTATTTATTTTGCACCTTTTTTACACCTTGTAGTAACATAAACATTTTTATTTGCAGGCATGGCGGGCGGACAGTTATACGAGTTGCTTGACCCGTCGGTCGACGCGACTCACCGAAGCCGTTTAGCGACCTTGCCCCCGCAGGGTGGGGAGGCGGCGTTGGAGCTTGGGGCCCTGCGCTTGCGCACCCCCATGAGGGCGTGGCGTCTCGATCCGTGTTGGATCCCGAGGTTATTTCAATTTCGCCGCAGTATTGTACTCATGTCTCCTTCAACACCATAATAATAATTGTCACATTCTTTTGCAGGTTGAGGGCGGCTGGCCTACTACCTGTTGCCCGTATGGTCGAGACGACCGCCGCGGATGCACAGGACCGACGGAGTGCCTCTAGGCGGTTCCCTTACAACATGAGCTTGCTGACTGCTCTAGTGGACCGGTGGCGGCCTGAGACCCACACTTTTCACCTGCCGCGTGGTGAGATGGTGCCGACACTAGAGGACGTCAGTTACCTCCTGGGTCTGCCCTTCTCAGGGGATGCGGTGGTTCCTGCAGACGTCGACCCAGAGTGGCAGGCAGATATCCTCCACCGGTTCTAGGGGGTGCTACCTCAGGCACAGTACACGACTTTCGCAGCTGCGCACGGTCCGACGCAGCGGTGGCTTGTGCAGTTCTACGTAAGTGCGATTTTCCCTTGTCGTATGTGATTTGACTAACCGTGTGTGATTTTCATTGCATTTAACAACCTAACCTTTACTTTTGCGGCCGAGAGGATGGTACCCGAGTGGAAGCGGCACCGTCGCCCGCACTTGGAGGCGATCTTCCGTGGCTCTTGGTGGGTCTTGTTACGCTTTCGTCGCCGACGGGACACCGTCGGCGAGCACATGATCCAGTTTGCGAGGACGATCGCCGACGCCGACTTGGAGGAGATCTCGCAGCTGGCTTGGAGACTTGTGGTACTTGCCGCGACGTACCAGGCACTGTGCGACGGGTGTCGTCGCGTGTCTGACTCGTCCACTCTTGCCGGATGCCCTTTGCTACTACAGCTGTGGTCGTTTGAGAGGTTCCAGATCGGACGACCACAGATAGACCTGTCAGCTTACGGCCCAGCCTTCTACAGGGTTCTCGGGGATGAGGTTGATCGTCCGACGATGGGGGCATTGTGGTGTCGCCGACCGGTCAGTACTATCTATCATAGCCGTATGTTGTTTTTTTAATTCTCCACGTGCTGTACTAACGTTAATCGCTGTTGTTTTCTTTTGCAGCCGTGGTTCACCCCAGTTACGACGCACGCTTCGTACCCTCAGTACGTAGCGATGTTGTACCAGCTCACGGACGACCGCGTCATATGGCGCCCCTACGTTCCTGAGCTTGTCCAGGCACGTGCGCCGCTTGGCCTGTCGCTGCAGTGCACTACTGATGCGGCGTACTGGTTGACACGACGTCACTTGGTGTTCGACGTGTTCGTCGAGCCATACGCCGCCCACCGTGTCTTGAGACAGTTTGGTCTACGGCAGGCGTTCCCAGTACCCACAGGCGACATCGTTCCAGTAGCCGTGCACTCATTCGTATTTCTACATTTTTTCCCTTCTATTAGTACTTACGATCTCGGTGGCTTGCGAATTAATGTTGCGCTTTCGTTTTTGCAGGTACACACGCAAAGGCTTCGTCGGCACGCAGAGCTGGGTAGCACGTATGGTACCTCATGCGCAGCAGTGGGCACTGGCTCTTGCGGATGTGATCGACGAGACTGCCCCCTACGACCACGGCACGTACGATGCATATATCGAGTTATGCAAAGACGCGCACCGCGTTCGAGTTGTGCGTGTCGTGGAGTCACCTCCCAGGCACGATCCGACCACTTCCGACACGTACCCCACCCAGCCAGACTCTGCTTTCCACCGCGCGGTTCGTACTCCTTCCATTTGTCATTCAATGTAACGTCTTGAAAATTATGCCAACTAAGTAGCCTCTTTTCGTTTTCGCAGAGCGACCTTGCCAGGGAGGCACACGAGGCGACGTCGGCGTTGATACAGGCGGTCGGTGCCACCCATACGATAGAGGTCACAGTGGACGGCCTTCGAGGGGCGCTGTGCCATATTCAGGACTTGACTCACCGTGTTGTACACCTGACGTCGTGTAGGCGGTCCAGGGCGGACGACGTGGTACAGATCCCCCCTCGTTCGTCTCCTGTACGAGGTCGACACAGGCAGACCCCGACCGCCCCTCGTCCGGACCGCTCGGGGCTCCACGGCACCGGACCACGGCGTCATCCGATGACCGCAGTACATCGGTGGTCTCTTTTTCATATATTTTGTTGTTCATATAACGTGTCGTTCTAACTTAAAAGTTTGTCAACAGCGCCGATCCCGCCTCGACAGAGTGCGAGCACCTCGGGGACTCTGATTTTCGGGATGAGGACTTGACTTTCGTGGATCCTTATCAGCAGTCCGCGGGTGTGGTACTTGGTTCGTCACAACTCGCATCGGCCCCCGGCCCATCTCAGCCGACACAGGACGCCTTCGCTACTCCGCCAGCCCCGGTCCGGCCTCCTAGGAGTACTCGTGGACAGGCCTCTGACCAGCTCACATATCCGTCTGGACATGTGCAGCGTCGTAGGAGGCTTGGGACCACACGAGGTGTTGCACCGCGCAGGAGCCCTAGCTAGTTTGTTTCTTTTACACATGATGTACCGTGAACAATATCATCTTTTACTTCCTTAGCTCATGTAATATCGACATATTTACGACCTTGCAGCAGCTTTTCACGCGCGATTAGACAACTCACGGGCGCAATGCTTTCAATCTTTGCAGGCCGATTTGACCACACGCTGACAGACCTCTACTGTTTCGCACACAGGCTTTGTCACACATGTAGGCACAGTTCAAAGTGACCACTCACTGCCTACTTTTGTTCGTGCTGACAGGTCATGTGGCTTTTCTCAGATGGTGACAAGTCGTGCAGCCTTCCGCAGAAGGTGACAGGTGGTGCAGCTTTGATGATGGGTGACACGTCGTGCAGCTGTTCATAGAGGATGCCAGGACGTCAAACTGGACAAGTGCTGTAGTCGTGCGGAGTAAACCCTCACCACCACTATAAAACCGGCCTAGGGTTACACATCCAACACCGCCAAACAAGCAAAACACGCCAGCTGAATCTACACAAATTAGGGCACGATGTCGTTCTAATGTCGCCTCTTCAGCAAGCAGAAGTCATCCCGCCCCGAATACCCGGATACCAGTAGCGTGGACGCCCCAGTTCTGCCGGAGTTGCCCAGACCCAAATGCGACTGCAACCTTCCGGCGAAGATGATGCAATCTACCCACAGAGAGACGACCGCCCGCGCCACCTCTTGTTGCCCGCCTCACCGGGTAAACCTACTTGTATCCATAAAATACAAAGCTATGATACCATTTCATGCATCGTTCTTTCTTTTCAAAGACAAGGACCGGTGTTGCTCCTTCCAATGGATCGACGGGCCGGAACGGCGTGACTTCGAATTTATGTACAACTGCCATGACGCCTACCCCGCTTCGCCCGAGAACTTCACCCGGTGGGAGAGGCGCGGGATATGTCCCCGCTCTAGATCGACAGAGCTCGTGGCGGTGGGCAAGGGCCAACCAACGGGTGAGTTTCATGTGACATACTCATGTTTCACTCACAAAGTAGTAATTCTAAACCAGTTCATCGCATACAGAAGTTCAAAAAGAAAATTGCAAAATTGCTGGAGTCAAAGGAGAAACCTCCTCAAGGCACACCCGAAATGCCCGACTTTTGTGAACACGGCCTTCAGGCAGTGGTAGATACCTGCCACGATGAACTAGCGGACCGAAGATTCTACCGGTGCCCCTTGGCCGAGGATGAATGGTGCGGCTACTTCAATTGGGTGGACCCGGAGACATACCACCCGCATCTCAAACTTCCTGTATGGGATAACTGGGGGAGCAACCCTCTCCGTGGTGCTACTACCGCCCAGAAAAGCCAGACCCTGAGTACGCCTACGGTGTTATTCAACGGCCAAAGCGGGCATACTGCATTGACTGCAGGGCACGCTTCCGGTTGTACAACGATAAGACCAACACACACCTCCTGCACCATATAGTGGAGTGCGAGCCAAAACAGAGCAGACGTCTCGGCAAGTGTCCGCCAACGGCCAACACACCAGAGGTGCAAGAGGGTGCCTCCTCTCGAAGAGGAAGGGACAAGGGGAAGCAGCCGGCCGAGGTCCGCACCACGCAACAAATCCTTGACGCGTTACGCAGACCATCCAGGAACCCAGATGGTATTATCATAGGGGACGCCGGGAATTGGGATGACATGCCCATGTGGGAGGGCAGAAATCCACATCAGAAGGACCAAAAAATTCTGTCTTATACACCCAAGACGTACGGCATAGGGCACCCATTCGGCGATAGCTGGGAGCACTGCGGATCCCCATGGAGTTCTTTCATAGTAGGGATTGAGTTGTGCCCGAGTACAAATCTCAAATTTACACGGGTCAGGTAATATGCAGAAAATGCGGGACATCATTCTGGCTGTACCCAGATAGGCGGAACGATCATCTGTTCCACCATGACAACCAGTGCTTTCGTTAGTTAGTTCGGCAAGCAATTTCGTCACTGTTGTAATGCCCTTGCAATATAATCTATCTATTGCTTATTTTATCATCTGAACTTTCGATGTATGTGCCCTTATATATATGTTCAACAAATAATTTAAGCGCTTCGTGGGAACTATTTATAACATGCGTTATTGTCGACTATAATACTTAGGGTTGTTGCACTAGTGGAAATTAGATGCAAAGCAAGGTGTAAATTAAATATTTTCCCAGAATATGGTAGTGCACATATCAAAGAGCAAATCTGGTCTACTCTTCCTAAAAATTACATTTAAACAATAAATTTTACGGGCTGCCGAAAAGGCTAAAAAATCACTCTCTCTTATCTCAGATTCGCACTCTCTTTGATCTCCCTCTCCCTTTTATTCAACAGTACACCGAACGAGAATGACGAACAAAGAAATTTGATTTTTTTTCCTGAAAAAATTTACTCACAATTACCACATTAATTTCGTAAAACATCGCAACAACTAATACTGACTTTTTATTAACTGCAGCTCATAATTTACATATATTTTTCCATTGATATCAAATATATTTTTTGCAATTCGAATAAAAAAATGGGCAAAACCTCTCTGTCGCCATTTCAAACGGCGACAGAGAGTCTGTCGTCATTTCAAATGGCGACATAAAGTCTGTCGCTGTTTCAAACGGCGACAGAGAGCCTATCCCTATCTGAAACGGTGACAGACTGTCTGTTGCCATTTGAAATGGCGACTGACTCTCTATCCCCGTTTGAAATGGCGACAAGTAGGTAGTTTTGTAAAAAAAAATGGCATATTATTTTTGTAAAATAGAATAAAAATAGTATTATTTAAAAAAAATTATCTAAGCAACCATCAAGGTCACTTTGGGTGGATTGGAACAGATTGCAGCTGAATAGGTGATGGAACAGGAAGTGATGTGGATGACAGGAGAGTAGCGACCCACGACGACGGCACCCTCCCAGCGTTTCGTTCCTCTGGGGACGTACGCCTTGCGGCATGCCATATTGCCATACGTGTTCTGCTTCCGCCTAGAAAATTTTACACTGACTTATGCGATAGATTATACCAACCACCATGGACCTGGTTCGTGGCACATGGGGGCACAACCGGTTACTCCTTTTTGAGATGACATAGTATCAAAATTCGGTTTATTAATCGATCACAACGGGCAGTTTGAACAATTATTCCAGTTCAAACTCATCAACAAACTCCCATACCCTATCAGTGACAAAAATGACAACTCTCCAAAAACTACGAAAGAATAAACCATGGGATTGCAAGATAATGTTTCTAAACCCAACAGTATGATGGAACAAAAGAGAATCAGGAAACACGTGGATTCTAACCCACTCAGCTCTCAGAGGGGGGTTGTCTGGCCAGCGGAAGACGACGATATGATAGCAAGCGTCTCCGTCACAGAAGACATGGCACTCAGCGCCGCTTTGAGAACATCCTGCGAACACCCAGGCTTCACGATGCTTTTCACCTGCATGGCATGGCATACAAGATTTAGACACAACGAGGCGGAAACTTGTTGCCAACGAGGCATTATAAGGGTTTGGAGCGAAATCTATGAACTCGTGGGATCATGAAAAGTGAAAACTACCTTCTCCAAGTATTCCTTCAGTTTCTTGATCCTGCCCATGTAGTCTTGATCCTCTACGCACAGTGAAATGGGCTTCGAATCAGCGCCTGGTCCTTCGAATTGGAGTGGTCCAGGGTTTCTGTAGATGTCTTCCATCAAGAAGCTAGAAGAATTCTGCCTCAACAGCCTGTAAAACACAAGTCCGTTATTGCTAAATGAGACCACGTCTTCTTTGCTATAAAGAAGAATTCGGACTTAGTTCATCTCATGCTTGTACATACAACCCTGTCCTGCTGTTTTCGATCAAAAAAGAGATGAATTCAGCCAACTAACCATGGCGAGTGTCCGAAAGGGGCAGAAAAAAGGAGTTACTAGTCAAATATAATGGCACCGTTTTGTTTATTGAAATAATATAACATGTTCGACAAATTTCACACTTACTCAAATGCTTTTCCTTTCAAGTCGACACTAGCCATATGCACAGCTGGCTTCCCAATTTGTGTGGTTGCAGGACCACGTGACCATCGCTTCACGGTCATCATAGACTGATCACAGGAAAACAGATGGGGGTTATGTGTTCCTTTCATACCCATCCTACACTTGCTGAAAATGGACTGAATCACATGTACAACAAAATCTGTAGTGGTATAGTGACAAATCTTACTGAAATAGGAGCGGCACCACATCGCCACTTGTTGACGGGGCTTTTAAGATTTGTCACAGTGGCCATGTAGCCGTTCAAACCAGCAGCTAAGATGTGATAACACACATGGCCCAGCACCTGAAACAAACAATACACATGACAAATCAACAGAAATCAATATGTTATGTCAAAATAGTAGGGTGAGCTAGAACTTGCATAGGCATAATCACAGTCGAACTTTGAAGGCAGTGCACCCCTGGCTTGGTAGCCAAAAAAGTGACAGATTGCATTGAACTTCTTTCCTTTGTAAGTGCCTTCCTTCTGCAAAAGTAACCAAGAATATTATGAACGAATAGAACTATTGCCTACTCTACAAGCAGATTTTGACACATACATGGCTCTAAATTAAACTGGCAGTTACAGGGTTCATACAGAACATACCAAACGTCTGTTCATTTCGGTCTCAACTAATTGGGCTAGAAGCTTTTCAGTTTCAATCTGCACAGATATATACGTAGAGGTGCAATCAGACACAATAAAATAAAACAGATGAGTGTTATTTACCAATAGTTGACAGATTTCATTTGCTACTGTGCCTGAGAAAGTTGAGCTGAGTCATCAGATTCAGGATGGAGAAGTAGCTGCACCAGAAAAACAACAATGTTGAAGCAACAGAAACATGATGTGAGTTATGAATTTCCAAGAATTAACAAATACATGCCTGCTTCCTAATAAATGAGGGCAAAAACTCAAATAGTGCAGATGCCCAAGGTGAAAGCTGAGAAGAGATATTCTCGATAGAAACACCTTTACCGTGGAGGCCATGAATTTCCTACAGTCAAGCAGCTCAGTGAGTAAAGTTATAAATGAATATTCGTAAGACATGTATGAACTTACCTGAAGCAAAGCATATAATTCAGGAATACTCTCCACAAGGCCCTCAGGAATAAGTACAACCCCATGATACTTGTCTGTACAATTGGAACATACAGAAATTAATATTTCAGTGATAATCTAAGGTTACATGAGCATCTAGGTATCACACCATCTCATGAACCAAAAAAAAAAAGCAGCCCCTACCATTTCCAGCCCTCGCCTGAACTGCGTCGCATATCTGCTTTGTAATGTCAAAAATTGTGAGTTTTGATGCAGCAACCTCTTCGCCTAGGATAACCTGAGCAAATGATACAAGTTCAAAAAATGTAAGCAGATTTTGCGGCCTAGGTTAACAGGCAGGTACAAGTGAAAAGCAAGAGTACAAACCATATTTGGATGCGATTGAAGAGCACACTCCAATGCCACATGAGAAGCCTTCCGCCCCATCAGACGAATAAAATAGTAATACTGCCAGATAGAATATGGCCACAGGGCAGAAGACAACTAATTCAGTAATTTGAATTTCTAAGCAGACAGTTCAGAAGGCCTTGTGGGAAAATTAGGCAATAAACAATACTAAGAGAAATAATGGACATGCTTCATCTAGTCCTAAGCTATGCTAATTACAAACTAGCATAGCATCTGGAGCAAATATGTTGCTGTGCTGCATGCTGAACCAGCATTGGCATCCTTGAATGCCTAGGCCAAGCTTGTGTACACCCTATATGTGGACCTATCATCTAGGCTAAAGTAAAAGGTGAATCACCAATAAGAGGCTGTCCTATTCTATTTTTGTTTAGTTCCTTCTGTATCGAGACTCAAAGAGTGTCAATTCAAATCTTCCTGTGTTTCCTTTTCATTTGAATATGAGAATTTCTTTAATGCTAAGTAAATTACATGTATTTCTTCTCTCATAGCATTCAGCAAGACAAAGAAGTAATCAATCATAATTAAATTTCACCAAACAACCAATAAAGTATATCAGAATAAACAAGATGCCGGTTTTAAAGATGCCAGCTATCATGTGTTAATTACCTTCTCAGCAGACAGAGCATCGATGCAGACATTGCTTATAAGTTGCGAGTTCACCTGTCAAAACAATAAATAAGTTCAAGGAGCCATTACAAATTGCAACATGATAAAATAAATACTACAAAAATAGCATGCCAAAATTGCAAGTTCATAAAACAGTAACATAGATCAAAAGGTGAGTTCGCAGGTGCAATCTCGATATACCAAATAATCTTTTCATAACAGGTAAAGAGGGCACTACATAGAGGTAGTGCTTTATCATGAACTACATGCATGGTAAAGGAAGTTCCAGTATAGTAATGTGAATTCAGCAGTCCCTACCTTGCATATGGTATCAAAACCAACAGTTGTCTCAACAAATTGGTTCTTAAGGTCCCCATTCAAAGTTACAGGAACACCTACAACCTGTTTGATGATAAATTGTGCAAGGTCATTTACAGACAAGGAAAGATACAAACTTGCACTGGGCACAAGCGATCAAGAACTGAGGTGCAGTTAAACAAACCAAAAAAAAAACTTCAATATACCTTTGTTGCACACTTTGCCTCGGCAAAAGTCTCAGCCAGTTGAGCAGCATCAGTATTCGATGTGACACCTTCAAAATTCAAACACCGATTTAGGATTACAGCAAAAGTATGATGTACTTAAATCTTGGTAGATTAATGTCACATAGCATACCTCCAATGATTACCAGAGCATCCAACTTCAAAGCCTGGCAACTAGCCATTGCGCCATTGACCTGCTCGGTCGTTCTAATTTGATCCTTTGTCCGACCAAGCATATCATAACCACCTTGGTTTTTGTAGGAAGCAAGAACTTCATCAGTGATCTCCAAAGTTTTCTGTGCAAGAAGACCATCAGTTCCTCCTGTTTCAATAAAAAAATATGTAAGAAGTATTTACATACTTTTAAGTGTTAAACATATGTCTAAATATCAGCTGTGTAGGCAAACAGGCATGCAACATAGGGACCCCAGGCCCCAGGGCACAGGACCCTCACCAAAGTTTTGTTGCGTATCAGATTTATAGTTGTAATCTCTTGTATTTTGGGCAATAGACATAAGACAAGATCTGTGGGAGATCTTGTAGCAAATCGTGCTGCTACTAGTTTTACTAAAATTTTCTTAGGAAATACTTGCATGTTGCAAAATTGATGAATTGGACACAATAAAGGTTAGTTAGAAACCTTCAAATCTGACTACATTTATGATTAAGCATACAATGATGCATTTATGCTATGTTAGGTTGATCATAATAAAAGTTAGTGCAAACAAAGAAAACATAACAAAGTACAAACATATTAATTTAAACTAAAACATTGATGACTACAACAAAACTCCGCCCGTGTAGTTTTTCTACATAGCCTGTCCCAATCCAAAAAAAAGCAGGAGGGTTGTGTTAGGCTTAGCGAGCCAACGTAAAATAAAACAGCCTCCCTTTCATGGAATGAAACCTAAAAAAATTTATTGACTTTGATTGGGTTTCTTTCCTAGCCTACCCTAACCAGTTTGGGATAGAAGGCTTGGTTGTTGTTGGAAAGTGTTCCTGAGTAGTTGTTAGGAGACTGCAACTTAAGCAGTCCCTGGCCATTAGGGCCATCCGATCGAGACAGCGAACGATCCGAATCGCACAACAGCGGTTGCCACAGTGTCTGGTTGCTACAGTGTTCCCTGACCTCGGCATTGCTCTTTGATCCAACGATCCGCGTACAACTGCTAAAGTTGCAGTCGTAAGGGGACTGCATTGGATCTCTTTCCGTTGTTGTTGTATTGATGACTACAACAAAAACACAACTATGCCTATTGCCAGTGTACTCAATTGCTTGTAAAACTGTTAAAGAACATGCTGGGCACTAGAAAACACATTTGGAAATAAAAAGTGGAAATGCAGATGATTGGATGTTCCTGGAACCTGTAAAAGATAAAATTACTAACCAAGAAAACCAATAAGTTTGCTGCTCTGGTTGTGAGCCTTGATAGCATCATGCAGTCCCCAAATGACATTGTGGCCTCCTGGGGACTGCCTTCCACAGAAGACAACACCAACCCTGCATCCAAAACAAAAGAGTCAGATCTTCATCTGAGAGAGAGAGAGAGAGAGAGAGAGAGAGAGAGAATTCAAAGTAATTCCTCTTTGGCATTCTAATCTATTTTATCTTGATCTTCCCAAAAAAAAAATGAATCCCTACCAACAGTTCATGGGAAAAATTATGCTTTCTACAGCACTTATTTCCTATCTGCATGCAGAAACATAAAGATGAATATAGTAATACCTGACGACCGGGTGCTCTGATATGATGGTAGCATCGGGGACATTAGCCGTCTTCCTGAGGAAATGAGCCAGGGGCTGCCCATAGGTGTGGGGGAAGGCATGGCTGATCACATGAGCGCCTGCAGGATCGGCAGCAATTGCCGCATCACCATACTCCACCCTCACAGTAGTGCCCTGGTTGTTTACATTAAGTGAAAAAAATTCAAAACGTACACAAGAAAATCATGCCACAAAAATACCATGAATTCATCTCATCCAGGCGTGGAGGTGCCAGTTAAATAGTGTCCCCGAACAGAAGAAAGGCTAATTTGATAGCGATTACCGAGTCAACCTACACGTAAACACCCGTGAAAATTAACCAAAAGAAGTCCATGATTGCTAGAGAAGAATCCACATTTTACCCTCCACTACAACCCATAATAAAACAAAAAAAACGACAACATCAAAGCAGGAAATCGAACGTTTTAAAATCCCCGTGCGTGTAGCTCCCTGCTAGTCAGACACGCCGACCGATCTACACTAGCGGACACAACTAGAACCTCGCAGGCGACGTCCACTACGACTCAGATCCAGTCTCGACACCCGAAAGCGACGGCCGCGTCGATCAGTCACAGCTGATAGACCTATGACCTAACCCCGAAAAAACAAATCGGAAGTAGGTGAACCGTGAACCCAAGCGCCGACGAGACCGATCCGGCCGGAGAGCAGCACATGATCTGGCGCCGCGCGGCTCCCCACGCCGCAGATCTGGGCCAGGAAGCCGCAGAGGGACGCAATGGCGCACTCACGGTGGTAGTGGCTGCATTGGGAAGACACGGACCTGGAGGCAGGGGGGCAGCTCGGGCTGGTCGAGCGCGCGCTTCTTCTGCACCTCCGAGAGCTCGCGCGGCACGCCGTAGTCGGAATCCATCGCCTGCGAAGCGCTACTCCTTCCCCGTTCCTGCCGCGCTCTCGTCGCCGGCGCTAGCTTTGATTCGTTTTGTTGTTGCTGGCGGTGGTGGTGGCGCACTGTGGTCGGGGAGATGCGGATGCGGGTGAGGATTTTATACCGGAGGGGGGGCCCTGCAACCTCTCCCTTGCGCACGCCAATGCACTCTCGCCACGCGTCCCGTGGTCTCGTTTCCGAGCTGCCTCCCCGGTATTTTCACGATATCACATCCACACCCCTGGATCGGGCCCACACAAAATTTGCGGCGAACTGGGCTTCACGTTATTGATGGATTGCGCCTTTTCATGGGCCGAGCCCATAAACAGATGGGTAACTACAGTACGACACCCACGAAACAGCACGCTGCTCACGGTGCACCGCACCGTGCATGACGTCTGCAACTCACTATTGTGAAAAACACTAGACTCGACTGATTAGTTAGTCGATTAATCGGTGACGGTGACTAATCTATCACCAATAGTTTAATTGAAGTACAATTAGCGCAGTTGAACGAATCGGGTGTTTTCCGATTAATCATCCATTTTCCTATTTAATCATAAAGTCGATTAATTGGTGACAGTGACTAATCTGTCACTAATAGTTTAATTGAAGTACAATTAGCGCAGTTGAACGAATCAGGTGTTTTCCGATTAATCATTCATTTTCCTATTTAATCATAAAAATTGCTTATTTTTATTCGCGTTTATAATATTATGCCATAGTATTTACCTTTTAGATAAAGTATAAACAATGAAATGTAAAACATGTTTTGTAGAGTGATAATCTCTACTACTTCTAATTAGGAGCTGGTGGTAGTGGTCCGTTCTCCCTCCTACCCTATCCACAATCAGAAAAAAAAACTTCCGCGTCCCCCTCACCCGCAAAAAAATCTCCGCCCACCCCCGCCCCCTCCCGATCTTGTTCGCTCTGCCCGCCCCCACCCCTCCCGATCTGCTCTGACAGACGCCCGGATCTGGCACTCTCCGTCCTGATGCGCGTCTCCCCGGGGCTTTCCTCCTTCCCCGCACCCTACCCCCAAACCCGTCTGAGATCCACAGAATCTCACGGACAAGCACCTCTGCCTTCGCCTCGCGTCCTCCGTTTGCCCTCTCGGATCCAGCAGCGAGGTCGTGCTGGATGACGAGATCAGCCCGCTCTGTGGCCTTCTCCCCCAAATACGGCTGAGATCTACTGGGGAGGCCGTCGTGGATGACGTGATCGGCCTAGGTGGCGGCTATCTCCCCCAAATCAGCAGTCCTCGCTGCCACCGCCGGATCTGCCCATCCCCTGCCCTCCCGCCTACAGATCCCGGCCATTCTCACGCCTTCGAATCCCATTCCCATCGGCTGGATCCAGCTCGACCATGCTCCCTAAATAGTAGCTTCGTCTTCTCCTCCACGGATCCCAGCTCAGATGGCGGAGGAACCCATGCATGATAGCATCTAGGCACCCCTCAAATTTATCTTTATATTATTTTGGTTTTGGTATTGATGACTAAGTTAGTAATATTCAAAACCTGAAGAAAGTGAGCTGGAACTTATGATGAAATAAGCTGGGACAACAAGATTAAGGTCTAGTGTATAATTTATGTCTTGGAAGGTGTTTATAGTTTGTAGCTTAAGTGTTTTGTCTTTGAATAGTTGTTCAAAAGAGGGACTTAGCACAAGGATATAGTTTGATAGGCAAAGGCAAAACCAGATCACTTGGAGCAAAAGACACTCAATCTATATCATTTTCAAACTATATTTTCCATCAATCGGACCAAATCTTTACCTATCTATATTCTTGATTCGTTGCAAACCTTGAATTTATTCTTTGTCAAAACTTCCTTTGTACATCTGCTCTTGATTAGAATTTACTCGCTTTGATATCCACATATTCTTAAACAAATTTTTCCGAAAAATATCTTAGTCGAAATGCACTTTGTGTATGACGGACCAAATATTTTGGTCCCGCATACATGCTATTCTCGCTTCTCGATGATCGGACCAAAGATGTCTTAGGTTTCCTATCCTCACAGACCAAAAATTTGGTCAAGATCCCTTTCAAGATATAAGTTTTGGCGGACTAAAATATTTGATGTTTCTTTTGATCGAAACCTAAAATAAGCTTTTCTCCATCTTTAAAAGAAGCTTTTACTCAAGGAAACAAACAAAATATTTGTGCTTAATTTCTTTAAGACCGTTGCTAGATTGAAAAGCCGGGATAATTTTTATCTATAATTGAAAAGGTTCTTGGATCTTCTCTAAAGTCCATGCATTACGGACCAAAAATTTGGTCCAAGTACATGTGTCTTCTCGCGTAACCCTTCTTCTCTTAAGTCCATGCATTACGGACCAAAAATTTGGTCCGAAGTACATGTGTCTATATGCCTGGCAAATCTGTGGCTTTGTCCTTGTATGACGGACCAAAATTTTGGTCCAGCGTACATAGGTCTCTATGTCTAAGCAAAATCTCTTGAAAGTCATGTGTAACGGACCAAGCCTCTCAGTCAGATACCCATATATATCTCTCAGTTGTATGCCAGACCATCTTCTTGATCAACCCATGTACTGCGGACCAAAATATTTGGTCCGTCGTGAACTCGGAAATTTGGTCCGTCATACACATACCCAGTATCGCTAAGCACTGATACATAGTCCGTTGTACGTGTGTTTTTCTGTTGTTTCTGACATCTGACACATCCAACGGCTACTGTAGCAGGTGTAACGGCTATATTCACTCAAGATGGCTATATAAGCATTTCCTAAGCCATCTACCAAGTAAATAGATGAACTCCTTACATTTTTGGTATTGACATATAGCTCTCATTCTCAAAAAGGAGTCTGTGCTTCATTTTCACACAAAAATCTTCATACTTCCCTAAGTGTGTAAGCTCCAAGTCAGTGTCTAGTTTTGTGATTTGCATAGTGAACCAAGAGACAGAACTTGTGCGAGGTTTATTACTCTTGGATCTTGGTGATCCTAGACGGCTTGGAGGAAGTAAAACAGTGTGACCTGTCCAAAGGTGTTTGTGGAAGGCAACTGTGTTTGTGAGAGGTTTGGAACTCACCTCACTGGAGAAGTGAAAGAGTTACCCGAGTGAACACCAGAGCTACTGCGACTAGCTTTGGAGAAGCTGAACTTCGAAAGAAGTGCTTCAATGTGGATTAGGAGTGCGGCTCTGAACCACGGGATAAATACTTTGTCTCTCCAGTATCTTCTCTTTTATTGCTTTCGCTGTATTTATTTGTTGCTTGAATTCTGCTTTACTCTTGCTGTAAGTTGCTCTCGTTAAATTAAGTTAGTAAATTAAAATTGCCAGAATTTGTAATATTGCCTATTCGCCCCCCCCCCTCTAGGCCATATCGATCCTTCAATGCACGGCATCGTCTCTTGCGCTGCAGATCCGTCGTCCATCGTATTTCTTGTGCAAAGTTGATTTTTTGGTCCGGGGTGAGTTCTTGTGTATGATTCATTTCATTTTACTAATGATGTGTATGTGTTGTTCCATCACCTTGTGGATGCAAATTGGGGGGGGGAGCATGCCACGGCTGGAACTTGGGTTGCAGCGGTGTGGGCCAACAACACCACATGGTTGGGCAACAGGGGGACGCATGAAGCTTCAAGGCCTCAACTGTTGTCTTCGGTCTCCGCCTCCGGTCTCCAGATGAATCCCAGGTGCAAATGACTCCGCAGGCGCCCGCGAGGTTGGTCCTCCTGGTGGTGCTCCTCGGTTGCTGCGATGTAGGCTGGTGCCTCCTCCGCCATATCGTCTCCTGCTGATCGCTCCATGCCAACCAGGTTACCCCTTGCCACCCCAGCTTTTCCCTCCCCTCTCCGATTGGGTGCTGATCCATCTGGTCGAGCAAGTAAGAACATGCTTCCTATGAAAGTCATCACACAGTTAAATTTATGTACACATATGTATCCTTATGTCATTATCTGCACAATGTCTATTCTAAGTTTCAATTTGGTGCTGCACTACTCAGTTTTGTTTGGTTTTAATGGTACATATACTTGATTCTCCAGACGCTAGGTTATGCTGGAACATAGTAAATAGATAGAAACTGCCGAATTTTGCTCATGCCAGAAGCATAGCTTGTTAATGATTTTCACCTTACACTTTCGAATGTCTTGCAAAAGGACCCAACCCCTTGAAAGGTGATTTGTTTGTCATTGTTGGGTCCATGCTTTTATGCCATCAACAATGTTAGCAAGGTAACAAGCAACTACACTTTACTCTGATTAATGAGAAGTTGAGAGATTCATTTTTCTTTAGTCTGCTTATTATCTGGACCTGATCCTTGTTAGCAACAGCTTGATTTACTATTGCTACTGTTTTCATGTGTTGATCAGATGAGCATGCCTGTTCTTTGAGACATGCTTGTCTTGTTGTAATTTTAGCCTCATCATCTTATTTCCTTAGCCATAAAATGGAAATAAATGTATGAAAAAACTGCACAGAATTTTGGTAACAACATTTTTAGGATAAGAGACAATGTTTGGATGTGCTGTGACTTGTGAATGCATTTTCTATTTAATTTTGTGCCTTGATGAGAGACATTTTTTGTATCTGTATTATTTTAGCTCTATACTTTTGTATATTCTTATGTTTGGTTCCCTGAGATTTGTAGTGGGTTAAAATTTACCAAATCATTGTAGTGCATCTTACTAACTAGTTAAACTCTGTTGTGTTTACTATTTCCTACATGGTGTTACTAAAAGTTCAAGTTGAACTTTATTGATTAACAGTATTTGCAAGGCATATTTTTTTGCCTTTGGTTGTTTGCTTATCTAGCAGTAGTTTTTCTTCCATTAGATTTGTATGATAAAAGGAATTTAGGCTTTTGTTTGTTGTTGATCTTGTAACCAAGTCCGGACCAGGACTCATAGAATGGAAACCAGTCTGGTTCATAGACCCTGTGACACTGGTTCACACCTATTATTTTCCTAGAAATCATGACTGGGTGGGAATGTAATGTACCTGTGCTATGTGGGCATGTGGGGTTTGTTAAGTGGCTTGTGCTATGTGGGCCTGCGGAGTTTGATCAGAGTTTCAATAAGCTAAATTATTTGATTTATTTGCTTGATCTTTATGTTTCATTACCAATTTACCATTATTTTCTTCTCATCTTATGTTGTTTGAATCTTGAATTATTTTACAGAAAGGAGGCAAGCTGAATCTGCTAGGATCCGTGAAAAGTACCATGACAAAATTCCTGTAATAGTCTCTGCTTTTTTTTTGTCTGTGAATCTTCCGTATGCATGTCTTAATTAAGCTCTCTGATCAATTTATTTTAGGTGGTCGTTGAGAAGGCTGATAAAACTGACAATTGAGCCGAACTTTATGGTATGGTCATTGTTGGTTACTTGGTTCCCCCGGTTAGGTACAGTTCATGCAAGGTGCATGTCTTGAATATACATGTTTAATAATATAAGGAATGCTAAAGCATAATTGTACTTTTAAACTTTTTCAAAGTCAATTTTATTATTTTAATTTTACCTGAGGTGCACTTGTGGTTTTCATAACTTCTTCACATTACCCTAGATCAGTTAAATGCTAATTTTAACAAGAGAAGTGATAGTAGTACAGATTGAATATTGACATTGCTTAATTTGACACTGATATGTTGAGACAATGGGATTTGTGATGTTTAGCTTGAGCTATGCCAGGTCAAGCTCTCCATCTGTTAAGAAGAGTAGTGTAGTGCATTCCGAATGTTTGTATGTACAGTAGCAACTGCAGTTGGGCTTTTTGCTTCTACACAACTCTCATTGCAACGAGTTTTGCTGTCACCTGTAAGTACAGGCTCCAACATGGTTATTATTTTACTTTTTTGTGCATAGATCCAACTTTATTTCATTCGTATATAGATATGCTAAGATTTTCCGACTTTACAGGTCTTACAATTGATGAATGATTCAAACCAAAGCGTTAGAGAGCATGTAAGTCTTCCATACTATAGATAATAGTAATGGATTTTGCGGTTAGTAAATTTATACAAATCCTAAAATGTTTATACATTGCCATGTTCCTGATATGCGTGTATGCACTTCTTACAGGATTGAGCTTGGACAGTATTGGTTCTTAGCCAACTGTATGTTGCGTGTATGTACTTCTTACAGAATTGAGCTTGGTCAGGCTTAGCTTCGCAATGACAATCAACAAGGCCCAAGGGTAGACCATCCCGAATGTCAGTGTCTACCTCCTTGAACCGGTTTTCTCTCATGGGCAACTGTATGTTGCATTATCTAGAGCCACCGCCAGAATCAATATCAAGATACTTGCCGTCGCAGACAAGGAGAAGGACAAGGGCCAAAAGTCTAAGAAAACTCACGAGAACCTCACAAAAAACATTGTCTACAGAGAAGTACTCACATCATAAACAAGGTTGATCAAAATGATATCCAAGTTGTGTTGCAATGTAACTTTATTTTCATATCTTTCGGAACGTATACCAATAATATCATTTCTAAATATGTGTAATGTCATAAATGCCTTATGTACTATGTACAATATATTAGGTTTTTATTCATGTCGGAGGAGAAATCATAAAAACTTTTGTAATCGGGAGAAATAGATGTTTGATCTTATAGCAATTTTTTTTATTGCTTCACCTTTATGTTTCATTACCAATTTTATTTTTCGTAGCAACGCACGAACACTGAACTAGTTTACAATAACTTTAGGTAACTAAAATATTTCTAATTAATTATAAATGTAAATAAATATATTAATACGAATGCATAATCGTTCGTTAAATTTTGATTAATTGATCGTATTGCAATTAATCGCTTAGCATACCACGTTCGCTCGTCGAGCGCATACCGTTTTCACAGCACTGCTGCAACTCGCACACAACCCTGCCAACTTTCGCACTTTTGTAGACCGCGAATCATGAACCATGGAACCATTTTTTTTCTTGCCTTCAGCGTCAGTCAACAAATTGCTGATTTGCATGTCATACTCTATGTTTAAAAGTGCAAAATTGTACACTGGGAAGTAGGAACGAGCAAGGAGAATGGATCGAGGCAAAACATCGAAGGGAGCTACTCTGCTCTCTAGATGCTCAAGGCAAACAGCGTCAATTTCTTTAACGCAAAGGCAATGCAGTCCAGATCATGTTCAAAATCAACGCAGTGACGCGCTGTTGGGGTTTTGTCACCAGGATAGCCAACAAAGGGGCTTAGAGAACCAGTATTTGTAGGCTTGTAGCTCATACAATCCACTAAAACGAGGAATCCATGTATGCACAGAAATTTGGCTTCAGGACCGTTGCCTCAGAACGGCATTTATCTCTACTACTTAAAAACAAAGCTCGGTAGTTGTACATCCGTGCTTCCCCTTCTCCCTCCTCACAAAAGCTTTGCGCCGATGGTGGGCCCTAGGCCCAGGCCATGCTAGGCGTTACCCCTTTCGCTCCTCTCGCTCAAAATAGATCTTCCTCTCCTCTCGCGCAACACCGGTGGCGACGGCCATGTGTGATCTCGGTCAGGTGGCGGTGATAGCGAATCGTGCGATGTGGTGGTCGGGTACGACCTTGATTTGGCTGTGGAAGCCAATCGGGCGACGCGGCGTGGCTTCGACCTTAATCCGACAATGGCAGTGTGGCACCGGCCAAAGCAACTCCTCCCCCTCCTAGATCTGGCAGTGGCCAGCTTCCTCAACCTTAATCGCGACAGATTTGGTCACGGCTCGATGCGGCGCGGCGGTGAAGGTCCACGACTCCATGCGTTTGGATTTGGCTAGTGGTGGAGGCACACGGATCCAGCTAGGTCTGCATGGCTTCCTCCACCTTGGTGGCAACGCCGACGGTTGGCTACCTCAACCCCGACCGTGATGGCGATGGAGGCTTCCTCAACCGTGATGGTGATGGAGGCTTCCTTTGCGGCAACGGTGATAACCGGCTTCCATGACTTCGATTGCAATGGATCTGGCCACGACTTGATACATGAGCGGCGGTGGAGGTCCTTGGCTCCTTGTGACTAGATCTGGGGTAGTAGTGGTGTGGGTCTAGCTAGGTCTGCAGCCCTTTCCTCTCCCCTTCAATAGGTCATCGTCTCCACCTGGAGGGTGCCGCGCTGCCACGCCAGATCGAGGTCAAAGCAACATCGGTCGACAGAGAAGGGATAGGGTGGAGGTCCTTGTCGCCAGCAATGGACTACCCTTGGGTGCTGTGGAGGAAGACACAAGATGTGGAGGGGTCAGGTGGTGGGCGTTGTCGTCAGAGCTACAGTGCCACCTCACTGAAGATGCTGACTCGTGGCGCACTGAGCCGCGGAGCACGACCAGCGAGGCCAACTCACCTAAGCTGGAATCCAAGTGGCGAGGATGTGGGTCAGCACCACCGCAGATCTAACCGTAGGCGAAGGAGAATCACACGCACGGGTTGTATGGGGAGGGGAGAAAGCAGAACGGTGTGATTGATCATAATTTCTCCTTCCCACCGATGGATTCTACCTCGTCATCGCCCAATTCCATTTCCCCTTGGCCGACATCAACCTCCATATCTCCACCTCCGCTGCTACAGTCAAGTAATGTGTTGCTTGCTCCTCCCTCCCTCCCCTTAATTGAGTAATGTACCCCGTAAGTAAGTCAGCCACCTAGGCACATTTTTAAAAGCATATCGGTGCGTTTGATTGACCAGGCGAAATTAGCCTTTTCTGGCGTAGTTTCTTCTTCCCCTTGACAGGTTCCGCCTTTTCATTGGCCGATTCCATTTCCCCTTGGCCAACATCAACCTCCAGATCTCCACCTGCTCCCTCCCTCCCCTCCATTGAGTATTGCACCCTGTAAGTAAGCCACCTAGGCACATTTTTAAAAGCTGCAGTGATTTTATTAACTCGAATTGATTAAAGTCAGATAATGCTGCTGCTTGCTCCTCCCTCCCCCCCACTTGGTTTCCGAATAAAAAAACTTTCAGTTTGAAATTTTTTGATTAAAAATCTTTTAAAAATAGATTTAAAAAATACTTCTATTTAAAAACTTAGGGGAAATTTGGAAAAAACAACTTTTTTGACTTTGAGGGAAAGGGGATGAAGAGAATACCACCAAGTGTTGTGACAATAGAGCTTTTGAGGGCGAAGAGAAGTGAGGTCATGAAAGAGGTGCGTCACATGTCACAATGAGAGTATATACTCACTAAATATTTGATGCATGCGTCCTTAAATTAGCAATGCAGATTTTCTATAGACAGACCTTAAGACGATCCTTTGTTAAAATAATTTTTTACTGCTAGCAAATTTATTTTTTAAACAAGATCTAATGTGTTCAGATTTAACCTTTATCTTCTAATCATCCATGCAATGTCCACGCATGATTTTTTTTTTGTGAATCTGTTTGGCAAGGGCGTAGGGCTTGTATTACTTTTTGAATGTTGGATGGCGAGTTATTAAAAAATTAATTTCTTTGGTTTATAGTTTTTTCACATTCATACCTATTGTGATTCATGAGGTCTCTTTTCATCTAAATCATTAAATTGTTTGTTGAAAAAAGATTATGTTCAATCACATGCATATATAGGGTTAGACATGAGTTTTGAGACAAGTGTAACCTCTGTTTTCACTATTTTTCATTTAATGCGACTTGAATTTCACACTATGGTGGAGAAGAGAGAGAGAAGGGGATAGAGGTATGGGGACTGGTGGACACTAAGAAGAGAGAATATTTTTACGCTGATGTTTCTACGTGCCTTGCATCTTGGATAAGGATCCTGTACAGTTGTAAATAACACCACATGATCTCAGGTGAAAGGCTCATCGCATGTGGTGCTACAGCACCATATTTACTGTATCAAATTAGGGTTGTAGCGCATGAATCTGGACCGTTGGATCTGAAAATGGTTGACTCAGATCAGATATTGGGCTTTTGGATCTAAAAATAGGTGGCTCAGATCAGGTGCGGTTACATCTACACCTAATCTCTATCCTTGCGTCCTAGATGTATTATGTACTAACTAGATATTTTCTTTGTATTCATGTTGGATAAGAACGCCATCAACTATTCAACGTGTACTTTGTTTAATATGTGCGAGAATTGTAGTGTTTATTGTACGATTTGGGTTACAGTAGATGATATATATCACCCTCTTTTAGGCTTCCATTATAATACACAGATACCTTACTAGTAAATTCAGAAAAAAGAATAAAGAATGTAAAGTAACTAATACTTCATTTATCCTACTTCCAGCTATGTCCCCTGTCTCTCACTCAAAAATGAGATAAAAAAAATGACTTCATAAAATAAAGTCCAGGCATGGACCAGCTAATTTACGTGTACTACTATAAACAAGAGAGCAGATCGCAACGCCGGCTATGGATTACAGCAAGGTTCTGCTATAGTGCTATGTCAGCTTGACACCAATGCACCAGCTCAAACCAAATCCTACTTCTGCAACAAAATTGTACTGGAGCCTGCATAACAAACAGAAGATCTGATATCAAAACACGACAAGTCTTAGTGTTAAAGCAAGAGATCGCAAATCACAAGCCTATAAATATCCAGAAATACCACTGGTGCAGTTGTGCTGCAGTCAAAGGAAACTGAAGTGAACAGAAGCCGTATCTACACATCAGCATGCCCAAATGGTGCACGCACAAATAGCTGACCATGAAGCATGACAATGGCGGATGTTTGATGAGGATCGATCCTCAATGGCAAATTGATAATCTGAGGCAGAATCAGTTTCTGTTAAATTAAGGGAGTTTCTAAATGTGTATGTGTTAACAGTGTTAATATTCAAAACGATGGCATCACCTTCTTGAATGGAGTGATGCCCCAAGGATTATCAGGCTGCTCCGGGTCCCCAGTTATAACCAGACGTCCAGCAGGATCTGATTGAACGTGCACCTGCACCATTTAGAACAAAAACTAACATTATATCCAAGAAACTCGTTTGTTTGTGTGACACAGATCTCCGATGTGAAATCAGGCCTTCAGCATGAAGGATCAATGAAAGGGTTTAAAGTGAGACCTTCAGCATGAATGAGCATGCTTTCTCACCTCTTCACGTAGAAGCCCAGGAACAAGCGCAAAGATTTCAAAGCAATCTTTCTGCAAGAAAGCAGTAGCCAAATGAAGCAGCTTCAGCTCAATTCTGAATTGAACTTCACTAGCAAAACCAGCTCTTAATTATTTTAAGAATACAGATTATCACTACAAAATATGTCTGTAATCTGTTATATTTGCGCACCATGTGATTAAACATGATTAAACAAAATAATCTTGGTGAAACTTACAGTCTGACGCACATTAATCTTCACCCAGTCGGCCAGCTCTCCAACATCAATGACCAAAGAATCTTCCCTGAAATTGAGCACTCCATTATATACAAAAAAAGTCACCACAGACACAACATCCAAATATATCGGTACCTCTGACGAACTCAATTCTTCCTACTAAACTGCATAATGATGTGTTTGGCAGCCAAGTCCTCCTCATCTAACATATTATCCACTGAGAGTCTGATACTAAACATAACAGAGAGTATAGAAGTCTTAACTGTGACTTGTTTACTTTTGTACGGGACACCTTGAAAGCACACTTTGGACTAGATGCTTTCTTCCTCTTGAGTACCCCTAAATGTGTCAGGCTATTACATGAGAAAAGACAGCATATGCATTAGTGAAAGAAAACTTGTGAAGCATACCAAAGCCTTTTAGATTCTTAACATGGCTTGAAACGGGGATCGAATGTTTGTCCTGTAGAAATATGAACATATTTACATGAAAATAGTAGGAAATTAAAAGTGCATGCAAATAAAACGCAAGAACTTTACCTTTAAAATGTGGTCTCCATAAATGCCATTGGCAAGGAGACGGTGCGCGCGCCAACCCTGCATAGCACGCGCTGCAGCATCCCTTCTGACTCTGGCAGAAGATGATTGATTCACACCTATCTGCAAACCAGTAAACAAAATCGTCAAACTAACTAAAGTTAGCAGCTTGCAGCCATCTAGAACAAAACACTTTCAGCATTGTCTATTTCAATAAAATCTGGATTCATGACCAACACTAAGTTTTTGGACAGAAACAGTGGCAAGAACCCATCTTTAATTTTCAGTTACATTGAAGTATAAATGTCACATCTTTCTTTTCTACATGACTGTAATGAAAGTGCATACTGCATACTGTGTCAGTAGTAACACCAAGCTATAAATAAACAGATAACGCTTTGTTCATATTATATTTAAGAAAATAAGATGAAACCAATTAAATAATATAGATGCACACTAAACTAGAAAATGAATTACAAGAAATGAGTAGTTAGAACTGCCCTATCAAAACAATTACCTCACGGTCAGTACCACCAGGCTGTGGTAAAGCGGATAATGGTATTTGAAGCTGACCAGTTCGAACTTTGTGTTTTTCATATTCAAGAAGCGCCTAAGTTGATGAGAAACAACAGTTAACTGACCAAGAAAACCATTGCATAAATATAAAATGGAAATCCATTAGCTTAGAACAGTGCTTTTTGCTACACACCATCCGGAATCTGATCAGATAGCATCTAAATCATTAAGATATCAAGGATTTAAGGAGTTAAAGAGATAGCATCCAGAGAAAGTACAAGAGTTTCCCTCGAATAAAAAACAAGCAAGTACAATAGTTATACTTCTTTCGTTCTTTTTAAACTATTAATAACATTAAATATCATTCCTTATACAAAATGAAGCCAGATTCTCTGGCACTGAAATGCTTCAAATTTGTACACTAACTATTACAGTGTCTTCTTCACTTCAGCTCCATATTTATATCTGTAAGAATCATCTTAAGTTCTAGTAGTATAGCTTTTCATTCTGCTAGTAAGTTTACAGTACAATTGAGCATGCCTATAATACTGTTTACGGAAGACCTGTTTTCCAGCTCCACAAGTGGGAATGAGCTAGGCCTTCCTAACACAAATACAAAATCGAACGAAATCCTGAAGCAAATGTATCACCTTCTCATAGAAAATTCGAAATGACCAAGAAACGGTAGTGCAGGTCCTGCAAAAGAATATAGCAACAACAATCAGCTGACATAAAAGGTTACGTCTTCCTCTGCAAACTCGCTTAACATGTATTGCGAAAAGAGAAGCTTACTTTGGTGGCCTGAAAGTCTCTCCAACTTGGCGCCATAGTTTACAAACCGTTACCTGAATAATCAAAACAATCAACTGGAATAAATACCCAATGTGTACAAAAAAAATATATTACAAATTGTACAATAGGAAGAAGAACAGTGAATTGTGCAACGTGATAATGCATAAAAATGGAATCTCTTTAATTAGTTATCGCCAGTGTGGTTCTTGCTAGTGATTTCACGCCACAGAAACTTTCACTCTGCAGTATCAGGAGCGTGTGCCGATGTGCGTGGAAAGGAAATCTGTAATACCTGCTCATGGCCTCCCAGGTGGGCGACCTGCCTCCACAACCTGGATTCAACAGAGCAACACACATCAACAAGTACGTTTAGACGAGAAGAGATGGTACTGGAGCTCGAGGAGATGAGAGAAAACGAGAGGTGTAGGAAGATGCACACTTGAGGCAGTTGAGGCCCTTGCCGTAGAACTTGGGCGGCTTGAACTCGAGGCTGTGCTCCCTGTGGAAGCGCTCCAGCTCGGCCATGAACGCCGCCTGCTCCTCCTCCGTCCCGGAGTCGTCGCCCTCGATGAAGGGGTCCGGCTCCACCGGCTGGCTGGCGCACTGCGCCATACCGGTGGAGCTGTCGCCCTCAGCCTTCGCCTCCGCCCTCGGCGACGCATCGGGGGTGGAGTCGTCATCCTCCTCGTCGTCTTCGTCCTCGCCGTCCCCCTCGTCGCCGTCGTGGCTCATAGCGTCCTCGCCGTTCGTCCCCGCCCTCGCGCCCACGGTCTCCTCCCCGTCGTCGCGCTCCCCGCCCGCCCCCGCATTTGGCTCCGCCCGATCCGGGGAGCCCGCGCACGCGCCCTCGCCGTCGCTATTCGGCTCGGGGGACGGGGGCATGTCACCGCCCCTCTCAGCCTTCTCGTCCGCCGAGGGCAAAGCCTCCTCCTCGGCGCGCGGCTCGGGGTGACGAGCCTCCTCGCCGTTGGCTTCCTCGGCGCGCGGGAAGTCGCGGTCGGAACCGGCGCCGCCCCTCGCGTCGCTCATCGCGGCGGGAGAAGGATAGGGGTGAGAGCGAGCGGGCGGCTGCTATTTTCGCGGTTTCGACGGGAGAAGGAGAGGTGCCGAGTTGCCGACTGGCACGGAAAGGAAAGGAGAGATGGATCTCCACGGCTTGCGAGGGAGGGAGAAGAGAGATTCTTCTTGCCTCACCGGCTCACCGCCTCGCGTCGCGCCCGCGGGCTGCGTCGCTGGACGGGCCGGCGCTACGGAGTACGGACTACCGCGGCGCCTGCACTACCACCGCTGGCGCTGACGGCTGGGAATTCCTTGCTTGCTTCGTTTCTTTCTGGGCTAGGCCATCATTGCTTCTGGTCCTACAAATAGCCTTTGTATTTTCTTTTTGTTTTGCCCCTCGAAGACTAGACCACAAACTACGTATACGAAATGTTTATAAAATTTTCTCTGCTTCCACATGACTACATTTTCTCACTTTTATTTCTAATTTGTATTTGTAGAATGGACAGTTAATAGTGGAAAAGCATTTGTAAATTGCATATGCTTACATATCCATTCCTTTTGTAATTATCACGTTGCAGAGTTTTTCCAAACCACTACACAATTTTTGAACCATTGAGCCACCAAAAAAACTCTAATCCCTACAATTTACCTACATCTTATTTTATATTTTTATGGTATAAAGGCAGGCACTAAAATTTGAAAAGGTGGTTTGTGCTGGATCCAAAGCCATAACAGTTAACAATAAGGCCCTAGAGGAGAAGACGATGGCAAAGCATTCCAATGTTTTTAAAGTAGAGTAAGATAGTTTGTAGAAGCTTGTCCGGTGCAATACAAAAATGTCAACTCTTTTGGCCTAAACATTTTCTCCTCCAACATTCAATCGTGCATCCTTCATCCAACTGAACGATTTGTATTGTGTGTCTATTTGCATCATTTTCTACGCCCAACGAAACAACATCTTTCTAGAGAAAATAACTGTTTGTGTTTTAAAATGAACTTGTCTGATCAAATCGCGTTGAATCTAAGCGAGTGTCTATGAGAAGCTTGTGATGTTAAACGAAAATTTTGACTATTTCACCCTAGTACTTTTCTCAAATCTATAAGAAGGTCCTACATACTTTACAGAATACACCCAGAGAATGCTCTTTATCACACCACCCAGACAGGTACGTGTTTCATTTCTTACTCGCGTCGTCCTCGCCCCCGTTCCTCCCAAACGGACCGAACAGCCACCACAGATCCGATCTCCCCTCCGCTCGGGCGACGACGACAACCGCGGGCGGCGCCCAGAATCGATCCTTTCGTCCGGTAGCCTCGCCACGGCCGCGGGTGGGCGGCCATGGAGGACTACCCGGAGGAGCTGCGTACGCCGCCGCTGTCGCTCGTGTCCATCGTGGGGTGCCAGGAGCTGCACCCCTCGATCTCGGCGGCGCTTAGCTCCCAGCAGCCGCCCATGAACACGCTGGCCCTCCCGGACTTCGCCAAGGCCTCCATCCTCGCCCGCAGCGTCAAGACCCGCGACCCGCTCGCGCCGCCGCAGCCCCCCGCCGGAATCCTCAAGAAGGACTGGCTCCTCAAGCACCGAACCCGAGTGCCGGCCGCCGTCGCCGCGATGTTTCGGGCCGATCAGGTCTCCGGCGATCCATCCCAGTGGCTGCAGGCCTGTTCTGATCTCGAGAACCTCAAGTACCTCCCTTTTATCTTTTGCATTACTTATCCCAAATTGACATGTGCAGTATTACTGTATTAGAGTTCTAATTATGAGTGCTATAATCAAATGGGCAACCTTTTTCATCTCTTGGGGATTAAGGAACTCGGGGAAGCATCACACAATGTGATAGCAGCTAGTATAGAACTAGTTGAATTCACCAGTGCCAAGTCATGTTCTTTTATTTGTGCAGGTCTGTAATTCAGGGAAGAAACACTAAATTAGTAGTGATCCTTGTACAGGGTCAAGCCGGTGGTAAGTATCCTATCTAGCACCTGTAGTAATCTTTTTTATCTCTAAACCAATAATCAGCACTTCAACAGACTTGCTTGCAGAGCTCAGCTAAACATGTGCAACCACATTAAAAGTTCTGTTTTATATATATGCCTGTGCTCACGCCCTGTAGCATGAAAATTGAGGGCTTGTGCATTCTCATAAACAGAACCTTCTACTTGTTTGATGTTTGTCTATTCAAACCTCCAACCAACCTATGGCCAGTGGCATGCCAATTATTTTGAAGGTTTTAAGCACATACCCAATAATATCTTGCAGACGAATTGAGCGAGGACGTTACAGTTGCCCTGAGAAAACGTGCGGAGATTGATTCTAAGCACCTGATTGTGTTGGTTGAGAATGATGAAACAGAATGGAATAAATCTCTCAACAAGTCAGTTTCTGAAACCTCTCATTTTCAGTGCTTTCACTGTTCTATTTTTGTAAAACAGCCTTTTGCTATTTTTTGTTTTATGGTAATTTCCTTGGAGGTATGTGTGAATGTGATAGCTCACTTGCTGTTCCATACTGGCAGATTGAAGAGCGTTTTTGCTGAGCTATGTTCTACATACTACAAGGAGGAAGGACGAAGGATAAAGGCTCGTATTGAGAAGAGGAACTTCTCTTCCATCGAGCTGAGCATCCGGTACTGCTTCAAAGTGAGAACTTCTCTCTCATCCATTTTCATGCTGTCAATCATTCTTAATGCCAGTCTGGAAGTGTTGCAAATAAAGAAATTTTGTATTTACACCTGCTCGATGATTTCAGCAGAACATGTCAATGACTTTTCCACCTTACTTTCTCTCTCTCTCTTTCCCCATTACTTTGATGTTTCTGATACTTACACCAGGTTGCTGTGTATGCGGAGTTTAGACGGGATTGGCCGGAAGCCTCAAGGTTCTATGAGGAAGGATTTCGTGTTTTGCGTGAGGTGTGACCACTTCCCTATTCCTTAATTGACGCAGCCTTCTTAAGATTGCTAAGTAAGTAAATCAACAATTGGAATACTGAATTCTCTCAGAAGTAAAAAGAAAGAAAGAAAACTAAGGCTATTATTCATCCAAACATTGCATGTATTTGCAATGCTGCATATTAAGATAATCTCCCTTGTGCAAGTGTCTTTTGGAAAGGCTTGATATTAAAAAAGAAAGTTGTGGAAGCATCTCATACCATAATTTAGCATACTAGAAAAGTAGTTGAAGCAACCACCCTCGCCAACCCTCTCCATGTTTGTTTACAAGTTACAAGTTGTAAGCCTTCTAAAATTTGATTGATCTGCCACCATTGCTTATGCAGTTTCTATTGTCTTTAACATCATCCATTGACAATGTGCTCATATTTAGATGATCGGAACTTCAACAAGGTTGCCTCCAACCCAACGCCTAGTTGAGATCAAAGCAGTTGCTGAGCAATTTCACTTTAAGATATCAACATTGCTACTTCATGGTGGGAAAGTTGTAGAAGCAATCACATGGTTCCGTAAGCATATAAAAAGCTATGAGCGTGTTGTTGGATCATCAGAAGTTGCTTTTCTTCATTGGGAATGGTTCGGCAGGCAGTTCCTTGTCTTTGGTGAGCTCATAGAAACAACATCCACAACTGTTCCAGATACACTATCTCCTCGGTTTGGTACTGCTGACAATGCATTGACTGAGTGGGAATTTCAGCCAGCTTACTACTATCAGGTTGAACCTAAAATCTCTACGCGGCACTGCAGCAAAGAGCCACTCCATTTCCTTTACTTGATCACACTAGTAATTAATCTATCATACCTTCCCTTCTGACAGTTAGCGGCAAATTACTTGAGAGAGAAGAGGTATGCCTTAGAGTTCTTTTCATCAAGGGTAAACCTTACCACGGGAGTTAATGGAATACCTGAGTCAGTAATGCCTTCTGTATATGTTGGCCAATATGTACGCTTATTTGAGCAAGGAGATACAATTGCTGTACTTCCGTAAGTTTCTTGATGCTTATTCTTAAATTATAGCACAACTTTTATATGAATACTTATACCTCACACTGTGGTTGCAGCCTTTCTGATGCTGAATACACCAGCTATGCTTTGTCAGAAGCTGAACGGTTCCAAGATACCTACGAGATAATAGCATTGTTCAAAAAAGCTTATGAATCTTTTCAGAGCCAAGGTGCGACAAGAATGGCTTCTGCCTGTACTGGTGGAATGGCTATAGAATATTTCGCAGCTGGGGATTTTAGTAACGCAAAACAACTTTTTGACGGTGTTGCTGGTCTATACCGTCAAGAGGGTTGGACTACTTTGCTTTGGGAAAACCTGGGTTACTTGAGAGAGTGCTCGAGGAAACTTAATTCTCTGAAGGATTTTGTCAGTTATTCACTAGAGATGGCTGCCTTACCATTATTCTCTGGCAACGGACAGGGTTATTCTGAAAATAGAAGTAAGGATGGGCTAGCAGGTTCTCCTACCATTTCCAGGAGAGAGGACATACAGCGGGAGGTTTTTAACATTTTGGAAAGAAAACTGTCACCAGAAGTTATTGATGATGGATTTAATCTTCAATTGATGGAAGAATATATTAACCTTGATATTGATCAAATAAGTCCTCTAAGAATAGTGCTTGTTGCATCTGTTGCTTTTCATGATCAATCTGTAAAACCCGGTTCGCCTCTGCTTGTTAGTGTGTCACTGTTGTCTCATCTTCCTTCTACAATTGTGATTGATCAGTTGGAGGTTCAATTCAACCAATCTGACTGTAACTTTGTTATGGTTAGTGCACAGGAAGATTCTTCTGCATTGAATTCACATGTTCATGACCAAGTCGTTCATTCTACTTCTCTTACACTGTTCACCAATAAATGGACGCGTCTGATGCATGAAGTTAAATCAGGTACTCTTCTATCAGTTATATGTGGTTTGTCTCATTAGATGTTCATCCACCTGCTTCGTAGCATGCATCATAATTGCCAGATTACTATCTTATCTTAATATACAAAAACAATTGGTGGGATTGGAGGTGTTGAAGTATAAGTGAATTAGCCCTATACGTGAGGGGGGAGTGTTGAAGTATAAGTGAATTGCCCACCTTTCCTCATCAACTTAAGCTTTTGGGTGAACTGGTTGGTGCATGCAATTCAATATGGTATCAGAGCCAAGTGGTCTCGAGTTCAAGACCCGGTTGACGCAATTAAAAAAAATAATTGCAGTCCACTTCTATTCCACGCCCTAGGTCTGAGGGAGCCTGTACGTTAGGGGGAGTGTTGAAGTATAAGTGAATTGTCTACCTTTCCTCATCAGCTTAAGCTTTTGGGTGAACTGGTTGGTACATGCAACTCAATAGGAGGCACCATATCATTTGGAGAAGAAAAATCATAGAAATTCTTTCGATGGTTATGGAAACAAAGAAGGAAAAAAGTGCCATGTTGATTGGAGAAAAGGAAAAAAAAGAATATAATTAGTTTATTATATAATACAGTCCAATTATAACAGTTGAGATATGTTATTTAAAAGAGCCCATTCTCCATGGTATATAATGAGAAATATAGAGGTAAGGGATATCGTCTCTGTGGACTCTTAATAAGCATGTTATACGATGCATACATATACCTAAGTTGGAAAATAAATAAACTAAGAACAGAAGCTTATCATTAATCAGAAAGGAATTGAAAATTTTGGAGGAAACAAACTCTAACCATTAATTGGGGAGGAATTAGCCATGCAATTGTGTGGCTAGTCAGCTAGTTGTGGCAGAAAAAAGGGCACATCCATTTTCAAAATTAGGTAATAAATAGGAGAGCCATGTTTTCTGCTATTCTTGAAAGTTGAAACCATAGTTGTAGGCTTGTAGCCCATTTGTATTGACCTCTTCACTTTTCATAATTTATGGTTGGCTACCTGCTTCTGTATATATGAATATTTGAGCTTTCTTCTACATTTGTTGATGCTGATATTTTTTTTCCCACCGCAAGTCCTATCATGGAAATAATATTATGAGTACTTTCTGCAGGACAGAGTGGAAAGCTAGAATGTTTGTCGGTGAAGGCAACAATGCATAAGCATCTTCTAGTTTGCTGCCAGGCTGAAAGTCCTGCTTCAATGGAAGACTTTCCATTGTGGAAATTTGAGGATCAAGTGGAGACATTGCCTACAAAGGACAATGCACTCACCTTTTCTGGGCAGAAATTGATCCAAGTTGAAGAGCCAGACGCTCAAGTTGACCTTGTCCTAAATTCTAATGGCCCTGCATTGGTAGGGGAGTTATTTATTGTCCCAGTGACCATATTGTCAAAAGGGCATGCAATTCATTCTGGCGAGCTGAAAATTAACCTTGTTGATGCCAAAGGTGGTGGTCTTTTGATGAGTCCAAGGGAAGCAGAAGAATCCGAAAGTCATCATGTTGAACTTCTTGGTGTCTCAACTGTGACCATGGACGAAGGTTCAAAGGAAGAAGTTGATAACATAAGAAAAATTCAGTACTCATTTGGGGTTGTATCTGTTCCCACATTAGGTGCGGGTGATTCGTGGTCTTGCAAATTAGAAATTAAATGGCATCGAGCAAAGTCAGTCATGCTCTATGTTTCACTTGGCTACTCCCTAGACTCAAGTGAAGAAGCAGCACAGCACAGACTTAACGTGGACAAAAGCTTGCAAATCGAAGGGAAGATCCCCATGATAGTTGGTCACCAGTTTTTTAGGCCATTTAGGCGAGAACCCCTATTGCTATCTAGGATCAAATCCTCAAGTGGTGATGATCAAAAAAGTTCTCTTGCTATGAATGAGTCAAATATGCTTATCGTGAGTGCTAGAAATTGCACTGAGGTGCCTTTACGTTTGCACTCGATGGCCATTGAACCTGATGATGATGGAAAGCAGCTCTGCTTAGTGCAACAGATCAGCGGAATAATTTCCGATGAATACGCAGTTATTGCTCCTAGTGAAGAATACAAAGGAATATTTTCAGTCAATCCACGGACTAGCAATCCAAACTTTTATTTAGGTGAAATTTGCCTGAACTGGTCAAGAGATTCACGCCTCGGAGAGAATCAAGATAGCTTTGTTATAATGAAACAGAGGTTACATCAGATTCATATCGAGGAGCCGCCGCTTGTTGTGAGCATGGAGTGCCCTCCCTATGCTATCCTTGGAATCCCATTCACTTTCCATGTGAAGATCCATAATTCAACATCCTTACTACAGGAAATCAAGTACTCTCTCGTTGATTCCCAGAACTTTGTTTTCTCTGGGGCTCACAATCATGCTGCATTCATTCTGCCGAAAACCGAGCATATTGTTAGTCATAAGCTTGTGCCGCTTGGTTCCGGCGCTCAGCAGTTGCCAAGGATAACAGTGACTTCAGTGAGGTATTGTGCTGCATTGACTCCGCCAACCACAGCGACAACTGTCTTTGTATATCCCAGCGAGCCTAAATTCAACTTAGAAAAGAGCTATTCCACATCTGATGAGCGCGTGAGTTAGATTTGTACAAAACTCAGCCATCCACTCTTTTGGTGCTCTTAGCTTGGCTCCAGTAAGCAAGCGAGGTATGCTAGTTGGTACTGGTAAAAATAAAAGCATTAGTTATTCCGTTTTGCTTTTCTTGCTGAAGAGGTTGCTATTGGCCGCAATGCCAAAGTTTTGGCATTCTTTTGAGCTGTTGATTTTTGTAGACCTATTGGATTGACCACATGTCTGTAACTTATGATTGTACTCCATTGATGTTGGCTCAGGGATAATCACATACACAGGACGGGCTAGTGTAAATTAGCATATAAACGAGCCCCATGTCTCACGAAGTGTTCCGTTCTTTGTTCAGGTTCTTTATTTATGCTTCCCATGATTCCCTTGTTTCTGTAAACTTGTGGTGTTTGACAAAATTGAGACACCAATTTTGCTACACACTACACTCCCGACTCCATTTCCTATGGCCTTTTCTCCTCCACTGGGAAAACAATTTTTATATTTTCTAAGGCATCGTTTACCGAAACAATTGATCAGCGGCTCAGCACGTCAGGCTGACTTCGAGCGAGATATGGAGACGTCGCAGCTGAGTCGCGGGTGGCCGCGTGCTTCACGATGGTCGCCGTGCAGGGGAAAAACAAGTCGCCTCGCCTCGTGCAGACGATCGTTGCGTTCTGGCGGCGGCGCGCTCCATGCCGAATCATCGTGGCATGTCTTCGAGCCGTTGTCGAGTATAAAAATGGCAGTTATCTTCTTCCCCAATTTGCTCGCCTCGCCATAAACCCACCCAAAATACCATGCCATCGCTTATGTTCGTAGTGCGGTTTGGGATCTAGGGTTTAGAGTGAGGCTTGCGAAAAATAGGGGAATCCAAATCAATATTCGCCGCAGACCTGCCTGCTTGGCTGCTTGCTTCTCGATAAAGCCGACACCTATCCCGTTAGAACAGCGTCCGCCTCCTCCCACGCCGTTCTTTTCCGGGCTCCCCTCGCGCCGACCCTGTCGCTGCCCTGTCCCTCCGCCGCCGCCGCCCGCCGTGTCGAGATGGAGGTTGCCGCGAAGCAGCAGAAGGTGAAGAAGCAGATAAACCTCTTCTACTGCTCCGAGTGCGAGGAGCTCGCCCTCAAGGTCGCCGCCAGCTCCGACGCCATCCAGCTCCAGTCCATCAACTGGAGGTACGGTGCCCTCTCCTCCTCCTCCTCCTCCTCCATCACCACCTCTCGCTTCGCCGATTTTGCGAGGCCGTTTGATACCTCGAACTCCATGATACCACCAGGAGCTTCGACGACGGGTTCCCGAACCTGTTCATCAACAACGCGCACGATATCCGGGGGCAGCACGTCGCGTTCCTGGCGTCGTTCAGCTCGCCGGCGGTCATCTTCGAGCAGATCTCCGTCATCTTCGCGCTGCCCAAGCTCTTCATCGCCTCCTTCACGCTCGTGCTGCCCTTCTTCCCCACGGGATCCTTCGAGCGCGTCGAGGAGGAGGGCGACGTCGCCACCGCCTTCACCCTCGCGCGCATCCTCTCCATGATCCCCAAATCCCGCGGCGGGCCGACCAGCGTTGTCATATACGACATCCACGCGCTCCAGGAGAGGTTCTACTTCGGAGACGACGTCCTGCCCTGCTTCGAGACCGGGATACCGCTCCTGCTGCAGCGCCTCCGCCAGCTCCCCGACGCAGACAATGTGCGTAGCAGCAACCACTGTTCTGTTTGTTTCTATTGAGTGCTAATTCCGTGTTAGTGTATTACTACTGCTTTGACTCATTGTGTGTTGCGCAGATCACCATTGCCTTCCCGGATGATGGGGCGTGGAAGCGCTTCCACAAGCAATTGCTCCACTTTCCAATGGTCAGCGTGTTCTGTGTGAATGATTAGATATATTTAACTCGAGATCCTTTTTAGTTTGTGTTACAAAGGGGCTATGCATGTGGTTGTGGAATCGCCCAGGTTTAGTTTTTTTTTAAGTCTCAAGTTCTCATGGTGAGCTGTTTGATTATATAGGTTGTCTGTGCAAAGGTTCGTGAAGGCGACAAGAGGATAGTTCGAATTAAGGAAGGGAATCCCGAAGGGCGGCATGTTGTTATTGTTGATGATTTAGTGCAATCTGGGGGAACTCTTAGAGAATGCCAGGTATCGACACAGTGGCGGAACTAGAAAAGTTTATATGAGGGTGCACACTTCACACGTACAACTCTATAGTCTTGTATAATGATTTCGTAACATCATAAATATAACACATATATTTGAAATTTGCTAAAAGTACGATACAAATAGTTTTAATGTCTTAAAAATCCCAAACCATCGAAATCGGAACCAATTCAATCAATAAATTTGGCCTATTGAAGAGGTGATGGTGTAGCGTTCATCAGATTTTTGGGGGTGCCGCCTAGTACCGCCCCTGTACCGACATATCACGCTATTGTCTTTTTGATTGCTTGTCATGATACTAGAAGTTAATGCTTCTATGACATAGCCGTTACTTATGTTGGATTTTCTTACTTCCACATCAATGGGAAATGAATCCTCTGCCATTCATTTGCTATGGCAGATGGGTACAAGTTTCATTCCATCATTTGTTTTCTAGTTGTCCGACAAAAAGAAAAAGTAACGACTTCCACAATGTACATTTTGATCTGAATCCACTTTTGACATATTACCAGCAGGCTAAAGTCCTGTAAAATGGAAAGAAACATTAGTTGGATTCCTTGTCAAACCTGGTCCTAACAAGTCAGTGGCATGTGAATTTTCACTCCGTGGGTTGACTTGGTATTTGTTCACACAATTGAATTGACATATGTCAAGTGTTAATGATGATGCAGTTCATGGACTTTTGGCACCATATGCTGCTTTTTGTTGCTTTTGTCATGAATATTTTTCTGTTATATCCAATTATGTTTTGCAGAAAGTTCTGGCTGCTCATGGTGCCGCAAAAGTTAGCGCCTATGTGACTCATGCTGTGTTCCCCAAGCAGTCGTATGAACGCTTCATGCCAACTAATTCTTGTAATCGGTGGTTTCTTCTTGTTCCCTATTTTTCAGATATTCAAATTTGTAGTTGCTCATTGTTTTTTCCCCCACGCAGCTGGGCCAGGTGACCAGTTTGCTTACTTCTGGATCACAGACTCCTGCCCTCAAACAGTTAAAGCCATTAGCCAAAGACCTCCATTTGAGGTGTTGAGCCTTGCTGGCTCGATTGCTGATGCCCTTCAGATATGAACTTGTACTGGGGGGTGGGCTGCTCCCGTTTTGCCTATATGTAAGAGTTCATTTACACCTCCTGCAAAACAAATAATGTGGAGTGAGCTATCTTATTATGAGACTCTCTTATTATTGTAGAACCTAAAGTTTCCATAAACAGTCCCATGATGTGATTAATGAAATCAGGCATTAGATGTTCATCAATGCACCATGCAGTTCTCTGTATTCACTTCTAGAGCAAGTGCTTGAGAGTTTAGCAGAGTTTTAATTTCCTGACATGCCAATTGCTGAGACCATGAAACTTAACTGCTTGAATTCGAGTGAAAACAACTTGAAAATCCATAATGTAACTCAAGTGTCAACCTTCTTATTGAATTTTTATCAGATTGGATGAGCAAACATAACATGCTGGTTGATTATTTGGTTCATTCTTTTGTTTTGAAAGATCTACTTCTTCTTGAGTGTTGTAGTTACGCATACTTGCATTGTGCGCTTGCATTGTGTGTGCTGTAGGGTGGATGTATAAAAAATCGAGCATGTAGCATCAATGCATCATAGTCGCCGCACTCAACAACTCTTTTTAGCTGGATCCTAAGTAAAAGGAGTGTGCTTTACTATTAAGATGATTTTTGGATGTCCTTCACTCGGAGCCGTTATTGTAAAACCTATTGTTTCGAATTGATTTGACTGGAATGCTAAATTTTAGTCTGGTCAAAATGTTCATTCTTTAATGGAAAAGGTCTATTCTTGGTTCCTCAATTCTTTGCATAGTTTAATTTACTTTCCTCATCTGCAGAACCGGTAAAACACGTCCTCTAACTCTTACTCTATATAGAATCCATTCCTCCTACTAGCAAAAGACAGCTTTGACTGAGTTTGACTCACGTGACACGTTACATTAGATCTCAACTGGTGAAACTCGGTCAAAATAGTCTCTTGCCAGCGGGAGGGATAGGTTGATGTGTTTTACCTGGTTTTGCAGAGGAGAGACGAAAATTAAACCACGTGAAGAGTTGAGGGACTAAGAATGAACTTTTTTCCCTCTTTTATCCTTGTCCGGATTCTGGAAGGTAGTAAGTGTGGCCAAGAGTAGTTAGCATTTGACTTTTGATTTGCCTCCACGCAACAATTGATGCGAGTTCCCGGCAGCTTTCAGAGACTTTCGAACTGGTTCAGCTCCGGAGATTTTGAAGTTTCGAGTGGTTTGCACAGGGCCATCGAAATGGCTAAAACCGCAACTCCTGCTCGTCTAGAGTTGATGTGTTGGATGGGCCTAAGCTTTGGTTGCAGGGCTCTCAAATTAGGTTGCATTTGGGAAATCGGATCGAGATTACGGAGATGTGATTCCTACAGCCCTCTGCAAGTGACGAGTCATGCAGGGAAGCAACCGTTGTCCGTCTGGTCGAAGCTTGCAGCAGGGACAAGGGTGACGAAGTGGATGCTTGGTCGGCACCTAGAATGGAATGTTCGACCAACTAACACAAAAAATGTTCTTTGAGTTTTCAGGATTGGCACGGACAAACAGCGGAGGGTACGTGCGTAACGGGTATATCTGAACTTAGCTTGAGTGCACCAATGGAAGTGGAACACATCAACTTCCACGGAAATAAACGAGCTTGCATTAGTTTGCGGTTTGCAGATGGAATCTTCTTGTTGACAGCGCAGGGGAAACAACATATGCTGCCATGTGAAACTCCGGTTTTCTACAGGTCTTGTATTCACAGAAAAATCACCTAAAATCTTCTTAAATTTCGCATATAGACTTCAAATAAACTCGTCTCATAAATCCAAGAATTTGAACTTATCCTGTATATCTCCTGCCCAGCCAATTTTGCAAGACAATGGACACGTGCACCAAACTCGAACTGGAAAAATACAAGTAGTTGGCTATCTGAGAATAGATTAGTGTGAGGTACATCTGTTTGGTGATGACTTGAGCAAATAAGCAAAAGATACTTGGCCATCCTTCTAAAAAAACACTGTGCAGCTGCTTCACATGGTTGAACAAGTTATCTCCAATCGGCGTGCAAGGCTGCAAGCAAAAGGTACTCTTGTTCTAATAAATCATGTTACCTATACCAAAATTTAAACATCACGAGTCCCCAAAGAGAACACTAAGGCGTACCTCAAGCAATTTCATATAAACGTATGGAACAAAGGCATACCTACAAGGCTGCAACTGCAGCTTCCTCATAAAGCAAGGTACTATTCTTCCAAAGCTTCAACCAGAAGGACCAAATCAGGTGTGATGAATTACTTGCAAGAAACATAGCTAGTCATTATAAAGGTGTTCATGATTCTCGCAATGTCATCAGAAGAAATACTAGCCTGTTGCCATGGAATCAAAGCTCTCAATGTTCTTCTTGTTGCTAGGTTTTGTAGCGTGTTCTGCTAGCCACCAAGATCCCTCTGTAGTCGAATACTTACAGGAGGATCTTGCATTGCCAAATAGACTTCTTGACCTCTTCACATCCTGGTCAGTTAACCATAGCAAGTTTTATGCGAGCCCAAACGAGAAGGTCAAGAGGTATGAGAGATTCAAGCAAAACCTGAGGCATATTGTGGAAACAAACAGGAAAAATGGGAGCTACTGGCTAGGCTTAAATCAGTTTGCCGACATTGCTCATGAAGAATTCAAGGCTAAATATCTTGGATTGAAGCCGGGTTTAGCAAGAAAGAATGCTCAGCCATATGGTCCAACAACATTTAGGTACAAGAACGCCATCAACTTGCCCTGGGCAGTGGACTGGAGAAAGAACGGAGCCGTGACGCCGATCAAGAACCAAGGAGAATGCGGTAAGTCCAATGTCTGACATTGCATACAATCTATTTCAGACTTCCAGCATATTGACACCAGTTCCACTGAAATAGAGTAAATTTCATAAAACTATATGTTTTTTTACAAATTTCTAGAAAACTACAGGTTTTAGTTTCTATTTCACAAAACTACAGATTTTAAAAGAACTCATATCACAAAATTATATGTTTTAGAATTGGCTTTTTTTTAATAGGTCTGATAGGGTGGGACCATATGGCAGCCTCACACGTGAATGGAATGGGAAATAGGGACGCATGAGGCTGTCATGTGGGCTCACACTTCAGACTTATTACAAAAAACAATCAATTTTAAAATCTGTAGTTTTGAGACACAAGTTCTCCTAAAATTTGTAATTTTATGAAATAGGAGCTAAAACATGTAGTTTTCTATGGTTTGTACAAAAAAAAACTTGTAGTTTTGTGAAATTTACTCACCGGAATATGATGTAAGCGGTTAAGTCCAATGTCTGACATTGCACACCATCTACTTCAGACTTTCAATATATTGATACCGACTCCACTGAAATATGATGCACTTTGTGTTATGAGATTGTGAAATTGATTGCAGGAAGTTGCTGGGCCTTCTCAACCGTGGCAGCTGTTGAAGGGATAAACCAGATCGTGACAGGCAAGTTGGTATCACTATCAGAACAGGAACTGATGGACTGTGACACCACCTTTGATCATGGCTGTGGAGGGGGACTGATGGACTTCGCCTTCGCCTACATAATGGGGAATCAGGGGATCCACACTGAGGAAGACTACCCGTACCTCATGGAAGAGGGCTACTGCAAAGAAAAGCAGGTTGGCACAAGAAACAAAATCAAAGTCTCAGATTAGTAATGTATGTAGTTCTTAACAATGGATGATCTATGCTCTGTTGTTTAGCCGCATTCCAAAGTCGTCACTATAAATGGCTATGAGGATGTTCCGGAGAACAGCGAAATAAGCCTACTAAAAGCATTGGCTCATCAGCCCATCAGTGTGGGCATAGCTGCTGGGTGTAGAGACTTCCAATTTTACAAAGGGGTAAAATTTGATTAACTGATCTTTACCATGATACAACAGATGAAAAAAAACTGACAAGAGGGGATGTCGGACTGCAGGGGGTGTTTGACGGGTCTTGTGGCACTGAACTGGATCATGCATTGACGGCCGTGGGATACGGCTCATCCAATGGCCAGGACTACATCATCCTGAAGAACTCATGGGGCAAGAACTGGGGAGAGCAAGGATATTTCAGGATAAAAAGGGGCGCTGGTAAACCAGAGGGAGTCTGTGACATCTACAAGGTTGCTTCCTACCCTACCAAAAACGTTACAGGCTGGGGTGCCTAATTTTTGTAAGCAATCTTGTAATCCACTTCAAGTGTTAGCACATGAAAGAAACATCACCCAACAAGTGATACATAAATCTTTTGGACCTGATGAGGAAGAATTCTCCTAATAACATCGTGTTGTGCCATTTAGTCATCATGGAAGAAATATCACTCAAACGATGTTCATCGGAGTCGAGGAAAAGCCAAACATTGATTGGAGAACTGTAGTTAGATAGATAGGTCAGTACCGAGGAGTTACTGGCCGATCTTGGATCTGCTTGAGGACGTACTCCCTCTTGAAGGTCTTGCCGGTCTTCTTCTCCCAGAGCGACACCAGCTCATTGTCCGACAGCGTGTCGACCGCCGCCCTCACCGTGTACGTGCCGATATCCCTCTCCTCCGACCACGAGAACGACCTTGTTGTAGACGTCGCCGAGGATGACGACGTTGTCTGTCGGGAGTGCCGGGGTGAACACCGAACACCTGCCCGATGGTGTTGTACTTGAAGCCGGCAAAGTAGTTGGCCTTGCCCATATGCCACCGACCGAGCCCAAGCAGTCCGGATTGGATCGCGAATACCAGAGCGATCCAAATTCGGGTCCCCTTCAGCCGTCGATCGAGCATCTGCGGCACGGATCGGAGCTCCCCATGGGCAATCCCGACAACGTGTCCTTTACTCGTGCCGTCAGCCTGCTGGCTCATCATCGTGCAGCGGGCGGCTTCCACGGTTGGCCGGCGCGATTTTTCGACGACGCCGACGCGGCAGCGACCGGCTCAGGGAGCCCGTCATATCGGTGGGCGCCGGCCTGTATCGAAATAAGAATGCGGCCGCGGCCGGCTCTCTGTTCAATGGCGACGAAATGCACAACCCCAACCGCAACGGAGTGGAAACTGGAATACTATAGGAACGACTCGGGCCGGTCTTGGCGGGGTTGGCTGGACCGCAGGAGGCGCGAGCAGCCGGCCCGGGTCTTGCGCCTGTGTGCAAGCGGGTCAGGGTGTGTTTGTGTTTATAGTTTATTTACTGTTTTCTTTTTTAATGAATATAAGTGCTCTGATCATTTTTTTAAAACTAGTCATATACCCGTGCGTTGCAACGAAAACTCAATTTGCGACAAAAAATTTATTTGGAAAAAACATTAACTTTAGTTATGTTTCAATAGTAGAAGAAGTTTGTTCCTCCGAAGAGATTTGACTATCGGGTTAAATTCTCTTCCATCTCAACCATTCATGTTAGATTCAACGAATCAAATACTCTGAAGGAGAACGAACGATCGCCACCAACTCTTAATTAGAATTAGTAGAGAGATATCAATCCTTACCATTGAAGGAGGAGAAAATTATTGCATTCCTTTTGCAGAAAATCTTCTCGCTTCTTACACGCAACCTTTCTCTTCTCTTCTCTTCTCTTTCTGCGCATGTCTCCACTACCGACCGGCCTGTCCTCCTGAAGATGAGAGTGGGTGCCCTCTAATAGGGAGCAGGTGAAAGCAGAAGGCAGCGTACGCAAGCGGATGAAAGCCAGGTCTCCCTGACATCTTCGTGATTGACACGTGATTTGGTTGCGTGATTCTTTCTTTTTAATCTATGCATTTTCAGATATGATGAGATAGAATTCCCGTATTATGGTATATGATGAGTATATCCTTCTATCCATACAGGACCTGATGAGAAAATCTTTCCATTTATAAGATATATGAATAACAGCCTTCCATAATAAGAACATGTGAATAGAGATATGCTAAAATAATACTTCTATTCAAAAAAGATATGATAAAATCCTTCCATCTAAGATATGATTAAATCCACTTCTATCTCAGCCGTTCATATCAGATCCAACGAATCAGATACTCTAGAGGAAAACAGACCACTGCCACCAACTCCTAATTAGAAGTAGTAGAGATATAGGAACGAGAGGAAGGGGACGAGGTTGAGAAAGAGGCTGCCTTTCCACCGGGTCTCGACGCCACAGGTGGGGATAGTAATTTTACCTGATTATTCATGTATCTGCTGATAAAAACCCTAATAGAAGTAGTATGTTCTTCTTTTGTTGTCCGTGGATATGTTTATAGAGGCCAAGCTTTGTCTAACGAGCAAACGAGTACATGTATAAGGGAGCTCCACTATACCCGTTCCGCTCGGTTACACGTTACCTTCTACTGACATGTGGGTCACGACAGACGCCCTAGTCGGCCCCCTAATCTCCATTTTGTGACACCTCATATTAGCAATTTGTTGTTAATGATGCCATGATGGTCGATTTGTGATGTGTGCGATGCTTGATAAATTGTTTTCATTTTAATTGTTGAACTTAAGCATGTGTGATAACTGATGAACTATTTTCATTTTAATTATTGAACTTGAGCGTCTATGTGTCATTTGTCCATGTGTTATTTTAAATTTTATTTCGATGTGAGTTTGAAATTTTGAATCATTGATAATCATTCTTCAATCCACAGAATGTAGCTAATTTCTACAATTTTATGAAAAGAATTGTAATAGTACCATAGCTCATTAGCTCTTAGTGCTCTTTGGTCGGAAGAATTGTTGATGGTGACGAATAAATAGGTATACCTGTTCTTCATCTGCCACCCTTCGCAAGTATACCTATAGAAAAGATTTTAGCTAACTAACATAGATATGGATAAACACTACTTGTATCCGTCGCACCCGATTGTCATCCTAGCAGTAGGGGCGGCCTTCGCTGGGTAGCCGCAGTGGAAGGCACCGACGGCGACACGCCTCCGCGTTCGCTTGTGCTGGGGCGATACAACACGCGGACGGATACGGTAGACTCCAACGGGCGACGCCCGTGAGGCTGTGGCTCGTGTTGGGTCCGTGATTAGGAACACAAACTCACGTTCACGTTTGGTGAATTGGTGTGCGCGTCCGACCACGCTTGCTCCTCCTTAAATGATCAGCGGCTCAGCACGCGGCGGCGCAGGTCATCCCAACGCCAGATCCCAGACGGAACGCGGCACATTCCCCCTCGGGCGGCTGTCCCGTGACGGACACAGGAGCCCCTATAACAGCTGCCCCGCCGGCCGCGCATGGCGCCGCGGGCCACGCGTACTTGCAATAGCGCGTGGGTCCAACAGAAAAACGCGCCTGGTGCAGGCCGCCGAGGTCGTCCGGCAGGATAGAATCAAGGTTTAAAATCTCGCCAGTTTCTCTTGAGGCCTTGCTTATTTAATATGAACGAAATTTGAAATATCGGTCGGAGTGAAAAAGTATTCAAATATTTTTAATGGCTACAGTAATTTCGGTATATCTCGATGAGATCTTGGACTTTTAATCCAGAATTTCATGTTTTATGATAGGATTTGACCGAAAACTGATCAATAACCATTAAGAAAGTCATCTTCTATGAAAATTGTTGAAAAACCAATTTTTTGAGAGATTTTTTAAAAATTTCAGAAACACTTTCGAATTTTTATAAAATTGTATTTGCTTTATCATGATATGAAAAAATTATGGTACCATCCTAAGAAGTTTAGGATCATACAGAAAATTTTTCAAAATAATTTAACTTCATTTGTTATCTTTAAAAAAATCAAAAACAGAATGAACATAATTGGGACAGTAACCTTGTCAGAATTTTATAAAATTTCTCGAGAGTGATGATGATCGAAAATTTTTATGAGAGCTTAATAATTGCCTCAGTACTATTCTCAAAAATTTAAAATTTTCAAAAATTTTAAACTTTTTTTTGTTTGCTCAATGAAATCCATGTATGCATTGAAATTCATTTGTTATATTTCAAAAATCAAAAACAGAGAGAACATAAATGGTACAATGCACTTATAAAAATTTTATAAATTCACTGGAGAGTGATCATTATTTAAAATTTTTATGAGATCTTAAGCATTTCCTTAGAACCCTTCTGAATTTTTTTAAAAATTTTAAACCTTTTTTGATTGCTAAATCAAATATATATATTGATCATCAGACTTTTATCAGAACGTAGCACTATCAGAATTTTTGGAACTTCTTGACGCTTGATCATCATATGAAAATTTTATAGAAACATTAATGATACATAAGGACCATCTACAAAAAAATTTAAACATGGTTTGTACCATTTTTCATGTGGTTAAAGTTTACTGGTAAAGCTTTTATCAGGATTGTAGCACTGTTTGAATTTTTAAAAATTCGTGAAGCTCGATCATCATCTAAAAATTTTATGGGAACATTAGTGATGCATCATACTATTTACAAAAAAATTTCAAAATTTTCTAACGTGGTTTGTTTCACTTTTCCTTCGATTCAAACTTGTCGGTCAGCGTTTTATTAGGACAGCAGCCATGTTTGAATTTTAAAAAATTTCTCAGATTTGATAATCATTTAAAATTTCTGTGGGAACATTAATGATGTGTCAGGAACCTCCACAAAAAAGTTCAAAATTTTTCGACGTCAGTTGAGCCATTTTTCACTCGGTACAATTTTGCCGAGATCTCGGCCTTACAGTTGAAAAAAATCTATATTTGATTTTTTGTTTTTGTGGTTTATCCGAAATTTATAAATCTCATCGTGATTTTGTTTTCCGGTCATATCCGAAATTTCGAGGGAAAAAAAAAAGGAGATTTCAATCCTCGGATAGAATAGAAGCCGTCGTGTCCGGCACGTGGTCCGAGAGCCCGAGCTAGAGGGGTGGTCATGGGACTGGTTGAAGAGCGCAACGGTGTATGTACACGGTGACACGCATCCGTGCAGCTGCGCCAAACTTGTAGCAAGGCCCGGGCTGACCAGCGCGAGGAGGAAGACTACATACCATGAAGAAGAACCAGATTGATCCAAGGTTTGAAAATTCGGTTTTGGAACAAATTTCGTCTTTGGCCGGATTGCGAGATTTCGGCGAAATTTCGAAAAAATTTCGGACGAAATTTGAATTTGAAAAATCAAATCCGGTCCATATAGTAACGAAAAATCCCGAAATTCGGCGAAAAACCCCGAAATTTCGTGCAAAATATTCAAAATTTTGGATTTTTTGCAACGGAAAAAATTTGGGTCAAACGATGTCGAATTTTTTTGATAGTCCTGACACATTGATGATATTTCCATAAAAATTTCAGATTATTTTGAAGTCTGTGGAATTTTTAAAAATCCAAACATTGCTATTGTCCTAATAAAACGCTGACCGGCAATTTTGAACCGAATACAAAATAGTTCAAACCACGTTATAAATATTTGAATTTTGTTTTGCATGGTTATGATATATCTCTAATGCTCTCATAAAATTTTCAGATGATGATCAAACTGTATGAAGTTTTAAAATTTCGAACAGTACTACTGCCCTGTTAAAAAGCTTACCAGCAAACTTGAACAAAATGAAAAATTATCTAAACCATGTTAAAAACTTTTGAAAATTCTTGTGGATGGTCTTGATGTAACATAAATGTTTATTTAAAATTTTTAGATGATGATCATTCTCAAATAATGTTTAAAAATTCAGACAGTGCTACATCCTGATAAAAGTCTGATGATCAATACATAGATTTGCTTTAGCAATAAAAAAAGTTTAACATTTTTAAAAATCTTACAGAATGGTGATAAGGAAGTGCTTAATATCTCATAAAATTTTTGAATCATGATCACACTCCAGTGAATTTATAAAATTCTTACAAGGTATAATACCATTTATGTTCTTTTCTTTTTTATTTTTGAAATATAATATAACAAACGAAGTTCAATGCTTACATAGATTTTATTGACAAAACAAAAAAGTTAATTTTTTTAAAATTGATATAATGTTACTGATGAAATATTAATCTCTCACAAAAATTTTAGATCATAATCACAGTCAAGAAAATTTATAAAATTGTGACAATGTAACTGTCCCAATTATGTTCATTCTGTTTTTGATTGTTTAAAGATAGAAAATGAAGTTAAATTATTTTGAAATTTTTTATGTGTGATCTTAAACTACTAAATATAGCACCATAAAATTTTCAGCTCATTATCAAGTTTGTAAAATTTTATAAAAATATGAGAGTGTTTCTACCAAAATTTTAAATATCTAAAAAATTCGATTTTTCAACAAATTTTCATAGGAAATTTTGGCCCTAAAAGTGTTATTGGGCCGAATCCGGCCAAAAAAACGCAAAATTTCGGTAAGGAAAACTGAAATTTCTAAGTTACTGTAGCAATTTCAAATTTTTATTCCCGACCGGTACTTTAGATTTCGGGGTGGTCCGAAAAGGGAGTATTCTAGAGTTAGACTCAGTGTAGAATGCACAGACGGCCGCTCATTGGCCTTGATTTCGTCCACCATCGGGAAGCGTGCAATAAGCTGAATCGAGTTAACAGATAATATGAATTTTAGCATCAAGGTCCCATGGTCTAGTGGTTAGGACATTGGACTCTGAATCCAGTAACCCGAGTTCAAATCTCGGTGGGACCTTATTTTCTTTGTTGTTTTTGAAAGAATTTTTTTATTTGTTTTTTTATCTGTATTGCTACCTTTTGCTACAGAAGAGCTAATGGGTTAAGGAGGCTAGCACAAAATTTGTGGGCCGAAATTCATATATTCGCCCGGAACCGAAATTAAAATACAAATGCTCGATATGGAGCAAAATGCGGATGAACTTCTCCACACTATGATCGTCTTCTGTCATTCTGTGAAGATGAAATTGCCTCTTTACTAGTTCATGTGATGAGTGATAAGGCCAAATTTACTGTTGATCCGGTAATGAAGAGTAAACAAACGCCGTACGCTTCACCAGGAGTCTTGGGGCGAATACCCGTCAGAGCACAGGTAGTAAAGCCCAGGTGGTCGTCGTCACCTTATTTTCTCCGCCCCCAATCCCACGCGCAAAGCCATACGCGTCGGGGCGAGAGAGAGCGAGAGAGAGAGGCGTAGAGAGATGCATCTGAGCGCGAACGAGGGGATCGAGGGCGTGCGGTTCGCGGTGACGGGAGGGCAGGGCTTCGTCGGCGCCGCCCTCTGCCTGGAGCTGTTCCGCCGCGGCGCCCGCGAGGTCCGGTCCCTCGACCTCCGCGCCTCCTCCCCCTGGTCCCAACAGCTCCTCGACGCCGGCGTCCGCTTCTTCCAAGGTCCTTGCCGCTCTCCATCTTCTTCAGTTCAGATCGCTATAAGCCTGTAATACCACCAAGTACCATGGTTTATTTTTACTGTAGCTGTGCTCTTCATTCCTCAAAATCAAATGTACTAAATACGATGTAGAAGATGATTTGTTCCATGCGATTTTAGTGCACATGAGTTACAGATTTGGTACTGGACGTAAGACGCATTAGAGCGCTATCCTTTCTTGCTAGGTTAGTTCTACCCCTGAATCAAGCTGCAAATTAGTGTCCGCTTCAAGGAGATTACTGCACCAGTACTCCTTTATGCGTTTGATTGGCCCTAAGTAGGGAGGGCCACTTGCATAATTTTTCTTTAGCAAAGTTACAATAGCACTAACAGTATCCATCAGACCATCCTGCCTTGCGGTACATTTGCCTAGTTAGTTTCTCAATCTGTGTGTTGCTGCAATCGGTTATCCATATCTGATGCGCAGATTGAATTATCAAATATCTGATGGACGACCTTTTGTTGCAGGGGATGTTAGAAAGAAGGAGGATGTGGGGAGGGCGTTCCGCGGCGTGGACTGTGTTTTCCACCTCGCTTCATATGGCATGTCAGGGAAAGAAATGGTACGGGCTGGGCGAGCAGATGAGGTTAACGTAAATGGGACATGCAATGTACTGGATGCTTGCCACGAGCATGGTGTTAGAAGGCTTGTGTATGTAAGCACATATAATGTGGTGTTTGGGGGAGAGCCAATTGTCAATGGGAATGAGGCGTTGCCTTATTTTCCCATTGAAGGCCATGTTGATGCTTATGGGCGTAGCAAATCAATTGCTGAACAGTTGGTGCTGAAGAGTAATGGGCGGCAAGCTAAGTAAGTTGACTTTGTTTGCCACTATTCTTATGTGTGTCTGCATGCATCAATGCAATGTTTTTATGCCATCTTAAAATATATGCTAATGCTACTCTGCGTACAACTCCTTTTATTGTTAGTGATGATGGGTATATCTGCTATGTCGTATGTATACAGAACAACAAAATATTTGTTTTTTTTTTTGGGAACTCAGATTGACATTCAAACCATGCAAGCTGCCTTACTGATTTGATGTTTCCCTACAGGAGTGATAAAAGTACTCGTCTTTATACGTGTGCAATTCGTCCTGCTGCTATCTATGGGCCAGGTGAAGAGCGCCATCTTCCAAGAATCCTGTCCCTTGCAAAATTGGGATTAGCATTCTTCAGGATTGGGGATCCAAATGTGAAGACAGATTGGGTCTATGTGGATAATCTTGTTCTTGCACTAATATTGGCAAGCATGGGACTTTTAGATGACATTCCTGACAGGAAGGGAACTCCTGTAGCAGCTGGTCAAGCGTATTTCATATGCGATGGTAATTGCTGATTTGCCGTTAGCCTGCATGATTACTAGTTTACTACTCCTGTCTTAGTATACTATCTTAGTATGTTCTGAATTTTAATCCTGTCTTTTGCTCACTAGTGCTATCTTTTTTATTTTATCTAGTCATACTTGAAACACGATTAGTTGGTTACTTCACTTACTTGGTTACTTGATCCTGAACTACTGACAGAACATCATTGATTTGATATCTTGATTTTTGCAACAGTGTCATTGCTAAGAATATCTATCCAACTGTTGTACTACACTGCATAACCATGAAAGTACTTATGTAGCTACTTTTCATTTCACTTATTCTAAACTCTGAGAGTTCAGATAGTTATTTAACAAGTCAAGTTTAGACTTTTCTTTATTAATAAAAGTGTCCCCTTGAAATTTGTTGGTTTGAAATGGTTGTAATATAGAGCACGGTGATTATACCTTAAAATAAATATTGCATTGCCTTATTGAGGAACTTTACTTCTTTTGCAGGATCGCCTGTTAATACTTTTGAATTTATCATCAGCCCCCTATTTCGAAGTTTGGATTATGTGGTTCCTCGAGTTAAACTGGATACCTCGGTTGCCCTCGCCATTTCAAGAGTTTTTTTGGTCATATCTACACTATTCTATCCATGGCTAGATAGTAAATGGATTCCTGAGCCTCTTATTCTTCCGGCTGAAGTATACAAGGTCAGCTCAACTATTTATCATGTTTTAATGAGTTTATCTAATGCGGTCCTTTAAGGAAAATTATATGATTTTAAATTCTTGTAAGGTGTATATACCTTGATCTGGAATTTCTGATACTATCCTCATGTTATGGCAACTCTGTTCATCCCAATGGGCCTGGGAAATAAGATCTACATTTTCTGTATGAGTTTGAATAATGTTCGGCCTAATATGATGCGACGATGCGTAACTACATATTAATTATGCTTATTTCCTTATAATTTTTAAAATTAGTCATTTTCATGGGATATCTCTACTAACATACTTATGCTTGGGGCAAGCAGACTTGCAATAATATTTCTAATGATGAGTGGGAATAAATAAGATGCCAGTCCCATAGTCCAAAGAGATGTAGATCAAATACTAATGTTGGTAGTTCATTGTGACAGGTGGGTGTTACACACTACTTTTCATTTTTGAAAGCGAGAGAGGAACTTGGCTATGTACCTATGGTGAGCCCTCGGGAAGGTTTGGCTGCAACTATCACCTATTGGCAGGAACGGAAGAGGAAAGAACTAGATGGCCCGACCATATTTACTTGGTTGGTTGTAACAATTGGGATGTTGGCTGTGTTTTCTGCTGCTTGCCTTCCACCTGTAGGCCCTTTGAAATGGGTGCTTGACATCCATTTATTTGTTTTCCGCTCAATGTTAGTGATTCGGCTAGTCTTTGTGGCAGCATTTGTATTGCACGCTGGTGAAGCTGTGTATGCCTGGTTCTTGGCAAGAAAGGTTGACCCAAGGAATGCTACAGGTTGGTTTTGGCAAACGTTTGCCCTGGGCATCTTCTCTCTCCGATATCTGCTAAAGAGAGCGAGGGAGTAAATCTTTGTTGTACTTCACATTCTCATTGGAGATTCTGTAACAGTAGTTTCTAGCTATAATACTTCAGCATATGGTTCTTTACTACTGTAAAAATCCCATTGAGGTTTATGTAACATTTGAGATGCGGTGCGGGCAGAACCAGCGACTTCTGTGAGAGGTATGCTGCAACGTTTTACATGAATTTCGCATGGAAGCAAACCAAAGGTACAGCACATGGTCGAGTTGTACCTGTAACTTAAGTGTATGTGTATCAGATCGTATTTGTTTTGAGAGGTTGTAACAAGTCATTGCTAGGCCAAATGCGACCATTCATCCGACATATTTGGAGGCTTTCACCGAGCTATATTATACTCCCTCGGTTTCTTTTTATAAGATGTATTTTACTTCGGCACGGAGATTAATGAGCGTATAAAATTAAGGGAATGGTTAATGGGAATGACCATGATATCCATTATGTTAATGCCTTGGAAATAAGAGAAATTGTGCGGGTGTTCATTCGTAAATGTTAAAGAGGGAGGATTAACGGGGACGAAAGAGAAAAAAATCATTTAAATTACATACACGTCTTATATTTTAGCACAAGATAATAAAAGTTATAAAATTTATATTTTAAAATGGAGGGAGTACTTTAAACTGTGGAATAATTGGGAGCTAAATGCAGCTTGTTTTCCTTCGTGCCAGTAAATCCTGTCTTTTGCCTTTGCAGAATGAGATATAGCTGGGGTTTCTTCTTTGCTGTTACCATCAACCTCGAAATGTTCACTTTTCTAGCTCAGTATGATATTTTTTGCAAATCTGATTCTCTTGCGAATACAATTGTAAAAATAACCACGTCTCTTACCACAGAAATGTCCGAAAATGATACACGTCACCTTCCATGCTTTGCACGTGGCAAGCACTATCGCGCTCTGAGAGCGTGTGAAGTCACCGAAGCTACCTCGCTCTCATAGCGCGGTAGGCTTGCTAGGTGACACGTGTCACCTCTCAGCGTTTTTACGGTCGGAGATGGAGCTATTTTTGTAATTACGTTCACAAGGGTCTAGATTTGTCCAAAAAAATTGCTATGGAGTTAGAAAAGTGACGACTTCCACCAACCTCTGAACAGAGATCCTGGAACAGGTTACATTACAACCTGATGGTCGAGAGACGACAGATGAGTTAAACTGCTGCCACGAAAGAAAAAAAAAAGAGTTGCAGTCGTGTTCCTCCACTCGACTGATTCTTCTGCCTACCTCGCAACCAACAACCTTGCCCTTCATTTAATAAAAGTCGGTGTCGGCGAGAGGAAGCAATCGATAAAAAATAAAATAGACGAGCGCCCAGTTGTGACCTGTGCTCTGCGCTTCTTGCAAATCACATTTGTCTGAACCAACAACTCCAGGCGCTTGCTTCCCTCAAATTTCAACCTTTTTCGGTTCGAATTGCACGTTACCGCATGGAAGTACGGAACACATGGCGTAAGGTTAGGCTTCCTCTGATTCTTAGCAAGAAATGTGCAGAAACATTGAACAAAACGTACCAGGTTGCCTTTGTACGCATGGAACTGAAGCAGATAATTACCAGTGAGGTGAGAAATGGAGGTTATGAAGCGTGCGCATGTAGTTTCAGTTTCACTGTCTGAATGATATTTGTGAAGGTACACTGGCGTGCATGCGTTGCATAAAGTCCGTTGCTGAAAAGGCCTGCCTCGAAGCCTATGACTATTGAGTACCCGAAAGATGCCAAGCAATTTCGGTAGGAAGCAGAAACATTGTTTCATGGGCCACCTGGCTGCCATTTGGATGATTCCTCTCCATGTTCTCGTGTGGATCCTTCTGCTATTGGTGAGACTGCAGATGCCTAGTATCGATTTATTTGAGTAGATGCTAATCAAACTGAAGACGTTGAATCCTGAGCAAAGAATAACTGATCCGGGACGAGCTCATCCGGCGAAAAACGCCGGATTACGCGATTTAGAGCAACTGAGTGGAATATTCCATGTAGTGGAATTACCTCGTAACGGACGGCTTCGTTCCTGTTGAGGAACCTCGCTATCGAATAGTCCGGGGTTCCCGAACAGATCTGAAGTGGAGAACAGAAAGAGAGAGAGACACGTGTTTAGGGAGAGCGAAAGCGGAAATTCTTTATTGCTAATGAATTACGTGTACATGGGGGACCCTCCTCCTTTATAAGCGCTCTCTAGGGTTTCGGCATTAGGGACCACATGAGCCTTCGGTGGGCTTCGGGTTTCTCAACACTCCCCTTGGGCCTTTGCGCGAGATGCATATGCCTCATTAAAACTCCAGAAAAACCCAGTGGGAAAAATACTTGGAGAAAGAGTACATAGCATACGCTTTACAATGTTGCACGAATTGCCTCGTTAAAACCTTATGCAAGAAAACTTCATGAAAAACTTGCTAAGGAAAAAGAGTACAATTCTCCTAACTTCAATTGCTAATCTTCGAGATTTATGTTGGGTATTCATAATTCATGTTCAGGATTTATGCGGGAGTATGTGACATATCTCCCCCTGAAATCTGCACTTCTCTAAGTCTCATCATCCCAATTCCTTTCACGCACCTTTCAAAGGTAGATGCTGTGAGTGATTTAGTGAACAAATCTGCAAGATTTTCACATGACTTAGTATGCAATATCTTAATCTCGTTCATCTTATGCAATTCGTGAGCATAGAAGAACTTGGGGTTGATATGCTTCGTGAGATTACTCTTCACATAACCCATCTGTGCTTGGGCAACACAAGCTGCATTATCTTCATAGATTATCGTGGGAGTTTGCTCAATGTTCAAATCACATGACTTCTGGATGTGGTGAACCATTCTTCTGAGCCATGCACATTCACGAGATGCTTCATACAAAGCGATGATTTCCGAGTGGTTTGTCGACGTCGAGACAAGAGTCTGCTTAGACGACTTCCAAGAAATTGCTGTTCCTCCACATAGGAAAACATAGCCGCTTTGGGACTTGCCAAGATGCTGGTCCGATAGGTACCAAGATCAAGATAGCCAACCAAATTCAATTCATTATTTCTTCTAAAGAATGCATCGAGGTCTTTGCTTCCTTGGAGGTAGCGGAAGATGTCCTTGATCCCTTTCCAATGCCTTTTGGTGGGTTCTCAGACTGCATCGAGCTAGCAAATTCACAATAACGCAATGTCCGGTCTAGTGCTATTCGCAAGGTACATGAGTGCTCCAATTGCACTTAAATATGGGAATTCTGCTCCCGTGACTTCCTCCCTCTTCTCTGGTGCGTATGGATCTAGGTGCGCTTGGAGTGACCTTCCAACCATTGGAGTCTTTGCAGGATATGATTTTTCAAAGTTAAATCTTTCCAACACTTTCTGCGTGTAGGTTGATTGGTGTACCAAGATTCCTCCTTGGACATGTTAAGTCGCAAGCCTAAACAAAACTTGGTTTTACCCAAATCTTTCATTTCAAACTCGGACTTCAAGTATGAGCATACCTCTTCAATTTCTTCATCCGTCCCAATGATGTTCAAGTCATCTACATAGACGGAGATTATAGAATCCATTCGTGGATCATTGTATAAACACACATGGACAATCTTATTTGTTTGTGTAGCCTTTCTTGCAGAGAAAGTCACTCAGCGATTGTACCACATTCTTCCGATCGCTTCACCCATACGGTGATTTCTCCAATTTCACACTGCATGTGTTTCTATTTGCTCCATCTTGGTTGGGATAGGAATTCCTTAGGTACTTTCATGTATATCTCCGAATCCAAGTTTCCATCTGAGTATCTTTGTGACAACATCCATTAGCTTCATTCTCAACTTCAAGTTGATCGCCATTGAGATCAAATATCTAAAGGTAATTCCTCCCATGACCGGAGAATAGGTTTCTTCATAATCAACTCCGGACGTTGAGTGAAACCTTGAGCTACAAGCCTTGCTTTGTACCTTACAACCGTTGTTTTCATTTCTCTTAGAACAAAGACCCATTTGTGACCTCGGGGTTTATATGGGGAGGTGTGCGGCACGGCTCAAACACCTCTCTCTTGTTCGGAGAGACTAACTCGCAGATGATTGCCTTTTCCATTCTTCCCAATCTAGCCTTTTCTTGCACTCTGCGAGATGCGAGCTCGGGATCATGATCAATGATCGAGGCAATCTTCTTTGCTGAAGTAGGCATCAACGTTGGTCGTTGCTCTATTCAGGATTCTCTGTTATTACAAAGTTTATGGCCATTTCTTCATGGGGTGCTTCATGCACTTCTACTTGCTCTTCGCCGCTTTTCCCTATCGCAGAGCAAGTTCCTTTAGCTTTCATCGCCTATGTGTGCGCACACATTATTTCCGTGGCTTCTGCAGTGGAAGATTCAAGTCCGAATTGCCTTCCTGTTGGCTTCTTTCCAGTGCAGTCTCAACTGGCTCCCCTTCTTTCCTTGGGGCATTTTCGTGATTGGTTGTGGTAAGTCCTCTCGCTTGATTTTCTCAGACGTCTCCGGTACTTTGTGTTTGAGGAGCAGATTGCTCGCTCTTTTCCTTTGAGGCCTCGAACAGGTTGAGGATACCTTCTATTTTCTTTGGTATTTCCACCCTCTCGGTGCATTCCTTGCGGGTACATGCGACTTAACCACGCCCTTCGATCACAAAAATGATCAGCGGTTCATTTGCTAAATTCGCAAATCAATTATCTTCGGACTTCTTGATTTGCTTCATTAGTTCGGGGTCATGTGCGGGGATCCGGTGGAATGCCATATGATTTCTGGCATTTTTCATCCAAAGGTTGATTTCCTCCCTAATGACGGAAACGATCCTCGTCAAAGATGCAATCAATGACCGGTCAGTATGCAAGTCTCCGATCATGGGTTCCAAATACCGATTATGGATGCACTCTCATAACCAACGTATATCCCAGACTTGCGGAGAGGGCCCATTGCAGTCCGCTGAGGGGGTGGTATAGGTACATATACCATACATCCAAATTTTCTAAGATGGGAGATCTTCGGGATGATCCCGTGCACAAGCTGCATAGGAGAATGGATGTTGTAGACCGACGGTCTGAAATTGATAAGAGCTGCTGCGTGCAGGACTGCGTGTCCCCAACAAGTGTTGGGCAAGTTACAACTCTGCAAAAGCGGTCTGGCAATGAACTTAATCCTCTTTATTAGTGCTTCGCTAGTCCGTTCGCGTATGGACGTGCGATGCGGAGTGCTCAATCGCTATCCCGTTCTTTGTGCAATAATCATCAAATGCCTTTGAAGTAAATTCTCCGGCATTGTCCATTCTAATGGACTTCACGCGATGATCAGGGAAAGCATTCTTAATTCTTATGATCTGCGAGATCAGCTTTGCAAAAGCATGGTTTCTTGTTGACAACAAGCATACATGCGACCATTTCGAGGAAGCATCGATGAGCACCATAAAGTATCGAAACGGCCCTGACAGGGGCTGAATCGGACCGCAAATATCCCCCTGGATGCGTTCCAGGAATGCAGGGATTTCACTTTGTACTTTCATGACAGAGGGTCTAGTTATTAATTTCCCGGTGGCACATGCAGGGCACACAAAATCTTCATGATTCGGGAAATTCTTAACGTTAATGCCATGACCTTGTGAGTTGTTCACTATATTTCTCATCATTCTAAGACCAGGATGACCTAATCTACCATGCCATAAAGAAAATAATTGAGCTTCTAAAAGCAGTCTTCAAGGAAGTATACACTTGGTGCATGAATATTCGTGTAGTACAACCTGATTCATATGAGGGACATTTTTCTAATACCATTTTTCCACATGCGCGTGCTTCACAATGCACAAGTATTCTTTGCCATTTTCTTCATTGGTTTCTACGTGAAAACCATTGGCGCGGATGTCTTTAAAGCTTAAGAGAGTACGTGTTGATTCAGGGTACAAAAGGGCTTCTTCAATTACCAAAGTTGTACCCATAGGCAATATAATAGTGGCTCTTCCTGAGCCGATTACATATGAGTCGCTTCCTGCGATCGTAGTAATCTTTCCAGCGTTCTTCGTGATCGACTGGAAATACTTAGACTCTCTTAAGATGGTATTTGTTGTGCCACTATCAACAATGCATATCTCTTCCATTTGGGCGCTACACGATTTCTTTTCTATTCTGATCTCCGTAGAGCAATTCGTGCTGATAACGTGTTGAGGAACCTCGCTATCGAATAGTCCGGGGTTCCCGAACAGATCTGAAGTGGAGAACAGAAAGAGAGAGAGACACGTGTTTAGGGAGAGCGAAAGCGGAAATTCTTTATTGCTAATGAATTCTGTGTACATGGAGGGACCCCCCCTCCTCCTTTTATAGCGCTCTCTAGGGTTTCGGCATTAGGGACCACATGGGCCTTCGGTGGGCTTCAGGGTTTCTCAACAGTTCCATCCCCCAATCAAAAGCAGGTACCGCCTCCAAATCCGGGAGAATCCCTTACATCACATAGGAACTCCTCAAGAAGCAGGGGAACACAAACTTGTGACCCAGATTGTGCAATCAGAGTGGAAAGTGAATGCAATTCATTTGATCTTAGGACATCAGCAACACAAATTTTTCATAGCATTGACCCAACGGAAACGGTCTTTTTACCACACTTAGTGCATGTACAATGATGTGATTGTTGAAGATTTGCCCTATATATAATCATAACGATGATTATATTTTCTTATGTTCATGATTTATTATCTTATTATTTGAATAATATCATTATTATTTATTAGCAAGTACATGACTTGTTTGTGAAATTATATATATAACTTTGTAATGATTATTCTAAAATGATCCCTAGTCGATAAACATATAAGAACATGTATGAATAAAATAGTATATATATTGGTTATGACCATATTTCACGGTCATGGATATGGAGATATCAAACCAATAATATAGACACATATTAGAGGACATGGAGTTGAATTAACCCACCTTGAGACACTGTGAAAACATTGTAATCTTAATTGTCATCAGTTGATCTCATATACAATGTATATGTTATATCCTTAGACTTAAGGTTGATGCATGTACTTGAAATGTGTAATGACTTACTTAGAGGTAGCCAAACTCTACTTTGTAACTGGATAGCTATAAAAGTGGTTTTCGGGTTTGTCGTGAAGCATGCTGCGAGACATGATCGATCAAGATGGGATTTGCTCCTCTATACAATGGGAGAGATATCTCTAGGCCTCTCAAGTGGTCGGATTCCAAAAATGTATGACCATACTACTCGCGGTTAAAAGCCAACTTTAGTCAGGGATTCCGAATCATGTAATCCAGAAAGAGTGATCGAGCTAACTAAATAAGGATGACACGTACTCGCCTTGAGTTTGACCGATATCATGAGGCAAAGAAAAATGCATATAACTAAGCATTGTTAAGGTTCGTCCAATGTAATCTTTACATATACTCGGGAGTCGGTATGTCCTGCTATGGATCGCTACAGATTAATAGTCGAGTACTCGGGCCATGTCTAAATATACGTGAATCTATAGGGTTGCACGTTTAAAGGGTTGGGACTTAATTAGGATGGTCATCCGAATTTTGATGTGTTTCGAGTTCCTAATGGGTCTCTAATGTAGAAACCTATTATGGGGTGTTTATACAAAGGGAGGGGTGGTGGCTTTAGAGTTATGAGACACCATAGAAATTCAGAATTCTCAAAACCATAGCTGCTATACCTCATTCACCCGAAACCGCGTAGCCAACCTAGCACTCCGGCACATGGTGTTCCTACCCCATACGTGTAGATAACTTATAAGTGTTGCTGCGAGGCTTCAACGCTAGGCGATCCGCAACCTGTGACGGTTACAAGGAGCTGTCGAAGGAGCCACGAGGCTAGTACAATTACAACCGCACCAACGTGTTACATTGACTCTACTTTCGCTATGGGTCTGCGCATCTAGTAGTGATTCCGTGATCTATAACTTATAGCGGTTTCTTGATACATGATAGAAAATTTTGAATTTATGCTAGAGTAGCTTGCCTGTTCTCCTTCAATGATGTCAGTCATAATTTTTGCTGACCTAGGGGAGAGAGAAAGAGGAGAGAGAGTATAACGGTCTTTTCGTGAAGAGACGACCATACAGACAGCACAAAACACCAAGTATAAATTATTATCCATAACAAATATTTTTTCATGTCATAACTAAAAGATTGTGGAATATTATAGAGACAACTTTAAAATACTATTTATGGTAGAAGTTGTCCTTTTCTACTTCTACCTTTAGATATCTTAAGTTTTACTTTTAGATGGTATGAAAAATATATAGATAATAGTGGTCTCTTATGCCTTGTTTGGGTTGGCCGGGATCTAAGAACTAACCTAGCCAGAAAGCACGCCACTCGGTGGATGTCAAAGACAGCCGGCAGGAAGTATAGACACACCGCACCGGCAGCTGACACCCATCATTTCATTTGCCAACACGGCTCCAGTATATCTGAGCTGCCTGAACGGAAATAGAACACACGCAATGTTCAGTTCACATCGCCTCCCTGTAACATGTTCACAAAACTTTCAGCTACAACACTTCGTGGCCCCCTCGTGCGTGAATAAAACCAGCCTGTCCAGGCACAGCTGCGACTGCGAGACAAACATAGCGCCATCACATACACATTCTACGGCTTCCTCTGACCTCGCCGAGCACAAGAGGAGGAGGAGAACTGGAGAAGAGATCTGGAGAAGGGACTTGACCTTCTCCTCCTCTCCTCTTCTTTCTCTCTCTATCTTGCTTGCTTGGTTAGAGTCAAGGGCGCATGGCCACCATCCTGGAGAACATCCAGAAGGCGAGGTTCTTGCCGACCAGACCGCTCAAAGACGAGCTGCCCACTTTTCAGGGCAACGGCAGCGGCGGCAACAACGAAAGCCACTTCATGGGCCTGAGGAAGAGGATGTCCTCCTTCTCCGGCAAGATCCAGCCCATCTCCTCCGCCTCGGTCGAGTGGGCGTTCCGGCGGTCCAAGTCGGCGCCGTCGCTCGGCGCGTTCACCGGCGGCCCTCTGAAGCGGTGGTGGGATTGGGGCTTTGGCTGGCTGCTGAACAAGAAGCCCACCTTCTCCAGCGACCTCGAAATGAACGAGGAGGTGGCCGCCCTCGGCCGCCAGAGCAGGGGAAGCTGGGGCCACATCCTCTACATGGTGCGCTCCAGCGTCCGGCGACTCGTCCCGTCGCACTCGCTGCCGACGACGCACCAGGTCCAGCAGTGCAAACCGGCGACGTTCGCCTACACGCAGAGCTTCCATAATGGACACGCGATGGCGCATTAGGAGAGCATTGCAGCTCTTCTTTGGTGGAACAGCAAGACTAAGAGATGGTCTCCATGATTGAGATCCAAATGGAGACGACCAGAGGCTCAAGAAGAAGATTCAGGTGAGATCGATCCATGGTGAAGATGCAAGACAAGTATATGTGCAAATTTAGCTTGGATGAAATGTAGTAAATTTACCATTCCGTTTTGTGTAGATCTATACGTCCCTATAGAGGCAAGTGTTGTTCGTTCTTTCTATTCTTTTGGGTTCGTTGGGCCATGTAAATGTTTGATTGATTCCTTATGATTTTGCCTCCTGCAGTAAATAAAGCTAATGCAAAATCGTGCTCGTCTGTTCTTGAGATGCCTGCCAGACTTTCAGCTCAGATCTGAGTTATCTTTCCGGTTGCTACCAGCTAACACCCGCCATCTATCAGCAGATGCATTTGCTAATGGTTTATGCAGCTCAGAGCCTCAGACTAGCTGGCTAAGCTAACAATATTTTCAGAAAATAGATGAGCTCTGTTAGACTGTCGATGTATCAGCAAAGGAGACAATTCATACGAAGCTTGCGTCAATTCTTGATAAGCTCGGCACACATTCTTGGCCCCGTTGTCATGCGCCAATTTTCGATGAGGTTTCTTGTATTTTCTTTTAGGGCATTTCGGCAAAAGACCATAAGAGTAGTAGCGGTAGTCGTTATTTTGGAGTATAGGTGAAGCGTCACAGGTGACAGGTAGAAGGTCGGAATCTTTCACATATGTGCTGACTGCTGAGTGTGCGGTTGTGCACCACCAGAAAATGAATGGTTCGGCGGCATTATGACACGGAGGCATGAATTCAGGCAATGTTGTACTTCTGGTGCATGTCTCCGGCTTTTAACGGACAAAGAAATGGGCGCTCACTACTGACATACGAGTTCAGCAAGTTCTGAATCCAACAAAACTACCCATATTTGAAACAGAAAATAATACTAGATACAGACAACTGAACAAGACAGCATGAACTGGGTACTTCAGCTTCGTCCTGTATGCGATTATACGAATTAGGCCAGACTCCAATGGAACACCAAACCCAAACTCTCCTTTTCTCCAAATTCGAAACTTCATTATTTATTTCCATGGAATAGCCAGCCCAACTCCTGCAATCTCCTGGGCTTTCACGGAAGTGGGCCCAAACCCTAAGAAACTTCTGTACGCAGGCCCAGCCCACAGACGCTAGGCGCCAATCCGGTAACTGCCACCCGAGTCAGCAAAGCCACGTCGTCGCCTTTGCTTTCTTCCTCGCCTTTTCCCTTTCGTGTAGCACCGAGCAAGACAAGGCTTTCCCCACCAACACAAAACCCCCAAACCCCATGCGCGCGCACACGCATCGCACACCACCCATCCATCCAGCCCAATCGCAATTCACGCGCCCTGAGCAGCCATGGCGAAAGGAGGAGGAGGGGCAAGCCAGCGCGAGGGCAACGCCCTGAAGACGGCGGTGGTCGTCACCGGGGGGCTCGTCCTCGCCTGGATCACCGTGGAGGCCGCCTTCAAGCCCTTGCTCGACCGCCTCCGCGCCGCCGTCACCCGCTCCAACGATCCCGACCAGGCGCCCGCCGCCTCCGCAGCCGAGCCGTCCGCGCCGCCGCTCCCGGCCGAGGAGGAGGAGGGCGAGAAGAAGGGCGAGGACAAGGAGGTCGAGCTGGAGGAGAAGGGGGAGGGGGCCGGGGCTGGGGCCGCCAAGGCCGAGTGAAGGAGGCGGCGCCCCGCACTGTCTGGTTCCGCTTCTGAATAGTATACTGTGAATCTGTTGTATGATTTTGGAGCTTGCCATGGATGATGCAATGTTTGAATTCTAATTTGAGCATCTGCATCTTTAGTACTCATCTCAGCTTACCCGTGTTGCTTCTTCACATAAAAATAATAATAATAAAAATAAAATAAAATAAAATAAAATAAAAATCAGCTTACCCGTGTGTTTGCATTAGTTTTAACCATTTACTATATGCCCTTGATGTGATGCTAATTGTTTGTGTGTGTGCTTTCATTTCTCTTTAAGCTGCTTGCTTATGCTATTGATAAGAACATGTTAGTGTAACATAGGGGCTCTTCAGATATTGATCAAAACGGAAACGGAATTTCCGACCGTTTCGAAGAAAAATGGGAACGGAAGTCTTTTTTCAGAAATAGAAACGGAAACGAAAAATATCGGTATGGAAACGAAAACGGAAATTTTTTGTCGGAAACGGAAATGGAAATTCCGTATAAATGAAACCGGAAATTCTGTCGGAAACATGGCCCACTTGGCTCAAAAAGGAGAATGGAGAATTTACATTTATTTTCGAATTAAAATAATTTCAGAAATACAAATAGCTTTATAGAAAATATCAAATAGAGTTAAAAAATTTCGGATAAATTCTCAAAAATACTTTGGAACATTTTGAACCTAGGAAAATTACTTCTAGCATAATTTTGATTTTATTTTTCACGAATAAATTAATTTTATAAATCTAAAAAATAGCAAAACGGCATTTATAAACTCCAAAAAATCCAAGATAAATCTTAGAAAATCATAAATGAATATTGGACAATAATATGCAAAGGCGTTACACCTTTAGTTGAGTAAGAGGATGTCGATGATAATGATATGGAGGAGGACATGATGGTCTGATCTGGGAGACAAATAGCGAGCCTTTAGCTGACAAACTTGAGAAAAAACTTCCTAGTGATACCGGTAAACATAACATTGTTCTTGTGGAATTTTCTAGTTTCGTTTCCGTATTCGCTCCATGCCGTTTCGCATCCGTTTCTGGGGTTTCCGATTTCGTTTCCGTTACCAGTAAAAAATGTAGAAACGAAAACTGAACGACCATTTACCGACCGTTTCTGTTCCGTTTTCATCCCTAGCTGCAGGTGCTTCAGTCGTTTCAAATTTGCAAATTTTTCATGATAGTGTAAAACAACAGGGAGTATTACTTCCTATTTGCAAATTTCTAGCTGATATGCCCATTCGATGAGAAGAACACTGGACATTTTAGGTCATGAGTCCAACCCGCTAAATGTAGCGATATGGGGGCCCAGCCAATTATTTTGTGCTTATTATTCCTGCTGTGATATAGGCACTTTCTCTCAATGAAGTAGGCACCCATCTGCTTTTGCTTCTCAATGGTATTCTGTTGCCTATTAGCTCTGTTTCTTTGCTTTCAGGGTATCAGTGTGTGTCATGAATGATGCAAAGTTTGGATTCTGATATCACTATCTTTATCTTTTAGTACTCAGCTCAGCCCACACTTGTTGTTACTGGTTACATTAGCATTTGGTATGTGCTATTGATGTGATCATACATGTTTGCGCATGCGGATGCTTTTTTTAACTCTAGAAGCTGTTTGCTTGTATTACTTTAATATCAGAAAATATTCGGATTGGCATATGGTGCTTCTGGTCTTGTGGCAAGAAATGGTTGTCATTTTCCATTTCTAGGTCAGTTGTTGAACCATCTGATATGCTAGCATAAATCGATTGCCTAATTCCCAATATTACTTCCTATATATGGAACCATGACGAAGACAAGTCCTGCCAGTTATATGCCTTGAGAAGTTGCAGCATTGTTTTTATCCTGACATTCATGTTGTGAGATATGGACACTTTCTCTTATGGTTCTGAAAGGTAGTTCATTGGATGATAAAGCTACTGGATTAAATAACAGGATTGAGGCTAAAGTTTTCGTTGCAAGTTTGCTACTAGGAACGTGTTGACGATCGGGACCGTCGACCGCAGAAAAAAGGGGATGCAAGAAGATCGTTCGGGAGCAGGGTCCGAAGTCGTGCTCGTTCGGAGGCGCCTAGCGTCGCGGGGAGATCGTCGAGGAAGAGATACCGGACACGAGGTTTATACTGGTTCGAGCCCCCGGAGTCGGGTAATAGCTCTACTCCAGTCTTGCCCTGAGGCGAAGGGTGCGTATATGGTTTTGTGGGAGAATACAAAAACAGGGCCCGAGCAAGGGGGCGCTGTGTCGTTCTTCTTGGTGTGTGTTGCGTGACTTCTGGTTGCCTCGTGTTGTATCGCGCGTCGTCCCTTTCTGGTCGGGGCGACCCGTTGCTTTTGTAGCCCTCTGGGAGCCTTGCTGCTTGGTCCCGAGGCCGACGTCAGGAGCTCGTGGCGATTTGACGGGGGCTGATGAAAGTCGCCAATAGCCGTTGAGAGTCTGACGAGAGCTATTGAGATCTTGACGGGAGCTGTTGAGAGCCTGACGGGAGCTGTTGAACCCTAGTTCCCACTCAGGGGAGAGTTTTTACACGAGATAAATAAAACGTTACAGATGCCTTTTTCTCCGGAGGCCGTAGGGGTGTTGAAGTCTAGGTCAATGTCGAGGCGTCGAGGTCGAGGGTGCTTGCCCTTGCGCCTGTGCCCAAGCTCGCTGGTCCCGAGCCCGAGTATCGGGAGAGCGCCTCCCAGGTCGGAGATGAGCCCCTGGGCCCGCGAAAAGCCGCCACGAGGCCCCGGGGGGATGCTTACACGTGGCAAGGGTACCGATCCCCGACAGAACGGTTACAACAATGACATCCTCCACTTCAGATTTGTACCGGGTCTATAAGTAAATTATAGTAAATTTCTATCTGTAGCTTTCAAGACCCGGACTTTCCTTTTGTTGGTGTTATCCCTTTCAAACTCAATGCTATTGCATACGCCTTGAGTTTGAGGAATGGTGTTTAGTAGTGTAATAGTATGTGTATGTTAGGGGTATTTGTGGTATATAGTGGCAATCTACAGTTTTGTCCCTTTTGGGCTCTTGCAGTGCATCCAATTTAGTTGTGTCTCCCTCATAACTTAACATGCTGGATATAGGAGATTGTCTACTTAGTTGATTCATTGTTCACTTGTTTAGTGATTACAGACTTGCTGTTGAATTGCTATACTAATAAACTTTTTTTTTGCTATACTAGTAAACTAAATATTAGTGATAGTGATCATGGTTAACGTTGTAATGGAAACTGATCTTTGCTGCTCTATATAATTCGACTGACTGTTGGATTCTTGTCATGCCTGTCGATTGCATTCATACTTGCTCTAGTATTACCATTAGGAGTCTACGTATATCGTGTCTTACAGAATGGCACATTAGTATGCCATTCTGGTGCTTTTAAAATTTGTACCTATTAACCAAAAAAGCTTATTGACGACCCAAATCTGTTCTGAAATTGACAATGTTTTATTCTTTATATTTTGCTATATAGGGTTATTCAATTGTTCATTCTGATGAATGCTTGAATACTTCTATTACCTTTGCACACAATGGCTGAAAGTTTGGATGGTTCAGGTGACCCCTGAATCCTAATTTTTTTGGAGTATGTATGCTTATGTACAGTGTCATGAATGCTCAATATATATTGCAAGGTGTCAATACTAGGTAAGCATAGAACATGGTTCGCTGAATCAGACACACAATGTTACTCATGGTCGAACCCCGGTGCCTGTTTATGTTGTAACTTTTACAAATGGAAAGGGCATCTGTTGCAATCTGCATATGTATCAAAGCTCACAAAGAACTGAGAAGTGATGGGCTGATGGCTCTAAAACATCGGAAATGTGATAATAAAAAACTTACAGAAGGGAGTTTTTTTATAGAAACATCTAGAATAACATTGATGGCTTGTGCTGGATTTTTTATTGACATTTATTTGTTTCGAAAATATCGGGTGGGTATCTCAGAAGGGATTTTTTTAAAAAAAATTAAAGGAGGCAGGACGGCAGGAGCTGAGACAAACGAGTTATACATAGTGAAATCCTCTGACGAAGATAATCATCCAGGTTGTTAAACAACCTGGGACCTCTACATATTTATTTCACTGAGTTAATGTGTACTAATATCACTTATTTTAGCTTTCAAATTTTATTCTAAATACATGTCATTCTACAATTTTGTGGTGACTTTTTTTATTATTTATCCCTTCTATACCTCTCCTTCTAACAATTTTCAATGTCATTTACTACGTAGATAGAGTAAGACATATCATCCAAAGATGTAATGAAGAGGAGCAATACGGTCTTTGTAGATGCGTTTTGGCAAACTTAGAATGACATCTTCAGGAACAGAGGGAGTATCTTCTACTGAAATAATTGATCACCTCCATATGTATCGTATTATATTTTCTGAACGAAGAGAATATTTAATTGGATAAGGGAAAGCTCACTGTTTCGTGGAAACCACATTTACAAAGATATATACATTTCTTACACGAAGAAATGTTTGCAAAGATATGTTCCGCAAAAGTTATCTCTTGATTATCTCACTTCAGCGGTTCAGCACAGGGATACAAATTTCGCTGAAATTTCAGACCATCACGAAATCCAAACTATCCATCAGATATTTTTTTTTGAAATTGTTACGGTACCACCGAAATTTCGTTATGTTTGGCCAGTTTTCAAACTTTTAGGGCCGGATTTGACCGGATTTGGTCCAATAACCCTTAAGATCTTCTATGAAGATTTGTTGAAAAACCGATTTTTTGAGATATTTTAAAATTTTGGTAGAAACACTGTCAAATTTTTATAAAATTGTATAAGCTTGATAATGATCTAAAAAATTTATAGTACTATCTTTAGTAGTGTAGGATCATACAGAAATATTTTAAAAATAATTGAACTTCATTTGTTATCTTTAAAAAATCAAAAACAGAATGAACATAATTGGGACAATAACCTTGTCAGAATTTATAAATTTTCTCGAGTGTGATCATGATCTAAATTTTTTATGAGAGAATAAGAATTGCCTCAGTACCATTCTATAAAATTTTTAGAAAATTCAATTTTTTTGTTTAGTCAATCAAATCTATGTAAGCATTGAACTTCATTTGTTATATTATATTTCAAAAATAAAAAAAGAGAAAGAACATAAATGGTACTTTGCCTTGTAAGAATTTTATAAATTCACTGGTGTATGATCATGATTCAAAAATTTTATGAGATCTTAAGCATTTCCTTATCACCCTTCTGTAAAATTTCAAAAAAATTAAACCTTTTTTTATTGCTAAAGCAAATCTATATATTGATCATGAGACTTTTATCAGGACGTAGCACTGCTAGAGTTTTTAAAAATTCTTCAAGCATGATAATCATCTAAACATTTTATAGAAACATTAATGTTACATCAGGACCATTCACAAAAATTTTCAAAATGTTATAACGTGGTTTACACCATTTTTCATTTTGTTCAAATTTGCCGGTAAGCCTTTTAACAGGATAGTAGCACTATTCGAATTTTTAAAAATTAATTAAGGTTGGTAATCATATGAAAATTTTATGATAACATTAGTGATGCATCATAACCATGAACAAAAAATTTCAAAATTTTCTAACGTGGTTTGGACCATTTTTCGTTCGGTTCAAACTTGCTAGTCAGCGTTTTATCAGAACAGTAGCAATGTTCGAATTTTTAAAAATTCTTCGGACTTGATAATAATCTGAAATTTTGATGAGAATATAAATGATATGTCAGGAATCTTCAAAAAACATTTCAAAATTTGTTGACATTGTTTGAACTATTTTTTGTTCAGTTGAAATTTCCCAAAAATTCAGCAATTTCTCCCGAAATTTCGGATATTTCACCGGAAATTCGGTCCAAAAATTTTGGATTTGAATTTTGTCTGGATTTTGTCCAAAATAAATATATTTTGCTGAAATTTCGGATTTTGGTCATCGGCGAAATTTTATCCAAAACGAAATTTGAATCCCTGGTTCAGCCAATGCCTTGTCCTCGTATGCATCATGCATGGTGAGTGGATAGAGTCTCACCCGTTGCTCTATCTGAAACGCACTCCTTGCGGGTTACGGCTGGCACTGCACCTACATGTCTGCACGTTTGGGGGTCAGCTTACTAGTGCGGTGACATCATCTCTCTTCCAGGGGTGTATAAACCATCATAGGGATAAGCCGAATTTTTTAAAATAATATATATTTTTAATGATATTTACAGAAATAATATGCCAAAATTAAAAATAACAAAAATACCAGAAAACACAGATAAAGAAAGAGAGGAAGAAAGAAAGAAGGAGAAGAGAAGGAAGAAAAGAGGAAAAAGCAGAGGAAGGGGAGGAGAAGAGAGGGAAGGGGAGGAGGAAGAAGAAGAGGAGGAAGGGAAGAGGGAGTACAAGAAGGTCGAGGAAGGGAACGAGCAGGACGGAGAACTCGTCGGCAACGTCGCAGGTATGAGCTTAGTTGTAGTTCAAGATTTGCAGTAGTAATTGAAATGTGTATAATGGATCGGATTGGGCATAACAAATTTGAAAAGTATGTGCGGTAGCATATAGTTTAGAAATTAAATTTATGAATGTTTGCATAACTCATTGTATACAATGTACAGTAGACAATATGTTGGTATGTTGTGCGCTTAATAACAATTTGATGAAATGCTTGATAGGAATGGATGAACGAGTACAGTTTAAAATACACTATAGTGAAGATGTTCTGCACATGGGTGCATAAAGTGTGGAACTGGAGCATTTTTCCAGTGTGGTGGCTGGTCTGTCACGTCTAGGGGAGAGTCTATGGGGCACAGCAACGAGATGGTTGTACCACCTATTCTCGTTGGATCGTGTGTTGCATGATCTGAAGTTGCATAGGGTAGGCTGTCAGAGACGGGACTACACGTACTGGAAGTTAATGAAACTAAAGGTGCCGAAATCATAGAGCTTGTATGTAAGGTTGGTGAATGACAAAGGATGATTATTAGTGTTGTTGGCTCAAGTATTTCAGAAAATCGATGCTGGCCATATGATGCAGGAAGAGGATATTGGTGTTGAGCCAGAGGAAGTTAGGAAGAGTAGCCGAAATGCAGAATGCTTAGTAAGGTAGGATGTCAGTTCGCGTCAGGAGAGAGCACAAGCAAAGGAAGTTGATGTTGTATTGGGGGAGGTGCAGGAACCGATGAGTGTGGCAGATGAGGGAGAACAATTTGAAAGGCTGGTGGAAGCAATAGAGGCTGAGAATCATGATTATGAGGCTTTATCTGTTGAAGACAGTGACAAACATCCATTTCTTGTGGGGTTTGAGGAGTACCAGTTCGACTGGCTGGTGGTCAACAAGGCCGAAGGCATTGCATAGGAGCATGATCGGAATGAGGTGAGGCAAGGAGCCATTTACAAGAGTAAGTGGGATGTGCAGAAAGCAGTTACAGCATGGACGATGTTACTGCGGAGAACCTTCAAAGTTGTCAAGTCAGATCCCCGGGTGTATGATGTGAGATGCGAGACAGACGGTTGACCATGACATGTTCATGCCTACCAACCTAAATGGGACATCGTTTGGACGTGTTCCATAGTTATCCCGCACACATGTGTGTTGACGGAGTGTATGCAGTCGTCTAGAAATAACTATTCAGACTTTGTTGCGAATGCAATATACGAAGAGATTGTAGGCAATCTGGAATTGGAACCACGTGCCATCATACTTGCAATAGAGCAGAGGTTTCAGTATACCATCAGCTATGCGAAGGCATGAAGAGCGAAGCAGAAGGCCTTGGAAGCAAGGTTTGGGACATACGTAGAATCCTATCAGAACATGCCTGGTATGCTTGAAGTGATCAAGGAAAGGAATGCTGGGACATATGTCGATATTTGTGAGCAGCGCTTCGCTGGGAAGATGGTACTAAAATATGCATTCTTTGCTTTCGGTGCATGCATCAACTCTTTCAGGCAATGACGTCCGTGCTATGTGTGGATGGAACCTTTCTAACTGGAAAGTACAAGGGCCAGAGTTTGACTGCCATATGAGTAGATGCCAGCAATCAAGTTCTTCCTATAGCGTTGGCATTCGTGGAGGGTGAGAACACCGATAGCTGGCTCTGGTTAACAAGGAATGTTAAAGCCGGCGTCATCGGTGAGTGGCCTGGAGTGTGTATCATACACGATCAGCATTCCGGACTGTTGAAGGCGATCTTGCAGTTGCAACAAGGGCCAGATGAGCCGTATGCATAGCCTGATTTGCAAAGTAGGTGGTGCAAGCGCCACATGAGGGCCAACTTCTATAAATAGTTCAAGAACAAAGAGCTCACGAAGCTATTCAAGAGGTTGTGCGATCAGAACCAATAACGAAAATTTGATGCACTATAGAAGAAGTTGGACGAGCTGACAACAAGGTATACATCGGAGAAGGCAACGGCTGTGACAGGAGAGTCCCCAATTGCGCTTGAAGAGTTACCCATGGACCCTCCGCGGTTGGTTCGGAGGAACGGACGGGGCACGAAATGCTTGTCCGAGTGGATAGAGCATGAGCCTAGGAAGAAGTAGTCTCTGCTTTACGACACCAACGGTGCTAGGTATGGGGTCATGACGACAAACCTAGCTGAGGTGTACAACTGGGTCATGCGGGGTCTGAGGCCCCTTTCCCTGGTAGCTATAGTGGAGAAAGATCTTCGTGAGATCACGAAGTACGATCCATGCCAGGGCGTTGGTCCGTATGAATGATCCTACTGTCAAATACTCAAAGATGATAACGGCATACATGGAACAAAAAAGCAGCAAGGGGGAGATGCACCGAGCAGTCAAGATGGGGACGAGGGTGCTTTATTTTGAGGTATTGTGCAGAGACAAAGCCGGTCATGACACAAGTAGAAGAACAGTTGTTCATGAGTGCATCATTCAGAGAAAAACGAGTTCCTACAACAAGCCATGTCTATTACACAGGCCATGCTCACACTGAAGCATCTAGGCCTCTATTTTAATTAAAGTTTTGGTAATTAATGACTATTGTATTAAAGTACTAACAATCTCTTTAAGCTTGTAAGAATAGGTTGGTCCTCACCGTAGCATCTTGAGAAAGATTGAAGTTCATCACAAGAAAAAGATGTTCATTAAAAGAACCAAAAGATTAAGAGTTAGGTAAATGAGTTTTAAGGAGATTTTATTTTACCGATCTTGGAGCAAGGAGTAAAAAGATCGGGTTTATAGGTTAGATGTCGTACTATAAAGGGGGAATAATGATCAGTAGTTTGATGGTGATTAAAGTGTCATATGGCTCGAATATATGAAGGTTAAATCATCTACACTTGCATCAAAACATGTGTTTCAAAACACAGCTCTCTTCAGGGAAACCGATACTACCGCAAATATTTTCACAGTAGTACCGCAAGGGCGTAGAAGAACTCATTTGCTTAATTCCTGTTTTTCATTGTCGGTACTACCGCAAGGAAAAGTCCGGTAGTACCGAAACTCCGGAACTACTGTGTTTTTCGCTGCGATACTCATTTTCCAGAGAAGTCCCTTTCTGATTTTTTCATGGACTTTAAAGCCGGAACTACCGGTGTTAAAACTGTAGTACTACCGCATGTGCGGAAGTACCGATCTGATGACCGGTAGTCTTTTTCTAGAAAAAGGTGTTTTGAGCTTTTGTTCCAGGGCGATACGACCGTAGGCTAAATTCTGGTAGTACCAGAATCACAGTACTACCGGGTTTTATATGGCGGTACCCTTTTTTTAGAACGAGTTGTTTTTGAGTAAATCTCTTTAGAAAAACCAGTACTACCGTACTTTGTGTAGCGGTAGTACTGGATCACCTCCAACAGCTCTTTCCCGCCGCATTAAATATTCAAATTTGACTGTTGGGGTATGGGCGGTACTACCGGATTTTGTATGTCGGTAGTACCGAAATTCCTGATTTTTTCAGGATCTTCCCCTCAACGGTTGGAATAGTTAGTGGGGGTTATAAATACCCCCACACCTACATAATAGAAGCTCTTGGTGACTCATTGAATATATATTGAGCTCTAGCAAGTTCTTTCTACTCACTAGTGCATTTAATTCTCATTTTGAGTGAGTAAGAAGCATTCAAGCGTTGCATATAGATTTGAGCCATTTAGACACTTGATTCATCCTCAAGCAAGCGTCATTATTCTATTATCTTTGAGGTTGCCACCTCCTAGACGGCTTGGAGGTGTGTGGTATCGGTGATCTTCTCAAAGAAGCTTGTGAGAAGGCCCGATTGATTGTGAAGGCAAGGAGCTCGCCTAACTGGAGTGGTGAAGAGCTACCACGAGTGATCGAGGAAGGCTCAAGCGGGTAGAGCCGGCTTGAAGTTGTTCAAGTTACCTCAACGTGGATTAGGGGAGACCGGCAAGTCTTCGAGACCACGGGATAAAATTCTTGTCTCTCATTCTCTTGTGATTTGCTTTTATCATTCTTGTGCTTAATTTCATTTCTAGCAAAATTGAGTAGATTATGTGTGCTTAGAATTATTTATTGCTCTACTTGAATTGCTAAAGTGTTTGGTGATCCTTAGAGATTATAGTTGTAAATTTGCAATTATTGCTTCTATAGCTTAGTGATTTAATTAATTGCAAATTAGAATTGAAAAATTTAGAAACCTCCTATTCAGCCCTCTAATCGGTTATCCTTGATCCTACACACACGTCATTGCTGCCTGCTAAATAGTGCGTATGGACCCGGGTGTATTCATGTCGGACTACTTCACGAAGGAAGCTGTGATGGCAACTTGGAGTGGAGAAATGTATGAGTTCCGTATGGTCGGTTCGATCACGAAGCATCACAGTTGGGAGGACACAAGATGGGTTCCGGACATGGAGAGGCTCAAGGGCGTCGGGTGTCGGCAAACAAGGTGTATCAGGAACAACATGGACGCAACAGAATGTGGTCATCGAGTGTAGGATCAAGGATAACCGACTAGATGGGGGGGTGAATAGGAGGTTTCTAAATTTTTCTGATTCTAATTTGCAATTAAGAAAGAAACTAAGGTATAGAAGCAACAAATGCAAATTCACAACTATAATCTCTAGCAATCACCTAAATCACTTAAGCAATTCAAGTATAGTAGAAACAATTCTAAGCACAAATAGTCTACTCAATTTTGCTAGTAATGAAATTTAGCATAAGAATGAAAAAGACAAATCACAAGAGAATGAGAGACAAGATTTTTATCCCGTGGTCTCGGAGACTTGCCGGTCTCCCCTACTCCACGTTGAGGTGACTTGAACTACTTCAAGCCGGCTCCACTCGCTTGAGCCTTCCTCGATCACTCGTGGTAGCTCTTCACTACTCCGGTTAGGCGAGCTCCTTGCCTTCACAAACGATTGGACCTTCTCACAAGCTTCTTGAGAAGATCACCGATGCCACACGCCTCCAAACCGTCTAGGAGGCGGCAACCTTCAAGAGTAATAGGTGATGATGCTTGCTCGAGGTCGAATTGAGTGATAAAGGCTCAACACTAAATGCACCACTTAATTTTCTCCTAACTCTCTCAAGATGAGAATTTAATGCACACAAATGAGTAGGAGGTAATCTAGAGCTCGAGGATGATCAATGAGGTTCAAAACTTGCTCTAGAATGCAGGTGGAGGGGTATTTATAACCCCCACCAACCAAAACTAGCCGTTGCCTAAAAATTGCTCAAAATCATGCCGAGAGGCCGGTCATACCAGCCCAGGGGCTAACGATCGACACTGTGCAATTAATGCACCGTCAGTGACCGTTGGTCACTTGGTCGGTATGACCGGAGAGGGTCTAGTCATACCGCTCACCGGTATGACCGAAGGACCACCGGTCATACCGCCCTCCAGAGAGCAAAACACCCCCTACTGGAAAAAACAGACCGGCCTTGGCCCGGTCATTCCGACGGCCGGTATGACCGGAGGGGGCCCGATCATACCGTTCCCACAGACCCAAAAACACCATTTTCGATCTTTTGATTTCTACTTTAAATGCATTTCCAAGAAGATGTTTAATTTTCATTTCTTTTTCTCATAGAAGATAATGCACTCCATATGAATGTCTAATGCACAAGAATTGAGCCTTATCACTCTTTGTCAACCTCAAACGCGCGACAAAGCAATCCCTCTTAATAGTACAACGTTTATTCTAGCAATCCGATCTTTTACACTAAACTCCGAGATCGACAAAAAACTATGAAAGTCCTTAAATTATACCTTAGCCATTTTGTCTTGGACGATTGCTTTCCTTTTTCACCAATTTCATGTTTCCATACTCGTCGAACATCGGACCAACCTATTCTCAAAATACTCAATTTTTCAATGTTAGTCCTTTAACTGCAATTATCATTAATTACCAAAACCAAAATAAATTAGGGGCCTAGATGCTTTCATCGAGACAAGAAATGTTCGCTCTACAAGGAGATATGCCACAATTTCAAGAATTTTCCAATGGTGCAGAGACAGTGAAAGGTGGTATGGGCGTAATGTAGTTTGTATGTAAAATTGTTGTATGCCTTTCATGCGTATAACGGTTGTATGGAATTTGACTATTAAATGCAATTTTTTTATTTCGAACAAATGCATTATCATGTTGAATTATTGTACTCAATTGTTGCATTTCTATGTCACCTTATTGCATCACAATGTCCATTACTTTTTCAGCCGGATATGCTAACACGCTGCCCATGCCTTGGTTCCCTGTCTAAGCTCTCTATCGTCATTCCATTTGGTGACAAAGCTCTATCACCAAATGGAATGGCGACAGAGAGATGCCCTACTGACGATAGCCTTCTGTCGTCATTTCAAATGGCGACAGAGACTCTGTTGCCAATTAAAATAGCTACAGAGGGGTATTTTTGTTATTTTTAATTTAGGCATATTATTTCTGCAAATATCATTAAAAATATATATTATTTAAAAAATCGAGATAACCCACGACAAAAAGGTAAAGCAAGATCCTTTTGGTTTTGACCACCAAGGCATTGGCAAACACCCTAATCGCGCTAGCTAGGTAAACAAGATGGAGAGCAAGCTGTCGATGGTGCAGCGGCTCTAGTTTTGTGGCGGTTGCGGCGATGTCCCCCCCCTCCTTCTCACCGGCAACGGCACCACCGCCGACAAACCAAGGGCTTCTTAACTTCGATGCCGTGCTGGTCATCATGGCACCCCTGACCAACTAGGAACATCCCGATAATATCCTGTCGCCTGTGGCACTCTCGGGTGGTGGAAATCATGTGATGTGCATCCGTTGCTGTCGGGTGTTTGCCTTCAACTCATCAGACATCTTCGGGATCAAGCCTCTACCCTTTTTTTAGCCCTCTAAAATTTGTCTTTGACAAATCTAGTCCTCTTTTGCTTGAATTTATGAAACTAGCCTTCTTGGTGAGCTTGAAAGGCATAGCAGGCAACAAGAGTCACCTGCCACGTTAGAGGAGCTCGGTAGGAAGCTATTGAGCAAAGGGAGCTTCGTAGAAAACACTCTTAGCTCAGCAGCCACTTAACGAGGACTGATGACTTGGAAGGACCAGCTCGGTGGTACGATTGACTAGTTAATGAAGTGATAAAATAAGAAAATTGATTAATTAGCAATTTAATTAAGAAATACGATTAAATTTGTGAGTAATTAGTAGATTTGATTCCCATGAGAGAGGGGAGATCGGTAGAAATCTTGGCGCGGAGCTCCCCAAGCATAGAAGATGACCCATGGGGTCAAATTAGTAAATGATTTCAGAGGAAAGTCATATTTTAAAAAAAACATTAGCAAGAGGCTAAAAAAAGGAAAAAATTACTCCTGGGTAGGGGTGAAAACGGAAACGGAATTTCCGACCGTTCCGGAGAAAAACGGAAATGGAAATCTTTTTTCGGAAACGAAAACGGAAAACATCGGTACGAAAATGGAAATGAAAATTTTTTGTGAGAAACGGAAACGAAAACGGGAAAGCCATTTCTGTTGGAAACGGAAACGGAATCGAAAATTCCATATAAGTGAAACCGAAAATTCCGTCGGAAATTTGGCCCACTTGGCCCAAAAAGGAGAATGGAGAATTTACATTTATTTTCGAATTAAAATAATTTCAAAAACACAAATGGTTTTATAGAAAATATCAAATAGAGTTCAAAAATTCCGAAAAAAATCTCACAAATATTTTGGAACATTTTGAACCTAGGAAAATTATTTCTAGCATAATTTTGGCTTCATTTTTCATGAATAAATTAATTATATAAATCTAAAAAATAGCAAAATGGCATTTATAAACTCTAGAAAATCCAAGATAAATCTCAGAAAATCATAAATGAACATTGAACAATAATATGCAAATTTTAGGGCATTAAATCTTTATAGTTGGAGGAGCAAGAGGATGTCGATGATAATGATATGTAGCAGGATATGATGGTCTGATCTAGGGGACAAATAGCGAGCCTTCAACGGAGAAATTTGAGAAAAAACTTTCTAGTGATAGCGGTGAAAATAACATTGTTCTTGTATAAGCCTTTGAGGTGAAATGAGTTACATTATTTTTGCGGCCATGTATATTGTGATCATGTACTATGTTCTTGTGGAATTTTCCACTTTCGTTTCCGTATCCGCCCCGTTCCGTTCCGCATCCGTTTCCGTCATTATTCATTTTCGTATCCGTTTCTGGGGTTTCGATTTCGTTTCCGTTACCGATAAAGATGTGAAAACGGAAACGGAACGACTATTTACCGATCGTTTCTGTTCCGTTTTCATCCCTACTCATGGGTTATCCTGCCCGGATGCCCTTGCCCACCGCCGATCCCCATTACTCCTCCCACTGCAGCTCAATTCAACGCACGTAGGGGCCAATACTTGCTTCGCCCTTGCGGGCCGCACCACTAGCGCCTTAGCTTGTGTGCTCGATCGAACCCGAGCCATTTCATTCTTTCTCACCATGCGGTAGATGCCAAAGAGCGTGCCGCCTGTATTAGAATGTAGGATTAGAATGTAGGAGAATGCGGTACATGCCCAGGAGGGGAGATGTTCAGATAAAGAGTTGAGCCTTACATGCGTTCTGATGGTACGAATTAGAATGTAGGAGTATTTCATTTATGAAGCATTCCCTTATATTATGTTTTTTAATACTTGCTCCTTGTCTGTCAGACACTATTTTGGATGTAGTACAAGGACCCAGCGCGTCAAGAGGCAGCACGAAAGACCTTTCCAGTAGAGATGAACTTGAGGAGAAAGCGCTGGTTTCACTGGCCAAGGTTTCTGTTTTTTTTCCATTTCTGTTAGTTTCTTCTTCTGTTGTAATATATTTATAAAATTTAATAATATTAAATATCTTTTGAGATGAATCTACGTATATGATTTTCATGTATCCAATTGAAATATTTAAGAAGATATCGATAGATAAAATTTCAAAAGTTTGACTGCACGTATCTCAAAACAATATGTTTTTTTAATGGAGGGAGTATATAAGAACTTGTAATATGATCTATTTGGGTTCCATTGCAATGCATACACACTTAACTAGTATTTTGAATGTTTGTGTTGGTTAGATTAGACATTTCTGTATTTTGGTTCTCCTGGTGCAGGGTGTATGTAATTACCGTGTGTGGGTAAAGACGAATTGCACTGTATCCAACGGCCAATGCCATTTCTAGTATTTCAATTTCTTAAGACCATGAAATAAGCACAAAGATTGGCTGGTTGTGATAATTAGAAGGAAACTTCTAAACACGTACAAATTAACTATATGTACATCATAATATCTACTAATTAGAAAACATGGTAACATGAAAATCTTTTCTTTGGATTTGAAGTTGTTCCAACATAGCAGTGTCCTCTGCTTTGCAGCACTCTAGATCGCATAAGCGCATCGGTGTCCGAGGAGAAAGTGGTTGGTGGCTACACGGAGAGAAATCACTAGGGTGTCCCAAGAGGGGTGCGGATCCTCTCTATTCACCTTTTAAATTCACCAAGTGGATTTTAGTAAATCTAAACTGTTAACTTTGTTCTATGGTATAGATTGAGCCACATCACTCTTCTTCACATTAGAAGTTTAGAACTTCTCCATGCATTCAATTCTGAAGTTCTGAACGAACACAATTTTGTTTTCGTCCATTCAGATCCGAAGTTCCGAACAAACACAGATATTTCTCTCATGCCATCGAGTAACTCAAGGCACAGATGCCTGCATCGTGTGATCATTGAATGCCATCTTCCAGCGGCATTGACAATTGACAAACATGAACGTAGAGGTGGTCTCGCCCGGAGGCGGCTCGAGCGCTCGGCGTCAATTTTTCGAGAGTAACTAGCGAACCAACTTCACTGCAAACTGACAACGGTCTCCCTTGGTAGGAATGGGCTGCTTTGCGGAAGCAAAACGAAGCTTTTTGGTGTAAATTGGGTGCATAATCGATGGTTACACGTCTGGTCAAGACTTGGAGATTTATGCATCGAGTAAATTGAGCAATGTTTTCCAAATCAGTCATATATCTTGATGGTTCTCTCGACGACCTTATGCTCGATAAAATACTGCAGAAAGGACTACCTAAGAGGTAATAGTCAGTGTGAGTCCCCTGACCACAAGAGAGAATCAACTATCTATATTCAGCGAAATCCACTTTACCAGTAATGGGTAACTCCAGGGGGCCAGTCCCACCGCTTGCGATCCAACAGTCTGTTTTTTTTTTCTTCATATTTTGATCACAAGTCCACTTTCACCTGATTCATTGCCATACTTCTGTACTTGACTGTTACCGGAGGAACAACGCCGGTTGATTGGGTACTGTTGCCAAGTGCCAACACGCATGTCCATGGGTGCATGCTTTATGCTCCATGCAAGGTCAATTGGTCATGCAAGACATTGGATTCCAGCACGTAGTCTGCACATCACGATTTTGCAACGTTTACTATTTGTGCTGGCGTTTGTTTGGACGTGTGGTGTAGGTCGTGGCATGTGTTCATTTTTCTTTTTGGAGTGTGGCGTGTCAGCGTGTGTTCATTGCTAACAGAAGAGATGCTAAGCTTATGCCAGGATAGTCTCCCGACGCCATTCCATCTTCTAGGTCTGGTCGAGCATAATTAAGCAGGTCGTCCTGGTCTACTGGTTCATGTATGACGGGTCGACCGTGCCAGCTCTCTTGAAACTGACAAAAAGCCCAATAAAAGCATGTGCATTGCATCTCTCAGAATCTAAAGTAGGAGTAGATGTTAAGAAATACATATTATATCTCTCTTTTTATAATAATAGTTTTAGCTATTTACTTCAACTCTTAGCAGTTAGCACTACCTATAGATGCTGAATGTTCAACTTTTTCTGATATAGCACCAGTTATCAAAGTATGTTTCGATGCTATACAATCCAAGTTTAGCACCTACTCTTCCATTCGTTGGCATTGGTGCTAAAAAATCTCTCTCATAGTATTACCTTAGCTAGCACATAGAGATACACGGTCCATGATACTACAAACCCAGCTCTCGTGGGTGAGAAGGCTGCCGAGATAATAGTACTACACGCTTGGCTTGTACACGTACCCAAATCGTTGGGTTTTCTCTGGAACATCCAAGCGAAGTACGTACTGTACATTTCCGGCTTGAACAGCGAAGGCCCGGCGGCTAATTTAACTAGCGGAAAGGCGCATGTCTCTTCATTTGACAATGGCGAAAACGAGGGCGTTACTTGCCTTCCTAGCCGGCCGCTTTTAGTTAGTTTCTTCAGACGGTACGAAAGACATCACCGTTACAACACATGGAAGTTTCACTCGGCCTGTTGCGTGGCTGCGAAAAGGTTTGAATTTTTGAAAAATCGGTAGAAATCGAAAAGGTTTGGATTCAATTTTTTTGAATTTGACGGTCAAACAACGGTGAAAAAAAGAAAATCAAGTGATTTTACCGATTTTTTTTCTATTTTCGGCACACCGAAGGAAAATTAAAATAAATAAATAAAAAATTTTAAAAAAATAAAACATCCCAATTAATATATAAAACATCTCAGAGAAATTTTAATAATTTTTGAAATCATTTAGTGCTTCTGAAAATAAAAAACAACAATTAATGAAAAGGAACAGAAACACTGTCAGATTTTTATAAAAACTTACATGCTTGATCATGCTCTAAAATTTTAATGGTATGATAAATAGTTCCCAAGAATCATGTAGTAAAATCGTAAGAAAATATTAGACTTCATTTAGTTCCACTAGAAAATCAAAAACTGAAGAGTATATACAAAGATAGTAGCACTATTAGAATTTTTTTAAAAAATAAACATGTATGATAATCATCTAAAATTTTTAAAAAAATCATTAACATTGCCTATGTGCATCACATAAACTTTTTAAGAAATATAGACTTCATTTAGTGCCCCTAGAAAATCAAAAGACATTAGTATATAAAAAGACGGTAGCACTGTCAGAATTTTTTAAAAAATACACATATCTGATAATGATTTAAAATTTTTATAGAATCATTAGCATTACCTCAAGACCTCACACAAAAAAAAGTAACACTTTTTTATATAAATTTTTCAATTTTTTTAACAGGCGTGGTCTCAGGGTTCACAAAATCGCTCGAAAATCGGTAATTTCGCTCGATTTTCTTTTTTTTTCATCGTTTTTGACAGCCGAATTAAAAAAATTGAATTCAAACTTCTTTAAATTTTGACCGATTTTTTAAAATAAAAAATCGTTCAAAAATCGAATTTTTTATTTTTTGAACCCTGCCCATGGTCACGAATCGAGGGCTGAAAATTAAGGTGGTGTATGGAGTAATTGTGTTCATTTTAGCTAAATAGTACTTATATTTTGATCTTTTATGTCTAGATCTAATTGTTGAAATTACTTTGCCTCCGCCTCTTCTATTTGAGTGCTTTTGTTAATTAGTACTCAATTATTTAGACGTTGGATGTATATCTGCATCTATTCACTAGTTTGCTCATTAGTTATTAGCACTGACGTGATACATCGAGGAAAGCTTCAATACAATTTATTCTTTTCTGTATGATCTTTTTACATAAATTACATACTTATTTACACAAAACAATATTTGAAAACTGATGTGACGGTTTGTTAAAAAAAAAGAGCACAAAAAAAAACTATATAAAAAAACACATTTATTCGTTTATGTTGAGCTTCTTGAAAACACTAAATAAATTGATTACTCTTTTATCATATTGTTCACTAGGAGAAAAAAAATCACAAAGTTGGAATCATAAAACACAACGTAAATCATAAAGCAACATCTAATGAATAAAAGAACTAAACACTCGTAAACGCAAAAAAAAAGCGCTTAAATACCATTTAGCAAATTCCCCAGATTAATATCATCTCCGATGCGTGAGCCGTTTGGTTTCGCGTCAAGATCAGGAGCCATCCACTCTTGGAGACTTGGTGAGCCATTGGATATTTTGGATTAATCAAGGGCTCAAGGCTGATTAGACTGTACCGGGTGGGCCCGCGCGGATCAGGTATAGGCAGACCCATCGATACATGGAGCAGTGCTCACGTATTGGCCTTTCGTAAGAGTACTCGTGTATGAATACGAGTTGCTAAGCGTGGGAAAGACACCGATGTGGAGTAGTAGCTAGGGCGCTCGGCACCTGTTTCTTGGCACGCGATGCGTTGCCAACGCCGTCACATGTGTGTGCAGTGCACGAGTTGTGTCTGTGCGTACTGTGCACTGACACGAAGTAGCCACTGTTGGCCGGAGAGGGACGGATGGCGCCGGCCGGTGACGTTGAGCGCTGATCCTGGCCACTTTTCATATGTTCCAGGGAGCATTCTGCAGAAAAGATGCGTGGATGGAGCCCGTTCGACGGGTGTCCCGGATCTCAGGTCACCCGTCACGGTACAGGAGAATGAGCATCCGAAGGGCCGAGAAATGAGAATATTGCCCTAGCCTCCTAGGCTCCTAGCTACGCACATGACATCACATTCTAGCATAGCACAGTCCTGGGCTAGTTGTTGAGTAGTACACTAGCTTAGCGCCCATTTGCAAGGCAGTTGAGGCTCGACAGGAACGCTAGCTGGTCCTCACAAAAATCGATTTCCAAGACCGTTGGCGCAGAGGATAGTTTCTGTTCCAGTCACACAAACGCAACATTTTTGGATTTGCTTCCGACGCTCACCACAGCTTCCACGGCCGAAAGATTGGACCAGTGCGACGATGTAGCTATGATGAAGTAAGAACCAATGAAAAAGAGCATAGGTATCGGATGCAATCTTCTTCTCTGCAGCGAGGAGAAAATAGTAGATTTCACGAAACGAACAGATTTTCTTTTACGAACTATCAAAAAAAACTATAGTTCTAAGCTTATATTTCAAAACATCACATATTTTAGAAGAACTTGCATCATAAAACTACAGGTTTTAGAATTTACTATATCTTTTAATGGATCTGACAGAATGAGCCTACATAATAGCCTCATATGTCACTATTTTCCATTTCACTTGGCGCCATGTCATCTGTCACACATACTTCATCGCCATTGCTCTCATGTGAAGTGTCTTTGCATACATGGTGAGGATGCTAACACGTAGGCAAAGACACATCATAGGGAAGTAAGTGTTAGCTAAACCTGTGTGGCATCCGACGTTGTGCCGAGTCGAATGTGAATGGGGGCTTGTGAGGCTGTTATATGGGTGCACACTGATAGACCTTTTATATGAAACGGTTAATTCTAAGAAATATAGTTTTGTTATATAAGTTTTTTAAAAAATCTGTAGTTTTGTTAAATATAAGTTAAAACCAGTAGTTTTTTAATAGTTTATAAAAAATTTAGGTTTGATGAAATTTACTCAAGAGAAAAAAAGGATGCTATTGCCTATCGCACGTGACAAGTGCACGTCCTTTGTGTGGATGAGTTTTTACGGAACCAGCCGGGACGACAATCTTGGTCGAGAAAGCATGCATCCCAGAAACGAGTAAAGCAAGGCGAAAATCATGAGCACCATGTATGAAAGACCATCCCAACTACTCAAAAAAGTCGACGTTCAGTAATTCCGCCATAAACACCGAATGGTTTACAATAACACGCAACGGACGGAGAGATGACGCCAACGCAATGGCAGAAGCACACAACACGGCCATGTCATGGCCATGGACACCAACAACGACGACGATCACCGGCCAACCTAATCCGGCGACTAAAAGACGGAGGAAAGAAGGAAAAAGGACAGAAACTTGACCAAAGCCACGGACGCACTACATCCACAGGCATGACGTGCCTGCCCGCCTCCTTGCACTTCGATGGCAACTCTAGCAATGGCACGGCAGTAGCCTTCCTTGTGTCCAAATGCCCTCTCCTATCTAAAGACTAATCATAGGTAGGTAGATGGATGGATAGATGGATGCTTGGTATGACGATTTCCAAGGACGCTGTCTTCTCTTCCTGAATTCTAACCCCATTGCTGCAGTAAGGATGATGGTCAGAAGAACTCCGCAGCTAGAACTTGTTGTTGTACCAGAAGACGCCCTTGCGTTCCCCGGACTCGACGTAAATGCACTCCTTAGCCTCGCGCCATGTCGCCCGCGCGACCGGCATGGGATCGAACTGGTAGTACTCGCCGAGGATGGGCCGGATGGCCTTGGTGGCCTCCATGGCGTGGTAGTGCGGCATGGTGGAGAAGAGGTGGTGCGCGACGTGCGTGTCCGTGATGTTGTGGAACACGCGGTTGAGGATGCCGTAGTCGCGGTCCACGGTGGCCAGCGCCCCGCGCAGCCAGTCCCACTCGCTCGAGTCGTAGTGCGGCAGCGCCGGGTGGGTGTGCTGCAGGTAGGTGATGAGCACCAGCCACGCGTTCACGATCAGCAGCGGCACGCTGTAGATGCGAACCACCCACCAGAACCCGAACGCCGCCGCGAGCTTGTAGAGCGCGAACGACGCGGCCAGCACGCCGACGTCCGAGATGAAGATCTGGATGCGCTCCCGGTCGTTGTAGATCGGCCCGTAGGGGTCGAAGTGGCAGGCGAAGCGCGGGTACGGGCGACCGGAGACGTTGAACGCCAGGTACAGCGGCCACCCGAGGGTGAGCTGCACGACGATGTGCACAAGCCGGCCGATCGGGTTGTTGTACACGTAGGGGGTGTACCACCGCATCGCGCTCTTCTGCTTCGGGACGAACACCTCGTCGCGCTCGAGCGAGCCAGTGTTGGAGTGGTGGCGACGGTGGCTGTACTTCCATGAGAAGTACGGGACGAGCAGCGACGAGTGCAGCACCAGGCCCACAATGTCGTCGAGCACCGAGTAGTCCGAGAAGGCATGGTGGCCGCACTCGTGCGCGATGACCCACACGCCAGTGAGCACGCAGCCCTGCGCGATCCAGTAGAGCGGCCAGGAGGCGAGCTGCAGCACGCTCGGGAGGGCGGGAATCCCGACCAGCGCGAAGTACAGGAGGGCCGCGACGATGATGAGGTCATGAACCACGTAGGAGAAGGACTTGATCACCGAGCGCTGGAAGCAGTGCGGCGGGATGGCCTTCTTGATCTGCCCCAGCGTGAACGTCGGCTTGTCCGTCGGCGAGCGCTGGACGGCCGCAGCGTTGCCTGCACGGCCGAGCAGCTCCTGCTTCTCCCTCTCCTTCTCCGTCATCCTGCCTCCGGCACCCATGTTGATGCTGACCACACACACACAGGTGATCAGACAGTGAGAATCAAGAGAGATAATATACTGAGATCAGGAGGTGCCAATCAAGAACAATATTATCATGGCATAAGTCAGAACTGCCATGGACAAGAATATCTAGCAAGATGGGTATAATTTATATATATTCTGCGTGTGCACGAGAGAAGCATCACCGCAAGAAAACAAAGCACGGCACGGGGGAGTCTCCGCCCACGGCGGTGGGGGAAGGTGGCGGGCATCGTGCCATGATGCAACCCATCACTTTCTTAAACATGACTAGCTATTTCGAGATGACACCACAAGTTGGGGATCGCAGCATGTGCGAGTCCAATGCCATTTGTGGCAAATTCAGATTCGCTTTCCAGTTCGTGCATCATATTTTCACATGTACTGCTTCAGATCTGCCTTAGTCCATGCTTCTGACTAACCACACAAACTACTTAATCAACTGTACCATGATACCGTAAAACGCAGGATGGTGCGGTAAAACAAAGAAAAATGCTGATCCATTAAACAAGTAAAAAAAGGTAGGTGCTGTGATGTTGCCTGCTATTTGACTACTACGGAGTACTATAATTCCCTCGAGAAGTATGTGTTCCCTAGTCTGAACTCTGAAGGCCAGGAAAGAAGCACAAGGCGGGCAGACGATATGCACCACCAGAAACGTGTGCAAAATAAATTCATCACAAGTTTGGAAAAGTCGCACTAGTATACATATCTGATATGATAAGGTTACCAAATCCTACCATACACATTGGACGGTCAATGCTAAGCCATTCTCTGTTCATCCGAGGAAATCGTCGCATTTTCTGCATTGTGTGGTCAGTTTTTAAGAGCATGTAGTGCAGGGTTTCAAAAATCGATTTGGCAATTTTCCACCGAAAACAAATTTTCGGAAAAAAAAATTGCTCAAAAACAGGTAGAAACCGAACAAATTCAAAGTCAAATTTTTTGAAATCAGCGGTCAAACTTCGTCGAATAAAAATATATCAAAAATCGATGATTTTCACCGATTTCCCAGCGATTTTCAGAACGGAAATGTTCTGACAGTCGATTTTTTAGCGATTTTTACCGATTTTCCACCAGTTTACGTCGCATAAAATTTCTTGATTTTTTTTTAAAAACTGGACTGATTTACCGAGCGGTTTTGTTTATCAAACTGTGGAGGTACATACAAAAATCGACGAAATATGGAACCATGTGTAGTAGACGTCTCCCTCTGTACAGGACCTATTCAGAGTTCAGAGACCTAGCAATCTTTACAAAACACTTTCTCACAGCATGTTAGTGGAACAGTGCCTAAGGAACAGGGGTAAAACAAATCTAGGTGAACTGCAAGGCGGTCACCACGTTATACGCATCCTCCACCAGGTGGATTCAGATGCTGTCTCCCTTGGGTTTGAAAGGCACGAACTTGCCATCTAATTTCGAAATCATCGCTTATCTAGCTTCTTTTTTTTCAAATCTAACCCTCCACAAGTGCATTTGCAGATTTTGCCTTCTCCTTTACCACGAAAGTCACATGTATCCTCTGCCGTGGAAACAGGGAAGTTAGCAAGCACAAAAGCAACCACTACCATTGTAAGGAGCATGGGAGGAGTGGCGCTAGCGTGTGGTCGCCAGCTCCGGCGGGCGTCCTAGGCGTGACAAGAGGCAGATTTGAAAAAAAAAAAAAGAGGTGCAGTAGAGCTATAAAAGCAACGATTTCTCTAATTTCCCAGGGTAAGCATACGACAGCCCGGACGGGGACGCAGAGTTGATGCATGGATTGCGCTGGTTCTAAGCATTAATTCTGATTAGACGACTGTACGCGTTGATTAGGACAGCTGCCTTTGCGATAGGACAAGGTCGTAGGAAGCGGAACATGCGGCTACCATGGGCGCCTACTGGTGGAGTACAAGAGTGCTAGTATCAAATATCAGACAGCAAGTTGCACTGTGCAAATCCAAGCAAAGGTGAAGGACCAGCCAGCCCTTGGCACCCAGATCTGCTGATCTACGCCTTTGTACGTTTGTGCGTGTCCAGCTTATCTACTGCTGGAAATGGCAGAGGAAAAGATTGGTGAAACAGGCCATCATGTGGGCCTGGAGTCGGGTGCCACCATGCTTACTCTGCAGGCCGTGTCGCTGTGACACCCTGCAGTTTGTACCATAGCGTGGACACACGGCCGTGGCCTGACGCTAGGCATGCTCAGTTAAGTAATAACCCTACATGAAACGAAAGAGACAATCGCCACCGTCCAAGCACCGAGAACAGAATCTGACGGTGACGCTTCGTGCATCACGATGCCGTTTCCTAGGTCAATCACCCCTTCCCCCGCCAGGCGGCCGCCGCCGCCCAGAGTCCCAGTGCTTGAGATGTGCAAGGAACGGCCTTTTCATTCCCTTCTCTCTTCTTGCTATGTTAGTATTATTTCCGACCACCGGGGCCGAGAAGCATATGCCTCTGCTGGTAGGTTCCATCGGAAACGAGAGATTTTTTTCTTGTCAGCAACGACACGACCACAGCAACTACTCGCTTCTTTGAAATGCTCGTTTACCTGTGCTGAAAGGGCAGGCAACGTGCATCGTCATCGCGCCCCTGGTACTAAAAATTAACAGCCAAAGAATTGTTAAGGTCGAATCCCATCATGGAGGGAAAAGGTCTAAACTCCGAAAGCAGCCGAAAGGAAGAGGCAGGATTTGGTGATAAAAAAGATGTAAAGGTAGCAGAGTTCCCAACAAAATTAACGGGAATTGCGAAAAGGTGGCATTCCTGGTTCCTAAAACGAGTGGTAACAGCAGAGTAACAGAGATCAGGACCCCAAATGCACACAGAAATATCTGCATATCACCGGTCGCTAAATCCTGCAGATCTGATCAAGAAATACAACAAAATCCTCGTTTAGATTTCTTTGCGACAAGCCAGCAACCTATATGAAAAGGCCTTCACAAATACCCGGCTGTGAGATCGAAAACGATCTCGGTGGCGGCCACGACGGTAAATTCCCAGTCTATTCCCCAATCCCCACCATTACCGCGACAGACCAAACGCGCCCGAATCAAACCAGGCAGATTCCACACCAATTCACGACGAATCAAAACAATCTATGAAACAGTGATACGGGGAAGGAAGCACAGGAGGCTAATGAGTGTACCTGAGAAGGGTGGTAGAACTGGGGGGCGGAGCGGGGCAGATCGAGCAGACAACACGCACGCACGCACCCTCCTCTTTTCCTCCTCTTCTTGAGGAATTAACGAGTGGTTTATGCAAGGGGGGGGGAGGCCGACTCCGAATCCACTGGGGTAGGCGCTATTTTAAAAGCTCCCCGGCCCGAGCTCCCGTCGTCCCCGTCACGCGGCGAGTGGCCCCGGAGGCCCCAGACGGGACGCACTAACCCACGTTGGAGCCTGGGAAATCTGGCCCCGTACACGTGCTGCTTTCCGTGCCGCGGGCCGTCCGTTGCTCCCGTCCGACGGGGGGGGAGCCACCGTAGTTTGTAGCATAGCGGGGCGATCCACCGCAGATATTGGCATTTCTTGCCACTCGGCTCAGGCTCAGTTTGTTTAGGTTTTCAGCTATAGTTTAAAGCTATTTTATTTAAACAGTTTAAAATTGGTTCTCTTTTATATATAATAGGGACGGGTAATTTTATTCTAACTTTAATGATATTGATCTAAAATCAACACTTAATAAGCTAAAGAAAGTATTCCTTCGATGGTATTTGGTTTTTAGTTATATAAGGATTTATAACTTTTAAAAAAATCCAAGTTAGAAAGATATCCCTCTATTTTTATTTTTGTCTTTTGGCTTTTAACTAAGAGCCTCCGTAGGATAAATGCCATTTTTGTTGGGGGTTGGTGGGGAAATGCGCCAGCAAACGCCTCTTTTCAGTTTTCATACCTCAGTAGCTAGGCCATTTCTCGATTTGGCAACGTATGATGTTAGTTACTTCACTTACATCTATCGCTGCGCGCGTGTATGGGTTTCGTGCAACAGCTCGTCTACTCCGAGAAAATGACACATGCCTGGAAGTAGACGCATCAAAAAATAGTTAAAAAGATGTTAAATTTTTTTGTAAATGGTCTAGACATTTCACTAGTGTTTCCATAAAAATTTCAAATGATGATTAAGCCTGAGGAATTTTTTAAAATTCTGATAGTGCTACTGTCCTGATAAAATGTTGATCGACAAAATTTCAACTGAATGAAAAATAGTGTAAAACACGTTAGAACATTTTAAATTTTTTGTGGATGGTCCTAAAGCATCACTAATATTCCTATAAAATTTTCATATGATGCTCAAGAATGATAAATTTTAAAACATTGCAAAAATACTATTGTCCTGATAAAAACCTGATGATCAATAGATACAATTGATTGAGCAACTAAAAAATGGTTAGAATTTTTGAAACTTTTATAGAAGGGTTTGAGGCAATGCTTAAGCTCTCATAAAATTTTTGGACCATGATCACACTCCAATGAATTTATAAAATTCTTACAATAGTACTGTATCATTTGTGTTCATTGTGTTTTTGATTTTTGAAAGATAACAAATGAAGTTCAACATATCCATAGATTTGATTAAGCAAAAAAATTATTTTTTTAAAAAAATTATAGAAGGGTTTTGAGGCAATTCTTAAGCTCTAATAAAAGTTTGGATCATGATCACACTGGAGCAAATTTATAAAATTCTAACAAGGTTACTGTCTTAGTTATGTTTATTTTGTTTTTGATTTTTAAAGATAATAAATAAAGTTTAATTATTTAAAAAAAATTATGTATGATCCTACACTGCTAAATATAGTAACATAAATTTTTTAGAGTATGATCAAGCTTGTACAATTTTATAGAAATATGACAGTGTTTCTACCGAAATTATAAAACGTCTCAAAAATTCGGTTTTTTTTTAAAAAAAATCATTGAAGATGACTTTCTTGAGAGTTATTGGGCCAAATCCGGTCAAACAACCCAAGATTTTGGCGAGATTGAAAATACTGTAGCAATTTGATTTTTTTTAAAAAAAATTTATCTGATCGGGATTTTGTATCGTGTCCCCGGCCGAAATCCGAAATCTCTCGAAATTTCGCTGAGATTTCATTCCTTGCTTTGATATGGCCAATTTCCTCGTGTATTCGTGTTATCTATTCTAGTCATGTGCCCGTGCGTTGCGACAAAAACTCAATTTGCGATAAAAAAATTTATTTGCAAAGAACACTAACTTTAGTTATGTTTCAATAGTAGGAAAAGTTTGTTCATCCGAAGAGATTTGACTATCGGGTTAAATCCCTTTCCATCTCAACCGTTCATGTTAGATCCAACGAACGGTCTGTCCTCCTAAAGGTGGGAGTGTGTGCCCTTTAATAGGGAGTAGATGAAAGCAGAAGGCAGTGTACACAGGCAGATGGAAGCCAGGTCTCTCCGACATCTTCGTGATTGCACGTGATTTAGTTGTGTGATTTTTTCCTTTTAATCTATGCATTTCCAGATATGATGAGATAGAATTCTCGTATTATGGGATATGGTGAGTATATCCTTCTATCCATGCAGAATATAATGAGAAAATCCTTCCATTTATAAGATATATGAATAACATCTTTCTATAGTAAGAACATGTGAATAGAGATATGCTAAAATAATATTTCTATTCAAAAAAGATATGATAAAATCCTTCCATTTAAGATATGATTAAATCATCTTCTATCTCAGCTTTTCATGTTAGATCCAATGAATCAGATACTCTAGAGGAGAACGGCCCACTGCCACCAACTCCTAATTAGAAGTAATAGAGATTTATAAGAGGATTTTTTTAATATTCTTAAGAGATACCAAAATATATATTGATCTGGTATTAAGAGATACCAAAATTTTAAAAGATGGAGATAGCAAAAGATACAAGAATTTAAGGTTAATTTGGATTATATAAACTCTGTATTTGTAACGTGAAACTCGTGGTTCCTGTACACGCAACCTAAGTCCATCAAGATATCTTCGTGTCATGGCGATGCCGTAAGCACGTGATGGCGACTCCTAGGTTTGATTGGCGCAGATCGCCGCTTATCGACGATCAATTAATCTAAGCTCAAAAGTCATAATCCTCTCTTTGGCCTTTGGGTAATCCGCCAGCACGTGTATTTTTCCAGCATGGAAGTAAGACTGAAACGCCGAATTATCCTATCAGAAATTCAGGATCGGGTCGATCGATAGGGACCCCATGCCCTCATAACAGTGTATTGGAATATTCTGCCATAAGATACACGAATACGATGAGAAATGCTCGTTGTTTTTTATTTCGCCAGATGATTAAGTGATTTGATTTCGGCTACTTCCTCGACGTACACTCCATATATGATTGTGAAATTTTATATCGTCACCAGACACCTCACCGAGTATTATACTCTGTTGATCTGTTTGTCTCATTTTAGTCACCAAGAGTATATCCGCGGCAACTTGTCTCTGTCACCAAGTTGCTATAAACACCTTGCTGTTAAGTGATCCATCAATTGACTAGTATTACAAAATGCAGCGATAATGTAGCACGATCTGATACATCTATGTGCCGAGATTTTTGTCTTCTGCATGCAACTTTGCGTGAATTTTTTGCCGGTTCTCCACCGTGCCCGTTGTCGCATGCGGTGCACGACAGCGTTCGTGTGGTAGTACAACACCACCCACAGTCTTGATCGGCTGAAACAGGTAGTGAGATGGGCGTTTTTAGGGTCCGTGACGGGGGATCGATCGTGCCTGTGATGTGGAAAACAAGTATCCGACCGGGTCGATATGATATGCCAATGGATGAGGTGGATTCATTAGGTATATCTAGATGCAAGTCATGTAACTGGTTAGAAATTTTATTTGTACGAGATCTAATAAACTTAGCACGGACTGGAGACGAACTGCGCTTCAACAAGTGATTGAAAGTCATAAAATAGCTTGCATTTTTTCGGGGTTTGGTACGCTATGTTCAACCTAACGCATTACGAATGCATGGACCATGGATCGACCTGGCAGGCCACGTGCCAGAGAAGGCATGGTCTGCGATCTGCGTGCTACGACTACGACTGATCGAGACTCGAGAGTCGAGACAGATGGATCGGAGTGTAATTCTGATTTCAGCCTAGTATAGTTGAGGAAAATTTCGGGCACCGAGCTGAGGTTTATTTCTTGGGACGTGATGTATGCGTCATTATTTTAAAATTATACAAATATAAAGAGTAGAGGTTAATTATATACCCTTTCATTTGTTATAAAATTTATATAACTTATGACAGACGGAATATATAGAAGCAATGCTCTTATTTCTTTTCTTTTCTGTAAACTGTTTTTTCCCGGTATTTTAATGCTGATCAAACTGTTCCAATCAAGCCATCCCTGTCCATTTTTGTGAACTGTGCCGAAAGCAGGGGACCCTTATGTCAATAGTACCGGTGTTGCCTTGTGGCATACAGGTCAATTAGACGGACAAGGATCTCCTGAAATTTGAATGAGGGCTGCAATTTTAGCGATTCTTATTCAATTGTTCGATGAAAAATTGATGGACGAGATTTTCTTTAAGTACTGTAGCATCCGCATTCAAACTTCAGAGATCCTGTCCCAATTAGGCAATGTCTCTCTACGACATGGGATTTTTTTATATTTTTCCGTACAAAGTTCCTATGGCGAGCTTTTTATTCGCATGTTTGTGGCCATCTATTCTGCACTCTTTAAACAAACATATGTCTTCCCTTTTCTGGTGAAAGTATAGTTGTGGCAGTATATATTGTAGGTCCATTGGGGGGTGGGGGTTGAATCAATATTAGCAGCAGTACATGTTGCTAAGTAATTGTATAATCTAGTGGTATCGTTGATTCGTTCGTACAATGCACCTGTGTCAAACTGTCAATGCTTCAAAGTATTTTTTTTTTTGGCAGCTGCGTCCATGTGGAAATGATGTACAGATTTGCAAGAAATCACGTGCAGATTAATTTCAGTGGAATTATTCACATGCAAGAAATCACATGATTCCCACTAGCTGTGCCTACAGCTGGGCATTGGGCCAGATTTTTTTTGGCTAGCCCGTAGCATGGCAGACATAGCATGGTACGCGTATGGGCCAGGCCAGCACGGCACAAATGGTCGGGCCGTGTCGGGCCTCATGGTCGGACACAATGAACGTCATGGCACGAAACAAACTCGGTGGGTCCGAAGTAGGCATGACACGCGGCAGCGCGCTTTGCCGCGACATTGTGTCATATTGTGGCTCGTCCTACAGCCGACATCTTTTACGATCCTCGCATGTGAAAAAAAGGAAAGACAATGAAGATACTAAAAGGTGAAGAATAGAGACCGGAGAGTATACGCTCACTGACTCCAAGAACACGCATTAAGCTGATACACACTAGGGTACCTCACACTGGGCAAAAGTTTTTTAACGAGGCAGTAACTCTGTATATGTTCAAAAATAAATAAAATTAGTTCATTTTTCCCTACTAGTCATGTGCCCGTGCGTTGCAACGAAAACACAATTTGCGACAAAAATTTTATTTGCAAAGAACACTAACTTTAATTATGTTTCAATAGTAGGAAAGGCTCGTTCCTCCGAAGAGATTTGACTATTGGGTTAAATTCTCTTCCATCTCAGCTGTTTATGTCAGATTCAACGAATCAATTACTCTGGAGGAGAACGGACTACCGCCACCAACTCTTAATTAGAATTAATAGAGAGATATTTGTATCCACTGTCTCAGCTCCGTGCGTCTTCAGCTCCTTTCCTCTTGTCGCAATAATGCAAATGGACTGAACCTGAACTGGCACGGTACAAAGCCGACATGAATCACAAATAGGCTGGACCTGGACACAGCACGGTACGGTGATTCGATATACACTACGGCCACATTCAATTTAGATTGGTTAGACGACATTTTGTTTTCTTTTGATAATGCTTGTTATTTTAGACGACATTGATAATGTTAGTTTTGTTTTGGGTTGTGATGCATGGCTGTTTTAGTTTAGTCTTAGAGAGGTGCTTTCTTACTTTTTCTTTTGACAGTTGTATAAATATTAAATAATGGATGAATGGTAGATGGTGAATAATTACCCCTTCGCTTGTTTAAAGATTTATGCAACTTGTATTGAGAGAGAAAACATTGAAGCACTGCTCTCGAATTTTTTTTCTTTAATATTTATTTTTATTCTTTTTTTCAAAACTAGGCGTCCGGGGTGAAAAATTGCAAGTTTGGGCTCCCGTCGCCCGTACATGGGGCGATCGCCCCATATACGGGCAATCAGTGCCACTCTAACGGCAACCAACGGACGGCAGCGCACGGGCGACGGCGGGCCCAACCAATTTTTTTTTTAGTATTTTTTGTAATTATTTTATGCCTTTTAAATATGAAGCCCATAACTTTTGATAGGAGTGTCCAAATGAAATGAATTTTTTTTCTAAATTTAAGTTTTGGAATGAGGAGTTTGATTCTAAAATAAAAATCTATGTGTTGTTTGCGGAAAAATAATTTTATTTGAGTTCGAATGCTACGCTATAATTATGGATTGTGAACGAATTACTTTGTGTATTGATCCATAAATCATGAAATAAAATAGAATAAGTTAGTACAACCTTATGCACTGCAATCATATAAAATATCTAAATATGATTGCATTTTGAATCAAAGTTGGCTAATTTAAACCCTTTATAGCATTCATGTTTCAAGTAGTTAGAATAATGTCTAAAGGACCTCAAAATTTCACAGAAACAGTTTTGTTGCATTCTTGGGCTTGCATAGGTTACAATTATGTAAAAATATTTAGATGTCACTTTAGGCTGCACTATTTTATTGTTGTCCGAACATGCAATCGATAAAACATCAAAATGGCCGTATCTTTCGCAAACGAGGGTCAAACTCGATGAAACCAAATTTGATGAACTTAAAATGCTATAACCTATCTTGATGGACAAAAATAACATCATTTGGTACAACTGGAGCAGTAGGACATATCGGAGCCCTCCGGAAATGGAATTGGTTCCCTCTCTAAGGCTAGTTGAGGACAGTGAGCATACACTTGAAGGGTAGGCCGCATTCTTTATTACGGCTTAAAACTGAAAGGAGTACCACGAACAAGGAAAACCAAAGTTAACACCAGACGTCTACTGAGTGCTTCGGGGCCACTTCCCATTCGCCCATGCCTCCGGCGGAGCTTCTCTAGCATGCCGGGCCCTCTCTCGTTTCCTCTCTCTCTCGACCTCCTTCTCCTCCGCTTCCTTCCTACATGCCTCCTCGCGTGCGACATCGCGTTGTTCTTGAAGCCGCCGCGTGAACTCGTCCTGCCGGTTGGCTTGGTCAAGAAGCCGTTGGTCCTCGGGGTTGATCTCCGTATCAAACCACTGCTCAAATTCACACAGTGGCGGAGGTGACTGCATGAAACGTAAATTAGCAAAGTTTCATTCACAAATGTTATGTAACCCGTACGATTGTTACCATGCGGCGATCCTTGAGCTCTTCTCGGCGGATCGAAAGCGTAGTTGTGCACTTCCAATACCTCCTCTTCCAAGTTGAAATTTCCCAAGAGCGAACAAGCCCGCAAAGATCTCGCACATACACATGGGTGCTCTGACTCCACGAGGTAGGAAGAGATCTTGGTACGCTAAATTGCGCGGGCATGCACTTGTTTCTTCCTTTGCTTTCCCCTTTCCCTTTGCACTTGCACGCCTCGACATTTTCGATTGATCCTGAATTTTTTTCCTCCCTCCTCTATTCTTTCTTCCTCTATTCTTTGCGAGATCGCTTGTGAGAACGAATGTTATAAATGGCAGATATCGCCAGGGTATGGAGCGATCGCCTCATATTAGGGCGATCGCCCCAACTAGAGGCGATAGGTGCACCGAGTCGTTGGTGTGTTGTCACGTCGTGTGGCATAGGCAAGCAATGCATACATGGATTTGCACAATTTAAAGTGATAAGACTGTCTTGTTACTAACTCGGACAGTTATACAATATGCTGCTGAACGTAAAGGCATTACAAAAATACGTCCGTACACTAGTCAATCACGGCCACGCTTCCTGATCTGGCCCGTGGGGTAGGTGAGTGGCGACGGCGGACGGACGTCCCTTCTAGGCCGGCCCTGCGGCGCAGGCGTAGAGTAGTGTGGCGGCGACGTGGGCGTATCCTATGACGGCGATCCCGAGAGCTGAGAGGGGGCGAGGTAGTCGGTCGAAAGGTACTCCTCCAGGTCGAACTTGACGCCCGCAGGGTCGTTGAAACCACCCTGGGGTCCTGCTGGGGCGCGAGACGACGAGGGAGCCTCCGCAGCCCACTGTCCCCACTGCTGCTGCGTGGGAGCGTAACAAGGAACCGGCGGGGTAGGGCGAGACGAGGAAGGAGCCTCCTCACCACCGTCCGCACCTGCATTGCGTGGGACCGTAACGAGGCACCGCGGGTAGGGCGAGTCTTTGGGCCACGGGGCGTGGTGTCTTTGCGTCCGCCGTCGTCTTCGCGGCCCCGGCAGGTGGCCAAGCGACCCAACCGCCTCATCCTATCGAGACCCGGTCCCAAGCTGACTCGGCCTCGGCGGTGGTCACCGTATGCCCGCCCGAAGGCGCGTCAACATGGAGATAGCCTCCGCCTCAACCTCCCCGATGAGATGTGCCTGCATGTAACGTCAGATTGTTATTACGTAATTTACATGAAAAAGATGTGACCATGTAGCTTCGATTGCGACACTTACCGAGGAGTTGTCTCTCTGGGACATCTGTGAAGGGTACGTGTCCGTCACAGATGCCTGTCGTGCGACATACGGTGCTGGTGTGTACCCCACCCTGAGGCGAGTGCGTGGGGCAAACCACTCCATGTGCTCATCGTACATGTCAGGGTCGTACGGCCGTGTCTCGGTGACTCTCTCGTCGAGTGCGGCGTCCCACTGCACCGCCCATGGCTGCATATGGTGCGCGAACTGAGTGCCCACTACAGCACCCATCCGGGTCATCCTGCAATGCAAAAACAGGAAGTACACACCACATTCATTTTGCAAAGATGCGGAGTAGTAGGATCAGGGTAAGTATCTATGAGCGTCACGTGCGACAACGTGACGAGGCGGCAAGGGAAAGGACTGGAATAGGCCGAGCTGCAGCAGTACTCGGTGCGGGGAGTACTCCTCGACACACAGGTCAAAGACGAGGACCTTACGGGTGAGCCAGAAGGCCTTATCTCGCGTGCAAAGCACGGAGACCCCGTGAGGTGCTCAGGCGTAGACGTCGTATGCGCTGTATGGCGTCCATCGCACATCCTCGTCGTGGAGGCGGTCGAACTCCCGAACGAACTCGAGGTAGGACCTCCTCACCTGTCGGTGCGCGAATGTCCGCTGCGAGGAAATAAGAAATGGCGGAGGTTATACAAGTGCCTAAGTGAGGAAAAAGATACGAGGGAGAATACCTGTCGTCGGACCCAGTAGTGGCCCACGGTGGGCCAGTCCACCGGGTCATCTCCGTAAAGGTCCTGGGGGTACGGTGCGGTGTCAACAACAGGCCTGCCGACGGAGAAGCGCTCCCAGGACCACAACTAAAGGAGTAGGACACAACCCGACATCGTTGCGTCCTGCTCCGCCCGAGAGACGGCGTCACACAGACCTCTGTACGTCGCCGCAAGCACAGCTGAGGCCCACGACCACTGCATCATTTGTTTACAATGGGGAAGTTAGACGTGCTCCGCTGATACGAGATTTGAACTTAGTGTGTTACCTCGTCCTCCGGGGTGTCGGCGATGTGCTGGGCGTACTCGATCAGGTGTCGGTCCACCGTGTTCCCGTGGGAGGACGGGAACATCACTCAACCGAACAACAACAGGAGATATGCCTCCAGATGCCGGGCCATGTCCTCCTCCTCTGCGTGCGGGTGGAGAAGCTGAGCCTGCAGCGTTCGCAACAAACATTATTAGCAACTTAACGCTTCTCTGTTAATTCGCAAAGAAAGAGGTACTCGCCGTGAACTGAAGCAGCCACGCCTTCGTCGGTCCGTGCCGCTCACCTTGCCTAAGAGGCTGGTAGGGGGCTGCCCGGGAGTGTCGCTGCACCACGGCGAACCGCGCGGACAACTCCGCGTGCCACGTGACGGGGGCGTCGTGCGGCACAACTGCCGGACCCGCACAGGGGAGGCCTAGGAGGTACGACATGTCCTGAAGCGTCGGAGCCATCTCTCCGCACGGAAGGTGGAACGTGTGCGTCTCCGGTCTCCACCGGTTCACGAGTGCGGACAGCAGGGACCGATCGTACCCGAACCGCGGGACCTCCACGCCTCTAGCAGGCGATCACCGCTCCACCATACTACAGAGAGGAAGTAAGCCAGCCGCTCGCAACCTGCATGTAGTGCATTGCGTCGTTACAATTGCATTCACAGGTAAATACATGTACGTAAAAGAGTGCAAGCGTTGGCAGCTTACCGTGGAACCCAGCGTGGGTCAATGCGAAGCAGCTCGTTGGGCACCCGAGGTTGGAGTGTCCCTAGCTCTCGGTTCTGCTCTGCAGAGTACCTAGATCGGTGGGTCACATCGACGGTCGCGTTGAGCAGCTCAGGGCAAGGTCGCGCCATCGTCGCCTGTTACAAAGCAAATACAACAAATTTGTCAGTAATTAAATCTGCACACAAAATGAAATGCGAAATAACGAATTGTACCATACTCAACAAATAATACAAAAGATGAAGATATGTTATTTGAGGCACACAATTTGAAAATTACATTATCCTCGTAGCAATTAATTGGTACATCGAAAAATACATGATGCGAAAAACAACTAACTGGTACATCGAGAAATACATGATGCAAAAAACTACTAAATGGTAAATCGAAAAATACATGATGTGAATAACAACTAACTGGTACATCGAAAATTACATGATGCGAATAACAACTAACTGGTACATCAAAAATTACATGATTCGAATAACAACTAACTGGTACATCGAGAAATACATGACGCGAGTAACAACTTACTGGAAGTGCGAAAATTACATTATTGGCAAGTTCAACATCGGTACATGATCGAATCTTACAAGATCGAAGAAGATCGAACATTACATTATCCGCGGTTGCGACGCGCCTCGGACTCGTCCATATCGTTCGAATGCGCCGTGTCCTTCGACGCCCGACCTTCAGCTTCAACATTCGGATGTCCGGTACCCATCGATGGTCCGGAGGGGGGATGTTGTGAGCGATCCATCCACTCGGTATCCGTACACCTCGTGATGCCACGTGTTGAGAACACTTTGCTTGTAGTAGTAGGGGAGATGAGCGGACGGCGTGATTGATGCGTCTCTCGTGCGGCAATGATGTGCGAGCACGGCAAGTGCGATGGCGTGGTTTCGGCAGAGCACTCGCGATCCACCGCTCGGAGTATGCAGATGGGAAGTCCTCTCCCGATGGGCACCCTGCGACCTCGGTCACCACGATTGCACGTGGTATCTCCGTTCCACACCACTCTCGGTGTCACCCGATGTGTGCGCCTTTCTTGTTTTCTTGGACATGTGCGTAGATACAACCATTGAGTCGACGATCGATTGTCCGACATACATCTTTGCGAAGCTCTTGTATCGCTCAATGAAATATCTCTGTGTCCCTAGTAAGACACCTTCAACTATACCCACCAGCGGAAGGCATTTGGTGCCTTTCATTACCCAGTTGTAAATCTCCGCCAGGTTCGTTGTCATGATTCCGTAATGCGAGCCGCCCTCGTCATACAGAAGGGGCCATTTCTCCAAAGGCTCGTGCCGTATCCAGTCGGTGAAACTCTTTATGCTGGTCCCCGGCCTATGCCGAATGTTTGGAGCGTCTGTCGAGAGCGCACACAAAGCTGTGGGGTCTTCTCCTTGCTCATGGTACACCATCGGGTTCCTTGATGAACCAGCAATATCTCTTGGATTCATTGACTGCTTCTTCGTTAGTTCATCCAACGTCCTCCAAAGCGCGTCGAACTTCCTCCGTTGTTTCATTTTACGTACCGCTTGAACATGTTCATAAGCTCCTTGTTCTGAATCGACGGAAAAAATTGGCACCCATGTGCCTCATGCACCACCGCTCTTGGTCCGCCACTTTCTTCGCTCCCACGATGATGCACCTTGTTGCATATCCATGATAGCCCTTAGCGCCTCGCATGTCGATCATGGATGATACAAACATCGAACTGTTGAACAATGCGCCACTTCACTCTTTCAAGGAACCCGATACCGACTCTCGTGTTTTCCCCTCCACGAAGGCCAATGCAACCGGTAGAACCTGGTTGTTGGCGTCCACCGCGATCGCAGTTAGAATCTGGCCCTTATACTTCCCCGTGAGGAATGTGCCGTCCATGCAAATGACCGGGCGACAGTGCCGGAACGCATTTATGCATGCGCCTAGGGCGAAGAATGCACGCTGCAAGACCCACTTACCCGCGCACACACCACCCGCAGGAAACTCCGCAAGGTCGACGGATGTACCGGGGTTCCTACGTGCTATTGCCCTCGGCGGTGGGGAATATTCTCGTAGGAAGCCTCGTGACGTCCCAACGATATTTCAGAGTATCCTTTTCGCTCTCCATGCCTTTCCGTAGCTAATCTTGTCTGAAACCTCTCCTCCACGGTGTGATAATAGATCGAGGTGAAAGTGCGGATTGTCCACGATCGACCATAAAACACATTTGCCACCCAAGTGGACGACAGATTGCGGTGTCCTTGCTCCACTTCTTCCAAAGACGCAATTGTGTTCCATCACTATGGAGCATTTCGATGAGTCCTTCCACTTCCCTTATATGCATGCACCGCCATGGGCACGAATCAACTACGCACTTCACGTCGTACTCCTTCTTCTTTGGACTTCACTACTACGAATTACCGCGGAGAGACATTGCCCAAGATTTCACCGCATCCATCACGGCCTCCTTGTCTTTATATATGGCCCTCCGTCACCTCGTTCTCACGATACTCCCATGCATCGATGTTCCCTTCATTCGTTGTTAGATCTTGGCAGAATTGGTCCACGCACCGAGGATAGGCACCTCAAGAGCGTTGTCCTCCTCGTGGAGTGCTCACCATCAGGGACTTCCTCATCCGCATGGTCCTCCTCTTCTATCAGTCAACTATGTCCTCCACCTCCTCCCCTCATCGGCCACCTCGCGCCTCCACCGCCTCTCCTCGCCCCTCCGATCCCTTCGCTACCGCCAGTCTCGTGCTCCTCGTCTCCATGGTCCTCGCCGCCTTCCTCTTCGCATCCTTGCACATTTGACGTCCCCTCCCTCGTAATGTCCACCCCGGCATCACGAACTTGCGACACCGATGGAGCTACCGGGTAGCATTGTACCAACAACATGAGTGGCCAACCCCGCTCTACGGCAAAACCAACATAACTCCTCCATGTTGATGTCGAGTTAATAGGAATTAACTCTCCGTAAAAACAGTCTTGCGCACGGCTCACTACTGCTCGACCAAGAACCGAACGATCTGGGATCCAAAGCGAACATGCGAGACATCCACTCCAACAAACCCAGTATGTCCTATCGCTAGGTCCGCATATGCCCGTGCACGACTCTTGAAAATAATGATAAATCCACCCATCCGCCTGTGCTATCTCCCCATCTCCATAAAATATTTGGAAATACAATTTCTCCGACATCTGCCGCAACGTCCAACGGAAAAATATTACTCTAAAATACAATATACAAAACGTACATTGATCGTACTACAAAATACGACTATAAATAAATGATTCGACTATAAATAAGTAATTTGACTTGCCTACCATATGGCCTAACATTATATTTGTGTCACATTATATTAACCCTATCAAATTAAAGTTTTAAATATTGCCTACTATTTTCACTGTATTCACTTTCTATATACTAAATACTACAATAAATTTGTAACGTACTAAATACTATACAATCCTGAAATTTCTAAAAACTAAATACTACATTAAAATTCTAAATATGAAATGCGATATTAAATTTCTAAACAACACTATCCGAGAAATTCTAAACGCTACACAATCCTAAATTTTCTAAACACTAAAATAAATTTCTAATACTACAATAAATTTGTAACGTACTAAATACTATACAATCCTGAAATTTCTAAAAACTAAATACTACATTAAAATTCTAAATATGAACTGCGATATTAAATTTCTAAACAACACTATTCGAGAAATTCTAAACGCTACACAATCCTAAATTTTCTAAACACTACAATAAATTTCTAATACTACAATAAATTTTGAACGTACTAAATACTATACAATCCTGAAATTTCTAAAAACTAAGTACTACATTAAAGTTCTAAATATGAACTACGACATTAAATTTCTAAACAACACTATCCGAGAAATTCTAAATGCTACACAATCTTAAATTTTCTAAATATTAAATGCTACATTAAAATTCTAATAACACACAGTCCTACAAAATTATCTAAACACTACAAAATCCTAAAATTTGTAAATAATAAATGGTACATTTAACTTCTACATAACTAAACAATCATAATTTTTTTTATAAAAATACCTTCGCAGAAACGACGAATCAACTTTTTTCCCCTCTTCTTCTTCTTTCTCTTCTTTTCTTCTTCTTCTTCTTTCCCTTCCTCTTCTTCTTCTTCTTTCTCTTCTTCTTCCTTTTCTTCTATCTCGACTGAGGCGGCAGCGCTCGATTTAAAGCCCCCTTGTCGCCCTCGGGGTGGTCGATCGCCCCTGTCTCGGGCGACAGGGGGCCCACCTCCATTTGGCCGTTTTCTGCTCGTTAAAGGACCGTTGCGCAGTGGCCTATCGCCTGTGTATGGGGCGATCACCCCATACACGGGTTATGGGCGTCTATTTCTATAATTTTTCACCCCGGACGCCTATTTTTGAAAAAAAGAATAAAAATAAATATTAAAGAAAAAAAACAGTGTTATTGGGCTTTTTCTTTAGTGTGCTGGAGATAAATGTTTCAGTTCTGGGCTTATTCACCCAGGGCCCGGTTGTGTCTGGGGCAGTCTGTTTAACTGTTTTGTTTTCTTCCCTCACATGAATGTTGCTTATTCACCAAACTTAGCAGGGCAACCCAATAGACAAGAAGAAAAAAGAACAAAAACGATGTGCCTCTCGTAGAGCATGGATGCTGCCGATAAGCGCCAATACTGTGTCCAACATCATCCAGCTTTGCAGTTCTAGCTATTCTTATACCTGATGTTAGGAACATAGCTCTGACACCACTTGTTAGGGATAAAGCTCTGATACCATTTGTTAGATAGGGTTAGCACAGTAAAATAATAGAGATAAAGATTTAACGTGGAAAAATCTTTGCAAGAAAAAACTACGAAAAACAATCCACTATAATGATTCCATGTTTACATGTACAGAGGGTTAGCTTATATAGTCAAAAGTTCTAGTTGCAGAAGACTTGGACTAACAACCTATTTGAATAAAACCAAAAGATATGCTAAATTGAGATATCGAGTTATCTCCAACAAACCTCCCCGTAACTCAAAATTTATACCGAAATTGTTTTCGAAAAACCCCGAAAGGTAATTAAACACCAGGAATACAAGTGTGTTAAAAGTCTAAAGAACTAATGAACAAGAAAGACTGGAACAGTCAATCCAAACACTTGTAAAGCGAAAAACTATAAAGAGTATGAAAGACTGCAACACTCTTATATAAATGCTTCTCGTGAAGCAAGATTGAGCAAACCACCAGTAGGTCGAGAGAAATATTGAAACAGTTAATTCAAACACACAACTATCAACAAAGCAGACGAAGAAATCTGGGTCTTCAAGAATTCATAACTATCGGGGATCGGTCATCCTGACACGTGTCCATTTCGGGGCTTTAGGCCGTCCTCCCCGAGCTCGAGAGGGCAGTTCGAGCTCGAGGCGAGGTGATCCCGAGCTCTGCAAGAGCTTCCCAAACTGCTGCAAACCTCGACAACCTCCTCGACCTCGGCACCCCCGGTCCAGACTTCAATGTAATAGATCTCCTCTTTTATGTATGGATGACCTCTATCCCCTGTGTGGGAACTAGGGTCAACCACTCTTGTCAGTCCCCCCGCGTGGGGACTAGAGGCTATCTGCCCTTGTCAGAATCCCCTGCGTGGGAACTAGGGTCAACCACTCCCTAACAGCTCCTGTCAGTCCCCCTGCGTGGGAACTGGGGTTAACCGCTCCCGTCAACTCACAAATGGCCAGCCTCAGGATCGTGCGGGAGCCTATAAAACGCCCGACCGCTCTGGTCGAAAGTGAGATCCAGCATCCAAAGAACCGCAACGGTAACAAGATCGCACAAGGCAACACATCAAGAAACCTAAGGGGAACGCGCAGATACGTCTGTGGCAACACTTGTACATTCCACCGTTCATCGAGCTCCCTCGGCCGTTGCCTCCCAGCGACCCCGAGGCCGAGCTTCCCCTGTAGTTCTCTCCCGACGAGCTCTTAGACATCTTTCGCCTACGGGCAAGACTGGAGTAGAGCTGTTACCCGACCTAGGGGGCTCGAACCAGTATAAATTTGTGTCCCCTATTTGCTCGTCCTTTTTCCCTGTGCTGCATGTCTCCTAACCCCTCTTCCCGGACGAACGTGACTCTGGGCCTCGCCCCTTCGTGCGATCCTTCCCCTCTTTTTTTTTGCGATCGATGGTCCCGATCGTCGACAATAACCCTAGTAAAGTCTGAGTCTATGCAACTGACCTCCTGAAACAAACAACTCAATCATCAAACGCCATAAGACAAGACATCACCTGTGTTGCTAGGTAAATAGCGAAGAACACATAACATGGACTTTTGACATGCTCTACCTGAAACATAAAATTCAGCAAATAACCTACTGAAAATCTATAATATGGTTTAAACTACTCAAAAATATCAATATGAAGAAAAAATTCGCATGCCATCAATAGAGTATAAATTATAGTAGACCCCTCAATCGAGCAAAGACAACAAAACAACGTTGTAGTATCCACGCAGAAACAAACTCCTTCTTGCACTTTAAACCTTCATCTCAAACTTCGAAGAGTGTAATGCTACATCAGGGTGTTATTAAATTCTAAATTAACATTGCCAAAACTTTCATAATGGTCGTGCAAGCGATCCAAATTGCAACGTATTTAAACGGTGAATAAAACACCAAAATAATGGTGATGAAACACCAAATTCCAATTAACGGTGATGAAAGACCAAATTCAGTTGTCTCCTCAACTATTTTTTTCTCCAAAGTAAATCACCAATGATTAATAGACGATAAAACGTCGAAGAAAATTGCCAATGATAAATCCCGCATGAATTGCAATGAAATCCACCAATAATATTCATAAATGCCTTACTTTGCAACAATGAAATCTGCCACTAATAGGCATAAAAGCCTGAACTGCGCATGAATACCGCCAATAATACGCACAGAATAGTAAGCATGAAATAATTTCTCCTTTTTTATTCTGTTAGCCGATTTTTTTTCTATTGATGCGGTAAGGCTTGATACTTCACGTGAGGAGCTGAGCCTCAATCAATGCACATGGAGACTTGAGTCGAGAGCTCTGATACCACTTGTTAGGAATAGAGTTCTGATACAACTTATTAGGATTAGCATGACAAAATAACAGAGACAAAGATTTAACGTGAAAAAACTCTTGCGGAAAAAAAACCACGGGAAACGATACAATATAATGGTTCCATATTTCCATATACAGGGTTGGCTTATATAGCCAAAAGAGTCATAGTTGTAGAAGACTTGGACTAACAACTTATTTAGATAAAACCAAAAGATATAATAAATTAAGATATTAAGTTATCTCTAATAACGTCTCAAAACACCTCAAACTCGTGAGTTTGGTGCGTGCCAAACAAACATCGGACTGACAGCCACACTACTACTAGTGCCAGGCAATGCCCAAGCGAACTAGCCTTGATGTACTAAGAGAACGGAACTGGTAGGATGGCAAGATGCTCTGTACGTGTCACCAAAGTCGCGACGCGTGGGAGAAAGGCTTGGCAAATGGACGACGGCGAACGGGTGCGCTCGCGAGTCATCGACGGGTGGACTTAGCTCGAGCGCGGCAACGTGCCTGCAGCCTGTGCCCCATGTGGTTGTGGGATGCACGAGCTCTCCATGCTGGTAAATGGAATGTAGTTAGGTTTAGCTCAGAGCCGTCAACTCGAACTTGGATTCAATAACTTGCTTCCATTTGGGATTTTGGATCGATGAAAATTCTAAAGTTCAGTGTTCAACCTCCATGGCTACATCCATACATCTCTACTACTTCTAATTAAAAGTTGGTGGTGGTACGTCCGTTCTCCTGCTGCCCACGCACGCTTCTCTCTCAATGGATGGTTACGCACTGGCCACGTTCGTCTGCCCCTCTCCTCTCTAAGAAACCAACGCTCCGACGCTCCCCCATCTCTTCATCCCACAATCACACCCGCCCCCACTCCACCGCTTCCACTGGCTCGATCTGGATGGCACCCGCCCCACTCTTCCCTCCCTCGCTGTCGCTGTCGCCTCAACTTTGCACACAGTCGCCCCCTTCCCCGTCGCCGCTTCCATCTGCCAGATTTGGACAGCCTCACCTACAGGGTGTGCGTGACGGTGACGCTGGTGTAGGTGCACAGCGCGCGAAAGCACGACGCGCTGCTGTGACGGTGGCCACACGGTCCGACCACGGTGACTGCGTTCGAAAGGGCTACATCTTGTCCGTCGACGGCAGGTGGTTCATGGTCGTGTTCCACATCACAGATGCCTCGAGTCCTCGCTCTCCGCCAAACCATTGCCATGGTCGGTGGGGTGCACTACACCCGCCGGGGAGGCCTCATTCTGCTCGAGCTCATCGGCACAGATCCCCCGAGGCTCCTCTCCAAGGTTTCCGCCGTGTTGCATGACCTCTGGTGTAGCACCGTCGACACCAAGGTGTGGATGCACGGCGGCCACATCACCGTGCTGGTTTTCATCCGCGTCGAGGAGACCGACGCTTTGATCAACGACGTGGCCTGGTCAAGCGCATCGAGTTTTGGCTCAGGCATGTTGTCCGCAACGGCGCACGTGGCGTGAGGACGGTCCTGTTCAACGCTACAGCGGTCGGCAATCTGGACCGAAGGCTCCACCAGCTACTCAACGAGGACCAGGAGGCCGATAGTTGTGCCGCAGCAAAGGTCTCTATGACGATGGTTGTGGCGATGCAAGAGTGGGGTTAGAGGGGGTACTCGTTGGTGACCACGAGCTGCCGCGACTAGCCGAAGCTGCTATTCGATGTGGTCTGCATCTGGACAGAATTGGATTACGTGGTGTACCACGACACGTTTGACACCGATGACGATCACGCTCAGCAGGTGAGGCTTTTAGCAATTTCTTGCTCGATTAGTTTTCAATATTTTTTGGGGAAAATAGGTTGTGCTGCATATTTGGAGCTCTTGATTTCTCCATATTATCTTGTTAATTTGGGATTGGTATTTGCAATTCCCCTCTTTCATCTCTGGTTCTTGGTATGGTCTTTCTATCATGAATCTAAATGTTTCTTTGGGTGGTTGTGTCAAGTGAATTTCCTTCCATCATTGTTTCACTTTTTCTCTCTTCAGTTTTGCCCCTTTTCAAGATTTTGCTACCTATTTTTGTTTAATTTGATTGTGATTCTTATGTTGGCTCCAGGCTATCTTGAGCTCAGTTCTTGGAAGTTTTTGGGACTTGAGAGGCAAATGGAACTCCGCAGCTACCTTTCTTCGGTCTCCAACAAGTACTGCTACTACTTCCATTGTTTGTGAGGTTTCTAGGTCTTACTTTGTAAACAAAGTATTGTATTGCGAATTGATATGAAGGATCTCATAGCTCTGCTATATCAGGAAGCGGCTGTCAAAGAATATCTCACCACAAAGGTGTCACTTTCTTTTTCTGATATAGACTTTTTATGCTTTATTGTGCGTCAAGTAACTATGTTTTGTCATTTTTGTGCTTTCTTTTGTTGACGTTAAATGGATATTTGTGTGTTTCATAACTATTCTGTGTATTTTAGACAATTTGCTTCCTACTTATGATTTCTGATGTAGGTCAAAGATTTGGAGGTTGAGTTGGAAGCTACCAAGCAGAAAGGCAGAGAGACATTACGACAAGCTATCTTGGCTGAAAGAGAGAGGGTTACCCAGATGCAATGGGATATGGATAGCTTTGCAGGAAGTACTCTAAGATGGAGTCAAACTTGAAGATTGAACAAGTCAGTTTTTTTATCTCTGTTTCTGTGGCTTAGTTTTTTCTTATAGCCATATTATAAGGATTTTCATGTGGAGTCAGAGAAAACAGCTGCTGGTGGTGAAAAAGAAATGTTACTAGAAGAACTAGAAACTAAACAAAAAGAATTTGAGAGCTTGCGACATCATCTTGGAGAAGTTGAGGCAATATCTAAAGTAGATATAAAGGTTCTTGTTAAAGAGGCCAAGCCTCTTAGGAACTCCCAAAAAGAGATGAAGAATATGCTGATTCAGTATCTTGAGGAGAAGATTGAATTAGAGGTACAATGCTACCAATAAAATTATAATCCTTTTTCTCCTAGCAAAATTGTAACACTAGCAATATTGGTGGTGTTCCAATAGACATCATATTCAACATTACTAAAGGCTTGTTGCCACCAGATTAATGAACTACCCTTCCTCTTGCAGGCCAATCCCCCAAGCCACCATGCAAGGAGGTTACTTAAAATTGTATGGAACTGTTGCTATGTCTGCCTGTCATTGCTTAGCTCAGGACCATCACAGTTATTAATTTGCAAATTCAATTTTGGTTCGTAGATAGGAGAAAGCGCCCTGTTGAAGTTGTTAGACCAAAGGAGCCTTTGGAAGAGTGGAAGATATCCTGAACATTTATTTTTTTATTTCAAAATGTTCCTGGTTTCGAGATTATTTCATGCAACAGGTCATCCCATTTGGGGAACACTACCATGAAACATTATGATTTTTATCTTGATCAACAAAAACAGGAAATATTTGTTATTCTCAATGTGATTCCTTTTGTCGAGCTAGGATGGATATAGATTTCTCTATATATATATGACTGACCATGGAAATTTGAACTTATTACATTATACTATACTTCAGAAGCTTAGAAAAGGGGGGTGAGTCCTTTTATGCATGTTAACAACTTCAAACCAATCAACCCCTTATCGATTCATTTTATGTTTTCTTAAATTCAAACATATATTCACTAAGAACAATAGCCAAAATTTCATTATCAACATTTTCTCCCTCTAATATTTTATTGTACTCTTTGTTCCAGAGGATTATTAATAGAGAGGCACGCGTAAAGTTAATCCCGTGAAAAGATTCTTCATGAATGCAGCCTGCTCCGTGAGTGTCTACGTGAATTTAGTGCTAAATTTATTGCAGAAGAACAAGACAACTTGACTATTGATCCATCATCTTCGCCTGATGCGTAATCTTCTGGCAACATCAGATAAGAGAATACACCTACTTGTTGCCGAGGTAAGTTTTTTTAATCTTCTAGTAGGTTATTGTCATTTATTCTGGTGTGTTGCTTGGTCATACTCCAACTCTAGCTTCTCACAGAGAGGCCAAATTCATATAGTGGTGCTCCCAACTCTAATTGAGAAGTCAGGGCAATGGAGAAGTAAATGCTGTTATTTTTATAGAAATAAAAAATGATTTTTTTGTCCAATGAATAAAGGAGAAGTTGGACAAAATTTGAAGAAAGGTGCTTCCATGCTTTTCCTTTTGACAGATGCACAAATATTAAAGCATGAATGAAAGATAGATAGTTATTACTTACCCTTTCACTTGCTTCAAGATTTGTGCAACTTGTATTGAGAGTAAAAGCATTGAAGCACTGCTCAAATATGAAACATAGATTGAGTGTCGAGAACAGAACATAGTTCTGCAACCAGGGCTTGGACTCCATGATGCTAGCTCTACATTTGGAACCACAGCTACCTGCCACTAGCTTCTTCATAGACACTAGGCAGATTCAAAGCTTGACAAAATCATGGCCTCGATTGCTTTATATTCTTCTTGGGTTCCGTTAGAGTTTGGAGTTTGAGGCTTTAAGCCACACTGTTTGGCCTTTTAGCATTGATCTGTGTTCCTCGATGCCTGTAGGGTGTTGATTCTGCGAGGAACAAGGTGTGGAGTTTTGTTCACTCTGGAGAACAATATTCGTGCAAATTGATATTATTGTAAAATGAGTCAAATATTTAGTGTTTTTTCACTAAAAATGTTGCCCATTTTATAATACATCTTATTTTAATTGCTTAGGATCACATGTTATCGCTATTAGTTATTGACATTTATTATAACTTACCCACTAAAGTCTTGTTACAATTTTTTCCATAGCAATGCACGGACATTGAACCAGTACATAAGTAATTTACACGATGATTACGATACGTACTAGAGATTACTCCTGGTGTTAAACCGGGACAGATATATAACATGGGCCATCAAACAATGAAAGGATGGTTACATGTAATATCTGTCATTATTATTACTACGGCAAGCCAATCTCCGGCCCAGTACGTACGTATCAAAACCAGAACGCCCTGAAGCCTAAACATGCACAGGGACCTTTCCCCCCTCCTCGCCGCTGTCGAGTTTGATGCCCTTGTACCACATCGCGCAGGCTACGTACACGGCGAGGTCGACGAGCGAGAGCGCCGCGAGGAGGAAATAGAACCTGTCGAGGTGGCCGGAGTTGAGGTTCCCTGGGATCCACCCGGGTCGCTTCTCCCCGGCGGTGAGGCTGGTCACCACGCTCACCAGCATGATGCTCACGTAGTTTCCCAGTGAGATGGACGCCATGCACAGCGAGCTGCCAAAGCTCTTGACGCCGTCCGGCGCCTGCCCGTTGAAGAACTCCAACTGCCCCACGTACATGAACACCTCCGACGCCCCGATCAGAGCGTATTGCGGCACCTGCCACAGCACGGTCAGGGAGCTCGGTTGGTCCGGAGCCGACACCCGTCTTAGCCGCTCGATCTCCACCACGCCCGCCACTATCATCGCCACCATGCCGATGACGAGCCCAACGCCCATGCGCTGCAGCTCGGTCAGCCCCTGCGGGTTGCCGGACAGCCGGGCCATGACGGGCACCAGCACGCGGCGGTAAATGGCGATGAATGCCAGCACACTGAGGATGTCGAACACCGACATGCTCGCGGCGGGCACGTGGAACGACCCGATATTGGTGTTCATGGTGGCGCCCTGCTCCACGAACAGAGACGCCATCTGGGTGAACACCACCGAGTAGACGATGGTGCACAGCCAGATCGGCAGCATCTTCAGGATGCACTTCACCTCCTCCACCTGCGTCACCGTGCAGAGCATCCACGGGTTCTTCATGTTCTCCGGCGCGCAGTAGTCCTCTTCGGTGATCGTCGCCGCCTTGTCAAGAAACCTGCACAACACCAACACACGCCACAAACGCAGATTAGTTCGATATCTCATCTCAACGCTCAACAATTCGATGCTTGAATCAAACAAAAATACCATTGTTGGAGAGAAATCTTTACCTGAGTTCATCGCTGTGAAGGATCTTTCGAATGCCAGAAATCTTGGACTCGTCGCCCCCCACCTCGTAGAGCAACTCGCCGCGGGGCAACGCGGCGTGCCACTTGCGGAACGCGGCGACGAAGACCTGCGCGATGCGGGTGAGCGGATTGCCGCTCGGCTTGAAGTGCCGATAATTGGGCGTGCCGAGCAGGAAGAGCACGAGGGCCAGCGCCGCCGCGGCCGCCGAGATCCAGAACCCCATGACCCACTTCCCCGAGTCCTCGTAGAACACCAGCACCGTGTTCGAGAACAGGGACCCGACGTTTAACGCCAAATAGAAGTAGCTGAAGAAGGCGACCTTGGAGCGCGCCTCCTTCGGGTCCGTCTCGTCGAACTGGTCCGACCCGAACGTCGCAATGGAAGGCTGGTAGCCACCGTTGCCGAACGCGATCATGTAGGTCGACAGGTAGAAGAGCGCGACTCCGAGCGTCGACAGCGGGTCGCAGTGCGCCTTGAAGGCGCCGCAGCCAGAGGGTTTGACCAGCAAGAACCACGACGCAAGTGACAGTATCACCAGGCCCTGTTCAGAACAACACACACACACACACACTATATGATCAATCCAGCAACAGAGAAAAGGGTAAAAAAAAATAAGTTTGATTGATCAGTGTCTGCGAGTGATCGTACCGTTACATAGATCATCTGGAAGATTGCGCATGTGATGTATCGGCCCCAGTAGGAGTCGCTGAGGAACGCGCCGATGAGAGAGAAGATGTAGACGGTTCCGGTCCATTTGCTGATGCTGTTGGCCGCCTCTGCGTTGTCCTGGTGGAGCACCCTTCGGAGGAACACCACGAGGTTCACCCCAACGCCGAAGAAGGCGCAGGTCACAAGTCCGTAGTTAACTGCATGAAGAACATAAATGAATGAATGATCGAGACGATCTCAATTAAGCCAACCCGTATCAGTTTTTAAAGAAAACAAAATCAAGCAGATTCAGATGGCTTATACTGCACCACAAGCCACAAGGTTAAACATAGTTCAAAGCAACCAGTCCTGGAATATCTGAGCTTTTTCAGGTTTAGAATAAGCAAAGTAGTAGTAAGTATTAAGTGTGTTCTTGCTCATGCAGAGTAAATCAAAATGAGAGGGCAAAACTCAGTGGAAAAACTGAAGAGTACAGTACTGATTTTCCAATGGTGGATCAATCCCCACTTTTGGCTACCATGCACCTAGAATCCCTTCAAGAAGTACCGTTGAGAGAACGCCCAGTAACTTATTGTGGACTAAACGGAGTATTTGAAACACGGGAAAGAAATACCACTCGGGTAATATTTTCTAGAGGAGTTGCAAATGAATCGCTAAACCTAACATTACATGCAACAATACCTATAATTACTACTGGGAAAATAAAAGATAGTTGAGCCACACGGTTCCCGTAATAATTATGTCCCATCCCTTTAACTAATTTTGCTCTTCATACAGGATCATTTAAATGCTTGTTGAAGGGTCCAATTGACGGGAGTCTGAACTGCATTCAACTCGGACAGTACGTAGGAATATGCTTGCAAGTGACAAGCCATACGGGCCGTATGGCAATGAATTACACCATCGAATTGATTGTTTTGTTCCAAAGTCATTTACGAATTGAACCAACAAACTAACTACTAGTAATACATAGAGTTAGGAGTTAGTTTCATATTGGGGATGCAAGAATAGCTGTTCACCAATAGTTAATCTCTATTTACAAACACTTTTTTAAATAGGTAGTATTTGTGATACATGAAGAACAAAAGCGAAACAAAGCATAGCTTTACCTAGCAACAGGATGGAGGATTTCCATCTCCCAGTGGTTGCTTTAACTGCTGGGTTTCCTCGCCTGTCCACTGACCCATCTTCAGTGATGGGAGATATCCACTTCGAATCGTCAGTGATTGGAGCCATCGCCTTGTTCACTGAGTTTTCCGAACCTTCACCTTTCGACTGCTTCATCAATAATTCAGAAAATAGATTAGAATTTGTAGTCTGAATTTTAATTCATGTAGTCATAAGAATAACTAAGTTCGTCTTTATTCATATTTCACATAGTCATATGGAGTTATAGGTTGCAGCTGTCTGTTCATGTATTCAGGGGCCTGTTATAGTGACCACGTAGCACTGTACAGGAGTACTGATATGCATTGCAACATATTTTATTCCAATCCCTACATACAGTGCCTATTTGATCTCAAATGTTCTCTTGTTTGTTACCCTGGAGTGCGCAACAACACTAAATCAGTAGAGCCTATGTGTTGGCAGAAATATGTCCCACATGATACCTTGTTTGTTCTATTCACTTCAGTCTTGCAGATTCTTCAAGACGTTCTTCACTTTTTCTTTGTGGAAGCTTTGAAAAGCAGAAAAAATTAGCCTGCGAGTATACCTCATGTCAGGGATCAATCAACCATTCATTGCAAAAGCGTAACGACTTTAACATTCAAAAGTTTGGCTTTGGTTCCTCATTTTCTAATTAACCAGTAACATAAATATACACCAATTAGTGACGGTCACGTATCGATCGTCACAGCCATGCACTGTCACAGTATGAACTATGCATACATAAAGAGAAATTTTACAGTGGACTACATGGGTAGTAAGTAGTGGTAGTAGGAATTAAATCTAACTATCCATTCTCAAAGGTATTTTAGACTTTTTCTATCCATTTATCAGGGGTATTTTAGATTTTTCCTAATTCGTTTACAGTTTTGGATTCACCGAATACCTATTGATCTTCAAAGACTTCTTATCCATTCATCCGTCATTCATCAGTATCACAGGACGTGTTTTACCGTAGAGGATAGATAGTATGACAGAATTTTTTACCCCTTTACCCATCTTTCAATTTTACTACCAATACTACAGGTGGTAGTATAACTAGATCTAAATTGATCTCAACCATTAGATTCAAAGGAATGAACGGCTTATATTAATTTTAATCCCATGTAAAAGAGCTCTTACATAAATATCTTACACTACTTTTACCTTCACAAGCTAGACTGCTAGACTAGCTATCCGGCCAAAACATCGTGTAGACATTCATAGGGATCAGGTATGCAACAAAATCGATTATGTGCCACTGCCACCCACCGACAGATGGACCCACGTGTCAGCCAGTGTTACTGAGTTCTGAAATAGAACCTCCGTTCTTCTGTCTTTTAAGAAAGAAAAAAAAAGCCCTCAATCGGATGTTTTATTTTTTACAAACATCCAAATTTTAAACTTTTAGATTAAAGTATCAAACCATCCATCAAAACACAATTTCACCTTCCTTCACGTCTTACGGATCTCATCATAGATCCAATGCTTTAAAATTTGGATGTTTTTTTGCTAAAAAACATCCGGGTGATGTTTATCAAAACTCAAAAAAGAAAAGGAGTTTCCGTTCTTATGCGTAGCAGCAGCGCTCAAATCTAGTCCAGTGCATACAAAAGAATGAAAAAAAGAACAGATCGAAAACGGCGATACAAGAACTGACATGATACACGTAACGCACGTACGGTCATACGGACAATATATCGATCATGCGTACATATGCATATATACCTTCCTTGATAAAGCCTCCGGTGCGAGCGCGCAGCTTCTTCTCCGGCGACGGTGACGACAAGCGCGTCAGGAAAAAAACCACCACGACACCGGGAGCCACTACCACCACCTCTAGCTCGGACAACACCTCGACGACGACTCGGCCGGCCAGGCCTCCAGACATTTAACAGAGCACAGGAGCACGAGTAAATTGTGGCACGTACAGCGGCGCTGCCAGACTCTCGCCGAACAGGTACGCGAGTACACAAGCACGATGGTGGCGCCCCCACGACTGAAACGATCGCTTTTCCTACCTACCGGCCGGCAAACGGAGACGGGAAATGGAGCGGGTATGTGCGGTGTATGGGGTGGTGTGTGGCCGAGTATATATGGACGCTGGGAGTCCCGCGAGGCGAGGCGCCGCGCGAGCGCGAGGGACAGACTCGAGCGCTGGAGCGTGGCTGTCTTCGTTTTCTCCTGCGCGCGCGGGGGAAAGTGAACCGGCCGACACATGTGCCAGCATGCATGGGCCGTGCCAGCTGTTTTCTTGGCACCTTTCCCGCGAACGAGACGGAGATCTTGTAAGAGCAAGTACAACAGCAAAGCTAACTACCGGTTAATAATAAACTAAAAGCCAGTTTATACAATAACTTTCTCTAAAAGTTGTATCTAGATATTGTGCAATAACTATCTTTTCTCTCTTATATATAAATGATCTACCTATACTCCCGTGCAAAGCTAGCTACTAAATAAGAGCCAGTTCTCTTCTCTCTCCTCTTTTCTCACTTCTCCACATAGACCAAAGCTGATATGTACAGACTAAGAGCTAGCTGACGTGATCTTAGGGCATGTACAATAAGGCCACGTCAGCTGACTCTTAACCCGTACACATCAGCTTTTGTCTATGTGGAGGAGTGAGAAAAGAGGAGAGAAAAGAGAGCTGCCTCTTATTTAGTAGCCAGTTTTGCACGGGAACATAGGTAGATCATTTATGTACAAGAGAGAAAAGATAGTTATTGTATAATATCTAAAAACAACCTTTAGAGACAGTTATTGTACAAACTGGCTTTTAGCTTACTATTAGCTAGTAGTTGGCCTTGCTATTGTACTTGCCCTAAGTGGCCTTGCCACGGCAGAAAAATTACGGTCCGGCGCACGTACGTGACATGAGGCCGTTTGTAGGCACGGGCACGAGGACTACTTTTTCCACGAGCAAATTTCACGAACCTATATTTAAAAAAAACTATAGACTTTAGTATATATTTAATAAAATTATAGGTTTTAGCTTTTATTAACAGAACTACGTGTTTTAGAATTAATCATTTTTGTAAAGAGTTTGACAATGTGGACTCATATGGGAGCCTCACGCACAAGTGAAACGGAAAATAGGTGCGCGTAAGGCTGTCATGTGGGCCCATACTAACAGATCCGTCACAAGAAATGATTGATTTTAAAATTTATAGTTTTGTGACACAAGTTCTCATGAAAACTACAGGTGTATGAAATATGAGCTAACACAATTAGTTTTCTAATAGTTTATACAAAAACATATAGCTTAGTGAAATGTACTCTTTTTCCACCATTGGATATATATATATATATATATATAGTTTGTTTAGTGGTATATCAGATATAGGAGTAACTATACCTAGAAGTAGAAGTAATTTTTCGTGTGAGTACGTATGTATGTGTATATATAGTATAATTATCTAGGACAACACGGTGTCTGGCGTGCAATTTTTTTTGAAATTATTTGGATGTCAAGTTTAACTAGTTTAAACAAGTTTGAACTGAAATCCAAACTAGACTTGTCTTTTTTATGGTAGTTTGATTGTACGTGTGTGTGTATATATATATATATCAGCAAAGCATATGATCCAAATTCGTTCAAAATCTTTGAACTCGAATATATATATTTTTAAAGATATGCATTTTATTTGAATTGCTATACATATGTATATACCCTAAAACTGGTTTTTGAAAAAATACACATGAATTTGGCTAGAATTCGAGCATTTGAAATTTTATATATATTTCAAAAATATACTTAAATTTGGCTTGAATTCACACATTTTGAAATCATGGTGCCGTGACACCATGGTTTCCCATGTCGACGTCCTATATGTTAGATAGTATCTAGTTGCCTTTTATAGAGATTGCTAATTGCCTTCTATAGAGATTGTTAGCTTTGTATAGATATTGTCTTATATAGATTTTCCTTTTATACTATCTTGTACATTATATATTCTGCCTATTAACCACATATTAAATACAAGAGCTATTCATAACACTATATACATACCGCGCGTGTGTGTAGGAAAGGGATTTAGTATAACCTAGTACTACCGTACTAGCTATCATCACCATTCATGGTGTATAGAGATTGCAACCTCCGCTCCTATCACATTTTCTTTCTGCTCACTACTATTATCTACTTACAAGATTCATGGTGTAGATAGCTAGTTCTATAGTACTAGGTCATATACATCCGTGTATACATATATACATACATGTATATGTACATGGGAAGTCGAAATGGGGCACCATGGTGTCTGGGCACCATGATTTCAAATGCACGAGTTCAAGCCATATTTTGAGTATATTTTTCCAAAGTTCCAGTTTTAAGGCATATACCCATCTATAACAATTCAAATGAAACACATACCTTTGAAAAGATATACTTGAATTTAAAGATTTTGAACGAGTTTGGATCACATGCTTTGCTGATTTATATATATAATCAACACCTACCTACAACCAAACTATTATCAAAAAGGAAAACTCTAGTTGAATTTCAGTTCAAACTTGTTTGAACTAGTTGGTAAACTGGTTAAACTCATCATCCTAATTTTTTAAAAAATATCACATGAAAATACATAAAGAAAATACCTGTTTTGGGTTATGGAGCTTAGGCACCATGGTGCCCCAGGTAATTGTACTATGTATATGTATATACATATATGTATGTATATTTATATATATGTATATCAGTATATGTATATATATGTAAATGTATGTATGTATGTATGTATGTATGTATGTATGTATGTATGTATGTATGTATGTATGTATGTATGTACAGTAGCGTTAATCTGTGCTTGCACGCAGCTCTGCCTATTCTACGCGGGAGCCGTAATCCCGTGTCGCAGAACTAGCCACCATCATACGGCCCAAAAACACATAAGATCAGTCTAGCATTATTTAATGCGTCATAATATGTAAACCATTTACGACCAAATGCTTACTGTAAACGTAGATCAATAGTAAATTATGTATATGTGCGCCAACTAATAAATGTGTTTTATAGTTTGTACATAAATATATTTTTTCTTTGATTTAGCCACAACTTTTTATTGACACCACTGATTCACAAACGGTTTTCACAAGTAGCTTACTGATGACGAGAGCAACACATTGATATAAGTCTCGACGCATAAATCAGATTTTACTACCCGTATACATAGAAGTTACTATCGATATACATATATTTTACTACCATACCAGAGTTTCAACAGCCTGTGCGGTAGTAAAATGTTACGATACATTCAGTAAAATAAAAGTAGAAAACTCATTCGTGCAGCGTTTATTAGTGAGACTTATTTCATTATATTGCTCTCATCGTCAGTAAGGTACTAGAAAAACCGTTTGTGAATCCGAATTGTCAATAAAAAATGATGACTAAATCAAATAAAAACATATCATAGTTCAAACAAGGAAAGATATTACTAGTTTACGTATCATGACCGACTAGTAAATGCATTTCTTGTTTGTATATGAATATATTTTTCCTTTGATTTAGCCATAACTTTTTGTTGACACATCTGATTCATGAAAGGTTTTCACCATTAGTTTACTGCTAACGAGAGCAACATATTGATATAAGTCTCGCCAATAAACGTCATATGAATCAGATTTTACTATCTGTATACATAGATATTACTATCGATATACATAGATTTTACTACCATACCAGAGGTTCAGCAGCCTATGTGGTAGTAAAATCTTACGGTACATTCGGTAAAATGGCAGTAAAAACTCATTCGTGCAGCGTTTATTAGTGAGACTTATATCATTATATTGCTTCGTCGTCAGCAAGCTACCGGTAAAAACTGTTTGTGAATCGGGGCTGTCAATATTTTTTTTGACTAAATCAAAGAAAAATATATCCTAGTTCAAACAAGGAAAGACATACTAGTTTACGTAGCATGACCAACTAGTACATGCATTTCTTGTTTGTGCATGAATCTGTTTTTTATTTAATTTAGCCATAAATTTTTATTGACACATTCGATTCACGAACGTTTTTCACCATTAGTTTACTGCTAACGAGAGCAACATATTAATATAAGTCTCGACAATAAACGCCGTATCAATCAGATTTTACTATTCGTATACATAAACTTTACTGTCAGTATACATAGATTTTACTATCATACTAGAGGTTCAGCAACATGTGCGGTAGTAAAAGCTATTTATACGTCTAGTAAAATTTTTCACTGGATAGCAAAAATTACTGTTTAATATCGAGATTTATATCATTTTATTCCTCTCGTCGTCTGTAAGCTACTGGTGAAAACCATTTGCAAATCGGAGCTATAATAAAAAGATATGGCTAAAACAAAGAGAAAACATATTCATGTTCAAACTACCAAACGCATTAACTAGTCAGTTTGAATACGTAACTGGTGCGTCCGTTTTGCGGCCCAAAACCATCTTCTCGTCATGCATCCATTCAATAGCGCTAATAATTACGCTGCATGGCTCGGTCGGACTGATCGCACGTAGATTAGACTATTCTACACGCACGTATAGAATAGGATATCTATATGCATATATGTATATATATATGTATATATGTGTGTGTATGTGTATGCGTATTTGTGTGTACATACATACATACATACATATTATATACATATATATACCTACAAAAATATATATATATATATATATATATATATATGAGTGTGTGTGTAGACGGCGAATCGGGGCACCATAATTTAAAATGCGTGAATTCAAGCCAAATTCGGGTATATTTTTTGAAACTTTCAGTTTTATACTATATACCCATCTATAACAATTCAAATGAAACACATACCTTTGAAAAAAATATACTCGAATTTAAAGATTTGAACGAACTTAGATCACATGCTTTGCTGATTTATATATAAAATTAGCACATACCTACAATCAAACTATCATCAAAAAAGAAACTTTAGTTTGAATTTCAGTTAAAATTTGTTTGAACTAGTCAATAAACTGGTTAAACACAACATCAAAAAAATTTTGCATGTAAATAAATAGGGAAAATAACCATTTTGGTGCCAAAAGTAACTACACTATATATATATATATATATATAGTACAGTTACCTAGGGAACCATGATTCAAAACGAGAATTTTTCCTATGTATTTGCATTTGAAAAATTTTGAATGTTGAGTTTAACCAGTTTACTAACTAGTTCAAATAAGTTTGATTAAAATTCAAACTAGAGTTTCCTTTTTTTTATGATAGTTTAATTATAGGTTTGTACTGATTTTATATATAAATCAGCAAAGCATGTGATCTAAATTTGTTCAAATATTTGAATTCGAGTATATTTTTTTGAAGTTATGTGTTCTATTTGAATTATTATAGATGGGTATATACCCTAAAACTGAAAGTTTCAAAAAATATACCCGAATTTTGCTTGAATCTACGCATTAATAATTATGGTGCCCCATATATATAATATGAAGCCTTTTCCGTACTATTAGGAGTACATGCTCCCATTTCAATATATTACTTAAACGAACGTGTTATACTTATTTATCACTTTCGGTATACTTAAATACTAATTCTAAGATACTCCATTGTGACTTGGTTGAAATTTTTTTATTTGAGCCCTTTATTATTGTTATATATATTTTTTCATATGTAAAATGAGTATATTGACAAGTATGCTATAAAATATGGACCTCGATGAAATTTTTTATGGAACTCACTTTGGAGTATCTTATAATTATTATTGGAGTATGCTTAAAAGGATAAAGGGGTATAAATTTTTTGTTTAAGCGGTATATGCAAGGTGGGAGTATGTACTCCCAAGATTATGGAACCATTTTCACACACACGCACATACATATATATATATATATCCAAAATGGGTATTTTTCCTATCTATTGCATGATTTTTTTTTGAAAATTTTAGGATGTTGAGTTTAACTAGTTTACTAATTAGTTCAAACAAGCTTGAACTGAAATTCAAACTAGAGTTTCCTTTTTTATGGTGTATATATATAGTACCTAAATTGAATTTGGTTTCATCATAGAAAGAAATGCATAAAAAAATGCTACACCGATATTGGATTCGAACAGGGAACGACTAGCACCTAGATGTTGGATCTGAGTGCTAGCTTCGTACGCTCCCTTCCATCGTTTGATGTTACAACCAATGGTTGGATGTGCGATGACCACAACCCGCTTCTCTTCCTTCCCGCTAAACATCTATCTCCGGCACTCGAAAGAGGAGATGCGTGAAGAGTGTGAGCAGCAAAACTAGTTTGTGAAGGAGTTGTGGCCATGCCGGCGAGTAACCTAAGGCTCGGATCTCAACTCGCCACAATGGCGCTGGTGGAGGTTGTGCCCAGTGACTATAGAGCTTGCTGCTAGCGGTGAAGCTTGAAGAGGCCACAATCGACATTGGTGGTAGAACTGGAGCGCCAATCAGGATGCAAAGGTAGATCTTGAGCACTATGGTTTATGTTACCGGAGATCGTTTAACGGAAAAAATAATCGAGCAATCACAACTAAACAACTTCGTATTGCAAGGACACAAACCAACACTATGATGTAACACATATGAACACTGATGCAATATCTACAAATACCTATTTCAATAATATATAAATTCTCATGCAGCAAATCAATATAGCTTATGCAACAAAATAAAAATTCCCATGCAAAAAAATCAACATATCAAAAAACAGTCTTGTTGCAACAAAGGGAAATGATAGCTGCAACAAATGGTAATCGCTAGTTGCAACAACTTTTTTTAGAGGAGTACTCAAGTCCGCAACATTCGAGAAAACGCCTTAAACAACTATATTTACTGGTTACAACAATTGATGTGAACAAAGCTTAAAGAAGGCAAGATGTGGCCACATCACCACCTTGTCGTCGCCACTGACTCATCGTTGGGCCCATCACTGGTCCTTGGATGAGATTGGTGTTGCTAGGATGAGCCTTTAGTAGCGTTAGGGTACGAACGGGCCGACTACGCCCAACGGCGACAGATCTCGACTAGCCTTAGCGGTGCTTGTTGATTGGGGTAGGTGCAAGGTTGACCTGATGCCCTTCAGACCATCAACCACATCGACCCCTCTCCTTGTGATCATTGGAGAAGGAAGAGAAAGAAGAGTAGGAGTGGATGGCTAGTGGCCATGGCTACTCTCGCCACGGCAGTAACCCATGCACTGCTCTCTGCCATGGAGTTAGTCGCCAAAGAGCCTTGCAATGCGGTAGAACATGCGGGAAGAAGCATATAGGCCCCCAACCATTCCATTTCCTCTCCTCTTTCGTATGGTCATGCATTTCTAAATTGAGTGGATGCTTGGTAGATTGAAGGAAGGAAAATGTAGGAATCATACATGCAAAAGTTGATCGATTTTGGTACTTGATTGGTGTTTTGGGGATAGAAATGGGGTTGGAGTGAAGAGCTCGGGGAGGAGAACGGAGGAGAAGCATCAGGGAGAGAGGAAGAGATAGAACGTGGGATCAGTTTGTTTAATCAGAGTGAGGATTCGGCAGGGTGTCCGATGCGGAGCCGTTCCTCCGAGCGCGAGACAGGTAGCAATTCCCTTATGTTTGCATTGATGCGTTCCTTAGCTTCACACGTTGGCATGCACGTCATATTTTTTTTAGTAAGCTCGCACGGTGAGGTTGTGTCGTTTGTGTACCGTAACAAATGCTTGTTGAACTTGCATACCTCGACCTGACGGGAGGAAAAGAAGTCCTAAAGTTAAGTACGGTAAGCACGTGAAATGAAGGTGTTCTTTAATTCTTTTGATAGGCGATCTAGATGAATTTCCCGGCTAATCAAACATTCATGCGATCTGACGACATGGAATTAAAGCGCATCGCTGTGGATGCTGGTGCGATACGATGGAACAGCACACCAACTTCCGTCTGTTTTTGAGGAGTATAAAATATTACTTTTATCAAGAAATAGCGATAAAAGACTGAATTAACTCTCTTAATTAGATCATTTATTATTTTTTTGATAGCCTGTCTTATTATAGTCTATGATAGTAATTAGCATATATAACAAAAAAAGGTAAAAAGTCACCTTAAAATTATTGATTGACATGTATTTAGCAAAAAAAACACTAAAATAATATTTATTTAGAAATAGGCAGGGGCAGATCTAGCATGTAATTAGTGGGGTCAAATGACCCCAATGATTTTGTCAAAATCACATATAAATCTAATTGTATTCTATTAGTATATAAGCGTATATAAGCTATAAGTTACTGTAATGACTCCAACGACCCCAGTGATCTATTTATCTAGATCCGCCCCTGGAAATAGGGAGAGTAATAATTAACCGAGGTAATTAGCCAGTACCGCTGCGTCCGACCGATCGAATGCAGTTATTTTGGTTTAGCACGTTGCGCTCCTCAGGCCGCCTAAGGGCGCACACGTCCTTGTCAAAAATTACTGCACCGGTCGTTGGTTAGATCCGAAACCACATCAGCATGACAAGTACGCATGCACGCGCGTTGCAACTTGCAGCAGAAATACTGAGCTTTCCAAGAGTTTCAACATTGATTTGCAAATATATCAACACAAATGTGAACATTTAGGGCCAACGCATATCATATGCATGGCTTCGGCGGAATTATTGCCGATCCCCAACGCAATTCCTCCATTGTAGTACTGCTATAGTGCTATCAGTTCAAGAAAAGTTCGTTCTATGTCAATCAAAATGCGTACAGCCATTTCTTCTTCTTTTGAAAAGTACACACGATGGCTGCGTATCCCTATAAGACTACCTGTTTAAAAAAATGTGACACCTACCAATTCACGGCACACGTATGACGTATCCACCCTGTTGGTTGTGTTAGTACAGACACGTACGACTCTAGCTAAGAGTCTTGCCTATTTGCGGCACAGCTCACGACTCTGCGGGGTACAGTCAGTGTACTCTGTAGAAGTGTTAAGAATTCAAAGCCAAATCGATCACATACTACCAACTTCGTACAAGCAGAGCTGCAGAGGTCAATCGTGCGGCATCACGGTACAACTAATCTTGACAAAATATAGGCACTAGGCGGTAGGCTAGGCACAGTCGCTTCGCTCTTCATAGTTCTTACGACCAGCCACAGCCAGGCACTGACTTGCCTTGCGTGAGACGAGCCGTGTGACGCATGCACAGTGATATAGCAACAGGACAGGTCTTGCAGCCAAGTGACAGCTTTCTTTTCTCGTCGTCGCCTACTTTAGACCAGGAGAGGTCTCTGTTCTTGGCGCCTACCATAGCCGGAAAGATCAAGTGAATAGAGCCAAAAGTGATAAGTTATCACTGGATCCAGGTCACCCAGCGTGTGCCGTACTGCCGTCCGAGGGCTCTGAGGTCTCTTGTTATCTTTACCAGCGTTCTGCGGTTTTGTTGGAGTTGGGTGTCGCATTTCATGCCGACTCTTCACATTCTTGGTGTCTTCTGTTCCTGCCTAAGTTTTGTTGCTCCACCAGCTTGGATTCTTTCCCTCTTGCAAGTTGCAAAAGCCAGGTTAGCTCGGCTCGTCTCTAGCGAGCCCAGGCGCAGCTCATTGGTACACCGTGTCATCTTCGCGAGTGTTCCATTTGGATTATTGTGGAGGAGAGGAAAGGAACCGGGGACGAGTAGGGCACCTACCGTCGTGCTCGCGACACTACAAGAATCAGGGAAAAATTCGTGGGCCAAAAACCCACGAATTTAAGCTAAAACCCACGAATTTAACTTAAATTTGTGAGCAAACCGTCGAATTTAGTTCACGAATTTAACTCGACGAAATTAATTAATTAAATTCGTGGGTACCCACGAATTTAAGTTAAATTCGTGGGTTTCTACTAAGCTCACGAATTTAATTGGGTTTCTGAGTTAAATTCGTGGGTTTAAAAAACCCACAATTTAATCGATTAAATTCGTGGGTTTAAAAACCCACAATTTAATCATTTAAATTAGTGGGCTAAAAAACCCATTTAATTTATCAGATTAAATTCGTGGGTTTTTAAACCACAATTTAACATCATTTTACAAAAAAATGTATATTCCAAATATATGTTTTATATATATATATATATATATATATATATATATATATATATATATATATATATATATATATATATATGTATCGCACTCAATACATATATGTATATATATCCAAATGTATGTATTTTTATATATATGTATCGCACTCAATACATATAACAACTAAAGAAGAAAAGAAAAGGCAAAAAGAAAATTGAAACTAAAAATTGCTAAGCGAAGAATAAATAAGATCATCTATTTTGTTCAAATCTGATCAGAATCTGTAACACAAAAGACAAACTCCACAATGAAGTTGAAGCGAACGAATAATTAACAAACGAGACACCAAACCTATTACCGATTACTAAAATATCAAACCAACCTTTTAACTCTTCAAAACCGGCTTAAAACTAAGTCTCCGAAATGTACAAAATTTCGGCATGACCTCTCTTGTAAATAGGACATCCACTCAGCAGACAAAAAAACATTTGCAGTTATAATATATATCAATCTCTCAAACCAGAAGGAGACATTCTAGCAGATCCTTAGATAATCCAAACACACATCCAACGGCAATTTGTAAACTACGCAATGACGTACAACACATTACAACCACAATAGATACAATCCACAGTCTATTAAAATAAGTCCATCACAATAAGTCGATCACAACGTATCCATCACAACAAGTTATAAAGTACAACAGTTATACACCAATCGAGCTCACAATGGAATTCATGCCTCGGGGTTGTTGGAGTTGTGGGCGCTACCACCACCGTCGGCGCTGTTGAAGATGTCTTCTATGATGTCGTCGTTAGAACGTGCTGGAGGGCGTGACCTAGAAACCTGCAAGTTCAAGATTAACTTAGGTTGTGCTACAAGTAACATTATGCTGATTCACATGAATGTCAATATGAGAATATCAATAGTACTATTCAACCAAGACACAATATGAGAATATCAATATGACGGGTCAAGCTAAACAAGAATAGGTATTATATATAAGAACTACACGTACGAGCTAGTCAAGATATGCTGCAATAATCATATGAACATCAATCTCATATTCAATGAAGTATCAAAGTAATACTCTCTAGTATTAACATAAGGTCAAGATTACAACTACAATTATTTAATTCAACTTCCAAAGACCCCAATTGCATCATTGAGTATTCAAAAGATAACAAACAGTGAAAATAGTTCAAAGAAGCAATAAGAGTTTTGGTAGTCATTTTAAGAGTTCAATATACAAAGTACAAATATAAAGCATTCTACAAGGATAAACAATCAGATTGTACATGGGCAAACAACACTCTACAAGGATGCCATATGAAGCATTTAAAACATAAGTTCACAATTGAACAAGTTGTCTTAAGATAACTTTTCAATTCCAAGAAGTCAGCACAATATAAGGTTCGAAATCAAAAAGTTATTGACTGAAAGAAAAAATCAAATAGCACGTAATGGGTTCATAATTTGGTAAACCATCACTTATCTACAGGAGCACAAAGAATGAACTTTCATAAGCACACAAGTTAACCTTTCCAAGTATGAACATTGAGATGATTTGTGCAAGGTTTAAAAAGAGTTGCCTAAATATCCTAAAATCGACTCATTGTGCATTTCAACAAAAATTATCACTTTTGCAACAGATTACTAAGATTGATATATACTAAAAGAATGAACTAGATTTCCTACTAAGTATATGTCCATCCACGCACACGTAATCTCATATTCAATGAAGCATATGTAATCTCACATTCAAAGAATGAACTAAAGTTCCTACGGAAGCATATGTTTCTAAATTTGAGCAAGAGAAAGGAAGGGATGGGGCAGGTAGCTCACCAAGTAATCAAACTCCACAACAAAGTTCAAGCTAACGAAAAATTAACAAATGAGACACCAAACCTACTACCTCTACTAAAAGATCAAACCAACCTTTCAACTCTTTCAAACCGGCTTAAAACTAAGTCATTGAAATGTACAAAATTTCGGCATGACCTCTCTAGTAAATAGGACATCCACTCAGCAGACAAAGAAACATTTGCGCTTTAATATATATACCAATCTCTCAAACCGAAGGAGACATTCTAGCAGATCCTTAGATAATCAATCACACATCCAAAACGGCAATTTGTACAAGAATTGACAAACTTAGCTTGTGTCGCAAACTTATAATATTTTCGACATCCATACATGTGGTGTCGCTCGAGGTGGCCGCAGGCCCACGGGTTGAAGTACATAGGCATTCCTTGGCTTGGCATAGGTGGTGGGTACATGTAGAACGGGTTTGGAGGTCGGGAGCCCTGTAAGGCATAGACAGTACATCATGCCACATATAAATCATTCATTCAAATTTTAAATAACGAATTGAACCGATCCGTCTTTACTGTGGTGCCTCTCCGTAGAAGGTGGTCGATCTGTGGATTGAACATGTAGAAAGGAGGAGGAGGTGGGAGCTCTGTGGATCATAGTTTGTGATATGAAGTACAAATAATAGAGTTTTTGAAAATAAAGAATGCATGAGAATATCATATAACCCGAGGTGCATCTCCTAGGAGTGGTGCTCGCATCCCAAGATGGTTTATGAAGGACGCCGGGAGGCCGAGCACCTGTGATGCTTCTCCTTGTGGTGGTGGCTGCATGTGGAGAAAACATGTAGAAGGGAGGTGGTCGGGAGCCCTATGACATAATAGTCCAGTTTGTGAATTCGTGATTTTACGAGCTAAGTGAATTAAAGAGTAATGAACTCAAGTATCTTTACTGCGAACAGAGGGCGAAACACCGCACGTTAGGTCCAAGAGATTGTGACGATTGTCGCATATAGATTGTTTGTTAGATTTTAATCACAAATGTAAACTTGAGCGTTTTGTTCAAAGTTGAGATTGTACCGCAGATACATTTTCATGTATTCGAGTCTTCTCGGCCTCATGAGCTTCCTCTCGTGCTTGACGAGACTCTTCTCGTGCTTGACGAGCCTCTCGCGCTTCACGAGCCTCCTCGTGCGCTTGTGCTTCCTGCGGACCTCGACGAGCGAGCACTCCCTGAGGAAACCGAGCCTCGTGGAGGACGATCGATTCCACAACTCCATCCCCATGGCCCACCTACAAACGATATATATCAAATATGACCATACAATTTTTTCCCTTAGTTGAGCGAAAACAAATAAAATCAGTTTTATTAACGAACCTCCCATGCTTTAGGCCCTCCAGCGTGGTACAACGCTTCCACATCGACCGGTGCGGCCCTCCAATCAACCTCCACCATGACGTTGTGTCATTTGTTCGCAAATGACGCCTACAAAACAAAGATTTTGGTGCTCCCGGATGTAAATTTGCACAAAACATATTGTGTCATTTATACTTACCATCCTCTCACTAGCCCCGCTGCCGCACAACACATCCGGTTCTGTGGATCCTCGCCTTGGTGCCCCCGGATGTAAACTTCCACAAAAGTGGGAGTACTCCCACTTTCAGCCTCCTACGATGCAAAGTTGTAAACATAGTGACAAATTCACTAACAATTATAATACCGATACTTACCATGCGTTGCTCTAGGCCAATGTGTCCGTCTGCGTCGTACTTGTGCTTCCCCAATCTACTTCTTCTGTTCCCTCGATTTCTATTTGATTTTTCTTGAAAATCCTCCGACCCCCAGTACCGGCACATCCACCTCCAAGCCTCCATGTCCTTCATTATCCAATCGACCGAGCTCTGGAGATACTCTTGTTCTGTCAGGTGTATCCTCCTCGCCTCTGGTCCTCTTCTCATGTTCACCTTCTTCACCCTCTTGTAAAAATTGATGACAGCTTGAATGCGTGCATTGCTGAATGAATCTCCGACAACCTTTTGTGCCGCCCTGTTGAAGACGCTTTTGGCCTTCTTCAAAGCGTTGTAATCGTCTTTGTTCTCAAGGCGGAACCTCTCCTGCATATAATCACACACTGTCAAATTGTACTTACATTTAAAGCAATACTCAAATAGAGAAAATACATAACGCAAACTCACCCAGAAGCCAGCACACACGCATACTCGACATGTTTGGTTGTCTTCGCCTCCTTCCACGTTCTCCTTCAACGCCCAGTGCTTCCATTGTGGGTCGCGAATCTTTCCTCACCGACTCAACCATGCGGGGTAGTAGTACTGCCAAGGGCTCCCAAAGACGGCGTTAACCTTTGTAATGTGACCCGTCCCACCCAACCCGGCTCTTTCCAAAGGCCTACAACAAAATACAAGACAAAGATGCATCAAAACAATAAGTTGTCACCTAGCTAATGCTAAAAGAGAAGATATAATCATTACTGCTCCCGTGTACCTCTATCAACCTCCTATCGCCGGGTTGCATCTCTGACGAATCGAGACGGTTTTCTTAAACTGAAATGCAAATAATTAGTTCATAGACATTACAATGTAAATATGGAGATTAAAAGATAATCCAATACTACACATATACCGATGGTACCCAAGAAGACCCGCCTCTTCAATCGGCTCTAAGGTCGCCTCCAACTCAGATTCGCCACGCCTCGGCTGCTCGGTGTCTGCATCAGATCGTTGTCCCATCGCCACCACCCCAACGACCTCCTCGTCGTCCGCCTCGCCATGTCGCCATGCTCACATCCCAACCGCCTCCTCCGCAACCCCTACTCGCCTCGTCCTCCGGTGGTCGCTCACACCTGCTTCGTGCTCGCCATCGGCACCTCTGGAGCCGCTCTCGCCATTGTCTAATCTGCGCGCCCAAAGAATATGGCATCGCCGCCGCCGAGTCTCGACCATCGTAACCCTTGCTCCTCGACCTCCGACGGAGGACGACCACGAACTTGCCTTTAAGCTTGTCAACTCGATGCCCGAACATACTCATCTGCTCAAATTTGACAAGAGTTAGTACATGTGTTTACAAATAATTTTCAATAACTTGCAAAAAGAATGAGACAACTATAACATGTAAAAATGAAGGAGACAACAATGACTTGTAAAATGAACGAGGCAACAATAATCTTACAAAATATACATATCAAAAGTCGTCAAGGCTTAATCGTCATGACTCAGATTTCATTGAAACGTGCTTGAAGACGTGCAATCGGTAGGTAATTGATCGAGTCCTCGCCTCGTCGGAGACAAAGAAAGAATCCTATAGCTTCTTCTTGATATACATCACCCACATCATCCTCTACGTTATTTGCCACATACGAAACATCCCGTGGAGGGTATACTTGTGGTTAACTTTAAATACAACCCACCAAGCCTTCAAGCTACGGTGAGGATAGCTCGTAGTACACTGCTCAACTCGATGTGCAAGCACGATGTTATTGATATGGCCCTAAAGCCGCGAATCGTGCTTCACCTCCACCATCCCAAAGTCATCGACACGTGTGCCGTTGTGTGGATCAACCAATGGCAATCAAAAACACGACCTTCGATCTTTGCCACCCCAAAGGTATACTCAATTATGTTTTGTACAACACCGTAGTAGTCTAATATATCGCCATTGGAATCGGATGACGTTGTGACTACTCCATTGTTTGAAGTGGCCGCAAGTGGACGGCTAGCTTCTAATTTCACTGCTCAAAACGGAACCCGCTCACATCACAACGACTATAGCTCCTTGCCATCACATCACCATGTGAGAGTGCCGGAGATCATCATGGACGGAGGCATCACGCATACACTATATAGCAACATTCATCATCGTTAGTCTAATATTGTTATTACAACAATTCATTTTAGAAAATGAATAAATAGTCAAATTACATGCCGATGGAACCATTGCACGAAGCTTGGGCCGCCTTTCAACCCATCACGACGTAGGTTATCCAATTGCTTAGTTGTGGGTTGTCGAGTTGACTTCCAATTTTCTTTGTCAAATACTGCGCCATTTATTCTCGGGTTAAAAGGACACTCGCATTGAAATGTTCAAAACATAATTCGTAAAGTCACTTACTCAAAATATTTTTCAACTTCCACCATGTTAGTGAACATGTAAAGCATGGCCATGTTCCACTCCTCATACTCAACATGGTGTGCGATTGTACGACCCAACAAAGTTGACCCTTGCATTGAAAAAGCTTAAGTTCGCTCAACGGTTCTTCTTCCGCGACAAGGTACCGATTCTTACGGACGCTCACGTTGTGCTTTATGCATGAAATACTTTGTTGAGAAGTTTGTGATCTCTTTACTTGCATAAGCCTCTGCGATACACCCTCTACCCTTGCCTTGTTGCGATCGTAGCTCTAAACTTTTTCAACTCCCTTTCCGACTATACATCCATCCGAATCAGAGGACCTCCAACCTTCGCTTCCCAAGGTAGATGCACCAAAGAGTGTTGCATCACATTCATAAAACCAGTGGGAAAGTTTTTCCAACTTGCATACAAGCAATGGAATTCCCTTCTAACTTCGTGATCAACGCCTTAGAGATTTCCTTACCGCATATCCGCCTATAGAAGTAATCGAGCTCGCCAACATCCTCCACAACTCATTATCAAAATAGCCACGAAACATTACCGAACAAGTCTTTCCATGATAATATGGTAATCATGACTCTTTAGCCCGCTTAGCTTACCGGTCTTGACATTCACACCGCTTTATGTTAGATGCATAGCGGTCGAAACTTTAGAGTTTTCAACCACCTCAAAATCTGTTTACGGTCTTCCGGCTTCACACAAGATGGAGCTCGTGGCGGCTCTCATTCCCATTTAAACCAACTTTAACCTCGAGCCACGGCCCAGCACAATGATCACCCATGTCTTTCCTAGCACTCACGTTATCCTTTGTTTTGTCGGTTACATCAAACACCATGCTTATGATGCTTTCGCCACATTGCGCTCTTGGTGCATCAAATCTATGTTATGCGGCAGAATCAAAGCTTTGCGTAAGGCAGCTCCCAAAGAAAAGAAATATGAGTCCAGCTTGTGCTCCTTTCCATAGCCAATGAAACCCACTTCGTAGATCGCATGTTCGACTATGCCACTCACTATCTCCTCTCCCGTGAGTCGCCCGGGGCCCTTTTTAACTTTCTGTCTTTTTCAAATGCTTTGGCGCTCGTTCCTAAAAGGGTGCTCACGGAAGCCATCGTCGATGGCAATCAAGAATGTGATCTTTTACCGTGCGTGAGCTCGAATGCATCGTAGTCACCATACAAATTGGACAACACAGCGACCATGAACACACCAACCGCCCAAATGCCATACGCCAACAAATCATGGACCGACCACGCTTATGCGGCTCGTAAGGTAAACTCTCGCCACCAACGCTGCCGATGCCTTTTCCTCGCCACAACTTCTTCAACTCATCAATTAAGGGCGCATGAACACATTGAGATCCTTCCCGGATGCTTAGGACACGGAATGACAAGAGCAAAGAATATGAACCCTCTTTCAAGCAAATCTCGTGGAAGATTGTATGGCATGATGAAGACCGCCAACAAGAGTAAGGGCTAGCGCCAGGCCGAAGGTGTGAAACCGTCCGTGGACAAACCAAGACGGACACTCCTAAGGTCGCTTGCAAATGCAGGATCGAATCGGTCCAATGCCCGCCATGCCTCGCCATCGACGGATGGACCATCATATCCGGTCTTGGTCCTCACGCTTACCTTCTTTGTGCCACCGCATATGTTTCATTGCTTTTGACATGTATGTACCGCTTAAGCCTATCCGTGATCGGCATGTACGAAGCCGTTTAGTCGCGACCTTTGTAGTCACCGATACCCTTCCTCATCTACCACCTCAACGAATCGCAGACTTACCGCAATGCATACAATGGGTATCGTTGTCATGATCCTTCCGAACAAAGATGCAATTATTCTCGCACACGCCAATCTTCCGTAATTCATCCCGAGGCCGCCATCAACTTTTTCGATTGGTACAAATCCTTTGGCATCTTGTGGTTAGCGGAAGGACATCATTCGTTAGTTCAAGCAAAGCGTTGAAGCATTTGTTCGAAAAGTTGAACTTCGACTTCATCGACATAAGCCGTAACCGCCACAGGACGGTCACATTGGTCAAGTCATGCGACTTCTCGTCCGAGGCGCCAAGTAGCCTATAGAATTCCTTAACCTCCTCCGGTGTGACCCTCCCCGAGTTAAATTCATCCCCGCCAAGATCATCCAAAGATGTCTTCCATCCGGCCGTGATCCTCCACATGGTCCAAAGATCTCTTCTGCCTCGATAGCTCGCCTCGCGACCTCTCCATGACGGTGCCACACCAAATAGTTAGGCATGAACCCGCTTTTGCAAATGTGATATCGCACTATATCCTTGTTGTAGTAGCTGTTATTCTCGCAGAGGGTACACGGCAATACACATATTCAGCTCCTCCAAATAATGCTTGCTTCAAGAAAGCATCCGTGATCCGCCCCATTCCTTGAGTGCCCCCATCACTCCTCCATCCGTCATACATCGCCTTCGATCTTCACCCATTATCAAAGCTAAACAAATGAAACAATGTCAACGCACGACCGTGGCTTAGGTGACAAAGACAACCTATTAGGAAAGATTTGTCCTAAACCCACCCAAGAATGGAGGCTATTGCATGCGACTGTGACGCAGCTCACGAATCGAACGAAATTTCGGAAGATAACTCGCTATTCTCCAAACGCACGCCGATGTCAAAAGCGCCGAGAACAACAGGTTATGTGGCCGAAATCACGCTCGGATCGCCGCCACCACAGTGCCCTATGCAACAACCAACATTCTCGGGCCGTCCAAAATCTGTTGGATATTCGGAACCGCGCACCACAAGCAAATGTGAGATGCGCTGTTCTCAACGGTGACGCTTATGCTCTCTACTGCTCGACACATACCCTAAACTCTAACGTTATATACAACGGCAGTGAGAAAATAAAAATATATATATCATATGCGTGAATATAAAATGAGATGAAATAACTTTAAATGAATATAAAAGAGACGAATATACCTTCTCCAACGCCGGCAAGGGCGCGAGGGTCCGGAGAGCGGGTGGCGCCGGCGACGGCGAGGCGGCATCGATGGGCGGCGCCGGCGATGGCGTGGCGCGGCGGGCGGACAAAGCGGGGGGTGGGGCGCATTGGGCAAGCGGCGGTGGCGTCTCGGCGGTCGAGCTGGCGATGGCACGGCGAGGATCGGGCAGTGGCGCAGCATGGCGGGTGACCGCCGGCGGCGCGGGGGGCGGTCGGGGCGCAAGCGGGCGGGCGGGCGGCGGCGGGGCGCAATATGACCGGCGGCCGGGGCGGCTACGCTGGCGGAGCGGGCGGGCGGCGAAGCGGCGGCATGGCGACGGCAGGGTGGGCGGGCAAGACGACGGCGGCGGCGGCCGGGCGAGGGCAAGGCGGCGGGCGCAAAGACGGGGTGATCGCCGGCAAGCGGTGGCGGGCGGAAGCGGCGGGCGGGCTGGCCGGGCGGGAAGCGCAAGGCGGCGCCGGTCACGGCCGCAGCGCGGCGGAGGTCGGCCGGCCGGCGGAGGGCGGCGCCGAGCCAGGCGGAGGAGGCGGCGCGCACGTGGCTCACGGGCGAGGGGCGGCGGGGCGGTGGTCGGGCGGGCGGTGGCGGCCGGGCGGTTCACGGCCGCGGCGGGCGGAGGTCGGCGGCCGGCGGGCGGCGCGCGCACGTGGTCGATCGGGCGAGGGGCGGCGCGGCGGGCGGGCGGGGCGGCGGCGGCGCGGCGGCGCGGCCGCCGGGCGGGGTCTCGTGGCGGCTGAGCGGGCGGCCATGCGGAGGGGCGGCGAGCGAGCGGCGCAGCAGGGCGGGCGGCAGCAGCGGCCGACGGGCGGGAGGGCAGAAAGGGCCGACGGCGCGCGGAGGGCAAGGGCGGGCCGACACGGCAGTTGCATGGCGGCGGGGCGCGCGCGGCGCGCGTGGGCGCGAATTTTTGCTCTACTGGTGCGTGCTGCGCGGCCCGAGGTTATTTTGCTGTGGTAAATTCGTGGGTTAGGTGGGGCCCACGAATTTAAAAATTTAAATTGTGAGTATTTGGTGGCCATTTAATTTAAATTTTTAAATTCGTGGTAATTTTAACACACAATTTAAATAATTAAATTCGTGGGTTATCAAGCGCACGAATTTAAAGGATTAAATTCGTGGGTTTCTTTTCTACCACGAATTTAATTAAAAACGTGGGTTTTTTACAAACCGACGAATTTAAATAAATAAATTCGTGGGTTTTTTTGGGCCCACGAATTTTTCTCCGTTTCTTGTAGTGCGAGTACGGAGAGCAGTTTGGACGAAGGCGAGGAAGACGCTAGCATAGGGGAAGAAGCACGCATGGTGATTGAGGACGATGGCGACGTGGTGCGAGAAGACTGGATTTTACTGTGGCATGGCCGAAGACCGCAGGATCCGACGCCGAGGCGGTATGGATCGTCGAGATCTTGCGATGTCGTCGTCTTCTTCCTTAAGATGGCAGGTAGAGCTGGTGGCGCGGTGCCTCAAGGCCATATACAGTGGCGGCGTAACCGAAGGCCGCTGGATCTGGCACTGAGGCGGCCAGGGAAGGTGGCGGTGTGGGGAGGGAGAGAGGAGACAACGAAGGTGCGAGAAGACGACGACTGTGTTGGATGGGTCATAGGGGAGGTAAAGAGAAGAGGTAATGTATGGTGAAGGGTTGGGCGATATGATGTTTTTTATGAAAGGACTGCATTCGTGTTGGACCAGCCTGGGCATGGCTAATAGGTTGTGCAAGGCTGGCCTATCCATTGTGCTGAGTTTTAGGCCCAACGCGACGCATCATTTCTGTTGTGTTGGCCCAGCCTAACCCAAAAACATCCATGCTGTGCCGTGCTTTGAGCCATTTTGAGCCGACCGTGATAAGGGCCGGTAAAAAAGCCATGACCTATTTCCTAGTTCTAAACATATATATATACATATACATATACATATACATGTGTGTGTGTGTATATATGATGGCGAAATTAGGTACCATAGGGCCTAGGCACCATAATTTTAAATGCGTGAATTCAAGCCAAATTTGAGTATATTTTTTGAAACTTTCAATTTTAGGGTATATACTCATCTATAACAATTCAAATGAAACACATACCTTTGAAAAAATATAATTGAATTCAAAGATTTGAATGAATTTAGATCACATGCTTTGCTGATTTATATATATAATCAGCACATACCTACAATCAAACTATTATCAAAAAAGGAAACTCTAGTTTGAATTGCAGTTCAAACTTGTTTGAGCTAGTTAGTAAACTAGTTAAAATCAACATCCTAAAATTTTCAAAAAAAATCAAATGCAAATACATAGGAAATACCCATTTTGGATCATGATGCTTCAGTTAATTGTACTATATATATAAACGGTAGTGCTATTCTATGTGTGCGTGTAGCTACGCGCTGGTCGTAACACCAGATAAGCGCGTTGCGAGCCCCCGGTATCACATAACTAGGCGCTAACATCTGGTGTTATCAGCAGTAATTAATGAGTCATATTTTGTATTTAATTACGAGCAGACACGTCATGTGAAATGTTTGTGATAGTAATAACATGTATACGCCAGTAAAGGTTATGTAGTGCCTATGTTTGCCTATAGTACTACGGGGTAGCTATGTTTTTGTATAGTAAAGTGTTATGTTCTGGATAGTAAATGTTATATAAATATATGGTAAACATAAAACAAAAAAAGGTAATATTTTGAAGTTCTATCGGCTGTAAAGTATCACATCATGTAATCAATTATGACTAGGTGTTTTGATGTGAACTATCCGTGAGAGTAATAACATGTACATAAATGACTAGTAAAAGTTGTCCTAAAGTAATATGTTATGTGTATGATAGTAGAGATTTAGGTAGAATTTAGTAAAAGTAAATGATCCAGCAACTGTATATATTGATATACTATTACAATCATATCACATTACTAGAGCAAATATTTATGTTTACTATTTATATTGATACCTGTCGTTGCAAACTTATAATAACACTGCTCAGATTTTACTATGGAGTTCAAGTAACAGTACTGTCTAAATGTATTATGTTTATCACTCAGAACTGACATTCAACGTTTCGACGAAATGATTCGACCTAATTCACTATTGTTTGTTCGCTATATTGTTATCTCCAATATTTAAATTTACTTGATAAGATCGCGCTACCGATGCAATGATTCTACACCCAGTATAGGAGATAGTAACGTAGTACGTAGGCTATAATAAAATATGTAGAATCGTTACGGTTTGATATTTGTTAGACGCTTATATACTGCATGGCAAAAATTGCGATTGACGTAGTTCATTAATTACGATTAAATATAGTCGGATGGTGGAAATTTCATCATGCTAATTAAGCATGACGCGGTTCGGTCGGACTGCAAACTCGGCTGGCATGTAGAATAGGTGCATAATAGCATCTCTCTCTATATAAATGTATGTATGTATGTATGTATGTATGTATGTATGTATGTATGTATGTATGTATGTATGTATGTATGTATGTATGTATGTATGTATGTATGTATGTATGTATGTATGTATGTATGTATGTATGTATGTATGTACACACATGATTTTTTGCTAAAAAATTTGGGGGTGTAGCTACACCCAATGCACCTACCTAAATCCGCCCCTATTGTATTTTGATTATTATGTGAGTGTAGAGATGGAGTTAGGCTGTGTCGTGCTAGTACGGCATGGGTCCAATAGGTTTTGGGTCTCGCTATGCCGTACCATACTATGTCAGCCCAACTCGTCTCCAGCGAGACTTAGGCATCGCCCAAGGCACACCATGACGCCATCGTGCTGTGCCGATCGATGCCATGTCCTATTGGACATGTGGAGTCGTGGACATCACTGCTGTCGGTCCGTCGTCATGGACGGCACCAAGGATGAGGAGCGAATGTCAACCATCAGCTAGGATTTGGTACACTCAATTATCTGGAGAAAAAGAACTAAATTTTCCTTATTCAACGGGGAAAAAGACCACTGGATCCGGTGGTGAGGTAGTGAAGACCGTTGAGATCCAACGCCGTTGATTTTTTCTTCCTTTCCGGTCGCCGTCATCTTCTTCCTCGGGGTGGTCGGCGAAGTTGGTGGTGCGGTGCTGCAAGGCTGTATCTGATGGCAGCGTGACCGAAGGTTGCTGGATTTGGCGTCGAGACCACGGGGGACAGTGAGGAAGGGGTAGCGTGGGGCGCCGGAGAGTGACTGTGGGGAGGAAGCAAGTGTGGAAGAGGCGAAAGGAAATGACGGAGGTACGGGGAGATGACAACTACGCTGGATGGATCATGGGAGGAGACGAAGGGAGAGGTAGTGTTTGATGATTTGTTGTGCTGCTGAATAAGTTAGTTGATGATGGGTTAGACTATAGATAGGATATTTTTTACAAAAGAGACGCTCTTCATGCTAGACTAGTCTAGATACGGTCCAATCAATTGTGCCGTATTGTAACATTCATCATACTGAGCTTATAGACTTGATATGACCCATCATTCGTAGTTTACCGGTTTAGCCCAAAGATCTTCGTGTCACTAAGTGTTTTAGACTGTGTTACGAGGTCATTCCCAGGAAGCACGGCTCATTGTCCAAGTCTATGCGTGTGTGATGCTTTGGCATCCGCTGTACATGGATGACCTGCTTGTTTGTTTGTTGCATACTGCATGTTGCTGGCTGATTGTTCACCACAAGCGTGGTAACATTTTTAAAACTTTGTATCAATGACGGGTGAGTTGCATGGATAAAAAATATCGGCGCACTATATATTTTGCGAAGAACCAAACACAGGTATAAGTATAACAAAGTCAAAGTGACCGTACCTAACTCACCGAGTATAGACTTAAATCTTGGCTACGCCACTGAGCTCACGTGTCACTACTACAGAATGGCATATCACTATCGCTTTATCTGTGTCGGTTCTTAAGTTTTTAGAAAAAAATGATTGTGATAAATAACTTCAGAGGGGTGTTAGTAATAATCACTATCGGTTCTGAGATTATAAGTGATTGTGATGTAGCACTGGGCATATCACAATCGATTCTCAACTAAAAAGCGATAGTGATGTGCACGGTCATCACTATCGGTTCCAACAAAAGAAGTGATAGTGATGATCACGTCCACATCACTATCGGTTCTATTGATAGAAGCGATAGTGATGTGCATATACATCACTATCGGTTCTAAGAAAAGAAGCGATAGTGATGTGCACGTGATCATCACTATCGCTTCTATAAAAGAACCGATAGTGGTGATCGTGCACATCACTATCGCTTCTAAAAGAACCGATTTCGATGCAGTGTGCTCATCACTATCGCCTATAAAAAGAACCGATAGTGATGACCACAAGATAACACTATCGCTTCTTTAAAAGAACCGATTCTGATGTGCACGTGCTCATCACTATCGCTTCTATAAAAAGAACCGATAGTGATGACCGTGCACATCACTATCGCTTCTCGAAAAGAACCGATTCTGATGTGCCTCGCTAGGTCATATATACAACTCGCGCTGATCTCTTCTCTGTTGTTGCTCCAAAGGAGATTTCTCCGCCGCCACCCGAGAAAACAACTCATATTGTGTGGTTGGAAGCAATACTTGGGTGAGAAAATTTGAAGTCCTCATGGGTGGGTATTAAGAGGGCAAATTTGAAACCCTATCTTGAGGAGATTCCCCTTGTTTTGTCCTCATTTGCGGTTTTCTTCAAAATGTGAGCAATTCTTTAAACCCCTTCAATTTTGCACTAGGTAATTTCGATATGTCGTGAATAAAGTTTAGGTTGCACTGGAATTGTGTACGTGCTTTCAGATTTCACACTCTTTATTTGACAAGCACACATCTATTTAATTATTGTAGTGCTCTCATGTTAATATGGAATTATTGTTGCTATCATGTAATAAATGTTAAAGTTTAGGCTGCGGAACCTACGTCTCCCGTTCGAGGATGCTTGTTTATAAATATGTCGAACGAAATGGCATATTTATAAGCGAGCAGTCTCGAATTGTCCACGTTTTTTGGACAGTTCGAGGATATGTGGTTCAGGCAAGTTCCTGAGCTGTGTTGTACAACTTCAGAGTAGATTTCGGTAGCGTCTCCCTAGTGTTCTCCATATGCACAACCCTCTTGACCTGTTGTCGAGACGTGTATATGGAGAATAGCGGGGAGATGCTGTCGAAATTTTCTTTGAAGTTGTACAACGGCTTAGGAACTTGCAGATAGGTGATAAAGTTTATTATTAGTAAGCAATGCCACAATGAGAAAAGTATATTGTAGCTGAGATGATTTTTTTACCAGCGATTAGAGCTAAACAACTGAATTTCTGCTTGTTAAGTACATTAATTATTTTTTTGAAGCAAAGCCCTAAATATATATTGAAATAAACACCTTATGTTATAACTTTCAAGTTTCAACTTTAGAAAACTCAAATAACATTAGATAAATCATACGGAGCATTTCTTTAGTTTTGCATGACTTTAGTAAAACACACTGCTATGAATACTGCACTTCATTTAACAATTGACCATATGAACTGGACCATATATGGAGTCATTGTCCAAAGCAATTACATATAGTGTAGTCTCAATGTGATGTACAATCTATATAATTCTAAGACACGAAATGAGGCTAAGCTATATGAAATCATTTTGGAAATTTTCAAAGAATTTGGACATCATTTGAGAAAGTTTTGACTTTTCAACTATTTAAGGAAAATTCATGCCTAGAAAGTGAATTTTGGCATATTTTTTCAATGCTAACTCTTTTATTCAAAATTCTTTTTGGAAAAGATTTGTAGTATCTCAAAGTATATTTTTGCAAAATTTCAAATAATTTCAACTATATTTGCAAAAGTTTCTCACTCTTTGATCTAATTCTGAAAATTTAGACTTCATCGTTTGTCTGAAAAGGTAATAGTGCAATGAATTACATTTGTGTCGGTTTTTCTAAGAACCGATAGAGATAATTATGTATTAGTGTCAGTTTTATTTACAAAAGCGATGCGGCTATTGAAGCATCATCAGTGTCGGTTTTATTTATAAAAGCGATACGGATATTGAGACACATCAGTGTCGGTTTTCTTTAAACAAGCGATACGAGTATTGAAGCATCAGTGTCGGTGTTACTTAGAAAAGCGATACGGATATTGAAGCATCATCAGTGTCGGTTTTATTTATAAAAGCGATACGGGTACTGAGACACATCAGTGTCGATTTTCTTTAAAAAAGCGATACGGATATATACTAACATCAGTGTCGGTTTTATTTACAAAAGCGATACGGATATTGAAGCATCAGTGTCGGTTTTATTTGGAAAAGCGACACGGATATTGAAGTATCACTATCGGTTTTGTATGTGAAGCGATACTGATGAGACACATCAGTGTCGGTTTTTTTATGTGAAGTGATACTGATGAGTAACATCAGTGTCGGTTTTTTATTTGAAGCGATACTAATATGAAAGCATCAGTGTCGGTTTGTTATGTGAAGCGATACTGATATGAAAGCGTCAGTCTCCCTCGATTTTAGTCCCCCATTTTATTCCCATTCGCTCTAGCTAGCTCCTGACGCCCCGCCCGATTCCTTAACCCTAGCTAGCTCCCGATCGACGCGCTGCCCCGGTCGAACGCGGCGCCACCCGACGCCCGCCCGCCGCCCGGCCTAACGTGGCGCCGCCGACGCCCGCCCTACCTCGCTTCGACGCGAAGACCTCGGCCGAACGCGGCGCCCGCCCGCGCGCCGCCGTCGCCGGCGAACGCGGCGCCGCCGCCGCCCGCCTCGCCCGCCGCCACGCCGAACGCGCAGGTCGCCGACGCCCGCCCGCCCGACTCGGCGCCACCCCGCCTCCCGGTGAACGCTGGCGCCGCCCGACGCTCACGCCGGCGACGCTGCGCCGCCGACGCCCATTGCCACGGCCGAACGCGGCCGGCGGCGCCTCGTGTCGCCTCGACGCCGCCGCGCCTCGGCCGAACGCAGCGCCGCCCGACGCCCGACAGTAAACTTCGATGATTCGAACTATATAATGCCCTAGATCGGGCTTGTGATAATGAACTAAATTAACTTCGATTAAATGCGGGTAATGCTTCTGATAATGAACTAAATTAGCTCTATGATTCAAGCTTGTGATCTCTTTTCCAAATTCGTAACTATATAATGCCCTAGAGAATAGCAATTTGGAGTGGTGCGGTCTTTCTTGGTATGATTTCGGTTGTGGCATTTGATGACGTGCGAGCAACCGATCGGGAATGAAAATAGTTCGAACTGTAATACTCGATGACGGACCACTAACAATAAAATCGATTCTTAGAGAACGACTCACGGCTATCCTATTCTATGTAGAAATCGATTTTGGTTGCGATAAGTTTAATTTGTTATGGACTTTTAAATTTATCCTGTTGGTGCATATAAAGTTTGTTCCTTTTGGCTTTCTAGAACTGGGGATCTGTAAAATATTGTCATTACTCCGTCTTCAATATTGAATCTTACAAATAAATGCTTTGCAAACATAAAAACTTTCCTATTAATTGGATCAAGAATTCGATATTTATAGGACAAGACTATTGTAGAAAGGATCTATACATAGTAGAAGATGTTGTTATTCTTCTGCTTCACAGAGCTTTGGGTCATCAGTCATCACAAATCCAACCATAAGATAAGAAGTGGAGTAGCTCTATCCCTTGACGGAAGATGCCATGTTCCTGTGCCTTTTCATTAACATTTGATTATATGTTGAAGATTCAGTATGGCTGTGTGTTCTGTAGGATCTTATATATTGTCTGTAGTATACGGTAGGAATGTTCTGTAAGAAAACAACTTCATTAATCAATAACATTAGTTCAGAAAAGATGCTAGAAGAGGCCCAAAACCTTGATCTTTTCTTTATCCTAACTGAAATCACTAATGCTCATTTATATTACTTTATGTACTTAAATTTTCTTCTGCCGGAGCCAATGGGAGGGCAACAAGTCATCACCAAATAATAGTGGTGAGAAGGAAAGACGCCTTTTCTTGTCCTGTGGAGTCCCCTTTCTTGTCTGTCATTGGTTGAGAAAATTGGCAAGCAAGAGTGTCTTATCTCTTGTCTCTTTGCATCATCATCACCACCATTGATTTTTCTCACTTGTGCAAAGGAGAAAAAGGCGACATGGCACTAGCCACACTCTAGTTTGTGGATTGTGAGAAAGAGAAAGAAGAAGAAAATACTAGTAGACTAGTAGTAGAATGATATTTTTTTCTTTCTTTCTTTTTGGCCTATTTATAGAGCCACAAGTTCAGGAAGCTTCTACACGTTAGGTCTGGAGGAATGGAAAAGAAATGGACAGGCATTATAGACTTGAGTTTTCTGATCAAGAAACCGTTGATTTTGAGTGCATGATTGAGGAGGTGGTTGGGGACGAACAATCTGATGAAATGGTGGTTTGGTTAACTTTTACACCTGCCATTTCAGAACTACAAACATGGAGAAGTCTATTATCAAGAAAAGGATTTGAATGAAGGCATGAGGATAATTAGGTGCATTAGTATAAACCAGAAAAGGAAAATAGATAATGCAAATGTATCAGACTGGAAGTATTTTGGCTCTGCATGTGATAGTCATAACAATCATGACAAGAACGAGTAAGCTAAATGGGATTGCATTACTTCCTTGAGACTATATGTTGATGTGTTCGATTATATAACTTTATAAAACTAGTTTGGTGTCGTTCCGGAATGAGTTATTCTATTAATACATAGAGTTTACCTTCCAATTTTGCTATTATATCATTTACTAGTGTTACTAAAAGTTGTACCTCATTGCAGGATAACAATTGATAAAGAAAAGGTGGTGATTTTTGACACTGGTAGGGGAATGGATGGTTTAGATGAGAATTCTATCTCTAAATGGTATTGTCCTGAGATTAAATTTGATTATTAAAAATTTGTCTCGTCATTTTTCACTCTGAAATATGCTGGGAGAAACAAGGGAGTGGAGAATGCGTGTGTAGATAATAATGGGATCCATGAAACAATATTAATAATATATGTCAATGTGATATATATCAGAGGAAGTGTACTGATTGTTAAGCATGTTTGTGTTGTATATTGTGAACCTATGATATATGTGTTGTAATAAAAGTGTTTGTGTTATATGAATGTGATATATGTATTCGTGTTACATCTCTTGCGAATGTGATATATATTGTGCATACTGTTTGATATGTGCTTTTTTGGAGAATTTACAAAAATGGCACACCCCAATGGGTCATCAGAATCGGTTCTTTTAAGCAAGCGATTGTGGTGACCACATCAGTAGAATCGGTTCTTTGACGGAAGCGATTGTGATAACCATACCATTACAATCGGTTCTTCGAAGCAAGCGATTGTGATGATCCATCATTAGAATCGGTTTTTTGAAGGAAGTGATTGTGATGACCCCCTCATTAGAATCGGTTTTTGTGTGGAACCGATTCTGGTAACCACGTCATCAGAATCGGTTCCACATAAGAACCGATTCTGATGACCCCTTATGAGAATCGGTTCTTTGAAAGAACCGATTCTGATGACCCCTTATCAGAATCGGTTCTTTGAAAGAACCAATTCTGATAATGTGGTCATTAGAATCGGTCCTTATCACAATCGGACCAAAATCGACTGTGATAGCTCCACCACATCACTATCTAAAGACTTCGTATCGCCACTTGAACCGACTGTAATGACAAAAAAGAACCGATTCTGATGTACAATTCTGTAGTAGTGTGTGGTAATTGATAAGTCATTTTTCGAGACGTCGTAATTTGTAATTTAATGATAAGCAATAAAGTTTCTCTTAAGACTTTATTTAGAGCATGTACAATAAAATTATCTTAGCTAATTATTAGCATGTCTACATCAGTTTTATCTTATGTGAAAAAGTGAGAAAAAATGAGAGAGAAGATAGCTGGCTCTTATTTAGTACTCCCTCCGTCCTTGAAAGTAAGGGAGAGAAGCGTTCAAATTGTGTCCTCCAATATTAGGGATTGAAAGCTCTCCTCCCTTAAATTATGTTCTCAAATTGTGGCCATGCATGCTGATGCACGCAGATACATGCGACCACACATATTCAAAAACAAAAACGTGGCAGGTCATTCCCTATAATCGTGATTAATTAATGCATGCATGTTGCCAATTAATAGAGACAGTATTAAATAGGGGCATTAGAGTCTTTTAGCAGAAACCATAATCTATTCTAAATTTCTTCTGTCCCTTACTTTTCAGGACGGAGGGAGTAGTAAGCATTACACGGAAACATATGTAGATTAGTTATGTACAAAAAAGAAAAAATAGTTAATGCATTGTATCTAGAGTCAACTTTTAGAGATAGTTATTGTACAAACTGATTTTAATACTTACTCTAGATGATATAGATAAAAGAGAGAGTAAACAACTAACTTTGTTACTGTACTCACTCTAAGAAAAATCATTAAGCACCGGTAGCTGTGTAGCATCACAGCTGGGAGCGATAAAGAGTGCAGCTGTTATAGTGACTGACACCCTATTTCTAGCCAAGCACCCCTGACTGCCGCTGCACGGTGAACTGTTGGGCACTTTTGCTGGACTTTGAATGCCTGGGATCTCGACACTGCGTGTAGGTAGCCTCGCCAGTCGCCACGACATGATAGATTCTTATATGCCCAGAAATAGGGTCCGCAGATCAATGACAAGCTTCTTTTCAAGACGGGGGCTGCAAAACGCTGTGGTTTCGTTAATAAAATGGAAATGGGGCTGGACGTCTGAACTCTGAACCCTTTGTATCAAAAGAAGTACTCCCTCCGTTTATCCAGACTCTTAGCACGCGTATAAAAAATATTAAAAATAAAGATTATTTTTAATTATTATATCTAAATGCTATATTTAATACAATAATATATAGAATACCATGTAAATCTTAATATTAGGGGTATAAAGGAAACATCCCACTGATTTATACAAAACAAAAATACATTTTATATTTACAGAAAATATCATTTTAGAGTGCAACTATACAATGTTATATCGTTGCGACGGTATAACAAAAAGTTTTATACAGTTTTCAGTAGAGTGTTAAAAAAATTTCATATTCGAGTGGGTTTCACACACTTTAGAAGTTTCTATAAGATTTTAAGCAAAAAGTTTCAACGAGTTTTAGGTTCTGAACCTTAAGTTTCACCAAGTTTTAGTCGATAAGTTTGCAAGAAGTTCTATCAAGTTTAAACCCAAAAGTTTCAACTAAAAGTTATGAAAAAGTTTCATAAGAAATACAACACAAAAAAGCAAAAAAAATCCGAAATTCTCATCAGACGAGAGTCTTGAGATCTGACGGATCCCGCAACTGACGACAAGAAAGACGACCAGATCCGATACACTCGCACGCAGCCTCTCAAAGTCCCTTGTCCGTAATGCAAACCTACAACCTCTTGTTGTTTGCCGCCACCACACAAGCCCACAGCTATCTCGTAGCCGTTCGCCTGTTATCATGTTGGCTTGCCTGCTTGCTGTAGCTCTCCGTTGTAGCTGCAAGGTAGGCTTAGATACATTCATGAAGGCACTCTGCCGATTGAGTTAGAGAGAGACGTGGCCTGATTGGTTCGTATGAGTTGGGGAGTGTAGATCTAGTGGACAAGGTCCACATACAGGCATTGTGAATTTGTGGTGCTGAAACGTGTGTGGATCGTGCGTTTATGAGACTAAAATCAACAATTATTTTCTATGCAATTATATTGACTATCTATGGTATACCATTAGTTTTTCTATTAAAAAATAGACATTATAAACTTGCACGATGAAAATACTGTTAACAACCAAATATAGGAGCTCACGACTCTCAACAAGAAATTATCGAATTTTTTTTTATTTAATATTTTTTTTTATTCTTTTTTTCAAAACTATGCGTCCGAAAAAAAAAATGACAAAATGCCCCGCTGTTCGTGTATGGGCGATCGCCCATACACCCGCGATAGCTCCACTGCCGTTAGTGCCGCCCGCCGTTAATGCCGCCGCTTGTGGGGCCCCATCGCCTCAGAGGCGATCGCCACTGGGGCGACTCCTTTTTATCCCCGCCCACTCGGTGGTAGAGAGAAGAAGCGGAGCGAAGCATGAGCAGAGAAAAGAGAGGAGAAGAGAGGAGAAGAGGAAGAGAAGAAGAAGAGAAGGAGAAGAAAAATTTAGGTAAATTTTGAATTTTATTGTAGAGTTAGTTTATCAATTTTTGTAGAGGTAAATGTAGGAATTTTTGTTAGGTTATACAAGATTTAAAATTTAATGTAGCATTTAATATTTAGGAATTGTAGTATTTAGAAATTTTAGGATTATGTATTGTTTAGAAATTTAATATAGCAGTTAATATTCGAAATTTAATGTAGTATGTAGTATTTACAAATTTAATTTAGTATCGTAAGTATGTGCAAATTTAATGTAGTATTCAAGATGTAGAAATTTAATATAGTAGAAATATTAGACAATATTTTGAATTTAATTTAGTAGGGTTGTGTATTAGTAATTTTGTTATGCAAATAATGTATTAGGCAATATATATACAAATGTAATGTGGTATGAATTTAATTTAGTATGGTCGTGTATTACTAATTTTATTATGTTAGTAATGTATTAGGCAATATATACAAATGTAATGTAGTAGAAATTTAATATTAGACCGTATAGTAGGCTAGTCGAATCACTTATTCATAGTCGTATTTTGTAGATTGTATTTTAGAGTAATATTTTTCCGTCGGACGTTGTAAAGATGTCGGAGAAATTGTATTTCCAAATATTTTATGGAGATGGGAGATAGCACAGGGGCGGATGGGGTGGATCTATCATCATTTTCAAGAGTCGACGGGCATATGCGAGGCCGAGCGATAGGACATCTGAGGGTTTGTTGGAGTGGATGTCTCGGATGTTCGGTTTGGATGCCTGCATCGTTGATTGGGTCGAGCGAGAGTGAGCCGAGCGCAAGACCGTTTTACGGAGAGTTGATTCTGTTAACTCGACGTCCACATGGAGGAGTTATGTTGGTTTTTGGTAGAGCGGGGTTGGCGCTCATGTTGTTGGCACAGTGCTACCCGGTAGCTCCATCGGTGTCGCAAGTTCGTGATGTCGGGGTGACATTACGGCGGAGGGACATCAAATGTAGAAGGATGCGAAGAGGAAGGCGGCGAGGAGCCCGAGACGAGGAGCACGAGACTAGCGGTGACGAAGGGACCGGGGCAGAGGAGACAGCGGTGGAGGCGCGAGGTGGCCGACGAGGGGAGGAGGTGGAGGACATTGTTGACTTGATGGAAGAGGAGGACCGTGCGGATGAGGAAGTCCCGATGGTGAGCACTCCGACGAGGAGGACAACGCCTGGGTGCCTATCCCGGTGCGTGGACCAATTACAATTTCAAGACCTAACAATGAATGAAGGAACATTGATGCATGGGAGTATCGTGAGAACGAGGTGACGAGGGGCCGATATAAAGACAAGGAGGTGTGATGGATGCGGTGAAGCATCTTGGGCAATGTCTCTCCGCGGCAATTCGTGGTTGTGAAGTCCAAGAAGAAGGACTACGACGTGAAGTGCGTAGTTGATTCGTGCCCATGGCGGTGCATGCATACCGGGAAGTGGACGGACTCTGGAAATGCTCCATAGTGATGGAGCATAATCGCGAAATGGAAGAAGCGGGCGAGGACACCGCAATCTGTCGTCCACTTGGGTGGCAAATGTGTTTTATGGTCGATCGTGGACAATCCCCATCCGCTGACCTCGATCTATTATCACACCGTGGAGGAGAGGTTTCAAGACAAGATTAGCTACGCAAAGGCATGGAGAGCAAAAAGGACAGCTACGGAAATACGGTTCGGGACGCACGAGGCTTCAGACGAGAATATTCCCACTTGCTCGGGGCAATCGCACAAAGGAACCCGGTACATCCATCGACCTTGCGGAGTTCCTGCGGTGGTGCGTGCACGGAAGTGGGTATTGCGGCGTGCATTCTTCGCCTACTGGCGCATGCATAAATGCGTTAAACGACTGCCGCCCGGTCCTTTGCATGGATGGCACATTCCTCACGGGAAGTACAAGGGCGATTCTAATGCGATCGCGGTGGATGCCAACAACCGTGTTCTACCGGTTGCGTTGGCATTCGTGGGGGAAAACACGGAGAGTCGGCATGGTTCCTTGAAAGAGTGAAGTCGGCGATTGTTCTCGACAGTTCGATGTTTGTGTCATCCATGACCGACATGCGTGGCTGCTAAGGGCGATCGTGGATATGCAACAAGGGTCCGCCGTCGTGGGAGCGACAAAGTGGCGGATCCGAGGCGCAGTGGTGCATGAGGCACATGGGTGCCAATTTTTTCCGCTCGATTCAGAATAAGGAGCTTATGAACATGTTCAAGCGCTGTGCAAACAGAACCAACGGAGGAAGTTCGACGCGCTTTGGAAGACGTTGGACTAACTAACGAAGAAGCAATCAATGGATCCCAGAGGTACCGCTAGTTCATCAAGGAACCCGATGGTGTACCATGAGCAAGGAGAGGACCCCATGGCCTTATATAAAGGCCGATGACCCCCAAACCTCCGGCGAGGGCGGTACCAAAGATAAAGAGTTTCACCGATTGGATACGACATGAGCCTTTGGAGAAATGGTCCTTCAAGACGACGAGGGCGGCTCGCGTTATGGGATCATGACAACGAACTGGCGGAGATTTACAACTGGTAATGAAAGGCACCGGATGCCTTCCATGGTGGGTATAGTTGAGGGTGTCTTATTAGGGACACAGAGATATTTCATTGAGCGATACAAGACCTCCGCGGCAGCATGTATGTCGGACAATCGATTGTCTTACTCAACTGTTGTGTCTACCTACATGTCCAAGAAAACAAGAAAGGCGCAGACACATCGGGTTACACCGAGAGTGGCGTGGAACGGAGATACCACGTGCCGCGGTGACCGAGGTCGCAGGGTGCCACCGAGAGGACTTCCCATCTGTGCATACTCCGGCGGTGATTGCGAGTGCTCGCCAGAAACCACGCCGCCTGACTTGCCGTGCTCGCACGCCATTGCCGCAGACCCGCCGAGACGCATCAATCACTCGCCGTCCGCTCATCTCCCGCACTACTACAAGCGAGCGTTCTCAACACGTGGCATCATGAGGTGTACGGTGCCGAGTGGATGGATCGTTCACAACAGCCCCTCTCGGACCATCGATGGGTACCGGACATCCGAATGTTGAAGATGAAGGTCGGGCGTCAAGGACAAGGCGATTCGAACGATATGGACGAGTCCGAGGCGCGCCGCAACCGCGGATAATGTAACTTTGCATGTTGTTCCCATCTTGTATTATTCAATGGACCGGTAAGTCAGAATGTACGTTGTAATGTTCGATGTAATTTTCAATGTACTAGTAAGTTGTTGTTCGCATCATGTTATTCTCCGATGTCCCGCTTAGTACCTACGAGGATAATGTAATTCTCGACGTTGTGTGCCTCGTCGAACATGTCTTTGTCTTTCGTATGTTTGCAATCCGAGTTTTTTTTTGCTCTCCACACTTCGGTTGTATTGTTTGTTGAGTATGGTACAATTCGTTATTTCGCATTTCATTTGTGTGCACATGTAATTACCGATAAATCTGTTGTATTTGCTTTGTAACGAGCCACGATGGCGCGACCTTGCCACTCGAGTCACTGGACGTGACCGCCGATGCGACTCCACCGGTCTAGGTACTCCGCAGAGGAGAACCGAGTGCTAGGGCCACTTCGACCTCGAGTGCCCAGGAGCGCGCCGCATCGACCCACGTTTGGGTTCCACGGTAAGTCGCGAACGCTTGCACTCTTTTACGCACACATACTTACCGTGAATGCAATTCTAACTACATGCAAAGTTGCGGCGGTGGCTTACTTCCTCTTTGTAGGATGGTGGAGCGGTGGATCGCCGTTAGAGGGCAAGGAGGTGCCGCGGTTCGGCACGACCGGTCCTCGCCGCCACACTCGTGGACCGGTGGAGACCGGAGACGACACGCTCCACCTTCCGCGCGGAGAGATGGCTCCGGACGCCGCAGACGTGTCGCACCTCTTAGGCCTCCCTTGTGCGGGCCCGGCAGATCGTGCCGCACGACGCCCAAATCACGTGGCACGCCGAGTTGTCCGCGTTTGCCGAGGTGCGGCGGCACCCCGGCGCCCCTACCGGCCCCTTAGGGAGGCCGAGCGCCACGGACCGACGGCGTGGTCGCCGATTCACGGTGAGTACCTCTTTCTTTGAGAATTAAAATAGAAGCGCCAAGTTGCCGATAATGTTTGTTGCGAACGCAGCAGGTGACCTTCTCCACCCGCAGCGGAGGAGGCGGACGTGGTTCGCCACTTGGAGGCATACCTCCGTTGTTGCTCGGTTGGGTGATGTTCCCGCCCTCCCACGGAACACGGTGGACCGTCACCGATCGAGTACGCCCAAAGACATCGCCGACACCCGGTGGATGAGGTAACACACTCGCCCAATCTCGTCTCAACGGAGCACGCCTAACTCCCCTTGTAAACAGTGATGCGGTGGTCGTGGGCCTCGGTGTGCTTGCGGCGACGACAGAGGTCCGCGGCGACGCCGTTTCTAAGCGAGCACGACGCGACGATGTCAGTTGCGCCCTACTCCTCCGCTTGTGGTCTTGGGAGCGCTTCTCCGTCGGCAGTTCGTTGTTGACACGACACCGCACTCGAGGAGCTTTACGGAGACGACCGGTGGATCGCCCACCATGGGCCACCATCGGGTCCGACGGCGTGCACGCTCCTCGTATCTTTTCCCCACTAACGCACTTGAATAACCTTCGCCATTTCTTATTTCCTCGCGGCGGAGGTTCGCGCACCTACTGGTGAGGAGGTCCTATCAGAGTTCGTTCGGAGTTCGACCGCCTCCACGACGAGGGCGCGCGGTGGACGCCATACACCGCAGACGACGTCCACGCCCGAGCACCTCACGGGTCTCCGTGCTTTGCACGAGATGAGGCCTTTGGCTCACCCGTAAGGTGCTCGTCTTTGACCTTTGTGTCGAGGAGTACTCCCGACCGAGTTTGCGGCGCTCGCCTGCTTCGATCCTTTCCTTTGCCGCCTCGTCACGTTGTCGCACGTGGCGCTCGCAGTACTTGCCTCGATCCTACTACTCCGCATCTTTGCGAAATTAATGTGTTGCAGACTTCATCGCTTTTTGCATTGCAGATGACCGGATGGGTCTTTGCGGTGGCTCTCGATTCGCGACCGTATGCGCCATGGGCCTGCGGCAGGGACGCGCGACTCGACGAGAGGGTCACCGAGACCGGCCAGACGACCATGACATGTACGATCAAGACATGGAGTGGTTCGCCTCACAAGACTCGCCTCGGGGTGGGTACACACCAAGACCGTGACGTCGCCGACGGCAGCATCGGTAGCGGACACGCATTCTTCACAGATGTCCCGGAGGGACAACGCCTCGGTAAGTGTCACAATCGAACCTACATGGGCACGTCTTTTTCATGTAACTTACGTAATGCCAACCTGACGTTACATGCAGACTCAGCTCTTGGCGGAGATTGAGGTGGAGGCTGTGTCCATGTTGACGCGCCTAGAGGGGGGCATACAGGTGACCACCGCCGAGTCCGAGACAGCTTGGGGTCGGGTCCTCGCTACTGATGAGGCGGTTGGCTCGCAGCCACCGCCGAGGGCGCGAGACGTCGGCGGACGCAGCACACCACGCCACTTCGCCCAAAGACTCGCCCTACCCACCCGGTGCCCGTCACGCCCCACGCGCGGCGGGGGGCGGTGGTCGACGAGGCTCCTTCCGCGTCTCGCCCTACCCGTCGGTTCCTCGCTACGCTCCCCACGCAGCAGTGGGGGGGGATGGGGTGGGAGGCTCCTTCGCGTCTCGCCCTACCTGCCGGTTCCTCGCTACGCTCCCACGCAGAAGAAGTGGGGCGGCCAGTCGCGGAGGCTCCTCCTCGTCCCGCGCCCAGCGGAGACCCTGTGGTGGTTTCGACGAGCCTTCGACGACGAGTTCGACACGGAGGAGTACCTTTCGACCGACTACCTCGACCCTCTCGGCTCTCGGGTGCGCCGCCACAGACTTGGCCTCGCCGCCAAGACTACTCTACGCTGCGCGCAGGCCGGCCTAGGAGGGACGTCCGTCGCCGTCGCCACTCACCTACCCCACGGGCCGATTAGGAAGCGTGGCGTGATTGACTTGTTGTACGGATGTATTTTTAATGGCTTTACGCTCAAGAAGACATTGTATAACCCGAGTTAGTAACATGACAGCGTTATCACTATAAATTGTTCAAATCATTTATGCATTGCTTGCCTATGCCACACGACGTGACAACACACCAACGTTTGGTGCACCTATCGCCTCTAGTAGGGGCGATCGCCTAATGTGAGGCGATCGCTTACATGGGCAATCGCCCAAATATGAGGCGATCGCCCATACCCGGCGATATCGCGCCTTTATAACATTCGTTCACAAGCGGTCTCGCAAAGAACAATGGAGAAAGAATAGAGGTGAGCATCAATCGAAAATGCCGAGCGTGCAAGTGCAAAGGGTAAGGGAAGGCAAAGGAAGAAGCGAGTGCATGCGCGAATTTAGCGTACCAAGATCTCTTCCTACCTCGTGGAGTCAGGCGCCCATGTGTATGTGCGGAGATCTTTGCGGGCTTGTCCGCTCTTGGGAAATTTCAACTTGGAAGAGGAGGTATTGGAAGTGCCGAACCACGCCTTCGATCCGCGGAGAAGAGCTGAAGGATCGCCGCATGGTAACAATCGTGACTGGGTTACATAATATTTGTGAATGAAACTTTGCTAATTTACGTTTCATGCAGTCACCTCCGCCATCGTGTGAATTTGAGCGATGGTTTGATACGAGATCAACCCCGAGGACCAACGGCGGCTTGACCAAGCCAACCGGCAGGATGAGTTCACGCGCGGTTTCAAGAACAGCGATGCCGCACGCGAGGAGGCATGTAGGAAGGAAGCGGAGGAGAAGGAGGCGAGAGAGAGAGAAACGAGAGAGGCGCGACGTGTTGGAGAAGCCTCACGAGGCATGGGCGAATGGGAAGTGGCCTCAAGCACTCAATAGACGTCTGGTGTTAACTTTGGTTTTCCTTGTTCGTGGTACTCCTTTTAGTTTTAAGTCGAATAAATAAACAAGGCCCAACCTTCAAGAGTATGCTCACCGTCAGGAGGGCTAGTATGTGTCCCATCGCTCTGTGTGTCCCAAATGATGTTATTTTCTCCATCGAGATAGGTTATAGCATTTTCGGTTCGTCATATCCGATTTCATCGAGTTTTACCATCGTTTGCGAAAGATACGGCAATTTTCATGTTTTACCGATTGCATGTTAGGACAACAATAAAATAGTGCGACCTAAAGTGACATCTAAATATTTTTACATAATTGTGACCTATGCAAGCCCAAGAATGCAACAAAACTGGTTCTGTCAAGTTTTGAGGTCGTTCAGATATTATTCTAACCGCTTGAACAATGATTGTTATAAAGGGTTTAAACTAGCCATCTTTTATTCAAAATGCAATCATATTTAGATATTTTGCAAAAATGAAGTGCATAAGGTTGTAGTAACTTATTCTATTTATTTCATGAATTATGGATCAACACACATTATAATTCCTTCACAATCCACGATTAGAGCCTAGCATTCAACTCAAATAAAAAAATTTGCAAACAACACATGGATTTTTATTTTACACTCTAATTCTTCATTCCAAAATTTAAATTTAGAAACAAGTTTCATTTAATTTGGACACTCTAACAAAAGTTACGGGTTTATATTAAAAAGCATATAGTAATTACAAAACAAAACTAAAAAAAAAACTGCTGGTGTCCTGTCGCCTCAGAGGGCGATCGCCTCTACAGAGGCGATGGGGGCCCACAAGCTACCGCTAGCTGGCGTTAACGGTGGCGGGGCTATCGCCTGTGTATGAAGCGATCGCCCATACACGGCGACGGGGGCATTTTGTCATTTTTCATTCGGACGCATAGTTTTGAAAAAAAGAATAAAAATAAATATTAAATAAAAAAAAATTCGAAATTATCCCGCCTTAAAAAAAATGGCCCATATAATGTATGGTCATGCGAAAGAATCAGCCGATTTGAGTCTTCCGAGCCGAGCCGAACCTAACCATCCATCAGTAAGGCCCATGTGAGACCAACCAAAACCAATTGATTTGAGTTGATTGGGCTATTTGAATTGAAAAAGGCCGACTTGTCACGGGCTCACGGCCATGCATCATTTACTACTACCGCAACCAAGCGGAAACCAGCCGGAGTTAAGGATTTGGACATATTTGACCAAATTTTATAATTATTTAGTTTGCTATTAAATTTTGATAAGATTTTTTTCTCGTTCTTTAGTTTATTCTCTTGATAGTTAATTTAATAACTAAATTTTGATAATATCAAATTTTAGTAAGATTTTGGGAGATAAATTTATCATCAAACTAAACAGCCCGGAAGATCAAATCGAGACAGGGGAGAAGCAGCGGCGTGCCAGACTGCGAGTGTGGACTGACCGGGATGGAGTGGACGACGGTGGATACGGGGGACGGGGCCAAGCTGAGCGTGCGGCTGTTCAAGCCGGCGGCGGGGGAGGAGGCGGCGGAGGACGTGGCGGTGGTGCTGGTGCACCCCTACACCATCCTGGGCGGCATGCAGGGCCTGCTGCGCGGCATCGCCGTGGGGCTCGCGCGGCGGGGCCACCGAGCCGTAACCTTCGACATGCGCGGCGCCGGGCGGTCCACCGGCCGCGCCTCCCTCACCGGCTCCTCTGAGGTCGGGGATGTCGTCGCCGTCTGCCACTGGGTAGCCGAAAACCTCAAGCCGCGCGCCGTCCTGCTCGTCGGGTCCTCCGCGGGTAGGTTAATTACGCCGATTTCTACCCCAAAGGCGACTCCTTTGTTTCTTTCTCGCTCTCCATACATGTTCAGTTTGCCTCGATGCGAGATTCAGTGAAGCTGCACACGTAAGAGCGCTGTGGTAATCAAATCGAGCTAACAATTGACTCTTCTGAAACTGTATTTGATCAAATGGAATGTGCAATTGACAATTAACCACTCATCTGGACCTGCAAGCAAATAGGAATAGGTGGTGTATGGTTTGTTGCATCGGAATTCAAATATCAAACTTTTGGCTCATGGAATTTGGCTTCAAATATACCATGTTCTTATCATTTCGGTTATTCTCAAGTCCAAAAATCGAACTAGCGCTGGGTATTACTCATTGATTTGTGCTTGGGGCTTCTGAATAGTTGCTAAGGAACCCATAAGAGGTTCCAATGGCGAATTTTCCCTTCTGTTAGGGTAGCCCCAGCCTTCTCCTAAGCGATCTTCCTTGTTTGGTTATTACCACTATTTTTCAGCAAATCCTTACTGTATATTTTATCACTGTGCACTTGTTGCCTCCAGATGTGATATACCTATTTGTGGCTATTCTTATCTGGCCCGAAGATTAGTTATTAGTTGTGACTTGTGAGTAATGAGGTGCGCTTCACATCTTGCTATTCAAACCTACTCTAACTGACCTCAACCCAGTACAGCTCCCCGAACTACCAACATTATTGACATTTATGTCAAAACTGTGGACAGCAATTGCAACTGAAGAAAGGTAAAAGTACTTGTGTTGTCGCACAAAACAACATCAAGATGATGAAATCATTCTGCACAGAAGTTTTCTTCAGTCATTCATGCAGCTATTGAACCATGTTTGGTCATGTATCTAACTCTAATTTCCTGATACAGGGGCACCAATTGCCGGATCTGCAGTCGATAAGGTTGACCAGGTGGTTGGTTATGTTTGCATCGGATACCCATTTGGTCTAATGGCCTCAATCCTATTTGGCAGGCATCATAATGCTATTCTCAAGTCTGAGAAACCAAAGTTATTCATCATGGGAACGAAAGACGGCTTTACAAGCGTGAAGCAGCTGCAAAACAAGCTCAAGTCTGCGGTTGGACGGGTTGATACTCACTTGATTGAAGGAGCAGGCCACTTCCAAGTGGAAGGTCCTGCTTTTGATGCCCAGATGGTAGATCTTATTGTTAATTTTATCAGATCTTTGCCCAAATAGCATGAACTGTAATTGTCTGGAAGTGTGCAAAGATTGTAGTGATGAACAAAACATGCTATTTGAATAGTGCCTTCATGGTGTGTATCTTGTGATGTTGTATGTGTACACTGGGTGTTGTGTTCAAAATTATAATCCAATCTTAATTCTTTTTGAACGAATATTATTATCTGCTCCTAGTTTTTTTTTGAACGGATATTATTATCTGCTCCTAAGTCCATTGTTTTGATGCTTAGTGTAATCTTTTTTACTCTTGTGAAGCCTAGTTTAATATGAGTTTTAGATGCAGCTATGCAGGCTGTACAGAAAATCTTATTTCCATCATGACATATTTATCAAGTTGCTATTTACACTCCTATAAGTCATCGAATTTAAGATGCTTGTATACTCATGCTTCTACTTGTGAGTGGTCACTATCCTTGGTGCTTACCAGTCCAAAATTTGTACTGACATGGACTTGGAACCCAGCATGTTACATGTTTCCTAGGTTATATAAATATAGCTGTTGATCTCATGTTTCTTTCTTTGTGGTCAGGCTGGTCGCAAGTGGCCTTCGTGATGAAGAATGGAGACTAAAACTTTAGAAACTTAATGCTGTTGATCCAAACTATATCCTTCCGAATAATCACGGCTGGACAGAGATAGATCCAGTCATTCAGCTCAACAGATTTTGTTTTAAGGGATTTCATCAGCTATGAAAACCTGTATGATGAGCAAACCAGAGATGGGGAAGCATGCAGTGTTACTACCCTTCCTGCTGTTCTTAAGCCAGAGTACCAGTCCACTGATATAAGCAACTAGTGGTGGAGAAAAGGCTGCGGCTTGCAACTTGTTCAACCTCCCAATGGGAATTAACTCAGTTTGGATTAGATTCTAAACGGAAACACGTTGGAGTTGAGTTGAATTACTGGCTAGTGCGGCTTGCATAGATGTGATTCTCCTGTAATTTGGTATTTTGTTCTGTACCTGGAGCATTGCAAGCCTTTGTGCCTGCAAATGGTGTGAATCTGCAGTGCCATCAAGGTTGTGGTCCTAATTTGCCTCACCGTGTTTGTAAAATCTGCATCTCAGACATAGTGTAAATTGTACCCAGCTGATGCGATACTGATGAGAAGCACTTGCAGATGTGCGATACTGATGAGAAGCACTTGCAGATGCAGAGGTAGTAATGAAAAACGCAGGCTTTCCTTGCTAATCTAATGCATCCTGGTGCAGGAATGCAGGATAATATGCTTATTCGATGTCTTATGACAACATGATGTCCAACTTCAGAGGCCAAATACCATTTTCTCCGAAGCATATATGGAAAATAAACTCTGCAGATCGTAGCAGGAGAAATGTTGGTAAATCGCGTGACAATCATATCTTTTATTGTACTATATCAGTGTTGAATGCACAACAGTTCATTAATTTGGTTTGTTCAACTAACAGTTGTCAAAACAAGAATGCCCAATTCACAAGTTAGTGGCGAGAATTGAAGGACTCTAAGGACCTGACATCAAGAGCAACAAGTACTTCTGTGATGCTTCAAAAAGCATATCAAGATATACAGTATAGAGATACGGTAGTGCCATTGCACTAGCCATTAGTACAGGTCCTAGTTGGGTACTTGATCTGGATGAAGTCACCTTGATCTAAATCCATTCCAAAGTCAGAAACTGTAAACGAAGGTGAATTCAGAGTAAAGGGGGGAAAATCATAGTGTAACCTGTGCCAGGATTCAGTATAATTTAATACAGCCACTTGCCACAGCAGCTGTAGTGAGCCTAGCTCTGTCTAACTAGTGTATGGTAAATAGCAATGCCCTTTTACTCTAGAGACTCAACAATGTTGACTCCTCGCATACTGCTTACACTGCTACTCCCTCCTGTCACATCATTTTGAACCTAGATACATTAAAACTTTTGAAACCGTAACTGTCAATATATTTTTAAATAATTAAAATAGATACAATAAAATTATATGTGTAGATTTGTCTCAAAAAAATACATTCACAACATTATAATTGTATTGAGTTTTATAAATATATTATAATATAAATTACTAGTCAAAGCTATATTTTTAAGACCGTGTCGCTGTCCAAAACAATAAATATTTATGATCGGCTGGAGCAGCATGATAAGTATAAATACACAACATGACTGCAATTTGTGCAAAATAGAATAAGAGTACAGGCTATAACATACACCAGGAGGTACAGTTGAAATGAGTAAAAGTTAAAAGCTGAAACTAATACTACTACTCTGTTGAGCTGTTGAAATGAATGAAGCCTGAACAGAGCTACTGGATCTCTTTCACATGAACAAACGGTTGCTTCTCACTGAAATCAAAACAGTTACAGAGCATGGTTCACCTGGAGCCAATTAAGAGAGAACTGTGGGATCTCTCCACTAAGCAATATGACCATGGAATCTTGGATGACAGCTACTGAGATGGTCAGGTACTCAGGTAGTCAGGTGTAGGGTAACTAGTGCCATCGTTGTTAGACATCCACCAGCATGGAACAAAAATACCATCATGGTAAAAATAAACCGCTTCCATAGGGATCCTTCCTCCTTTATTTTTTAATCTAGAAATTGGCAAGAAGCCAAGAACCCATCCCTCTCGCACTTTTCAACGGTGAAGCCATCTTTTTTTTCTAGTCTCACAGCAAATCATCACCTTTCTGTCCTTCTACAGTTAAAGAGCAAGCTATTTTTATAATTATATTTATAAAAATATTAATTTTACAAAAATAAATATCATATACGAACTACAAAAGTGATAAATCACTTCAACGGTCGGTGGACTGTAAATAAAACAAATAAACAAACAGCAAATGACTCCACAGGAAAGGAACCAAATATATATCTCTCTCTCACTGACCCAGTGGATGCTGCTGGTGCTGGCTGCTGCTGCTGTCCCAGCAGCTATTGGAGCTCCACCAGCTGAACTCCAGAGCACCAGCTGTTCATTGATAGACTTCCTCCAGCTTCCCACACACCACATCTCAATCTTTGCTGTAACCTTCCGATCCGCGGTACTTCTGGCATCGCAAACCAAAGATTACCACCGATCCATTAGATACTGAGCATTTCTTTTCCTCTAGCACCAGCAAAATCCCATCTTTAGCCACCAGATTTGGAGAAATGGGATGCATGAATGCATGATGCTGCTTGGAGTAGACGCCAGCTTTTTGGAAGGTCCGCTTCTTTTTTGTCATCCACCCACTAATAATCTAAGAAACGGTTTAGGAGTTGAATCAGCCCTTGTTTCTGTTTCTTGATTTATTACAGAATTTATTTTTGCAAAAGGAGATGTTCTTCTTCTATCTTGGTTTATCTTGATTAGTTGCGTATGACTATATAAATTTAATCTGGGTATTTATGTTGCTTGATCTGAATTTATAACTTCTTAATTGCCATGGATCTCAATAGACCTTGTAGTTCATTCTTATCTCCAAACTCCAAGAATTCAATAAGATATTCGATCCTGAATTAATTAGATGTAACAGTATGTTCTTAATACTACTACTGCAGATTTCTAGCACATCTTTTGGCTGGATTTTAGCAGCAGAAAGTATATCTGTGAAATATAGCACTTCCAACAAGCAATCTGATAAGTAGAAGCGGCAGCTTCAGTAGAACTTCCAGTTCCATTGATTGCCTAGACCAATCTTGCTACGCTGCCTGAGTTGAATCAATGGGCAGAGGAAGAGGAAGAGGTAGAGGAAAGAAGCTAACCATTGTCAGGAGCCATGAAGACAAAGGTAGCGGTTGTGAAGAAGTTACACCTGCAAGAAAGAGGAGGGGAAGGCCCCAAAAGCGGTTCACCGATAAGATCGATCAAGCGGATGTTGAAAACTTTGTAGATAATGTCGATGGCGATGACCAAGAAGGTGACGATGCGAAGTTGAAGGCGTCAAGGCTAGAAAAGAACAACACTACAGCTGCTGGTAACAAGAGAGGCAGGCAGCTGAAAGAGAGCTCCAATCTTGTCCTAGAAGAGAACAATTCTAATATTAGATCAAGCAGTGATGAATCAACTAGAACTAATGGATTCAGGCAGAACGGAAACCGGCGGAAAAGCAAGCCCCGGCGAGCGGCGGAAGCAGGCCTAGAATGCAAGTGAGTCATCCATACATTTTCAATACTGGTAGTCTTCAAATTTTGTCATTGTCGTATTTGGTAGCTCCTCAATGCTGCAGAATGTAAACAAACATGTACTGATTGCTCAAATCTGTGTTTATGTTGATGCAAAATGTATGAAATAAAAGTACACCTACCTTGTTCAGCTGCTCTGGGCTGAAAACTATCTGAGAGGTGCTTCCATGCTTTTCTTTTTGACAGTTGCACAAATATTAAAGCATAAATAAAGGGTAGAGGGTGATTACTTACCCCTTCCCTTGCTTTAAGATTTGTGCAACTTGTATTAGGAAGGAAAGCATTGAAGCACTGCTCAAACTATTTTGGTCTGTTTGCAGCGGAGTTTTACTATTACAACAGCTGGTTACACTAGCATAAATTCATTCAATTTTGATTCATCCGGTGCACCTTCTTTGCCCTTACTGTAGCTTAGTTTGTTGGTCTGGATGGTGTTCCTGGCCTGCCAAGCTGTGTAGAGGTGAAAGCAGAGATAGTTTTATTCTAATCTGATTATTGAATCTGACAAGATTTCTTTCTGCATGAGAATTATATATCTCTATTTGGATCCTATTCTGGTTTGACAAATCATATCCACACCCATTAAATACAAAACAACTAGCTTGAATATATCCAAATGCAAATCCAAATTTGAATTACGAATTGTTTTATGTATGGTTGTATGCTACCAATCTTTATAATCAGAATCAAGGATAGAAGACACTGTATAAACTCATTTTTATTTGTGTCAGTCATGCTGTTTGCTAGTGTATTTCCTAAAAACTTTAGCACTAGCTCTGTAGCGAGCATGCAGATATGATAATGTCATTTACGCAGAAATTGTCATCCAAACGGAGCTAAATTCAATCCTTACCTGTTCCCGGCAAGTACCTAATTTTCATTCAAAAGTCAAAACCCCAAGTTATTTTGAGTCAAGCTCCATTTGTCTTTAGAAACGTGGTTCCGGTTTCGGTACATGACGACGGACCACCAAGGCACCAACCAGCCGTACCAGTCTCATGCCGATGCTGGATATAGGCATGTGTAACGTAATGTGGCATTTGGTCAGATTTTGTTTCCTATCAGCTACACTAACCAGTTCTCGACATAATGCAATTTAGAGCACATATCGTGATTCTCATGGTCTAGCTTGCTTGACAGAGTGAGAATGGCAACATGGCATCGAAGGACGGGGTCGCACGGCGAATTCAACACTTTTCTTGTCCTCTATCTATCTTTTTTTTAAATAGTTCACTCCTAAAGTTTTTTGCAAACGCGAAAGACATGACAAACGACATCTATCGCCCTGCCGCGCCTAGGGAGCGCGGGAGGGGGAGAGCAGGCGAAGCGGTGCTGTGGAGGGGGAGAGCGGAAGTTACCTTATGCGGTGAGTAGAGGGTTAGTTTTGCAATTCTATTTATAAGGGAGCTATTTTATGTATAAAAAAAGATGGCAAGGCAGCCAGAATAGTGATCATTTCTCTCATGGCAGTGGCTTTTGGCAAAGCTACGCCACTTTGCGACTTGGGTGTATGCTGCTGCTCCCTCTGCCTCTGCAGGGATTGGGTTCCTTTGCCGTTATGACGGTAACTGCAACTTAAGCAGTTGCCATTTATTTGCGCCATTCGATCGAAGGAGAGGATGGATCGGATCATGCTACAGTCTCAGCTACAGTGACTTACTACAAATGTTTGTTCAATAGTGCTACGAAAGATTTATACCATCGATTTTTCATCTAACAGTCACAACGCAACTGGTGAAGTCGCAGTAGTAATAACGACTGCATTGTATCTTTTTTTCCCCTCCGCGGGCACATGCCGAGGAGAGCGAAGCGGCAAAAAGCGAGGTTAGCTTGTTCGACGGGGCCTGTGGCCGCGCCGCGGTGATGATGTCTCGCGCGGCATCATCATCGACCGATGGCGCTGCCGCTGCCTGCCTGCCGGGGCAGCCGCTGTTCGGTTCCGCCGCGCCATCATTAGGCACTCTGCATCCGACCACGACGTCACCGGGAGGTTCGAGCCCAAGAATACACTAAAAAATGCAACTGTGCCATCGAGACGGCCGACGGCCTGAACGCGTAGATGAGTATAGAAATTGCGCGGGTCGTGTTGGGAGTTGTAACTGGCCATCTGAAACTTTGCCCGGCTGACCGTCAGAACTCGAAAGTGGCTGGCAATACGGAGCTCTCCTGAGGGCCGGGCCGGGCTTAAGTCGCGCGCGACACGAGCGGAGCGACGCTTTGGTGGCTTCGCGTCGTCCCACGCCGGTCGGGAGGTTGTGCTCGCACTGTCGCACATGCCGAAGGCGTGGCCTGGGCGTCGTGCGTTCGCCTCGTCCGCTATCGCACGCTGCCGTGTGCGGCAGCGTACTGCCGAGTACGAGCCACCTCCACTGATCCAGCGGTGAGGTTGGTTGGGCTAGCCCGAGCTCAGGATGGCCAAAGGCCGTTGCGCGTGTACATCTACGCTATAAATGGCACTGGACTTCTTGCACCCGTACGCTTGACCGCCTGCATCATGAGCAGTAGACCGGTCCGTTAAACGGACGGCACGATCCGTTTAAGCGCGGACTGTTTTGGCCCAGCTACTAAGCGTGTCGGGAGGCGGCCCAAGCACAACCAGTGAAGCTAACGGGCCGTGCCGTGTCGGCACGGGTCCGACGGGCTAGATCGGCTCGTTAGTTTGTTAGCGTCAATTTAAAAAAAAATAAAAAAAAGTAAAAATAGAAAAGATATTAAAAAATGCATAAAAAATATGAAAAAGCTCAGAAGAATGGGAAAATTTAGAACAATTAGAAAAACTTGAAGGATGTAGATTTTTTAAAATATATATATATATATATATATATTAAGAAAAGGCTAAAACATGAGATAAATTCTAAAATGTGACAAATAATTAAAATTAAATAATGAGCCTCGTTAAAAACTTTGCCAAGTAAAAACTCAACACGAGAAAATCTTGGCAAAGAAAAAAGAGTACAACCTATAGCTCAGTGATACAGGAAAAAAGTGAAGCTTACAATTATTCTTCCTCATTATCTAGATAAAGATTTTCGAACGTCTCCACCAACTCAGCATTTTCTACAGTATGTTGAGCTCATTGATCAGCTTGTTCCCAATCTTTCATAGTGAAAAGTATTACCACCATCTCACTTATCAGATTTGTTCTTTTCTCCTTGATTATTCTTCTGGGTAGATGAAAGCAGACTCTAAAGAAACCGTAGAGACATGAACTGTTAACGCATCCCGTGCTAATATGGAAGCACAGGATATGTTATCTTGTGCTCGTACCACCACTGCAAAATGTTGAAGTCCTCCTCTTGCTGCTCTTGGTAGTTGATAGTGTCGCTGTTTAGATAAGCAGCTAGCTCCCCACCACTTGATGTGTCCGCATTTATCGTTGTTGTAGTTGAACTCCTTGAGGAAGAGCCACATGCACCCCACATCTTTTCCCCACGTATTTTTCTTCTTACCTGTTGTGGGTGCTGATGGAGGTCGTTGCATGCAAACTCCAGCAAACTTCTGATCATACTTAACATAAACTTGAGATAAGTTAGCATGGATATTTGAAAAATAATTAGAATAATCAGTACCTACCGCATCGCTTAGAAGTGAGAGAACATTAGAAAATCCTCGAACTTTAACTCTAGGATCTAAAATAAATTCAAATGCATATAACATAGAAATTTCTTGCCAATATTTCAAAATTTTAGTTTTCATAGTATAAACAGATTCACGCAAAATATTATCATTTCTGTGACTTCTTAAGTGGGTAGCAATTTCTAAAATATGATTCACAATTAAAGAAGAGGTTGCGTAATAAACTCCATATAAAGCAACAGTGGAACCATAAAAAGTTCTTAAAATGGCAGCAAATATTTAGCAATATACCAATGTTGCTCTGTGAGTAGCGGTTGACCATCATTTCTATGATAGTGCGTGTTAATAAAATAGAAAATATGCTCTGATAGAGTATGAGAGATTTAAGCATTAAGTAAGTAGAGTTCCATCTAACAGGCATATCCAAACCAAACTTACGCGGAAGCACATCCGTTGCAATACAATAAAGTCTTATATGCTGTTACTCATTGATTAGAATTATTTAAGAAAGATACTGCAGTGCGAAAAAGGTTCAACATATTGATCTAATCTTTCCAAACCAGATTTAACCATAAGATTAATAATATGGCAAGCACAACGCTGACATAATAAGAAAGATTCAACATACGAATTGAAAAGGGGAGTAAGAATGTTCATGCAGAAGTATTTGCTGAAGCATTATCTAATGTTATTGCAAACATCTTATCACTAAGGCAAAAATCTTCCACAACTTTTATACTACAATCAAAAATATTTTCACCAGTGTGTGCTACATCAATTAATTTGAATTCTATGATTCTCTTTTCTAGTTGCCAATCATTGTTTACATAATGAGCAACTACACTAAGGTAATCCTCTTTAGCCCTACCACTCCATATGTCAGATGTCAAAGACACAGAAAAAATATTGGTACTAAATTGCTATTTTAGCTTGCTACGGCAGTTATTATAGTATTTAATCAAATCTATAGTTGTTGTCTATCTAGAAACTGAAGAAAACCTAGGATTATAAACTGTTTTAATATAGTTTTCAAATGCAGATGACTCACCAAAGTTCAAAAGGAAGATCTTGAGAAGCGATTAAACGACAAAGAGATTCACGAACTAACTCAGGATTGTAGTCCTAACTACGTACCGTACCGTCAGGGTTGTACTACAGCTGCGTCTGTCTCATAGCCACCCCCGTTTTTCTTTTACAACTCTCAGCATGCCTCTTCAAGTGGCCTGTTCCACCTGAAGATTTCGCAGTTAGTTTGTGTTTACAATATCTACAAACAACATACCTGCTCTGAACGCCGTCTGATGTCTCAAAAATCTACTCGAAATCTTTCCAAACTCATGATGTACTGCGTCTTGATCTTTTCGCCCCGGTGCTTGCCGACGCAGTAGCACTTGTAGAGCCTGAGGATGTGTTGGCACCGAAAAATATGATGAAAGATTGATCGGCTCAAACACACGCAAACACCGGGTTTAAATTGGTTCGTGGTATGCCAATCGATTTGATCTTTCAATCGGCAAGATAAATAGGTGCAAACCGATATAATCTGCTTAAACCAATATAAATGAGCGTCTCATCCAATTAGATGGTACGATCGGCTAGATGAATCTAAACAACTATTACAGTCAATTAGACAATAGATAAAAGTATGTTTTCCTCAAAAAAGACGATGTGCAATAAAATCGGTATGGAAACAAACTTGGGATGACTGGCGTAATTGAAGATGACCAACAATCGACGATGCGCAAATTTATTGATCAAAATCGAATTACAGAGAAGATTCTAAGTTACAAAATCTACTCCTAGTTGACAGAAAGTAAATGAAAAGTAGATGCGAGTTGATTGATTGGTGGTGGGCACATTTTCTTATCACCTCTAGACCTCTTTTATACCCATCGCCCGATCGTATCCTATCACAACACGTTACAAAGCACGATCCGTATCAGCCTTAATTTGGATGGTTTTTTCCTTGAAATCTTTACTATTATCAAATATCTTCAAATCCTTCTAAATCATCCGTCGTTTACTATATGTTGACTTTATCTTGCCGATTTTGACCACACCTGTCATTTTGGTGCAAACAGGATGATACAACTCGTGCAGCTTCTCTAGCTTCATAGGATGCAAGAAGCTCCTCGGGTGAAATCCCGAATCAAAAGCTAGGAATGACGGAAAATCGCCGTGCTCCATAAAGAAAACTGCAATAAATAATTACGCTATTAGTATTTTAATATCATTTAAAATACTAACAAAATAAAAAATTAAATCACAATTATTACCTTGATTTCTTGACAGAAGTCGGAAGCCGAATTTCGAATTTTTAACAAAACTAATTTTAATTTTACCAAATTACCACCAAGAACAAAAGAATTTCCACAAGAGAATGAATAGGACATAATGTAAGATTGCTGGTGTGGAAATGAGATGGGGTAGCCACCTATTTATAGGAAAAAATTCAGGATTTTTTTGAATTTTTTAAGCACCTAACGGCTATTTTTCAAACTAAACGAGCCAAACGTGACGTTTCGCCCGTGAACCGTGTCGTGCCAGCCTAAACACGGTACGAACTCGCAAATCATACTGGTACGACAAAATTAGAGGTGGACTATGCTTACAGTACCATACCGCAGGCCGATCTGTTAGGCACGGCCGTTTGGCCGTCTCCATTGAGCAGGCATGCATGAAGCCGCGCCATTACTGCACGACTTGCATATCGCGCACAGTCTCCAATTGACGAGGTGATGGAACATCGGGCCGTTTCTCCCTGGATCCCACAATCGAAGGAGGCAGCCACCAGGAATCAAGACTGACTCGTTTCTGTTTCGCACTACAATTGGTACTTAATACTATTTTGATTAGGCATTTCCATCTTCAATAGAATGTACTAGACAACCAAACGCGTCGTGACACGATACGGGCGTCGCTCCTCACACGAGCAAATCGAGAAAACGTGCGATTGTCGCTCTCTATAGGAGCAAACTGAGGAAAAACGCGAAAAAGACCTAAAAAGAATTTGTGTTTTCCGCAAAAGGGTTTAAACGTAATGCTAGAAAATAAAAAAGATCTAAATGCAATTTTTTTCTAAAATAAAAGGGATCTGGACATATTTTTTTTCACAAAAAGGACCTATTCGTAATTTTGATTTTCAGTAAAAGGACCCGAACGCAGTGCTTAAAAACGCATAAAGGACCTAGACGTAATATACTTTTTTTAATATAAAAGGACCTAATCGTATTTTTTTTTCAGAAAAGGACCTAATCGTATTTTTTTAAAAAAAGACCCAAACGTGATTTTTTTTCCCGGTTCCGCGAGCCGAGCCGGCTCACCCACCGAATCAAATCAATGAGAGGCAAGGAATCCTTCCTGGATTAAGAAAAGTAGTATATTGACTACTTTTTGTAACCTGTATGCAGCACTGTCACAGCCTGTGTAAATATAGACGGTGTTTCGTCTGTATCATCAGTGTCTCGTCTGACCGTGACCGTGACCAGCATGTGTAGTGTTCAATCACTTATGCGTCGTGTTTTTGTGTGTAGACATGGCGTTGAGCGGATAGCGAGTTAGCGACGGGGGAGGGGGTGGCAGCATACTTGTCAATATCACGTTAAGTTATACCAATTTAGCTCTTGAAATAGTATATTTCGACATTGATATATACCGGTGAACTGTTTTGAGTTATATATATATATATGTTTAATTATATGCATACCAAAATTTCATTAATAATATTACTCGAAATACATAGCAGTACTCTTAAATATAACATATAGTTTAAATAGATGATACTATCAATTTCGTCGGTATGACCAGTATTATCTGGTATCAAAATCGATATGGTCGGTATTGTCTGGTATCGAAGCCAATATTATCAGTATTGACCGTATAATCGATATTAGCCGATATCAAAATTGGTACGATATATAGAACTATTTCGTAGCTGTTTAGACGATGGAATGATATATACCGGCCGTACCAGACCGATAACCCTGGGTCGCAGGCTCGCGGTCTTACGCAAACGCAAATCGCGACAGTAATTGGAACCGAAATCTAGTCTGGAATGCTCGGGAGCTCGGTTAAAACTTCGCACGAGCCGAAACAGCATCCGGCGAAGTGAATAGTGATCAGGCCCAAAGCCACACCACCAACGCCGCGGGCCCGCGGCCGAACGGGCAAGCACCGCCGACGCCGAGCCGGAGGCCACGTCGCCCGCCTCACACGACGCGAACACCCCATTTCCACACCCCGAAACGTCCTGCGTCCGCCCCAAAATCCCAACCTTTTTTTCGCCTCCGCCTCGGCACGCGGCCGCCGGCGCACGCCGTGCAGGTTTCCTCAGGTAAGTCACTCTCTATTCCCCACTCAGCCCACCTCTCAAACCCTACGCTTGCTGTGCCGCACGCACCTCTCCTGCTCCGTCTCGGATCGAGCGCACGCTTCAGCCGGATCTCGATCTCGTGGTAGGGTTCCTCGGCTCACCGGATCGAGCGCGCGGTTTTTACTGCCCGTGCAGGACGCGGAGGAGCGGGGGAGGGAGCGATGGCATCCGAGGAGGACTCGCCGGTGATGAAGACGGTGAAGGGCGCGGTGACGGGGCTGGCCGCCGGAACCATCTGGGGCACCGTCGTCGCCACTTGGTACGACGTGCCCCGGGTGGAGCGCCACGTCGCGCTCCCGGGCCTCATCCGGACGCTCAAGATGTGCGGCAGCTACGGGGTCACTTTCGCCGCCGTTGGAGGGCTCTACATTGGCTTCGAGCAGCTCGTGCAGAGCCAGCGCAAGAAGCGCGACTTCGTCAACGGGGCCATCGGCGCCTTCGTCGCCGGCTCCACCGTCTACGGCTACAGAGGTTATATGATCTCCCCGTATTCAACAGATCACATGTGCCTTGGTCTGTATATTCTTCTGGTCATTGCTAAATGGGTAGTGATAAACTAGGGGTTGTGCTAGTTCCGTGTGTCTAGCGCCTGTAATCCTAGGGTCGATATCGATATGCAGGTATGTGGGTATCAACAGGGATTGTGTTATACTGAACATGATTCAATGGCAGCAGAAAATAAGAGGCACTAGGATTGAGTGATTCATAGCATTTCCTTACCCTCCAAACTCCAAAGATTACCAACATTAAGTTATAGAATGTTTACTACAATCTTAATCACCTTTGAAGCGTAGCGTACCTTTTCTTTTGTGAACGATATTTGGAGAAACACGTGACTCAAATAAGTTTCTCTTGTTTGAGGAACCGCTGCTTATATGTCTGGAGCATTTTGGATTGGCTCATCCTAATTTTGGATGATGGCATAGTTTATGCTCCTACATTGGTTGACTTCTGGTGACTATGCAGTAGGAGTTATTGTGTGGACAGATACGGGTCAAACATATATTTCCAGTATACTTGCTTCGTTTCTGCAAGATGGATTTCCCTGGCTTAGCTATGATCTTATTGAGCTTCATGGCTAAACATATTTATACTAGGAAGGGAGTATAAGCAAATGTTCACCTAGAGAAGTCAATAAGCCATTTAGCCATCTTATGCTAAACTAGACATAATCACCTAACGACCAATTAGACTTATGGAACATGTTTGCAGCATGGGATCGTTACTATTTCTGTCTGTTTATCTTACAAAAATTAAAATAGTATGTTCATTCTACTTATTAGCTGATTTTGAGCTATTTTTAACTCATTTTGAAGTACTTCAAATTGGAACTTCAGTTATCTGAGTTCCTTAACTGCCCGGAACTGTGGATCCACATTCACTGTCATAATTGAGAGCATCAATTTTTTTCATAATGATATTGTTGTTATGTTTATATGTTGGTTAGCTTCCCATTTGGATCTTTTATTGGCTTTTATTTATTTATTGCAACTTGAAGAACACAAGAGGAATTAGTCCAGATCAGGTCCCTGGTTCCCCTGGAGATGAGAAATTCAAACCCATGAATGAACATAATTCTTTCTAAGAGATCCTTAACATGTGTTTGATATTGGATCCAGTGATAAATATTCAGATATGATACTCTTGTAGTGCCCTTGGTCTTGGTTCATACCTGGATAATAGTTCCCTGTGAATCTACTTGCACAGAAGTATACGATCTTAGTATGGTGTTATACTGTTATCACTCATATAGATATTCCAGAAAGTGTCAGCATTATCCTTTTCACTGCATGCAAATCCAATGGTTATGACTTGGGATGGGCTTGGTCATATTTGATCTTGATCATATTTGTAATAATCTACTCTGGGCTTTCAAACTCTTTCGTGTACTCGCGATATTCATGTTTTTCTTCAGTATAGTGATACCAAGACTGATGTCTGTGTTAATCTGGAAAACAACCAATTGGCAGGAAGGAGCATTCAGTCTGCCCTGATTGCTGGTTCTTGCCTGGCATTCACATCCGCTGTGCTGGACATTGGCGGTAACACTACCAGAGTGGACAATGGCAAAGAGTACTATCCGTACACAACCGAGAAGAAGCCCGCCCATTGAATGAAGCTGTGTACTTGTAGCACAAATCCTGCAAACCATCAGCTCGGTGAATTTTGAAGCTGTGCTTTTGTCTATTTTGGTGATGCACTTAGTTCCCTCGCAAATCCCTGGTAACTTGTGCTTGAGGAACCAATACGACTGACTCAGAATAAATATTTGATTTTGCTTTCGCGTGATCGTCGATCACAATAAACGCCTGCGATACACTATACTGCCTTGAATTGTTTGTTTACCCTAGTTTGCCAACCACATACAATGTGAAATGCTGAAGTTTTCGTATTGGTATTATGTGTACGTATGACAATAGGCTGGAAATTTGAGTTGTACATACTTGTATTTGTATAGTTGTATTAGCCTACTATGCCCCTTCGGCTTGAAGCTTGTTCGACCTTCAATGCCGGAAGACTGCAAGATATCGGCACTACGATGGTGCGTGGTATTCGGCTCTATATCGAGGGTTACTAAACTTGTGTGGGTTGTTTAAGTCGCCGATCTCTTAATTTATACATTTAGATGACTAAACCGGATTAACTAGGTCATTAAGGCCATGTTCAATGCAGTGCTTATGGCAGGCGCTTTGGGATATTGATGGTGATTCCTTGCCACGGTGGACAGCTTTGCATGCATAACTGTCATATGCAGAAGAGTGACGCTGGGAGAAGAGTCATATGCTTAAATGAGCTCTTAACCATTTTAAATTAAACAAGCATATGTAAAATAGTTGTTTGCATTAGAGATTGAGACTCTTATATAGATGCTCGGCATTGTTTCTCTTTTTACGCATCTATCTAAGCATTTCTGCGTTGGACATGCCATGCCTAACACCACCGCCGATGCCACCTCAGAACAAATGGTGATATGGATGGACACTTGGATAGCTGGTCTTACCATGAACATGAGACACGATTTTGCACTGAGCCCCCAGGTTTGTCTCTAATCTTTCCCAACTCCATCCTAATCCCATCCCGGTCCATTTGTTCTCTCGACCCCGTTTGCCTGTCTAACCGGCGACTGGGCAAACCGCAGGTTCAGCCCTCAATAGCAACGCAGCCACCGCACTCCCCTGCGCGTCGTTGAGCCTCTTGATTTATCGTTGGCAAGAATTCAAATTTCGTTTTCGGATAAAATATCGTCCGGGACCGGAATCTGAAATTTCGTTCGGTTTGACCGAAATTTCGCCGAAAAAAATTAAATTACTGTAGCATTTTCAAAAAAAAATTCCCCGACCAGTAGTTTAGGTCTTAGGAGGGCCCGAAATCCAAAATTTCAGCAAAATTTCGCTGAAATTTGGATCCTTGATCGTCGCCCTCATCTATTGTTTGATCCGTGTGTGGCTGTAGCGCCGCGATCGAGGCTGGCGCGGTAGCCCTCCATCAGTCCATTGACGTGGGCACCGGCATGATAGAACCTGGTAGAAAGTATATTCCTATTGCTACTTGCTTGCAATGGGAATGAGCTTGATCAGGTACTTGTAATGGGAATCGAAGAAATGAGAATGGATTCTGCTTGTACTTGAATGCAGCAAGTAGTTGCATCTCCATATTTACTTGAACAGTATCAGGTGCAATGGGAATCAACGAAATGAGTGTTAAGTGATGTTTGCAGTTGTACACTATCAGGTGATTATTTGATGATGGCACTTGAACAGTATTAGGTCTTATTTGAGTGTATAATGCTTGAAATGAGATTAAATGTTGCTTGTTATGGGAATCAATGGAATAGTACTAACTGCTTGCAATGAGATTTGCAGACTGATGGCCATACAATTGGTTGCAAAAAAAAAAGCTGCATATGTGTGCACACAGGCAGCAACTCAAGAAATCGTATGCAAACTTTCTAAAATAATATATAATTGAAGCTGATAAGAATTATATACAGGCCATACCAGAATTTAGTATAGATAATCAGTGCATGGGAATCTGACAATAGATCCCATCAAAATAACGGAAGCAGCATTCTGCAGCATGTTCAAAACCACATAGTAAGACAGCATCAGGCAAGCAGAGCGTCGTCCTCCTCCGCCGCGCCGGCGGTAGCTCCTCGTCAGGGTGCAGCTGTAGAGCCGTCGGACTCCTGCACCGCCATTGGGGTGGGGCGGGGGGCCGGATGCGACTGTCCATTTCTCTCGCCCAACCGCCTAGGTTCCAACCCCTAACCCCCATGTCGGTTCGAGAGAAGCAGAAGAGAGAGAAAAGAGATGGATCGGGATGTGATTACTGATTAGGATGGAGCTGGGAAAGATTATAGACAAACCTGGGGGGCTAGGTGAAAATTGAATCTCGCGTGCAGGGGAGGCCACGCTGGCTGTCCACATCACCATTCATTCTGAGGTGGCATCAGCGGTGGTGTAGATGACACACTTCTGGTTTAGTGACCTAAATGTGCAAATTAAGATATAACTAATTTTTAGGGTTTGTTGCTGAATCTTGAATTTACTCTTGAGAGGTTTTTGCTATAAATATAGCCCCATTGTACATGAAAGATCAATCAATAATAAGAAAAGAGTTCAAACTCCCTATATTCTATTTTCATCAATTGTGATTATTTTTGGGTATTCTAGATTGTTTTTTAGATTAATCTACAGTACTTATTATTCAACATGTTATCAGCGCGAAGCTCTCTAAGGTCGAACGGTATGTCACCGGATTCCTTTCAATCCCCTTATTCCGATTAGACTAATATCGTTGATTAGGGTTTAATGTGGATTACCTGTGGGTTTGACATAAGTCGCTGGCCATGGCTGCTGCCTCCCGAGGCTTGGCGCTACGCAACTCGCCACCGCCACCGCATCCTTACATCGTGTCTATAGACACGACTTGGCTTGCGATGGCGGGGCGAGGTCCCATAGGATGTCCAAGATGTAGAGACCTCGCCTGGCTTGAGTCGAAGGACCACGACTGCTCGAGGCTGTAGTTAACGTTGTGCCCGACACATAGCCGTCACCCCCGCCTCTTATGTCGCCTGACGTGTCACTCTGTCTCACACTACGCCCTATGCACTGAAACCGCGCTTCCACAAAAGCGTCGTGGTCCCACTCCCATCGAGTGGCACTATTGCCCCTGTTGAACACCATGAACCACCGTAGCTCGCCAGTCGCATGCGAGTTTGCCACTCCACCACGTCCAAACATGAGCCCGACGTCTGGCCAACGCATTGTTTCACCACCGCCGCCGCATGGCTCATGTGGAGGCATCACTGCCATCTTGTTCCCGTCGAGTCCATTGCTCGATCCACCATACAGAGCCCTACCGCTCCGCGCCTTACGCGCCAGCCACTGCTTAGACAGGATCGACGTCGGATCCACCGCTTGAATTGGGCCCACAACTGCCACCACCACTCACGCCATCCAAATCAGGTATGACGCGAGTAGCAAATGGACTAGCTCTTGTGCGCACGGCCCGTGGCCGAATGGCTTGTGGGACACCGTAGGCTACACGACTCGTTAACTTTTGGCCTAAAGACCAAATTTTGGACAAATCTTGTGGCTGTGGTAATTTTTGCGTTTTGAACCCTGAAGTTTATGGTAATCTTGAGAACTAATTCGTAAATTCTGAAAACTTACAGTAAATCTTAGAAATTGAATTTTTAGGTATATGGTCTTCCATATTTTATTAAACCTTAGACATAGCACACATTAGAAGCTACATATCTCTGGGTTTACCTTTTTCCTATCATATTCACATATTTGTATATGCTGGAATTATTTTGTGTTGTTTGATAATTCTAGAAATTGCTTAATAATTAGCAAAAAATTATGAAAAATGCTAGGAAATTGTAGATAATTATCTACTGAATAGATATTGGCCAAAATTTTATTGATTCAAGAGCGAGTATGCAATATATTTATTTTATCGATTGTAAAATTAAATTTTACAAGAATATAGGATGTGTCGGATATCGCAAAGAGGAAACTTGTTGAGGTTGCCCTGAATGGTGCTAATTACCTATCCTAGGCAATGAATGAAAAAATCAACTTGACAGTGTGATCCCTTGGGAGCTGCTATCACCCCGCCTGAAGCTGGTGCCCCTGTTCTTCTTGAAGCCTACAAGTGTGTGGCTTTGCATTTCCTGAGGCACCATCCCCATGAGGACCTAAAAGCTGAGTATTTTATAGAGGACCCGTTGTCCCTATAGAATTCCCTGAAGGAACGCTATGACCAGCAAAGATCCGCACTGTTGCCAAAAGCACAATACGAATAGACCCTCTTACGCTTCCAGGACTATAAAACTGTGGCAAGATACAACTCCGTCATACACAAGCTTGTCTCAAAAATACGTTCATGTAATTAGAAAGTTATAGATGCTAAAATAATAGACAAGATGTTGTGTATCTTCTACCCCAATATGAGGATACTGTAGCAATAATACCATCATGCCAACTAACAGAAGTACTCTGAGCTTACCTACACTTCGCTAGAAGTAGAAAAGCATGATGAACTCCTGATGAAGAATCATCATATTTTCCCCCATAGAACACAAGCAATGCCCAAATTGCATGCTAATGCTCAGTAGGCTAGCAATAGCTATGGTTACCGAAAAGGCCAAAGGTATCAAGAGGGAAAAAAATGAAAGAATTGTGAAGTACATAAGGGCAAAGGCAAGACCTAAGGGAAAGGTACAGGTCAAGGGTCAGGAAAGTTCCAAAAGCAAGAATCAGCCAACAAGGCTGCTTCCCCTCCTAAACCTTGCTTTATGTGTGGCTGTAACGACCATTGGTCTCGCATCTGTCGCACCCCAAAACATCTAGGAAAGTTCCAGAAGCAAGAATCAACCAACAAGGCTGATTTCCCTCCTAAACCTTGATTTAGGTGTGGCTGTACCAACCATTGGTCTCGCATCTGTCGCACCCCGAAAAATCTAGTAGACCTTTACATGCAATCAATTGGTAGAGTCAAGAAGATCCAGGGGAACAACGCTGAGACACACTTCACCGCTCAACCTGTTGTTGACAAGACATCGAGAATAGTGATGATATGGTTCTTGATCCCATGAAGGAGGACATGATCACCCCTATGGATCAAAATGATCTTCTCGGAGTTGAGCTCAAGGAGTTCCACAAGGACACCCTTGATTTATATGAAGACATGCAGTAGTCCCATAAAATACTCTTTCTTTTGGCTAAATTGATGCCACATTTCCTTGTGAGTTTTCTTATCAGTTTATTTTTTTTATTGATGAACATTGGTTTATGCTCATGAAGAGTAATTATCATTAGGCTGAATAATTGTTATTGTTATTTCTATAATATTATATTCATTCATTCAATGTGTTATGTTTGTTCTATATTTTTTCAATATCTTTTTCGAAGCAATAATTGTTTTAATGCTAAAAGCATACTTTTAATATAGAACATTGTATAATCCAATGGCGAAGGAGAAAATCTGCCTTGTAAATAGTTGCACCACCAATTCAATTCTTAGAGAAACTAAATATTTTCAAACTTTGACTAAGAAAATTGTAAATATTATGATAGTAGTTCTCACTATGTGTACTCGTATAATAATAGCGGATGCTCTCTTGTATCGTGAGTCCAATCGTACTCTATTAAGTTTCAAAGACATCCGTCTGAATGGTTTTCACATATAAACAAATAGTAAGGACGGTACAGAATAACTACTCATGACTAAATTTAACACATGCAATAAACATATTGTTGAGAAACTTCCATCCTTCTCCTCATGATTATACTATACATATATAAAACTTGAATGATATGTTGCGATGAAAACAATACTTAAAAACCTAAAACTCTTTAATATATGGTATGATCGACTCGATCATCCTGGGCTGAATATGATGAGAAAAATCATTAATAATTATGCTAACCATAATATAAAACTACAAACATCTCTAGACCTGAAGATTTCTTACGCCCTATATGTCCTAAAGGGAAGCTCATAACTAGACCCTGTTATCTAAAACTTAGTGAAGAATCGCCGAGTTTCCTAGAGAGAATTAAGGTGATATTTGTGGATCTGTCCGGCCCTTGTCGGGTCCATTAGGTACTTTACGGTACTAATAGATTCTTATACTAGATGGTCCAATGTATCTCTTATTTACTCTAAACCATGCTTTTGCTAAATTAATCGCCCAAATTATTAAACTAAGAGCATCCTTTCTAGATGAAAGGATTAAGTCTATTTGAATGGACAATGCTGGTGAGTTTACCTTAAAAGTATTTGATGATTATTGTATGGCTCTGGGCATTAATGTAGAGCATTTAGTACCTTATGTCCAAACATAAAATGGTCTTCTAGTCATTAATTAAAAGAATAAAACTTATTGCTAGGCCACTCTTGTAGAATTGTAGGCTACCCACCAGTTGTTAGGCTCACACAGTACTACATGCTATTGTGTTAATTCAACTCAAACCAACTACATACTATACCTTTTTCCCTTGCAGTTGGTGCATGGGAAAAAACCAATTATTTTCCATTTGTGAAAATTTTGTTGTGCTGTATACATACCAATTTCACCATTATAGCGTATATCTATAGGCCCTCACTGGAAGTTAGGGATTTATGTAGGTTATGAATCTTCGTTAATTATTAAATATGTTTAGCCTATGATATAGGATATGTATACAACTCGGTACATTGATTATATCTTTGATGAGGATAATTTTTCGGCATTAGGGGGGTGAGAAATACCACACAAAAGAATGTCATGAAATAGATTAGAATATCACCGGCATCCGGTACCTAGACCCACACACTAGAGAATCCGAACTTCAAGTTCGAAGGATAATAAATCTGCAACAAATAGCTAATTGACGAATACTAATAAAAAGGATACCCCAACAGCCCGAAGCGACGAGCCAGCGGCCTCAAGCATATCTCCACCCAACAGCGCCGCCGCCGCCGATCGAATCGCTGCGAGATCGCGCAAGGCATCCGCTCCCGACCGCCAGGGAAGCGAATCCGACCAGACAGCGCTCCCGACCCCTCTTGGCGGGCGGGATCTCCGACTCCAACCAAACCAAGGTGATGAACGCCGAGTGCCGCGTGTCGTCCTCACCGCCTACCGCCACGCACTTCGGATAAGGTCAATCGAGCGACTATACAAGGCGGTGGCTCCTTCCCAAGAAGATCCGTGATCGAGAAGACAAAGCTTCCACCCCATCAACCTACCATGTATAAAGACGAGCGCACGCTCCTCCCGAGGCGGCACCAACGCCACGCACCTCGGACGCCAAGATTCGCAAGGATCACAGAGGGCAAGTACGCTACTTCCCGGAAATACCTAACCTCCCCGACCACCAAGGCTACCAACCCAAAGATGGGCAAGACGGGTGGCGACTCATCCACGGGACGAAGGACCGGAGCTCCTAGCGTAGGTCACCTCGCTTCCTCCTAACTCGATGTAACCCGCCCCTTCCTTCAGATAAAAGGAGGCGGGGCTAAACGATCAGGGGCAACGAGCAAGAACAAGAAAGGAGAGAGCGCTTATCAAACCCATCTCGCTAAGCCATTGGCATTCTCGCTTGTAAAACTTTGTGCGATCATCCGTACCAAGAGTAATACAATACCACCACACACTAATCGGAGTAGGACCTTCACCAACCAAGATACATCTTGGACTCACGAGTCTAACCATTCAGGAGTGGAACGCGCGACCCCTAGACTTACAAATTTACTTGCGGCCCCGAAACGCCGGCGATCCCGCGGATGGGGTATACATGTGGGATAGACGGCGGCCATTCCTCTCGCAGCTACCCTCGCCCAACGAGGACTCGAGAAGGATGCCCCACGTCCAGCTACGACGGTAAACGAGCACTCACGTCCAGCTACGACGGTAAACGAGCACTCACGTCCAGCTACGACGGTAAACGAGCACTCACGCCCGGCTACGACGGTAACGAGCACTCACGTCCGGCTACGACGGTAAACGAGCACTCACGCCCAGCTACGACGGCAGAACGAGCACTCACGCCTAGCTACGACGTTAAACGAGCACTCGGACACCGAACCTCACAGAGGCATCCGGTCGTCCTGCCAACCAAGGCACTCGGACACCGAACCTCACAGAGGCATCCGGTCGTCCTTGCCGACCAAGGCACTGTCTAGCTACGACGTTAAACGAGCACTCGGACACCCGAACCTCACAGAGGCATCCGGTCGTCCCGCCGACCAAGGCACTCGGACACCGAACCTCAGAGGCATCCGGCCGCCCTGCCGACCAAGGCACCGTCTAGCTACGACGTTAAACGAGCACTCGGACACCGAACCTCACAGAGGCATCCGGCCGCCCCGCCGACCAAGGCACTCGGACACCGAACCTCACAGAGGCATCCGGCCGCCCTGCCGACCAAGGCACCGTCTAGCTACGACGTTAAACGAGCACTCGGACACCGAACCTCACAGAGGCATCCGGTCATCCCGCCACCAAGGCACTCGGACATCCGAACCTCACAGAGGCATCCGGTCGTCCTTGCCGACCAAGGCACTGTCTAGCTACGACGTTAAACGAGCACTCGGACACCCGAACCTCACAGAGGCATCCGGTCGTCCCTGCCGACCAAGGCACTCGGACACCGAACCTCACAGAGGCATCCGATCGCCCTTGCCGACCAAGGCACCGTCTAGCTACGACGTTAAACGAGCACTCTGACACCCGAACCTCACAGAGGCATCCGGCCGCCCCGCCACCAAGGCACTCGGACATCCGAACCTCACAGAGGCATCCGGTCGTCCTGCCGACCAAGGCACTCGGACATCCGAACCTCACAGAGGCATCCGGTCGTCCTTGCCGACCAAGGCACTGTCTAGCTACGACGTTAAACGAGCACTCGGACATCCGAACCTCACGAGGCATCCGGCCGCCCTCGCCGACCAAGGCACCGTCTAGCTACGACGTTAAGCGAGCACTCGGACACCCGAACCTCACAGAGGCATCCGGCCGTCCCGCCACCAAGGCACTCGGACATCCGAACCTCACAGAGGCATCCGGTCGTCCCTCGCCACCAAGGCACCGTCTAGCTACGACGTTAAACGGGCACTCGGACACCGAACCTCACAGAGGCGCCCGGTCGTCCCGCCGACCAAGGCACTCGGACATCCGAACCTCACAGAGGCATCCGGCCGCCCTCGCCACCAAGGCACCGCCTAGCTACGACGTTAAACGAGCACTCGGACACCGAACCTCACAGAGGCATCCGGCCGTCCTGCCGACCAAGGCACTCGGACATCCGAACCTCACAGAGGCATCCGGCCGTCCTTGCCGACCAAGGCACCGTCTAGCTACGACGTTAAACGAGCACTCGGACACCGAACCTCACAGAGGCATCCGGTCGCCCCGCCGACCAAGGCACTCGGACATCCGAACTCGACAGAGGCATCCGGCCGCCTCGTCGACCAAGGCACCGCCCACAACGATTAAAATTAAAGCAAACTCATCGCAAAGACATTCTCATAAAGAAAAGAAAATTTCATTATAGGCCAACAGCTCAAGCTTTACACAACTTTACACGATGCCGAGCAGATACAAGAGTGGCCACGCCGCTGCGGCAGACTCTACCCACGCCTAGAACCTATCAAACATCCGTGCGGCATCGGTGGCACCGACGGCATCTTTGGTAGGCCCTTGCTCGGTCGACGGACAGCCGCCACGGCCGCTGGCAACACGCCGATGCCTCTGCTGCCGTTCGGCGACATCGACGCGGCCGCACTAACCACGGTCGGCGCCTTGCGCCATCGCCCGAAGGGCCCCCTTACCACCTCGAGCCTCGGGCGGCCTCGGCAAGGCGTCAACGAAGCGGCGTCGCGGCTGCGGCTTCTTCCTCCACGAGCTCGGCCATCGCTGGTCGAACTCAGCCCAAAGCTCGCCAGAGGATCTTCTTCTTCTACCGTGACGCCATCGCGAAGCTAAAGACTAGAGGATGTCTCAAGCCATTTGAAAGAACAAAGAAAAAGCTCTCGCCCCTTCAAGCAAGCTACGCGCGAGATATATATCCGGACGAAGGAGGCTAAGCGTCTCGAGTAAATGCGGTGCCGAAAAACGAAGCATCCTTCACCGTAAACCCGAGGCGATCAAGAAGACGAGCAGCGCGCGCGCCAAACTACGCCGCATGCGCAACGAGGCAAGTAAAGCCCCGGCGGTTCAAATGCCCCGGCCAAACTCGGGACACCGCCGGATCCAACGAAGCACACCGACGGAAATCGCTTAACGGATCGGCCGGACCGACCTACCAGCCCGCCACCACTTTCGTCCAGTTCAACCCCAACCGAATCGCCAAATCGCTTGGGAGTTCGGGGCTACCGACGAATACTAATAAAAAGGATACCCCAACAGCCCGGCGACGAGAGCCGCCTCAAGCATATCTCCACCCCAACAGGCGCGCGCCGCCGCCGACCGAATCGCTGCGAGATCGCAAGAAGGCATCCGCTCCCGACCGGCCAGGGGAAGCGAATCCGACCAGACAGCGCTCCCGACCCCCTCTTGGCGGGGCGGGATCTCCCGACTCCAACCAAACCAAGGTGATGAACGCCGAGTGCCTTGGTCGGCAGGACGACCGGATGCCTCTGTGAGGTTCGGGTGTCCGAGTGCTCGTTTAACGTCGTAGCTAGACAGTGCCTTGGTCGGCAAGGACGACCGGATGCCTCTGTGAGGTTCTGGTGTCCGAGTGCCTTGGTCGGCAGGACGACCGGATGCCTCTGTGAGGTTCGGGTGTCCGAGTGCTCGTTTAACGTCGTAGCTAGACAGTGCCTTGGTCGGCAAGGACGACCGGATGCCTCTGTGAGGTTCGGATGTCCGAGTGCCTTGGTCGGCCGGATGACCGGATGCCTCTGTGAGGTTCGGGTGTCCGAGTGCTCGTTTAACGTCGTAGCTAGACAGTGCCTTGGTCGGCAAGGACGACCGGATGCCTCTGTGAGGTTCGGATGTCCGAGTGCCTTGGTCGGCAGGACGACCGGATGCCTCTGTGAGGTTCGGGTGTCCGAGTGCTCGTTTAACGTCGTAGCTAGACAGTGCCTTGGTCGGCAAGGACGACCGGATGCCTCTGTGAGGTTCGGGTGTCCGAGTGCCTTGGTCGGCAGGACGACCGGATGCCTTTGTGAGGTTCGGGTGTCCGAGTGCTCGTTTAACGTCGTAGCTAGACAGTGCCTTGGTCGGCAGGGACGACCGGATGCCTCTGTGAGGTTCGGATGTCCGAGTGCCTTGGTCGGCAGGACGACCGGATGCCTCGTGAGGTTCGGTGTCCGAGTGCTCGCTTAACGTCGTAGCTAGACGTGAGTGCTCGTTACCGCCGAGCCGGACGTGAGTGCTCGTTTACCGTCGTGGCGGACGTGAGTGCTCGTTTACCGTCGTGGCTGGACGTGAGTGCTATGATGGTCTGGGAGTCCACCATCGCCTGTAGGTCACCAAAAGTTCGATTCGTTGCACATTTTTGATAGTTCTTCCGATGCGACTAACGGAGTGTCCACATTTTTGCAAAGACTTGCGGGCTCGCCGGCGTCAGTCGAGCTCTGCGCAGCCCGGCGATCGATGGGCGGTGCGGCGGAGGAGTGCAATGGTCGCGCTTGAGTCGCGCCTAGCCCAGAGGCCCCGGGCATTAGGCGGTCGGAGGCGGTGGTGATCCGCCAAGGATTTGAAGAGCCCAAAGGCCCTTCATGATGAGCGCCTAGGAGCCGAGGCTTTGAGGGCGAAAGTGGCGAATCGAGTCCTCCCCGATGGAGGTCATCGAGGCCAAGGATGCCGCCGTTGCCGCGGAGGGGATCGCGCAGACGCAGTAACACGCGTCCGCGACCGAGCGGAACAAGGCTCGGGGGCCGCCCGAGTTCGCCCGAGCGGCGATCGCTCGAAGGAGGTGGCCGAGTCAAGACTTCATACGAGGCGTCAAGTCGGAAGCCGCAATCGACCAACTCCGCGCCGTAAGTGTCTCAATTCTTCAATTAAGTTTGGGGTGCGACCCACGTGGCGAACTTATCCAAAATCTCCGCATCGCAGAGGCGCAGAAGAATCTGGGCGTCGCCGTGGAGGCGCAGAGAACGGCTTCGACGCCCGCGACGTGGCGATCGTGGCCCGGGACGAGGCCCGGGCGGCGTTGAAGGTTGCTGAGGACGGTCGGGCCGAGATGAGCGCCGAGCTGGAGGCCCTCCGCAAGGCCGGTCGGAGGTCTGCGACCGCATCCTTGAGCCGGGCAGCCCGAGTGCCCTTGCCCGCTGCCGCCCGAGTGCGGATCAGAAGAGGCGGTGGTCACCGCGCTGCGCTGGAGCTTCATCGGCGCCGATCAACACCATCTCGACTACGACGCAGATCGACCTCGCGGTGGTGGGGAGCGGCGTAGCTGGGAACCGGATCGACGAGGAGATCGATCGGTTCGAGCTCTTGGTTGAGCCGCACGCCCGGGAGATCGCCAGCCGCATCCCGCCGCAGCCGCCTCCAGAAGCCGAGGCGACCAACTCTCCGCCGCCACCGATCGCCCGCCAAGAAGAATAGAAAAGTTAGCTTTATCCTTCTTAGATTGTAAAGACCGTTATTTAAACAATCTTGAAATTATCAAGTCCCGTAATCGTCCCTCGTCCTTTTTCGTATTTAGGATGAGCGTTTGGCGACCATAGCCCTAAGGACCGCAGGGCCACTTATGCGTGGAGGTCGGGTTGTTTTGGGAGGAGCGAGGTGGATTGGAGACTTGGCTATGCACGTGGTTAGGCGCACTTGTGAGGGATAGGAGTGTTCTAGACCGCCAGGATCTTTCCACTCGGGCACTTCCTTCTTCCGCAAAGTGCTACTTAGCAACCATAGCCGGGCGAGGCCGTAACACTTGGGTTGAGAGGGTTACCGCCGGGATGGACCTCATGACCGGTCGGTCACGTACCCTCATAAGCGCGTGGGATAGGCGAGTTCGTGCGGGAGGAGTGTTCCTCGCCGACCCAAAGGTCACTCCACTCGGTACTTCCTTCTTCCGCAAGTGTTAGCAACCATAGCCGGGCGAGGTCAGAGCACTTGGGTCAAAGGAGTTACCGCTCGGGAAGGACCTTGTGGTCGGTTGGGTCATCAACCCGCGCAAGTGCCGACCAGGAGCAGCCTGAACGGGGGCGCCGAAAGGCAGCCCAGTGTCGCTGCGGCGACTGTGTGCTCGGAAGGAAGAAGGTAAAGAGCATGCTAGGAAGAGGAAAAGAGTTTAGGGATAGAATCGCCTTAACTTTTCAATGTTCCAGGCATTAGGGAGGATGCGACCATCGGCGTCCTTGAGTCGGAAGGTGCCAGGTCGGAGAACTTCCACGACGGTGAAAGGACCCTCCAGTGGTCGCCACTTGTGCTTATCTTTGGTTGTCGGACCGACGCAGAACCAAGTCGCCAAATACCAAGGATCGATCCTCGAACTTGGCGGGTGTGGTAGCGGTGCGGGCTTGTTGATATCCGCCGACCGCAGACGGCCACGCGTCGGCGCCTCGTCGAGCCGGGTCGATGGCGTCTTGTTGCGAGGCGAGCCCCGAGCCTCATCGGCTTGCAATCTCGGGAGCCGTATTCGTGTCGATGGGCAAAACGGCGGCACCAACACCATAAAGAAGGGTGTGAACCCGGCCGCCGGTCGGCGTGGTCCGCAGACTCAGAGGACGGAGGCGGCTCGGCTACCCAAATACCGCGAAATGCTTGAGCCGATCGAAGATCCGCGGCTTGAGTCCTTGAAGGATCATGCCGTTAGTGCGCTCGACCGGCCGTTAGTCCGCGGATGGGCTATCGCGCCCAATCGACACGGATGTTGAAGTCGCCACGAACTCGAGAAATTCCTTCCCGTGAAGCGTGTTCCGTTGTCGGTGATGATGGAGTTTGGGACTCCAAACCTAAAAACGATGTCGCGGAAGAAGATGGCCGCTTGTACCGGCGTGGCGCCACGACCGGCTTGGCCTCTATCCACTTGGTGAACTTATCTACCGCGACGGCAGTGGGTGAAGCCCGGCGCTTTCGAAGGCCCGACCAAATCGAGTCCCAGACGGCAAAGGCCACGTGATGGGGATCGCTCAGTAAAGCTTAATTTGGCGGATCGTCTGCCGAGCAAAGAATCGCATCCTTCGCAGTGCGCACGATATGCTCGGCGTCGACACGCGGTTGGCAAGAGAAACCTTGTCGAAAGGCCTTTCCCACAAGAGATCGGGTCTTTGCGTGGTGACCGCAGACTACCATTGTGTATGTCGCCCAAAGAAATTGTTTTCCTTGGTCGGTCAAGATACATTTTTGGAGGACCCGGAGGGACTCCTTTGTAGAGGTCCAGGCCGATCAGACGAAGGATTTTGCCGCCGGGCGAGGCGCCGCCTCGGTCGGGTCGGGAAGTGACCCGTCCGTCAAGCGGTCGATGTAGGGCCTCCTCGATCGGACTCAAGTGCTAGCACACCGCGGCGATCCGGCCAAGTCTCACGCCGACCGCAGCGTCGGTCGGGCGACCGTGGCCGATTGGTCGGTGGCCGCCACCGCCGAGTCCACCGACAATGCCGCAGGAGGTCGGAGACGAAGATCCCGGCGGGACGGGCTCTGCCGGAGGCAAGATTGGCGGTGATCGGCCTCGCCATTGTAGCGTCGGTAGCTATGGTGAAGCTCGAAACCCTTGAACCGCTCCTCGAGCCGGCGACTTCTCGACAATGCTGCGGCCATGCGGCGTCTCGGGCCCGCACCTTCATGACTTGGTCGACGACAAGCTTGGAGTCCCCGTGGACGAGCCGGCGGCACCGAGGTCGGCAGCGATCCGAGACCGTTGACGAGCCTCGTGCTCGGCAATGTTGTTGGTCGCGTCAAGAGCAACCTAATGGCGATTGAAGCTCTGTTCCGAGTGGGAGATGATGGCGACTCCGCGCCGCGCCATTCTTGGTGTAAGACCCGTCAAGTACATTGTCCAAGACGGGTCTTCGACCACCGGTGGTGCTCAGGCTTGGTCCACTCGGCGGCGAAGTCGGCGAGCTCGCGACTTGATCGCCGTCCAGGGACGATATTATGCCATAGCCGCTAAGCTCGAGCGCCCATTTGGCTATCCTTCACGAGGCATCGCGATTGTGGATGATCTCGCCTAGTGGGGACGTGGTCACCACGGTGATGGCGTCTTCGATCAAGTAGTGAACGAGTTTCCTCTTTGCGATGAGCACGCGCAGAGTAACTTCGCACTGTGGGTACCGAGTCTTGGACTCGGAAAGTACCTCATCGATGAAGTAGACCGCCGTTGTACCTTGAGCTCACGGCCTTCTTCCGCCGCTCCACCACGAGGGCCGCACGACGACTTGGGTAGTGGCAACGATGTAGAGGAGCGGCGGTTCACCGGTGCCGGGCGATCAGATCGGAGGCGAGGACAGAAGGCCTTCAAGCGGGTGAGGGCCTCCGAGCCTCGGTGTCCAACCAAGCGGTCGGATTTCTTGAGCGACCTGTAGAGCGGCATTCCGCGTTCGCCGAGGCGAGACACGAAACGGCTCAAAGCCGCCAGGCATCCGGTCAGCCTCTGGACCCCTTTGAGGTTGCTGACCGGGCCCATCCTTGCGATCGCCGAGATCTTCTCCTGATTGGCCTCGATGCCTCGCTCAGAGACGATGAAGCCTAAGAGCTTTCCTTTGGGGACCCCAAGACGCACTTGGTTGAGCTTTATGCGAAACCGTCGAAGGTTCGCGAAAGTCTCTTCTAGGTCGGCGATAAGGTCGTCAGCCTTCCTGGTCTTTACGACAATATCGTCGACATACGCCTCAACGTTGCGGCCGATCTGGTCATTGAAGCACGTTTGCATATATCGCTGGTATGTAGCGCGCGTTCTTCAGCCGAAGGGCATTGTGACATAGCGAACGAGCCGAACGGAGTGATGAAGGAAGTCGCGGTGGTCGGACTCCTTTAGCGTAATCGGTGGTAGCCCGAGTAGGCATCCGAAGGAAAGAGACTCGCACCCGCCGTGGAGTCGATGACTTGGTCGATGCGAGGTAAGGAATGGGTCCTTGGGACATGCTTTGTTGAGACTCGTATAGTCAACACACATTCTCCATTGCCCGTTCTTCTTTTTACAAGTCTGTGGTTGGCTAGCCACTCGTGGTGGCGCACCTCTTTACGAACCCCCGCCAAGAGTTTGGCGATCTCCTCCCTATAACCTGCGCCTTTCCTCGTCGGCGGCGCGGCGTTGGGCGGCCGGCTTTGAGCCCGGTCGGACGCTCAAGGAGTGCTCGGCGACCTCCTTTGAATGCCCGGCATGTCGGAGGACCTCCATGCGAAGACATCTTTGTTAGTGCGGAGGAAGTCGACGAGCGCGCTTCCTATTTGGCGGGAGCGTGGCTCGACCAAGACGGTCTTGGTCGGATCACGAGGATCGACCGTGACCTCCTTCGTGTCCTCGGCGGTTGAAGGATCCGCCCCGACGGTTGGATTGAGGGACGGACTCGCGGCTTCCTCCCGAGCTTGTTGAGTTCCGCAGAGGCAACGACCGCCGAGGCGAGCTCGCACCGCCCGCTCGCGATTGAAGGCAGTGGAAAGACGATGCCGCGGTAATGACTCCATGCGGTCGGGCATCTTGACTTGAGGTAGGCGTGGCGGGGATCGCCATGAACTTGGCGTAGCATGGCCTCCCAGATGGCGTGGTAGGCGCCGGGAAATCCACGACCTCGAAGGTGAGGGTCTCGGTGCGGAAGTTTCCGGCTCTCGAAGGTGACGGGCGGTCGACCGCCGAGCGGATGGGCTTGTCGGCGGGATGACGCCATGGAAAGGTGCCTTGCTTGGCCGGAGGCTTGAGCGCGGGACCCCATAGCGTCGAACGCCTCAACGTAGAGGATGTTAAGGCCGCTGCCCGCCCATCGGCACCTTCGAGGCGCCGTTCGACGACGGGTGACCACGGCCGGTACCTCCCGGTGTGGGACGAGATCGGGTGATCGGTCCGATCAAAGGTGATCGAACTCCGACCACCGAAGATATTGGGGACGCCCGCGCGACGGTGTGGACCTCGCGATAGCGAGCTTGAGTCGACGCTTGTCGGCGTAGCAAGCCGTCCTCCGAAGATCATGAGGCGCCGTCGGGCTCGGGAACTCGTCGTCGCCTTCTTCTCCGCCGTTCGCGGGGCGCGGCGGGCTTCTTTCCTTTGCCGCGGCGTGGTGGGGACGCTAGAGAGATAGCGCCCAGACTTCGCAGATCCGGATTTGTGCTTGACGGAGAACCCATGGTTCGGGCATGGGCCGTCCATCAATTCTCGGTGGTGGGCGGCGGTCGCCGCTGCCGCTTTGCTGGCGAGGCGGTCGACCGTGGCGACCACTTGGGTCTCACGGATCTGCTTCCGCCGCCTGTTTGTCGGCGGTCGGGAGGAGACCAGTTTGGACGCCGGCTCTCGCTGGGCCTTTCTCCTTCGAAAATAGCCCCTACGGCCTCCTCGCCGAGGCGTGGTTGGTGGCGATGTCGAGAGCTCCTTGGTGGTCCGGGGCTTGAGGCACCCCACTTGTGCACCAAGGCCTTGCGGGAGGTGCCAGATGAAGGCTCCACGACATCGGCGTCGGAGATGTCGGGGAGCTCGTTGGCGGGAAAACCTCCGGATGTAGTCCCGGAGAGTCTCCCCGGGCTGCTGCTTGCAGCCTTTCAGGTCCCAGGAGTTACCAGGGCGCTTATAAGTGCCCTGGAAGTTACCGACGAAGAGATTCTTCAAGTCAGCCCAGTTCCTGACAGTTTTTGGCGGCAGGTACTCGAGCCAGGCTCGAGCCGAGTCCGCGAGGTAGATGGGGAGGTACTGGATGATGAAGAGATCATCTGTCGCTCCCCCAGCCCGGCATGCGAGCCGGTAATCTTCGAGCCAGACACCTGGGTTGGTGGCCCCGGTGTACTTGGCAATGTTGGTAGGCGCCCGTCCTCACCGGCCTACCGCCACGTACCCTCGGATAAGGTCAATCAGAGCGACTATACAAGGGCAGGTGGCTCCTTCCCAAGAAGATCCGTGATTGTAGAAGACAAAGCTTCCGGCCCCATCAACCGACCACGTCAAAGACGAGCGCGACGCTCCTCCCGAGGCGGCACCAACGCCACGCACCTCGACGTCGGATTCGCAAGGATCACAGAGGGCAAGCACGCTACTTCCCGGAAATACCTAACCTCCCCGACCACCAAGGCTACCAACCCAAAGCATGGGCAAGGCGGGTGGCGATCATCCACGGGACGAAGGACCGGAGCTCCTAGCGTAGGTCACCTCGCTTTCCTCCTAACTCGATGTAACTGCCCTTCCTTCAGTATAAAAGGAGGCGGGGCTAAACGATCGAGGGGCAACGAGCAAGAACAAGAAAGGAGAGAGCGCTATCAAACCCATCTCGCTAAGCCATTGGCATTCTCGCTTGTAAAACTTTGTGCAGTCATCTGTACCAAGAGTAATACAATACCACCACACACGAACTGGAGTAGGGACCTTCAGCCCGAACCAGTATACATCTTGGACTCACGAGTCTAACCATTCAGGGAGTGGAACGCACGACCCCCTAGACTTACAAATTTACTTGCCGGCGCTCCCGAAAACGCCGACACTAATAATCTGTCAGATGCCTTTGTAAGACCAAGGATGCCGACTAGAGGGGGGTGAATAGGCGGCTTTAAAATTTTCTTTTATGATTAATTAAAATCTCGTTTAAGTGCCCTAATGTCAAAACCTAAATGATAATAGATGCGTAAACGATAAACTAAGGTTTTGACAATTAAAACTTGAGTCAACTAGGCTCATTAAGTGCACTAGCTAATTATGTCTCTAACAAGAATATACAATCCTAAAGACAATCTAGCAATTTAATTCTAGGAATGTAAATTGCAACAATATAAATAAGAATTGCAAGCAAACACAAAGAGACACACTGATGTTTTACCGTGGTGTTCTGAGACTTGCCGGTTTCCCCTAATCCACGTTGAGGTAAGCTCAAACGAATTGGACCGGCTCCTCGAATTAAGCCAACCACCTCGATTCCGCTAGCGGTAGCTCTTTCCTCCTCCGGGTAGGTGAGCTCCGGCCTTCACAACTTTGCCGGACCTTCTCACAATCTTCTTGAGAAGGTCACCGCGCACGACACCTCCACACACCGTCTAGGTGTCGGCAAACACCAAGAGTAACAAGTCAAGCCCTCTAGCTTGAGCTCCACCAAGTACAACACATGTACAATGGTGATCACCGAGTGCAACACATGCACAAGGCTTCCCTCAAGTGCAACACATGCACAAGAGGCTCTCAATCCACTCCTAATTGCAACACATGCAGAGTTCACTCTTATCTCAAAAACCAAATTGGAGAGTGCAACACATGCACAACTCAACCACAAAGGGCAATGAACTCCAAAATCATAGCAACCACCAAATGCTAGCCCCTAAGGCTTCTTATATAGCATTCACAAGAAAACTAGCCGTTGAGGGTAAATTGGGCAAAAATGCCCAAAAAACCCGGTCATACCGCCCTATGGCCGGTATGACCGACCTCTGGTCCAATGGACCCTAAAAATTGCCCTTCGGCCAAAATACCTCTTCTATGGAATTTTCAGGCCAAAGTACTCCCGGTCATACCGCCCCCTCTGCCACCAAAACGCTTATAACTTTTTACTCTGAACTCCGATTTAGGTGATCTTAGACTCTATGCGAAGCTTATCACGAGGGCTACAATCTACCCATTTTCAAGATTTAAGAAACCATAGATATTTTTAAATATAACAAAAACAAATACTCTAATATAGTCATTCAAGTCTAAAATCTGATTTCTCAAAATCTTTCACAAAGACTTGATCAAGAGCGTGACTATAATCTAGAGAGAGTCAATAAGACCAAATATTGAGCCATGTGATGATCAACTCATTATCAAAACAATTTTTCAAAACACATTTGCAAATTCTAATCACATACTCCAATATCAAATGCATGAACACTAATATTTTGCAAAACACATTTGCAAATATAAATCTTGCAAACAAGAGCAACCAAGATCATATATTTAAGCCATGTGATGATCAATACATGATCAAACCAATTTGCAAACACATTTGCAAACCCTATTCACATGCTCCAAGATAAGATTCAACTAAATCATATTTTGCAAAAACTCATTTTGCAAACACAAAGCATAAACCTATCTTAGCCTTTGTGATAATCAACACATATCAAGTCACAAGCTAAGACTCCGATGCATGAGCTCTCTATTTGCAACACATGCAAATATCTAGCTTCATACAAACAACGACTTAAACCAACTTGCATAAGCTATCTCTCTTTTGCAACACATGCAAATTCATAGTTCTATGCAAAAACCAAATAAAAATTCAATAAGAAGCAAGCATCAGCTCCTTTATTTGCAACACATGCAAATACTTAGCTCATGCAAGAACCAACCAAGAGAGTACGCTAAAGTGAACCGGATTGAGTTCATCAACACATGATGAAGCTCAAGCTATAAGACTCGACCCCTCTTAATAGTACAACACCTAACTAGCAACCCAGTCTCCATCCAAACACCGAGACCGGTAAAATACTAGAAACACATTCTTAGCCCTAGCTAGTTATATATTTGCCTCTCGCAACCACTTGGAGCTTTTATGATGACCGATCATCTTCTCTCCAAGTCGAAATCTTTATCTTGTTCATCAACTCATGATAAACTCCCATTGTCTTAGCTTCAGGATCCTCTCTTGATACTCATCAACACATGATGACGTACTTGTCCCGTTTATCTATTTCATCCTTAGACTTAACCTATTTCAAACTTATTGAAAGTGTTAGTCCAAAACGCATGATTGTCTCAATCATCAATGCACCCCATTAACATATAATGGATGCTCCCAAGATCTTTTGATCTTTTCTTTTGATGATTGATCACAATCCAAAGACAATTGATTGAAAGATTAATTGTATCTTGAGTATACTAATGCAACTAATGATTCATATACTCAAGAACTTTCAATTGCCCTAGGATCAACAATGTGAACCATCAACACATGATTAGTTCTTTGTTGATTGAATGGCAACCGAACACAATTTAAATTGAATTTAAATTGTCATGAGTATATATTAACTACACAAGTTTCATATACTCATTTCGATGGAATCTAAAATTAATGATCCAATTTATATGGAGTAGTGGAAAGGGATCAATACTCTTGAGACCATTAATTATAGAAAAAACTCCATTAAGTGTGTGCATACAAATAATTGAACTTGAATCAATATGCATATATTCAATTTTTGATTGCTTTGGAGTTTATCCTATATTGTCATGAGTATACTACAACTACACAAGTTAAATATACTCAAGGAATTGTTTCAAAGTAATGATCCTTGATATAGAAAGATGAATTAGATCAATACTATTGAAATATAAGGTAAAGTATGAACTCCCCCTAAATATGTGGATTCATATATATATGAAGTCGGAAACAAAATGCACATCTTAAGGCTAAAACAATGGTGGAGTACACCCTTTATCTTGAATCCAAAGAATGTATCTAGAAATAATAAAGTTGCATTGAATACATACCTTTTGGATTTCTATTTTTCTTTTTCATGAGACTATTCAAAAATATACTCAATAAACACGTTAGTCTCACATTTAGATTTATCAATAAAATCATAACATATTTGGCATCAAATAATGCAACAGTATATATACTATGTGTTATTGAATGCATACCTTTGATGATTTTCTTCATTTCATCCAAAAGAGACTAATAAGAGTTAAGCTCAAAAAAAGAGTTAGGGCCTGTTTGGTTCATAGCCAAACTTTGCCACGCCTCAAGTTAGGCAAGTTTGACTGAGTTAGGCCTCCGTTTGGTTCATAGCCACACCTGTGGCAAGATTTCTTCTTGCCATTCAGGTCCCACGTGTCATTGACTCAAAAAAGTGTGGCAAAATTCATTTTCCTAGCCAAAGTGTGGCTTCAATTTTGATAACCTAACCTTAGGCAAGTTTGGCAAAAAAACTATGGCTAAACATGGCAATCTTATTATATGAACCAAACAGGCCCTTAGTCTCATAAAAGGATTTGTCATTAATTAACAATTGAGACTAATCAATATTATAATTATCAAAAGAGTTAGTCTTAATATTAGATTTGTCATTAACATCAAAACCAAACTAATGGAGCTTGAACTTTCAGCCTCTACTGATCATAAGGGAGTGACAAAATCTCTAATACCTACAATAAACACACTGGAGAGAGTGGAAATACTAAATGGATATGGAATCCACTCTTACCCCTAATCAAAAGAAGAGGGAGAGACCTCCGACGCACACAACTCAATTCCATGAAGATGTCCGCAGAAACAAAGAATCGAACAAGAAAAATCACTCCTCAAGACTGTAGAAGAATCTCAAACTGACATTGAGAAAATCCCTAAAGCAAGTCATCCTAAGGATGGGAAATCGGAACACCCGGACTCCATCTTTTTGGGAAATCATGAAAAGTTGGAAGAAATTAATGAAAAAATATCCATAAATTATATAGATTCGGGAGATTTGTATAAAAAAACTACAATTGTTGACATATATTTTGCTTAAAAAATTGTTAAAACTCTTGATCTGGATCTAGAACTAAAGTCCATGGCAGAGTACCAAAAGTACTCATATTAGGTCAAATGGAAATAAGCAAATTGAGGCAGAATTGCACTCGGTTAATAAAAGAAAAATATTCAGTCCTATTGCCCGAACACCTCCTAAAGTGTTCCTTGTAGGATCCAAATGGGTTTTCTTCTAGAAGAGAAATGAGAATAACTAGGTGGTGAGATACAAAGCGAGACTTATAGCACAAGGGTTCAAGCAGAGACCCAGCATCGATTCCGATATCTGATATCAATGGCAGCTATCATGTGCTTATCAATGCAGCTGATAGATGTAGTGATCTCATATTTATATGGGCCACTGGATATGGAAATTTATATGAGTCCCTGAAGGAGTTAAAATTACGTATCCTAATAAAACCAATTGCAACATGTATAACGTCAAATTGTAGAGGTCGATGTATTGGTTAAAATAATCAGGGAGAATATGGTATAATCGACTTAGTGAATTCCTCCTGAAGAAGGGTTACTCCAATAATAATGATTGTCCCTGTGTTCATGAAGAAATCCTAAAATGAATTATGTATCATCTCAGTTTACGACGATAATCTGAATATCATCAAAACCACAAAGGACATAAAGGAATCTATTTCTTACCCTATGATGGAGTTTGAGATGAAAAATTTAGGCAAAACCAAATATTGCTTAGGCCTGCAGCTAGAATATTTTTCTGATGAATTTTTTTTGCACCAGTCTACTTATGCCAAGAAGGTATTGCAAAAATTTAATATGGATAACTCTCATCTTTAAAAACTCTATGATAGTCAGATCCCTTGATATGGATAAGACCTATTTAGACCAAGGATGAAAAATAAGGAAGTCTTAGAACTTGAAGTTACGTATTTAAGCACTATAGGGGCACTTATATATCTTGTGAATTACACCAGACCTGATATTGCATTCACAGTAAATTTATTAGCTAGACAGAATGCAGCTCAAACCAGAAGGCTTTGGCTAAGATATGTGATTAGCCATATCTAGAAGTCATGTGACATTAACCTCGTTGATACTCCCACAATTATCTATGAAGATAATGCTGATTGTATTGCACAAATACAAATAGGTTATTTTAATAGCAATATCATGAAGCATATTGCCCATAAACTTTTCGATCCATATGAATTCCAGAAGAATGGTGAGGTAAAATCCTGCAAACTAAGTCATGTGAAAATCTAAATGATTTATTCACTTTGCAAAGATTCAGTTTCCAAAGATATGTTCATTGGCATTAGAACGAGACAACTTATAGAGGTGTAGAGTCCAGGGGGAGTAAATCTCTAAATCATAACCCTTAGTATGATCCCGATGATGCTACTCTAATCTAGAAGATTGTAAGTTGCACTATTTTTTCCTTGGTGAGTTTTAATAAGTTTTCTCACGTTAAGGTTTTTAACAAGCAACAAGTGTAATACAATTGTGAATGTAATGCACTCTTTTCTCCGTCGCTTTTTCCCTTTCCTCCATCGCTTTTTCCCAAGTGGATTTTTAAGAGGAGTTTTTAATGAGGCATATGCATTGCGTGGTGTTCACCCAAAGAGAAGTGTTAAGATATAACTAACTTCTAAGGTTTATGGGTGAATTCTGAATTTACCCACGAGGGATTTTAACCATAAATATAGCTCTATTGTACACGAGAGATCAATCAATAATACGAAAAGATTTTAGATTCTCTATATCCTATATGATAGGTGTTTCCATGTTTTTTTTTACAGCTGTATAAATATTAAAGCATGAATGAAAGGTAGATGATGATTACTTACCCATTCGCTTACTTTAAGATTTATACAACTTGTATTGAGAGGAAAATGTATCACTCCTCATCCTATATTCATCTATCGTAATTATTCTTCGGATATTCTCACTTGTTCTTGGTATTAATCTATGATGACTACCTATTATTCAACATCGGTAACCTAAATGAACTATCCACACAAGTTCAGTGACAATGCAATTTACTCCATAAATTGTAAAGCGTCCGTTGAGACAAATTACACCGGAGAAACTGGACCGACCATGCCCTCCACTCGCCTGCGTGTTCGTGGATGCAAGAGGTCCCCTAAGAAACTGGACCTGGATGCAAAAGGGTCCATTGCTCGATAAAATCAACAGGATAAAAGGTGAATCATTCGTTTAGTTCAAATTTCTGGTCAACCCACGGTACATTGGTAATCCCGACCAGAAACGAGCCTCTCAAACAACCTTAAGAGTACGATATAGATTTCCACTCAACAACAAAAATCTGTAACTTTTTATAGCTCTGCGCCAACGTGGTCTAACAAATTAGCATAGCCAGTTTACAGAGTTAAATAAAACCAAAAGGACGAACTGGGCATTGACTCACTCAACAGTACAGGTGAAGGCTTAGCCATTTATCTCATCAGTAGCCTATCACTGGCACAACAATTATCTTCACTTTCGTTATTATTATTGAACCCATCCTAGGAACCCCACCATAAATAAATAAAAATCACTATGCCACCATGTGGACGTGACAATCCTATGGGGGTAAAAACTCAAATCACCCTAGAAGCCCAAAATTGTTGGCAAAAACAACTATTCTGGATGCTGTTTCTCTAAGATTTCTGCCTTGATTTCTGCTTCTTCAACTCCAATGACGTCCCTAATCCTACAGGAGTGTTGGACTTGGAGGATGGCCCGTTGGCATCCTTGGCTTCTGTTGTAGTGCCGTTTGGGGTAGGCCCGTTCGACTGCTGCCCTTCAGATTCAGTTGTTTGAGTGCTTGCAGTGGCAGAAGTATCAGTAGCGGAAGCAGCCGACTTGATAAGGTTGAGAATTTGAGCTAGTTCATGCGCACTATTTGCAGCAGGTCCATTACGCACGTTAACACCTCTGGCGGCAGCTTTTTTCCGAGCTTCTGCAGTTGCTCGAGCAGCTCGATCGTCAACTCCTCTTACACGAGGAACACCTTCCCCAACTACAGCAGCATTAAGAGATCTGTTGACATTCGCCGATCCATCACCAGATTGGATCGCAGCTGCCTTCATTGCTTTTATAAATCCAGGATTTGCCTGTCAAATCGAAAGGTAAGGATTAGATGCCATCAAGAACCAAGTACAAACTACAAAGATAGATATTTAAATGTAGTAGAAAAGTACTTCATCAGCATTGCTATTCGCTCCAAAGACAAAAGGATAGCAATATCGCATTGCCTTTTGACATGAGCAAGTACGCAAGTACTAAAATTCGTATACAAAAATAGCAAAATAAAATAACAGTAGGAACGCAAACTGGATCAAACAGTAATGTGTCCAAAAATGCATGGATCATATACAGTAATGGGAAGAATACAAAGCATTTTGAGGGGTATAGGCTGCATCATGTGAGAGCCAGAGTTAAAATAAGATAATGCAAACTCTCAGTCCCAAAACTGGTTTGCATTCTCATATTTTAAAGGCAATTCTCATTAGATTCATCCCCTTGAGAGGTATAAGCTAATTAAAATTATCTACCTTCTATCTCTGGCGTATGGCTATCCTGGCATTTGAGTAGGATGAAGTTCCAAGGCCATACTAGCAAGACTTGCAAATTGCAACTAACAAACTTACCTTCAAAAAATCAATAGCAGCAGCAGATGGGTTAGTTCCCTGGACTTTTTGCTTCTGGGCATTAACCTGTACAAAGAAAAAAAAACTTTTTTGATGTACAATGAAAAATAATTTGGCATGCTAGGAAGTGAAAGCCGGAAAATGTATGCCAAGCAGCAGGGAGGACACAGTTTTTCTACATTTCTTATGGAAAGATTTTGCATTGCATTTATTACTTCTTATATTAGGAAATGTACAAGAATCTTGGGACCAATAGAGAATCAACCCTACTAAATTCATAATTTATTCCAAACTACGTAATAAATATTAACAATCTATTGTTATTCCAATGATAAATATGCTACATATTCCATTGTATTGTATTATTCTGAAAAGTTGATGCTAATCAACAATACCATATTACCATTTGAACATATACCTGCTCCTCTCTCATCTTAAATGTATTCAACCAATTTTCTGAATCTTTTGTCCGTGAATCATCACCCCCTAATTGTTTCACCAGTATAGAATAAGTCTTCTTTTCATGCTGCCATCAAAAGTTCACACATAAGTTCAATATTTCGAATGTTGTTTTCACAAATCATGTTTCATCAGAACTAACCTGAATTGAAAGCTTGTATGCACCCATACAACTGAATGCAATGGCAAGAGCATGATAGCATACTGCTGTTTGAATATGATCTTGGCCTAGAAGCCGCTCATTCTTCGTAAGTGCTTCTTGAAGATACCTAAGAGCAGTTTTCATATTGTTGGCATCCTGGTACATCATTGCAACATTTATAAGAGTTGCTGCAACATCCGGATGATCAGGACCTGATGCTAAACTTAGCAAAAGCAGTGTGCGGGACATGTGCCGCAGCGCGAGTTCAGTTTGATTGAGACCATGATAGAACAAAGCCATGTTACCGTAGCTGAAAAGGAAAGGAACACATAAGGCCAAAAAAAGATAGTAAAAGTATTGATTGCCAATATCAAAGAGAAAAAAAATATATTATGTGCTGTTAAACGAATATTATAAACACAACATTAAGGAACACATCCAAATCCATGTTAGAATATAACAAGCTGAACACTGTTCAACTGATTGTATTGTTCTGAATTTTGGATAAAGAAAATACCAGTAACTCAGCAGCAAATTGTACAAAACCCATAAACGATTATAACAATGTACTGTGCTTCTAGAGCCACCAGAATGTCCATAGTTACATTTTCTACAATATTTAATTGCTTTTCAGTTGATATCTACACAGTTGCTTTACACATTTTGTATAAATAATGGGATTCAGAATTGACTGTAATTTTTTGCAACAGGATATTAGTGCATGGATAAAGTGAGTTAAATTTATAATTTCTTCAATTGTAAGGACAGCATCAAAATTTTATAGCACAAATAAAATTAAACAAAGTACATGCCTGTGGGCTGTATCAGGATGATCTAGGCCAAGGCATCGCTCATTTATGATAAGTTCTCTATGTTGCTGCACAATTGCTCCTGCCATATCACCAGCATGGTACAGAACCATAGCGAGGTACCTTTAGCCAAAATAAAACAAATAAAAAAGAGCGGGGTTTCAATTCGAATAAAGCATGCACATAATAACAAAAATAAATTGTGGAAAATGCCAAACATCTGAACTCTTCTACGTCAATCTTCAATATGCCATAGAAATTCACAATAGAACATGTGAAAGAACATTATATTTCTGTTGTATTGATTCACTTATCAATTTATGTAAGAAACGTTTAAAACAGTAAAATAATGGACGGTATATAGCATATAGCATGATCTACACAATTCTGGAAATGTAGTGTAAAATATCCAACAAGGAGGTTCAGGATCTCAGCACATGCATCTACCTCATGAACACAAACACTAGTAAAATAATCCTGTATCAAGAAGTTAACGTGTTACCGGCAACAGTTCGCAGCATCCTTGTGCATGGGACCAGTGATCTGCAATTTCAATGGTCAGAGGTAAATGTCAGAAGTTGTGAAGATGTCATGCAAGATATCTGTGCTGTGTAACTGTCAAAGTAGCGAAAAAGCTCAGAAAATAGTGCATAAAGATAGCTGTGTTGTGTACCTGTTGAAGTAGTGAAAAAGCTTCAGAAAATAGTGCATAGGCCTCATTCAGTGTTCCCTGAAATGCATGAATCAAATTGTGTAAAATCCATAAGTGAAAATAACTGAACAGAATATTAAGCAAGTCTACAGATCAGTTCATTAAAAAATTCAGTTGAAAAATTGGACAAGTCGGCAACAAGATTATATCGGAAATATATACCTCAGCCATCCTGATTTTCCCTGCTTCCATAAGATTCCTTGCATCAGTACATATAGGAACAGAGTGCTTTACAACTGGCTGGAGATTCAAGATATCTGAAGGTTGGAATGGAGATGTAGCATCCAGATCGTATTTGCGGGCAGCAATTGTTATTCCTACCTGTTACATGCAGAAAATGCAACAAATGACCCAATTTACTGCATGTATACCACCCTGACATTACAATGATAATTTTGAAAGGCATTCTATACTATGGAGAACATGTATTCTACATGCAGGTAAACAATTCACAACAATGCACAAGACAGTCTCCTTACAGCCCGAACTACTACGAAATTTCTCTCTCAATGAATACCAAACAAATCATCATCTCATAAATATAAGTATCGCGTAGGGCTGAACAAAGCTAACCTTTTGGCAAAGATTGCGGAGAACCGCAACTCTTTTAGCCCCAAGCCTTGCATCATCTGGCACTTCAAACTAAATAAATTACGTTCATTAGTGATAGTGTTCAAATAGAAAACTGAAGAACTGAAAGAAGCTGCAACCGTCAGTACCTGATATTTATGTTTTGCAAACTCCTTAATGTTGTCCCAAATTCCATCAGATGTTTGATGGGAATATGTTGATAGACCCTTTCTTGAAGAAGATGCATGGCTCGATTTCTGGCCCTTAGTAGATTTATGATTTTGCGTATTTTCATGACCCTAACAAATTGAATATTTAAAAGACAATATTCATTAAATAAAGTTATAATACCAGTTAACACATACAAACGGTGATTACAGGGTCCACATACAAAAGCTATGGATCTACTGACGATAGCTCAAGTTCAACAGTGGACTTCAAAGTCCATTTGAATACCATGAGATTGCTTATGCTTCGAATAGCATACCTTCTGGGTTTTCGACTGCATACTACCAACGCAATCTTTTGTGGAAGCAACTAAAACTTTGCCAACAAAACAATTCAAGAAATGAGCAATAGCTGGTCCAATATCATGATCTGGGCTTTGCCTCAGTATTTCCTGGAATTGGAAAAACAATGGTTAACAAACATACCCTTACAAACTGGGCTAAACATGGCAACACAGGAAAGCTATGCATTTTGAGTTCTATATGACAGAAGAAGTTTCATGTGAATACTTGTCTTATAATATAATGATGGGAACTGTGAGCCTAACCACAAAGGGGGTCTCACAATGACGTGTCTTGCATTAACATTGCATATAAATAATATTGATTGGTGCTCCAGGAGCTATGTTCATTCCTAGTAAGATAGACACAAAGTATACACATTCCGATATTTGATCAAATTGGCAACACAAACATTCATAGATGACCATGAGAAAACAATGTCATGCAACTAGCCAGACAAGAATTCCAATGTCACAAAAATAAACAGCTGCAGTTAGCATAAACAAGATAGATACATCACCTTGACAGCATGCTTTGCAGACCTAACAATTATCTCAGCAGAAAACAAGTCCCATAAATGTGGTAAATGTTTGATCATGTCTGCAACCTGAGAAAGGAATAATATTATGAACACAATAAAAGCAACACATTGTTTTCACTTCAGCTGGATCAGTTCAGAGACTCACTTTGCCCAGATACCTAACATTTATTCCATTGCTATGCATCACATCGGTTAATGTTTGACCATCCATAGGAGAGACATCAAGGGAGCAAAGATCCTGAACAAACTTTGGGATCACTGTATCTAGAAGATATGAACCAGCCTTTTTAACCAATGCTTCGTCTGCTGCAATCTCCTAAGAATAGGGAATAGTATAATATAATGTTATTAAATCGGGATAAGAATATTAAACAAAGAGTAGTTCTAAAACTAACCTCTGGACGACCAGCAAGCTTGTACTCTGTAAAGACATTTGGATTGAAAAGGATTTCAGCATTTGAGTTGTTATGTTCAGCAAGTCCAGGAGCAGAGCTTTCATCAGGCGTATCCTGAAAACAAATTAGGTTAATGCAACTGCAAACCGAGGGAAGATTTAATGTCACTGAATAACATGGCAACATTTTTTGGCTACATGACAGCCAGGGGAGGTGCAGATCATTGGAACTTCACTAGTAGATTAGGCCCTAATAATTAACTTACGTGATTAAGAACTGTACAAGTGCACATTGTTTCATCTATATATGTAGGGCCTGATCAAGCATTTCTTCCTCATAGCTGGCCTCTGACGCACTGTCTGTGGCTCAATGAAGCATGCATGTGCGCCAAACTCAAGTTGTCATCCATTCATCATAATGATTTGTATTCTATTGCTTTTCTGACATAATTTTTTTTTTCCTAGGAGAACTTCTATTTTGTGTTCATATCAATAGCTTAAAGGGTCTATATGATGTCAGGATGGTATCATATTCATGTCCAAATCCAGGCTCCGCCCCTGATGACAGGAGTGGCTTATTCAACGCCTTTTCTGTTTTGGAGTGAAAACTAATTTCCAGTTACTTATTTAAAATTGCATGCTTCTGAACAAACATAGCAAATCTTCTCTACACAAAAGTAGAATGACAGTGGGAACACATTCAACACCAACCATAGCGTCAGAAATGCTTGCAGATTGGTCATTTGATTCTCTCAGAGCATCTGCAACTTTCTGCATAGGGTGTTGCTTTACGGATTCGGCCTGCCAAAATAAAGATATTACAATCATATACCAGTGAAACACAGAATCAAACTATGTTGTCAGCTGACCTCAACAAATGATGCTACAAGTTCAGGCCTCAAGACACAGAAGCGGTGCTGTAGTCCAATGAAGTTAGAATCTCGAGGAGTCACTCTCATCAGATCCAAAATATAATGCCTACAGAGAAGAAAAAAAGCCAGATAACTGTGTTAAATAAACTGGTAGGACCAGATTAATGCACTTTACTTTAAAGGAACAAGGATAGCACGAAAGTCACGAGTCTCAACAAAAATAAGGAAAACAACATTTGAGATTTTTGAGAGCTCAAGCATGTGATAATGAAATTAGGATCAGCTCAGAATGCACTATTAGTGCACCAATTGCAGTGTATTTCATCAATCACACCGCAAAGTAAACAAACCACAATGTTTAACTTAAAAATAAGAACTACCTGTCATCACTTCCTACAATTCCCTTGCATTCGACTGTAGCAGCTAATTTTACAGGATTGCCAGAACCATCCAAAACCACATGCTCCTTCACATGGAGCCTCTTTGCAGCCTCAACAACCTAAAAAAGCAGACCTTACTTTAGAGTTTTAACGAAGATAATGTCATGAAACAAGAAAAAAATACAAAAAAAAAGGGCGACCATCATATGGCAAATAATAAATACTGTGCTGTATGACAAGGCAGAGAGGTTATTCATTGCCACCAAGGAAGAATAAAGTACGATCAATGAACCTTTCTAGTATTTGCTTTAATTCCATAATGACCTTCGACTAAGCCTGTAAATGAGCTAAGCTCGAGCAAGCCTGCCCTCCCAGGCTCGAGGTCGGTAAAAGCTCGAGCCGAGCTCGAGTTGGGGTCCGAGCCTAGACCTAGGCTCAAGCTCGGCTCGGTCCAAGCTCGGTAACAATAAACAATTCAATATGCACTATTTTTCAACAATAAAAAAATGCTCAAGCTCAAGCTCGGCTCGAGTAAGCTCGGTAAGAGTTAATATATAGTAATATTTAACAAGTAATTTGTAAATTTACCAAGCTCGCGAGCTATTCGAGCTTGGCTTGGTGAAGCTCGCAAGCTGAGGATCTAGCTCGTTTGGAGCTCGAATAGAGCCAGAGCGAGCCGAGCTCGAGCAGCTCGTGAGCCTCGAGCTTTTTTTACAACCCTACCTTCGACAGATAATCAAGGCACCAAGCAAACAGTACACATTACATAAATATGCTCTTCGACAAAGAATCCAGTGTGCACTAGTCAAGCAACCATACATATTAAATAAATATGCTTCACAAAACCCAATATATAAGGAAAACTAGGCAGAAATAGTAATCAAGCGGCTAGGTCATACGTCATTATCCATCAGCATCTCAGGTCAATCAACAATCAACACCAAAGGAAATACCCGAAAACTTGGAACAGTGAAAATAGCATTTCAGCTAGCAATACTTAAGCATAGCATGCAATTTTAGCATTGCTGCTGGTAATATCAATAAAACAGCCAGCCTCCTATCATTAATCATTATACTAAGCAAGTAAACCTTAATTAACCTAACAAGTAGAACATTTTAACAACCAACCTGATAGCACTAGCAAATTCTTGTCTGAATTGGACAAGATGTCCAGGGGTCACGCAACAGCACAAATAGTCCACTACTAAAGAAGATAAGAAGTTTTGAAAGTTCATACAGCAGACAAAATAGGCCAATCTTGTAAAACAATGTTTTGGAGACAAGAAGAAAAATGTTAACTGACCTTTGAATGGAATGATTCGTTCCAAGATATCTTCTTGCCATTATCGACAGAACCATACAGAAGGGAATCAGACTTGTCTCCTTGAAGTATACCAGGTATGATACTCTACAATTTGAATATAATTGCATAAAGAACATTAATAAAAACATAGCAAAACATTTGCATCATTAAAACCAATCCAAAGAAAAAAGTTGGTTCAAATAAGGATGCACATGAGCAAAATACAGATGCAATTATTTTTGAAGGAGCACAGTAATAGAGAGATTGTTGCACTTAAGATGTTTTGAGAAAATAGGGATGCACTGGAATAGCACAAAAGCATGATGCAAGCAGAAAACATATCTAGAAATGCTATAAAACAGTAAATATTTTCTGGACATACCTGAGCTACAACCCTGTGACCTCTGTAATCAATTATGGCCATGGCAAGATTGTAAAGCCCAGGAATATCAGCTTCTTGGTAAGCCTTTGTTCCTTTTAAGTCATTGTTAGCAGAAGCATAGGTCGCCTGCTCACTGTCTGCTATTTGTGCATCTGCAGCTGCATCAGAACTACTGTCCAAAACACCGCTAGGCACTTCAGTTTTTGAATTTGCTCCTCCACCGGAATCTGCATGACTCCTATCTGGCTTAGCCCCGATATCTGGGGTGACTTTCGCACTTCTACTGGACCCATTTTGACAGTCTCGCTTGTGCTCCTTTGAAATTTGTTCATAGTCAGAGTCAGCAGCAAAACTAAAGAAAATATTGTTGTGGACATACCTGAAATATATAAGAGCAGAGGTAAGCATCTCAAAATGGAAATGACAACCTTGCACATCATTCACTTCAAGGAAGACATATTAATTAAGGATATCTTTATAAACAGGTGACTTATATAAAATTACATGGTGCACTTATATAAAATTACATGGGGCAAAACCTTAACTAGGTGCTATCATGCTGGCGTCCACCTTACAGCCAAGGCGTCGCTTAGGTGGAGTATGATGTCGAAAAAGGGTTGGGGCAGGCGTTGAGGGAGAGAGAAAACTTACCACCAGCCTCCACCATCCCATACCCGCCAGCTCCGAAACCAAGGAATGGAGGACGAAGGCCGGATCAGGAGTTGATGAAGCCGAGAGAGAGTAGGGAAGTTGTCGATGCCGGAGGAGACACTGGATTCGGTGGATCCGGCGGCGGCGGCGCCCTTAGGGCTTGGCGACAATCCGGTGGTAGACGGTGGCAAGGATAGCCATAGGCGGTAGGACGTAGAGGAGGCCGGGGCGGTGGATGGCGACGATGGAGGCCGCGGATCTGGCAGATCGAGGCAGCGGCGTTAGGCTCGGTGCCGGTGTGGATTTGGGCGGCGGCGGCACAAGTGAGTGGGAAAGGTAGAGAGGGGAGCTGAAGGAAGCCACCAGCGGCGAGAGAGGCCGCCGAACGCGGCGGATCTGAGCGGGTGGCGCCATCTATTGGGAAGAAGAGAACGAGAGAAAGAGAGCGGCGGCCAAGAGGTTGTGAGAGAGAGGTATGGTTATAAGGGGAGAGGAGGCGGGCTGACCGACTGCCAAAATGGGCCAGAGGTGAAAATGGGCCAACCTGGTTGAGAAAGGATCTTCTGCGGTTAAACTCTATATATGCAATACCATGTGTGATGTGTGTATGGCATCACCTCACCGCGCGCCCATTCAATCACAGTTTGGATGTGCTAGATTTGAGAGGAATCAGGACCACATGGATGAGTATTTTGCAAATAATCCCTCAGATCATATACGAGTGAACTCACAAGCTCAGGTCTTTTTAAATAAAAAGCAAGCAAATCTCATCCAATGGTTCACATGTGATGTGGCTCGCAACTCGCAAGACAGCACCCGGATATGAGTTTGCACTAGATGAACCCCCCCCCCCCCCGGGTTTATATGTACACATTGCTAACAAGTTTGCAGTAACAATTCAAAATAGGTACCACTCTTTTCAAACTTGACTCTTGTCTAATTTAAATAAATCAATCTCTCTGAAACACTGTTTTTTCCATGTCTTGATTGGAGAGGGGAACCATGGGAACATGGGAAAGTTCAGGAGACTGAAGCCATTGCATTGCAGCCTTGCCTCCACAAGGTTTCCAAGATCACCAACTTTAACTTTAACAAAGAAAACTCCCAAGAGCTTTGGATTTAAATCCAGACTGAAAAGTATGAATAGCCATACACATATATACCCTTGTTGCTTCAATACCACTTCATATCAAGCAGTCTAACATCAAAGCAGAAAAAAGGAATAAAAGTCCCATCAGGATAAATTCGGTAACAGTATGATATCTAAGGCTTACTTACATATGAAAACACTCTGGATCAGTTGGATTAATTGGAGGAATACATCTATTGATGACACCAACTGCCCCTTTTACCGCAGCATCAACAAAATCGCATGTCACTTTATAGAGTGCCCTGCCACGCAATATCCTACAATAGGCATAAATAATACATCACTGTAGTTATAAAGTAACAATCCAGAAGTGTGATGGTAAATAAGAACCTTTCTTGAGGACTGCTATGAGGAAACTCTTGGCAGGATTGTAATTCCTCATTCCAGTCCCTCTGCATGCCAATCAATTCGGTACCATATGACAAAACAACAGAATCTTCAGCCCTGGCTGCATCCCTTTCATACTCTGTTATACATAAAAATAATGTGGAGTGCATCAAGGTTACTACAGCACGCATTAATGAACATATCAATATCAAGATGTTATTGACATAAAAAAAATAAGGGCGAGAAGTTCCGAGGCCAAGCTCAGCTGCTCGCATTTTGGAGGTGCACTAAATAATATGGCGAGCATGGGAATGTACTTAGGAAGTTACCTGGAACAGGATAAGCTCCCAACCAAGAAGACACTGGGAGCAAGGCCTGAACATTCTCGAAAGGATGGGCTGATGCTTTGCGGTCCAAAACTTCGCGAAAACCTTCAAAAGATTTGTCAAATTGTCACTATAGAAACATAGATTGGTACTACAATGCATTACAGAATACAAATAACACTCTTAAGAGTAATGAAAAACCTTTCTTAAACTTGGTGCTAATTTTTTGTAGCAAACCAACTAAAGTGCTGGCCTCGTGAGCTTGTTTTGAAGGTCTTGGATCCAAAATACTTCCATTGCTAGCGTTCACATAAAAAGATTTGGAACTTCCTGTGATGCAGTACTTGTTTCCTTCTAATGTCACAACATCAATATAAATGAGATCACCATGTAGCCTGAGGAAACCATCAACAAGTGTTAATTCCGCAAAAATCCAAATAGCGGGTGACAACGTTATAGATAATGTTACCAGTGTTTTGGGCCCTAACCCTATAACACATATATAATCATTAAGAGCAGATCCTCACTGTGTGAAGTATAAACAAAAAAAAAAGTAACACTTCAATTCAAAGTTAACCAAAATTGCAACATCCAAGCTTAATAATAACAGCAATTTGGAGCATTTGGAGCATAACCCAATAAATATATGCAAAGAAATATAATCCAAGATAGAAGGAAGAAGTTAACCAAAGACACAGCATGGTTAACCAAGCTTAAGTAAAATAATGACAGACAATAGGGATGATAAATATTTTTATTGAATCTACGAAACTTTTAAGGAGGTGCATATGGTACTGGTACATACAACTTTTAGGTGCAAAAAGGTTTTAAAACTTTTTTTATCCCTTAACATTCTCCCCACTCTTTGCCAGTACCACTTATAGGATGATCACTGGATGGCTGGAAAAGTATGTGTAAAGTGCATAAATTACACACACATGCACCATAGTCATACTCAATTTTAAAGACAAAATCCAATTGTATTCTTCCCAGTGTTCTAAAAAAGGTAACCTACTTGATCAATCACCCCCACCGTTAGAAACTATACAGCCCAAACAACCGATTATATAGGAATCGAGAATGCACGTATTTCTTGTATGAGGCTGTTTTTTCAAAAAATGATTCTTTCATAGGTATCAAAAAATAATAAGATGGAAAACATAATCAGAAGTGTTACCTCCTATAGCTTGGCGGAGGATTAAACGAAGAAAAAATAATGCTGTCCACACATTTGATGTCTGTTGGTGCAGATGCCAACAAATTAGTGAGAGCACAAGTAGAGTCCTCCATGAAATTTAAACCATCAAGCTCCTGAATAGCAGTTTTCCCAGCATCTACTTGGCAGACGAAAGAGGCAAATAAGATTTACACAAATGACAGATTGTATTGAAACTTGCATGCAAATCATTGTACTTCTCAGTAACACTGCAGGTGGTGTTCTTACTAATATAGAATGTTATCAGCAAACCTACGTATCAAATGAGAAAGAAAATCAACATGGTATTGAAAGTACCTGCATTTTTTCCCTGTGCAGACTCTTGCTGCAAAGCTAGGGATGTGGATAGTGAGACATGAAGACTAGAGAGAGATAGTAATTCCCTGACACGGCGGAGATGTGACCTAATAGACCTCTCATCATATATTGCTGAAAATTCATTTTTTTCAGCTCCACTGCATCAAATTCTCAAAGGAACAATAAGAAAGAAGAATCCATAAAATGTTTATAACACATACCAGCAACCATCTCCAATGAACAGCCACCGGAAGCTATATCTGCAACCTCAGAAATTTCATTGTAGTCCTCTAACTGATGAGTTGAACCATCTTTACTATGCATTATCAAATCGTAGCATGTGTAGAAACAAGTTTCAGGAGCATCCAAGAGGAATTGTTTGACATCGATGACAGAATCTCCAGGGCTTAGCTGTAAGTATATCATAATATGAATCACAAAAACCTAATAAAAACCTAGAAATAAAGACAGCACGATTTTTTACACTTACCTGCAGCTCTATCTTTTCACCTGATTGCGTCTTAACAGAAACTGGGTAGAGATGAAGCTCTCCTGCTTAAGATAAGAGGATTTCCTTGTTAAAGAAGTTGTATATCCAGAAAAAAGAAATACCATTAAGAAAACATATAAACGCATACAAAGTCCTCACAAGTCCATCAAATGAAGATGTGTAACCCAATGAAGATGTTATAAAAAAAATCGCATGCTGATGACAAGCTAACTAGAATGCATATGCATAAAATGCTACCGGCCAATTGCAATTGAAGATAGATGGGCACGCCCAATTTCAGTTCAAAGAAGTTGTTCCTATTCAGCTATATAATTTTTCTCACAAGTCAGTGTGATTATGGTTCTAAAAGAACTTGACCAGAAAATTCTGCGTGCATTACACAAATACCGGAGACAAGTTTCATGTAATTCTTAATGTATATCCAGCATCACTAATGTAAGCAAACAGTTAATAATAACAACAGCATACAACATGCTATTCATTCAGCGTAGAAAATTATACTCATCTAGCCTCACTCTAAATTACTTCATCAGTAAAATTACTTGTGCCAGTTGTATCGTTGTAAAACCCAAGATTACCAAGATTACAACGCAACCAGTGATTTCCAAAAAGGGCTGCGCCTTATTGAATTGATGTACCGCAGGGCACCTTTCTAGTGGTACGAAACAAATACAGTATCTCTATGAACATAAGCGAGCGGTTGTTCTCACCTTCAGCTGGCTTCTTTTCAGCCTGCGCAGCCATAGCCGCATCCCCCTCCTCCTCAACACCCGCCGCACCGCCCTCAACGACAGCAGGTTCGCTCACTTCCCCGTTCACGGGCTTGGCCTCCTCGACTCCATCAGTCACCGGCATCTCCGGCTCCGCCGAGACGGCCTGCCTCGCGCCCTGCGCCTTACCCTTGTTCCTCCCACCCTTCGACTTCCCCGCCATATTCCTGCCCAGGCCAAAAAAGCAGCACCACCAAATCTAATCAGCCGAACCACCGCGACAACCCACAACACAGCAAAACACTACGATCCCCCAACCCCACCTCCCCACCCCAATAAACCCCGACCAAACCAAGCACCACACGAGCGCACGATCTGAATCGGAATCAAAACCCTAAACCCTCGCCCAATCGATCCCGAGCTCAGTGAGGCACACTCGAATGAGATGGATTCGGCTGGATTAGACACGGAGTACGAGATTAAGGGGGTTGGATTGGGGGAGGGAGAGGGACCTGCCGGCCGCCTGCGGCGCGGAAGCTTCGCGGCTCCCGGGAGAGGAGAGGAGGCGAGAGGCGGCGGTAGGCGGAGACGAGACGGGAATGATTGGCTTTGGAGGCGAGGGGCTGTATGGGTAAAATGGAGGAGGTCGCTGCCTTCACCGGCCGCTCCGTTTTATATGGGCGAGCGGCTCTCCTAATCCCCCGTGGTCGCTGGCTCGCTGCGCTCTGCCGCTGGCCTCTGGGTAAGGCGTTCTCTTTGTTTCCTTTTTCCAATTTTTGTTTTTTTACAACCCGTTGCGTTGCGCACGCACGGGCACGGCGGTGATATTTTCTGCGTTTGGTGTGCTGTGATGGCTTTAGGGGTAGTTTGGGTAGCCACCACGGTGTGGGGTTAGGGTTTTAGGCGGCTCTAAGCCTCGGGCTAACGCTGGCTAATGATCGATTAGCCCCTTAAGATATCTGACAATAGGAATCGTATCCCTTGCCATGCCATTGGCAATGGTGGAGAAGAACGGTGTTGTGATATTAGCACAACCCGAGTCATCCGATTTTAGAAGAATGGCGTGGATGAATCACTACAAGACATGTAAAGTAACTGGTAAAGGACATGCACAATCTTTCTGAACATTGATTTTCACCGAAGTAATTGCTACAGTACTCTACGGTTCCTGCTTTCACTTCACTATTATCCCCCGCTACCATGGCGTGGCAGAGATATGCTTCCCTAACGATAGCGATAGTCCAGCTCTTATGTGTTAGGGTTTGTAATATAGTGGCTTGAATGTAAACAAAGTGTATTTTGTTCACGTCTCAGTTACATTAAACTAATACAAAGAATAAATAAAAAGAGATAATTTATAGTATACCACTCTAAAAGTTGGTAACCAACGAAATATCACTTTGATAGATGTATGCGTATTTTTGTGATTATTGTAATTGCAACATATATACTAGCCATATTGTAAACCACAAATTGTCCCTTCCCGTGTAGGATCAAGGATCAAGAGAGGGAAGTGTTTAGGAGACACTATTTTCACTGCACCGGTGTACGTGTATTCTTTTTTGATTACTTCAACTAGACAAAATCAACCCCACCTTATAAGTTAGTCCCCTCCTACCTAGACTAGAAATATGATACTAAACTTCACACATTCCACCATGCATGAGTGGACCTTTGGAATTTTCTAAGATTTATGAAGAATATTAATTTGGTTAAAGACCATAAACTCCAACACACTCCAAAGATTTTTCTTCAGAAAATACTCACACAATACAGTTCCCATTATTTTCCCCTTTTAAAATCATTTTGCGCCCTTTGACCCGCACAAAAAGACGTATTTGCCCCGCGCTTAACTGTATGGCACTTGCATTATTATGATAAGTATTGCCTTAGTATCTACCATTCTACTAGATTTAGCGTGCCCTCGGCTTCCTTGACTTTGGAACCTATGGTGGTAGAAAACTAATCAACTTATGTGTGTTTTAAGTATGTGTTATGTCCTAAATTGTTAGAATCCTAGTGTTGCAATGTATGTTTTCTTGTTCACCATGTTTCTTTCCATCCTACTTCTTTGTTTTGCTATTAGGTGATTCTTTCAAGACACGTTGTTTTTAGCATATACCATGTGTGAATATGTCATTGTATATTTCAATCATGCGCTTGCTAGCTGCTTCTGCCAAGTATCTTCTATCTTGTGTTCGGACAGTCTGGTAAAGGCTACACTAAGATTTCTTGTGTTCGGACGGTCTCGTAAAGGCTATACCAAGATAACTTATATTGATCACAAGATAGGGCATTACCTGAATGGTGCCTCACGGTCATGAGTCAAGGGATCACGATCAGGCCGAATAATTTGCCATCACACAATAGAGCAATTGGTTGGGATTAGGCTTAGTTAACAGCTCTATAAAAATACTAGCTAAACGACCATACATTGCTACGAATAAAAAAATCATGTTACCTAGCACATCAAGCTACCATTGTCAAGCTTAGTGAAAGTGCATCTAGGCACTTATGTTATTTTGGTGATAAATGACAAACGCACATAATGACAATCTATGCAATTAAGTAAATGCTTAACTTAGTGCTTAACAAATGACAAACCTCTAATATGATTATATTGCTATGAGACTAACATGTTATTGCCTAGTTGAGTATCAGTCTCATCTTTTAGAGGAAAATCAAGTGGGATGGTTAAGCAAAGATAAGGTATGCAATTTTGGTATCTCTTCTATATTTGTTATTGCATTCCTTTTGAGCAAATGCATAGTGAACTCCAAGTAGCATGTTGATTATATATGAACATTGGTTCATGCCATATTTATTTGTGCATATATATTCATTTGAGTTCATTATGTGCTTTGTTTTTTAGTATGCATGTATTAACTAGAGTTAAACATCATATTGCTATAGATTGACTTGATGCATGCATGTTTTAGTTGTATATCTTCTCATGCAATTCTCTTAGTGAAGTTTAATCTAGTGTTGGATCACATATTTACTCTTATTCCAAATATTATTTGCACATGTACAATCGTGTATATTCTATCATGTGTTTCATTTAAGTAAAGACTGTGATCCTTGCCATGATTTAATTGATTCATCATATTGGCAATTATCTCTCTAGTGCATATAGATCAATTACATATTCATCATGATGTACTTAGTAGAGAACATTTCTTATGTCAAGTGTTTCCATTTATGTTGTGCTTCTTTATATGAAACACTTGTTGTAATCAATTGTTCACAAATATCAACTTGTTTATATCTATTGAGCTTTTGGGACTAATGTCGATCATAAGTGGATTGGAAAGACTTAGGTCCCATATGTGTATGATGACCAAGGTATCTTGGAGGATGATCGTTAAGCCGAGGTCAACAAGACGGCGGTGTCACCAAGAGTTGAGGACTAAGTCAAGATCGACTTGGCGTGGAGATCGTCAGAGAGGATGATCAAGTCAAGGTTGATAGGACGAGAGTCTCATGAGGTGAATCGAGTCGAGTTGGACAAGGCAAAGATGTCATCAATTATATGGTGAAAGTCTTCATGCATCGACATTAAGAAAGAAGACGGCAAGTAACTATTTCTAGACTTATATTATCTTTGATTTAATTTGAGTCTAAGGATTGCCGTACTATTAAGAGGGATGTGATGTCGAATGACTTTTAGATGTGTCAAGTGCTCAAGTGATCCATCCTTGTGAAACTTAGAAAGAGAGTGGTGTTGGTGGTGCCGGAAAGTGAGAGTTGTAGGTCTCCCTTGGATTCCTTGTAAAATCTGTATTTATCCTTTGAGATTTGGGTAGTGAAACCTTGTTAGTTGTGTAGCCCTTGTTCTTAGCTTTCGGTAGAGTCCAAAATCACAGAAATCGGAGTCCGGAGTCAAAAGTTATGCTCGTTTTGTCGGGCCGCTTTCGGTCTTGTTCGGACAATCCGGAGTATCCGGTGTTAAGTCCGGACATTCCGGGTTGAATTAGTCCGGAGTGTCCGGGGTTTTTGTCTGGAGTCTTCGGGTTAGCTCTTTCGGTAAAGATCTAATCCTCTCCAACTCGGAGTCTCCGGGGTATTTGTTCGGATACTCCGAGTTGTGCGCAGCTGTCTCTAACGGCTAGTTTTTTGGACCTCTATTTAAAGCCCCCTCCTCTCCAAACTCAAAGGGGGCCGTGGGGAAAGGTGAGAACTGAGTTTTTCTCTCATTCTTGAGTCCAAATATCTCTCCTCTCTTAGATCTAAGTGATCCCCTTAGTGAGAAGGGTTGAGAAGAGTTGGAAGAGGTGTGTGTTGAGCAAGATTTGATCTTTGAGCACTTGAGTTCATCTCCAAGCTTGTTCTTCGTGAGCATTTATTACTCTTGGAGGTTGAGGACTCCTAGACGGCTAGGAGGTCGCCTACGAGCCACCGGAGCTTTGTGTGGTTGGCCGTGAGAAGTTTGTGAAGGCCGGTTCCGCCTCCGTAAGGGAAGGAATCAAAGGAGTGAAGACTGGCGAGTGCATTTGTGCAACACCGGGAGGAAGAGGGTTGAAAGAGACCCCGGCTCAAGTGTGACCGAGCCGCCTCAACGGAGACGTAGGATCCCCTCAAAGATCCGAACTTCAGGTGAAAAATCATCGTCTCCAAGTTTGCTTCTTACTCTTGCTTTAGTATTTGTTTTTGAATCTTGAAATTGCCCGATCTACTTTTCTAGTGAGTTTTTCGCTAGATCTCTATTTGTTTCAAGTATTCTAGGCTAACTAGTTCCATTTGATGCAAGTCATGTACTCTAAACAACCTAGATTTACCTTTTGGTATGCTTTGCTCTGAAATGCTCGGATTGTCCGAATAGAACCTCGGATACTCCGAATAACTTGGACTATTCGAATATAACCTCGGACTATCCGAACCACTCAGACAGTCCGAAGTATTATTCGGACATTCCGAAGTTTCTGTTTTCCGCTGCAATTTAGTTTTAAATTTTTTTAATTCCTCTATTCACCCCCCCTCTAGGCGACATCCCCTGTCCTTTCAATTGGTATCAGAGCCTGGTCTCTCATTTTATTAGACTTAACCGTCTAGAGAGTAAAGGATGTCGACTAGAGGATTAGAGCACTGACACATCCACTTGTGCTAGATGGCACAAATTATGCTTCATGGAAATTAATTATGACTTCTCATTTTGAATCCATGAACCCCAAATATGGTGGATCGTAGATGTCGGATTTTCCTCTCCATTGAATGAAGTTAATCCAACTGAAGGAGAGAGGAAATGCCTACGCTCAAGCTACTAATGTTTTATTTCGTGTTGTCAGAGATGAAATTTTTGATAGAATATGCAATCTCAAGAGCGCTCATGAAATGTGGATAAAGCTTCAAGAACTATTTGAATCATCCACTTCCATTGAGGATTGCATTAAGGAAGAAATGTCGGGAGATGAAACCTCAAGCTCCATCTCAAATGAAGAAGAACCGATATCTCCATCAACCTCAACCTCCGCCTCAAGTGACGATGAAGATGCTCTTCCATTACAAATCCGTTGCTTCATGGCGAAAGGTAAGAATGAGGTAAGTGAGGATGATGATGATGAGCTCACTTATAATGAACTTATGAATTTGCTAGAGGAGCTCAATAAATGTCTTGGAAAGGAGAAAAAGAAATATAAAATTTTGAAACTTGAACATGAATCACTTCAAAATGATTATAATATGCTTCAAGAAAATCATGAATCCCTCCTTCTCAAAGAAATTCATAAGCCTAAGGTGGACATAGGAATCCCATGTGATTTAATTGATGAAATATCTTGTTTACATGTTAATCCTAATATTTCATCAAAATTTGATATATCCACCTCTTTCAATGATTTACCTTGTTGCTCAAATTCAAATGTTTCCACTTCCTCTATGCATGTTGAGACTAATCTTGTAGAGGAAAACAATGAGCTCAAGGCCAAAGTCATTAGATTAGAAAATGACTTGAGGAAGTGCGTAAAGGGAAAAGCCATCCTCGACGAGATCTTGAGCAAGCCAAGGGCGCCTCAAGATAAGCGAGGACTCGGCTACATCTCCAAGAGGGAGACTAGCAAGACAAGGCACAACAAAAGACATTCGAAGATCATCAAGTGCTTTGCTTGCAACAAGAAGGGACATCTCGCCTCCGTGTACCCTAATAAAGTGGAGATCAATCCACAACCATCAACAATGGGGCAAACCGGCAAATAGCAAGTCAAAAAGAAGAAGAGACGCTTAAAGCCTACTTGCTACAATTGTCGGGAAAAGGGGCACATCGGTAAGGATTGTCCCAAAGGTATAACACCTAAGCCTACTCATCATTTTAATGATTATTTGCTTAGGAAGGACAAGAATGGCAATGTATTTGCCAAGCTTGTTAAGTCCCATATGCCTGCTCAAAATGATAATGCTCATTTGCATAGGAAGAGTGAATCTAGAAATGGATTTGCTAAATTTGTTAGGACTCTAAGCCTACACAAAGCAATTCAAATAAATTGCTTAGGAGAAATAACGATAGCAAAGCATTTGCTAGATATACTAGATCCTCTAAGCCAATGCATAATTTCAATTATCATATGCTTAGAAGAGATCAAACTAGAAATGGTTTTGCAAAATATCATTGCCCTCCTAAGCCTTTTCATAAAAATGCCAATCATTTGCCTAGGAGGAATAATTATTGCAAACCTATTTCTAATTATGTTAGTCAATTCAATAATATCTAAATTAGGTCCATTTGGGTTCCAAAATCTATTGTGACTAACATTGTTGGACCCAACAAGGATTGTGTAACAAAAACCGCCTAAAAGATTTTTAGGCAATATGAGATGGATTGGACGTTTGGCTTCTTCAAAAGGGAAGATGACTTAATCATTTGCAAAATGGAGCCAAGCATGAGGATGATTACTTCAATCTTGAGCCAATGTCATCTAACAAGTATCTAATTTGATTACTATTTAGCTTATAGCCTTGTGTAGGTTATATTGTATTAATCATGAAAATCAATTTAGATTGCTTGTTATATGCTTGCTCATGCTTATTAGTTGTTTTGATTGCAATCTTGAGTAAGTTTGGAACAATGGCACATTAAGGGGGAGTGTTAATTCATATCCATGTATATTACATCCCTACATGTGCCCATATCTATATAAGTGCTAATAAATATTTTCAAAATCAAGCCATTTAGCCAAAAGTTAAAATTTTGTATACTATTAGTATTCTTGTGAAAAACTAATTGCAAAATGTATACAAATGTATTTGAAACGTTTTTCAAAGGTTTTGGCTTCACAAAATCTATTTTGAAAAGAAAATGAGTTTCATGATCAAAATCTAGTTACTAGTATACTGTTTTGGATTTAAACTTATAATTTTCATAGAATTATATGTAAAATGATTTTGAAAGTAATTCCAAAATGAAAAACCTAGAGTTGGTCATTCTTAACAATTCTTGTGTTCAAAATATTTTCAAAAGACCAACCTAGCAAAAGTTATTTGATTTTGAAACTCACCGAAAAACTATAATTAACCCATAATGGTCATATTATTGCACTTAGTGAGTTTCTCCTCTTGGACCGGATTCTTAGCAATATCTTGGTTCAAAATGGTATTTTAAACTCATACATACCATTTCCAATCAAATATCTTCTCATTTGCTTCATTTGATACTTTTTGGATTAATGTTGAAAGCATATGCATGCATATCCCTCATATGAGCCTTTTTTGTCAAAAGTCAAAAATATTGTTTACAAGGTCAATATTCGTGAAAAATTTTATAAAAGTTCTCAAATATGTATTTCAAATGTTTTACAATGCTTCCAGAGTAAAAATTCCTATTTTAGAAACAAAATAGCAAATTTGGCCTCAAATGGATCTTATATGATCTTATTTTTGAATTAAATGAAATATTTTTATAAGTTAAAATCTATTGAGTTTTTGAAAAAGTGGTCAATACAAAACTCATAGGGTTGGTCATTTTAAGCATTTATTTAGTTCAAAGTTTTTTCCAAACGACCAACCGTTCAAAAGTTATAGCCATTTGAATTTGGCCAAAATCATCCATTTAACCCAAAATGACCCATTGTTGCATTTTGTGGATTTCGCTATTTGAATTGGATTTCTTTGTATATCCTGGATTGAAATAGTATTTCTAACTCATACAAAGCTATGAAAGTTCAAATCTCCATAAATTTCAATCCGGAATGCATTTTGAGCATTTGGTGAAAATTCAACTTCTTTTCAAACCTACATAGCGCTTTTGGCCATATCTTTTAAATGAAAATTTATTTTAATGAAATTATTTTTGGGAAACCTTCTAAATAGTCCAATGTTTATTTTTGGAAAGTTTCAAACCATTTAGACTCAATTTGAAATTTTTTTGACTTTTCTTCTCTTTGAGTAAAAATCATGCCTACAAAGCAAAATTTGGCATATCTTTTGATTGGAGACTCCTTTTTGGAAAATTCTTTTTGGAAAAGTTTCTTGTGAGTCTAAAGAATGTTTCTGCATAATTTCAAATAATCTCAACTTAATTTGAAATAGTTATGGTTTTTTCTCTCTTTTGATCTTATTTGACATACTCTCGTATTAAGTTGGATTTTACGATTTGAATGGATTTGATTATGCAAATAGGCTTATAAACATCTCTCTAACTCATATGAAGCCACATAAGTGCACATTTCCATTCAAAACTCATTCGGTTACCCTTTTGAGGAATTGATGAAGATTTTTATCCTTTATGTGTTTCAAATGCAAATTTCACCACATTTCTCAAAGTAAAATTGATTTATTGAAAAATTTTGTTGGAAAACCATCTCTTGAATATGGAGTTCATATCTGAAAAGTTTCAAATTTATTTGAACTCATTTGCAAGAATGTTGACTTCTTTTGATTTAGTGTCAAAATCAAACCTCAAATGCTCATTTTGATCTAATTTTTGATTGGAGGGTGATATTTGAGAAATTCTTTTTGGAGAAGTCTCTTGGATATCCATGGAACATTTATGCAAAATATCATGGCTATTGGACTTCATTTGATCAAGATTTGATCCAAATTCAAAATGTTCAGTTTGCTGAAATTTCAGGTTTAGGTTGATTGTGGGGCTGATTTGTGATTTTTGTATCTCCAAATGGGTTCATAATCAGAGGAGAGTCTTATGACATATTTTGATCCTCTGTAGTTGGACTTCATCTTCTAATTTTTTTAGAATTTATGAATCTTGTTTGAACCTTCTTTCAGCCCTGTCAAAAAGCTTAAATGGAATGTTAAAAGTGAATTTTTTTCAGCACTTGGCACTTTTGAAATCCTCCAAATCTTTATGATGATTTGAATATTCCTTTGGATGAAATCTGAGTTGAGCTTGGGTATAGCTCCATGATCCATTTAATATTATTTGGGAGCTTATTTACTCAAGTTTTCATCCTAGTAGTTAATTGAAGATAAGATTTCGTTTCCCGAAACCTTCGATTCAACATTCACTATTTTCAAGTTTTCGGGGTTTTTCCTTTGCTCAAATGAATGTTCGGTCTTCGTAGCCCTCAAAGAGAATTTCGAGACGGATCTTTTCCGCGTTGATGATGTTTGCATTTGAGCAATGGTTTAAAAGCTATAATCGATTTTGTGCTGCTATTTGCGTATGTTGAGACTTTGAGAGTTTTAAATTGGAATCTTGGCAAGCCTTTCAAGATGAAAACTAAGTGAACTTATTCATTGCTCCAAGCTTCAAAGTGGAGCATATCTATCTAAGTTTTCATTCCAATGAAAGTGCATCTTTTGGCTAAGTTCTTTTGGAAATTGGATTTAATTGTATCTTAGCCTCAAAATGTTTCCTCTCTTGCATAACTCGGAGTTTATTATGGAAAATAGAAAATTTCCCTTGTAAGCTCAAGAGTGAGTTTGAATGTGTTTTACCCATTGTCTCTCTTAGAGTGGATGTCAAGATTAAATTTGAATGAGTTTCAAATATTTTCATTGTAAAGTGGTGTAATAAAATCTTTAATTTATATCTTGAATTTTTTTTAAATTGCATGCAAAGAGTATTGTCTTGTATATCATCTATATCGTGCATGTTGTACTTAGACATTATCAAACTAACTTGGGTCAAATTAAAAGATATTTGTTCTCGGAAATCGTGTGCTTGTCTATTGATGTTTAAGGTATTGGAAAAGGGGTCATCTTCGACGGTGAGATGAAGGAAATGGAGAGAAGCTCCATAGTCCGAGGGATCTAAGGCCGGGCGCGGTGATCATGACCAATTCGAACATGCGGTGGACAAGAATCGACAAAGGGTCGTGTTTATTTTTTGACCATATTCAATAATGTCTTTGCACACCATTATGCTAAATTGTGTCATTCTAAATGGTGTTGTATCTTTCAATTGGTATCATTAATTGGTATCTTTCGAGAGGTATCCTCTAATCCTAAATAGTTTTGAAGTGTCATCTAACTTGCATTTGGCATTATCAAGAATTAAAAGGTACATATGGATGACACATTGCAAAGAGGTATACCCTTGATAAGTTTATGAAATTCTTGATCATGAAAGTGCATCTTACTTATACAATTTTGATTCATGATCTTGTATACATCTTGTGATCATATAAGCAATTCCTTCTTGTGTAATCTTCTTTATATGATCTTGATTGTTAGAATTTAATTTTATCATGAGCATGTGCTTAAATTATATAAATTTGCTATATGATCTTGATGTTTAAAGAATAAATCTTCTCCATGTGAAATCATATTCGTATGTCATGTTTAAGCATCACTTATATCCTGTGAATCATAACTACTTTAAATTGGTATAATTAGAAAAATCTATTACCTAAATCTTGGAAATAATTGGTATCATATCTTGCCTAGATTTAGGGGGAGCTTAATATTATTGTATTATTACTAGCTCCTTATTTTTATTTTTTTTCTCCCTAATCTTTTTATTGAGTATGCAATCAAAGGGGAGAACAGATTTTACTGAATAAACAATATGAATATTTTAAGCATCTTTTTGGGATTAATGACAAAAGGGGGAGAATTTATGGATTTATCAATTGTTCCCTAATCGATTGACAAAAAGGGATGATTTGTAAGTATGATCTCTTATTGCTTCTTCATGCTTGTTTTAATGCTAAATATCTTAATATTGTCATTTGATGCAATTGATAATAGGTTTGTCATAAATCACCAAAAAGGGGGAGATTGAAAATGCATCTAGGCACTTATGTTATTTTGGTGATTAATGACAAACGCACATAATGACAATCTATGTAATTTAGTAAATGCTTAACTTAGTGCTTAACAAATGACAAACCTCTAATATGATTATATTGCCATGAGACTAACATGTTATTGCCTAGTTGAGTATCAGTCTCATCTTTTAGAGGAAAATCAAGTGGGATGGTTAAGCAAAGATAAGGTATGCAATTTTGGTATCTCTTCTATATTTGTTATTGCATTCCTTTTGTGCAAATGCATAGTGAACTCCAAGTAGCATATTGATTATATATGAACATTGGTTCATGTCATATTTATTTGTGCATATATATTCATTTGAGTTCATTATGTGCTTTGTTTTTTAGTATGCATGTATTAACTAGAGTTAAACTTCATATTGCTATAGATTGACTTGGTGCATGCATGTTTTAGTTGCATATCTTCTCATGCAATTCTCTAAGTGAAGTTTAATCTAGTGCTGGATCACATATTTACTCTTATTCCAAATATTATTTGCACATGTACAATCGTGTATATTCTATCATTTGTTTCATTTAAGTAAAGATTGTGATCCTTGCCATGATTTAATTGATTCATCATATTGGCAATTATCTCTCTAGTGCATATAGATCAATTACATATTCATCATGATGTACTTAGTAGAGAACATTTCTTATGTCAAGTGTTTCCATTTATGTTGTGCTTCTTTATATGAAACACTTGTTGTAATCAACAGTTCACAAATATCAACTTGTTTATATCTATTGAGCTTTTGGGACTAATGTCTATCATAAGTGGATTGAAAAGACTTAGGTCCCGTATGTGTATGATGACCAAGGTATCTTGGAGGATGATCGTTAAGCCGAGGTCAACAAGACGGCGGTGTCACCAAGAGTTGAGGACTAAGTCAAAATCGACTTGGCGTGGAGATCGTCAGAGAGGATGATCAAGTCAAGGTTGATAGGACGAGAGTCTCATGAGGTGAATCGAGTCGAGTTGGACAAGGCGAAGATGTCATCAATTATATGGTGAAAGTCTTCATGCATCGACATTAAGAAAAACAACGGCAAGTGACTATTTCTAGACTTATATTATCTTTGATTTAATTTGAGTCTAAGGATTGCCGTACTATTAAGAGGGATGCGATGTCGAATGACTTTTAGATGTGTCAAGTGCTCAAGTGATCCATCCTTGTGAAACTTAGAAAGAGAGTGGTGTTGGTGGTGCCAGAAAGTGAGAGTTGTAGGTCTCCCTAGGATTCCTTGTGAAATCTGTATTTATATTTTGAGATTTGGGTAGTGAGACCTTGTTATTTGTGTAGCCCTTGTTCTTAGCTTTCGGTAGAGTCCAAAATCACAGATATCGGAGTCCGGAGTCAAAAGTTATGCTCATTTTCGTCGGGCTGCTCAGTGCTGTTCGGACAATCGGAGTATCCGGTGTTTAGTACGGACAATCCGGAGTATCCGGTGTTTAGTCCGGACACTCCGGTTGAATTAGTCCGGAGTGTCAGGGGTTTTTGTGTGGAGTCTTCGGGTTAGCTCTTTCGGTAAAGATCTAATCCTCTCCAACTCGGAGTCTCCGGGGTATTTGTTCGGATACTCCGGGTTGTGCGCAGCTGTCTCTAACGGCTAGTTTTTGGGACCTCTATTTAAAGCCCCCTCCTCTCCAAACTCAAAGGGGGCCGTGGGGAAAGGTGAGAACTGAGTTTTTCTCTCATTCTTGAGTCCAAATCTCTCTCCTCTCTTAGATCTAAGTGATCCCCTTAGTGAGAAGGGTTGAGAAGAGTTGGAAGAGGTGTGTGTTGAGCAAGATTTGATCTTTGAGCACTTGAGTTCATCTCTAAGCTTGTTCTTCGTGAGCATTTGTTACTCTTGGAGGTTGAGGACTCCTAGACGGCTAGGAGGTCGCCTACGAGCCACCGGAGCTTTGTGTGGTTGGCCGTGGGAAGTTTGTGAAGGCCGGTTCCGCCTCCGTAAGGGAAGGAATCAAAGGAGTGAAGACTGGCGAGTGCATTTGTGCAACACCGGGAGGAAGAGGGTTGAAATAGACCCCAGCTCAAGTGTGACCGAGCCGCCTCAATGGAGACGTAGGATCCCCTCAAGGATCTGAACTTCGGGTGAAAAATCATCGTCTCCAAGTTTGCTTCTTACTCTTGCTTTAGTATTTGTTTTTGAATCTTGAAATTGCCCGATCTACTTTTCTAGTGAGTTTTCCGCTAGATCTCTATTTGTTTCAAGTATTCTAGGCTAACTAGTTCCATTTGATGCAAGTCATGTACTCTAAACAGTCTAGATTTACCTTTTGGTATGCTTTGCTCTGAAATGCTCGGATTGTCCGAATAGAACCTCGGATACTCCGAATAACTCGGACTATCCGAATATAACCTCGAACTATCCGAACCACTCGGATAGTCCGAAGTATTATTCGGACATTCCGAAGTTTCTGTTTTCTGTTGCAATTTAGTTTTAAATTTTTTAATTCCCCTATTCACCCCCATCTAGTCGACATCCCCTGTCCTTTCAATTTGTTTACACCATGCCCTAGCTCACGTTGTGCTGCTACCGTCCTCTACCTACACCACCTCTCACTTAGCCGCCTGGGTTTCAAATTTTGTTTTCGGATCATATCTCAAAGGGGATCAAAATCCAAAATTTTGGTGCGATTTTGGAATTTCGGATAAAATCGGTTGAAACTCAAAAGGAAAAATTCAAATCCAAAATTTTTGGACTGAGATTTCGACCGAAATTGCCGAAATTTCGATAAATTTGAAACAAACAAAAAATAATTCAAACAGCATTAGAAATTTTTGTGGATGGTCCTGACGCATAACTAATATTCTCATAAAATTTTTAGATGATGATCAAACTTGATAAATTTTGGAAAGTGCTACTATTCTGATAAAAGCATTACCGGTAAATTTGAACCTAATGAAAAATATTTCAAACTATGTTAGAAAATTTTGAAAATTTTTGTGGATGGTCTTGATGCATCACTAATGTTTCATATAAAATTTAGATGATGATTAAGCCCGAGGAATTTCAAAAATTCTGACAGTGGTACTGTCCTAATAAAAGCCTTACAAGCAAACTTTGAACCTGAAAATTGGTTCAAATAATGTTAGAAAATTTTGAATTTTTTTATGATCCTGACTCATCACTAATATTTTCATAAAATTTTAGATGATGGTCAAGACTGATGAATTTTGAAAATTTCTGACAGTGCTATTGTCATGATAAAAGCATGTCTAAGTACATGTATTGCTTCTATAGATTTGATTGAGTAACCAAAATATATTTAAATTGTTTGAAACTTTTAGAAAAAAGTTATGAGCCAATTATTAAACTCTAATAAAAATTTTGGATCATGATCACACCTAAGCCAATTTATAAAATTATGATAAGGTTAATGTCTCATTTACGTTCCTTCTATTTTTGATTTTTAAAGATAAAATTAATTTAATTATTTTGAAAAAAATTATGTATGATCCTAGACTGCTAAAAATAGTACCATAATTTTTTTAAAGCATAATCAAGCTTGTACATTTTTATAAAAATATTACGGTGTTTCTGTTATTTATATAAAACATATCAAAAAATTAGTTTTTTTAGATATTTTCATGAAAGATGACATTCTTAAGGGGTATTGACCCAAATTCGGTCCAAAAAAGTTAAAATCTAGTCAAAATTATCGATATTTCAGCAATATTTGCTAAAATTTCGGTAGCTATTTGATTTTTTTTCAATTTTTTTATTCGGTCGAAATTTGGAATTTCGTCCCCGACCAAAATCCGGAATCTCGGCCAAAATTTCCAAAATTTTGGTGGGATTTTGAACCTTGTGCAGCGCACCATCATCATCACTACCTTCTTGTCTATAAGTAATTTTATAAGTAGTAAAGTTATTTCTTCTTCTAAATGAAAAGAGTAACAATGGAGTGCTATTTTTTCCTTTATAAAAAATAATTTACTAATTTTCTTCCCAGGAAACAACCTGTACAGATTTAGCTTATGAATACCATTGACGCATATGGATATTTTTTGTCAGCTTTCTCTCTTCCTATAAAAGTTGAACTCAAAATCCATGAATCTATTGTCTTATTAGTTGTCACCATGCACAGCTACCATATATGGACTTGGATGACAAATATGGATTTGAAAACTTTATTGTATATTTTTTCTTTAGGATTTGTTTGGAACACGGGAACTTCTCTCGGATCACATAAGAATCTAACTGTATGGTAAAACTCCTATCGTAATCGTGTGAGATTAATGTATTGTAAACTTTTTTTAGCAATTGCAAAGCTGGAAAGCCACCGAAGTGTGCTTGAATGCAAGGTTTCAAATTTTATTTTCCAACTATATCTCGGAGGCGGTCGAAATCCAAAATTTCAGGGAGATTTTAGAATTTCGGATGAAATTCAGACAAAATTCAAAAATAAAAAATCAAATACAGAATTTTTTGCACGGGTATTTATGAGATTTTGACCAAAATAGCCGAAATCTCAGTAAATTTCAACCGAATGAAAAATGGACCAAAACACCTTAGAAAATTTTGAAAATTTTTGTGGATGGTCCTGACGCATTACTAATGTTTCCACAAAATTTTTAGATAATTGTCAAGTCTAATGATTTTTTTAAATTTTTAACACTGTTACTATCCTGAATTCATGATAGAATGGCTGAGTAGATGTATTGCTTCTATAGATTTTATCAAGCAACCAAAACATGTTTAGAATTTTTGAAACTTTTATAGAAAGGTTCTGAGGAAATGCTTAAGCTCTCCCAAAATTTTTGGATCATGATCACACTTGAGTGAATTTATAAAATTCTGACAAGATTACTGTCTCATTTATGTTCGTTCTATTTTTTATTTTTCAAAGATAAAAAATTAAGTTCAATTCTTTTGAAAAAATTTTGGTATGATCCTACACTACTAAAGATGGTACCATAAATTTTTTAGAGCATGATCAAGCTTGTACATTTTGATAAAAGTCTAACATTGCTTCTGTTATTTTATAAAACGTATCAAAAATTCGGTTTTCCAAAAGTATTTCATAGCAAATGACATACTTAAGAGGCACTATTTCTTTTTTTCTCGAAAACTCTCATTGCATTGCACTATTTCTGAATCATTGCTTCCTGCAGTCTATGTACGGTGTTGTTGTATGGTGTTGATACACAACTTGGTTGTGTCATATGGTTACGTAGGTTGTTGCAGAGATGGTTGCAATTGGATTTCGCTTGCCAAAGGATGCATTTACCTCTTTGATGAAGGAGGTAATGTTGTAATTATTTGCACTCACTTGTTCTATTGTAATTTGTAAATCTATTTGAAATGCAAATTCTCAAAAATAATTCCAAGTCCCAGCATTGTGTTGACTTGGTAAACAGAAAATGTCTTAGCGGGTTCTAAGGTCTGTTTGGTTGCCTGCATGTCCTTAGTCTGGTCCGTACGAGTTATGCGGGCTGGTGGGAGACATGCTGAGTGGAGACAAGATGGTTTGTTTGGTTGGCTGTATGTGTTATCAAGGCTGAGCTGAGAAGTTGTTTGGTTGGATGCATGAGCAGAGTAGAGGGATGATTGCATGCATGATAAGTTGTTTGGTTGGTTGCATCTGGCTAAGTGTGGTGACCCTGTTGCATGAGGTGGTGAGATTGCTTTCACTTTGGAGGATGGATGTAATATTCATGTTTTTTCCCTTGTCGTCTGGGCCGGCATTAGTTGATGTATGACGGCCAGAAGGTGATGTTAGATTGTGCCTTGATTACTACAGTAGCACTCGATTTGAACTGCTATGGCAAGTGATAAACATAAGTTAAGCTTATGGATTCCATTGTTCTGACAATCCGATTTAGCACTAGCACTCAACCAAAGCTTGATCTTTCTGCTCATCAAACTACAACCAAGAAAAGAAGTCATGCTTCCATACAACAAATCGAGTGCTGAATTATTCACAACCAATTATGTGCCTCAAATGGACTGCTGAAATAAACAACGAAAAGAACATATTTAACGCAAGAAAAGCCAAAAGATCAATATTACATGGGCGGCATGTCTCCTGTATAGAAATACACAACAAACACGACATATGGTACATATAACAACATGATTCATTGATACAAATGCTTTCCCAAGCCACAGTCGTGTGCTACTAAGCCCCTCCAGATATGGTACAATTGCTTTCCCAAGCGAGGAAGAAGATGTTGGTTGAGGAGACAGTCGAAGAGGTCCAGCCCTTGATGCAGTGCTCTCCCTCCGACATTCTAGATTTGCACCACCAGAAAAACACATTGAAAGTAAATTTTGCCATACATAATGCAGACAACAATGGCTGCCAGTAAGTTCAGTGTCATAACCTTGGAGGTAGTGGCCATACCTCTCACTGTAGCACACAAGTTCATCAGCAAGCAGCGATCTATTTTCTTCTGTGAATATCACCTGCAAAAATCATCCTGCATAGAGCCAAAATTCAATCTTAGTAGGGTCACTGACCTGAAGAGCTGGGTAGAGTAGTTTTCAATCTTGTGCAAACTATAATAGGAATTAACATGTAGGAGAATATGAAAGCTTCAAAAAGAATTGAGATAATTTTGTATTGAACGTGGTAGAGGTATAGACTTACCCATCTATTGGATTAACAACACCAGGGAATTCTATCTGTCAGACGAAATGCGAGGTACACTTTAACTGTGCAGCACATGAAACTAGAAGAGTATTACTCGGCAAGTTTTGAATATATGCACAATGTTCGATTCAGGTACAGAGCTAATTACCACATAATTTCCAAAAACATGTCTTTTGAATATACTCACTACTAGCACTTCCAAACACATGCCCAGATCGCCACAAATAACAAAGATCAATACAACTCTTGAGATTAATGTTACTCCAGGGGATCATAGGGCTTAATCAACAGAGTTGTTTTTGTAATGATCTATGTTTGAGCTCAAAATAAAATTACTGCCCTACATATAAAACAAATGAAACAGCAGAGCTTTTTTTGCAATGATCTTGAGGTTAATGTTACTCTAGGGGAACATAGGGCTTAAACAGTTTAGGCACAAGATATAAAACAAGTTCCCTGAGTAGAAAAATTCAAACACCTTTTCCTTCTCTTGCTCAAGGTTCCTTCTGCCATAGTCCCTTTGCTCAGCTAGCTCATCAAGCAAGAAGAATGTAGCATCACCAAGAATTCCTCTCAAGCAAGCATGAAAGAAACCAAACGTCAGCACTATTTTATTTCAAGATGATTCATGAAAGAAACCAAATGATAGGAAGTAACCATCACAGCTTGTAGAATGGAGCAGGTTGCAGCCTTTGCTGAGGACTTCTTGCTATGCTCAAGATCCCATGGCACAATCATGTTAGCCAATTTACAGGAATGTAAAGGATAAAAGCATCCAGCATGATTAAGGTGAGCATAAAGGCATCCAGCATGATTAAGGTGAGCATACAAGCATTCAACATTTTGAGCAAAAGTTGTGTACTGCTACTTACCTAGTACATCATACAAAAGGACCAACAGTGCAAAGATAGCTATATTAACTAATTTCTTTAGCATGCCCTCTACTCTTTCCATCCTTTCTTCTAGCTTTTTAAGACTCTTGTTGTCATGTTGCATTTCCTCATCATATGCAGTGGATGTGCATCCTCGACTAACACCCACAGGAAGGAATGTTACACCAGTAGGCCATCATTGCTAGGTAGCAAATCTTCTTGGAATGCAGCAATTTGAAGTGCAAGATTTTCAACACTGCGGCTGGCTTTATCAGCCCACTGCCAATAATGGCATGTTGTGCCCTTCGAACAGAAAGAATGGAACTGAAGGTGAAAGTAAGGAATATGAATAAATGATTTACTTCAAAAACTTACCGACATATTCGAACACTTCATGAACACTCGGGATGGATTCTTGGGTGTATGGGAGGTGAACACATTTGCAGGATCTCCGCATCGAGGACACAATAGCTTCATCCGCAATGCCTCTAGTTGTCTCTTTTTCCTGCCATTTGATGAAGCCGTCGACATAAATAGAAAGCTTCAAACTTACAATATAACATTACCATCATAAGTAAGGCAAGTACCCATCAGTTGTCTTCAATGAATAAGTAAGTTAAGCACCGATCAGTTGTCTTCAATGAATTAGTAAGTCAAGCATCCATCAGATGTCTTCATTAATAAGTAGATCAAGCATTCATCAGTTTGCTAGATCATCATTACAATCCAAAAAATAGTTAAACACAGCTAGCAGGAAGCAAACCTTTCCCTAAACCACACATTGTATTAAATAAGGGGGTTAGACCGCAAGTGTGAAGTGACCCAAAGGGCACGTCTAGCCTCAGTCATCTGCACAAATAGCAAGCCCATTGATTTATGCTCAGCCAAGTACGTCAACACCGCCATGAGGTCCTCTTCACTGAACCCAGGGAGGTCCATCACGCACCGCATGCACTGTGGGTTGCCTCAGCATGCACAGTGGATGAAATGGCAGCAACCATCTCGCGAACGACATCTGACATTGTGGTCAGCAGCACGGCTTCATCCTCGGCTATAACAGGAGCCCTCTTCCTTTTCCCGCAAGAGCTGGAGGTGTCCTTGCTCATCCCGTGACCACCAGTAGTGGCAGCATCACCATCTATAGCACATCCACCTCCCACAGTAGGAATAGTACCATCTACCCCCATACACTCCGAACCCTCCATCATATCGGAGGAATTCACACCAATATGTGGACCTTTCCTGCAAGAGCTATCGCCAACTTCCGAGGGAGAGCCCAGGGCCTCATTGGAACCCATGGCATACCTCCCGGTGGCCTGCGCACCACCAAATATGGTAGCCATCTGAACGTAGTTCTCTAGAGGCACATTGAGGTACTTGACATCCTTTGGGTGATCCTATGTGCAATGTGAAATCAAGCATGAGATGTAGGCATAAGCAAAGATAATAGGTATAGGTGGACACTTCGCAACCAACCTTAATGTGGCCCATGTAGTGCTCCTCCTCGAGTTTTATCATGTAGGTGTTGTCATTCCAAAGTGCATCACTGATATCCTTAAGCCTAGTGATGCGAACCCACCTAGCACGCCACTTTCGAAGGTGGTTGTACACTTGGGTACCACTCACATCAACACCCGTATGTGAACTCAACGCCCTAACCACTTGATTGAGATGGACCTCTTTGAACCCCTTGTCGGTCTTAACACCTTGGCCTATGAGCTCAACCATACGATGGAGCATGAAACTAGACATGTGAGAATTCCAGCGCAAGGATTGCCTACCCCCTTGGCTACCACCCACCCCAGCCTCATCACCCTTGTCAGACATCCTAATGAGGCCATCATTTCAGCACAAGCAGTTAACACATGTTCTTAACATCAAGAAGTAAGGAAACCAATAAAAAAATTTATTAATGAGAAATTCAGTCATCATTGCATGCATCCATTAGTCTCAGCTACAGACAAACACTTCAAATGTTCATGGAATAACGAGGAAGTGCAACACCATCGCAAGTACATGCAGTACATCACACCCTGGCCGATCCCCTATTCTGCCACATAAGATTAGCCCATTCGTCCCTCTTTTGTGCCCAGGCACCATTGTCGTGCTGAAGGTCACCGTGCCCTCCGTCGTCATCAATATTTCCAGCCCATGTGGACTCTGGTGGGACACACGCATCCATTCCATACCGCAGAATTCAATTGTGCAAGATAGCACACGCAAGGACCAACTTCACTTGGGTCTTGTACGTGTGGAAAGGTTTATTGTATACAATCTTGAAGCGGTTCTTGAATGTACCGAATGCTCTTTCGACCGACACCCTAAGAGATGAATGACGTAGATTGAACAATTCTCTGGCATCACGAGGGTAGTTCCTTCCACCATACTCTCTCAAATGGTAACGTGTGCCTCGGTATGGTGGAAGGAAACTAGGCCGAGCTGCATATCCGGCATCAACAAGGAAGAATTTGCCTAAAAAATGAAACAGTGCCCTTACCATTACGTACATTAATAATAGGTAACTACAACCACTAATAGTACATACAATAGTGTTTATTATCTGTCGGGACCCTAAGGCCATCATCCCTCTCTAATGCATCGGCAAGTATGATAGCATCATGTGCCGATCCTTCCCACCCGGCAAGGACATAGGTAAACCTAATATCAAAGTCGACCGCAGCCAAGACATTTTGTGTAGTTGTACCCTTCCTACCCCTAAAGGCTGCAGAAATTTCAGCTGGGACTCTTGCAAGCACATGAGTGCCATCAATAGCCCCAACGCAGTCCTAACACAGAAAACATAATTTTTTTCAAGGACTACACAAGGTCAGTAGTAAGTTAGCTGACATACATGCGTGGTACATATTTACCTTGAAGTAAGGGTAGAACCGTGTACTGTTGAGGATTTTAGGGTGGACAGTAGTGGAGGGTGACCGGATCATGTCATTGCGTAGCTCACCAATTGCAAAAAGAACCTCATGAAAGTATCGACTGATGGTTTCAATTGATCTCCGAAAGATAGGCTGGAGTGCTCTAAACCTATGGTTATGCCCCACAACTAAGAGAAACATGGCTAGTTGTTCTTCAACGCAGGTGTTGATACTATCTCGTAGCAGCGACCTTTCACGAAGCAAATTGCAAAGCTCAAAAAAGGGGGCCCTCAACATCCTAAGTTGCTCAAGGCAATGGGTATCATCTGAATGGTAGATCCACCGTAGGTTTGATTGCCTTGCGATGTCCCTTTCCAACATTGGAGCATAGGTAATACGTGCCTCACGTGCCCTTCGTCTTCGTAGGATAAGGAGCATGTACATACACATGACAGTAACTATACCAGTGTGCCGCCTACGAGCCAACTCATCCATCTACGTAAGAAAGGTTGTAGTACGACATGATTAGTCCAGCATAGTACACGATGGTGTTGACACAACCTTCCTCTAATTACACAGCTGCAGCATCGAAAGGATGCGCCTCCGGCAGAATGACATGATTGACCAATGGATGCAATGCTCAGTAATGTGTGCAATGCTTAGAATGCATTGATGATCGCAGGCACAAATCAAGAACCGAATGTAACATGCTGCACATGAAAGTTCAATCATAGAGAACGAGTTCTACCTAGATAAAACAATCGGAGCTCAGTCCAAGACAAAAATTAAAATTGTCCCTAAACCACATGTCCAGTGCCCTCGTACTACTAAAGAGAATCCATTCTTCCCAATCACCAAAACAAATGGAACAATCCAACTCTTCACTGCAATTTTTCTAAAGTGCACATCTACGCAATTTTTCTATTCATGTTATCAACCCTTTTGTCTTCTTGTCTAAATAGTTAATTGCGCACATTGCTTCTGATGCGACGCTTAATCCATTGGGCCACTTTGCTGAAACACCCAATGCTCATAGCTATCAGCCAATCTGCGCTGGGGATTATGTCGAACAGGAGCTCTCAGCGATTAACCTGAAAGGAAAGAATGGATTCTAGACATCATGCAGACTTCTGATTAATTTGATGACCCACATATGATCGGGACGCGAAATGCAATAGCCCAAGCTCATACTTGCTCCTGTTATTCCCTATGCAAACCCTTTTGTCCATGCAAAGTATGTTCATTCAGTTCTCTTGTTAATAAGATGGAATGGATACTGTGTTGTGTACTAAACTTAGGCCCGGTTCGGGACAGCTTCTGATTGTGCAAATTTTGGATTATAGCTAGCTGTCTAGAGAAGCGGCTGCCTAAAAAATCTTGATCGTTCGGTAATACCTGATTGGACTGCTTTTGATTGTGCTCGGGCGGAGTGTGGCGGAGGGGCGGACGGAGGGGCTCGGGCCGACGGAGACGCGGACGGAGGGGCTTGGATGGCGGGCCGGTGGAGGGGCGCGGACTGAGGGGCTCGGGCCAACAGAGGGGCTCGGGCGGCGAAGGCATTGGAGTGGCGTTGGGCCGACGGAGGGGTGGAGCGGGCGCGGGCGGCGGATGACTTGGTGGAGTGGGGAAGAAGAGCGTGGGGAAGAATCACCAGAATCAGCCCGAGAGCCGCTTCTGATTTTATTATAAAGGGTGATTATGATTCTTGGAGAAGCCGATCTAAAATCCTATCGTTCGGTTAACAATCCACTTTTTTTTAAACATAAGCTGCCCAAAAGCTGATTCGAACAGGCCTTACACCACTTGTGAAAATCAAATATAATTGTTTTTAACTTCCAAACGTAGTGCGAGAATGATATCGGCCTTGCCATCCTTCCATTCTGAGACTGTTATTCTCCTCGTGATGCATTATGCCGTGTTTAAAGTAGGGCGACAAATCAGGTGAAAACCACTGTTATCGTGTAAACTCCGTGAAAACTATACGTAAATTTTTTAAAAATCTCAAAAAAATTATCATACGTAGCAGAGATGAGTTTCTACAGCTCTGTAAAATTTAAAGAGCAAACCCAATCGCATCCGGAAGATACGGAAAAGACAAATTCAGCATAAATAGTGATTTTCACTGTTCATCACTATTAATATCGCTGTTTGCCAATTTCATATATTTCAAGTGCGATTGAGTTTCGTTTTTAAATTTTACAGGATTGTAGAAGCTAGCCTCTCCTACGTATGTTAATTTTTTGAGGATTTTTGAAAACTTTTACACACGGTTTTTATGAAGTTTATATGATAAAAATAGTTTGCACCTGATATATCCCCTTAAATAGAGCTGAAACTGAAAACTATTTCACCGGCCAAAATAATACTCTACGCAATAAGCTATTACATTAGCATAAAGCCACTCGTCGAAATCTATATATGTACAGTACTCCACTTAGACGTCCAGCGTTGATCAGACCCAGTTGTTGGGCAGCGAGAAATTGTGGAACCTGAAGGACGCGTTCCCTGCAGTGTCCCTCCCCTGCATGATCCCCGGCTCTCCTCCAGCCTGCACCGGCTGCTCGATGGACGCGAACGAGTTCTGCCGCAGCAGCTCGGCGAACGCCGGGAACGGCTGCTGCGGCGGCGGGCAGGGCTCGTGCGGGCGAGCCGGCACGTCGGACTTGCCGTCCCATATGAGCACGTGGAGCAGGATCGGGCGCAGGGCGTGCCGGTGCAAGGACAGCTTCTGGCTGAGCGAGACGGTGTCCAAGCAGCGGATGGCGCCGGACGTGGACACCATCCACGGCAGGACCTTGTGGCCCGACACCCTGGAGATGACCAGCAGCTTGGACGCGCTCTTCGCGTCCCGGTAGAGGTCGCGGAGCCCCGACCGCGTGGACGGCGCCTGGCGATCGCCGTCGCCCTCCATGACGGACGAGATGTAGATGAAGCCCTGCCCAAGAATTAATTAAGTTCAGACGCGTGAGCTAGAACGAGAGTAGCGCTGTACGCAGCAGGTAAGACGTGTTGGAACTCGGAATCCAACCATACGTACCTCTTCTGTGCGGCTAATGGCGAAGCCGAGCTTGGTGTCGCCCTCCTCGAGGGTGATCTGCACGGGCATTTCCCCGGCGGCGGCGGTGTACCAGACTCGCACCGCCTTCACCACGCCGATGTCCACGCCGTGGTAATCCTCGAACCCGTAAAGGCTGGCGTTGGCGAGGTTCGGGAGGTCGGCCAGTGACCCCGAGTTGACCGTAGAGGAGGCCATCTCGCCGGAGATCTGCACCAACGACGTCGCGTCATCAGTAAGGCGTGCACGCATGCGCTTGCACAGAAACATTTATGTGGGTTTGTCCTTGACGATCGAAACCTTGGTGAGGAGGGCCTCGGTCTGGACGTTGAGGAAGGCGATGGGCACCCCTGAGGCCTGCGAGGAGAGGATCCAGGCGTTGGCGCGGGAAAGGGTGTCCTCGACGGAGTTGTAGCGGGAGGCGGCGCGGTCGAGCGCCGTGGGGAGGACGAGCATGGAGAGGAAGCTGCTCGAGTTGGGGATCGGGAGCACCTCCCTCATCTTCTTCTCCCACGGGTAGGACACGTAGCCGTCCTGCAGCTGCGCCTTGCTCAGCGCGCACACCACCCTCGAGCTCCTCGACCCTGAACGCACCACGGCCAGTTGTCCCAAATTCCCAATTAAGGCCATAATAACATTAGAAATTCAGAGGAATTCTCATGTCATTTGATGTTTTTTTTTGCATGATTGATATGCAATTCTGCGTTAGTTTTGCTCGAATTGCTAAAATGCTGACCAGCATTAAGAATCGAGACATGTTTTGGGATGCGACTGAGGATGTAAAGTCAACTGGGGAATCTCCGAATTGCATTGAGAAATTTTCAGACAGATTTTCAAGTCAGACGAACATATTCAATAATCAGCAAGTGGTGCCATGTATGAATGAATCTAAATGTGGATTTCATTCAACGTGCAACGCCGTGTCAGTTGCCTGGAAGTATGCATCTTGAACTAATACTACAACAAATTGATCCTTTTTTTTTACTTACAGAACCAAAACATTGCATGCCAGGTTTTATCTCACTTCCCAATATCTTGTTATTGGACTTGTTATTACCATAATTTACTTATTGGACTTGTTATTACCATGATTTGCACTAGTAAGCTATGTAGGTTATTGATTTCTACCACCATCACTTTCTTGGTGATCGACAACTTACAAACGGAAGAAGTAATTGGGGCAAGAACGGTAGAACCAGCCCTTTCATATCTCGTTAATAATGTTCCACAGAATATGCTCAACTACCAAACATTGCAAGTTTTCATCATCTGGACTAATGGATGGCCATATTATAATTTGCGCAGGCCAAGCAAGCTACTCTAGAAACTTCCCAAGAAAAGCATCCCTAATCGCAACAGGAACAACAGAGTAATCAGCAGCTCTCGCAATCCTCTATGGCTCTCTATCCCATCACACCTAGGATATTATGATCATATCGATCCCTAAACACGGTGATCATCAGGGCCTGTATTATTATACTAGCAGACCATTTCTGACCACGCAGCTAGAAGTTAGAACTGATGCAAGTATATGCCTCGGCACTAGCTATAGCTCGCACGCAATCAAAATCGATCTCGTGATCGATCACACGCCAAGTTTTCCTGTTGCGATCGAGAGAAAAAACGATAAAGACGGTGGTCATCTCTATCAAGCTAGCCACCTACTTGAGCACAAAAGTCGCATGCAGAGGGCACAGGGCACAGGCACAGGCGCCCTATCCTCTTCCTGAAGTCCAACCCGGCGTATCACGAAAGCTCAGTCCCGGACTTTTACTTTTCTTCCCTACTAGCTAGCTAGAGTGGAATAGAGTTGTTGTACGGACCAAAAGAGCATCGACAAAAAATCTTGCGAAAAAATATCTAAAAATTTGTCTACAGACTCTACACCATCTAATTGGTTGTACGATTGTAGTGTGCACCTCTGATGGCGACGCACTCGCTCTCCATGCGGTCGACGAGCCCGACGGCGTAGTTGGGGTCGCGGATCGAACGGAGCACGTACTGCCGGCTGCGCCCGACCATCCCCATCCCGCCGCCGCCTCCGACGGCAGCCTCCTGCGGCACGATGCAGGCGTGCATCCTGGCCGTGGTCGTAGCAGCCGCCGCGGCGGGGGCCAGCAGCTCCCCGTCGGCCAACGGCTGCTGCTGCTGCGCCTGCGCGGGGCGCCGCACGCGCACCTCGACGGACGTGTCCCCGTGCTTGTACGCCGCGTGCAGCAGCTTCTGCACCGTAGCCCGCCCGCCCTTGAACGGCGCGGCGTGCACGGTGGCCCCGCCGCGGCCGTCGACCCCGATGAGCAGCTCCTCGACGACGTCGCCCGTCTGCACCGTCTCGCTGCTCCCCGGCCCCCACTCCTCCGCCCTCGACCCCCCAGCCACGCACTCTATCGCCACCACCACCCCCACCCCCTGCCTCCTCCCGTACTCCATGGGCATACCTCTCCCTCTCCCCCCTCCTCCCTCTCAGCACTTCCCACAGGAGCAGCCGAATCAGCCGTGCAGCCTGTCAATCTATACGCGGGGAGATCTAGCTAAGCTCTGTTAACTCGCGCGGATACTACCACCCTGTCACCGTCACAAGCTCAGAGCAGCCCACGCAGATGCGAAATGCGATCATGCGACTTCACAGCGAGGCCGCGCGCGAGACGGCACTGCAGACACGCGAGCGCTCTTGAGGGGAGCAAATGAAGGCTTGGACGGATAGGACGGGGGTTAAAAAGGCCGCCGTTTTTGGTGTTCCTTTGGCCGCGGACACGTATCGTGCTGGTGCATCCGCGCCGTCTGTTTTGCATACGAGCTTACATACGTTATCGGCAGAGGATGGCGTGGGGGGCTGGTTAAGGCGTCGACCTGGAAGAAATCGTCCAGCGGAGAGGCGTCACGCGCGCGGACGGTAATATCTACTAATCGGGAGATAGCGGCCGTCCGATTCGGGCAACGTCGTCGCCGTATCAGTGTCGTTAACTCGGAGTCCGCGCAGTCTGGAAAGGGATTCCGTATTCGGCGGCCTAGAAGACTTGTCTAACTGTTCCTCTTGTATATATATTTTAAATATGTTCTCCTTACAAATAAAATTATAAAAATAGTTTACTTTTCAACCACCACAATAGCTCTCTAATCACGGTGAGTCCTGTGGTGCTACCATGGCATGTTGAGTTGCCACGAGCTGATCATCTGCCGTGGTACATAGGTACAGGTATACCGCAACAGGTGACAACATGTCACATGTCTCTGTTTTCGCAGTAGGTGAATGGACTATTTTTATAATTTTATTTATACGGATCAGATTTTAAAAAAATTACAACTAGACTAAAAAAAAGCTAAAGGTGCAACTAAAAAAGAAAACCATCATATCCAATCGTCTGTGAACGGTGAAGCCTTTTCTCTAACATAGTAACATGGCAGGTGCTCCTGATTTGCATATATTCAAACGCATCTAGTCTTCTAGAGAGGAAGTTTTGCTCCCCATTTGCATATACTCAAATAGTTCAAGAGAAGTTTTGTTCTCCATTCGAAGCCTTTTCTCCTGATCTGTAGATTCCCAAAGATCTCATAAAGGAGGCACGGGATGCCCATGCGGGCATGCCCTTGATTCGATGATTCCCGTTCGTCAAGTCTTCGCTATCATGGCTGACGTTTTCACTGGAGTATCTTAGTATAGAATCCAATTTCCGAAAGATAGCCCCGAATCTAAATATTTGTTTACAGGTTGACATGGATTCACCGCGTCACCGCTGAAGGAAATTTCCAGTAGAGAACTTGGCCTTCAATAATTCCTTGCCCGTACTCCATGGATTCTTTTAATGAATCTAGCGTGTGTGGTGTTTGTGTTACTTCAGCGACGGATAGATTCACCAATCATGTATAAGCAGTGTATAGTGATACGAATTCAGTAGAAACTGTGATGTCATGAAAGGGAAACATACAGTTAGCTAGTCCTTGATAACCATTTCATACAAGTAATAGCTAAGATTATATCTCTCACACGTAATTGCCGATTGAGTTTCACAACTGCTCGCCAGCCAACGGCCAATAATGGTGGTGTACGTACTACGGCACATGATAATGCATGTCATGGAAGAGCAGTTGGTGAAAACAATACAAATTTATTATTGAGAGAAACAGATAAAAATAACCTTCTTCGTTGACCTAAAGAAACTTAACTATGACATACATGTTTATTGGCTTGTTTCTTTAGATGTTTATTGGCTTGTTGTTATATATGCAGGGCCTCTAAACCAAATATATCCCTAAAATTATTACAGTTGACTGAACGAAAGAATGGGGTATACCTAGTGCACAAGTACATAATTTTTTGGGTTGGGCGCCAAATCAACACATGAATTTTTTGAATTTTTTTAGAGATTTAGCCTATAGTCTATTGTACCCTTTAAAATTTGGGATAATTTATACTATACCACTCTATTCGTTGACACTTCAGTAAATATTACTCGTTGTCTTGATGACATATAGGTCCTTTGGAGGGGTATAGTATGAATTATCCCTTAAGATTTGAGCTTCAAAATCAAAGCATGTGAGAATGAAATAAAAAGAGATATGTTAGATGTGAATAGTAACATTTGTCTTTTTTATTCATCTTTTGTCAGGATTTTCTTTTTTACTCGCAACATATAAGTAGAGCAATTTGAAAAGTACGTCTACAAATTTTTTTTAGAATTTTTCATATTGATTTGATGCATAAACCAAAAGTTTTTGCACTATGTATCTCATCACGAAAGAAGGGGACATATAGCCAATGATGGAATGGCGGGATTCAGAATTTAAGATCTTTTGATTTGCTATTATCTCTCGAGTCTCGACTCAATCAAGAGTAACATCAGAAAAAAAACTAAGATTGGTTTTTCCAGAGTCTACACTCTACAACACATCACTACAACAGATAACTTATCGGTTTTTATTTTTACTAGCCGAGTGTCCGTGCATTACAAACTGATTTCAAATAAAAATAATGTAAGTTTAGTAATGTATGCATATTTATATTGGTAATTGCTTGAGATTGGTCATTTTAATAGTTTTTGTAATTTTTCTATAGGTTGATACGATCGAGGCGCATAAATAAAAATCCATGTTAATATATAGCTCCATATAAACTACGCATCCGTGTGGACGCATAAGATCAAACTAAAAAGACATCAAGCTTTCCAAGGGGCAGAACATGAGAATACTAAGCCGTCAAGGGCGTATATAAAAATATCAAAGAATTCGAGGACCAAGACATAATTTAGATGCAATGCAACAAGTGCATGCTTTTGCTTCTCAACTTTCTGGTTGGGTTGTTTTTACTACCTAAAGAAAGAAGGGGACGTAAGAAGAATCTGAGTATTTTCTTACTAAATAACACTTAAATTTTGAGACTTCAGATCTAAATTCAATGGATAAAATCAATTTGCCTCGTCTCATCCCACTTGAGTACTATTTTATTAAAGAGTACTCAATTTTTAGGTATTGGATGAGGACTATTAGTCTTTTCTGCAAGACCTTTTTACATTAATTATATACTAGTTTTACACAAATTAAATTATATAAAAATATTGTGATAATTTGTAAAAAAAGAACATTATTCTTTTTTGCATGGCCTTTTTTTACATCAATTATATACTTGTTTTACAAAAATTAAGTTATGTAAAAAATAATGTGATAATTTATATAAAAGGAGGAACAAAACAAACTATAAAGAACACAACAAACAAAAACGTGGATCACAATGTCAAATAATGGCAAAGTTAAAATAATATAGCACAACGTGAATCACAAAGCAATATTTAATAGATAAAAAAATTGAGTGCTCACTAACAAAACAAAAACATCAATATCTAATAGACAAAAAAATTGAGGGCTAAAAAAAACAAATATCTAATAGACAAAAAAAATTAAGTGCCCACAAACAAACAAAAAAATAGTCAAGTGCCATTTAGCAATTCCTAGGAAAGTATGTGATTCTAAGACGACATTTGGCCTCTCTTGCTTGGATGAAATTTAATATGAAAAGCGTAGTTCTACAACGATACATCTGTACATACCACAAGAAAATAGAGCAGTTGCTTCCAAGACAAGGCGGTCAAAGTCTCATAGAACAAGCATGGGGTGAAAGAATATTAAAGGTTGTTGATTCATGCTTTGCTTGCGCAGGAAAACTGGGCATGCATAGGCTTCCTTCCATTTCCTTTTCATGGAGCATGGCAAAGGGCTGTGGAAAAATAAATATACATCCTATGCAATATCACCAATCAAATAAAAGAATAAATGTAAGGTCAAGAGGTAGAGCAGCATTAGACAATTCAGCCACCAAATGAGAATGCAAGCCTGTTTCTTCTATATATATAATCGTTTAAGAGAAAAAGGCATGAATCGAAATTCATGTGCGATTACTAATGGAATGGCCAGTTCAACCTCTTAATTAACTCCTTTTCAGCTTGTGAATCTGTTTTATCTTCTTTCTGAAGAAGCTCAGTAGCACTTGACATGAGTCTCATCGGTTCTCATCAATATGCATATTTACACGTGGCAATTTTTCATATCAATGTTCCTCAAGTCAATTCACCTCACCTGCGAAGCCCGGTTGGTGAGCGTGAGCGAACCTCAACTCGCCGGTCAGCGTTCCAGCGCCGCTCAACGCTGGCGCGCGCGGCACCGAGTGCAGACGTGTGTGCGTGTGTGTGGAGTGTACGTTTTTGTTTGTAGCTCGGTGGTTATTTTTCTCCTTTAGTGAATACCAGAGCGTGGCCAAATTTCAAAAAAAAAAAAATTCACCTCACCTTTCACCTCCACATTTACCCTCAAAATGGAGTTCAACGTAGAAACACCCCCAAAATGGAGTACTTTGGACTTCAACGTAGAAGCAGATCACCACGAAACAGTTCTGAATGAATTCAACATCAAACCATCAAGGAAGACTTATTATGCTCCTTGCTTGAGCTTGTGGACACATGCACCATGTCAATCTCTCCTGCTCACGGGGATAATTGAAAATGGTTGGACGGAGCCACCTTAAACGCAGCCGTGGAGACTCGAAGCGCCGGCTGCGCCGCTATCGACCGCATTTCCTCAATCAGCTGCTCTCGTTTACCCCTTCTTTGATTCAATGTCGTCGTCAGTTATGTGTCACCGAGTCATCGTGGCATCACTGCAGGCTGGATCCGGCTGTCTTCTTCAAGGTCTGGCTACGGTGGGGGCGAGGATCCAGCCATCGTCGTCAAGATCGTAGGCCAAGCTACCTGCATGAAACATAGGAATTACCTTGCCGGACGGGAGGATGATAAGAACCCTCGTGATCTCCGACGAGATTAGAAACAGGAACTGCGCCGGCATCGCCACCTCCATGAACCCCTCTTCCTTCGGTATCGCCAGCGGCCAACGCGGCATATCCTCCCTGTCGTCGCCCCTTCATCTTCCGTCGGGCAAGAATGATGGCCAGAGATGCGAGTAGACGCAAGGGGAGGAGATGAGAAATATTTATTAGCGCCCAGTCTTCCGTTTCGCAGCGGCTGCGTAGATCGTGAAGTGTGATGAGAACGAGGAAAGGGAGCAGATCAAAAAGTATGGGAATGGATCAGTACTTGTTGGGTAACCACGTGACCATGAAGACCTACGATGATCCTTTAGCTAAAACTCTAGATGATTACTATATAAAAAGGAGGGGTTCCCCCAATGTACAGAAATCAGAAAGCAATAAATAATTCCTTCGCCGTTCCTCCTACACCCTGTGTTCATCATTCTCTCTCTCTGTTCTCCACTGTAGATCTGTTCGGGAACCGCGAACTATTTATAGCGAGGTTCCTTAACACGTTATCAGCATGAAGCTCTGCCGGCGAACATATTGAAAAGGTGGGTTTTGACGATTGAATCTAATCGCTTGTCGATTCTATGCATGCATCTATCCTACGCATCCGGTACTGTTCATCACGTGGTAAGAACCTACAACGACATGAAGTTACAATACTTATACTGGAAAAAAAACCCGGCATCGCCCGCCCGAAGCGTCGACGCCTCCTCGATTCGCGCACTTGGCACGAAGCCGTCGCAGCCGCGCTGGCCTCCGGCGTCCCGGCCTTGCCTCTAAGACGCAAGCCGCCGCAGCGCGTCGCCTAGCGGCCGGCCAGCGCCAGCGCGGCTGCCGCCACAGCTCGACGCAGCCGCCGCGTCGCTGGCCTCGGTCGCCGTCGCCCGCGCGCCGCCCGCCTCGCTCACAACCGCCCGCGCCGTCACCAAGAGGCGCTTCGCGCGCGCCGCCTCCGGCCGGCTCGGCCGCCCGCCGTCGTCGGCCTCCGACCTCGTGCGCGTCGTTGCCTCGGCAGCGCCGCCTCGCGCCGCGGCGCTCGGCGCCAAGACGCAGCCCACCTCGGCCCCGCGCCCGGCCGCCGCCGCCTCGGCCCCGGCTCGCGATCGCCTCGGCCCGGCGGCACGGCCCGCCGCTACCTCGGCTCCGCCGCCCAAGAGTCGCACGAAGAGCCGTCCCCCTCCACGCGTCGCCGCCGTTCGCGTCGCCGACGTCACCACCGCGCCGCGCCACCACCGCCAAAGCGCCGCACGAAGAGCCCCTCCACGCTGCGTCGCCGCCGTTCGCGCCGCCGACGTCGCCACCACGCCGCTGCCGCCGCCGCCCGCCCCGCTCGCGGCCGCCTCGGTCTCGGCGCTCGGCCCGCATGCCGCTGCCGCCATCTCGGCCCCGTGCGTGCTCGAAGCCGCCACCGCCGCACAAGCGTGTGATGGGTCGAAGAAGTGAACCACCCAAAAAGCCGTTCGAAAAGAAAAAGAAAGAAAGAAAAAAGAAAAAGAAAGAAAAAGAAAAAAATAGCAGAAAATTTTGGAAAATTGCTAGAAAAATCTAGAAAAAATATTTGGCTCTGTTTTGTTTAATTTTTCTAGCTTTATCCTCTGCATTTATGAATATTCTTTATGAATTTTGAATGCATTGCTTTATTTAGTATACTGGAGATGCATGGAAATTTATTTTGCTACACGTTATGATTTTTGCAACCACTTTCTATTAGATTACACGCAGTAATCTAATGTGAGAATTTTGAAATCATGCAGATGTCCGGCATCGTGAATCGTAAGTTTGAAGAACTGGCCCTGCACGGTCAGAACTACCTCACTTGGGCATCGGACGTGAAGATCGTTCTTGGGGGCAAGAAGCTCCGTGCTGCGATTGGTCTAGGGTCCTCGCAGGACGCGAAACCTACCGCCGAGCAGAACGATCAAGCCTTGCACTTCCTCAGGCACCACCTCTCAGTCACTCTGAAGAATGAATACATGGCTGAGGAAAGTGCACTTGAACTTTGGACTGCACTTCAGAATCGGTTCGAGAAGCTCAAGTACACCATCTTGCCCCAAGCACAACAAGATTGGGTCCGCCTGAGGTTTGTAGACTACAGAACAGTGGCCGAGTAAAATTCTGTCTTGCACAGAATTTGTACCAATCTCTCCCTATGTGGCAAGAAGATCATTGATGAGGAGAAGATTGAGAAAACTCTCTCTACCTTCCACCCAAATGCTATCCAGAGTGCACGCAGCTATCGTCAGGACGCATACAAGGAGTATAGCGAACTGATTGATGTAATGCAAGTTGTGGAATCGCAAGACGATGCTCTACGCAAGAACTATGTCTCATAGCCACCTGGAAGGGGCACTGGCATAGAAGTCAATGCCAGTAGCTATAAGGTGAAAAAGCCCACTCATAGAAAGAAGGGCAAGCAGGGTGGAAAAGAGAGGTATCAGGCCAAGGGAAAGTCCAAAGCCCCAGTGAAGAAAGATGATAAGGAAAAGACACACGCCAAGCCGTATGGACAGCACAACCAAACGTGCTTCAGGTGTAGCACTTGGGGACACTGGTCGAAGTCCAAGGAAGTGATCAACGCATATCAGGCTAAGAGGAAGGCAAAAGAAAACGCCCCAGCAGAGGCGCAATTCGCCAAGATTGGTGATAATGATGCCATGGATGAAGATACCCCGCTTGTCTCATCCTCACAGAATAGCCTGGACATTGATGCTGCAGCCAATCTTATGGCAAATGAAGAGAAAACTTCTGTCGATGACATAGAAGCAGAAATTAATGAATATTTTACAGATTCCGTTTAATGCATGAATCACTTTTTTCTTTTAGATTATGGTTGTTAGCAATTTCTTTTGAATAATGAATTGTAAGCTCTAGAAGAGCATACTTCTCTCATAAATAAATATGCAATTTATTCTTTATTCCAATATTCTTTAATTTGCAAGCAATGTTTGAATTATTTTGCCACTGTTTGATTGGGATTATTTTCCTTTTAGAAATCGTGTAGCGCCCAAATAGAAGAGATATGCATTGTTGATAGTGGCACAACAAATACCATCTTAAGAGAGTCCAAATACTTCCAGTCGATCACGAAGAACGCTGGAAAGATTACTACGATCGCAGGAAGCAATTCATATGTAATAGGCTCAGGAAGAGCCATAATTATATTGACTATGGGTACAACATTGGTAATTGAAAAAGCTCTTTTGTACCCTGAATCAACGCGCATTCTCTTAAGTTTCAAAGACTTCCACGCCAATGGTTTTCACGTAGAAACCAATGAAGAAAATGGCAAAGAATACTAGTGCATTGTGAAGCACGCGGTATGTGGAAAAATGGTATTAGAAAAATGTCCCTCATATGAATCTGGGTTGTACTACACGAATATTCATGCACCCGAAGTGTATACTTCCTTGAAGACTGTCTATAGAAGCTCTGAGTTATTTTCTTTATGGCATTATAGATTAGGTCATCCTTGTCTTAGAATGATGAGAAATATAGTGAACAACTTACAAGGTCATGGCATTAATGTTAAGAATTTTCCGAATCATGAAGATTTCGTGTGCCCTGCATGTGCCACCGGGAAATTAATAACTAGACCCTATGTCATGAAAGTGCAAAGTGAAATCCCTGCATTCCTGGAACGCATCTAGGGGGATATTTGCGGCCCGATTCAGCCCTTGTCAAGGCCGTTTCGATACTTTATGGTGCTCATCGATGCTTCATCGAAATGGTAGCATGTATGCTTATTGTCAACAAGAAACCATGTTTTTGCAAAGCTGATCTCGCAGATCATAAGAATTAAGAATACTTTCCCCGATCATCGCGCGAAGTCCATTAGAATGGACAATGCTGGAGAATTTACTTCAAAGGCATTTGATGATTATTGCACTGCAACAGGGATAGTAGTTGAGCACTCCGTACCGCACGTCTATACGCAGAATGGACTAGCTGAAGCACTCATAAAGAGGATTAAATTCATTGCCAGACCGTTTTTGAAGAGTTGTAACTTGTCCAACACTTGTTGGGGACACGCAGTCCTGCACGCAGCAGCTCTCATCAATTTCAGACCTTCGGCCTACAACATCCATTCTCCTATGCAGCTTGTGCATGGGATCATCCCGAAAATCTCCCATCTCAGGAAATTTGGGTGTATGGTATATGTTCCTATATCACCCCTCAACAGACTTCAATGAGCCCTCTCCGCAAGTCTGGGATATACGTTGGTTATGAGAGTGCATCCATAATCAGGTATTTGGAACCCATGACTGGAGACTTGCATACAGCCCGATTCACTTATTGCATATTTGACGAGGATCGTTTCCCTTCATTAGGGGGAGGAAATCAACCTTTGGATAAAAAATGCCGAAAAATCATATGGCATTCCACTGGGATCCCCGCGTATGATCCTCGCACTAATGAAGCAAATCAAGAAGTCCAGAAGATAATTGATTTGCAGAATTTAGCAAATGAACTGCCTGATCATTTTTGTGATCTGAAGGGCGTGGTTAAGTCGCATGTACCCACAAGAAATGCACCAGAGAGGATGGAAATACCAAAGAAAACAGAAGGTATCTCTTATCTTGTTCAGAGGCCTCAAAGAAAAAGAACAGAAAATCTGGCTCCTCAAACCCAAAGTACCCGGAGACGTATGGAGAAAACTAGACGAGAGGACTTACCACAACCAAGCACGAAAATGCCCTAAGGAAAGAAGGGGAGCCGTTGAGACCTGGCACTGGAAAGAACCCGACAGACAAGGCAATTCCAGACTTGAATCTTCCACTGCAGGAAGCTGCCGTAAATAATGTGTGCACACACATAGGCAATGGAAAGCTAAAGGAACTTGCCCCTGCGATGGGAAATAGCAGCGAAGAGCAAGTAGAAGTGCATGAAGCACCCCATGATGAAATGGCTATAAACTTTGTAATAATAGGAGAATCCCTGAATAGAGCAACAGCCAATGTTGATGCATACTTTGCAAAGAAGATTGTCTCGATCATTGATCATGATCCCGAGCCTGCATCTCTAGCAGAGTGCAAGAAAAGGCTAGATTGGGAAGAATGGAAGAAGGCAATCACTGCAAAGTTAGTTTCTCTGAACAAGAGAGAGGTGTTTGTTCAGATGCCGCACACCTCCCCATATAAACCCCTGTGAGGTCACAAATGGGTCTTTGTTCTAAGAGGAATGAAAACAACGAAGTTGTAAGGTACAAGGCAAGGCTTGTAGATCAAGGTTTCACTCAACGTCCTGGGGTTGATTATGAAGAAACCTATTCTTCAGTCATGGGAGGAATTACCTTTAGATATTTGATCTCAATGGTAGTCAACTTTGAAGTTGAGAATGAAGCTAATGGATGTTGTCACAACATATTTGTATGGAAACTTGGATTCGGAGATATACATGAAAGTACCAGAAGGTATTCCTATCCCGAACCAAGACAGAGCAAATAGAAACCTGTACAATGTGAAATTGGAGAAATCACTGTATGGGCTAAAACAGTCAGGAAGAATATGGTACAATCGCTTGAGCGACTTTCTCTGTAAGAAAGGCTACACGAACAATGAAGATTGTCCATGCGTATTTAAACAGCGATCCTCGAATGGATTCTGTATAATCTCCGTCTATTTAGATGACTTGAACATCATTGGGACGGATGAAGAGATTGAAGAAGCATGCTCATACTTGAAGTCTGAGTTTAAAATGAAGAACTTGGGTAAAACCAAGTTTTGTTTAGGCTTGCAGCTTGAGCATGTCCAAGGAGGAATCTTGGTACACCAATCATCCTACACGCAAAAAGTGTTGAAAAGATTTGGTTTTGAAAAGGCATATCCTGCAAAGACTCAAATGGTCGGAAGGTCACTCCAAGCAGACCTAGACCCATACAGGCCTAGAGAAGATGGGGAGGAAGTCCTAGGAGCGGAATTCCCATATCTGAGTGCAGTTGGAGCGCTCATGTACCTTGCGAATAGTACCAGACCGGACATTACGTTCGCTGTGAATTTGCTAGCCCGGTACAGTGCAGAACCCACCAAAAGGCATTGGAAAGGGATTAAGGACATCTTCCGTTACCTCCAAGGAAGCAAATATCTCGGCTTGTTCTACAGAAGAAACAATGAACTGAATTTGGTGGGCTACGCCGACGTTGGGTACTTATCAGACCCGCATACTGGCAAGTCCCAAACTGGGTATGTTTTCCTATGTGGAGGAACAAGTTTCTCGAAGTCGTCTAAGCGCACTCGCCTCGACGCCGATAAACCACTCGGAAATCATTGCTTTGTATGAAGCCTCTCGTGAATGTGCATGGATCAGAAGAATGGTTCACCACATCCAGAAGTCATGTGGCTTGAACATTGAGCAAACTCCCACGATCATCTATGAAGATAATGCAACTTGTGTTGCTCAAGCACAGATGGGTTATGTGAAGAGCAATCTCACGAAGCATATCAACTCCAAGTTCTTCTATGCTCACGAATTGCATAAGATGAACGAGATCAAGATACTACATACTAAGTCATGTGAAAATCTTGCAGATTTATTCACTAAATCACTCCCAGCATCTACCTTTGAAAGGTGCGTTAAAGAAATTGGGATGATGAGACTTAGAGAAGTGCAGATTTCAGGGGGAGATATTTCACATACTCCCACATAAACCTTGAACCTGAGGTTTGAGTACCCAACATGAATCTCGAAGATTAGCAATTGAAGTTTGGGTGAATTGTATTCTTTTTTCTTAGCAAGTTTTTCATGAAGTTTTCTTGCATAAGGTTTTAATGAGGCAATTCGTGCAACACAGTAAGCGTATGCTATGTACTCTTTCTCCAAGTATTTTTCCCACTGGGTTTTTCTGGAGTTTTAATGAGACATATGCATCTCGCGGCAAAGGGCCCAAGGGGGAGTGTTGGGTAACCACGTGGCCCATGAAGGCCCACAATGGTCCCTTAGTCGAAACCCTAGGCGACTACTATATAAGGAGGAGGGGGTCCCCCCAATGTACAGAAATCAGAAAGTAATAAAGAATTCATTCACCGTTCCTCCTACACCCTGTGTTCATCATTCTCTCTCTCTGTTCTGCACTTTAGATCTGTTCGGGAAGCCCGGACTATTCCATAGCGAGGTTCCTTAACAGTACCGTAGTTGATTGAGTCACTAACAAATTTGACCTGAGCGTCGTGCTGGCTGGCCGGTACGGTACGGCTATGATGGGCCGTGGGTCTGCCATCAATGCCCAGTCAGCTCGCTGTATCGACCCAACTCACCTCTACAGAGCTCAGGTATGGCTCATTGGTATGTCATATTAGATTCATCCTGTGTTGGTCTTAGATCTGGTGTCAGAGATGCATGGGCAAATACAATGAACATAAATATTAAGGAAAAACAACTAAATTTTATTTATTCTCTGTAAAAGATATGTCGAGATAATGATCGATCTCTACTTGTGGTTTCCATTGCAATCTGCTCAGCGATTCGGAAGACTAGGGGTGGAAATTAAGCTCAAGGCTCGCAGCTCGGCTCGGTTCGGTGCGGCTCGGCTCAGCTCGATGCGACAGTGAGCCGAGCCCGAGCCTGCTACTTGGCTCGCTCAGCCAATGAGCCGAGCCCGAGCCGGCTCGTGAACGGCTCGTTGGCTCGTTAGTTCTGTGGTTAAGTTATGAAATAAATAACATTGATGGCATTATTATGAAACAAATAACATTGATAACTTCGAAATATCAACAAGAATGCAAACATTGAACGAGATAATGCAGAAATAAATATATTTTCAGCACGTCATGATTTGCATAATTGCATTACAATTTACAAACAACTGACTCGGCAGTCGGCACATTAAACAAAAGTTCAGAAGTCCGAATTGCTCTGATCTCCTTGGCTCACTGATCATTTGATCAACACATGATGCAACAGACTGCAGATAACATTATTTGTCATACATGATACTAAACACTTCAAAAGTTTTCAATTTCTTTAGAAATCACAGTAACCTAGAACAACTGCCTTTCCCCAAGATGTCGAATGATCAATCATCAATCCAACCACAAGTGCTCGTCGCTCACACACCCCAAAAGCCAAAACCGGCCAAAGCCAGCCCAGCGCCTGTGCCAACTAGCATGTTCTGACTTCTGAGAGAGATCAAGATAATTGAGACTTACCATATTAAATGCATCATGGAGCCGGAAATGGAATGTGCAGTGTGACAAACTTCTACAAATTAAACAAAATAGCTCAAAGCTCCCTGAAAAAAAATCTAGATTCCGGTTAACTGCAGTGTGGAATGAACAAAATCCATTCTCTGAAGGCCAATAAAAATGTGTATAAAGAACTTTGATTTAGCATGCACCACAACTGAATATAATGAAGGAATAGGACATTAGCATCAAAGACTCACCAGATTTTAGATACCCACTAAACTCTAACTGGTCCATCTTTGGAGGAAGTAGAACAGCTCTTTTACTTAGAGAGCGAAGAAGCAAAATTGTAATAATGTGGACTAGACAAGATCACATTGTAACTATAAAAAAGGATGAGGCTCCCAACAGCCCAAAATTATGATTATTACATTGTATCTTTGTATAATTGTATTGTAAATCTAACAAGGGTAAATCTGCAGTAAGTTGCTGTAATATGTTGATATTGGCAACAATTCAATAAGACACATAGACAATAACTCTTCGGATCAACAGAACATACCTTCACAATTAGTTGTTGTCTACCATGCTTTTAGGAAATGGAATGTTCTGAACATCATCCTCATCGTCTTCTTCCTGAAAAGAGTTATAATAACCAAATTAGCCATGAGTTAAATTAAAGAGAATTGGAAAAGTTAGATTATACTATAAATGAACATACCACAAACATAGGTGCTTTTGAATCATTATGGGCACCTCTAATCCAGCTAGAAGCACATACCAATGCCTTCACCATAGCTGGCCGCAGAGAGCTCCGGTAATCATCTAGAACTCTACCCCCGGTGCTGAAAGTTGATTCCGAAGACACAGAGCTGGCTGGTATCGTTAAGAAATGCTTCGCCATCTTTGACACTACAGGAAATCTATGTGTATTCAACTTCCACCACTCAAGCAAGTTGAACTCCTTGTTTGACAAGCTCTCATTCATCTCATCTAGATAGAGGAGCAACTCACTCTTCGATGTATTTGAAGAAGATGAAGATAAGAAGGACTGAAACTCACTTGAGCTTGAGGGTAAGTACATGCTTGTATCCACAGTCGAAGAGGAGGATGCATTAGATTTAAGAGTATCCTTCTTATGCCGATGTGCCATCTCAAATTTTTCATATAGCTTCTCTAACTCTTGAAGAACATCAGCATACTCACTTTCAACTTTTGGGGATTCATAAATTTTTCGAAAGCACCACTCAACATATCTCATCTTGTACCTTGGGTCTAGAATAGTAGCAAGCACCATGACATTGTTCTTTTCTTCCCAATACTTGTTGAACTTCTGCATCATTGCAATGGCCATACCACTCAGATTTGTATCTTCATCAGCAATAGCAGCTCTCAATGCAATCTTGACATTCACAATGTGAGGATAAAAATATTTATGTGGGATATTTCAAAGTGAAAATGCAAGAGTAACTTGAGCCAAACTCTTAAGTATTGGCTCAATGGATACAAACAATGCCCATTCTACACTTGTAGGCTCCCATCTATAGTTTGCATCCAAATCAGCATATGCCAATAATGCTTCCTTATAGGCAATTGCAGTACTTAACATCTTGTATGTGGAACTCCACCTTGTCGTCACATCAAGTTTCAGTCCATCCCAATTGTTAGTGCTAGTGATCTACAAATTTCTACAAACTTGTGCATGCGAGAAGGAGACTTCTTTATGTACTTAATAGATTCTCTGACATTGCTTATCAAAGGTGCTAAGACTGCTATCCCATCATTCACAACCAAATTAATGATGTGATCACAACAACGGACATGAAAATACTTTGCAATGAAAGCAGTTGATTGTCTAGCGGCAAACTTAGCCTTTAAACCCCGAACAACAATATCATTGTTGGAAGCATTATCTAGAGTGATTGAGATGATCTTATCCTCTATCTTCCATTCAGCAACACAGTCAAACAACGCTTGAGCAATCACATTTCCAGTATGTGGAGGGTCTAACTCAATGAAACTCAGCACACGACATTGCATATTCCAATTTCTATCAATATAATGTGCAACTACACACATATAAGAAAGTGTTTGGTTGGATGTCCACAAATCAGTAGTTAAACATATGTTGTCCACACCTCTAAGATTCTTCTTAAGAATTTCTTTCTCGGACTCAAAAACCTTCAAACATTCACTTCTTATAGTCTTTCTACCAATATACTCATAAGAAGGATTTAAGTACTTCATCAATATGTTAAACCATGTGTGCTCTACCATCCTAAATGGATACTCATGAGCTATTATCATCTTAGCAATTAATTTCTGAGTTTGCTCAGGACTATACTCACTGGGAGAGACCACAACAGGAGAACCAGAATCACCTGTATAATTGAGAAGAGCTTGCTTCTTCTTCTTAGCCAACTTGTTCAAGAATGGCGCACACATTTTCATGTGCCTCCCAAGATGTGAGGTAGCTGAACCTTGTTTGTAAGAATATAACTTGTGGCAGAACAAACACTTTGCCTTGGTGATAGTTGCACCTTTCTTGTCATAGATGGCACATTGACCTTCTCAAAATTCTTCCAAACTCCTGAACATCGCTTGCCTGTTTGTGTGGGGGCATCAGGAGCCGAGTTTGAGGTATGTGCTCCTCCTCCCTTGTCCAGAATCTCATCCTCGAACATATCATCGTTCATGTCAAATGAGTTATCTTCCTCATCCCGGTTCAACTCCTTGCATCAAATCAATGTATAAAATTCCTACTGGCTCTGTTTAATATCATTGCATTCGATTCAAGGGTTCACTGCTCAGTGCTCACCGAGTCAGCTGGTGCTACTGCTGGAGCAGCTGGACCTGCTGGTGTGGAGCCAATGGAGGCAGCGCCGAGAACGGTGGTGCTGTCGTTGTGTACTGCATCTGGAGCCTCAGCCGGCAACGTGTGTGCGCCACTGCCTCGCTTCTTCTTCTGCGGTCGCTCCATCACTCCATGGGGGGAGGCCAGCGACGGGGTGGTCCGGGTGGAGGGAGGGCCGATCGGCCGGGGGAGGAGGCGACGGGTGGAGCCGTGGGGAGGCGCCACGCCACGGGGTGGAGCCGAGGAGGCGGCCACGGGTGGAGTCGTTAGCCGTGGGGCCGTGGGGGAGGAGGCGAGGCAGCCACGGGGTGGAGCCGAGGAGGAGACGGCGAGGCGAGGCAGCCACGACCACGAGGAGGCGCTGTCGCGCGGCCGCGTCGGCCAAGGCCCGCCCGCCCAACCCTAGCTCCTCCGCCGATTGCTCTCCTCTCTTCGATGGATTTGGGGAAGAGTGACCCACACCGATGTGTGAAAGCCGGCTGCACCGAGTGAGGAGTCAGGACTGAGGAGTCTCAATTGAATACAGACTCGATCGAATGTGGCCAGCTCACGAGCCGGCTCGCGGCTCGCCCAATCCCGAGCCGAGCCCAGCTTGTAGCTCGATTTATTAAAAACTGTGAAAACTCATGGCAAAGCCGCGCCATGCCCGTCGGGCCTGTAGTGTGCCATGCTGGCCCAAGCACGACCATTTGAGGCGTGTCGTGCTGTGCTGCTCATCATGTTCGACATGCCTCGACAAATGTGTTGTGCCGGACTGGTCCATATGCATGTGTACTGTGCCGTGCTATGCCTTAGACCTTACCGTGTCTGCCATACCATGGATCGACCTAAAAAAGTCCAGCCCAATGCTTATGTCTAATAACAATGCAAAGAAATCGAACTGAGGAGGATCGCAGGAGAGAGATGAAATGTGGCCCACATATCGACGCAACTTTTTCTTTGAGGTAAGGGAGGGAGCAAGGTAAAAAAACCATTGAAATCTTGGCCGAGATTTTGGATTCCGGCCGGGGATAGGATCCAAAATCCCGACCGGTAAAAAAATTGAAAAAAAATTAAATTGCTATAGTAAGCTCGGAAAATTCGGTGAGATTTCACCAAATCTCATATTTTTCGACTGGTTTTTGACTTTTTATGACTGGATTTGGTCCAATAACCCTTAAAAAAGTCTTCTTCCATGGGAATTTGTTGAAAACCCGATATATTGAGACGTTTTAAAATTTCGATAGCAACACTGTCAGATTTTTATAAAATTTTATAAATTTTATCATTTTCTGAAACATTTATAGTACTATCTTTAGTAGCGTAGTATCATACATAATTTTTTTAAAAATAATTAAACTTCATTTGTTATCTTTAAAAAATCAAAAACAGAATGAACATAATTGGGACAATAACTTTGTTAGAATTTTATAAATTTTCTCGTATGTTATCATGATCCAAAATTTTTATGAGAGCTTAATAATTACCTCAGTACCATCCTCTAAAATTTTCAAAAATTTTAATTTTTTTTGTTTTCTCCATCAAATCTATGAAATCATTGAACTTCATTTGTTATATTTCAAAAATAAAAAATACAAAGAACATAAATGGAACAGTGCCCTTGTAATAATTTTATAAATTCACTGGAGTGTTATCATCATTCAAAATTTTTATGAGATCTTAATAATTTCCTTATCACCCTTCTATAAAAATTTCAAGAATTCTAAAACTATTTTAGTTGCTAAAGCAAATCTATGTATTGATCATCAGACTTTTATCAGGACATATCACTGTCAGAATTTTTGAAAATTCTTGAAGTGTGATAATCATTTGAAAATTTTATAAAAAAATTAATGATATATCAGGATCATCTAAAAAAATTAAAAATTTTCTAACGTGATTTGATCTATTTTTCATTTGGTTGAAGTTTACTGGTAAGGCTTTTATTAGGACAGTAGCACTATCCGAATTTTTAAAAATTCATGAAGCTTGATCATCATCTAAAAATTTTATGAGAATATTAGTGATACATCATAACCATGCACAAAAAATTCAAAGTTTTCTGACGTGGTTTGTTCCATTTTTCATTCGGTTCAAACTTGCCGCTCAGCGTTTCATTAGGACAGTAGCAATGTTTGAATTTTTAAAATTCCTCATGCTTGATAATCATTTGAAATTTTTATGGGAATATTATTGATGTGTCAGTACCCTCCACCAAAAATGTCAAAAAATTTCGATGTCGTTTGAGCCATTTTTCGCTCGATGTAAATTCATCGAAAATTCGGTTTTCTCGGTGCAAAAAAATCATATTTGAATTTTTGTTTTTTGTATTTCGTCCAGAATTTATCTGAAATTCTGAGATCTCAGCGAGATTTCGGATTTCAGTCACCTTCGAGATGTCAGCCGAAAACGAGATTTCAAACCTAAAGAGAGAGGGATGAATGTACCCGTCATTGACTCCCTTTTTTTTAAGTAATCAACCCCTCTACTAATCCTGGAAGGATTCCTTGCCTCTCCTTGCTGTGAGCCGTTGGAGAGCTGGCTCGGCTCGCGGCTCGAGCCGAGCCGGTGGAAAAAAAATTACATCCGGGTCCTTTTTTGAGAAAAAAATTACATATAAGTCCTTTTCCTGGAAAAAAGTTACGATTAGGTCCTTTTTCAGAAAAAGAATATATATTACGTCTAGGTCCTTTATGCGTTTTTAAGGCTTGCGCTCGGGTCCTTTTACCAAAAAACGGAATTACGATTAGGTCCTTTTCGGAAAGAAAATTCAAGTCCTTTTTTGGGAAAAAAATATACATTGCATTTAGGTCCTTTTTGCGTTTTTCTAGCATTATGTTTAAACCCTTTTGCGGATAACACAACATTCTTTTTAGGTCCTTTTCACGCGTTTTCTCGATTTACTCGTGTATGGAGCGTTAGTCGCGCGTTTTCTTGATTTGCTCGCGTAGAGAGCGGCGCCCGCGGTGTGGCACCGGCACGCCGCGTATAAGTTTCTAGTAGATAGAGATGATGAGAAGACTAGAAATGATATGACACAACGACATAGTTTGCCTCTACTAAGGTATATCACATTCAAACCAGACGATGGTATGTCACTACGAGATTGAAAGATTGCAGTTTTGCTATATGAGGTGCGAGTCACCTGGTTGTTCAAAACCCACTTTTCATGTTTGCTCGTGGAAAATAATCTTTTTTTCCTTTTTGAAAGACAAATAATCTTGGCTTTGTCAATCTAGAGTATACTATAGCCGATCTAAAATCATATTCAAACACACTCTCAGTTGATCTTGATCCGATCAAGATATAGTGGTTTTGTGAATTTCAATTTAACAAAGTTTATTCCAATCGAGCATGACCCTATTTGAGTTTTCTTCCAAGTTCCAACAAAGCTTGAACCCAATTTCAAATTCTAAAGCAAATGAACTTACCCCCTGTTTCAGTTTTCACCATGGTCGATCGAGAGCGTTGATGCACCATCCAACGGCACATGTAAAGTGCATTACAAGGGGGGAAAAGAGAGAGAAAAGTCACTTGCCAAAGCCAAACGCCTCAGTAGTCAGTCCGGACTCCGGAGCTCTCGAACCCAAATGGCATCCACCTCACCGGAACCCGCCGCCGCCGAAACCGACGGCTCCGTCCAAATCCGTCGCCTAGAGGTCGCCGACCGCGAGAGGGGCTTCCTGTCCCTCCTCTCCCAGCTCTCCGCCTGCCCGGACCTCACCGCGTCCGAGTTCGCCACGTGCTTCGCTGAACTCGCGGCCCTCGGCGACGACCACGTCATCCTCGTGGCCGAGGATCTCACCGCCCCCACTGAGCGGAGGATCCTCGCCACGGGGTGTCTCTTCGTGGAGCGCAAGTTCCTGCGCGGCGGCGGCAAGGTGGGGCACATGGAGGACGTGGTGGTCGACGCCGCCGCGCGTGGACGGGGCCTCGGGCTCCGCATCGTGCGCCGCCTCGTGGAGATCGCCAAGGAGGCAGGCTGCTACAAAGCCATCCTCGACTGCACCCCCGAGCTGCGCGCGTACTACTCCAAGTGCGGCTTCGTGGAGAAAGGGGTTCAGATGTCCATCTACTTCTGATCCATAGGTCTACGCAATTAGCATTTCTATGTCTCATTGCATCCTTACCTTTGGATTTCTAGTAATTTGATCTGGAGTTATGAGGTCTCATTATACTGTCCTTCTGCGTGATTGAAAGTAAAATATGTGGAATCTAAACTTTCATGCTAGGTTTGTGTTATTAATTGGGATAATTTGTAGTATATATTATCCTACTAACTCTTGTAGTCAATAGGTTCGGTGACTAAGCATCGACAGCCTGGCTCAAGTGGATGCTAAGAGTATTCGCAGTCTGTGTTAGTGCTGAAAAAAAATGCGCTATATTGGTGGGTGTTAAATCATGATGTCATAGTATTATTTGGTACGAGTAGCTATGGTAAATCAGATTGTTCTGTTTCATTTGTACCAAATGAGCTAACATAGACACACAATCATACTTAGTAGCATTTCTATATCTGGAATCGTTTTACATATGCTATTTAGCACAGTCTCAACAGTGTGCAGTGATTGCCGCTGAAACATTTGCTTTTGATGCTGAGCTTTTTGTGATTTTGCTTTTAACAATTAAATCAGTCAATGCGTTGCGTAAATATTCAACATGCATTACCCTAAGATTTGGGACACTCCGTTAAGCGCAGGCGTCTGACGGTCTGAACCACAGGTTGAATTTCGTGCCAAATTTAACACATCGTTCTAACTTCATTAGCATTTGGCACACCATACTATTATAAAAACTGACTAAATTTCTTGCTATATACAGAAAAGTTTATTAATAATTATTTTGCTACATCACATGAAGTCTTGAAGATTTATCATCCTTTAATATTTGTTTCATGGAATTTTCTGATTTGTCTTCCCAGTCTCTAAAGTTTCGTGGAAACATAAGTCTTGCAATCTACCCTTATTCTACTGTAATATTACACCAAGTTCTTCTGTCTTGTTATCTATTAGTGTGGTGTTTCATTTGCTGTAGTGAGTTACTTCAATTTGGTTTACCAGGGTTTCAGTAAGGGTCAGATATGATTGTTCCAGTGCCCCGTTTTGTCCAATAATAATTGACAGCATTTGTTGATTCTCCAAAAAGAAAAATGAGAATTGACAACATTTGTTTCCCATATTATCATTCAGTATTCAAATTTCGAAAGTTCTGCTCGATTCTGCATTAAAACTTATTTTATTTTTTTATATACTACCACAAATTATCTGGTGTTCATTTTTTGAATTTACAATTTATTTGGTGTTTGTGGAATCTCATAGTTCACTTCATCTCCTTGTCACAGGTAATTCATTGCTGATGATCGAGGACAAATCAATAGCTGTACTACGTTTTTGAGATCACTGAAAAATGTCTTATTGTCAGCGGGGCGCTTATGTCTCAACCATGTGTTGTCATTTTTTACTTCCAATTTGGACCACTGAGAAGCTTCCTTGGAGCTACAAATTCTGTCAGAAGAAAACAAACTTTTAAAAAACATGTCACGCCGTTTGCCTACTTCCTAGTGCTCTTGTTATGTACTTTAGACTTCCCTTTTTTGTGTTTATTTAGATCAGATGTTAAGACGATGCACCTTGGTATCATAGGGGCAGCATGGCTTTGTGCCTGTGGTGGGGCTGTTGGGAGCAACTTTATGCCCAACTGGTCATTCACCGTCGGGAGAAATAGGACCGGAGGCGGAGCACCCTGCAGATCAGACCAGTGAAGACATTGATAGGCACGAGCATGGTTCGCAAAGCCGACGAAAATCGGTCGGATTTCGCGAAAATCGGGCTTGCTGGGCCGGTTCGGTATTAAAAACCGAACGAAAAACCGATTCGATTCAAATTCAAATTCAAAAAAATTGAAAAAATTTGTGTGACGTAAATCGGTGAAAACCGCTCGATTTTCGATGAAATCGAGTGAAAATCGCTCAAAAATCGGCTCTAAGGAACATTCACTTGGTCTGCCGGTTTTTCGAGGTTTTCGACCGGTTTTCGATTTCTTTTGAATTTTTTCCTTTTTTTTTTCTTAACTTTTCGGTTTCTAACGATTTTCGGCTCGGTTTTTCTGGTTTTCGAAATTCGGTTTTCGAACCGGTTTTGTGAACCCTAGGCACAAGTAAAGCCCGTAGCGCTAGCAGTAGCACAGGGTTTACAAGACGGAATCCCAGTCGGCACGATTTTCGTCAAAAATAGGGAAAAAATGAAAGGGTTTCGAAATCAAACTTTTTGAAAAAAAAAATCAAAAATCGATCGGTTTTCACCGATAACCGGTCAACGTTCAAGCGACAAGCGAATTTTTTTGACAGCCGATCTTTAAGTGATTTTCAACATAAAATTTCCTATTTTTTTGAATTTAACCAATTTATCGATCATATAGTTATTATACAGGCTCAATGCTGTCAAAAATCGCAATTTTTGAACGCTTTGTCTATATTTGAAACCAGAGCAGCACCACATGGCAGCAGTACAAGTTTTCCAGAGTTTTCTACACTTACGTCCTTTGCCTATCAGATTTCGTCAGATAGTACCAACCTCCCAAAAAGGAAATCCCATCACTCCGCAAAAGATACACAGCAAAGGTCAAGGGAGCCAAACAAGCAATCTGTCGAGTTCAGAACTGATGCTCTTAGAAAGCAATTTTAAGCACAAGGCACGCAGATCCTCCACCGATCCAAATTTTTTTTGACAACAAGTCAAAATTTCAAGCGCTTCAAGGAAATAAGCAACGTCTCGAATCTTCTATTACATAAGTCATCAACAGTAGATAGAAATAAGCTAAAGCAAGACTTCCAAATTTGCTCTCAGCAGAGATAAGCATTAAGTTCTAACTGAAAACCAATGAAGGTTTAGTCCTCGTCCTCAACAACCTTTGTTCCCAAACCCTTAAGACCTTCTTGGGGGATCTCAGCAACAGTGACCAGAGAGTAGAGTTCCTCCTTGGCATCCTCCTCATCGTTCCTCTTGCGGGCAATTCTGACACGGACTCGCCTTGGGACACTCCGGATACCACTGCTCCAGATGTGTTTGTTGAGCTTCACATCGATGCGAACATCTGTTGTGCCCATGGCTTTCTGTGCGAATTTCCTGATCTCCTTGATGGCATTTGGTGCTTTCTTCTTGAAGGTGCTGTTTATCAGAAAATTTGAGTTACCAAGACTTCCTTGGTTAGTGGATCAGACAAAAACCATATTCACAATTCTACTAGACTAAAGCAAGCCTGATTAGCAATACAACTGAAAGTAAGATACTTGGAACTTGTAATAGTTGCGAACAGATGTAGCAGCGTTATCCACACAGGGCATATGGTAGTATAGGATCAGGCAGCATAACTATGAACAAGCAACCAAGCAGATGAAACATGTGTAATATGATACTGATTAGAAAGAATCTACACCATGCCAGGTACCAAACAATGCAATGCTTCATAAAGTAGTATTCATTTCGTTGTAGCACCCAAATGGAACACATGAGAGCATATGAAGGCAACATGTGTAACGATGAGCAACATTTATGTACCGGGCATGTAACTGTATCAACCACAACATTTACAGACAGATACCTGACTATGTCCGGGCATAATGGATAAAATTATCAGATCAGATAACAGAATCTTCAAACACAAACAAATCACCCAAACATGTAGACAAATACGAATCGTCTACTGAAGATTGGGCAACAACAAGCAGAAACAACTAGATTGTAACATTTGTTACCTCACACTCTGATGACAATAAAGGACAATGACCAAAATATCCCAACATAACAATAAACGAGAGAAATTTACTGCCCAAATGGAACACATGGTAACATAACAAGAAGCTATAAGTGTAACGATGAGCAGAGTCTATATCCCGGGCATGTAACTGTGTGCAGCCACAAGATTTTAAAAGGCAGACACCTAATCAAATGGCACTCACAAAAACTCAATAGCTATATGCCAGTAGTTACCATAAAAACCAAGATCTACACGAAAAATGTGGGATCAAATACAAGAGTGGGATCCACAAGAATTAAACACCACTCGGTCATATGATCCCGACTGTAATTTAGCTGGCCAAGGACATCGATCCAACCAGGTGCATCAGCCATTCGCAAGCCCACAGAGTGCTCGCAGGCAGCAACCCTCCGCACCAGCAGCCACAACTATCGCGACTCTAACGCCGTTGCAACACCTCGTGAAGCGCGAACCTAACATCTACCGCGCGGATCTACTGCGAGTGCAAGGGTTGGGAATGGAAAGGATGCGGGGAGGGGATGATACCATCCGTGGAGGCGCTTGTGGAGGTTGATGGTGTACTCGCGGGTCACCACCTCGTCCTTGCGGGTGCCGGCAGCGCGCTTCTTCTCCGACATCTTCCCGTCCGCCGCCTTCGCCCTTCTCCTTTGCTTGGCTGCGGCGAGCGTAGATGAACCCTAGTCGCACCCACCGGGGTCGCCACTTTATATAGCAGCGCACGTTAGGGCACGCTCGCTTATTGGGCCTCTTCCACGGTTACGTGAACGGCCCATGTATTCTACAATCGGCCCATTTATGCAGGCCGTCTGCCCAATATTTTATTCTCTTTTTTGGGTGATTTTTGACGTGCTTGGTGCGTTTTGTCCTCTAAAAAAGAGAGAAGTTCTCGTAAGATAGCGTTCAAGCAAATGATAAAAACGGCATTTGAGGTTCGAGGATATGCTAAATTGCCAACACTAGTTCGTATTCAGCTTGAGAGTAACGAGCAGCGCAGGCATACTACCGGGCAGAACGAATAATAATACTAGGGTAACAACAACGCAAATGCAAGGTTGGAGTGCCTGCAAGAATAGAATATAACACAGGTCCAGTTTTCTGTGCACTATAACCATTACAAACGTGAAACTAAGCAAGCTGATTTGGCAGATCCAAGGAACAAAGGTACGCAGCTCCATCTTCTTCTTCTTCTTTGAAAGTAAACGCAGCTCCATCTTCGGCAATGCAGAAGCTTTACAGGATTTGCAGCACAGTACTAAAACACCTCTGCGTGGTGTGTTTCAATCTGTAGCAAAACTGGACCACAATACTATTGAGGTCCATTAACATAGAGAAAACACACTAAGCATTGGCATACTTCGCTGAGTTTGCAAGTTGCAAAAATCAGGATATGCGAAACCAACAGTATTGTTCTAAATAAAGGCCGTTAAGACCTTATAAAAGGCTGTTTACAAGGTAAAGGTAGCATATCCGTTACGCTAAACTAAATTTAAAGGTTAGGCCGATATTTAAACTGGCGTTAAACGTTTGCAAGGGCCGTTTTATAGTATGTCTCTGTTTCTCTTCGGAGATTATAGCACGGAACATTTATTCTAATATATGCAAACATAATTTAGTCAAATTTTCCCCTTTCCGTCGCTGTCATCAACAATTGCTGGGAGTTTTGTTCTATGTATAGGAAAGATCCATTATATGCTTATTTTGTCACCGTATAAATAGGTATATAATCATCTGACTTTAAGTACTGAAACCGTGTACAAAACCGTGTAAAAGACCATTTACTGTATAAATACTGAAAGGTACGGTGACCATTCGTTAACCATTTACTCTACAAGGATAGTGAAACATGAGAGGCTGTTGGGGGCAGGGTTCACAAAATCGATAAAAACCGGCGGTTTTCGAGCGTACCGCCGAGGTTCGAAATCAAAAACCGTTCGATAAACCGGTCCATTCAAAAAAAATTTAAAATTTTGAAAAAATTTATCGCTCGGTTTTTCGTCAAAAACCGCTCACAAAAACCGTTTTGCGATGAACATCTAGTTGGCAGCGGTTTTTCTATTTTTTTTTTTAATTTTTCAGAAAAAATTTGATTTATTAACCCTTCGGTTTCTGACGGTTTTTGAGCGGTTTTTACGGTTTTCGTACCGCGAATTTCGAAATTCGGTTTTGTCAAACCCTGGTTGGGGGGCCAATACCATACATGCAAGCAAAACTCGAATAAATGCAAGCAGTGGCATACAATAATCACTGGATTTTGAGTATCTAAAATGTTTCTAGCACACAAATAGTTCACAAATTCTTCCTGGGGGTAATAACGAACAATCGTGTAACTTTTAAACATCACGGGCATAAAGTAGAAACGGTTTATAATTCAGATCATGCCCTGCAATTACAAATGTAGTCTTCACACATAGAAATGTTAAGTGTCAGATACTCAGATATACTGATAGGCAATAACATAATGATCAAGCTATGAAGAATAGATGTGAGAGGGAGTGCACTTACACACAAAAAAATTCACAGGCAGAGCACAAACAAGTAAAAACAGTACCTGCAGTATGTAGAGGACAACTGTTTGTTTCCATGCACAATTCACAGCAAAAAACTATGCATATCCTGACCAATTCCTGTTTGAGTGCTTTCAGAACTAGCTGTTGGCTTGTAAACGCATTGTTCCCTACAACTGAGAACAAACTAGATTTATGCTCCGAATGATGTTTAATTGAAGTGTCTATGAAAACCAGCAAATGAAATAAACATCAGAGCAAAGTTGAAGCTGTGGGAAAATATGTAGACATGTATGAAAACAAGAAGACAGCAAAATTAAATCTGTGATGTGGGTGAGAATCCAAACTTCTCAAAAGTCAAAACCTATAGTCATTATGTTTACTCCCAAAAGACTATGCAACAAAATTCAATTGCCTCATTCCCCCACTTGCAAGGATTCAATGCCCAGATAGAGTGCACATCTGTTCAGGAGTCAAGACCACAGCAGAATGAAACAATGGCACAGCGCGTCGACAAATGTATTGTTACTTAAGCTATGCTAGGCTTATCTCGATTCTTAACTTGATGAAGCGTAAGTAGGTAAATTAAAACTAATTCGACATTAACAGAACAGGCAACCTATCCACCACCATATATCGAAGATAAGCTTATAACTTTATAAAGAATCAGCAACACCATAAAGGAGCAGAAGAACAACCTACGACACTTAACAAACAAAAGTAACATAACTATCTAAGAATGCAAGGGTAGTCAAAGAAAGCTACAAGATAATTGCTGTATCTATCAGTTAATAAACGCAAGATTTAGATGAACCATGGAACCCAAATTCGCATAATACAATCTCGATAGTAGTAGAAGAAACCAGCACAACATGTGCCAAAGGATTCTTACCAACCAACCAAATAGACACATCTATGCTAAAATCACAGAATTACTCATCTCCTCCCAACTTCGATAACCAACATGTCAATGGAATTACCCCTTAGCAGGAATCAACACAGCCATACATCCATCAAAACATGAGCATTATCCAATTGTTGAAATTAGCGCAATAAGCACCAGTGTTCCATAGCAGATTATAATGGCTTAGCAAGAAGAGGCGCAAAAAGGGGTTGAACTGGTTCCACAGACAACAGAACAATTAAGTCTATGGTCTACAAGCTTCATTCCATTCAGGATTCAGCTCATCATTTCGTACAAAACAAAAGGAAAATAAAGGAAAAGCCTACGAGGCGAGGTCCGGCCGTGCACACGCAGCACAGATCGAGCGAACCCTTTTATCCGATCAGATCAAGAACGGCTCAAGAAAGGGGAAGCAAACCAGACCAGCCAAGTCAGACGGCGGAGGGCGCCGCGCCGGCGGCCTCGGCCTCAAGGTACCGGCAGATCCGCTCGACGACCTCCCTCCCCTTGGCGCTGTTCTGCAGGAACCTCTCCGCGCAGCGGTTCTCGACCTTCTCGGCGACGGCGGCGAGCGCGGCGAGCGGGCGGCACCGGATCGTGGTCTCTTGCCTGAACTGCGTCCACTCGTCGGGCCGCTCCAGGTGGGGCCGGTAGGTGGACCGCTCCTCGACCTCGATGAGGCCCCGGAGGCTGACGTTGCGGACGACGACGTCCATGGCGCGGCGCGGGGCGTCGACGAGCGAGGTCTCGACGCAGTGGCAGAGCGCGGCGCCGGAGGGGGACGCGGCGGCCGCGGGGAGGAGGCGGCGGAGGATGAAGGGGAGCGGCGGGGAGCGGACGGTGATGGAGCGCGCCGCGTGGAGGCGGCCCTCGGCGGGGTCGAGGCGGCGGTGGAGGGTGTGGACGTCGGCGACGTGGGAGAGCGCCGTGCGGGAGACCGGGTCCGTGAACTTGCGCCACGCCGCCGCCGTCACGCGGTCCCACGGGTGCCGGTAAACGTGCTCCTGCGTGTACACCACCATGGCCGGTGGCTTGTGGGGTTTTGGCTCAAAATTTCTTTCCTGCGGCGAGGGCTTGTGCCGTGCGGTGCGGTAAGGGAAGGGGAGGGGAGGTGGAGACGGAGGAGGGGAGGCCGTTTTTGTAAGCCGTGCGGCGACCGCTGGATTGGAGAGGAAGGCAAACCCGAACGCCGAACCGGACGACGGTGTGCGGACTGCGGAGTGGATGGCACGTGCTTCGTCCCCGTGTCCCTCGCCTCTTCCCTTGTTCCGCCATGTGTTATGGTTAAGCATCACACACAAAACCCCGCCTCCGAGAGGAGTAAACGTAATGTGACATCTCACTGGATGGAATTCATCCGGTGCCATTTGGGCAGAGGAGTAAACGTAATGTGACTCCCGAGCTATAGTTTTCACGCTATTCGTGATCATCGGCTTAAGTGTCGCAACGAGAGTCGATGATTGATTTATCATAGCATGGTGCACAGATCGATTTATCATAGCCGATAATTCGGCTTGGGCGGGCAGGTATTGACTTACCGAACCGTCGGTGACACCTGCATCGCCGAGTGGATTGAGCGTCGGCAAGCGGTCCTCTGCGTGACGCCACGCGGGTTTTTGGTAACAACCCAAAGATCATCTCCTCCAGCGACTTTTCGATCTTCAATTTCCTTGCGCTGCTCAGCCGTTAAATCGCCCAACGTGGGGACGATTATAGCTTCGTGTTGAGATCGGATGGCGGAATTTCTTTACTTGATGAATCCATCGGTCTCATCTGGCGTGCAAAAGTGTGTTGGCGTCAAAAACTTGAAGGAGGTTTCGATAAGAAGACACCGCATAAACACCGGTTCGAGCGTGCGGTCGATTTGACTCAGAATCGACAAGGTAAAATATAAAGTTCACTCGAAGCCGATCTTGGGATCAATCGGCTTAGACTCAATCAGCTTGAAGCCGATCAAGATCAAAGTATCAAAATAGATCTAATTAGCCGATTAAGTCTAATCAAAAGATAAAATTCTCTCAAAGCTGATCGTAACGATCAATCGGCTTAGACTCAATCAGCTTGAAGCCGATTAAGATCAAAGTAACAGGGTAAGTCCAACTAGCCGATTAAGGCTAATCAGAGGATAAAGGCAGATCGATTCTGAAGAAGGCGATGCGCAACAAAATCAGAATAAATCAAACCTGGGGCGTAATTTGAAGAAGATCAACAATCGGCGATGCACAACTTTATTGATCAAGATCGAATTACAAATACTAAATTACAAGAACTACTCCTAGTCGACGGAAAAGTAGACGAAAAGTAGAAGTGAATTGGTTGATTGGCTCTGGGCCACTTTTCTGATCACCTCTAGACCTCTTTTATAGCCATTGGCCGATAGAGTCCTGGTACAACACGTTAGGAATAGAATCCGTATCGGCCTCTATTTGGAGGGTGCTTTCCTTAACAACCTGTTTTGTTTCCAAATATTTTGATCCGTTATCCAATCGTATCTTGTTGATCTTGGACTGCCGATTTTGACCCTATCTGCCAAATTTTGGTGCAAACATATGCCCCCCATTTTTGGGAGATAATATGTTATCTTCCAAAAAATTTATCATCGACTTGAACATATATTTTCTTACCATAGCCAAATTTTTAACTGCATCAAGTTAATTTGGCTTTCAGGTTGGTAATCGGCCAACTCGTATATTCGTATTTGAGTTTTAGCCAATCAAGACCTAACCAGTACCTTGGACAAACCGATGCACACTACACGATCCCACGTTGATCCCTTACCAAATCGGCTATCACGAGCTGACGGTGGCATGATTTTCCAGACTAGATCGGCTTCGTCGAACAAAAATCATTGGCCGAATCCGGTTTTTTCTTCCTCCACTCTTTTCTCACAATCTTAATCGGATGAAGCTCATTAAAAGTTTTATCCCTTCGTTTTTCTTATTTAGCTTCCCTCATCTCTTGGGTCCTTAGCCGCTCAAGTCTTCTTCTTTGTGATCGGCTTAAACCTGGAGGACACCATCTCGGCTTTGGTTCGATCGACTTACATATTTTTCCTAACAGATCCATACTAGCCGCAGTGTTAGACCCTTCATCTTGGTCTTGTTTCTGACTTATGAATGGCTTAGAAATTCTATCTTTAGCCGACCATCGCTGCCTATCACCTTGGCATGGGTAATACTGCATCGGACATGTGTTTGGTGATGGCAAAGCTAATCCCTTCTCCCAGCAAAATTGCCAAAAAGGGCACCATCGGTGAGCTCTTTCAGGGCCGCTTGGCCGATATTTATTAACTGGCCGATGTGGAGGACTTCGTCGTGGCCTTTCATTCCTCCTTTCATATTTTGCTAGTAGTTGGGAAAAAGTGGGCTTCGACTTCTGTATCGGCTTACGTAGTGGCAATGCTCTCTCAGCCTGATAACCCTTTGGTGTGATTGTTTTAAAAATTTCCCCTTCACGGTCGGCTTTTATTTGTATAGAGCCAACAGTAATCATGAGTGTCTTATTGCCATCAGAATTTGATTGTACATCGGCTTGACGTGTCATTTTTTTAGCCGATGATATATGAATTTGATCCTTAGGCTCTGCATCTTGTGTCGGCTTTTCCTTCTTTTTAGAGCAATGAACCATGTTAATTGGAAAAGGATCAGCGTCCAGCTGCATCGTCGGCTCTTCTGCAAATTTTAGTTGGTCATCCTCTATAGCCGATTGTATCTTGTCTTTGTTATTCTTCAATTCATCTTTGAAGCCATTATCATCGAGAAACGGCTTTCTTGAGTGATACTCATTGTAGGAGATGACTTAAATTGGTGAATTCGTCACTAATTTTTCTCTTAATGGGGTATCAACCCCTGGAAAGCTAAATCGGCCAACTGATTATCAGGCAGGGTAACACTAAAACACCTATTTCTCACTTCCCTGAATCTCTTAACATAATCATTTACCGATTCCCCGGTCATCTGTTGGACAGAACTTAGATCTGAAATCCGGAGCTCGAGACTGCCGGAGAAAAAGTACTCATGGAATCGGCTTTCCAAATCTTTCCAAAAATGAACCGAATTTGGAGGTAAACTAGCAAACCAAGTGAAAGCAACTCCCGATAAAGACAAGGGGAATAATCTAATTTTCAGCCCGTCGGACTGAGCTGCCTCGCCACACTGAGCGATAAAGCGTCCAACGTGCTCTAAGGTCGTGACCGAATCATTCCCAGAAAATTTGGCAAAATCAGGAACTTTAAAATTATGTGGATATTGCATGCGATCTATATAATCCGGATACGGCTTTCTATAGCCGATGACTCTACCCTTTGGTTGTGTCGAATTGATCTCTCAACACGGCAGTAATCGGTCACCAATTAATGTTGTTAGCCGACAAGACCTCGGGGCTCGCCAATGACTAATATTACGCCCCGAGTGCAAACTCTGCCATCTGCTAGACCGAGCCGACGGATTTTGTTGGTTTTGCTCATACCCGCCGTACCTCCTAGCCGTGGTTCTCGTGACAGGACAAAGGGCTCTGCGTAGGTTATCACCTTATGAGGACCGGATTCTGGCGAATCGGCTCTTGGTATTGTACGTGCGTTTAATTTGTTCAATCGGTGTGAGACCGATTGTGGGAAAATATTAAACGGAGTTGACGGCGGCAAAGTAGCCGACACGCTTAGTTTAGCGGCATCGATGTACGCTGATAATGTGTTACCCCACTCGTACCGAGGATCTCGTGGTAGCATGACGGTAGGTTGAGTCGGCATCATAGTGGGAGTGGAGTTGTAGCCGATGGTTTAGGATCTACCGAGGCACTATGTGTATTTTGTGCTATTGAAAAACAGAGTAACTTGGCGGGACTTGTATTGGGTCAAGCGGACCTCCGGATGATGCCAACTCCCGAGCTATAGTTTTCACGCTATTCGTGATCATCGGCTTAAGTGTCGCAACGAGCCGATGATTGATTTATCATAGCATGGTGCATGATCGATTTATCATAGCCGATAATTCGGCTTGGCGGCGGTATTGACTTATCGAACCGTCGGTGACACGCATCGCCGAGTGGATTGAGCGTTCAAAAGCGGTCCTCTGCGTGGACGCCACGCGGGTTTTTGGTAACAACCAAAGATCATCTCCTCCAGCGACTTTTCGATCTTCAATTTCCTTGCGCTGCTCTGCGTTAAATCGTCCAACGTGGGGACGATTATAGCTTCTGTGTTGAGATCGGATGGCGGAATTTCTTTACTTGATGAATCCATCGGTCCCACTGGGCGTGCCAAAAGTGTGTTGGCGTCAAAAACTTGAAGGAGGGTTTCTGATAGCAGCACACCAGACAAACACCGGGTTCAGAGCGTGCCAGTCGATTTGACCTGTAACCGACAAGGTAAAATATAAAGTTCACTCGAAGCCGATCTTGGGATCAATCGGCTTAGACTCAATCAGCTTGAAGCCGATCAAGATCAAAGTATCAAAATAGATCTAATTAGCCGATTAAGGCTAATCAAAAGATAAAATTCTCTCAAAGCCGATCGTAACGATCAATCGGCTTAGACTCAATCAGCTTGAAGCCGATTAAGATCAAAGTAACAGGGTAAGTCCAACTAGCCGATTAAGGCTAATCAGAGGATAAAGGCAGATCGATTCTGAAGAAGGCGATGCGCAACAAAATCAGAATAAATCAAACCTGGGGCGTAATTTGAAGAAGATCAACAATCGGCGATGCGCAACTTTATTGATCAAGATCGAATTACAAATACTAAATTACAAGAACTACTCCTAGTCGACGGAAAAGTAGACGAAAAGTAGAAGTGAATTGGTTGATTGGCTCTGGGCCACTTTTCTGATCACCTCTAGACCTCTTTTATAGCCATTGGCCGATAGAGTCCTGGTACAACACGTTAGGAATAGAATCCGTATCGGCCTCTATTTGGAGGGTGCTTTCCTTAACAACCTGTTTTGTTTCCAAATATCTTGATCCGTTATCCAATCGTATCTTGTTGATCTTGAACTGCCGATTTTGACCCTATCTGCCAAATTTTGGTGCAAACAGATTGTGAAGGCAATTCAGTATACCGGAGAAAATTGAAAGTTGAAGCCAAACCTTGGGCTGAACTTCACTGTTCTTTGGACTCGAGTTTCTTTTGGAGCTAACAGGAGACGGAGTTGGCTGGCCATCCGTGGTTAGCCGCAAATCGCTATATCTACCGAGAAAGCGTAGTGGTAAGATTACGCCTTGTACTTGACCGGAGAAAAGAGGAGACTTTTCTGAGGAGCAAGCGAGTAGCCGCCGCCGCGCCGTTACAGCGTAGCGACCTCCTTCGTCCTTCCCACTCTCCGATGGCGATCTCCCACCTCTCCCGCCGCCTCCTGAGCCCCATGGCCACCACGGCCAAGCTCTTCCCCGCGCTGCGCATCCCCAAACCACACGCCCATGCGCCCAACCTCCTCCTACTCCTCCACCCCCACCACCGCTTCTCCACGACCCCAGACACCAACCCCGCCCCCGCCTCCCTGGAGTCGATGCGACACCAGGAGATCGAGGGCCCCACGGTGGAGCGCGACACGTCGCCGCTCGCTGACGAGACGCGGCGGGAGCTCGACGAGCTCCGCCGGGCCGTGCAGCGCCTCAGCGCCTCCCTCGCGCTCCTCGGCGGGGCTCACCTCGCCGCCGGCGCTTGGATCGTCTCCGGCGGCGCGCCCGTCGGGGTGGAGTCAACGGCCGCGGTGCAGGGCGTGGCGGCTTTCGCGTTCCCCTTCACGGCCGCCCTGGTGCTGCGCCGCGCCATCAAGCCCATCGCCTTCTTCCAGAAGATGGAGGTCAACGGGCGGCTGCAGGTGCTCACGCTGTGCCTCCAGGCCACGAAGAACGTTAACCTCATGCTGCTCCGGACGCGGGTGGTCGCCATCTCTTGCGCTCTCGGGGTGTCTGTTGGCTCCATAGCTGTGATCTTAATGCGGTAAGCTGAAGCTGAGCCCTCTCCAGGAAGGATGGTTAATGGTGTCGGTATTAAGGAATAAGAATTCGCTGGTGATAGGCAAGTAGACCTTGAACTCTGAAATTTTGGTGCTTTTGGATGTTGAACTGTGCTTAGTTTTGGTGTATTTACACGGGACCAAGTAAATAGTAATTTGATTGCTTGGAGTGTTGCTAGTACAATGATATTCATCGTCTTTTAGATCAAACCAGTTGCACAATCGTATCATCTTGGGTAGAGCTGGCTATAGCTGCATTTAGATCCCAGTTACCTTCTGTCCGACTCTTTTTGCTGAACTGCGTTTTGGAACCTTCATGATTTGGAAACTTGAATAAAATCACCATACATTAAACAACTACTGTTTGCTGGTGAGGTACTGATGTGAGATTGAACTTGGAAGCTACTTGTGCCTCAAGCTATCAGAAAAAAAAGGTTATGGCTTCAGCCTTTCGTTCAAACTTCAAAACACAGTTTTGAATTTTGGTAAGTTCGTTGAGTTTTATCAAGAACTATGCCTATGTAGTTTTTCTACATAGCCTGTCCCAAGCCAGAAAAAATGAGGAGGGTTGTGTTAGGCTTCGTGAGCCAACGTAAAATAAAACAGCCTCAACCAAAAGACTTTAATTGGGTTTCTTTCCTAGCCTACCCCAGCCTGATTGGGACAAAAGGCTTGGTTGTTGTTGTTGTTGTTGTAGTTGAGTTTTATCAAAGGTGGTTTATGAGATGTCAAGTAGTGAGCTGTCCCTTATAATATCTTAAGGAATTTGGAAATAAGACTATCAATGTAAGGTGGTGAATTTGAGGTGCTTTTGGATAATGGAATGCTTGTGGCTATATTAAATGCACATCTTTCAGTAAATCAATAGTGATTCTCTTGTTGTTCCCCTGTTATAGTTACATGAAGATATGCATCCAATGTTAGTAGTACCATACTACCATGTTTCTCTTTCGTTTTGTTTACCCTATGTCGAAAGATGGTTACATGATTTGTTTGCCTTCCATTTGATCAAGTAAATTTTGGGTAAATCAGCTTCAACTTCATATCTTATTGGTGACTTCAGCTGTTTTTTAGGTCTAGCTTGCTTACTGCATGCTCTTATTGACAAACTATTCTGGGGAATCTCAATCTTTTAATGAATTTGATCAAATCACCCCAAACTGAATCAATATTGTTTGTTTAAATTATGAGGTGGTTATTAGAGATGGAAATGTAAGGTTCTTGTGTAACTACGGCTCTAGTTCACAGATCAGTTTAGTCCACTATGACGAGGGTAATGAAACACAGATACCTCTTGACTTTTACCTAAATGTTCCCTGTAAACACTGTTGTAGGTAGAACAGCTTGAATTGATCGATAAGCTGCTGATTATTCTTGCCTGTCCATAGCATGAAACTTGGCTGGTACCCAGTTGCTAGCAATGTTGAGCTGAAGTCCCGAACTAAGCAGTTGGATTTATTTTTTTGCAACTTTGGTTGCCTTTAGAAATTCATGAATTGTATAATCAAGACTTTCCCATTCTCCAATCTTTGCCCTGATGTATATATCAAGCAATGTTTAGCTTTATATTCTTTAATACTACATCACAGTCTAACCTAATAGTGATCAAACAAACCGTGCTTTTGTTAACACTTCTACCTAGTTATTTGACAAATCCTGTGCGCCCTGAAGAGCGATAGTTCAAATAGGTGCGAGAACACATTGTAGACTAGAGGCCTGAATGAAGATTTTCTATTTGACTACAGTTAGATATATTTCTATTTTACCGGCCTATTGGTACCTGAGAAGTTAGGAGTTAAGACAGATTTAGGACAAGTGGTCGAAAATCTAAAGAAATAGAAAGAATCTGGTGGTTGCATAACTGGCCATTCCAAACCATAACTTCCGGAAAGCAAAGCTGATGAGGACATGGAGTCTTTCATCAAAGTCTACATATACACTATACTGCACTCTATTTAAGTTGCTGTTGTAGCTTAGGTCCAAGTGGTAGTGTTTTGTACAGAACACACATCAGACATCCCCTATTAGTTAGGTTTCATAGACTTCATGCATGCTGCCACTGAACAGCAGTATGTTGTAGGCTCCAATATAGATGTGATAACCTGTCACCTTTCTTTTGGATTGGAAAGATTCACTTGCTTATTGTGCACTAGTAGATTGGACTTCAACAGATGACCTAGCTAAATTATCTCTGTTCTAAGCAATTAGATAGTCATTGCCATTATTGGTGCTCTTTTGTCTCTATAAATAGGCATTTGTCCATGAAGTCTTCAGATCTCTTTTCATCGTTCATTCTATCAGGGGGCTCAAGGAAACAACAGTCACAAAGTTCCTGGGTCGACGGGGTCGAGGAACGGGGTCGCGGGTCGAGGGTCGACACTTGAAAAAAACATGGTACAAGGGGGGTATACCTCTATGGGACGTGAATCGTGAATTTGGTACGTGAATCCGAGTCCAATGGGTCGATGATCCCGGGTCGACACCTTGGGTCGAGGGTCGCGATCCAAGGTAATTTTGGGTCGATGACTCCGGGACGACTAAGAATAGATAGGGTCGTGTTCCAAAGGATTTCGGGTCACCATGTCTAGTACAATGTGCATGAATACAATGTTGGAAAAATGCAATGTAGAATACAATGTTGAAAAAATGCAATGTACCGCAGCTTATCAAATCACAAGTAAAGTACGAAATAGTATAGTTCAGCTTCAGCAGCAGCACTTCAGCACAATTCTCACAACTCACTACTTAGTTTGCTATTAAATATAAAACAAAAATACTTGAGTACTTGACAACATATGTAGGTAGCATGCAGCAATGCATTATGGTTCTGCAGACCTACAGAAGTGCAGAATTGCAGATCATCATTCATCAACACCATCCTCCAAATTCTTCCAACGCAATTGCTCGAGCTTCAATCTTGATTCATCCAAGGTAGCATCATCTGGATCTGCATCCCACTTGTAACTAGGGCCTGCTTTGTAGCTCTCTAAAAACCTTGACTGAAGACGAATGTTAGAGTGGATATAAACCAATTTATCTGCATTTTTTGTATTCAGTCTATTCCTCTTCACATTATGAACGTACGAATATGTACTCCAAACTCTCTCAGCCGAGGAGCTACTGATTGGTTGAGATAGAACCTTCAAAGCAACCTCTGCCAAATTTGGAGTTTCAGAGCCATAGTTTGACCACCAATCGATGGGTGCCATTGTGGTTGCATCAGTTTGAACAGCTGGGAATGAATACATTCCTTTCTTCATGTGAAATGCAGTAAATTCTTGTTGCAATATTTTTCGTTCAGCATCACCATCTGCTATTTTTCGAAAAGCTTCGACCACCCCTCTCATGACCTCCTTGTCTTGATTTGGAGCTTTTCTGGTAACACCTCCTGGAGCAGGTGTTTTAAGATAATCAATGTCATAAAACTTTGGGCATAGTGCGAAAGCCAAGCAATGGAGTGAGATATTCATTTTCTCCCACCGGTTCTGAATAATTGTATTAACCACGGGAAAATATTGCTTGTGAGGGTAGTCTTCCTAGGCCATAACATCAGTTATCTCTCCCAACATACTGTCCATCCTTTCATATATTTCACCCATCTTTGGGCCTTCTCCATCACTGTATTTTACCATCAGGAACAAGGGCTTTGTGAGAGCAAGTATGTGCTGAACCTCTGTCCAGAAAGTTTCACTCACTATGGTGTCAACTGCAATCTTTGCATACGGATCATTGCCATTGCTCTTCATCCAGTCCTTCCACTGCTTGGTAACCACTGTGGTTGCAAGTGCTTCATGACAGTCACTTAGCCTCTTCAGTAAAATATAGTGTATAGTGGGACGCGAATCGTGTCTTCGCCACCCTCAAGAGATCTAGCTTTGAATTGGTTCTAAAAATTGCTAGGGCATGCTGGTGATTTAAAATGAATTTAACCAAAGCTTTGCCAGCACGATATGTCTCCTCTATCCAGGGAAGTTCTTTTGCTAAATCTTTGAATATCAGATTTAAAGTATGCACTACACATGTTGACCAAAAAATATGTTTATGGACCTAGTGAAAAGTATTGTACAGAATTAATATAGATTGAAAGAAAAAATATATAGCATATAGCAATGATAAGAAGAAGATAGAAGATGCATACTTTCTCAATTTCCCGTCCTGCTGCTTTGCAATTTGATGCATTATCAGTCACTACTTGAAGAACATTTGAATCTCCAATCTCATCGATGGCCTTAAGCAAAAACTCTGCTATTGCTTCCCCAGTTTTCTCAATTCCAGAAAAATCTTCAGCATACAAGAACATTGAACCACGGCTATTTGATGCGATGACATTGATTAAGGGCTTGTTTTTCATATTTGTCCAGCCATCGGAAACGACAGATACACCTTGTGTGTACCTAATTAACAGAAATAATTGATACTGATAATTAGTGATTTGTAAGACAATTTAACAGCTAGAATGTAATGCTTAATTAGTTCCTGCTAACTGACTGCGTACCATGTATCTCTTACTGGAGATAATTCTTGCTCCACGTTTCTCTTGCATGCATCTAGAAGGGTGGTTCGTGCCTTCTCGCTAGAAGGCGATTTGTATCCCTTGGGTCCTTTGTTTATGGCTGCTACCATTTCAGACCACTGAGGACTTCTAAGAACATTGAATGGAATTCCATTAGCACACAAGCACCGCATTATTGTCATGTCAACTGCATCCCTTTCCATCACACTAAATGAATCTTCCAATGGATTCTGCTTTTTGGTGAACACTGGTTTGGAGGAAGAGGAACTTCCCTTATGAACCTATAGATGATAGTATGATACTGAAATTAGAATAGAGAGGAGTGCAGAACAACGGATAAGTAGAGAAGACTGCAGAACAACGTACCTTATCATACAATTTTTTATACTTGGCTCGATCATTTTGTACTGCAGAACAGCGGGTGATTTGTGCCTTTTTACCAGGTGGAGGACCAAAAAAATGCGCTTTAATTCTTGTTGCGCTGCTACTGAAAGTCTTTTTGCAGTGATTGCATTGCCAACTCTTTGATCCACCAGGATTCTTCCCTTTAGCATTAGATATTATTCTTACTTCTTCAAGGAGAGGATTTTCTTTTTTGCTATTCTCCTGTTCTTCAACTCCTTCAGCTTCCTCATCTTCTTCTTCATCAGCGTCCATGGGATCAGTTTCTTCATCGCCATCGATGTGCTGTCGTGCTTCACGTTCTTCATATTCAGCCACCTTGCGTTTCTTCGATCCGAACACCATTATGATCTCTGAATTGGAACAAAATGTAAATGATTCGTTTGTGATGCTAACTCAGTCCTGGAAGATGCTATATATATACACGCGATTAGTAGCTTTTCTAATATAATAAAAGCTGCACGAGTTACAAAGGGTCAAAGGCAAGAATAAACGTGCCAAAAAAATCTTAACGTGCATAAAAAAAGGTGCATAAAAAATCTTAATGTGCATAAAAAAATCTTAATGTGACAAGAATAAACGTGCCAAGAATATATGAATACAGGTTTAAATCTTATATATAGATTTTAACTTGCATTTTAAAAAAGGTAAAATGTCTCACTCCAGTGTTCACCTACTCGGTCGACAACTCGCTAGGGTAAAATGTCTCGCTCCAGTGTTCACCTACTCGGCCGACTAGTCCGATTACCGCCAACTAGCATCTAGGGTAACAATGTTTGGTTCTAGTGTTCACCTAATCAGTCGACTAGTCCGATTGCCGCCATCTAGCATCTAGGCTAACAATGCTTGGTTCTAGTGTTCACCTAATCTGCCGACTAGTCCGATTACCGCCATCTAGCATCTAGGCTAACAATGCTTGGTTTTAGTATTCACCTAATCTACCGACTAGTCCGATTACCGCCGACTAGCATGTAGGGTAAAAGGCTAAACGGCTGGCTAGTCCGACTACTGCCAACTTATGGTTCGAGCTTTACTGCTTGGAGTGGACCATGGCAACCGCGACACATTTCCGTGTCGCTTCCTTCTTGCAGACGTTGCTTTTGGAGTGAGTGCATGAACAATTGTTTTCAGTCGATCATGTGATTTACCAAATTTTCAACTAAGTCTATAGTAACAATGTGTGTGTAGGGATGAAAACGGATCGGATAGTTTTCGACCAATCCGGATAATTTTCGGATACAGATTATGTCGGATCGGATATCTGTCGGATAGTATCAAATCGAATACGGATACGGATTTTTTTTGTCGGATACGGATATGGATTCGGTAACTCACTATCCGTCGGATACGGATACAAATACGGATTCGGATAATCCGTTTTCACCCTTATGTGTGTGTTGGGGGAGGGGGCAATAAAATGGCACGTTGTTGTGGTAAGTTTCTGAGCTTTTAATCTATTTCGCATAAAGCCTCTTTTTTCACGGCAATCCACACTTTTTGCAAATTTGTCCTTTTTGCTTAAGCCAAACGCTTTATCATTTTGTCACCATTTTTAAAAAAATCTTAGGGGCCGTTTGGTTTATAACCATGGCGCGCCATGATATTTTGGCATGCGTTTGGTTCACCGTCGAGCCAAGGCGCGGGCGCGAAGAAGATGGCGCGCCAAGCTACAGACAATGGCCCTCAAATGGCAAGATAGCAGAAGGCGGCCATCCAAACAGGCCTTTAGTGTTTCTTCTCAAAGCTCACAAAAATATTTTTTAAAAATTCTTTTGAACATCTCCAAAGATCTTAACTAGCGTCGTAACTTTTTAGTTTTCGCGGATTTTTGCGGCTTTATGTGAAAAAGAGCATGGTAAAGATCGTGTGTTCGATGCATTTTTTTTTACAAATCCATTGGAGTTTTTTTTCACAACTTATAGTTCAGGCTTCGAGTTTTATGCGGCTTTTCTTTCTTTTTTTCCACAAATCCGATAAGAGTTTTTTTGGTGGCATGGACATGGAGGGAAATCTGAAACAGAGAGAAAAATCTGCCGCCACTAATAAATTTTGTCCTTCCCAATAAAAAATAATTAGACTCCAGATGCACAGTTGTCTTGTGAGCCCAACTGCAAAAAACGAGACAACTCTTCGTGACTCGATACAACTCTTCGTGAGTCGAGACTCCAGCCGCAAAAATCACGAAGAGTTTTCTCGTGAGTTCCGAACTTCCGATCTGATGCGCTCTCGGCTCTTCTTCGGTTCTTCCTCCGAGCGCGACTGCGCGAGACAAGGCGGAGGCTCCGGCGGATGCGCTCTTCTTCCTCCAAGCGCAAGACAAGGCGGAGGCTCCCTCGGACTGCCTCCGACGGCGGATGTGTTCTTCTTCCTCCGAGTGCGAGACAAGGCGGAGGCCGTGGCGTGCTGCGTCGGACGGAGACGCGGCGGTGGCGGCTGTGCACGGCCGCCCACGATCTGAGCTGAGGCGAGTGTGGTGGATGCGCACGGCGGTGGCGGCGACAACGTCGGCGGCGACGGCCGCCGCGCACGATTTGAAGCAAGGCGGCGGCGGCTCCGAATGGCAGGTACACGTCCCCTCTTCATCCAATCCGGCGATCCCCCTTCGATCGGGACGACGACCCGGTGTGACCCCGACCCGCGATTTGGGACGGCGATCCCGGGTCACGGTACGCGACCTCGACCCCGAATCCTGTGACATTGACTAGAACCATGAATCATCAGCAATCCATGTAGTTCTTCAGCCCTAGATTGTTGCTATCCCACTTGAGCTTAGTAATAAGCATATGGAAGCATTGTCATTTTCTTCTCCTTGCACTGGGATGGGAAATCCTTATGTAATTGGTTATCATATTCTTGACCTTGCAAGGCCAAGTTACTACTGGCTAGATGCCTGGGAGGCGTGGTGTCTGGTCCATGAAGCGTGGCTCTTTTGTTGAGTTGTCTGCTCTTCTAAGATCTACGTTTGTTCAAGCTTGAAACAAGTATCTTACATCTAGGTTAATCTTCTGTTTCCTTAATGTATTGCTTATGAGCGGTGACCGATTCCTTTCCAACTGGTAAATCAAAGCATGGTTGCCCTGAAACGGAAAGAGCATGTATTTGTTTCTGAATCTGGTTGGTGCTCCTTGGTGTTATCCTTCCGCCGTGTCTATTGTTCTGATCTCAAGTGAATGCTTAGAGATCCCTTGTGGCCATGCTCAATCACATGGTTCCTACACCAACATTAAGAAACATCAAACGAAAATAAGTGCTATTAATTTGCCACTGGGGGGTTGCACGGGTTTGTCAGGACCACCTTTTCTGAGCTTGAACCTTTTGGTGTGTGCCAACGGTGAAGTATAGATGGCGTGGAGTCATGTATCGAGATATTTCTCCTTTTCTGTGGCTTCAGAGTTCAGAGAGTATCTCTTCTGTGTTCAAAAAAGAGAGTATCTCTTCATTTTTTAGTTTGCTTGGATCTTCAGTTTATCTCATCTTATTTATTTGGGAGTGGCTGTCTAAATTTATACTTGTGGAAATACCTTTGTGCCCCAAACTTCGTACAACTTGTATATTGCAAGATCGATATTACTCCTTTTGTAATATAAATGTTCATTTCCTTGGGAATTGCCATTTCACATGTTTGTTCAGTGGGAAAAATCAAAAGTGCATCGTTTGCAATATTTGCACACTCTATGTTTACTTCAATACAAATGTGCGTATAGCTGGTTTTCACTCATATCTCGAGAGGGTGGAAATTCGAGGGCCTGTGTCACCATCGTATCAGACGTCCTTATTTCTTGTTCAAGCCGATTAAGACAATTGTATTTAGTTTTGTTCGGTTGAGAATGCAGATAAGACCGTTTGGAACGCATTATCCTCACAGGAATTTGGATGTAGGTTTTCCCGAAACTCCTACAAAATTCGTAAGTATTAACTTTTTAGTCAAGAACCATAATTCCTTGAAATTTTTACGTTGTGAATAATCCAAGACGAAATGAGGTACAGTCTCATATTCTCATAATCTCATCTAGATGCAAGTCTACATCTTCTTCCTCTAATTATTTCTCAATCAACTTAATGCAAACCACTCACTGTCATACACGCGAAGCATCTCCTCACACATGTAACGAAACAACGAAATTAAGGCTTGCAGAATAATCAGGACAGAATCCAAACAGATTTACGTACGCTTTGATTGAATCCAACCCTTAAATTAATCCAAACAAATGGCAAGCAATAATACAATATCCATCCCCCTCTCGAAAGGAAGAACAGAATAAGGAGGCACCAAATCAAACCGGTGCACCAACAACATCAATTCGTCAAAAGAGGAGAAAAAAAGGAAAGGTATTAAAAATCAACATAAATCAAACACACGCATCGATCGATCGAAATCGAAATGCACGAGCTTGTTTGGATTAGCGTAGCCATATTATATATGGTATATCTTCCCTTTCCTCTCTTCCTCTGCGCAGCGAATAGGAGGCGGCTGGCTGGCTCCGCCTCACTGCAGGTGGTAGGCGAAGAACGAGAGCACAGTAGCACCGAGCGCCGCGCCGAGGGCGGGGGCAACAGCGGCGGAGGCGCTGGTGGGGCCAGGAGCCGGGGCCTCGGCGGCGAGGGCCACGGTGGCCGAGGCGGCGACGAGGACGGCGCAGGCGATCTTCTTCATCTCCATTCCTTTCTTGATTGAGTCGGCGGTTGACTCGAGAACGAGACGGCGGCGGGGCGGAATGGAGAGGCGAGGAAGAAGGGCTCGGCGAGCTGGCTGCTGCTGCTTCTCGGCTGCGTCTGTGCCCTTGCTGCTTGCCTGAGGAGGGAGGACAGGGAGGGGAGCGGGATTTATAGCTGGATTAGTGGGCTAGTTTTGGGGGGTTTTGGCCGTTTGGGATGAGTGGTCGCCATGTTGAGGCGCGCGCTTACGTGCGTCCATGTGCATGGGAAGCGGCCGGCCGGTAAAGCTCTTGGAGTTGGAGGTAGGGCGAGGAACGCGTCGTGTTGACGGCTAGTTTTGATCGAGAGAAAATTCGTTACTTACCTTTAAAAGTTGACCCTATCCCGTGTGTATCTTAATTGACACTCTTTCTTAACTTTTATCTCTTATTTACCATTATTGTCAGCAGTTAGTCTCAACCATCTTCTCCTTTAATTGACACTCTTTCTTAACTTTTATCTCTTATTTGACATTATTGTCAGCAGTTAGTCTCAGCCGTTGTTAACCCTTATAAAGTTGTCAGATTTTTTTTTATCAAAATGCCTATCTTACCCTTCTTCTTCATTCTCTTTTCTCCGTCCCCTTCCCAATCCTATTCTTTATCCCGTCCTACTACGAGCCCCAATTCACACCCTTACTCCAATCTTGGTCTCCGAGCCCTAGTCCTCCTCTCCTTCTCTCTTCTCCCTTACTCCTCGACGCTGTTGTGGCCTCCCCATGGCCATCCCTGGCCCATGAGCACGAGCTGCACTCGTCCATTTCTTATGGGCTTCTGGGCAAGCTGCGCTACCCACACATGCTCACCAAGGCCGAAGCCTCTCTTCCACTCGCTGCAAGAGAAAATCACCGTGTTGTGTCATCGGAGCTCAAGTCGCCACTACCGTGTCGCATGTCTAAACACCGTCTAGTTGTTGACCCTGAGGTGGAGAAAGAGAAGGAGGACGAACTAGACCCTGAGGTGGAGAGAGAAGGAGGACGATTCAAGGGGGTGGAGATGAGTGGCGGCGACGGTTTCGACCACCGCAAGCGTGAGAGCAATAGATCTCCCGATATCTACACACAGGTGAAGAAATGAATGAAATACTTTGATCTTTTTTTTGTAGTGGATCTTCTGTGCTTGATTTTTTGTTTGATTCGTCCAATTTTGTAGTGGTTTTGATACTTTAATATGATCTCGGTATAGTTTAGCTATATTGGTTTGTTTCCTGCATTGGTGCTATACTATAATATTTCGCTTGTTGCTTGGATTTGCTCTTGGCCCGATGATGATTGTATCGATGGATGGATAGAGATCGCCCTTTGCATTTTCAAGGTTCGAGCGCTTCTGTTTCTGTTATGTATTTCTTGTTTCTTTCTTCCTCCCCGCGGGATGGCGGGCAACGTGACTAGATCGGCGTACGGAGGGGGCGCGACCAGATCAGAGTGTACTAAGTCGTGCTTTGCTTTTATGTTTATGTTGCTATGTTGTGTGCCTATCCTACGTCAGCACTTGTCAGGTTGTTTAACTTGGGATGAAAGGAAGATGAAAAGGAAGAGTGTGTACGAGAAAGAAGATGGCAAAACCGTATTTTCGTGCACCAGTTAACAACCAACTTATGATAGAGTGACAAGAGTGGCACATAAAATATGAAAGTTACGATCAAATGGCAAATAAAGGGTGAGAAGTTTTTCGATAGCATAATAGAGATCTGACTAACTTTCAATGACAAATAAAGAATTTCTTCTTTGATTTTTGGACGGACGGTTCTTCCAACAAGGTACTCGCTCCGCGCAAAAAATATAGGGTGCCCACGTATGTATATTTAAAGTTTGTAGATTTTGCTCAACAACTAGTTTAATAATATATATTATATGATATAAAAGTGATATAGTTGAATTTGTATTTAAAAAGCTATTTCGATCGTGATTGTGTAGCTATGAATAAAGTATTGTAGAAGAAACTAACCGTCAAATCTTAATCTTCGAGACCACACCAAGTTAAATTGTACCTTACATTTTTCTAAGGAGGGAGTAAGCAATATGCATGCACGACTGTTGTAATACCTTATATTAACATAGTTTATTTTATACATTTTGATTTGTAAGTTGCTGAAACAATATATATAAGGTATATACATACATATATATACATATGTACATATACACACATATAAATGCTATTCTACAGCTACGTGTAGAATAGCATATTTTACGCATCGATCGGTTTTACAGTTCGATCGAGCCGGGCGTTGCACTAATTAGCGCTCTGGAATTCGCGACCGAGCCTTAGAATATTAATCGGCCGGAATTAATGCATGAAGGTGTGTGACCGACAGATGCAAAGACATATGCATGAATCTGATTTCTATTTGTTTTAGCCATAACTTTTTATTTGCATGTCCGATTCATGAACAAATTTCACCATTAGATTACTGATGACAAGAGGAACAACTTGATATAAGTCTCGCTAATAAACATTGCATAAATCAAATTTTACTGTCAAATGTACATCAATTTACTACTGTATGATAGTAAAATATATGTATACCGATAGTAACATCTATATATACGGATAGTAAAATCTATTTTATGTGTCGAGACTTATATCAGTGTGTTGCTCTTGTCGTCGGTAAGCTACTGGTAAAAATAATTTGTGAATCGGAGCTGTTAGTAAAATGTTATGGCTAAATAAAAAAATAACATATACATGTGCAAACTACGAATGATATTTATTAGTCGGTGCATGTATGCAAATGTTTTTTGTAATGTGTTTCTAGTTTGTACATGAATCTTTATTCTTTGATTTGGCTATAACTTTTTATTGACAACTCCGATACACAAACGATTTTCACTAATAGCTTACTTACGTCGAGATCAACATAATGATATAAGTCTCGCTAATAAACATTGCACGAATGAGTTTTTACTGCCATTTTACCTAACGTATCATTACATTTTACTACCATACAACCTGCTGGACCTCTGGTATAGTAGTAAAATCAATGTATACCGATAGTAACATCTATGTATACAAATAGTAAAATCTGTTTTATGCGCCGAGAATTATTTTAATGTGTTGCTCACGTTGTCAGTAAGCTACTGGTGAAAACGGTTTGTAAATCGAGTGTTAGTAAAATGTTATGGCTAAATCAAAGAAAACACATATACATATACAAACTACGAATGACGTTTATTAGTCGCCGCATGTATGCAAATGTCTTCTGTAACGTGTTTCTAGTCTGTACATGAATCTGTACTATTTGATTTGGCTATAACTTTTTATTGACAGCTCCGATGCACACACGGTTTTCACCAATAGCTTACTAATGACGAGAGCAACATAATGATATAATTCTCACTAATAAACGCTACACGAATGAGTTTTACTACCATTTTACCGAATGCATTGTAACATTTTACTAGCGCACATGCTGCTGGATCTCTAGTATAGTAGTAAAATCTATGTATACCGATAGTAATATCTATTTATACGGATAGTAAAATCGGTTTTATGCGTTGAGACTTATATCAATATGTTGCTCTCGTCGTCAGTAAGCTACTAGTGAAAACGGATTATGAATAGGAGTTATCAGTAAAATGTTATGGCTAAATCAAAGAAAAAACATATACATATACAAACTATGAATGTCATTTATTAGTAGGCGCATGTATGCGTTCATAGTAAATGTTTGTGTTCACATTAGCTAGTTTAACAACACGGCATTATGGCCCAAGCGTAGAATAACAAAGCTACGCGTAAGCGCAGATTAGCGCTACCGTACATATATATACACACACATATATACATACACACACATACATGCGTACATACATACATACATACATACATACATACATACATACATACATACATACATACATACATACATACATACATACATACATACATACATACATACATACATACACACACACGGTAGCGCTATTCTACTCCTGCGGTAGCGATGCTTATTCTATGCGGCGGTCGTAACAAGCGTACAGCCCAAAAAAACATCCCACGTACGCTCGCGTGACGTGTGTTGGCTAAACCAATTACCTATGTAGTCAGAGCAGATAGGAAATGAGTTTCTAGTTTGTACATGAACATGTTTTTTTTAGTCATAACTTTTTATTAGCAGCTCTGGTTCACGAACGATTTTTACTAGTAACTTACTAACGACGAGAGGAACGTAATGATGTAAGTCTCTCCTATAAAAACCGTATGAATCAAATTTTACTATTCGTATACAGATTTTATTATCGGTGTACATAGATTTTACTGTCAAAAAAATAATATTTTACTATAAAAAATATCAAAAAATTATCACATGTAGGGGAGGTGATATTCTACAAGTCTATAAAATTTGAAGGCCAAACTCAATTGAATTTGAGAGATATAAAAATAATAAAGTGCTAAACAGCAGCATGTACTACCTTTTACTATCAAGAAAACAAAATCTTACTGCTATTACTTAATGTGTTACTATATGCTGTATACAAGAGCCTTATGATGAAAATTTATGAAAATTATATGTATAAGTTTTCAAAAAATTACCATACGTAGGGTAGGTGAGCTTCTACGACCCTGTAACATTTGAAGACCAAACTCAATTGGATTTGAGAGATATGAAAATAACAAAGTACCAAACAACAGCATATACTATCTTTTAATATCAAAAAAATAAAATTTTACTATGAAAAATTCTCAAAAAATTTCCACACATAGGGGAGGTGAGATTATATGTTGTATACAACAGTCTTATGGTGTAAAATTTATTAAAATCATATGTACAAGTTTTCAAAAAATTATTATACGTAGGGTAGGTGAGCTTCTATGACCCTGTTAAATTTGAAGACTAAACTCAATTGGATTTGAGAGATATGAAAATAACAAAGTGCCAAACGGCAGAATATACTATCTTTTAATGTCAAAAAAATAACATTTTACCTTGAATTTTTTTCAAAAAATTACCACAAGTACGAGAGGTGAGATTCTACAACTCTGTAAAATTTGAAGACACAACTCAATCGGATTTGAGTGATATGAAAATACTAAAGTGCTAAACATCATCACATACTATATTTTACTGTCAAGAAAACTATATCTTACTGCTTATTACTCAATGTGTTACTACTATATGCTGTATACAGCAGCTTTATAGTGTATAATTTATGAAAAATCATATGTACAACTTTTCAAAAAATCTCAAAACATTATCATACGTAGGGTAGATGAGCTTCTACAACCATGTAAAATTTGAAGACCAAACTCAATTGGATTTGAGAGATATGAAAATAACAAAGTGCCAAATAGCAGCATATACTATCTTTTAATGTCAAAAAAATAACATTTTACTGTGAAAAATTCTCAAAAAATTACTACACGTAGGGGAGATGAGATTCTACAACTCTGTAAAATTTGAAGATCAAACTCAATCGGATTTAAGAGATATGAATATAACAAAGTACCAAACAACAGCACATACTATCTTTTACTGTCAAGAAAACTACATCTTACTGCCTATTACTCAATATGTTACTATATGCTGTATACAGCAGCATTATGGTTTAAAATTTATGAAAATTATATGTATAAGTTTTCAACAAATCCCAAAAAATTATCATACATAGGGTATGTGAGCTTCTACAACCCTGTAAAATTTGAAAACCAAACTTAATTGGATTTGAGAGATATGAAAATAACGAAGTGCCAAACAGCAGCATATACTATCTTTTAATGTCAAAAAAATAACATTTTACTGTGAAAAATTCGAAAAAAAAACTACCACACGTAGTGGAGATGAGATTCTACAACTCTGTAAAATTTAAAAATCAAACTCAATCGGATTTAAGATATATGAAAAAAAAGTGCCAAATAGTAGCACATACTATCTTTTACTGTCAAGAAAACTACATATTACTGACTATTACTCAATGTGTTACTATATGCTTTATACATCAGCCTTATAATGTAAAATTTATTAAAATCATATATACAAGTTTTCAAAAAATATCAAACAATTAACATACGTAAGGTAGGTAAGCTTCTACAACCTTGTAAAATTTGAAGACAAAACTCAATTGGATTTGATAGGTATGGAAATAACGAAGTGCCAAACAACAGAATATACTATCTTTTAATGTCAAACAATAACATTTTACTGTGAAAAATTCTCAAAATATTACCACACATAGAGGAGATGAGATTCTACAACTCTGTAAAATTTGAAGACCAAACTCAATCGAATTTGAAAGATATGAAAAAAAACAAAGTGTCAAACAGCAGCATATACAATCTTTTACTGTCAAGAAAACTATATCTTACTACCTATTACTCAATATGTTACTATATGCTGTATACAACTGTCTTATGGTATAAAATTTATGAAAATCATATGTACAAGTTTTCAAAAAATCTCAAAAAATTAGCATACGTAGGGTAGGTGAGCTTCTACAACTCTGTAAAATTTGAAGACCAAACTCAATTGGATTTGAGAGATATAAAAATAATAAAGTGCTAAATAACAACATATACTATCTTTTAATGTCAAAAGAATAACATTTTAGTGTGAAAAATTCTCAAAAAATTACCACACGTAGGGGAGATGATATTACAACCCTGTAATATTTAAAGACCAAACTCAATCGAATTTGAGAGATATGAAAATAACAAAGTGCCAAACAGCAGCACATGCTATCTTTTACCGTCAAGAAAACTACATCTACCGCCTATTACTCAATGTATTTCTATATATTGTATACAATAGCTTTATGGTGTAAAATTTATGAAAATCATATATACAAATTTTCAAAAAATCTTAAAAAATTATTATACGTAGGGTAGATGAGTTTCTACGACTCTGCAAAATTTGAAGACCAAACTCAATTGGATTTGAGAGAAATGAAAATAACAAAGTGCCAAACAACAGCATATACTATCTTTTAATGTAAAAAAACATTTTACTATGAAAAATTCTCAAAAATTACCACACGTAGGGGAGGTGAGATTCTACTACTCTGTAAAATTTGAAGACCAAACTCAATCGGATTTGAGATATATGAAAATAACAAAGTACCAAATAGCAGCACATACTATTTTTTATTGTCAAGAAAACTATATTTTACTTCCTATTACTCAAGTTGTTACTATATCCTGTGTAAAGCTATTGTCTAACACTTTGTTTCAGTATGGTAACATCTGGTTTAATAGCTCGTAACATGTCATTTGTTTGAATAGTAAAAAGACAACATATCCAGTATTTTCTAAAGTTTATGAAAAAACACAGGTACATATCTTGAAAAATTCTCAAAAAATGACCATATGTAGAGAATGTGAGATTCTACAATCCTAAAAAAATTGAATACCAAAATCATTCTCATTTGAAAGTTATGGCTAAATAAAAAAAAGAGATTGATTCATATACAGGCACTAAGTAGCATTTATTAATCATTCATGTTCAAACATGTTTGTTGCACTAATTGAAGCCACGCGCGGGCTCGATCGTCAGGCTGCAAAACCGACCAGCGTGTAGAATAGTATTTCTACATACATACATACATACATACATACATACATATAAGAAGACAAATGACTCTAAATTAACATGTAGAAAAGAAAACTAAAACTGAAAAATTGTAAGGACCCAACTGAAGTTTGCTAGATTTTTTCCCATTAGCTTGGGCGATTTTGTCTTATATACTGCTAAATTAAATAAAGATAGAAGTCCATATAACACCCCTAAATAATGAAATCAAACATTTTACCCTAACTTTGTAATCCGTTTTAAATAACACCCTAACCTGATTTTTACATAATGGTATTGCCATGTGGCACAATAAGTAGGCAGTTTTGCTATGTAGGATAACACGCTGACCAAGTTATATCAATAACAGATGGGGGCTCATAGGAACTTCTCTCTCGTTGAGCTCCCAGCCATGCTTCTATAGATGTCTGCCCCTGTAGCTCACTCCCTCTCTATTTCAATTTGGGGACGAAGCATCTATAGACCTTACCTATCATTCACCTAAACTTGCTCAACGTGTCATCCTACGGGCAAAACAACCCACTCATCACGCCACGTAGGTAATACCACTATACGAAATAGGGTCAGGTGTTATTTAAACCGGATTGTAAAGTTTCGAGGGTTAAATATTTGATTTTATTGTTGGGGGTGTCGGATGAACTATTTGAGTAAAATTTAGAATATTGTATGGATTTTCCCCTTAAACAAATGGCTATTCCTATCCGTAGAACACCACCGAAGCTTCGCTTCTGTTGTTCCTTTATCTATTTCTTGCTCATATCTCCTGCCAAGACCAGCAGTGTGTACGAGGTTGGACTTAGATCCTATAAATACCTCAGCTGCAGACCATCAATACCATCGATTCAAGCACTGCAAGTATAGCTCTCTCCGTTTCTGTCTGTTCAGTCGTTAGCTAGTAGGAACTAGGAATGCTCCGCTCCTACTTCTTGGGATAGTCTAGAAGCAAGAACCTGGTGTGTAGAGGCAAGGGGAAGGCAGACTTTCTACTTCATGGAAGAGAGTATAAGTGGGAAATAGAGATGGCAAAGCAGAGGTAAGTTTCTAACGCTAGCTCTTTAAGTCTTCGTAGCAAATCATACATATCATCTCTAGCTACTTCGATAATTAGTCAAGATCAAATTGGCCAACACAGCATGAGTATAGACACATCTTAAATTGCCTTCAAACTAGTATTGTGCTTAGTCACATTCTGAAGCCTTATTGTTGTCACCATGAACACATGTCGGTGCAATTTGGTTCTGGTAACCTATATAAGAGTGCATGATAAACTAATCACAGACCATGGAAGCGTTTCGGTTGCCGTAGCTACGACGTACGGCTGCCGGTGCTACTCCGGTCGTTTTTGTCGACCTGGCCGGCGGCGGCCACAGATTTAACATACAGTGGCTGCGTACGGCCTCGCACCCATACATGAACGTATAGATGGGCTAGATGGGCATTTAAATGAATTAATAATCTAGTTAAACACTAAGAGGTGATTATGGCAATCATATACCAATTCAGACATGTTATAGTGCTCCGGCCATGCCTGGGTATATATTAAACACAAACAGAGGTAAGTAAAACATGGCTCATGCATGGTGTACGCACTAGAACATAAGTCAACTGAGGGGTTATTCATAAGAATAGTACATGGTGGAAATTGATAATAAAGATGTTAATTTTGATTAGGCTGAATCAACACGAACCTCTACGAGAACATGTACGTAATGCATATAAGCTAGTGAAGAAGGTTGATATGTACATGAGTTCCTTCGATGTAGTGTGACACCTGCACAACTTGTTAGGAGCTTAACTCATGAAGAAAATTTGCATCGGGCAAACTATTTGCAACTGACTGTTTAGGTGTGGAGTGACCAACTAAGGATTGACTCTGGAGAGAGAAAGCCAGAAGAGGCAACCTGTGCATATCAGACTTTTCTATTGGATGAGCTATTTGGTTGCAAGTTGTGCGTATCATACTATTTTCTATTAGATGAACTATTTGGTTGCAAGCGCGGATACCAGACGTTTTTTTCTGACATAGTATTGATTATGTTGCATTAATGCTTTGATCAATGTCTTTCATGTTATAGATTATTTCTGTAATTGTTCAGTTATACTCAACTTAAACAGTGTGCTTCTTAGTATGCTCACATGAGGCTGTTGAATTATAATAACATACATCAGCAAAACAATACGTTGTAATCACTTAGACAAACGTCTGATCCTCGGTACCTCTGCTAGTTTTTCGTGGGAGAAAAACAATGAGAAGAACTGATATGGTGGTAGTAGCAGTAGTAGATATCAGAAAGGTACTCTGCTTCTCATGAAAAGAAAGGGAAGCTGTTCATGCTTCAAAAATGTTAAATACCGACAGATAAAAGTACAGACCGTCCAGTAGGCATTAGAAAATTCGTTGGTCCACTTCATGTGTCCCTCTTTACATAATGCTCTAGATCATACCAAACGCAATGTTTTAAGCTGGCAAAAAGATCTCGACATACTTAGCTCAACTTGCTGTCATGGTAGGCGAAAACTTATTAATTAGTTTGGTTGTGCAAGCCTGCAAAATACACAAAAGCCAATTCAAACCCATTGTGCACCAATGGTGTCATGGGACCCATAAACTAGCATGCCAGCTCTGCTAGCCAATCATCAATGTTCCATGGAGATGGGTCCAACACCACGTTCCCACCAATGATATTTGCGTTTTTTGCTGCAATGCCAAACACATGTTGCCGAATGCCTTTTTCCTGAGTATCTGATTTCGGCTGTTTTTCTCTTGGAGAAAATTTTTGGTTCGATTTAAGAATAGCTTCCTAGCTCATGAGATTCCTCGTGTATCTGTCCGTGAATCATGTACAAGCAGAAACTTGTTATGCACTCCATGTCTTTGGTAGCCACTTGCAAGTTGCAACGGCCCCGGCCAACCTGGCCTCTTATTAACTCGAATTTTTCCTCTGGTTGATTGGTTTCTACTACTATCAATTACTCCAGATCATGCAACGAGCTCACCTACAAAGATAACAGATCCTCTGTTTGGAGTGTTGAGTTTATGTAACTGTTTTAGCTAGAGTTCAAAATTACTCTAATTAAGACAGGATTAAAGTCTTGTTGTCGACAGGAGTACGACGAACGAACGATCCATCCGCGCTTTTATGGTGAAACGAGCGAGGGGCGAGGGACAAGACAGATTCAGAAATCATAAGGCGCGCTCTTCATTCTTACCCCGCAGAATGGAGTTTTCTGTTCAGTCGATCATGTATAGAGCTTTAATGCATCAAAATATCCTAGTTATATATCGAAATTTGTGGAAGTTTAAAGTGCTTTTAAAAAATAAAGATCTTCCTATGGTACTTATGTCATGAGGTGTTTTTACAAAGTCCTAGTTACGAAACATTTGTGAAAGCTTAAAGTGCCTTTAAAAATAAATATCTCCGTATGGTACTTACATCGTGAGATGTTTTTGACAAAGATAACCTCAGTAAAAGAAATTAGAATGGTAGCAAAAAAAATATTATTTTTGTAACAACGAGGAAACTATACAACATCTCTTTTTTTACTACCAGTTTCACTTGGCGTGTCAAACAAACGGCTTCTAATCTATAACCTCCTAAAAGCATTAACGATTTGTTTGGGGATGGTTAATAGAGTTGGGAAAGGATTTAAGAGCTCACATTTTGGTCAGGGTTACCGCTTTGTGTTGATCAATTTGGCTATGTCGAAATAATATGGTGTTTGATAAATAAAGAATTGCTAATCCATTGCAGGTTGTATACTTTTGCACTAACTGGTTGGGCTCGTGGTATGTGCTGCAACGTTCGGATGCTCGAGAGGTGATGTTTCTTTCGAAGCCATGGCATATCATCCCCTCCGCACATTTTTTTTTCAAATTTAGCATCCTCAAAATTTAATTGTAAATTTGATCTCTTTTCTGACCATGGAAGCAGTAGCACTCAAGGTAAGTCACGGGCAGCACGGTAGCGGTACAGACCTTGGCAGGTTAGTGGGCCTCGCGCCTCACCATGCTGTAGGGCAGTAGCAGCCAGCAGGTTCCTGCCAAGCTCCACTTTCTCGTCGGGAAATTGCAGATCAAATCCACTAATTAGTCACACTTAATTAATCACTTGATTAAATCATTAATTAATAACTTTGCTTAATTAATCACTCAATTAACTAATCACTAATTAATTACTGAAACTGCAGCCTGCCAAGCAGCTGCTCCTCGGCAAGGACATTTCGAGCAACCATTCCTTGGTAGATACCTGTCGAGCCGGGAGTACTCGGTAGCTTTACTGTCGCAGTGGGCCAGTCACTGCAGTCGCGGTCAGCCGAGCTATCGAGGTGCAAGTGACATGCCGACTCTACGAGCGCGATAGATGACACGTGTCGCATACCTCATCTAATATGATCAAAGAAGGGATCAAATCTGTAAATAATTTTAGAGGTGTCTAAATTTGAAAAGAAAAATACACAAGAAGACCAGACCATGGCTTCCGCTATATGTGTTGACAAGAACCGTTGAAGTATACTGTTCGTCCTTAGGTGAACCAATCAATGAGTAAACCTGATAAGAAAAGTATTGTGCAGAATATGAAGTGGACGTAAGAATACATAGGCGAAGAGACATTTGTCATATTTTCCTTCTGGACGGTTTTAGGACTCCAGGGTGTGTTAATTTGTTGTTTATACTAAGTGCTAAGCGGTAGTATGTATGAGATAGCTAGTTTAAGAAAAAAGTTATACATGTGTTTGATTGCTTGAATAGAATCATCCTATCCTCAATGATGGAATACAAATTTAAGAAATATTCTCTATAGATAGTGAATCGTTCCATTCACTTAAAACAATAGAATCAAATAGTATAAAATTATCTCATCTTATTTAAGATTATTTGTATCTAGCTGGCTAAGGATAGATGAATTGAATACAGGTACCATGCACACTGCTTCGCGATCACACGTTTGGTCTTCTCGGTCTCTGTCCAAAAAATACGTGCTATATATCTTCCACGGGACAAGTGCATGTATCGGTTGAACATGTATACTAGTCTCCATTGATCGGAACGTTCGTTTCCTTAGGTCTGGATCGAGGTAGCAGGCATACGGCCGCGGCACTAAAAAACGTTGAAGTAACCGCGAAGACTTTGGTAACGCTTCATACGACATGTGGCCCTGTGTACGACGTAGCCAAAATAGGGAGAGAGAAAACTGGTACGATACGCACGTACGTGTACTAGTACGACAGCAACCCTAGCTTGACCCTGAGAAAAGCGTCGAAAACACGCCACTCGTAACATTCTCACTGCTAGTCATTCACCACGATCAATAGGAGCATCACAGTTGCGTATTACTCGTATAATTCGTTAATCACGGCTGTAATGTGACGCTTGACATTGCATGGCGGTGGCTGAACGGTGTTGTGTCGGTTTGGCTAGCAGCTGGTGGTGTTCGAGCCGTGCAGGGAACGTGTCGCGCGCGCGCCAATAAGGCCGGTTGGGCTGTGCGCGTCGAACCCGGTGGGGTGGGGATGGCGTGCCCGCGCCGCCGCCTCCGCCACCCGCGCGTCCAACGTGTCGCGCCACGAACGCACGCGTCGCGGCCTCCCAACCCACGCCACCTCGCTATATATTCCCTCCCCTCGTGCCGCTCCGTTTCACCGCTTGCCCTCTCCCTCCCCCTCGATCTGGTTAACTTGGCAGCCGCGCAGCCACCCTTGACCCTTGCCGTTTGCTGGGTGCGATGGCTTCTCGCGCTGCGGTGTTGGTGGTGGCCGTGGTGGCCGTGCTGTTCGCGGCGGCTTCGGCGCAGGAGATGGACCTGGGCGTGCCGCCCGCGCCGGCCCCGGTCACGGGCTCGGTCCCTGGCTCCGCGGCGTCAGCCCTGGCCGTGGCGTGCTCTGCCGTGTTCTCCATCCTCGTCGCTGGTGGGCTTCTGCAGTAGGCGGTGGTGGTGCATGGTTCGTTACTGCCTCCGAGGTTGGACCCGGTTCGTTTTCATCCTAGCTAGAGAGTAGCAGTGATGGGTGTGTCTCTTGAGTGGCCGCTGTGGCGTGTTATTGCTTATTCTTTTGTACCATACATTTTTGTATGCGTATCTTCTCTCCTGTGTCGTGCGCTCTTTGAATAAAGATGGATGATGTATCTCATCTCATTCGTCATTAGCTTTGTGGTATTTTCTTTTATATTTTATTTGCGTTTAAGATCTTTCTTGCAAGCGTTGACATCATTCTCTTGTTTCATGTGCTGTATAATCGCAATTCGCAACTACCAATGTGCACCATGGGAGGGGGGAAAGAAACCCTGCAAAATCGCAAGTAGCAATGTGCACAAAGGGATGAAAAGACCTTCATAATCAAAGATGCATGCCAATAGCCAGAACTGAACGACCTACGACTGCGAGATTGTCCTGGGCTTGTTGAATTTTTTAGGTAGAAGCGGACGGACATGACCCAGTACACCACGCATACATACGAATTTACATTCCTTACAAACTAAAGAATTAATTTAGTGTGTGTGTACGTCCTCTATACTAAAGAATTAATTTAGTCTCACGCCTCCGAAAAGCGCTGTCCAACTGAAAGGCTGAAAAAGAACTATTGTGACCTTCCAACCCATGTGAGGCCCGCATGTCATCACGTCGAGCCCAGATCCAAATGCACCCGTCACAGTTCTGAAAGCATCTCTGCGTCAGGCATGTTTTTTGTCATTATAAATAAATTTTAGCTAATGTGATCCATTAGAATAAAAAGAATGAATAGTTTGTATTAAATTTAATATATATAGTAAAAGAGTTCTTGTTCTACTTTAGTTCTGCTAACACAGACAACAGGAGAACGCTCCGAGCTGATCAGCAGCGGCACGGTATATTTTTTGTCCTCAGGTTTACACTGCCCCTTGTAACTTCTTGGCGATTTCCGGCAGCAGACTAAAAAGATTTCAAACATTATGGCGGCGCTATTTTAGCAGTTGAGGATTACCTGTGTATTATAAATTGGCAACAACCACCAACTGGAGAGGAAGTTGTGGTTTCCGAAGTGCCTCGATTTGAACTGCTTCCTAGCTTCTGGATGTTTCGAATGTTCAGTAGAAAACAAGATTCAGAAATCAGAAATGCCTGGTCAGAGAATTGCAACCACTCAATTTATTTGGAGAAAAATGTCACAGAAGGAATTTCATTCAACCAAAAGCAACCTTACATTTGAGATATATGAATTGGTGTCTTCTCTAGAGATGCAACCGGCTGAGCAAGTACGACAATCTGGAAGGTAAGCAAGATTTTCTATCAGCAAGCGAAGTAGAAGTTATAAAATTGAAAAGGGGAGCCTAATAGAGAGTACGAACCCAAACTTCTGATAATCGCTGAACTTCCATCGTCAATACGAAGATGAATTTTTGTCACCTCTGCCAAACGCCCATCCCTGTAAGCATGCTGGAAAATATACATTGCAGGAGTCAAACCAACCAAGCACTGGGAAACATGCAACATTGCAGGAGTCAAACCAAAGAAGCAAAAGAGCATTGAAAACTGACAAGCTACCATTGGAAAGAAAAAGAGAGTAGAGAACCCCTCTAGAATTTATCCTGCACAGTTCATTGCAAGAGTAAAACTATAATGTTTCGCTTCCAAGCCCATCCAACAGTTGTTGTTTTCCAGAACCATGGGCGGTATCTTCAACTATCATAGACTAATAAATCATAACGACTCACCACGCAAATGGACACACGCACTTTTCATACTCATACCCGCTTAAACTTTTTCAAGACTCCATACTGCCTAAATTAGCGCTGATTGTGGGCAGCTTAGTGCTGCACTCCTATAGTCTTATGTAGACGAGCTAGTTCAAACTAAGAAAGTATCTGCAATAAACTTATCATGAATAGCTATAAAATTATCTCCTAAAATATTTTAATTACATATTCAAATGGTGCTGTACATTACTCTGGACACTGAACCGAACAAAGAGGCAATAGACAGGTAGCTGCTCAAATTTTAGTTGACAATTCTCACATAATATCGGATGTATATGACATGAAAATTCACATGTCAAACAAAATCAGCATATATATACCTTGTAAAAACAGATGCTCCCAAAGGGGCAAGTGTCCCGTCCAAAGTCAAAGTACTTACAATCAATAGACCTACAATAACATATGTGCAGCTTAGATGAACACAATTCAATCTACTTCTGCTCTGGCAATTGAAACATTACTTCTGTTACTAGTATAGTGCCTGTGCTAACGCTACAACGGCAGTACACCCGCTTATCAATTAAATGAGAAGATAAGTATGAATACAGCACTTAATAATAAAAGAGAATTTTAGAATTTTAAATGAATTTAGAAAGAAAACGGAACTAAATGGAGGTCGAATGGTAAGCGGGCTCCCAAAAGATTTTAAATCAAGAAAGAGAAATAAAAAAGAATTTTTTGATTTTTGATTTTTTTTTTGCAGCTTCCACAGAGAGCACAACGTGCTCTTTGGACTTGGCCAGCACAAGGGGGAGGGAAGGCCAGGGGTGACCGGCTGGTCGCAGTGGGGTCAAGATCGGTGAGGCGAGATCGCCAAGACCGCGCCGTGGGGAGGAGTCACGGTTGCATGTGAATTTCGTCGGGAAAGATGACGGTGATGGCTTGGGTTACCTCCAAAATCCGGCGATCTTTACAAGAGGGAGCACATGGGGATTTACGCAATGCGATGGGGTGGAGGAGAGCTCGTCGGCTTTTATAGCCCCGAAACAAGCATATTTATGGAAACCATAATTTTGGATCAAATCAGATTGAGAGGAAATTTTGGCAATAGAGCACGAAATTTGGGGAATTAACACCATAGATGAAAAGAGGAGATTTGGTGCGGGATTGATGGAGCTTTGGAGCTTCTTTCTTGCTTTAATGGAGGAGGAAGAGAAGAAGCTTCTGCAGTGCAGGCTGCTGACTAGAAGAAGCTACAGGTGAGTTGCTTTAATTTTTTTTAAATATAGAAGGATTTTTGAAAAGATAGCACATTAGGTTAAAAAATTCTAGAAAAATTCTCAAAAAAACTTTCGATTATTTTGTACTTAATAAAATTATTTTAAAAATTTAAATTATAAATTTGCCGAGGCACGCGGCCGCGAGGTCGCCGACAAAGAACCTCGCCGCGTCGGCAAAAGCCACCGATGGCGGCCAGTGGAGCCATTGCGGACTGCGTTCTCCCGGCCGCTTACCTCATCTCCGGTTTCCTTTTCCGGCCACATAATGTATGGTCCTTTCCTTTTCCAGACGTTTGTTTCCTTTCCTTGATTCCAAGACGTTTGTTTCCTTTTCCTTGTTGATCTTTGGAGGTGAGGAAGGTCTATTGTGGGCCAAAGGGATGATTTCGGAAAAATATGGAAAAATAAAGCGCGCTCGCCGGCCATTTGGATCCGAAAGGAAAAAAAGATAAAAATTAAGCGAAGCTTTCGCGGCCACCTGGTTCCGCGAGAAAAATTGAAAAAATTAAGCAAAGACTCACAGATCGTTGGTTCCTTAGATAAAAATAAAACAAAAATTCAGCGCTCTCCGTGCTTACCAAATTAGGTTTTATGGGGCTAGATCCGTAAAAAAGTCTCGAGAAGGGTCATATTCGGAAAAAAATACGATCACAATGCTAGGACAATAAAAAATTCAAGTCTTGTTTTCTTGTATGCGGATCCTCCCTGTTTATTTCCTTGTTTGATTCACCCTCCTTCCAAATATGTAGTACGTACAATTTTGGCCAGTAAAAAATTCAAGTCTGGTTTCCTTGCATGCGGATCCTCCTTATTTATTTCCTTGTTTGATTCGCTCTCCTTCCAAATATATGGGTGGGGGAGGTCTGTTGTGGGCCACAGAGATGATTAGACACACTAAATAATGGCCATCGGATGTGGGTGAGTAAAACTGAGGAAAGATCTGAGACGTTCATTTTGATGAATGCAAGTTTCTGGGGACGTTTTGCTGGGTGCACGAACATTGGACCATCTCTAATGAGGTGCATTATTTAGGGTGGACGTAGAAAAAATTGCTTATGTGCATTATAAAGGAGTATAGATAGTTATTAATCTGAGAATTTCCATAAATATCACCTAAGGGATGTGCCTAGTGGTAAGACTAATTGAAAAAGAAAGTATCTTACTTGAGCTTGGCCTTGTAACCGTTGACAATTTCCTGTTTTCCTCCTTCGAGAAGTACCACATAACACTAGGAATGACATATAGTATGGAATCTTGCGGCATATTGGACAGGTCCTGAATCCTGATTGTAGTCAACATCCATACCAGATGTAGATCTGCTACGCCACTTCCTAATGCATGTGATACAGAAGGAATGATTACATTCAGATATAATTCCAATCCCCCTTTCTGCGCTGTGGTCTTTGAAAGCGCACGGTGCATACACACACTACATTCTCTCTTCACTTTTTTTCAAGTTGAAAAAAACATGTCATTTTTTACATTACGGTATCAAAAAAATACAACTCTTAACCACTAATTTCTATTTTAATATATTTATAAAAACCAATAAAATTATTATAATATTATGAAAGTATTTTTTGAGATGATCTACACATATGATCTTCAAGTATCCAATCTAAATATTTATAAAGATGTTAATAGCCAAAGTTTAACAAATTCGACAGCTCCAAAACGACGTGTTTTTTTACTGGAGTGGGTATCTAGACTGGTCCAGTCTATGTCCAAACTAGATTATGTCTTAATCATTACTATTTATTTTCTTAAAAACGATGCCCTCTCCTCTCCAAAAAAAAAAAAAGAAGATGCCTTCTCTAGCTAGGCAAGCCTAAATGAAAGATGGCTCGATTAAGCATTCGGCCCAACCTGGAGCTCGTTAGGAATAGGGCGGTAGTGCCTACCATATCATTATGGTTAGATTAGGTTGGCCTATTAGGCTTCCATAACTATTACCCTTTGGCCCGGCCTTAATTTTGATTTACTCTTGACTTCCGTTTTCACATGAATGGTATCTTCTCATCGATTTGCTGAGAGAGTTTCTCATTTGGAACTTGACTTTTTATATAAAACCAGCTAAATTACTTGCAACTTACACTGTTAGATACAACAATACATTTATATTTAAAAATAGAGTTGTATTTGTTATCTAATTCTAACGTTTATAATCAAATATGTATAGTTGTATTTCTTATATAATAGCTCTAATATTATACATCATTACTAGTTTATTATATACTATCTTTTTTAATGATTTAGGTAAGAATTTCAAGTATCTCGAAACAAACAAGGAAGTTTCTTTTATTTTAAAAATGTGGAAGCTTCTTTTAACACTTTTAATAATAATTGTTATTCTTCCCTGTTTCGAGTGACCAGTTGGCCATCGAAATTTACACCTCGTCAGGTTGGTTACTTTTCTTTGTTGAAACACGCACGTGTTTGATGACTTTTAGTACTACCTCCGTCTTTGAAATTAAATGAGAGAAGCGTTCAAATTGTGTCCTCCAATATTAAGGATTGAGAGATCTCCCTCTTAAATTGTGTTCTCAAATTGTGTCCATGCATGCAGATACATGCGACTACACATATTCCAAAACAAAAACGCGGCAGGTCATTCTCTATAATCGTGATTAATTAATGCATGCATGTTGCCAATTAATAGAGACACAGTATTAAATAGGGGCATTAGAGTCTTTTGGCAGAAACCATAATCTGTCCTAAAATTTCTTCTGTCCCTTACTTTCCAGGACGGAGGGAGTACCTTTTATTTGTATTGATCCTCGTGTTAAGGCATATACAATAAGACCACATCGACTTATTTTTAGTATGTACACATCAGATTTGTCCCGTGTGTAAGAGTGACAAAAGATAGGAGAGTTGGCTTTTATTTAGTAGCAAGCATCACATGGAAATATCGCCAGGTAAAAGCTGGTGTTGGAGCTGGCGTAAACGGTTCTAAGTGTTGAAGTTAGTGTTTTATCAATAACCACAAAGATGAAGTTAATTTTGAATGCCCAAATTAAATGCTTTAGTGTTTCTTAGAGATAACCTTTAAATATGGTTATTGTACGAGCTGACTTTATTGCTTACTCTAGATGATATGAATGAGAGATAGAGTAAGTAGTAGACTTTATTATTGTACTTGCTATTAATAGCAACCTTCTCGTTGATAGGGATGAAAACGGAACGGAAACGGTCGGTAAATGGTTGTTCCATTTCCGTTTTCACATTTTTTATCGGTAACAGAAACGAAATCGAAAACCCCGGAAACGGATAATGACGAAAACGGATGCGGAACAGAACGGATACGGAAACGAAAATGAAAAATTCTATAAGAACATAGTACATGATCTATCCAAACGTACCAACTTTGAATGAAAACTAGATGCGTACATGCGGCGCCACCGCCATTTATATTATTACATCATAACATAGTAGCAAACACATATAGTTCCACATCATAACATAGTAGCAAACACATATAGTTCCACATCATAACATAGTAGCAAACACATATAGTTCCACATCATAACATAGTAGCAAACACATATAGTTCAGTTTTTTTCTCAAGTTATTTGCCCCCCATGTCAGTCCATCATGTTCTCCTCCATATCAGTACTATCGACATCCTCTTGCTCCTTCAACTACAAAAGCAAGTATGAAACAATAGTAATCTTCCTGAGAAGACAAATAGAAGCACACTAAACTGAAATTTTACTTGATTTGCATAATATGGTTTCAAAGTTAGATAAGAAAAGGCAAACCGTTTTATCGAGTTTGCAAAATGTCGCTCAAGGCTATCCACATTCAACTCAGTCATGATAGATGCAATGATACCACCTAAATGATTAGTAAAAACTGATTAGGCTTAAATATTTTCACATGATGAACAAACTATTAAAGCAAACTAAAAAGTTACCTTTTGATGCTACGATCCAATCTTTAATACAAATTAAAGCTTGCACAATCTCAGGATCTAAACGGCTGCGAAATGGGTCCACAACCCGTCCACCGGCATTGAATGCCGACTCCGAAGCAGCCGTCGACACTTGAATAGATAGCACATCACGAGCAAGCTAGGAGAGGATAGGAAACTCAATTTGCTTGACCATCCACCATGACAAGATATCGAAATTCTTGTTTTTTATAGATGATAGAGGTTGCTCCAAGTACAGTTCCAACTCATTTTTAATAACATGATCTGATTCACTAATGCTATGTAAGAACGTGTCAAGTTCATCATCCTTATCAACATCAAGTTGAGAACCCACTTGGTGCACATTTGTAGCACTACAGACTGTCTTCTTTGAAGCAGAGACATAAGCTTGGAACAACTTATATACAATTTTAGTAAACTTATCAATCTCTTGCATAGAAGTGGCAGGATAAATCTTCGGTGCATAATATTCTACCACATTTCTCTTGTATCTAGGATACATGACTCATATTTCTTGGAATATGGAGAGAGTGCAAAATTGCAAGTCTTGGATCCCAACCTCCCAGGGGGACCTATGTTTCTGCATCTTTGCTTTTTTTGATGCAGGTATCTTGGTTATGCTAAATGAAATGCTTCCCTGAATAAGCAATCAGTTTGGACAGTGAAATAGAGGAGAAGGCAAGTGACGAAAGGAATGTTTTTTATGCTGCGTGTGTCTCTTTTGTTTTCAGATGTCATAGGGTGCAGTTGTATTTGTGTTGACCTGGATCTAATATTCAATTAGCTCGGTTCTGTACTAGTGTAACTAGTGTTTGTGTAATCGCTTACATATATTTGAACTGTCACCTGACTATAATCCCATTCACCATCCTCCCATCCTCAAATGGACACAATCCAAGTGAATACCACTCCGAGAAGTGAATTACAAAACACTATATCCACAATCAAAACGAACACACGCTGAAAGATAAAATGCAGCTACCAATAAATCCATCTATCCAGCTTAATCAAACTGGGGCAAAAAACTGTAACAAAATCCTCGAATACAACAATACAATCCTAGAATTTCCAATTAATCCCCGGAATTTCCCCTCACATCGACACAAACCCAACCCCAGAGCAAATCACAGAAATTCCAGTGCAGATCGCCCCCAGCTCCACAAATCTCGCAACAAACAACACCAAGTTACCCATGCCGCTGCAAGCATCAGACTAGGGGCCTACTCGTAGAAGCATCATGCACATTCCAGTGAAGCCGCTGCTAAATCGGCCTTAGCAACAACCACCACAAAAAAAAGTTTTGGGGAGAGTAGCGGGCGATGGATGGATGGGGAATTCAATTTACTCACTACGAGAGGCGAGAGCAGCGTGTTGGCACCGGATCCAAAGTGCAGCCAGGCAGAGACACAGAGACGGTGGTCGCCAAGATGGGAGGACGAGGGGGGTTGCGGCTGCGTGGTGGGGGACGGCGCGGTGGAGGAGACACGGTGGGGCGCGCGGTGGGCGAGGCGGGCGGCACGATGGGGGTGGCATGGTGGGCGTCGTCGGTCGGGGCCTGCGGTGGACGAGGGGGGCGGAGGCGGCACGGGGGGGGGCCTCGGGAGCTAAGGTTTGAGATGCCTGAGAAGCTAGGGTTACATTCGGTAGTACGTGGCTTCGTGCCTTCGTGGGCTAGGCTGAGCACTTGACGGTTCAGAAATTCCAATTAGAGCTATACGGAATGAGCGAATACTCATAAAGCAGGTGCACTGCGGCCCAATTGCAACAAGCAAAGCCCAGGCAGCAAGCGGCGGCCTCGAATACGGCCCGGCCTAAGCAGCCGTCCCGCCTGCTACCCAAATGCCTACGAGACCATTCGGGGAGACCATTCCCGACCGGTCCCGACTCCGACTCAGCGAGGTTCCCGACCCCGCAGGGGGACGGATTCCCGACCGACTCAGCGGGGTTCCCGACCCCGCGCGGGACGGATCCCCGACTCCGACTTCAGCGAGGTTCCCGACCCCCGCGGCGGGACGGATCCCCGCTCCGACTTCGCCAGGGTTCCCGACCCCGCGGCGGGGCGGGATCCGCGGCTCCGACTTCAGCGAGGTTCCCGACCCCGCGGCGGGGCGGGATCCGCGACTCGACTTCGAGCAGCGTCGCGCGATCGGAGTCCCGTGTCAACCTAAGGCCACGTGCCCCACGAGCGGTCATTAGTGGTGGCGAGGCGGTGGTCCCTTCCCAAACGGTTTGATAAGGCTGCTGAAGCCACGTCTCTGTCCCATCAACCGGCCACCCACGGTGCAGGACACGCTCTCTCCCGAGGCAACTCCAACGTCACACGCGACTACGTCGGCACCACATGGATCACGAGAGCGGCTCGCCACTTCCGGAGGATTACCTAACCGCTCGACCGGCTAGACCACCGACCCAAAGATAGGCTCGCGGCGGCGACCGGTCGCGAGCGATTGGTCGACGGCGGGCAAGCCGAAGCCCTAGAAGTAGCTCGCTGGCACTTCGCCAATTCTCGATGTAACCGCCCTTCAGATCTTGAATAAAGGAGGCGGGAACCTCCTAACAGGCAAGGAGTAAGAGCTACAGGAGAGCTTTTTCCTCTTCTTCCTCTTCTTCTTCTTCTTCTCCTTCGAGAGCTAAGTTTAGATCATTCTAGTGTTGAGGCTCCACCTCTCGCTTGTAAAAAACTTCGGTGCGATCATCCGCACTTTTGATGAATACAATACCAACGCACTGGCTGGAGTAGGGACCTTGGCCGAACCGGTATACATCTTGGACTCGTGGTCTAACCATTCGGGAGCGGACGCGCGGCCCCTTAGACTTACAAATTTACTTGCGCGCCGGCGCAAGCGGTTGGCAGCGCCAGTAGGGGCTTGCGCGTCTTGGCAAACATCTCCGGATTCCCATTCGTCTCCTTGATGGCATTCTTCTCCAACGACGGCATGGCGTGTTGGGAGCGGATCCGCCGGCTCCTCGGCTTCACCGTCACCTCGGAGGAGAGCTCACGCCATCATCCGCCGCCGCCGGGGCGGCGCTGCGGAGCACAGACACCATCTCGGCGGCCGTCCCACTCGGCTTGGAGCGCCGCGGCCCCAAAGCCGGAACACGAGAGCGCTATACCTCCTTTGGCGAAAGCCCCTCCGGGCCCGCGCAGAGATCCGTCACCTCCCTTTGCTCACGACTTGTAGCTATGGTGGCTACATGCCAACCTCCGTCCACGAGTTCTTTGGAAGACTCTTCCGGCCACGGCTCCGGCTCCGGCACGGAGTATCCGCCGCAGCGGCACACTCGCGAGTGCAACGTGGCGGGCATACCGATGGCCGTAGCCACCGCGGCTACGACGGTCCCCGTCCCGGCGACCGAGGCACGGAGGGGAATACCAGCGGTGGCCGCTGAACGCCTTCGAGCTCGCGTGGCCGAGCTCCAACGGCAACGCGAGAGCCGGAGGAGCGAAGGCCGAGCTCGGCCGGCTCGAGCCAACTCGAGCGGGGCGAGCCCGAGCCGCGCAAGTCTTTGGCGGCAGCGCGCGGCGCGCGCCAAGAGCACCACAAGTTGGGGCGAGAATCCGCGCCCCGCTTTTTCCTCACGCAAGCCAAAAGCGTGGGCTGCGGCGCAATCTTGCTCGAGGCCTTCCGAGCCCGCAAACCCGGAGGCGAGCTACCTACGAGAACCTTGGGGTGGTGGGCCTTGTGGCCGTCACGGCAAAGATATCTGAGCCTCCGGCTCCTACCACACGGCGCTACTTCCGCCATCGGGCCCGTCTGCGCCATGGAGCCGGTGGGTGCGGCCAAGACCGCGCCCACCATGAACCACCCCAGCCTCACGCACCCGGTGCGCGCGGCGCCTCGGTAATGCCTCGACATCGCGCCACCCTCGAGGCGCGAAGAAAGATAGCGGAGGACGCCGCCACTCACGTGTTGCGGATGGTGGCGCCACTACGCGGCCCGAGCCCGATGGTCCGGACCACGGGCTTTTGCCAAGAGATCCGCCGGTGATTTCGCGCCGATTCCGGGCGCCTACCAACATTGCCAAGTACACCGGGGCCACCAACCCAGGTGTCTGGCTCGAAGATTACCGGCTCGCGTGCCGGGCTGGGGGAGCGACAGATGATCTCTTCATCATCCAGTACCTCCCCATCTACCTCGCGGACTCGGCTCGAGCACGGCTCAGTACCGCCTCAAAAGCGTCAGGGCGGGTGACTTGAAGAATCTCTTCGTCGGTAACTTCGGGGCACTTATAAGCGCCTGGTAACTCCTGGGACACGAAGGCTGCAGCGGCAGGCGGGAGACTCTCGGGACTACATCGGAGGTTTTCCGCCGAGGTAACGAGCTCCCGACATCTCCGACGCCGATGTCGTGGGAGCCTTCATCTGGCACCTCTGCAAGGCCTTGGTGCACTGGTGGGGTGCCTCAAGCCCGGGACCACCAAGGAGCTCCTCGACATCGCCACCAACCACGCCTCGGCGAGGAGGCCGTAGGGGCTATTTTCGAAGGAGGAAAGGCCAGCAGAGCCCGCGTCAAGCCGGTCTCCTTCCGACCGCCGACAAGCGGGCGGCACGGAAGCGGTCCGTGAGACCCAAGTGGTCGCCACGGTCGACCGCCCGCCAGCAAAGCGGTAGCGGCCGGCCGTCGCCCGACCACGCGAGAAATTGATGGACGGCCCATGCCCGAACCATGGGTTCTCCGTCAAGCAAGCACCGGGCTGCGAAGTCTGGCGCTATCTCTCTAGCGTCCCCACCACGCCGCGAAGCGAAGGAAAGAAGCTCGCCGCGCCCCGCGAACAGCGGAGAAGAAGGCGACGACGAGTTCCCGAGCCCGACGGCACGCCTCATGATCTTCGGAGGACCGGCACTCTACGCCGACAAGCGTCGGCTCAAGCTCGCTTCTGCGAGGTCCACATCGTCGCGCGGCGTCCCCAATATCTTCGGTGGTGAAGTTCCGATCACCTTTGATCGGACCGATCACCCGATCGCGCCCCACGGTAGGGAGGTACCACCGGTGGTCACCCGTCGTCGAACGGCGCCTCACGAAGGTCGCGATGGGCGAAGCGGCGGCCTTAACATCCTCTACGTTGAGGCGTTCGACGCTATGGGGTCCCGCGCTCAAGCCTCGGCCAAGCAAGGCACCTTTCCATTCGTCATCCCGCCAACAAGCCCATCCGCTCGGCGGTCGACCGCCGTCACCTTCGAGGCCGGAAACTTCCGCACCGAGACCCTCACCTTCGAGGTCGTGGATTTCCGGCGCCTACCACGCCATCTGGGAGGCCATGCTACGCCAAGTTCATGGCGATCCCCGCCACGCCTACCTCAAGTGAAGATGCCGGAGCGCATGGAGTCATTACGCGGCATCGTCTTTCCGGCTGCCTTCAAGCGCGAGCGCGGCGGTTGCGAGCTCGCCTCAGCGATCGTTGCCTCTGCGGAACTCAACAAGCTCGGGAGGAAGCGCGAGTCCGCCCTGAATCCGACAAATCGGCGGGATCCTTCAAATCCGCAGAGGACACGAAGGAGGTCATGGTCGATCCCCGTGATCCGACCAAGACCGTCTTGGTCGAACCACGCTCCCGCCAAATAGGAAAGCGGCTCGTCGACTTCCTCCGCACTAACAAAGATGTCTTCGCATGGAGGTCCTCCGACATGCCGGCATTCAAAGGAGGTCGCCGAGCACTCCTTGAGCGTCAGACCGGGCTCAAAGCCGTCGCCCAGCGCTGCGCCGCCGACGAGGAAAGGCGCAGGTTATAGGGAGAGATCGCCAAACTCTTGGCGGCGGGGTTAAGTAAAGAGTGCGCCACCGAGTGGCTAGCCAACCATGCTTGTAAAAAGAAGAACGGGCAATGGAGAATGTGTGTTGACTATACGAGTCTCAACAAAGCATGTCCCAGGACCCATTCCCTTACCTCGCATCGACCAAGTCATCGACTCCACGCTGGGTGCGAGTCTCTTTCCTTCGGATGCCTACTCGGGCTACCACCGATTGCGCTAAAGGAGTCCGACCACTCGCGACTTCCTTCATCACTCCGTTCGGCTCGTTCGCTATGTCACAATGCCCTTCGGCTGAAGAACGCGGCGCTACATACCCGCGATGTATGCAAGCGTGCTTCAATGACCGGATCGGCCGCAGCGTTGAGGCGTATGTCGGCGATATTGTCGTAAAGACCGGGAAGGTCGACGACCTTATCGCCGACCTAGAAGAGACTTTCGCGAACCTTGACGGTTTCGCATAAAGCTCAACCAGAAGTGCGTCTTGGGGTCCCCAAAGGAAAGCTCTTAGGCTTCATCGTCTCGGCGAGGCATCGAGGCCAATCGGGAGAAGATCTCGGCGATCGCAAGGATGGGCCCGGTCGGCAACCTCAAAGGGGTCAGAGGTGGCCGGATGCTCGGCGGCTTTGAGCCGTTCGTGTCTCGCCTCGCGAACGCGAATGCCGCTCTGGTGCTCAAGAAATCCGCCGCAGCTTGGACACTGAGGCTCGGAGGCCCTCACCCGCAGAAGGCCTTCTGTCCTCGCCTCGATCTGTCGCCCGGCACCGGGTGAACTGGCCGCTCCTCTACATCGCCGCCACTACCCAAGTCGTCGTGCGCCCTGCGTGGTGGAGCGGCGGAAGAAGGCCGTGAGCTCAAGGTACAGCGGCGGTCTACTTCATCGATGAGGTACTTTCCGAGTCCAAGACTCGGTACCCACAGTGCGAAGTTACTCTACGCGGTGCTCATCGCAAAGAGGAAACTCGTTCACTACTTCGATCAAGACGCCATCACCGTGGTGACCACGCCCCACTAGGCGAGATCATCCACAATCGCGATGCCTCGGGAAGGATAGCCAAATGGGCGCTCGAGCTTAGCGGCCATGGCATAATATCGTCCTCGGACGGCGATCAAGTCGCGAGCTCTGGCCGACGACCGTCGCCAAAGTGGACCGAAAGCCGAGCACCACCGGTGGTGAAGACCCGAGTCTTGGACAATGTACTTGACGGGTCTTACACCAAGAATGGCGCGGCGCGGAGTAAATCATCATCTCCCGCTCGGAACAGCTTCAATCGCCATTAGGTTGCTCTTCGACGCGACCAACAATATTGCCGAGTACGAGGCTCGTCAACGGTCTCGGATCGTTGCCGACCTCGGTGCCCACCGGCTACGTCCACGGGGACTCCAAGCTTGTCGTCGACCAAGTCATGAAGGCTGCGGGCCCGAGACGCCGCATGGCCGCGTCATTGTCGAAATGCGCGGCTCGAGGAGCGGTTCAAGGGTTTCGAGCTTCACCATAGCTACCGACGCTATAATGGCGAGGCCGATCACCGCCAATCTTGCCTCCGGCAGAGCCCGTCCCGCCGGGATCTTCGTCTCCGACCTCCTGCGGCCATCATCCGGTGGACTCTCATGGTGGCGGCCACCCGACCAATCCAAAGACGGTCGCCCGACCGACGCAAGCGGTCGGGCGTAGACTTGGCGGATCGCCGCGGTGTGCTAGCACTTGAGTCCGACCGAGGAGGCCCTACATCGACCGCTTGTGGACGGGTCACTTCCCGACCACCGAGGCCGGCGCCTCCGCCGGTGGGCAAAATCCTTAAATCTGATCGCCTGGACCTCTACAAAGGAGTCCTCGGGGTCCTCCAAAAATGTATCTTGACCGACCAAGGAAAGCAATTACTGGACGACATACACAGTAGTCTGCGGTCACCACGCACGCACACCCGATCTCTTGTGGGAAAGGCCTTTCGACAAGGTTTCTCTTCGCCAACCATGTGTGTCGACGCCGAGCATATCGTGACGCACTGCGAAGGATGCGATTCTTTGCTCGTGACGCATCCGCCACCCAAGCTTTACACACGATCCCCATCACGTGGCCTTTTGCCGTCTGGGACTCGATTTGGTCGGGCCTTTCAGAAAGCGCGGGGGCTTCACCACTGCTCGTCGCGGTAGATAAGTTCACCAAGTGGATAGAGGCCAAGCCGGTCGTGGCGCCACGTCGATACAAGCGGCCATCTTCTTCGCGACATCGTTTTAGGTTTGGAGTCCCAAACTCCATCATCACGAAACAACGGAACACGTTCACGGGGAAGGAATTTCTCGAGTTCGTGGCGACTTCAACATCCGCGTGTCGATTGGGCGTGATAGCCCATCCGCGGACTAACGGCGGTCGGCGCACTAACGGCATGATCCTTCAAGGACTCAAGCCGCGGATCTTCGATCGGCTCAAGCATTTCGCGGTATTGGGTAGCCGAGCGCGCCTCAGTCCTCGAGTCTGCGGACCACGCCGACCGGCGCACGGGTTCACACCCTTCTTTATGGTGTTCGCGCCTGAAGCCGTTTTGCCCATCGACACGAATACGGCTCCCGAGATTGCAAGCCTTCGATGAGGCTCGGGGCTCGCCGCAACAAGACGCCATCGACCCATTTCGGCGAGGCGCGGCGACGCCGTCTGCGGTCGGCGGATATCAACAAGCCTGCGCGCTACCACGGCCGCCAAGTTCGAGGGCGATCCTTGGTATTGGCGACTTGGTTCTGCGTCGAGTCGGACAACCAAAGATAAGCACAAGCCGACCCCAGGAGGGTCCTTTCACCGTCGTGGAAGTTCTCCGACCGCACCTTCGACTCAAGGGCGCCGATGGTCGCATCCTCCCTAATGCGGAACATTGAAAAGGTTAGGCGATTCTATCCTAAGCTCTTTTCTTTTTCCCGGTATAAGTCTTTGCCTTTCTCCCAACCGAGCACACTGGTCGCCACGTGACGACTCGGGGCTGCCCGTCGCGCCCGTTCGAGCCGCTCGGATGGTGTGCGTATGGTCGGTGACCCACCGACCACGAGGTCTATCCCGGCGGTAACCCTCTCGACCGAGTGCTACGGCCACGCCCGGTAGGCTATGGTTGCCCAAGAGCACTCGCGGAAGAAGGAAGCACCGAGTGGGATGACCTTACGGTCGATTGGGAACAATCTTCCCCACACGAACTCGGCTAACTCACGTACTCATGTGGGTGGTGACCCGACTAGTCACAGAGTCTATCCCGAGCGGTAACCCTCTCGACCGAGCGCCACGGCCTACGCCCGGCGGCTATGGTTGCTAAGTAGCACTTTGCGGAAGAAGGAAGTGCCCGAGTGGAAAAACCCTTGGCCGATCGAGAACACTCAGAACCCCATGAGTGCGCGTAACTACGCATAAACAAGACTCCTATCCTCTTGGCCTCTCAAATTGACCCGACCACGCATAAGCGACCCGTGGTCCTTGAGGCTATGGTCGGTCAAACCCAAACGCAAAGGAGAGCAAAGAGGCAAACCGGAGCTTACAATTACTTACGATCGTTTACAGATCTTTGCAAGAAAAGAAAAAAAAAAAGGGGGCTAACTTCTTTCTTCCTCTTCTTCACGGTGGCCGACCGCACGGAGGAGGAGGACACGGCATCTTGAAGGCGACCTCGGCGGGGCGTGGTGGCGATCTCGAGCATGCGGCTCGACACGAGCTCGAACACCGCCGACCTCGTCGTCGGTCGGTTCCTGCGATGCCGCTTACTCACCATCGCGAGGTCGTCATCGTCATAGTGCGAGGCGGTGTTGACGGTCGCGCGACAAGCTCGATCTTGCGCCCGCAATCACGGCCGCCTCCACAAGCCCGGCACTCGGGCGGTAGCGAGGGCAAGTGCGCTCGGGCTGCCCCGTGCCCAAGACTTGGGCACAGACCTCTGGCCGCCCTCCGAGGCTTCGATTCAGCGCCCATCTCGGCCTACCATCCTCGGAGACCCTCGGTAGCGCGAGCCTCGTCCCCGGCCGCGATCGCCACGTCATGGTCTCCGCGCAAGATTCCGAGCCTCCATGGCGGCGCTGTGTTTTTCTGCACCTCTGCGAGTTTTTGGCGTCTCGGATGAGTCTCCTCACGGGTTATCCCAACCAAAGAAATCAATGGAGAGTTGAGATACTTACGACCGCAGAGTCGATCAGTGCCGACTTCCCTCCGAGACTCTCGTAGGGCGTCCTCAAGGAAGCCGGCTCCTTCCGAGCAGTCTCTGCTCGGACCGAGCTTGTTCGGCGTCCTCCGGGCCCGATCCGCTCCGACCGCAGATGGGTCGCCACGCTTGTGCCACCCCTCGGCGGTGACGGCGGCGTCCTTGGCCTCGGTGACCTCGCCAGGAGGATTCAAGCTCCACCACCCTTGCCCTCAAGGCCTCGGCCCTGGCGCTCGTCGTAAAGGGCCTTTGAGGCCTCCTCCACTCTAGGCGGAGTTTTTCGCCTCCGTCCGCCCAATGTTCAAAGCCTCTTGGGCAAGGCGAAACTCAAGCCGCAGGTGACCACTTTCTTCCACTGCGGCCGCTCACGAGCATCCGAGCGACGAAGGAGCACGGCCCGCGCTTCGGGCAGGCCCGCAAATCGCACAACACGGACATTTCGTCAATCCGCGAAGCATATCGAGAGTTACAAAGCACGACTCCTTCGCTCGACTTACCAAACTTACGGGTTGAATCCCCGACCATCACCTCCGGCGCCTGTTTGAAGACTCTAAGGCTAGGGACCCTTATGGATCACCTTATCTCCTCCTCATAGCCGTGGCGCCTGCCAAGGGGCGCCCCACTCGCTCCTCACCGGTCCATGGATCCCGCCTGGGCCACATCCGCAGCAGACCTTCGCGCTGCTCTCGCTCGGAGGAGCGCGCCGACAGAGCGCCATGGCTGGGCGATGAAGTCGGCCTCGGGAGCCCCAGAGGGGGTCTGACGCCTCGGCATCGGCGCCGCCCGGCCGGGCGCCGCCGCCCGGCGCTTCCGCCGACCCCTCCCAAGAAGACTATCTCGGCCGGCACCGCCGGTGGAGTCGGCGATCGCTCCACCTCTTCCGCCGCCGCCTTCGATCGGGCAATGGCTGGGCCGGCGTCGCCGTCCCCCTCTGCAGGAAGACCCTCGCGCGGCGGCGGCGTCGGCGAGGCGCGGAGCTCTTCGCGGCCTCGATCTCTCCTCCTCAAAGGAGGGCGCGTCCTGATCGCGTGCTCCATAGGCGCCGACTGATCGGTACCACCGAGCCGCCGTGACCGCCACTTGAGAAGTGGTGCGGACGCCCCACCGTCACGCCCGTGTAGGCGCGGCGACGCCACGATATTTAAAAGTCACCCGGCGGCTTTTCTACAAAAATGTTCCAGCAGAAGGAAGAAATACTTACCGAAGCGGAGCGAGTCGCGCTGACGCGCTCTCTTCGTCGGCCCCACCAAGGGGCGGTCGGTGGCCGCTTCCCGGCTACCACGGTCGGGCGCGTCGACAAGCTGCGCCGCGATGTCGCCGCTTCGCTGAGGACGCGGCGCGGGGCTGCTTTGTCGGGCCAACTCGAGCCACCACTCACCGGAGGGTCGGGAAGGAATGCTGTTGTAGTCGGGAAGCTCTCCCACTATCGGAGAAGTCGTCCCCACCGCGGTGGACTCGATCACGTCCTCGCGCGCGCGTGCCTTGCGCGCGCTCCTTTCGCTTCTTCTTCCTCCTCTCCTCCTTACGCTTTTTGCGGGAATCGGCCTCGGCGGTCTTCGCCCGAGAGGCGCCTCGCTTCTTTCTCCCGGGAGCGGTGCCGGAGGACATGCCTGCGAGCCCCTAGAGGATACAAAAGCAGCCGTCAGTCGGGCTAAGAGCGAAGAAGAAAGAAGCGAAAGAAAAATCCCACAAACTCACGGTTGGGGATGGCCGACGAAAGGCCGGGTGGCGCCGCGCCACCGTGGCGCTTCCTCCGATAATCGCCGCCACCGGGCCTCCACCTCGGACGCGCCAACTCGGCCACCTCCATCCTTGCCGGTCGGATGGCCCTCATCTTGGAACATGGGGTGCGGCCTGCGCGAGGGCCGCACGCGCATCCTCATGAAGGCGTGCACGACAACATCCCCGGTCGGCCCGTTTCCTCGAGCCCCGATCTCCTCCACGATCGGGGCCACCTTGTTCTTTCCTCTTCTCGGCGCCTGTGTCCATTGCTCCGCTGCGACGGGAGCTCGCGAAAAAGCACTGGGCGCTGTTTTCAACGTTCGGACATAGATCCATTCGGGCGCCATCCCTTGTTAGAGGGCGGCGGCTTGATGTCCAGTACTCGGAGCTCCGCCGTTGAAGTGGAGGCGAGCCGCCCATGGGCGCCGTCGCGTCGACGGCTACTGTCTTTCCAAAGCCTCGCTGGAAGAAGTGCGCCACAATACCAATGCGGCTCAATCCCTAAGAAGGCCTCGCATGCGGGTAATGAAAATGGCGATGTGAAGGACCTCGTTAGGGTTGAGGTGGTGCACCTCCACCTTGTAATGGAAAAGAAGCCCCCGGACGAAAGGGTGGAGCGGCAGGCCGGCCGCGCAAAAACGAGCGGGGACCACAACCTCGTCGCTCTGCGGCGCGGGATAACGACCCGGTCGGCACCCTCCACCAGAGGTGCCTCATACGGAGGAAGCCCTTCTTCACTAGGCCGCGCGCGACGACTCTGTCGCGGAGCACTCAGTCCACGACATCTTCGCGGGAAGCGGCGGAAAGGTGAGAAGAAGAGGTGAGGTTTCCTTCTCGGCTCTCGGCGTTTTTCTTGCTTTAGGGACGGAGGCGAAGAAGGCGAAAGCGTGGCTACCCGAGGCACCCCAACAACGTACTTATAGGAGGCGAGCGGACGCCGACCGAACGGACGCCTCCTCGAGCGAATCGTCGCGTCGCCCTCGTCATCACACGCGGCCCGTAACTCCGATTTCCAATTCCACTCGCATTTAATCTGTCGCGTCAGGTTGCGAGCCATAAAGACGCCGCCCGAACAGCGTGTCCGTTACCTCTTGGTCTCGCTTTTGGCCGGGCGGTTGTTCCGGCGCGCGAGAGGCCCACTGGCGGGCTGCGGTCCCAAGATGGCAAAAAGCTTTGTGGCTTGCGCCAGGCCCACCAAAGTGTGGGTTCAAAAGGCCTAACCACCGGATGGGCGTAGGGCGCCCAATAAACTTGAGCGAGGGCAAGTCGAGTGAGCCCCGGTGGGTCCCGGTTGGGTCGTCGACGACCGATCCACCTCTACTCGCGTCCGAGACCATACTTCACACTCTCCGGGAGCTCATCGATGAGCGACGGCCCGGTGTGCTCTGGGTGGTGGCGACCGTGGTCCATCTGGGATTGAGTAAAGAAAGGTTTCTTATGGGTCGCCCCACGGCAGGCCAGACACCTACTCGGGACCGTCCGCTCGGAAGGTCCCCTTGGGCGGACCTCCCGGGACCCACTCGGACTACCGTTACTAGCTCCAAGAGCACGGCGTTCAAACCAACGCAGTAAGCGCGCGTCGCTCGCCCCCTCCAGTCCCACACTGCGGATGGGGTAAACTTGTGGGATAGGCGGCGGCTACTCCTCTCGCAGCTTCCCTCGCGGACGGGGACTCGGGATGGATACCCGCGTCCGGCTACGACGTTAAGCGAGCACTCGGACACCGGAACCTCGCGGAGGCATCCGGCCGTCCTTGCCGACCAAGGCACTCGGACACCGGAACCTCGCGGAGGCATCCGGCCGTCCTGCCGACCAAGGCACTCGGACACCGGAACCTCGCGGAGGCATCCGGTCGTCCCTGCCGACCAAGGCACTCGGACACCGGAACCTCGCGGAGGCATCCGGTCGTCCCTGCCGACCAAGGCACTCGGACACCGGAACCTCGCGGAGGCATCCGGTCGTCCTTGCCGACCAAGGCAGCGTCCAGCTACGACGTTAAACGAGCACTCGGACACCGGAACCTCGCGGAGGCATCCGGTCGTCCTGCCGACCAAGGCACTCGGACACCGGAACCTCGCGGAGGCATCCGATCGTCCCTGCCGACCAAGGCACTCGGACACCGGAACCTCGCGGAGGCATCCGATCGTCCTTGCCGACTAAGGCGCGTCCGGCCACGACGTTAAGCGAGCACTCGGACACCGGAACCTCGCGGAGGCATCCGGCCGCCCTGCCGACTAAAGCGGCGTCCGGCCACGACGTTAAGCGAGCACTCGGACACCGGAACCTCGCGGAGGCATCCGGTCGTCCCTGCCGACCAAGGCACTCGGACACGGAACCTCGCGGAGGCATCCGGCCGTCCTTGCCGACCAAGGCACTCGGACACCGGAACCTCGCGGAGGCATCCGGTCGTCCTTGCCGACCAAGGCACTCGGACACCGGAACCTCGCGGAGGCATCCGGTCGTCCTTGCCGACCAAGGCAGCGTCCAGCTACGACGTTAAATGAGCACTCGGACACGGAACCTCGCGGAGGCATCCGGTCGTCCTGCCGACCAAGGCACTCGGACACCGGAACCTCGCGGAGGCATCCGGCCGCCCTGCCGACCAAGGCACTCGGACACCGGAACCTCGCGGAGGCATCCGGCGTCCTTGCCGACTAAGCGGCGTCCGGCCACGACGTTAAGCGAGCACTCGGACACCGGAACCTCGCGGAGGCATCCGGTGCGTCCTTGCCGACTAACGGCGTCCGAGCACCGGACACCGGAACGGCGTTAAGCGAGCACTCGGACACCGGAACCTCGCGGAGGCATCCGGTCGTCCTTGCCGACCAAGGCACTCGGACACCGGAACCTCGCGGAGGCATCCGGTCGTCCTTGCCGACCAAGGCACTCGGACACCGGAACCTCGCGGAGGCATCCGGTCGTCCTTGCCGACCAAGCAGCGTCCAGCTTACGACGTTAAATGAGCACTCGGACACCGGAACCTCGCGGAGGCATCCGGTCGTCCTGCCGACAAGGCACTTTCGGACACCGGAACCTCGCGGAGGCATCCGGCCGTCCCTGCCGACCAAGGCACTCGGACACCGGAACCTCGCGGAGGCATCCGGCCGTCCTGCCGACTAAGCGGCGTCCGGCCACGACGTTAAGCGAGCACTCGGACACCGGAACCTCGCGGAGGCATCCGGCCGTCCCTGCCGACTAAGACGGCGTCCGGCTACGACGTTAAGCGAGCACTCGGACACCGAACCTCGCGGAGGCATCCGGCCGTCCTTGCCGACCAAGGCACTCGGGCACTAAAACTTAGAAGGCATCCGCTCATCCTTGCCGACCAAGGCACCGACTAGCTACTGGCTACGAAGCGAGCGCAAAGGAAGATTTCTTGAGGAACAAACCGCGAGTTCGCACGTCCGACCACTCGGAAACCGATCGCCGAACTTTCTAGCGCCGGTGATCAAAGCGAACAAGCGAAGCTAACTCCTTCACGAAGTCATTCATAGAGAGAAAAAAGGATTTCATTAAAAGCCGTGAGCTCAAAACTTTACACCACTTTACATGAGGCACACGCAAGACTCTCTATCTACACCGGACTCCTAAAACTCCCTACGACAACACCGACGGTAGGCCCTTGCTCGCCGACGGGATGACACTTGGGGTCGGTGAACTGAGGTCGTTGGAGATGACTCTTTGGTAGGCCCTTGCCCGTCGTCAAGGTGAAGCCACACCGCGAATGGCATCTTGCTGCGTTCGGCGACATCGACGCAGCCGCGCCTCTCGCAATCGGCGCCCTCGCGCCATTGCCTCTAGGAGGGCCCCTTGCCACTCCAAGCCTCGGGATTGCACAAGTAAGCGCGTCAGCGGCGACAACGTCGCGAGCTACTTCTTCTCTCTTTGGGAGTTCGGCTATCGCTTTGATCATATTCAACCCAAAGCTCGTTCAAAGGTCTTCCTCTTCCACCACGATGTCATCACGAAATCGAAAACTAAAGGGTGTCTTGAACACATTTCAAGAAGGAAAGGAGTCTCGTCTAAGAGTCTCGCGCTCGAGCAACCCGTGGCGCCCTTATATACCCATTCGAAGGAAGATCAAGCGACTCGGGAATAAATGCGCGCGAGAAAGCGGCGCCCACCACCGGAACCCGGCGGTCAAGAAGGCGAGCGAGCAAAAACACACCTAGCGTGCGCGCGCGCACATCAAAGCAATTAAGAGGCTCCGGCGGTTCGCATACCTCAGAGCGTAATCCGGGCGGGCGTCGGATGCGTTGGGGCACGCCGGCAAAAGCGGTAGGCCCCGTTGGCCCACCTAGTTGAGCGGATCGATCAAGCTCAACCCCAACCGAGTCCGCCGAACTCGATTGGAGGTTGGGGCTCTTGACGAATACTCATAAAGCAGGTGCACCAACGGCCCAATTGCAACAAGCAAAGCCAGAGCAAGAAGCAAGCGGCGGCCTCGAATACGCTCCGGCCTAAGCAGCCGTCCCTACTGCTACCCAAATGCCTACGAGACCATTCAGGAGACCATTCCCGACCGGTCCCGACTCCGACTCAAGAGAGGTTCCCGACCCGCGGCGGGGCAGGATCCCCGACTCCGACTTCAGCGAGGTTCCCGACCCCGCGGCGGGGCCGGATCCCCGACTCCGACTCAGCGAGGTTCCCGACCCGCGGCGGGACGGGATCCGCGGCTCCGACTCAGCGAGGTTCCGACCCGCGCGGGGCGGGATCCCGCGACTCCGACTTCAGCGCGTCGCGCGATCGGAGTCCGTGTCAACCTAAGGCCACGTGCCCCACGAACGGTCATTAGTGATCGGCGAGGCGGTGGTCCCTTTCCAAAACAGTTTGATAAGCTGCTGAAGCCCGTCTCCGTCCATCAACGGCCACCCACGGTGCAAGGACACGCTCTCCCGAGGCAACTCCAACGTCACACGCGACTACGTCGGCACCCACATGGATCACAGAGAGCGGCTCGCCACTTCGGAGGATTACCTAACCGCTCGACCGGCTAGACCACCGACCCAAAGATAGGCTCAAGAAGCGGCGACCGATCGGCGAGCGATTGGTCGACGGCGGGCAAGATCAAGCCCCTAGAAGTAGCTCGCTGGCACTTCGCCAATTCTCGATGTAACACCGCCTTCTTGAATAAAAGGAGGCGGGAACCTCCTAACAGGCAAGGAGTAAGAGCTACGGAGAGCTTTTTCCTCTTCTTCCTCTTCTTCTTTTCTTCTCCTTCGAGAGCTAAGTTTAGATCATTCTAGTGTTGAGGCTCCACCTCTCGCTTGTAAAAAAACTCGGTGCGATCATCCGCACTGATGAATACAATACCAACGCACGAATCTGGGTAGGACCTTGGCGAACCAAGTATACATCTTGGACTCGGTCTAACCATTCGAGGAGGCGAACGCGCAGCCCCTTAGACTTACAAATTTACTTGCCGGCGCTCGAAACGCCGACACGGAATTTCCGTTCCGTTTCCGTTTCCTTCGAAACTGGCTCTCTCGTTTTCGTTTCCATTTTCGTCCGGAACAATCGAAAAGTTTTCGTTCCGTTTTCATCCCTACCCATTGACACTTGAAGGCACAACACGCGGATCATCACAATTTGATGTTTTCCTCCTAGCTTTCACTTTCATGTATGAACTTTCCATGACGCCGGGGGAATACCTTTATTTTGCAACAGTCACCTTCCCAAAAATAAACCTAAACCTTGCATCCTTCAACACCAGCCATCCAACATGGAAGACCAGAGTATCAACGATGCCCCTTGAGACCGAGAATGGACTGTCCAAGCTAAATCAAACTCACAAAAAGAACTCCGTTTCTGAGTAGATGGCGTTTCAAAAGTTTACACTTCAATCAAGAAAAAGTGTACAAAAGATCAAATTATTCTCTTTTATTAGGTCATTTATTGTTATTGGATAGTGTATATTACTCTAGTCCATAGCATTAAATGATTTTGGAAATAGTCAAATAGGAGGGGTATATAAGGAAAAGAGGGTTAAAAGTAATTTGAAAATTGTAGAATGATATGTATTTAGAAATAAAATTAAAAGTTAGAAAGACATGTATTTAGAAACGGGGAGTAAACAATAGTACAATTGAGCAAGCTCAACAAAAGAACAATACAAGAGCATGTACATCCCTTAGCATCTAAAGCAGGTGCTAAGATGTACGTATCACGTCTTTTTATACACAATACAATTATCAGTTTTTTTTTTTTACTTTTAACACTTAGCAGCATCTGTAATGCTAAGAGTTCACACTTTTTTTTTACATAGCACCAACTGCCAAGGTTGGCTTTGGTGCCATACAATCTGAGCATATCACTCACTCCTCCATCCCTCGATATCAGTGTTAAAAAAATTTCTGAATCCTGTATATTGCCTTAATCCTAAGACACACGTGCTATATATAATTGAGCAGCAGCAACAATACAGCCTAGCTGCTGACCATCGAGAAAAAGGCCACCGTTCCAACTTCCAACCAACTTGCACGTTTCGCACGCACCGCACCGCACCGCACCAGCCCATGTTCCGTATTCCGTCCCGTTCACACACCGCCATCCCCAAATTTTGCGCTCGCCCGATCTGGCTAACCATCCTTTTTTTTTTAACGAACTCCTCCCCGCCGATCCGCTGTCCAACCAGCAAACAACACCGCTGGCAGCCTGGCACCAACCCACCACGCTTCCGCCGCGTCAACAAAATCCTGGGACGAAACCGCCGTTTGGCGCCGATCTCTCCGTATCGGATCGGTATATTGAGCAAATCGAAAAACTCGGCGTCCCCGCCCCCACATGGTCCACCGCGCGAGCGCAGCCACCAATCCACCAACCCCGATCGATCCGACGGCCCATGATGCCGCGCTCATACGGTGACCACCCTTACGTGGTACGAACAGAATCGGGAAATCCCCAGCGCGGCACAGCTCCATTCGGAAAATCTTCACTTTTTACAGCTCTACCTATTTTTTTTAAAAAAATAGCTATCTTCCGAACATAAATATAAAAATAAACACATCTCCGATCACAAAAATACCAATAAATAATACGTAATCATATCATACTATATTCTAAATCTTGCAAGTTTCCTGGCCAAGGAGGCTACCCGCGTGTCCTCCCTACGCGAAAGCCTCTTGAAAAAAGAGTAATTAGATCTTTTCATCCGTTTTTTTACGAAAAGAACTTTTCGGTTCAGCGAAATCGCGAATCCTTCGTGAAAGGATCCTAAATAAATGATAAAAAAATGTAATTACGTTTAGATCCTTCCAACCGTTTTTTATGAAAAGAACCTTTCGATTCAGTAAAATCGCAGATCTTTCTTGAAAAGGACTCTAAATAAATGCAAAAAAGAGTATAATTACGTTTATATCCTTTCAACCGTTTCGCACATTTTCTTGATTTGCTCACGTGGAGGAGCGACGATCGTGACGTAGCACGCTGTGGTCACTCATCTAGTTGCTCTCTATGGCTCACCGTGGTAGGGAACAAGGTTTGAAAATTCGGTTTCGGAATAAATTTCGTCCCTGGCCGGATCACGAGATTTCGGCGAAATTTTGAAATTTCGAAAAAATTTCAGACGAATTTTGAATTTGAAAATTCAAATCCGGTCCATATAGTAACGAAAAATCCCCAAATTCGGAGAAAAAACACAAAATTTCGGGTTTTTTGTAACGGAAAAAATTGGGTCAAACGATGGTAAAAAATTTTGAATTTTTTTTGGAGAGTCCTGACACATTGATGATATTTCCATAAAAATTTTAGATTATTCTGAAGTCTGTAGAATTTTTAAAAATTCAAACATTGCTGCTGTCCTGATAAAACGCTGATCGGTAATTTTGAACCGAATGCAAAATGATTCAAACCACGTTATAAACATTTGATTTTTTTTCATAGTTATGATGTATCTCTAATGCTCTCATAAAATTTTCAGATGATGATCAAACTGTATGAATTTTTAAAAATTCGAACAGTACTACTGCCCTATTAAAAGGCTTACCGGCAAACTTGAACAAAATGAAAAATTATCTAAACCACGTTAAAAACTTTTGAAAATTTTTGTGGATGGTCCTGATGTAACATAAATGTTTATTTAAAATTTTTAGATGATGATAATTCTCAAATAATGTTTAAAAATTCAGACAGTGATGCATCCTGATAAAAGTCTCATGATCAATACATAGATTTGCTTTAGTAATAAAAAAGTTTAAAATTTTTAAATTTTTTACAACATGGTGATAAGGAAGTGGTTAATATCTCATAAAAATTTTGAATCATTATCACACTCCAGTGAATTTATAAAATTCTTACAAGGCACAATACCATTTTTGTTCTTTTCTTTTTGATTTTTGAAATATAATATAACAAACGAAGTTCAATTCTTACATAGATTTTATTGACCAAACAAAAAAGTTGATTTTTTTTTAAATTTATATAATGTTACTGATAAAATTATTAATCTCTCACAAAAATTTTAGATCATAATCACACTCAAGAAAATTTATAAAATTCTGACAATGTAACGGTCCTAATTATGTTCATTTTGTTTTTGATTTTTTAAAGATAGAAAATTAATTTAAATTATTTTGAAATTTTTTATGTGTGATCCTAAACTTCTAAATATAGTACCATAAAATTTTCAGCTCATCATCAAGCTTATAAAATTTTATAAAAATCTGAGAGTGTTTCTGCCAAAATTTTAAAATATCTAAAAAATTTGGTTTTTCAACAAATTTTCATAGGAGATGACTTTCCTAAGGGCTATTGGACCAAATCCGGCCCTAAAAGTGACAAAACCAGCCGAAAAACGCGAAATTTCGGCTTACTGTAGCAATTTTATTTTTTTTTAAAACTTTTTTTTTCGGCCTCTACTTCAGATTTCGGGGTGGACCGAAATCCAAAATTTTGACAAAGTTTCATCAAAATTCGGGGAGATTTGGAACGCTGTCAGGGAACATCAGTAACCTTTTCCGAGGGAGGAGGGAACGTGTCATAAATAGTGCTATTTTTTAATCATATTAGGAAAAAGATATATATGTTTTTTTAAAAAGTCGGCTCTCCACCGCAAGCTTGAGCGGCGGAGATAGAAAGGCACGCGCCGTTTCCAAGAAAGCCGCGTCCCTCGCGTTCGCCTTTGAAAGATTGGAGGAGCGAAGCCGCCGAGTTTGGGAAGCCCTCGCCTCGCCTCGCCTCCGGTTCAGACGAGTGAGTTGCGTCTTGCCAAGTTTCTCGTCCTCTTTTCCGGCTAGGCATTTGCTTCTCTGCCTATTTGTGGGATCGATCGAGCTCGCGTCGTGCTATATATAGATCTGCCTGGCCGTTGCTCCCGCAGATCCATTTGTTTCGTTTCTTCCCATCCCGTTTCCCCTGTTCGTTCGGGTGGTCGTGGTGGTCTCGGGCTTCAGAGTTCAGATCGGGTGATTGCTTCCTCTGATTAGAAGGCTCTGCTGTTGGAGTAGTTGGTTGGTTCACTTGTTCCTGGGATCTCTTGCGTTTCTGCATTGATGTATGTTTTTCTTTTGATTCTGCTGTGCGAGATGGTTTAGAATCTTTAGATCGTTTTTAGATCAAAAGGGCATCAACAGAAGAATCTTTAGATCGTCGTAGCGTTGGTTCGGAATCTGTAGATTGGGAGGCCATTGGTCGGTGTCGCAGGGCGCGGCCCCCCGGGGGGGGGGGGGACTGACGGTGACTTTCGTTAGATCCGGTCGTATCGTGTGCCGTCGGATGTGTGATCTGATGGCGACAACCTGATCCCAAAAAAATTGAGGAAAAAGGTTGATTTGATTTGATCTGATCTATGTTCCACGGTACAATACGTGTGAAAAAGATCCTGATCTGTATGCATCCGCGTGTTGATATCCCGTTCTTAGGCTGCCTCCATCGATCTGGCCCTTTTGCTGAACAATTGAAAAGCTTGGCTAGCTCATGATTTGGCGGAACCTGATGTGTAGAGTAGTGGGAATGGGGGGTGTGTGTGTGTTTATTCTTCTTCTGTGAACAAACGAACGGCCCTGGCTGGAGAAGACACCAACCTTTTGGCCACACGCTCGGAACTTTTCATAGCGCATGGAGATGGTGATGCTGACTATTGTGAACAGTCATTTTTGTTCCTGTCAAAGATTAGAGATGCATTTCTTTTTCCTAGTACAAATTGAGTGCATCTTTTTACTGTTTGAGATGCGGTGTGTTTGTTCTTTTAGAAAATAAATTTATAGTACTGTTAGAAATAAGGAGATCACAACATTTTTTATATGGACATATCAGGTGCAAACCACCCTTATTATGTAAACTCTGTGAAAACCATATGTAAAAGTTTCAAAAATTCTCAAAAAATTACCATACGTAGGTGAGGATAGCTACTACAACCTTGTGAAATTTGAAGACCAAACTCAATTACATTTGAAAAATACGAAAAAGACAAATTCTGCCTAAATAGTGGTTTTCACTGTTCATCACTATGCAGCTCGCTGCTTGTCAATTTCATATCTTTCAAATGCGATTGAGTTTGGTCTTCATATTTTATATGGTCGTAGAAGCTAACTTCCCATACGTATGGTAATTTTTGAGAATTTTTAATAACTTTTACATATGGTTTTCACTGGGTTTACACGATAATGGTGGTTTGCACTTGATATGTCCCCTACAACTGGGGTTTATCTTCTTTTGTTTGATCAAAAGGACATCAAATTGATGAAACTGGAAAGCAGTCTGATACAATGTCATATGTAGCTCATAAAAACTTATCAAAATCTTAGCATCTTCCAGTACAGCTGAAACACTAAGCAAGAAATTAACCAGAATATAACTTGTTCTCAGCTAAAGCATTGAAGTAGACCGAAAGCGCTTGCAGCTCATCTGAAATAAACTCTTCCTTTTGATATTTACTCATCATACTTTCCTTCATAGTCATGTTACTCGACATTCCAAGGGCAGCGGCACCTGAATATTGACCTCCAATCTTCTGCAGACTTGTTTGAAGTAGTTGTTCGGGCTTGGTCTAGTCACTGTAGTTTTGAGTATACCAGTGTCCTATTGAATGTGTTAGGTCTATGTGCATTCTGTCCGTGTTCAATGATTGTTAATTGACTCTTGAGTTTGAGGAATCTAAAATCCAAAGCTAGCCTAGAATTTCCAGTGAATCTCCCCTTCAATAACTGTATTTAGTTACGATTGTATCAGCATGCTCTTGTTAATGTGTCCAAACTCCAAATGAATGTATCCATTGCATCTTGTAATGTAAGTATATTTTTAGTGGACTGTAGTTTCTGTGATAGATAACACAATGGTCTATTTTTTCAATTAGGCCAAACACAGCCCTATAAAAATACAATCTTGTTTGATAATTTATCTCCAACAGCAGATCTTGTGAGAGTTTTGTTGAGACTTGACAGATGATTTCCTCTGTTGTGCAGCGTGTCTTTTAACTTGTATATTGTTGTGATTAATGTTTCAGGACATTATTTTAGTTGGTGATGGCGGACCAGGCTAACCAACCGACTGTCCTTCAAAAGTTCGGTGGGCATTTCCACCTTGGCTCCAGCTTTTCCGAAGGTGTAGCTCGTAACATCTGCCCTTCAGTCTCATCCTATGAAAGGCACTTTACCACAAAGAACTATATGACCCAGAGCCTTTGGGGTCCTTCAATGTCTGTCAGCGGTGGCATCAATGTCCCATTGGTGTCATCCTCTCCAATTTTTGCTAATGCACCGGCTGAGAAAGGTGGCAAGAACTTCGCAGTTGATTTCCTCATGGGAGGAGTGTCAGCTGCAGTCTCAAAGACTGCTGCAGCTCCGATTGAACGTGTGAAGCTGCTTATTCAGAACCAGGATGAAATGATCAAGGCTGGTAGGCTCTCAGAGCCATACAAGGGTATTGGTGACTGCTTTAGTCGCACAATCAAGGACGAGGGTTTTGCCTCATTGTGGAGAGGGAACACTGCTAATGTGATTCGCTACTTCCCAACTCAGGTAGCCCACCTTTCTTGAAATTTCTGATGCTCTTTATCTGATGTTTCTATTGCTTTTATAGTCATATTATGGTAGATGGTTTAAAAGTTGATATTAAACATTTGAATGATAAATGATATGCTGGAATACCTATCCTAATTACTTGAACAGTACATCACATGCTGGTATTTCAAGAGCTTGTGTGGTTATGTCATGATGCTTAGTACAATTTCCTCGTAAACATCTCTACAGTATGCGTGTGCATATGCTTTTGCAATTGGAACCCCTCATTTTTATTGGCATGTTCTGAAATTAGTCTGGGAGTGTTAGTTCTAATTTATATCTAAAGAACTAGTAGTTTACATGTCTTGTATTCTAGTATGCTTGTACCTATACCAGCATATATATTTTTTATTCTTTCCTATCAAAATAATTTCTTATTCTAATGACTGTTTATTTATCCGTCTTCTAGGCCTTGAACTTTGCATTCAAGGATTACTTCAAGAGGCTGTTTAACTTCAAGAAAGACAAAGATGGTTACTGGAAATGGTTTGCTGGCAACCTTGCCTCTGGTGGTGCTGCTGGTGCTTCATCCCTGTTTTTCGTGTATTCCCTCGACTATGCTAGGACAAGGCTGGCCAATGATGCAAAAGCAGCCAAGGGGGGAGGTGAAAGGCAATTCAATGGCCTTGTGGATGTTTACCGCAAGACTCTCAAGTCAGATGGTATTGCTGGGCTTTACCGTGGATTCAACATCTCTTGCGTTGGAATCATTGTCTACCGTGGTCTGTACTTTGGAATGTACGATTCTCTGAAACCAGTTGTTCTCACTGGCAGTCTCCAGGTTTGTTCTAGCATTCTATCAACATTCAATTGTACTTTGGATCATGACTCTTTTGATTCCACCCTTAACCTATCCATCTTCGTGTGTTTGTAGGACAACTTCCTTGCGAGCTTCGCTCTTGGTTGGCTGATCACCAATGGTGCAGGTCTTGCATCTTACCCGATTGATACCGTCCGCAGAAGGATGATGATGACCTCTGGAGAGGCTGTCAAGTACAAGAGCTCCATGGATGCTTTTACGCAGATCCTGAAGAATGAGGGTTCCAGGTCCCTGTTCAAGGGCGCTGGTGCCAACATCCTCCGTGCCGTTGCTGGTGCTGGTGTGCTCTCCGGTTATGACCAGCTCCAGATCCTCTTCTTTGGAAAGAAGTATGGCTCTGGCGGTGCCTAAACGGAGAAAAATGATGACGAACAAGAGAAGTTTGTTCCCGACCCTGCCCTGTCAGGATCCGGTGATTTTTTTCTTCCTTTTTTAACATCAAAAAATAATAATTCATGTAGAGGGAGAATTCTCCCAACATTCATTTTTGGTGGGGAAACTTTGTCATAGGTGGGAGACATTAATCTCCAAAACATTTACCTTCATAGGGTTGAGTTTGAGTTGATTCTGCGCCTCCGTCGGGCAATTTTCCTTTACATTGTCCTCGGAGAAAATTCGAACAAGTTCTATTCCAGTTTGCAATGATTTCTTTCTGGCGAGTGCTTTGGTGATAGCATGTGTTGCTTAGCCAGCAGAATATGACGTCTCATTTCTCTGCTGCATTAGCTCCTACCCAGAGCACGAGGATTTCGGATTTGAACTTACTCGTGATAACAGGCTAATATGTTCTACCATTTTTTTGGGTCATTTTTTTTTCTAAAAAGAATATATATTACGTTTATGTCCTTTTGCGTTTTTAAGCATTACGCTCGGTCCTTCTTTGGAAAATCAAAAATACGTTTAGATCATTTTTCTAAAAAAAAACACCGTTAGGTCCTTTCGATGGAAATAAAAACTATGTGCTACGTTTAGGTCATTTTGCAACTTTTTTTTATTATGTTTAGGTCTTTTTTGGAAAACAAAATACGGTGAGGTCTTTTTTTTTGAAAAAATATTACGTTTATGTCCTTTTTGCTTTTTTTAGCATTACGCAGGTGCTACGTTTAGGTCGTTTTGTGGGTTTTTTTAGTATTACGTTTAGGTCTTTTTTCGGAAAAAAAGCTTACGTCGTTTTAGTATTATGCAGGTGCTACGTTTAAGTCCTTTTGCTGCTTTTTTAGTATTACGTTTATGTCTTTTTTCGAAGAAAAAAAAACTTACGTCGTGTTTTTTCTCAATTTGCTCGCGTGGGGAACTGTAGACGCACGTTTTCTCGATTTACTCGCGTGGTGAGCGACGGTCACTGCGTGGCCCACTGCAGTCACTTAGCTTGTAATTCCTACTTCCTAGAGGTGGCACGGAACTGTACTTGATTATGCCACGCTTTAGCCAAACGATGTACGGGTTAAGAAGGAACGCCCGCCACGCGCTCCCCGAGCTCGGCGCCACCCGAGCCAAATGGCAACTCTTTCCGCTCGCTTGCTCCGTTCTCACCACCGTCGCCTCCTCATCCGCTCCTCGCCGTGCCGTTGGCCCGCCGTTGCCGCCGCCTTGCCGCATGGCTTCCCTCCCCTCAAATCCATCTCCTACACACCGCCATCCGCTCCTCCTCCACCGCCTCTCCCTCGGCACCGGAAGCGGCCGAGGCCACCAGACCGAAGCCGCCGAGGAGGGGGCGCGGGTCGTGCTCCCCACTAACGAATCCTCCGACCGCCTCCTCCGCACCCGCCACACAGTAGTACTACTATATCCCTCCATTTCTGTGTCCTTTTACAGTGCTAGACAGCTTGAACTGTCATACCTGTGGTTAATCTGGTCCCATCGCTCAGTTAACCATTCATTTCGTGTTCAATTCCTCGATGAGATGGATTTGTTAGTGTTCAGGTGTTACGATGTTGGTTAATTTCGCTTGCATACTTATTGCTGTAGTGTGCCCATGTGATGGCCATGGCTGTCCAGAAGCTGTTCCCCAACTCCAAAGTGACCATACTACCATAGGCCCCAGGATAGACAGTGGCTTCTACTACGACTTTCACATGGAGCCCCTGACGGATAAGGACCTCAAGAAGATCAAGAAGGAGATGGTGAGCCTGCATTACTGCATCTGAGCATAAGTTGATTGTACTAATGTGTTGGGTGGGGGATTTGACTTGTTTATCATGGTATGTTGTTGGTAGGACCAGACCATCCCACCGAACCTCCCATTAGTGAGGGAGGAGGTGTCTAGGGAAGAGGCTCAGAAGAGGATAGTAGCGTTTAATGAGCTGTATAGGTTGGAGAGCATTGAGGAAGAACCTATCACAATTTACCACATTGGTTAGTGCTACTATTTGATTTGAGCATTACTTGTCTGTTGCAGTTTAGTTGTTGGGCTGGCAAAAAAGCTTGTTAGGGCTCGAATCAAAATTTCTTCAATTACAATACTTAATAGGTTCAAAATTGAAATTAGTCCATTTCGAGAGAAAAAAGTTAACGAGGCTCGGCTTGGCTCGATAGCTCGAATTTGAAATAACCACTTAAATGGTAAATAAAATGATTTTACGTTGAACTATGCTAATTTCGAAAGAAGCTCGATAATAGCTCGTTAAGCTCGATAACCAGCCTGTTGGTTGGTGGATTCTACATTCGTGATCGAGAATTTGCTGTGTCATGTAGGAGAAGAGTGGTGGGATCTCTGTGCCGGCCCACATGTCGAGTCTATTGGACAGATTAATAGAAGAGCTGTTGAACTTGAGTCTGTTGCTGGTGCTTACTGGAGAGGTGACGAGAATAACCATATGCTACAAAGAATATATGGGACTGCATGGGAGACTGAAGATCAATTGAAGGCTTACATCCACTTCAAGTAGGAGGCCAAGCGCCTTCTATTCTCCATACAGGTATGATATTACTTCTGAAACTTCCTTGAGAATCCATACAAGATACAATAGTAAATAGTAATCCATTAGTTGAGGTACCATTTTAGCGTCCATGCATTTGGAAGTCTTTACAGTGTGCCATAGCCTCTACATATAATTAGAACTTACAAGAAAGTGAATATGATTGAGTTCAAGTATTAGAATGACATGTTGCACTACGAGATTTGAAGATTAAAGTTGTCCCGTCACACTGGCTAGCCTTACCATGTTTGAACTAACGAGCTGTAGCACAACTTTGTTTGCCTGCAAGTCTGCAAGCACCAACATTTGTTGACAATTCTCACTATTTATTATAATCGCCAAGTCCAACAAAATATTGCTCATGTTCCAGTGGTTTCACTGTACTACTCTATGGCATCGTTATCCAGGCCTGACTTATAAATATAACCTGTATGCTGTGGATAGGTGATCTTTTTTATCAGTAGTGACTGTAGCCTACGAATTTTAACAGGAAGATGCTGCTGGGGGTTTAGTATTCTGGCATCCAAAAGGTGCTATTATCAGACACATTTTAGAAGAATCATGGAAACAAGTTTACTTGCAACATTGTTACGATATATTATACACTCCCCATGTTGCAAATGTTGATCTATGGAAGATTAGTGAACGTATAGATTTCTACAAAGAGAACATGTACAATCAAATGGACGTTGAAGATGAGATGTATGAACTTCGGCCCATGAATTTCCCTTACCACATCTTGGTATACAAGCAAAAGCTACATTCATACAGGGATTTTCCCATCAGAGTGGCGGAGCTTGGAACTGTCCACAGATATGAGCTATCTGGTAGTCTACATGGGCTATTCCGTGTAAGAGGGTTTACACAGGTGTTTGCATCCTTCTGATTCCATTTGATTTTCTTTCTGATGGAATCATAATGTTTTCTTGTTTTCTGCGATCAGTGGATAAAAATTGTACATTATGAAAGATGCTGTTTTTCTTCTGAAATGGCACATGCTTGGTACCGCTTTGCATTTATTCTTTTTTTTCCTCCCAACTACTTTCAACAAGTTTCAATTCTTCTAGTATGTTTGCTTAAGTAATGCCATTGCCCAGCAACCAAGAGTCAATAGGGAGGCCTTTTCTTCTGTTCTAGAAAAGGCAGATGTCCCAACAGCCAGATATGTATGTTGCTTTTCAAATTCTAGATATGATATCTTTTAAGTTATGGCCACTGCTCTGACATTTTACTAACAGGTATTGCACTAGATAGCTGCTACTAGTTTTACTATGTACAATTACTTTATTAGGTTCATAACTGTCTTGGTATTGTTTTAAAATAGGTTTATTTTATGCAGGATGGTGCCCACATATTTTGTCTGGAGGACCAGATAAAAGATGAAATTAGATGTGTTCTTGATCTTACTGTACAAATATTGGGACAGTTTGGCTTTCGTTATTATGAGGTAAACCTTTCAACCAGGCCAGAGAAATCTGTTGGCGGTGATGACGTATGGGAAAAGGCAACAACTGCTTGAAAGATGCGGTAGATGATAAATGTTGGGAGTACAAGGTTGATGAAGGTGAAGGTGCTTTTTATGGTCCAAAAATTGATTTAAAAATTTGAGTATGTTTTTGGAAGGAAATGGCAATGTTCACTGTGAAGGTGAATTTTATATTTTCTGGGAAGATAAAGTACTCGAATTCTTTGAGTTAAAAATTGCATACGTTTACATTCATATGCTATAGGTTTATTTCAATTTTCCTGAGCGGTTTTACATTACTTATGTCGATCCAAATACTGAAAAAACGACCTATCATGATTCATAGAGCTGTCCTTGGGTCTTTGGAGCGCTTTTTTGGCGTCCTCATCGAACACTATGCTGGAGATTTTCCACTTTGGCTTGCGCCAACCCAAGCCCGTATTCTACCTGTAACTGACTATGGGGTTTGCTTCGTTTACATGGCATTACTATTTTACAGACTGTGCAAAATAGAGTAAAGAAGGCATTATCTATCTGAACAACACAAGGCAAGCCATGAGCGTACTTTTGCATTTGATCCTTCTTGGCTAATTTTATTGATGAGCAAAGATTAAATTTGTTTAGAAAGAATTCTAGTGAAATTTATTTTCTTGTGTTACTTACCTTCCTATTTGAGAGATATTTACATGTCACGAACATATCGGAGTTTACGTTTCTTATGAAGCCATGACATTTTCGTATCATATTTTCAGTTGCAATACTGTAACGAGGTGGCCTCTGATCTGAAATCAAGAGGAATTCGTGCTGAGGTGTGCCATGGTGAGCGTCTACCAGGCATAATGGGGAGATTGGTACTATGCCTGTGGATGAGTTCATCAGCAGAATTCAACTTGCTGTTGCGAAACTTTATTATAGATACTTCAATCTGCTAAAGTGCAGTTCATATTATAGAGCATTAGATCTTCTGAACATACACGACGCACACCTGCGAGAGCATATCCAACAATTTTGTGCATAATTGTCATCACCACATTCTAGTCTGGAACAAAAGTCCAATATTTTCTTTTGTACATAGTAGCTGAAAGGGGGGCTTGGTTAACAGTCTAACACTACCTAATCCTGATTACTGTTCACCACTATAGAGAAGTCTATTACAGACGGTTCAAAAACGTCATCGCAGATGATTTTCTGAAACATCTGTAAGCATGTGTCAATGATAATATGACGCATATCACAAATGGTTTCCAAACCGACTGTGAAAACATATATCACAGACGGTTTTTAAATAGAACCGTGTGTGATATGTTTTTTCCCATACTCTCTTGGCAGAGCTTCCATTATTAGTATCTGTTGTTCGAAATTTCATTCTCGTTAGATATTTCTACAATGACATTTACAAAGCACAATCAGTTATAGATTTTGCAATTGAATATCAAAACATCCTAGATGCATCGAGGCAATAGCTTGTCTGATGAGGATGGTCTTAAAATATGAAAATTTGTAGCACTTTTATCCACTTTCTTATTCTAATGTTGATGGATTCCAAAGCAAAATTCAATTCCATCTATAGTTCTTTCTGAAAATTGTCGTGCTCTGATTTATCTTCCACTTCATCATCATCTCGAATGAGTATCATAGGCAGCTTATTTTCACTCTGGTCTTGTGCAGGAACAGGATTAGAGTGATTCTGTTCCTATACAAGACCAGGGTGAAAATAGATTGCCTATGGTATTCTCATTCGGGGATGAGGATGAAATGAAAGTGATAAATCAGAGTATGGCAACTTTCAGGACGAACTATGGATGGAATTGGATTTTGCCTTCGAATCTATTAACATTAGAATAAGAAAGGTGATGAAAGTGTTACAAATGTTTATACTTTAAGACCATCCTGATCAGACAAGCTGTTGCCTCCATGCATCTAGGATGTTTTGATCTTCAATTGTAAAATCTATAACTGGTTGTGCTTTGTAAATGTCGTTGTAAAAATATCTAAGGAGAATAAAATTTTGAATAACAGATACTAATCATGGTAGTTTTGCCAAGAGAGTCATGAAAAAAAATATTACGAATGCGAACAAATCAATCAGTCATTGGATTCAAGATGAGTAAATATTAAGGATAATGTCAGGTGACAATACATTAACAAAATATGATACCATAAATATCAGCAAGCGTACATTGAGAAACCACATTATTTCATAGTTCAAGACAAGAAGACCTTAGGGTTTTTTCATATCTACCATCATATGTGCCATAGCTTTCGCAACAGAGACTTTTCGGTTCTCTCTGAAGTTCCACAACTCCAGTATAGTGCCGATTTATTTGGCAACAATAATCGATTGATCTCCAATCATATCTCTTAACCCCTACAAAAACTATTATGTTATTGTGAAAATGGTGTCTTGGTATATTATTAGTAACCATATCAAATTAAATACTAGAAACCTTTATATTACCTCTATAAGCTCAGCTTTGGTTTCTTCCAGCTCTGCATTAGCATCGCGGTTTTTAATGATAAGTGCCGTGTTAAGGGAGTTAATATCTTGCAATTTGTTATCTATATCTTTCAATTCTTGTTTCATCTCAAAAATCTTTCTAGTTAACTCAGATTTGCCCTTCAGTTGTTCAATCTCCACCTCAAGTTTTTGTTTAGCTTCTAACAGCTTTTTCATGTCGTCTATTTTACCAAAATCAAATTTCAATCTTGTCAATTAACTTAGATCAAAAACAAAATGATGTTCTCACATATCAGAATAATGGACTGATCAAAGTAGTGGCAATAAGAATAATCAATTAATCATATAGATAATGAAAAATTAAACTTGATAATTATATTATGCATAAGCAACTAATCAAGGTAATGAATAACCAAACTGAATAATCATTTCATCAAAATCGAGAGAGCACAGCAAGCCAGTAGAGCATCTATTCCTGTTTTCTCATTTTCTAGCCAAAGCAAAGTAAAAGCAACAGTAGCCAGCAGAGGATCACTCCCCATCGCCATATTTCCAGCCGAGCACAACACGCACCAACATTAAGTTCATCTCCCCATTTCCATAGCCAATCGAGAGAGAGCAAACACAGCCAGCACAGTCAAGCAACCAGCATTCCCCACTTGCCATTTCTCACCTCCAAACCAAAGGACAAGAAGAGGAGCTAGCCAGGAGACCGACTACTCCACAGTACCTCCAACCCAACATCGGCACCATCAACCTCACAGAACCGAGCTCATCCATCAGGTGCACAAAAAAATAAAAATGCTAGCAAAGGTAGTATGCAAAATGTATATCACACAAATTGTTAGAATATATGGGCTAGGCTCATAAATATTTGAGAATAATTTCAAATAAATCTCAAAGGCCCATCATCATGGAGGAGGTGTAAAACTCTTTAGTCCCACCATGCTAGTTGAAGTGGAGCAACACCAACTTAAATAGTGGAGCGTGCTCCATCCCACCAGCTTATGTGGGAGAGAGAAAGAGAAAAACACATACGCGCTCGCTTGCCTCGCCTCGCCTCGTCGGGCTCGGGCGCACGGCACCTGCGTGAATGGTCCGCCAAAATCCGGTCCAGCAGCTTGCGCGTCGCGGCCTCCTTTTGCAGTTTATTGTTTTGCTCTCCGAAAAATCCGTGATCGGTTACAAGATATGGAAACCGCATCATCCTTTGATTACGCGGTCTTTTCTTATATATATACCACACGGGCTTTCGCCTCAGAGTGCAGAACGAAAAAGCTAGGGTTTTTCCTCTTCCTCTTTGTTGCGTCGCCTCAAATAGGCTGCTCCGTCCCGCTGCGCTGGGGTGCTCTGGTCATCGGTAGAGCAGGTCTCCGAAACCCGTCGCTCTTAAGATCCTGCACCGGAGAGGGTGAATAAGGTTTTTGGGAAGCGCTCGGCGTGACTGCTCGCAATCTACTTCATCTACATCATCACCGTGATCTGCTTCCTCTCCGTTCGTGATCTGTCTCGTCTACTACATCGTCACGACGGGGTCCTCTGCTTCACTTCACATCTCCAGTTCTCTTCATGAAGACCGGTACGTTTGGATGTCTGCACTATTTACAATCTTATTGCTTCTGTTTTCTAGTATATTGGAGGGATATATGTGTAGTTTTGTTACATGCATGTCTACAATATACTTGTGATTAATGGGTAGGCTTCTCAATCAGTTTGTGTTCATGATTTATCTACTATTCGATTTATACCTGAAAGTGCTAATTTATTCAGCACAAATCACACAACAATGTATATCATGTATATCACATCCTTGTCCCTAACATGGAGCACGGTTCGAGGGGAGGAGGGGGCAGATACCAGAGAGGAGGTCGTCGGGAAGGAGGTCACTGAGGAGGAGGTCGTCGGGAAGGAGGACGCCGGGGCTAGGGTTTGAGGGAGGCGAAACGCGCTGGGTGCTAAGGTCTGCGTGAGGAACCTTAATACGTTTATATAGTCTCAGTTCGTATCTCAGACAGTTTATGGTTAAAACCGTCTGTGATCTGCAGATATCACAGACGGTTTTAGTTTAAAAACGTCTATGATAGCTACAGGAGTCATAACTGACGGTTTTATATTAAAACCATCTATAATATTTATGTATATCATTGACGATTTATAAAGAATACTGTCTGTAACGATGTCACTCAAAACCGTTTATGATAAGACGTCTAATACAAGTCTTTCTGTAGTAGTGATTATAAGCACAAAGGCTTTCCCTGCCTCCATCTAGTGCCGATGATACCATTTTATTGCAGCTTTTCGGCTGGACCTGTTTCTAGTTCCTTGGATAGTTACATTGATACAGTCATACAAATGCTGTAATTACAATGTGCAAATCATTGGCATGCTAAAAACTTTAGGTGTCGAAAAAGCTTGAATAGTAGTTGGGCCCCGACCGGGCCCCGTTAATGGAATTGTTCAATGCTCAGCCGTGTACCGAAATGAGTTGGCATCGGGGGCGCCAATTGATCGTGCATCAATGCATCAAGCCGCATGGAACGACCCATGGTGCAGATCCATGGTTGGAGCGTGATGGACGGGCCAAGTTTAACTGGACAAGTCGACAACACCTGAGACAAAAAAATCAGCAGGGTAACTTCCCCCAGACAGATCTTAACTTACCCCATCAGTAACATCCAGCAGGGTAAAACCAGACGTCCAGACCAGATCATCATCAGTTCTGTAGGGAATGGCGATTTCGACCGGCCACCACCTTGCAGCATTACCCAAGCTCAATGATTACGGGTTCATTGAGACTGAAATGGTAGTTAAATCAATTGATTAACGCTAAACTGGACCTATATCATTGTGCATGCAAGGAACTTTTAAGACCAGCAACGGTAGAGGCGTCGCCTTAACTAACGCTACAGTTGTACTGCTGCCACCACTCCAGATGCTGCAGCGGCAGTCGTGACCATCACGTTGTCTCCACTCCCTCCCTGGTCTCATCTCCACTCCTCCCCTCCCCTGCAGGGAGGGATTAAAACCTCCTTATCCTATCTGCCAATTGCTGCCATTGTTGGGTCAACCATCTTCCTCTCCCTCCCTCTCTCTTTCTCTGCTCCGCGTGTGCGCGCGTCCTCTTTTTGGAGCTTTGCGCCGCGCTCCTTTCTCCCTGTCCAAATCCATTTCGACGTTTCTCGCGTATTCCCTCCTTTTGGTGCCCGGCCTTTTGGTATCTGTGCTCTCTCGCTTCTCTGCCTTCCTCCTCGCTTTTTCGCCACGCTCCCTCTTTTTTGTCTCCGCGCGGTTCGGTCGTTCTGCCCCGTTCTTGGTTCCTGGTTGACGCCACTGTGTGCGAGCTTTGCACGGTGGTGCTGTGGGAACAATGTCGTCGGCGGTGGATGCCATCTCCTGCTCCAAGGATATCGCCTCCGGGCCGGAGGAGGCGAAGGAGCTGGTGGTGGTAGCCAAGAACGCGGCCGTGGAGCACGGCGACGGCGGGGCCCGCGCCGACGCCGTGAACGGCAAGGGCAGCGAGGCGCCGCATTGCCGAAAGGACGACGAGGAGGAAGACGAGGAGAAGGTCCCCAAGGCCATCGACCTCGGCCCGAGGGTCAGCATCAAGGACCAGCTCGAGAAGGACAAGGTACACCATTGCGCCATCGCCTGAATTCTTCCTGCTACTCTTGCAATTGCATGGTGCTGTTGCTTTTATTTTAGTTAGTACTCCCTTAGAACCTGAATAGCTGATGTCATTCTAGTTTTTGTACTTACACCAAGACACATCTACAAAAGACTACTTTATATCTACGTGTCTTACTCTAATTTATAGTAGTAAATGATATTAGAAATAGCTAAATGGGAGGAGTATAGAAGGAAAAATAATAAGAAGTCACCTCGAAATTATAGAATGATATGTATTTAGGGAGAAAATTTGCAAGCTAGAATAAAATGTATTTGGGAATGGAGGGACTAGTATACATCGATCAATTATGCATTTCGTCATTTCCTGTTTGGGTTTCATGCGTTTGCAGGACGACGAGAGCCTGAGGAGGTGGAAGGAGCAGCTTCTTGGCAGCGTAGATTTGAACTCCGTGGGAGGTAAACTCGCCACACGAAAAAGTCTTAGCCAAAATCGTTGCTTGTGTTCAATTGGCTCAACTCGTCCTTGCGATCTTGTTTAATGGCACCAGTAGGGCACCGGCACATGCAACAGTTCTGCATGTGAGCACCGCCTTGTCAAGATGGTCCCGTGAACTGTCTATTGATTTCCGTGCTTACTCCGTTTCATGGCTATCTATCTATGACTATGCACCGGTCGTGCGTGTGGTTCGTGTTCTGTAGTAGTACTACCATAGAAAACAGAAGCAGGGAAAATTGAAAGGTGTGTGGGTTCTGTTGCATAGGCAGGCAGGCCGGCCGGCCGGACTGTCTTTTCGTGCTAATCATTTCAGAGGAAAAATAGTCCGAGAGCCCTATTTTTCCTCAATGCACTGGTTTGTCTGGTCTTGTACTTTGCCGTGCATAGGTTATGTTGTCTTCGGCAATGATGATATGAATCCAGGTCCCTTGAACTAGGGCTGGATACTGATTGCAGTGTCTTCCTACTCTGAAAAGTGATATATCTGGGGAATAATGCATTCTAATTGTTGTAGTGATAGTTATGTAGTACTGCTCTTGGTGCTTTTGTTAGATTAATCCTGTGCCAACAGCTTTTAAGATCAACACATCTTGCAGGGCATAATTCAAGGAAATCTTGCTTATAAGTTTATACTGATTTTTAGGCTTGTGTTAAACAGATATTCATGCATGTGCTTGTTTGACCAAAGCTCCTTTCTGGTTTTAGGAAGATCATTCAGCATCTGCCTGCCTTCCATTAATTGAAAACATTTCATTTTTTGATGTTACACATCCCTGAACTTTTTGGCCATTGTATAAACGCAAGAATATTCGAAAGTTGATGTATGATTTAAATCTGCAGAGACACTGGAGCCGGATGTCAAGATCACGAGCCTGTCCATCCTGTCGCCCGGCCGGCCTGACATCTTCCTGCCGCTGCCGGTGGAGCCCAACGCCAAGGGGGTGTGGTTCACCCTCAAGGAAGGCTCCCTGTACAAGCTCAAGTTCACCTTCTCCGTCAGCAACAACATCGTCTCCGGCCTCCGCTACACCAACACCGTCTGGAAGACCGGCATCAAAGGTGAAGTTAATGAAACGACTAATCCTGCAAACGACATCCCAATCAGTGTATCACCCACGCAACGCGCTCACGATCTGCTCGTTACGCCGTGCAGTGGACAGCAGCAAGGAAATGCTCGGCACGTTCAGCCCCCGGATGGAGCCGTACACGTACGTGACGCCCGAGGAGACCACCCCGTCCGGAATGTTTGCTCGGGGATCCTACTCTGCCAGGACCAAGGTAAACGGATGACACAAGATTATTCATTTCAGGAGACATGAGTGCATCAGAGCTCAAAAATGTGACAGAGGAATGTGTTCTTGATTTTGGCAGTTCCTGGACGACGACCGGAAATGCTACCTGCAGATCAACTACACCTTCGACATACGCCGAGAGTGGCCGTCGAGCTGAGCCCTTCTCTGGCCCGAATTGTGGCCGCCAAGTAGAAGCGAGGCGTCGCCGCTTCGGCAGTGAGACCTGCTTGGGTTACCGTTACCGTGGGAGCAGAGTGGACTTTGTTTCGTTTGCGTTTTACCTTTTCTTTTTGTTCGGTTGCCCTAGGGTTCTTATTATCACGTGTGCGTGTGTGTATATTGTTGCTTTGTTCGGTTGTTTGTTGTGTTAACACCGTCCTAGCCACTTGTCAGGTCAGTCAACCTGTCGGTGTGTTTGTTTGAGCTTTTGTCAGGCTCTTGTTTTTGAACTGCCTGTTGAGTTCAGAGCAATGGAGCTGCATTTCATGTCATGCACTCGGATAAAATATCTGGCGCTTTTTTTTTCAATCTCGGCGTTGCTCTTCTGCCCTTTTGTCTGCATGCAAATGTAATATTTTTAGTTTGTCCCTTTTGCGTTCTAATTTCATAGGTCAGGAGTTTGAGACTCCCGAATAATTTAGGGTACAAGTAGCTGGAGAGTAACCGGTCCCGATTCACCTCCCCAACAACTGAGATCCAATGCAATTGAAAGATTATGTGGGGTCTATCTTTATTGATGTTGAGTTATTGACTGTGTTTGAGCAAGTGATACTTGAGTTTGAGTTTGTTTTAAATTATATCTTGAATTTGAAATAATTTGATGTGCTACCTGTGTTGGGCGGCACTACTGGCCTTGTCGGCACTACCGGCTTGGGTTGGCAGTAGTGCTGGCCACACAGAGCTACCGGTCTAGGGAGTGGTAGTCTTTTCACGGAGAGATGATTCTTTGTTGGTCAAGAGCGGTACTATGGTCCTGGGGGACGGTACTACTGGTCTGTAGGTGGAGGCAGTTATTTTCTAGGGAGGTGTCTCTCGGGGTTGTACAGCCAGGGTGGTACTACCGACCATGTAGACGGTAGTATCGGGGGTGCGGTACTACCAGCCCTAGGTGGTGGTAGTGTCGACTTTCCAGCGAGTTGGGAGTGTTGTTGGGATTTTGTGATGTTTATTGTATATTATTGTGAACAGTGCTATGTGATAGTTTGCTTGTCTGTGTTAGTTGCAGGACTTCAGAGTTAGGTCATGATGAGTCGGAGGAGACCGGGACTAGGTTGGAAAAGTTGAGGTCTAGAACGGTCAAGGGACATCGGAAAATGACTGAGGCCGGGAGATAGTTGCAAGCCAAGAAGACAAGGAACTAGAGCGTGAAGCATTGATGATAGACATGGCGGACAACGACATAGATTGGGACTAGGCTTAGGGAGGAGTTGAGGTTCAGAACGGTTAAGGAAGTCGAAGCCATTATGGCAAAGCGATCAAGGACACATGGCACACCAAATGACTTAGACCCATTTGCAAGCGAGGACGGATTAGAGGAGTCTGGATGCGTGAGAGGCTTGACGGCAAGTCGTTGGGGCCATGTGGAAAGCACTAAGCGTGGACGATGCTTCGAGGAGAAGGAAGACCGGTCATAGGGGCAAATTGTTAATTTATCCAATACGGGAGGCTGAGGCCGTTTGGAAAATCGCGGCGGTGGTCTAAGTGGTTTATGTTAAGCCAAAGCGGAGTTGAACGCAAATTCGAGCTCGTGGAGCGAATTTGGCGTCAAGGTGAAGGCCGCTTTGAGAAGTGTGTTTGTGTGAGACTAAAACCCAATATGGTGTTAGGTTAACGGGTTAGTCCATGTAAATATGGATGATATCCACATTTGTGTCCAGATTTCAGGGTTAGAGTAGCCTCCACTATATAAGGAGATGTAGTGGGAGGTGAGACTTTAAGCCACTAAGCTTAAGAAAGGATTAGGGTTTCTATAAGATTATGGTTTTCTTGTGTGAGTGACTGAGTACTCCTTGTGAGCTTTGCCCTCAGGTGAGAGGCTTTGTAAACCTTCCTCATGATCCAAATGCAAATCATCTCATTGCTCAAGTTTTCGCCCTAAGTTTGATATTTTTCTTACTTTGCTTTTGATCTTTTCTTGTGGTTTCTTCCTTGCTTTATCTCGTGTTGCCAAGGATGTATGATTGATAAATGTATCATCTGAAGATCATCTCTTCAATCAACTAGTCAAGCTTCTTCTTGATCATCCAAGTTTCTCCAAGAAACCAGTTTTTGAGTAGAGAAGGAATTTCTTGAGGTAAATCTTGATTCTGCTTGTTTGAGAGATCTTTCTTGGGTGTTCTTGCTTGCTATGACATGTGAGAGGCTTTCTATGATCATCTTGATCATTAAATCCCCAAGAGCAAGGTTAGGGTTAAATTCTTGTTCTTGAATTCGTTTTTGTGCACTCTTTCTTTAGCTGGAAAAAGGTTGAAACTTTGATGTTAATCCTTGCGATTGAATGTTGGAATGTTGGAATAGGTTCCTGACATCCATAGGAAAGGTGTCTACAAAGTTTTACAGGATTTGGACCAGCCGATCAGAAGTTACATGAATTTTTGATGTTGAACTCGTGTTGGTTTCACTGTTTCCCTATTTTTCTTGTTCACAAAGACTTGCTCATAAGATTTCGGTAGTACCGGTACTGTTCATCCCAGATAGCCTGACCTCGCAACGCGGTAGTGCCGCCTTGTGCTGATTTTTTAGAAGATCTTCATTTTTGCTTGTATTCGATCAAGTGAGGTTTTGGTTGGATTATTTAGGGAAAAATTCTTTTGTGATCATTCACCCCCTCTGATCGCTATTTTCGGTCCTTCAACAGTTGTAATGGGACTGTAACTTAAACAATTGCGCGTGGACCATTAGATCAAAAGACGACCTTTCACATCTTCCGAGAATGCTGTGTTTAATGTAGCAAGTTGTTGTAGAACCGCATTGTTAGACGATTCAGACTGTTTGTTGTCTCGATCGAACGATTCTAACCTACGGAGACCGCAACATACTGCACAATACCCTTTCCCCTACAAATTGAGATCCCTCTCCCCAGTAGATGCATGTGGTCGAGGCTGCAAAACGGTGACATCGTTATAGAGAAGGCAGTAAAATTTTACTTGGGTGAACCTGTAGCATGCGCTAGCTGTGCAAGTTCACCTAAAATGTTTCAGTTCACTCTGCTTGTTACACATGTTTCAATCAGCAATCCTTTCTGTAAATTTTTACTTTCCTCCCTAACGAACAAAGAATCACTTTCTTATTCTAGAGTACAATTCTAATGTAATCGAACATTTTGTTGCAGCAAATCCTAAAACCTCCGCGTCGCCTTGAAACCATGCCTAAGTTCTTTTCGGGATCTGAGTACAGTCGAGCAGGGTTCAAAAAAATTGACGATAATTGCAATTTTCCAATGTATCAACTCGGTTCGACTTTTTAAAACCGCTCGATAAACCGGTAAAATTCAAAAAAATAAAATTAAAAAACCCAGAAATTCAGAAAAAATTATGCTAAAAAAAAGTTCGATTTTTCATGAAAACGATTGATTTTTGATTTTTTCCACAAAAAAATTGATTTTGAAACTCTACGATTTTTGATGATTTTCAACCGATTTTCGGCTCGATATTTCTGTTTTTCAAAATTTGAATTTTAAACGATTTTCTCCATGTCGATTTTGTTAACCCCGCAGTTGTAACTCGTGTGTTCGTCCCGCCCCTGAGTTCTATTGCAGCACTGGAACCTTCGCGGTCGAGGTGACGCGGGGTGGGCGCACCATGAACCACCCGCGCAGGCCTAGCTGGGGAATCAAGCAAACTTCGTACGCGCCAGCAACGGGTCGCTTGGCGCGGACGATTTATTTGTCGTAAACTATGTGACAGCTTGGCTTCCTCCGCAACTGCGGTGCGCTATTCCATCTAAAGGTGGGAGTCGTGCTAGGTCGGGCCTGGTATAGGTCTATTGTACTTCATACCTGAACCGTGCTAGTTTTTTATGAGCTCAAGCACGGTCCATTTGCACTTCATGTTTGCTTCGTGCTGTGGCGACTTAGGTCCATTTGCACTATTATGTCGAGAGGAAAGTAGCCGGAGGCGCACGAAACTAAAATAGACACAAATGTTAGGGGAAAAAAAGTAAATTTTTGTTCATTCTTGAACATGTATACCTTGTTATGAAAATGAGTATATGCCTCAGAATTTTTTTTGTAGTGTTTGCGTGAGTACACAATGATTCTTAGTACAAAAATTTGTACCTTGCAAGAAGCTGTTCTCTCTCTCGTCCATCTCTCTCAGCTCTCTCTCTCGCCTGTTGCTCCATCTCTGAGTTCTCTTTCTCGCTCTCTCTCTCTCAATCTCTCTCACTCTCTCAACCATAAGCACCAACAAGAATGCATAAATCTATCGTGGGCAACTCCTTAACCGCATACGAAGAGAAATCAGGTTCATAGCTGGAAATCCGGCTCCACTCCTTTTTTTTTTCCTTTCTTTCCTTTTTCTCTGTTTTCTTTTCTTCACTTCCTATTCTTTTCCTTCTCTTCTTTTCTTTCCCTTCCTTCCTTCCTTCCTTCCTCTTTCTTTCTCTTCCTCCTTTTCTTCCCTTTTCTCTTTTCTTTTCTTTTCCCTTTCTCCTTCTCTTTCCCTAGTCAAGTCCGCCCCTGGCCTTCTTCTTTCTTCGCCCCCGCGTTGGTCTCCTTTAGTCCTCCCCGTTCGCCGTGGCCTCCCCCTACCCCGGCCTACACCTCACCAGCCCACGGTCCCCTCTGCGCCTCGCCGGCCCACGCCGACCTCCTCCTCTCTGCGGCCCGCCGACCTCCTCCCCTCCATGGCTGGCCTCTCGTGCCTCGTCGGCCTCCTGCACCACGCTGGGCTCCTCCCCCTTTGTCCTAGCTTCTTGCGCCGCGCCGGCCTCCCCAGGCACCCCCATCGCCGGCCCCCCCTCCCCCGATGCCCCCCACCTAGTCGCTCTCCTGCCGCGTGCCCCGTCGTGGGCTCAGTCGCATGCCCTGCCGCGTGCCGGTGTGTTGCCCAAGTGCTGTGTGGGCCGTGCCGACCCGAGCAAGATCTAGCTCGATGTGCTGTGCCGAGTCACCCACCGTATCCGATTGGTAAGCCCGACATGGCCCGGGCTTCCATACCATAATGGCCTGACCTATTCGCAACCACACTATCGATCGTGTTAGGCTGTTCGTACCCGTCGAGTGCCCACCTCTAGTTCCATCCAGGGCTCCATCTGCCGCTCGACGCTTGGGCTCGGCACGGATGACGCCTGCGCAGCATGCTCCCGCGCGCTGGCATGTCCGTGCTTCATTTCCACGAGGACCGCGACCTTGCGCGCGCGGTGTAGCACGTACTGCCGCCGCTCGGTTGCGCTGAGACGTGGATTGGGAATTTGGGCGTGGGAAACGGACGGTTTTTACGTGTTCGGTTGCGCGCGCGGTGTTGTTTGCTCTTGGGCTCAGTTTGTTCCGAATTCTAGACAACTAGGGGTATATGGCTAAGAGGAATAAATGGGCCGTCAAGCACTAGACCGGCCTACACAATAGGCTTATTGTTGACCCGTCAAGTACAGGAAAAGTGCACGCACACGCGTAAATAAGTCCAGTGATCTTCTGAAAAAAGAATCCTCATTTGAGCAGCCCGAGGCCCCGAGCTAAGAAAAGATGTGGGTTCACGTGAGCCAGAAAAGTCGTGAGCACGTTCCGAGTTCCGAGTTCCGAATGCTTTCTGCAAAGTCTCGTCGGTCACTCGGTCGCACGTGATCGGACGAGCAAACCACCGAGAAATTTTATAGAGGGAATTCCCATCTCGCTAAACCTTCTGCTTTTCTTTCCGCTGGAGTCTAGGATCCACGTTAAATAAGCCAAGGGATGTACTGGCGATTCAGCTGTGCCGATCGGCGCGATGCAAGTACCCTTTTTTTTAGCCGTCTTTGTTGTTTGGTGCGCAAGCCTGGCGATCCGGAGTTTTCGGGAGATGAATGCGTTAGATGGACGCTGGAACGACAGTGCAAGACAGTTTTTGCGAGAAGGAACACCGGTGTGGTCTGGATATTCGGTTTTTTTTCGATTTATTCGATTTTTGAAAAAACCGGTTTTTAAGATTTGCAAACCGAATCGAGATAGAAACCGAACCGAATTAACCGAAATAATTCGGTTCGGTTAATTCGGTTACACGCAACCAGTGTTGCTTTTGCCCATCTTTAGGGAACTTAATTTTATTCTTGTTTTGAGCAATTGTATACCCAAGTATGTACCACCAGTCCACCAGTTCAAGAAGACCCTCCATCCTCCTTTGCCATGTGATTCATAAGCTTCTTTTCTGGAAGAAGGCCCCCACGACGATCCTCTTGACGGGGAAAAAATCTCTCTAGAACCTCCCATCCATTAGCAAATTACCCCACATCTGAAGGCTAATACAAAAAAATTACCCCACATTGCCACCAACTCCCCCAATGTCACAAGGATCATGACCAATGCAAAAGGAAAACCTACCAAATCCTGACCGCCGCCGCCGGAAGTGGAGACGAGCACGACGAAGTCGTCCTCGGGACTTCGCAGACTCCCAGCTGCCTCCTCTGCGACGCCGCGTCCTGCGGCTACCATTGCTCTGAACCATGATGGTAGAGGATGCCTCCACTGCGCGTCCGCCACCGTAGTCGACGGCGAGGTGCGGCGGGCATCAGAGCTCAGCGATGAGGGTCGGGGCGGGTTCCATGGCGGCGGCGAAGCACATCGCGTGGCGGCGCGGTGGAGCTCTAGGGTTTGCGCATGCGATGCGAGGAGGGGTGGAAGTGTGGAACCGTGGAATGGAATGAATGGGAGGCGAATGGATCGGGAGTTCGGGACATCAGGTGGGTTCAACCGTTCAGACCTTCGAGGGAAGACCTCACCGCATGGCCCGAAGTGGGCGGTGGCCAGTGGGCCGAAGTTATTCGGTATTGCGGTTTAATCGGTTTCCAGAATTTGAAAACCAAACCGACAACCGAAAACCGAACAAGAGCAAAATAAAAACCGAACCGAAAAAACTAAAAATTTCGATTAAATCGGTTCAGTTCGGTTTTTCGATTTCGGTTAAAATATGCCCACCCCTGGTGACGGTGTCAGCTCGGCTGCATACGATATTTGCTTGTTTACCGGGCACCTCTTGACTTCCCCTAGCCAAGGGCTCTTTAATTCATGCATGACGCTTGACATTGTTGAATTGTTCGATCATTCTACTCCTACTGCAAACACAAGAATGTTACTTCATGATTTATTCCTTAGGTTTATAGTTCTTTCGGTTAGAGTAGAATACTTATCCTTAGCCACAAATTCTTTCAAATATGAAAATTTCGAGCTTCTCAATCTGCCTTGTAGATAAATGCGCTGTGTGTATCGCAGAAATGAACCACGCGTGATCGCGTCATGGGTGCATCCGCGGCAAGAGAACGGATCGGAAGACGTGTGTTTGGGCAGGCACAAAATGTTTGTTTGTTCTGATGCGAGTAGTCGCAACGAGCAACCAAGGTTTCAAGAACCAGCGCCCGATTTCCGAAATCTCGGATTCCAGCTAGGGACAGGATACAAAATTTTAGCCGGATAAATTTTTTTTTGAAAAAAAATAAATTGTACAATAATCTCGGAAATTTCGGCGAGATTTCTCCAAATCTCAAGTAATTCGACTTTTTTTTGCCGGATTTGACCCATTAACCCTTAAGAAAGTCACATTCCATGAAAATTTGTTGAAAAACCAATTTTTTGAGATGTTTTAAATTTTTGGCAGAGACGCTGTCAGTTTTTTATAAAATGGTACAAGCTTGATCATGCTCTGAAAAATTATGGTAATATTTTTAGAAGTGTAGGATCATACGATTTTTTTTTCAAAATAATTGAAGTTCATTTGTTATCTTTAAAAAATAAAAAAACATAATGAACATAACTAAGACAGTAACCTTGTCAGAAATTTATAAATTTGCTCGAGTGTGATCATGATTCAAAATTTTTACGAGAGCTTAATAATTTCCTCAGAACCTTCCTCTAAAATTTTCAAAAATTTTAAACATTTTTTGTTTACTCAATCAAATCTGTGGATGCATTGAACTTCATTTGTTATCTTTCAAAAATAAAAAATACAAGGAATACAAATGGTACAATACCATTATAATAATTTTATAAATTCACTGAACTGTGATCATGATCTAGCATTTTTATGAGAGCTTAAGTATTTCATCAGCACCCTTCTCGAAAATTTTCAAAAATTCTAATCCTTTTTTGGTTGCTAAAGCTAATATATGTATTGATCATGAGGCTTTTATCAAAACGTAACACTGTCAGAATGTTTAAAAATTCTTAAAGATTGATAATCATCTGAAAATTTTATGTAAATATTTAATATACATCATGAACATCCAAAAAAATTTCAAGATTTTCTAACGTGGTTTGAACTATTTTTCATTCGTTAAAGTTTACCGGTAAGTCTTTTATCCGGACAGTAGCACTGTCAGAATTTTTTAAAATTTCTGAAGCTTTATAATCATCTAAAAATTTTATGGCAATATTATTAATGCATCAAGACCATCCAAAAAAATTTCAAAATTTTATAACGTAGTTATTTCTATTTTTCATTCGGTTCAAATTTGTCGGTCATCGTTAATAATAATTTTCCTAATTTTGAAAAATTCCACAGGCTTGATAATAATTTTAATTTTTTATGAAAACATTAATGATGTGTTAGGACCATCCACAAAAGATTTCAAAATTTTTCGATATCGTTTGAATTATTTTTCGCTCGGTTCAGTTTCACCGAAATCTTGACAAATCTCGCCGAGATTGCGGCAATTCAAGGCGAAATATCGGTGCAAAAAAATCGGATTTGAATTTTTGTTTTTGTATTTCGTCTGAAATTTGTATGAAATTCCAAGATCTCGGCGAAATTTCAGATTGTAGCCAACTCCGAGATATCAACCGAAAACGAGATTTGAAATCTTGTAAGCAACACCCCAAGCCTAGGCCGGTGACGCTTTCGGCAAAACATGGAAAGCTTAGAAAAATATGGCAAGGTCGCGTTTTTAAGCGGTGGACCAAACCGATTTGTCGGCTCCATTTTGCTCAAGCACGGTGGAGCTCGGGGAGCCGGAGGCACGTAAAATACAACGTGTTTATACATAAGTACTTAAAGGAAAGAGTATATCTATATCATCAAGTATTTATGTAAAAATTGTTTTCTCTAATGCAAGCATTTTTTTACGAGTGTTTAGATTTTATATTATCTATTAATTAGATATAGTTATATACATAAACATCTGTTCAACATCAGGCTTAACTAAAGCCCTGTTTGTTTCGACTTTTTCATTGGTTTAAAAGCAAAAAAGCTAAAATCGAAACAAACGATTGACTTTTAAGTCAGGCTTAAAAAAACCAAAAGCCTCCATATAACTATAAGCCAAAAGCCAGGTGAGAGGTACTTTTTTGGACTTTTATAGGATGAAATAACCCTTTGCCACTGGAAGTCTCTAAAATTAACTACCAAATACCATTATATACTAGTATAGTTCTGTGCTAACGCTACGACGGCAGTACACCCGCTTATTAATTAAATGAGAAGATAAGTATGAATACAACACTTAATAATAAAAGAGAAATTTAGAATTTTAAATGAATTTAGAAAGAAAAACGGAACTAAATGGAGGTCGAATGGGCGAAAACGGGCTCCCAAAAGATTTTAAATCAAGAAAGAGAAAGAAAAAAGAATTTTCTGATTTTAGATTATTTTTTTTGCAGCTTCCACAAAGAGTACAGCGTGTTCTCTGGACTTGGCAGTATGAGGAGGAAGGCGGGGGTGGCGGCGATCATGATGGGTCAAGGCTGCAGTGGCGAGATCGCCAGACCGACGCTGCGTGGGAGGAGTCACGGTTACGGTGAATTTTGCCGGGAAAGATGACGGTGATGGCTTGGATTACCTCCAAAATCCGGCGATCTTTACAAGAGGGAGCACTTCGGGATTTACGCAATGTGATGGGGTGGAGGAGAGCTAATGGCTTTTATAGCCCGAAATAAGCATATTTATGGAAACCATAATTTGGGATCAAATCAGTTGGGAGGAAATTTTGGCAATAGAGCACTAAATTTGGGGAATTAATACCATAAATGGAAAGAGGAGATTTGGTGCGGGATTGATGGAGCTTTGGAGCTTCTTTCTTGCTTTAATGGAGGAGGAAGAGAAGGGAAGAGAAGAAGCTTCTCCAGTGCTGGGTGCAGACTAGAAGAAGTTCTGGTGAGTTGCCTTCATTTTTTAAAATATAGAAGGATTTTTGAAAAGATAGCACATTAGGTTAATAAAATTATTTTGTACTTAATAAAATTATTTAAAAAAAAATTAAATTATAAATTTGCCGAGGCACGGCGGCCGCGAGGTCGCTGACCAGCAACCTCGCCGCGTCGGCAAAGCCACCGATGACGATTGTGGAGCCATTGCAGACCTGCGTTCTCCTGGCCGCGCTGCCCCATCTCCCGGTTTCCTTTTCCCAGCACGTAATGTATGGTCCTTTCCTTTTTCAGGACGTTTGTTTCTTTTTCCTTGTTGATGCTGGAGGTGAGGGAAGGTCTGTTGTGGGCCATAGGGTTGATTTCGAAAAAATATGAAAAAATAAATTGCGCTCGCCGACCGCTGGATCCGTAAGGAAAAAAAGATAAAAATTAAACAGTGCTCGCCGACCGCTGGTTCCGCGAGAAAAAATTTAAAAAATTAAACAGCACTCACATACCGTTGGTTCCTTAGATAAAAAATAAAAACAAAAATTCAGCGCTCTCCGTGCTCTGAAATTAGACTCTATGGGGCTAGATCCGTAAAAAAATCTCGAGAAGGGTCATATTCGAAAAAAAATACGATCACAATGCCAGGACAATAAAAAATTCAAGTCTTGTTTCCTTGTATGCGGATCCTCCCTGTTTATTTCCTTGTTTGATTCACCCTCCTTCCAAATATGTAGTACGTACAATTTTGGCCAGTAAAAAATTCAAGTCTGGTTTCCTTGCATGCGGATCCTCCTTATTTATTTTCTTGTTTGATTCGCTCTCCTTCCAAATATGTAAGTGGGGGAGATCTGTTGTGGGCCACAGAGATGATTAGACACACTAAATAATGGCCATCGGATGTGGGTGAGTAAAACTGAGGAAAGATCTGAGACGTTCATTTTGATGAATGCAAGTTTTTGGGGACGTTTTGCTGGGTGCACGAACATTAGGCCATCTCTAATGAGGTGCATTATTTAGGGTGGACGTAGAAAAAATTGCTTAGGTGCATTATAAAGGGGTATAGATAAACTCAAGAATCCTTCTCCTATCTCCTTATTTCTCCTCATCTTCTCTCGCTCCCTTGTGCGACATGTCTTCTCCCTCCGTCGCTCTGGTCTCTGCCGTCCTCGACCTCCTCCCTCCTCCGCCGTTCCCAGCCTCCTTCCTCCTCCACAGACCTGGATTCGGCGTGGCGTGGATTGAGGCGGTCGAACCCGAGCTTGGAGCAGCGAGAGGCTACAGAGTCCGGGCGTGGCATAAGTGGAGCTGAACTGATCCGGCCGTAGCACGGCGAGAGGCGGTCGGATCCGGCGTGGCGTGGGTGGAGGCGGGCGGATCCGATGGTGGAACGGCGAGAGGCGGGTGGAGGCGGCCGAATCTGGCGCGGCAAGAGGCGATCAAATCCGCCTCATCGAGCCTCTCAGTATATGTTTTTATTTAGTTTAACGAGAGTTCAGAATTGTTACGCTATTTTCAGTCTGAGAAGAGTTCAAAATTGCCATGTAGTAAGAGTTTCAAGTTGATAAATAATTATACTCAGAATGAAGTTTGATCTCAAGATTAATCTATGTTTTTTAATACGACATTCGGTGAAAAAAGTACGAAACATTTGTATTAGATAAATCAGCATATAAGAAAAGTCATTACAACCTTAAAGGGTATTTCAAACTTTCTAGCAATAAGCTGCACCATCCAACCCATCAAAAAATCAGGATACCAAACAGTATGCCTTGATTTAAAAGCAGACGGCTTAAAATCTCGTTAAACGAAAAAGCTAACTTTAAGCAAAAAACCAAAATGCCTAAGCCGAAACAAACATGACCTAAGCATCAATGCTACGAAATAAACACCTTATCTACCATACTTGAAAAGAAAATCATTTTCATTGTCAAGCATCCGTATTGTACATGCTCTAATAATATCATGTCTAGTTATATTCTCGGTTAAACCTTTAAGGACCTTGTTGAAGATGCATGACATCCGTAGCAACAATTGAAATTGCATCCTAGTCTAGAAAATTCCTCGTGAAATTTCAATTCCTAAGCATACCTCAGGCTATATTTGAAATGTCTTAATTTTACAAGAATATCACATAGCATAGTTTATTTTTATAGGAATTGAAAACTCATACATTCCAAGTAAGACCGGAGTAACAAACATTTATTTAAAATATCGAATCATTGTATTTGTCGTCCAAATTACCGGAGCAAACATACTTAAGATGTAGCAAAACTCTATTTATCAAATTTGAAGCTACCTTTTGTTCCAAAGAAAAGTGCTTCGAAAGTCTACAATACATATGCAATATACAAATTAAGTTTTCTTTGGAAATTCTCAAAGCAAATAAGCTCTATATACTTTCTACAGAAGCATTATCCTTTGTGCCTGCACTATTTCAATTCAGCCCCCACAAAAAAGGAAAAAAAATAACTTCCTCCGTTTTGTTTTACCTTTTCCATTGTCTTAACCTAGAGGAAACCTAAATCAGAAGACGAAACAAAGAACAATAAACTAAAGAAATAGTTCAGTAAAAAAATGTTCTTTTATTATGTTTTAGTTGATACAATTAATCATTTAACCCGTTTATTAATCATCTATACCCCTTTATAATGCACCTAAGTATTTTTTTCTACGTCCACCCCAAATAATGCACCCCACTAGAGATGACCTAATCTTCAAGCACCCAGCGAAACGTCTCAGAAACTTGCCTCCATCAAAATTAACCTCTCAGATCATTCCTCAGCTTTACTCACCCACATTCGATGGCCATTGTTTAATGTGTCTAACTCATCCCTGTGGTCCACAATAGATCTCCCTCACCTCCAGCATCATCTCAAGGAAAAGGAAACAAATATCCTGGAATTAAGGAAAAGGAAACAAACGTTCTAGAAAAGAAAAAGACCATATATTACGTGCTGGGAAAAGGAAACCAGGAGATAGGACATTGTACTTAGAGCAAATGGTAATTCATACGAGTAAATAAGTGCAAATCACCGATTACTATATATAAAAAAACCCTAAAGAAACAGACCCCCTCTGGGAAACCTGGACGCCATTGCCAAACTTTTCCCTCGAGCACAAGGAAAGCACACACCAGAGAGGCAGAGAGACGGAGGAGGGATCATCTCGAGCATTTCGGAAGGTATCTCCTCACCCTTCCCGTCGCCTCGCCGCCCCCAATCCATGGCGCGGGCGCGAACGATCTCGTCGTTCTTTTCTGGGTTACGAGTCCTGACCTTTCTAATCTGAAATATTCTTGTTCCTGTTCCCGTAGCGAGAGGAGATGTCCGGATTCGTGGGCGTCGTGGTCTCCGACCCCTCGCTGCAGGGGCAGTTCACGCAGGTCGAGCTCCGATCGCTCAAGGCCAAGGTGGCGCATCCCAATCCACGGTTTCTTTGCTCCTGTAGTCCTATGCACTGGGAACCTTAGTTCTCGGTGTTTCGTCTATCGGTTTCGTTCCTATTCATGGTTTTTGTTTTGTGGGGTTGCAGTTTTTATCACTGAAGAGAGACTCCGGCCATGTCACCACCAAGAACCTCCCGGGGCTGATGAAGAAGCTGAGGGGGCTCAATGAGGTGGTCTCCGAGGAGGAGATCGCCGCCTTCTTGTCAGATTCATACCCCGACAGTAACCAGGAGATTGAGTTCGAGTCCTTCCTCCGGGTACATGTCAGCGATTCTCTGAGTTCTTGATTGGTATTGTGGAGAGGAGGAGAGAGAGAGAGAGTGTGTGTGTGTGTCGTTGTCTTATTGATTTGATGGGAATGGGGAATTTTGTGTGTTTGTGTGTTTCTAGGAGTATCTGAATCTGCAAGCAAGGGTGAGCGCCAAGGAAGGTGGCGGCGGCGGCGGCGGCGGGGCTGGTGGCGGCAAGAATTCGTCATCGTTCCTGAAGTCCAGCACCACTACGCTGCTGCACAATCTCAACCAGGCGGAGAAGTCTTCGTATGTGGCGCACATCAACACTTACCTTCGTGAAGACCCGTTCTTGAGGAAGTACTTGCCAATCGACCCGGCCGGCAACCAGCTGTTCGATCTCGTCAGGGACGGTGTTCTGCTCTGGTGAGTTGTCTTTCTAGCTAACAAATACAGCGTGCAAGCCCATTTTCTCTTTAAAAACAAGTCGTCTGCTAGTCCTATACTCTTATCTGATGTTTGTTCATTTATGGATCATTTGCTCAGTAAGTTGATCAATGTAGCTGTACCTGGGACCATTGATGAGAGAGCAATAAATAAGAAAAGAGTTCTTAACCCATGGGAGAGGAATGAAAATCACACACTGTGCCTCAACTCTGCAAAGGCCATTGGATGCACCGTTGTGAACATTGGTACACAAGATTTGGTGGAGGGGAGGGTATGTCATGTGCTCCCCTACTCAAAGTCCTTCCTTAACTCATGATGCACTGATGCAGTGTAATTGGTTAAAGAAGTTGCTGATAATTTTCATTGAATTGTGTGTCCTGTACAGTACTAGCTTATGTAGGTACCAAACACAATGTCATTACTAATTTTCTACTTGTCTTTCTGTGCTTCTGTACTATAATCACTTAGTAGTATTTAGTAGGCAGCATCTCATATTTCCTTGCTTATTTGCCGATTGTTGCATGTGCACATCTCCTATCTGCTTCTCCATGTATTACAGATGTTTTGAGCCACCTTCCCTTAGGGACTTGAATTTTTCTTCCAATTCTCTTATTTAATTCAAGCAATTCTCTGTAATGTTAAGTGGTGACTTACACAAACTTATATTGCTTTGTTGGCAGCCTCATTTAGTTCTTGGATTGATATCTCAAATCATAAAGGTAAATATTTTTTAGCATTTTGGGGCAATTCAATGTACACATTATAGTTGAACGCCAGCTTCATCAAATAAAGAGTTGTTTGTACTTATCATCAGATTCAACTTTTGGCTGATTTGAATCTCAAGAAGACACCCCAGCTGGTGGAATTGTTTGATGACTGCAAGGTAAATAAAAGCATTTTATCCTTTCATTTTTTTAGTACACCTTTGCTTAGAACAAAGTTCATTTTACTGGTTATTGTGCAGGATATAGATGAAGTGTTGAGCTTGTCACCAGAAAAGATGCTACTTCGATGGATGAACCATCATCTGAAGAAAGCTGGCTACAAGAAAACCGTTAACAATTTTTCTTCAGATGTGAAGGTGCATATGACAACAGAAAATCTCACAAGATTTATTGACCACTTGTTTATGTGCATTTTTGATACAAGAAGCTTCCCATTACGCTTGATCAATGTATTGCTCCATTGGAGTTTTATTGGCAAAGCAATAGCTGGCTTTGCAACATTATTTATGAACCACTCCCCTCCCCCCCCAGCTGAATTCATTTGCCATCTTATGTAATATAGGAAAAGTGTGTCAGATTCTACTGATCCATCAAAATCGCTTCCTTTTTCATGCTTCCGTGCTTACTCTGTTCAACTTCCTCTGGTCACACAAGTTAGTTCTGTGCAGGATGGTGAAGCCTATGCTTACCTTCTAAAAGCTCTTGCTCCAGAGCATTCCCCTGAAACCACATTGGGGACTAAGGATCCTAGTGAGAGGGCAAAAATGGTACTTGAACAAGCAGAAAAGTTGGACTGCAAAAGATACTTGACTCCAAAGGATATCACCGAGGGCTCTGCCAATTTGAATCTTGCATTTGTTGCACAAATATTCCAGCATCGGTAAGTTCCAATTTTCTTGTTCAACAAAAGTATGTAAATTTTCATCTTATCATTAAAGTCATATGAGCTATTTTCCGCAAGTTGTATCACACTTACATTGAAAGGTTCATTTGACATTGATAATGTTATCTGATCGTCACTATAATGCTATTGTTCCATGATGCGCAGGAATGGTCTAACTAGTGACACCAAGCAGGTTACATTTACACAGACAGCAACACGTGATGACATTCTATTATCTAGAGAAGAAAGGGCCTTTCGGATGTGGATCAACAGCCTTGGGTCCGAATCATATGTGAACAGTGTTTTTGAAGATGTTCGCAATGGGTAATGAGATTTACTTGAAATAGTCGTGTTTATCTCTGAATGAGTTGATACCTAATATGTATTCTCATGCAGATGGGTACTTCTTGAAGTACTTGACAAAGTCTCTCCAGGATCTGTCAATTGGAAGCTGGCATCAAAACCTCCTATTAAATTGCCGTTTAGGAAACTGGAGAATTGCAATCAAGTTGTAAAAATTGGGAAGGAGTTAAAGTTTTCATTGGTAAATTTAGCTGGGAATGATATTGTTCAGGGAAACAAGAAATTGATTGTTGGTGAGTCTGTCTGCATCTATTTTTTTTCGTGGTTGCTCATGGACTGTCCTTAATAACTTGCTCATCATATAATTTAAGTTATTGGTGTTGTCTTTCAGCACTTCTGTGGCAATTGATGAGATATAATATCCTTCAATTGTTGAATAGACTAAGGTTCCACTCCCAAGGAACCCAAGGAAAAGAAATTACTGATTCTGATATACTAAACTGGGTCAACAGCAAAGTGAAGGCATCAGGAAGAACTTCTCAAATGGAAAGCTTCAAGGTGCTTTGAATTTCCATAGCTTTCAGTTTTCGTTTCTTCAGAAAACTCCAGTTGCTCATTTTTCCCTTCAGGACAAGAGCTTATCAAATGGATTGTTCTTCCTTGAACTTCTTAGCGCGGTACAGCCAAGGGTTGTGAACTGGAAAGTTGTTACAAAGGGGGAAGATGGTCTGTTCGGCCCATATACACATTCAATTGATTTTGATGACCTGAATTCTGATTACTCATAGACATTTTATTTTGAAATAGTTCCAAAAATGACCCATAGCATTTGCTTATCGACAATTTCTTTTCAATTTTGCAGATGAGGAAAAGAAGCTAAATGCTACGTACATCATTAGTGTTGCAAGGAAGCTTGGATGTTCTGTGTTTCTGCTTCCAGAGGACATCATTGAGGTAAAGGGCCCTTGCTAGGAAATGTGAAACTCACACAGTAATTTAACCATCAAAGATGAAGTAATGCCTAGTAAGCAACATTAGTCATTGTGGCAGTTCAGCAATTGTTATAAATCCTTTTTTTTCAAAGCAATGAGGGTGATTGTCCGTTGAGAATTGAAACTAAGTTGCACTAATTATATTTATTGGTTCATATTCTTACGTTCTTGATGTTTCAACAGGTGAATCAGAAGATGACCCTAACACTTACCGCTAGCATTATGTATTGGAGCCTACAGAAACAGCCACAGTCACAATCTGAAATTTCAGAACAATCAGAGCCATCTAGTATGACTTCAGATGCAGCTTCTGATATTGCTTCGGAAGATGCTGCTTCAACAACAGCACCATCCGAGGGAGAAGAGGTGAATTCGTTGTCTGATATTGTATCCAACCTGAGCACAGATGATGCTACTTCAAACGCTCCACCTTCAGAAAATGGAAATGGTGTGGCAGGATCCTGATGATTATGTGACTGCATTTCATCACCCCCAAACCCCTCCTCCCACAACACACACACACACACGTCCTTGTTTTTATACAGGAATTATTGCATTCAATATGGTGCCCAAAGTTGTTGCTACCAGAAGTGAATTTTTCCTACTACTGCCTCAGGTAGCCTGATAGATACAAATACAGATAGATATAGTTGGCGTTTGTTCATTAATTTTCGCTCAATACGATACAGATAGATATGGTACATCAAGTTTGTTTAGGTGGTATATCAGAGGTGTGGGAATGACTATACCCAGGAGTAGATGGTATTTTTCCTATATATATATGTATATGTATATCTATAGATAGATAGATAGATAGATAGATAGATAGACACAGGCCACCATTTGGGCATTTCCTGTAATCTCTTTGGTATACTTTGGTGTCATAGCTCCTTTACTCTTCTGTCTTGTGTATCTTGTCGGCCAATGTGTTCACTTTCTTTTCTGGACTAGACAACTTGTACCGGTTGGCCATTATCGTTGTAATTGCTGCTCTGGACCATGCATGAGCTGTACATAACATATTGAAGAGATTTCTGGTTTCTCCAGGAATTCCTGTGATTATTGTTTGGCTCTCTCTCTCTCTCTCTCTGCATGCCATTTCCACCGGACTGTTTGCAGTTCTCTTTTTATGGAGAAAGGTTGAACGTTTATTTGAATTTCGGAGGGCAAAGGCGATCGACCATGGACATTTCACGTGAACATTGTTGTACATCTGTCATGAAGAAATGACCGGACACATCAACATCAGTTTCATTCTTTCAAGAAGCTTGGAAACTAGAATTAGCAGCTTTCTCCCAAGAAAATGGAACACCAGAACATGAAAACGAGACGATGAGTTGCTACTTGCTATGCTGAGCCTGCGTGTGCGTCTTACAAATAGCTGCTTCCAGCAGGCTACATAAATACATACAGGGCAAACAACACCAGGGGCTGAGATGGCTCCATGCCATTTCTAGTCGTCCTTAAGACGCTACTGCCTTGCTCCCTTGCTGCCGGGACTCCATAGCAGCCCCCTCCTCTACACTGCTTGTTGCTCCATTGCAAACTCTCCACTCTTCCTTGCACAGGCACTATGCAAGTCAAGCTGAGCGCTGATGCTTCCTCTCAACTTCAAGAGCTTTTCGTCTTCGCCATTGCCGACTTCCTCCTTCGATCAGCAGACAATGGAGGATAGCTGATGATACTACAACGTGGTTGTCGAGGAGTTGAACCGGCCTCTACTTATCCGCGGCATACAAGGGCAGGCCAGGCATTTGATTTCCTACCTATTTCTATCTAGTTTCTCGTTATTCGCTTTATCTTTCCTTTGCAGCGACATTGTTGCAGAGGGCTGTTAAGTGTGAATAACCATGCACTTTGGATGATGATGAGTTGCCTTGGTTGATCTGTATCGTTTTCCTGGGGAAAAGAACTTCTACAAGAGCACGAAATGAGGATTTCCTGGTGATTGTGCGTGAAATCTTCTTTCTTGTAGTTGTACATCGAAGGCAGAGCGGTGCACAGTTGCTAACTGAATTCTCGTGCTTGTTTCATTTGCATGCTTCTGAAACAGTATTCAGCATAGTATGCAGCACTGTAACCATCAAGACGACTGCAGTGTGTTTCTTGGTACGTAGCATGATAGAAGAACCAAGAGACAACTTTACGTACAAAGAACCTTTCTCCACCGTTTTGTTTTCTTTATTCTTTTTCTTAAAAGAAGTTGCTGACGTAGTAAGAACAAAGAACATGGCATCTCGGCATCACATATCTGCAACATATCTAATCTACCATGCATACGCTGTACTTTGCCAACGAAAAGATGCCTTTGTACCACCGCCAAAGTGTCCAAAGTCTGGATTTAACCGCTTGCGCCAAGTAGCGTGTGTAAGTTGTAGTAACCTTATCGTATTTAGTAAGCGTATCGCTCGTGTAAGTAGTGCCATATTCTGCAGTTTCCTTGTCCACAAGATCACCAGAGGAACCATACATCCCATCACTTGTGAGTTGTGATCGTCTCTCTGTTCTTCAGTAAAAGCGCATGAGGGCGTCGTGATCTCCAAGAGAATGCTCAAGTGTTAATGGCATGCATAGCGCGTGTCAGTGTGTGTGTGTATGCAGGCAGGGAATCGCTAGCTCTGCATGCCAGTGAGATGGCCGAGCACTGGATTAAATTGAGCCGAGTGAGTCTCATCAAGTACCCTCTACGGTCACAAACAGCTGTCGTTTTAAATATTAACACGATTTTTAAAATACAGCTTTGACCTCTAATTTTTATTATAATATATTTATAAAACTCAAAAAGATTACAATATTATAAAAGTGATTTTCAAGACAAATCTACATATATGATTTTTAATATCCAATTTAAATATTTAAAAAGATATTCATAGTCAAAGTTTCAAAATTTTGGCTACACCTATGCTAGAACTATACTCCCTTCGTTCCTGAATATATGACGTTTTAGGATTTTGCATTTCAACCAAGACACGCGTAGAAATAACCAAACCATGCACCTTCTTCATTAGCTCACTTATTGCTCTTGGATTGTGCGTGTTACTCTATTCTATAGTAATAAATAACATTGTGAATCATGAATCATGAATGGTAATAATGCACCTAAGCAATTTTTCTTACATCCACCCTAAATAATGCACCTCATTAGAGATGACTCAATGTTCGTGCACCCAGCAAAACGTCCCCAGAAACTTGCATTCATCAAAATGAACGTCTCAGATCTTTCCTCAGTTTTACTCACCCACATCCGATGGTCGTTATTTAGTGTGTCTAACTCATCCTCAAGGAAAAGAAAATAGAATCAAGGAAAAGGAAACAAACGTCCTGGAATCAAGAAAAAGGAAATAAACGTCCTGAAAAAGGAAAGTATCATACATTACATGCATGCATGTTTCATATTCGGAAAAAATACGATCACGAATGCATGCGTAGTGAATTTATGATACGATCAAATGACACTGATTTGTTTCGGAGTCGCGGTTTGCCAACCAATGATCGTGAGCGAATCAATCAAACTAGCATAAGGAATGTGTCATGCACAGTAGCGTACGTCCTTCCATACCTCTCCAATAGTCTATATACAATCCTAATACAATGAATCGAAGATTAAAACTTGCCATGGTTATGACGATACGTTTGTTCTCCTTCTTGCCAATGTTTCCAAGTTGCTTGAAACAAATTAATATTCGTTTGTGGCTATATATACGCGCTTCCTCCTGTGATTGCAAGGCGAGTTAGTAGGTGTCTAGCTTTTAGCCATGTTCACGCCAATCTCACCAATGGCCGTGGTGATGGCAATGCTGCTGACGTCGTTCGTTGCTGGTTGCGCCGTCCACGGCGCACGGTGACCACCACTACCGGGGGCGGCAGGTCGCGGCCACGCTACCGCCCTCACCACCATCATCGTCATTCGCCATCGCCGACAATACCCTCGCAAGCCGAGACGCCGGCCTCTCCCGCGCCGAGCCCTCGTCATCATGATGGTGATCATGCTCCGGCGCCGAGCCCTCCTCACCACCATGGTCATCACGGTCCGGCGCCTGTTCACCCACCGAGTGCTCCCTGTCACGATGGTACCCCGGGATCAACTCATCACGGCCATCATACTTCTGCTCCGGCGCCGGTTCATTCCAATCTGCCGGCGCATGCTCCAAGTCCGCGTCACCATGACCACAACGCTACAGCGTCGGCGCCCGTTCACGCCCACCAGCCTGCCCACGCTCCAAGTCCACGTCACCATAGATCCTCCTTGTTTATTTTCTTATTTGATTCGCTCTCATTCCAAATATATAGTACGTACAATATGATCACAAGATTATTTATTATTAAGTATTATATTCATACTTATCTTCTCATTTAATTGATAAACGAATGTACTGTCGTCGTAGCGTTAGCACTGGCACTATACTAGTCATGAATGGTAGGAGTATACAAAAGAAAAAAAAATAGTTAAAAATGATTTCAAAATTGTAGAATAATATGTATTTGGAAACAAAAATTAAAAGCTAAAATACCATGTATTTATAAACGGAGGGAGTAACTACTTGAGTTTGTAAACGGAGGAAGTAATATCTTGCGCACGATCCGCAAATGCAGTCGTCGTTGTCTGGCTCCCATAAATTGTGGTCGGCTTATTAGTACTTGCGCTGCCAGGCCAGGACCAGCCTCTGCCCTGTCAACAGTATGCTATGTGCCGCGCAACATTGGAGAGGAGAGGATCAGAGGACTACACGGCGACGAGCGCAGCCTACGAGCAATCTGCCCCAGTTCACGCCTGACGCGTGGGCCCTCCTCGTGCCTGCCAGGCCATCTTCTTGGTTTCCTCCATGCACGTATGACGACGCTATACATGCAGGTTAGCAGGTACCTTCAATTTTGGGTGTGGTTTTGGCGAGTGCCCATTCGTCAATTCATGTGTCTCGTCTCATGCTAAGCCTAACAATGGACTACTAGTCTACTGCTACAACATGCATGCCCATGTTTAATTAGCGTTCTTGGGTTTAAACTAGTGCTAGATGAGATAGATGCCTTGAGGAATGGTATCCAATGGTGATCGGCACTTGGACACATGTTCAGTTGTTCGCGGGGTTGTCGTCGTCCGTGAGCTGCGTTGGCATGTCTGCTTCTTGTCTTCTTCTTTACGTGTCTTGATGGAGTGTGCCGTGGAAAAGATATCCGGTGTAGTGATACTGCCATACCGGAGACTGCAACTTTAGCGGCAACGTTTAACTCCCAGAATGAACAACTCAGCTAGCAACTGTACCTTTCAAAGATATAGATGACAGAATGAACAACTCAGCTATCAACTATACCTTTCAAAGATATAGATCATCTGTTTTTTTTTAATCCAAAACAATCACTAGCACCGTTTGACACCGTACGTCTCTTGCTTAGGATCTTGCCAGCCATCCCCGAGATAACGCGGCTTGCATCACGCCCGCAAGACTAGAGGGGATGGGATTTGTCAACAATGCCGTGAGATATTTGAGATGCGATGCGACCACCCGCTCAGGTTGACTTTGTTTGATCCGGCAGGGTAACAGAGTATTTAACATGCTACTGTGCATGTTAGATTGCTCGGTCCTAGCTAAAACTGTTAAGTGAACGAATAGAGTAAATCTCAATTACTATTTTTAGATAGGTAGATATAAATTCAACATATGAGTAGTTACTTTCTTAAATAATAAAAGGACTTTATCCTCCCCATGGGATGATCGTCCCACCTCACATGAGCTTTCTCTCTCTTCCTTCATGTGTCAGACGGTTACGCATGCCTCACCCCTGCCCTCTCTAGTCTCCTATCCCCTGGAGCTTGCGCATCGACAAAATCGATCTCCTAGCCACCAGTGTTGCACGTTCCCCTTCTCCCTCCCACTCTCCTTGCCCTATGGGCCGCCGCCCCTCTACCTGCTTGACCATCCCTATCTCCTCCCACGCCATCCGTGACGTCACTGCTCCCACTTCTTGCCTTACCTCGCCTCATTCGTCCCATGATGCGAGGATGTGAAGTACCTTGCGCCATCGCTGGTGGCAAGGAAGATGGTTGGATCCGGCCTCCCTTGCCAGCCGCTGTGGCTTGCCCACCGCACCTCCTCCTCCCCATCATCACATCGTGCTGTCCTAGATCCGTGTGAAGCCCACCATACAAGAAGGAGAGTGGGCACCGCTTTGGGGAGAGAGACGCTGTACCTACTGACACCATTTCTAGAGGTGAGGAAGATGGCTAGATCCGACCTCCCCTATCGGCGTCCATGGCTTGTCCGCCACGCCACCTCCTCTCCATCGTTGTGTTGTCCTAGATCTGTTCGGAGCCTGCCATAGAAGAAGGAGAATAGGCGCCGCTTCCTTGCTCGTCGACAACGAAGAAGGAGGCGATCGCTGGCAACACCACCATCTCCACTCTGCACGACCACCCTAACTCCGTCTCTCCCATTCCTAGTTATCATCGTCGTTGCATCCGACCTCCCACAGCTACTACAGAGTCGAGTCTAGCCTCCCCGCCGAGACACCGTGCCACTACCCACCGCAGGCTGCCATGGGTGGAGAAGAGCGAGAGGGGGAGAGAGAGGAGCCCTGTCCTCGATTGCCGCAGACACCACATCTGACCTCTCTCACTGTTGCGTTGTGGTGTGGAGAAGAGCAAGAGGAAGATCTGCCTTCCATAGATCATTGTCGCCGCATCCAACCTCCCACAACCGCTACGGCGCCGGATCTAGCCTCCCTGTCGAAATGTTGTACCACTGCCCACCACAGGCCGTCATCAGTGGAGAAGAGCGAGAGGGGGAAAGAGAGAAGCCCTGTCCTCGATTGCCGCTGCCGCTGCATCCGATCTCCCTCACTGCTATGTTGTGGTGTAGAGAAGAGCGAGGGGGAGATCTGCTTCCCGCTGATTGACACCGCCTCCAACTTCGTCTCCTGGTCGTCCCTCTCGCCATAGCCTTTACACGGGAAGGAGGACATGGCGGTAAGGCATGAAGGTCGTCGGGGGAGTAGAAGGCAGTGGAGCATAGCTCTCCACTTGGATCTGAACAGAAGAAAGCTTAAGGTCATGCGATGCAAGCATGCCCTTTAGGAATATGAAACGTTAGTCACTCATTTATCACGTTAGTTACTATCATAGGGAAGCTACAACTTAACCTCTGTGACCTGTGGGGTCTGGTGACCACATGGAAGTGAAGATTGATTCCATTATGGATTAAGTGTATCATGTCCCCCACTCCCATCATGAGCCTCTAAAGCATGGGCTCACGGAAGCGGGCAAATATGGGGAGGGCGAAGCCACTAGGCTAGCGGCCGCTTCGTTGTGATGCTTTCGCCATCCTCCTTACACGCGCCCAACTATTTTTACTTCAAGTTATTGTCGCTGGAATTAGCTTATGTCATGCTCTTGGCTCTGCCGCAGTGTCTGGTTGAACTTTATCTTGACCCACTGCTGTCGAGCTTGCCTTATATCACGTCTTTAGCTTCGTTACTGTTAATTGCATTGCATCTCCACCTCACACAGGAGGGAAGAGAGGTTGTTGGGATAAGTATTGTATTTTTAATACTTAATTTCTTTGTTATGTGTCAATTTGTTTTGTTCGAGATTTTGTAGTGGTGATGGAGGGATTCGAGGAGAGGTGGATGAAGGTTGAGAAGGTGAAGAACGTATCATTCACCAGTACTAGATTCTTTTAAAGGAGTAATTATAAAGTGATGTACACACACCCCACATCCACGCCCACGTACACGTCGGTGCGTCAAAAGCACACGTCTAATCTAGAGCGGAAGTCTAAACCTCACAGAGCGCGAACATCACGTCTAATCTAGAGCGGAAGTCTAAACCTCACGGAGCGTTGACACACACTTTGACCATGGAACGCACCTACATGTGTATATACTCTTTCTACTGGGGACTTAAACTCAAAAGGAAGGTGAGCACCTGCCTGTGCTGCATGACGTCAACCCCAACCAACTAAGCCACGGTTAGCCCTCCCCACAGCATGCCCACATACACGTGGATGCGTCCTAATCACACATCTAATCTAGAGCGAAATCTAAACCTCATGTAGTGCGGACACGTCTAATCTAGAGTGGAAGTCTAAACCTCACGGAGCATGAACACGTGTAATCTAAAGCGGAAGTCTAAACCTTACGGAGGACGTATACACAATTTGATCATGAAACCCACCTACATATTTTTATAATCTTTCTACCAAGGACTTAAGCCTAGAAGAAAGGTAAGCACCAACTTCGAACACACAAAGCTCAAACATCGGTGGGCGCGCTGCATAATGGCAGCTTCAAACAACTGAGCCACACTTACCCCTCCACGCCTAGCTATCAGAATAGGATTAATTGATAAAATGCCCTTACTTACATGCGCTATGTTGGATATAAATTGGGCTTGCCCATTTTCCAATAATAAAACAAGAAAATCCCAAGCCCACAATTAATGCTAGGTGAAATAATAACACATGGGAAGTCCAGAGGAGTTTTACTCAACTTAAATAGGTGGGTCTCATCTACCCTGTTGTGAGGTTGAAAAGGAGGAAGGCGAGCCACACGCGCGGGTGTGCCGCCGTGCCGAGCCGAGCCGCGATGCACTGCGCTGCGCTTGTGCGGTGCCTAGTTTTGCTGCTTGAAGTAATGACCACTGGTGGAAGCCGGCCATAATGGTGACTCTTGGCTTTTAGGCTTCTGGTGGCTCGTTATGACGTCGTCTCTTGGCACTTCATCTTCTGGTGGCTCATTATGACGTCGTCTCTTGGCACTTCATCTTCTGGTGGCTCATTATGATGGTGTCTCTTGGCACTTCATTTTTTGGTGGCTCATCATGGTGGCTTTTGGCCTTTCCTCTTCTTCTAGCGCCTATATAAGGAGGGCCTCTCGTCTGTCTTCGGTGTGCTCACAAACTAGAACCAAACCACCACACGTTTCTTGTTGCTGCTGCTTCAACATCTCCATCCCAGACGCCTGCGCGCATAGGCTCTGGGAGAGCAGGCCTCTGTAACCACGTCCGCTACGATTGTCTGCACGGATAGGCGGGCGATCAGGTTTTTGGGGAGCGCACCTCTGCGCGACTGCTCGCTGCTGTTCGTCTTCTTCCTGGTTCGAGAACTGTTCGCGGGACTGCACTGCGTCAACATCTTCATGCACCGACTTTGATCGGCTACTTCGAGCAGCTGATCATGACAACTGATCAGAATGACACTGCCGGTGCCTCCGGCACTGGTCCTATCCCTGGGTATATCTCAAACTCTAAACTTTGCTTTAGTAACTTTGTGTGTTGCTATTGCTGAAATTGGAATCATAGAATCACTCGTATATGTCATGTTTATTTTACTGAATTTCTGGATTATAATATACCGAATTCTGCCTAAATATCTAACAATCCAAAAACCTGATAGGCATTTTACGGTTACTGGCTTTGCTGCTGCGTTGAAACCTAATGTATTCGATGGTGCGAATTACAAAAGGTGGCGCGCTAAGATGATCCATTGGTTCACAGCTATGAACATCTATCTCGTGGTAAAGGGTAAGCCTGAAGGAACACTCTCTCATGATGTGGAGAGAGCGTTCGAGGCTGCTGATAATCTCTTTCGAGGTGCCGTGATAAGCATTCTTGCTAAAAGCCTGTTGGATGTCTACATGTCTTTTCCATCTGGCAAAGATATGTGGGATGCACTTGAGGCAAAGTTCGGAGTTTCTGACGCAGGTAGTGAACTATACGTCATAGAGCAGTTTCATGACTACAAAATGGTTGATGACCATTCTGTAGTCAAACAGGCTCATGAGATTCAGTTACTCGCGTAAGAGCTTGAGAACTTTCCATGTGTGTTACCCGACAAGTTTGTGGCTGGATGTATTATTGCTAAGCTGCCACCTACTTGGAGGGATTTTGCCACTTCTCTAAAACATAAGAGACAAGAGTTCAGCATGGCTGACCTCATCGGTTCTCTGGATGTTGAGGAGAAGGCAAGGGCAAAAGACACTCGCGGGAAAGGAGTTGATGGGTCTTCTAGTGCCAATATGGTGTAAAAGAAAAACTCTAGTGCCTCCCACTTCAAGAAGAAGAAGAACAAGCCGGACAATAATCAAAATATTAAGCAAACAACCACCTTTAAGAAGAAGAAGAACAAGGAGAAGGGTAACTGCTTCGTTTGCGGCGAGCCTGGACATTGGGCCAATGAATGCAAGGATCGCAAATGAAAGCAGAACAAAAAGTCTGCAAACATGATTATTGGCGAGACTGATGTTGGAACGTCGGGGTATGGTAATTCATTACCTACAGTTCTTTCAGTCTGTCATTCACCTGAGTAGTGGGTCGACACATGTGCTAATATTCATGTATGTGCTGACATCTCCTTGTTTTCATCTTATCAGGTCGGCGGGGCTGGCTCCTTGTTGATGGGAAACCGATCACATGCTCGTGTACTTGGTGTTGGTTCGATCGATCTGAAGCTTACTTCGGGAAAGATCGTACAGCTGAGGAACGTGCAGTATGTACCATCTATCAAGAAGAATCTCGTCAGTGGCTCTCTACTATGTAGAGATGGCTACAAATTAGTCTTTGAATCAAATAAATGTGTATTGTCTAAGTTTTGGGACCTTTGTTGGAAAAGGTTATGATAGTGGAGGCTTGTTCCGCTTGTCTTTGTCTGATACGTGTAATAACCTTGTGAACCATGTGAGTAATATTGGTGAGTCTAATGTTTGGCATTCACGACTTTGTCATATTAATTTTGGTTCTATGACGCGGCTAGCAAGTTTGAGTTTAATCCCGAAATTCATTTTGGTCAAAGGTTCTAAGTGCCATGTGTGTGTGCAATCGAAGCAACCTCGCAAGCCTCACAAGGCTACGGAAGCGAGGGACTTGGCACCATTAGAACTTGTTCATTCCGATTTGAGCGAGATGAACGGTGTGTTGACTAAAGGTGGTAAGAGGTACTTCATGACGTTGATTGACGATTGCACTAGATTTTGCTATGTGTATCTTCTAAAAACAAAAGATGAAACGTTGCATTATTTTAAGATCTATAAAACTGAAGTAGAAAACCAACTTGAGAGAAAGATCAAGCGGGTAAGGTCGGATCGTGGTGGAGAATACTTTTCAAATGAGTTTGCTTCATTTTGCGAGGAACATGGTATAGTTCATGAGAGGACGTCTCCATATTCACCTCAATCAAATGGGATTGCCGAAAGAAAGAACCGCACTCTAACTGATTTGGTTAACGCTATGTTAGAGACTGCGGGACTTTTTAAGGAATGGTGGGGTGAGGCTATATTGACAGCGAGTTATGTCCTGAATAGAGTTCCTTCAAAGAATAAAGAAACAGCACCATTCGAGGAATGGGAAAAGAAAAGATTAAATCTCTCATACTTGTGAACTTGGGGTTGTTTGGCCAAGGTTAATATGCCAATAACTAAGAAATGCAAGCTTGGACTAAAAACCGTGGATTGTGTCTTTATTGGTTATGCGTTTCACAGCGTGGGATATAGGTTCTTAAAAGTAAAATCTGGAGTACTTGATATGCATGTTGGTACAATTATCGAGTCCAGAGATGCTACATTTTTTTGAGGATGTATTTCCTATGAGAGAGATGCCTAGCATTTCTAGTGAAGAATCATTGTTGTCTCCCGAACCATTTGTTTCGATAGAACATGATAAACAAACACTTGTGGAAAATCCTGAGGAGGATGACAATGATGCTCCTAGAAGGAGCAAGAGACAGAGGACTGCAAAGTCCTTTGGTGAAGATTTCATTGTATACCTCGTGGACGACACTCCAAGAACCATTAAAGAGGTATATTCATCTCCTGATGCTGACTATTGGAAGGAAGCAGTATATAGTGAAATAGATTCTATTATGTATAATGGAACTTGGGAGGTTGTCGAACGACCTTATGGGTGCAAACCTGTAGGGTGCAAGTGGGTGTTCAAGAAAAAGCTTAGGCCTGATGGTACGATTGAAAAGTACAAGGCAAGGCTTGTGGCTAAGGGTTATGCCCAGAAAGAAGGAGAGGATTTCTTCGATACTTACTCACCTGTTGCCCAATTGACCACAATTCGAGTGCTACTTTCTCTGGCAGCGTCTCATGGTCTTCTCGTTCATCAGATGGACGTTAAAACAGCTTTCCTAAATGGAGAGTTAGATGAGGAGATCTATATGGATCAGCCAGATGGGTTTGTAGCAAAAGGTCAAGAAGGCATGGTGTGTAAATTGTTGAAATCTCTATATGGTCTTAAACAAGCACCTAAGCAATGGCATGAGAAGTTCGATAGGATTTTGACATCTGCTAGCTTTGTTGTGAATGAAGTTGACAAATGTGTGTACTATCGCTATGGTGGGGGCGAGGGAGTGATTTTGTGCTTATATGTCGATGACATATTGATCTTTGGGACTAGTGTTAATGTAATTAAGGAAGTCAAAGACTTTTTATCCAAAAGCTTTGAGATGAAAGATCTGGAAAAAGCTGATGTTATCCTAACCATAAAGCTATTGAGAGAAGGTGATGGTGGAGTTACGCTTTTGCAATCCCACTATGTGGAAAAGGTCTTGAGTCGCTTTGGCTTTAGTGACTGCAAGTCAGCTCCAACACCTTATGATGCTAGTGTGATTATACGGAAAAACAAAAGGATAACAAGAGATCAATTGAGATATTCTCAGATAATTGGTTCTCTTATGTACTTAGCTAGCGCTACGAGGCCTGACATCTCATTTGCTATCAGCAAATTGAGCCGGTTTGTCTCAAACCTGGGAGATGATCATTGGCATGCTCTTGAAAGGGTGATGCGCTATCTACATGGTACTATGAGTATTGGTATTCACTATACCGGGTACCCAAGAGTACTAGAGGGTTACAGTGATTCTAATTGGATATCTGATGCTGATGAGATAAAAGTCACAAGTGGATATGTGTTCACACTTGGAGGTGGCGTTGTTTCATGGAAGTCTTGCAAGCAGACCATCTTAACGAGGTCAACAATAGAAGCAGAACTCACAGCATTAGACACCGCCACTGTTAAGGTTGAGTGGCTTCGTGAACTCCTAATGGATTTACCGATTGTTGAAAAACCGATACCGGCTATCCTAATGATCTGTGATAATTAAACGGTGATTGTCAAGGTAAACAGTTCTAAGGACAATATGAAGTCGTCGAGGCATGTAAAGAGACGTTTGAAGTCTGTCAGGAAAATGAGAAACTCCGGAGTAATAGCCTTAGATTATATCCAGAGGGTTAAGATTCTGGCAGCCTAGTATCAGTAGAGGGCTTAGGTGAAGCTTGTTCGCACAAGACTGACAATTCAAGGCTTAGTCCTTTGTTCAGTTACAGATGAGTTTAGCCTCTGTCCTAGGTGGATGTTCAACTTAACAGTCTCCATCAAAATACTGGTATATCAAACAACAGTGGAACTAAGAGCATTTGTTGTGTGTCTTGGCATTTGGTGGGGATTGTTGGATATAAATTGGGCTTGCCCATTTTCCAATAAAAAAACAAGAAAATCCCAAGCCCACAATTAATGCTAGGTGGAATAATACCACATAGGAAGTTTAGAGGAGTTTTACTCCACTTAAATAGGTGGGTCTCATCTACACCTGTTGTGAGATTAAAAAGGAGGAAGGCAAGCCACACGCGCGTGCGCACCGTCGTGCTGAGTGGCGACGCGATGCGTTGCGCTTGTGCGGTGCCTGGTTTTGCTGCCTGAAGTAATGACCGCTGGTGGAAGCCGACCATAATGGTGACTCTTGGCTTTTAGGCTTCTGGTGGCTCGTTATGACAGCGTCTCTTGGCACTTCATCTTCTGGTGGCTCATTATGATGGTGTCTCTTGGCACTTCATCTTCTGGTGGCTCATCATGGTGGCTTTTGGCCTTTCCTCTTCTTCTGGCGCCTATATAAGGAGGGCCTCTCGTCTGTCTTCGGTGTGCTCACAAACTAGAACCAAAACACCACACGTTTCTTGTTGCTGCTGCTTCAACATCTTCATCCCAGACGCCTGCGCGCATAGGCTCTAGGAGAGCAGGCCTCTGGAACCACGTCCGCTACGATTGTCTGCACGGATAGGCGCGTCGGTTTTGAGGAGCACACCTCGCACAACCGCTTCATTCTTTGTTCGTCTTCTTCCTGGTTCTAGAACTGTTCGCGGGATTGAACTGCGTCAACATCTTCCTGCACTGACTTTGATCAACTACTTCGAGCAGCTGATCATGACAACTGATCAGAACGACACCGTCGTTGCCTCCGGCACTGGTCATGTCCCTGGGTATATCTCTAAAACTTTGAACTTTGTTTTAGTAACTTTGTGTGTTGCTATTGCTGAAATTGAAATCATAGAATCACTCGTATATGTCATGTTTATTTTACTGAATTTCTGGATTATAATATACCGAATTCTGCCTAAATATCTAACACGCTATTGATAAAATACCCTGTGATGTCTCACTGGCCACATGTCAGTGAGAAACAGGGTATTTTATTAATATTATCAAGTAAAATAGGGTATATGATTAATTCTCTCGTCAGAATACTGAAAGAATCCGACACACGGCTAGCGGCGCACAAATCTGACACGTGAGAGTTTGGTATAAGCTTTTGATGGCATGTACGATGCATAGGCATGTGTAAGTGGTGGTTTCGATCATCCTCCACGGAAGCATCGAAGATCATGCTCTTCCATTGCATGGTAGCTTCAAGTGGAATGCAATGCATACACATGAATGGAAACTCGCAGCAGCGCTTTAATGATTTTCTTTTTGATATAAATTATATAAATTTTGAAACAAGTAAAAAGATAAATAATAATCATTTACTTTTCATTTATATTTTAATATTTATATAACTGTAAAAAAAAAAGTATAGAAGTTGTCCTCCGCGTCAATACAGAGTTCACTGCTCATCTGTTACATCACAACCTCTCCAAAAATTGCGGCAATCTCATCACAACATGCTTTTTTAGATCAAGCATAACTCAGTAATAAATACATAATAGTTATGTGTCCGTGCGTTACAACGAAAACTCAATTTGTGACAAAAAAAAATTATTTGTAAAGAATAATAACTTTAGTTATGTTTTAATAGTAGGAAAAGTTTGTTCCTCCGAAGTGATTTGACTATCGGTTAAATCCTCTTTCATCTCAACTGTTTATGTTAGTTCCAACGAATCAAGTACTCTGAAAGAGAACGGACGATCGCCACCAACTCTTAATTAGAATTAGTAGAGAGATGTCAATCCTTACCATTGAAGAAAGAGAAAGTTATTGTCTTCCTCTTGCAGAAAATCTTCTTGCTTCTTGCACGCAGCCTTTCTCTTCTCTTCCTACATGTGTCTCCACTACCGACCGGCCTGTCCTCCTGGAGATGAGAGTGGGTGCCCTCTAATAGAGAGTAGATGAAAGCAGAAGGCAGCGTACGCAGACAGATGAAAGCCAGGTCTCCCCGACATCTTCGTGGTTGACACGTGATTTGGTTGCATGATTATTTCTTTTTAATCTATGCATTTCCAGATATGATGAGATAGAATTCCCGTATTATGGGATATGGAGAGTGTATCCTTCTATCCATGTAGGACATGATGAGAAAATCTTTCCAATTATGAGATATATGAATAACATCCTTATATAGTAAGGACATGTGAATAGAGATATGCTAAAATAATATTTCTATTCAAAAAAGATATGATAAAATCCTTCCATCTAAGATGTGATTAAATCCTCTTCTATCTCAGCCGTTCATGTCAGATCCAATGAATCAGATATTCTAGGGGAGAACGGACTACTGCCACCAACTCTTAATTACAGTAGTAGAGATGTTCAGCAAAAATTCATGCCATCTCTTCTCACCACCATTGGATTGACATCTATTCTCACAGAACAATTGCATTGCCATCTCCTCTCAAAAAAGTTCTGCTATCTCTTGTATGGGCTACTGCAAAATGTTCAATGCCAAGAGATCTCGTAAAAAATAGCAGGTCAAGTAACCACAATGCAGAAGAATGTATGTCCATACATTCAACATTGAAATTAAGATAGGCACAGGATACTGTGACACCAGATGTACTCGGGGCATTAAAAAAAGACATGGACCTTACCATAGCTCTACTCGGCACCATCTCTAGAAAATAGTTTATCTCCCGAACTTGTGACTGCCTTGATACGTGTCTCTTTCGTCGTGAAGGAATTAGGGTAGGCTATACTAATGCAAATAAAAAATTCTAACATATAAACCAGAATGCCAAGTAAGTAAAAGATTATAGATCGTTACAATCAGATGTGCAGTGCAGCGGAAGAAGAGTTGAAGTAAGCCGATTTAGTGTAGCTTGTGTCCTCGAGCGGTGGTTGATTATCCTCGAGTGGTGGCCGAGTGGTAGTCGAACGTGCCCGAACTATCGTCCCGATCAACACTGCAGTAGTAGCAACGCCTCTACCAAAGTTCCCACATTCGGAGAAGGAACGCTGTGTGTCGGCGTGCTAGCACCAGCACGCATAGCAGGACCTGAGTGGTGACGGCTAAGGTTTTCGGTGGGTGCGGTGATACAACAATTGCATCCCCTTAGCCTCCCTTTATATAGCCTTTCGGTGGAATCATATGTTAGGGGCCAAACCAAGGTGCAAAACCCACTTGGCCCATTAGTGATGGATCCAATCCGAACCAATGTATTCTAACCCGTTAAGTATGTGACCCTGTAGGTTCATGCATATTCGACTATGACTCAAAAACTCCTTTCGACCTATAAGTCAGTAGTAACCCCTAGCAGGCCATAGTGACTTTTAAATATACACAAAAATCATATCGGACGAACCTATATAATGCTCGTGTACAGATCCCTTTGCCTCACGATACCAGATCGAACTCAGGCAAGAAATGTGCCATCCTATGATAGCTCGATCCTTCACTCATTTTGTGGTAGATTATTTAGTCGCAATTGACTCCTCAATCACATTCGGCATAGCCATGCACTTCCTTAATCCAACCACATCGATGGGCTTAGAGATATCTCTCCTGTTATATAGGAGGGGCAAATTCTATCTTGATCGTTCACATTCCTCCGTATGTTTCATAGCAAACTCGAAAGCTATCTTTATAACTATCTAATTATGGAGTAGCGTTTAGCAACCTCTAAGTATACTATTTCACATGTAGGAAAATCATGACGATCATAGGTCTAAGGCTTTCACATACACTATGTATGAGACAACTGATGAATATAACAATTTTCATAATGTCTCATGATGGGTCACTCCAACACCATGTTCTCAGATATGTATCCATATTGTTAATTTGATATCACTATATCCATGATATGTGAAACATAATCATCAATCACTACATATGCTGACCTATAAATCACAATTATCCCACATGACAATAAGATCAAAGAAAATTCAAAATAACATCAAAATGTGAATAAGGAGTTTCACAAATACTTGTTGATCGATACTAGTGATATTTATTTATGAAACAAAATAATCATATTATTCTATAAACATAGGCGTGACACAATCATATTTATTCACTAACACGCCTTTAATATTTTGTACATCTTTTAAAAAAAGTTGTATAGAAACACCTCTCTAAATAAATTGATAAAGTATACTTCCTACTAGCACAAAAGGGAAGAGGTAAGTAAAGTTCCCAAATATTTATTTCGTATCCAAAGAGATACGACAATTACTTGTAGTTCTCGAATAGGTAAGTAAAGTTCCCAAATATTTATTGCGCATTCAAATATACGAGTCTTCCACGTTACTTAATCTCTACTACTTCTAATTAGGTGTTGGTGGTGGTAGTCCGTTCTCCACCCTTGCCCCTCCTGTTTTGCTCGATGCCCTCCTTCTTGCTATCTCTAGCGCCGCCCTCGCCCTCGCCCTCGCCCCGCCGTCATCTCATCCCCTTCCCCCCTCTGTCGCTGCCGCTATTTTCCGTGCATCCATCGCCCTCGCCTCATCGTCGTCTCCTCCCCTTCCCCCCCTCTGTCGCTGCTACCGTTGTCCATGCGCACGCAAACAAAAACACAGCTGCTCTAGCTGCCACTCCAATCACCTCCTTCTCCGCTGCTTCTTTCCCCCCGCAACTCCCCTGGCTTGTTCTCCACTGCCTCTCCCGCCTCAGCTAGCTGAGATCCGACTATTTTAAATCTTGTGCGGTTTTTGAAATCTTGTGCACTCAGTATTTGGATCCTACTTACAATTCCCAATTTCTTCATAAATAGATTATGGTTTCCTAAATTTTAATGGACAACCTATTCTTTCATTATGTCCTAACGTATTAAAGATGAGTGTTTTCCCTCTTATTTCTATTTATGTGCCCCAAATTCTTCTGAGTTTTAAGTTGCCAGACATGCATGCCTTCTCTAAAGAGAGGTTCCTGGCCTCAAAATCAACGTACATGTTTTTAGCCTCTTTATTTTTCAACCCTAACTAGATTTTGTATCCTCATCAGTTCAACATATAAACTAAATTGTAGTGTTAGTGAAGTTTTTCGGGGCACTGTGTAGTTCTGTTCCTATCGTATTTAAGAATTTCAATATATTGTTAAATAGATTAGGATTTTTTAATGTTAATGTCCAATGTGATCTTTTGTTCTATCCTAATGTATTAAATATGGGTATTTCTCCTCTTATTTCTATTTATGTGCCCCAAACTATGTTCAGTTTCAGATTGCCATCCATCCATGCCTTTCTCTAGAGAGAAGTTGTTGGCCTTCAAATCGAAGAATGGTGTTAGCATTATGCAAGCCATGTGTGTTTAGGCCAGTCTTGCTTTATGGTGCCAATCAATCATATTCGGGTAGTCATTACTATATAATCGTTACTAATCACAAAGTGTGATGTGCTTTCCTGCTGTAGAGCCTTTAATAGATCCAAATGGCAGCGATAGCATTTGAGGTATATGTTAAATACAAACTCTGCACCTAAAAACCACTAGAAAGGCATCATACTAAAAAACATGCTCCTGTTCTGGTTTGTGAATACGAAGTCAACTTACAGGTGGCCTCTCATCAATGACAAATACACAACTCGGTGCTAATTCAAGCCTAAGGTAATGCTCAGGGATAATAAGAGAAAACCCATACTTCTCACAAAAAACAAGAGAGATAGCCTATATGTTCGCTCACTGCTCATGAATTATGTTGTTGTTTAGTGATGTCTTAATGCAACAACATCCTGAATTTGATATACACGAGCTGTCATACTATAAATTACATTGTTGGGAGTTGGTAATGTGCTCATGGAGAGTACGGACATCAGGGATTTTCCATTGAACTGTTCCCCCTTCTTGCTCTGATTTCCCATTGTTTGTCATCTATGAGCTTGCTATCTTTGTAAAAATATGACTTGTCATTATGGATCACACTAGAAAATTTTAGAAAATAATAAAGGTAATGGATTTTGATAAAAAAATAAGTAAATATATAAGGGCAAGTCATCTGCACTGGTTGTCCGCATTGATTGTTGTACACCATTAGCTGTTGTGCGTGGTTAGCACTTTACTAGCCATTTCATATTGCTAGCAATTTTACTTTTGTAAGTCTTACATAATTTTCTTTTCATGAGTTTTAAACTATTTTCAGAATATTTTTAGCATTTCTAAAGTCGATGCCCAAATCCTGATGGAATGGTAAACTCTTGAAAGCTGTAAATTCTGAGGCCAGAGTTAAGTGTGAAATGTTAGAAGGCAGAGCCACAATCAACCTAACACTCTTTCCCTGAAAAAAGAACTTTAGGGTTTTGCGTTTTCTTATTATGGTACCGCCTCGAAAAAAAAACATTGCTTCTTGTGTTTCAAGTTCTGCATTGTCAGTTGTACTCTTCTTGACTGATGCCCCCAATATCCATTTTTATTTTCAAGGTTCAGGTCTGAAGAAGAGAGGATACCTTTATATCACATTGTAGAGGAAACTTTTCCTCACTTCCTAAGCATGTTTATCAAACTTGTGCAGATTGTCAATCCTCTAATTGAAGTAGCTGACTTGATCAGGCTGATATGCAAATATTTTGGTCTTCCATTTATGTATGTTATTTGGTTATTATAAAAAATGTTTCTTATCAATTACTGTTTCCAGTATTTGTTTACATATGTAGTTGTTTTCCTTTCTTGTTTTATGTTGTGTAGTTGGAGATTTCGAAGCAACTCTTTGATCCAAATGTCTCCAATGCAAGTCACCGTTGCAGAAAACCGTGGTTAGTAGTTGGAGTGTGGTTATCTTTAGAGAAGATGATACAAATATTATGTGTTTGTGTAACAAGAAACAAATGCACATCCCATGTCTTTGATTGCCACAGTATTAGGTCTCAGTATCCATATCCAACAACTCTTTCAATGATGGTGTGAACTTGAGATGGCTTAAAGGAAAGTAATCAGGTAACAGCTGTTAGGAAAATAGAATTTGTGTGATTTGGAGTCACTTTTATGATGAATCAAATTGGTATTTAAAATCAATAGCTTGTGAGTGGGGTCAATTTTATGGGGGGGAAATTGTACTCAGTTTATTTTCTGTTTGTTGTTATTTTACAACATGGTTTCGCAGTTATTTATGTTGATCATGTAGCCAAATTTTCTTTTATTTCTTGACCTTTATATTTTGTTACAAATTTATTTTCCGTAGCAACGCACGGTCACTGAACTAGTAAGTGTAGTATTCCTGCAAAAGATAATAATTAGGGAAGAACTAGGAGCCGGACGTCTGATTTTAGGATATTTCATCGGACGCTCGATGTAATATTTTTTTTCAACATTTGTATTTTTTTTTCTCACGCACATTTCTACTGTTATCGAAGGAAAATGTTTCACGCGTAGTAAAAAATATTTCACATGTAGGAAAAAAATATTGCAACAATCCGGATCAACATTTCTACTGTTATCAAAGGAAAATGTTTCACACGTAGAAAAAAAATGTTACAGCGTTCGAAAAAATCGAACGTCCGATCCTAAGTCATTCGGTAATAATTAAAAGGGTTACCAAAGGATTTTCTTGATATATGATGGATACAGGAAAAACGTACGTAGTGTTTTCTTTAAAGATAATGTGTCTTTTCATATAAACACCAAAACACACAACAGAACATAAACCCATAAAAGGGCCCTTAGTTGGATCCTGGTTGTCTAACGTCAACCCTAAGCCCATCCATAAGGCAAATCTACGAGATCATTAAACACATATATCAATTTAGCAGTATCAAACATCTAAACATGTTAGTTTAGTGAGCTATCGTGCGAAATACGTCCGCATGCGGTTGTTAGGACTCGAACTCACAATCTGTTGCCTCACGTGAGGCCACCTTACTATCTCACCTATCACTCATTACTCAACCAATATATGATATATTTTCTTTTTGTTCCTTTGTCTCCGAACGTTTTGATGATTATTTGGATATTTAAATGAATTCAAATGGAAAGATTGTCAACTACAAAGTTGTAGATCTGATCGAGGGCTACAATTTTCATATAAATTTTATCTCCATCCGACTCCGTATGAAAAAGTTATGATTTTTCGAAAAATGATTAGTAGCATTATTACTGCCGGTTGGGAATACGAACCGCCAACCAGCAGTGATACTATTATTTGGATATTTAAACTACTTCAAATGAAAAAGTTGTCAACTACAAAGTTGTAGATCTCGTCGAGAGCTACAATTTTAATATAAAATTTATCTCCATCCGACTCCGTATGAAAAAGTTATGAAAAATGGTTAGTTACGTTGGTAGCATTATTACTGCCGGTTGAGAATACGAACCGCCAACCGGCAGTGATACCATTATTTGGATATTTAAACTATTTCAAATGAAAAATTTGTCAACTACAAATTTGTAGATCTCATTGAGAGCTACAATTTTTATATAAATTTTATCTCCATATGACACTGTATGAAAAAAGTTATGATTTTTTGAAAAATGGTTGGTAGCATTATTACTGCCGGTTGAGAATACGGACCACCAACCGGCAGTGATACCATTATTTGGATATTTAAACTACTTTAAATGAAAAATTTGTCAACTACAAAGTTGTAGATCTCGTCGAGAGCTACAATTTTCATATAAATTTTATCTCCATCCGACCCGTATGAAAAAGTTATGATTTTTGGAAAAATAGTTAGTAGCATTATTACTCCGGTTGGGAATACGAACCGCCAACCGGCAGTGATACCATTATTTGGTTATTTAAACTACTTCAAATGAAAAAGTTGTCAACTACAAAGTTGTAGATCTCGTCGAGAGCTATAATTTTCATATAAATTTTATCTCCATCTGACCTCGTATGAAAAAGTTATGATTTTTCGAAAAATATCATTACTGTCGGTTCTTCTAAAAACCGGCAGTGATAAGGGATTTATCATTGTCGGTTCATCAGAAAAAAACCGTTACTGTCGGTTTTCCATCCGAACCGGCAGTGATAATATTATTACTGTTGGTTTTTGATGAACCGACAGTAATATAGCGGTAAGGATAACTGATTCTGTAGTAGTGTCATTTTCAAACAAACAAATTTGTAGCTCAGTGGTCGGCTCCAAGATTTTTTTTATTATACGGGGAAAGAGAAAATGAACCCTGTCCTACGTCGCGCGCACATTGTGACAACCAACAAAGTAGATAAAAAAAATGTACCACGATAGCTTCAACCAGATATTTTGCTTCCGTGCTGCTTCTGAAGTGGTCACGAACGGGCTTGAAACAAAAAATGGTAAGACCAACTTATCAGAATATATTTTTTTGAGTGTGAACAAATACTGAAAAAAATTAAGCACACTCAAATTAAGTAATGAACAAAAATAATAGGGAGATCTGTGTTCCTGCGACCGAAGTTTCTTTGGGGGCTATAAAAAGACCCTCTGGGCTGGCATTTGGGGTTGATGCTCGAGTTGCTCTTGGTGTTTTGATGGCTATTACATTCTCTTGAGCTAAAGTGAGCTACTCCACATAATTGTGCATGTGTTGCAAATTGTGAGCAAGGAGTGAAGCTTCTATTGCATATGTTGCATCTAAGATTGGGTTGAGCTCCTTGAGCATGTGTTGCACTTGGAGAGGAGCTTTGTGCATGTGTTGCACTTAGTGATCATCATTGTGCATATGTTGCATTTGGTAAGGATCAAGCTAGGAGCTTAACTTGTTACTCTTGGTGTTTGCCGACATCTAGACAGCATGGAGACGTCGTGGTTCGGTGACCTTCTCAAAGGAGATTGTGAGAAGGCCCGACGGTTTGTGAAGGTTAGAGCTCGCCTACCCGGAGGGAGAAAGACATACCACTAGTGGATTTGAGGTGTTGGCATAATTAGTGGAGCTGGTCCAATTCGTTTGGGCTTACCTCAATGTAGATTAGAAGAGAACATCACTGTAAAAATTGTTGTGTCTCTTTGCGGTTTGCCTTCTATTCATCAATTACATTATTGAAATTTATATTCATAGAATTAAATTGATTTCTTGTCTCTTAGGATTGCAAATCATTATTAGAGACTTAGATTGTTGGTGTACACGGTGAGCCTAGAGAATTTAGGTTTTAATTGGTCAAAACCATTTATTTATCGTTTCTGCATATAAATTAGGTTTTAGCCAAAGAGCATTTAGCGAAGAGAATTTTTAGAACCGCCTATTCACCGTCTCTAGTCGACATCATCGATCTAACATGTGGTATCAGAGTTTGGTCTCTCATTTATTAAGCTTTACCACCTAGAGAGAAAGGATGACGACTAGAGACTTAGAGTTATACAATTATTTGGATGAGTGGATGGATGGGATATGGCCATCCAGTTTTTTAGAATATTCCCTTAAGAGGCTGGATAGAGCCATAAAAAAAAGACCGGACAAGCTCATCCAGTTTATTGCATGAAGAGGTGTACTCAGTCAAATTCAAATTTCGCCGAAGTTTACTCAGTCAAATTCAAATTTTGTCTGAAAATTCAATTTTTGACCAAAAATTCAAAATTTGTCCAAAAAATCAAATTCCGGTCAAATTTGTTCGAAATTCAATTTTTTTGTCAAATTTGTCCAAAAGTTCAAATTTTATCTGAAAATTCAAAATTTGTTCAAAAATTCAATTTTCGGTCAAATTTTGTTAGAAATTCAAATTTAAATCAAATTTTATCCAAAAATTTAAAACCAAAATTTGAAACCTTAATTACAACTAGCCCATCCATCCTCATCCATCCAACCAAACAAAAAATTGACTCATTTTATTTATTCTCATTTATCCAACCAAACAAAAAATTGACTCATTCCTATCCACCCAACCAAACTACTACCTGGATGGCTCCATCTCATCCAGGCTAGATGGCCATATCCCATCCAACCTCATCCAGGCAACCAAACGCACCATTAGTGCACCTCAATGAGATACCTATTTTTGATGGCACAAGCTATGCTCATTAGAAAATTCAAATGCCGTTGTATTTTAAATCTATGAGCCCCAAAATTTGGTGGATCGTAGATGTGAGTTTTTCTTCTCAATTGGATCATATTGCTCCAACTCGAGAAGAGGAGAAATGTCTACATCTCGACACTCAAGCTAATAATTTTTTATTTAGTATTTTGAGCGTAGAGGTATTTAACCAAGTATGCAATCTTAAAAGTGCCCATGAAATGTGGACTACACTTCAAGAAAAAAATGAATTGTCCACATCAACAAATGAAGATTGCATAGATGAAAAAGAAATCTCAACCTCCGCCTCAAGCGATGATGAGCGAACAACTCTATCCTCATCAACTTGTTGCTTCATGGTAAAAGGTAAAGTTAAGGGCATTTTTAAACTGAAACCGAATTAATGAACCGAATTAACCAATTATTTTGGTTTTTGGTTCAGTTTTTGTTTTGGTATAATTCTATTTTTGATGTTCGGTTCAGTTTTTTGCTTCCGAAAACCGAAATAACCTAATAGCCCATTTACAATACTACTTTTATAATGTTCTTTCTAAAGCCACTAAACAATTCTCATATTCTAACACATTTACGCATATGTTTGGTATATTCATATGTTCTATTATACTTATATTGTAATGACATATGAATATTGTGTGGATTTATCCCTATTCTGTGTTGCGATATGAGAAGGACTAAATCTAATCTACCTAGTGTTTATTCATATTTCGATTAACCGAAAAACTGCATTAACTGAACCGAAATATTTCAGTTAATTCGGTTCGGTTTTTCATTTTAGTCTGAGAAATTCGATGGCTAGTTTTCAAAAACCAAATTATTTTAAAACCGAACCGATCGAACCAAAAAAACCAAATGCCTGCCCTTGCTTCCCAACTCCCACCTCTAGACCTCCCCATCATGTCCCACACCCTCCCGCAGCTCTGTCGCCTCCTTTTCTCAAGCGCCGACACCTCCTATCCCTCGCGCTGTCGCTTCCTTCTTGCCCGACTGCGTCCATGTGCGGCCTACGTCGAAGGTGGCAAGAGGATACGAGGTCAAGCCCTATAAGCCGTGGCGGCGCAGCGCACGTGCCCAACGGGGGTGGAGGCACGACAGTAGGTAGGACAGGAGAGTAAAAAGTAATATATATTGTGTAAATTATTTCTACCATATAAAATCATATATAAAAATTTCAAAAATTCTCAAAAAATTACCATAAGTAAGGAAGGTGAGATTCTACGTTCCTGTAAAATTTGAAGACCAAACTCAATTTCATTTGAAAGATATGAAATTGACAAGCTCTAATTAGCGATGAATAGTAAATTTGTTTTTTTCATATCTTCAAATGCAAGTGAGTTTGGTCTTCAAATTTTACAGGGTTGTAGAAGCTCACATCCCCTACGTATATTAATTTTTTGAGAATTTTTCAGAACTTGTACATATGGTTTTCATGAACTTTAGAAGATAAAAATGGTGTACTACCAAATGACTAATGTGTGTAGGATTTTACTACTGAACAGAAGCTTAACATTTTTTCGAACGGTTCTCAACTGTTTTTATCATCTATTACAACAACATTTATGATCATCTATACAATATTTTACTACAGGACCGACAAACAGAACTAAAATTTTGTGCTAATAGTTCACTTTATTTCGATTCATCTTGTGTAAACTATTATTATCGTGTAAAATTAATAAAAATCACATGTATAAGTTTTCAAAAATTCTCAAAATATTACTATAAGTAGGTGAGGTGAGATTCTACAACTTTGTAAAATTTAAAGACAAAAATCAATCTGATTTGAAAGATATGAAATTGACAAGCGCTAATCAGTGATAAATAGTAAATTTGTCCTTTTCATATCTTTTAAATGCTACTGAGTTTGGTTTTTAAATTTTATATGACTATAGAAGCTCATATCCCCTATGTATAGTAATTTTTTAATTTTCACAATATGTATATAGTTTTCACGGACTTTATACGATAAAAGTGATTTACTATCAAATAACTGTTCTGTGTATGATTTTTCAATTATGTTGTATGATAGTACTTTCTAGTTATAGATGTAGTAATTACATGTTATAAAAAAAGTAATTTCTTTTACCGGTTAGTAAAATTACTATTTAATTGCAAAACTTATATCATGTTATTCCTCTCACCGTCAATAAACTACTGGCGAAAACTATTTGCAAATCCAAGCTACCAACACTTTATACGGCTAAAATAAAGAATAAACAGGTTCATGTACAAACTACAATACACATTAACTTGTTGGGTTAATCAACGCATTAACTAGTAACTGATTCGGTAGTAATTGCATCTGTTGTTATATAGTAAAATGTATTCGTGATTTACTATCGAATTGTTAGCAATCAGTACGTTGTGCTTTTGCATGCGCTTCTCCGACCGGAGCGCAAAATATGTATTCTATGCTTAGGAGTAGAATGGCGTTACTGTATGTATGTATGTATGTATGTATGTATGTATGTATGTATGTATGTATGTATGTATGTATGTATGTATGTATGTATGTATGTATGTATGTATGTGTATACACACACTCAATCAATCAATTACTAGTTAATACGTTGGTCAACCCAACTAGATAATGTGTATTGTAGTTTGTATATGAATCTATTTATTCTTTATTTTAGCCATATCTTTTAATTGGTAGCTCAGATTTGTAAATGGTTTTCACCATTAGCTTACTGACGATGAAAAGAATAAAATGATATAAGTCTCGCTATTAAACAATAATTTTGCTGGTTGGTAAAAGAAATTACTACTTTTATAACATGAAATTACTACATTTACGGTTAGAAATTACTATCATACAGAATAATTGAAAAATCCTATACAGATCAATCATTTGGCAGTAAAAGTCCGTGAAAACTATATGTTCAATTTCTAAAAAATTCTCAAAACATTACTATACGTAGGGGATGTAAGCTTCTACAGCCATGTAAAATTTGAATATCAAACTCAGTCGCATTTGAAAGATATGAAAATAATAAATTTACTATTCATCAGTGATCATCGCTTGACAATTTCATATCTTTCAAATCAGATTGATTTTGGTTTTCAAATTTTATATGGATGTAGAATCTCACCTCCCTTACTTGTGGTAATTTTTGAGAATTTTTGAAAACTTGTACATATAATTTTACATGCTCCAAATGGTTACAAAATATATGTTGCTTTTTCCTGTCAAGAAAATAATATATTATAATCTGTTACACAATTTGTTACTATAACATGTGTAAACCATTTTTATCATATAAAATACATAAAAACACATGTATCAGTTTTTTAAAATTCTCTAAAAAAATTACAATACGTAGGGGAGGTGAGCTTTTACAACCATATAAAATTTAAAGACCAAACTCATTCGCATTTGAAAGATGTGAAATTAACAAAGCATTGAACAATGCAAAATCACTATTGAGTCGAATTTGTCCTTTTCATATCTTTCGGCTGAGAACGATTTTCATCTTTTAATTTTATAGGACGGTAGAACCTCACCTCCCCTACTTATGGTAATTTTTTTGAGAATTTTGAAAAACTTATACATCTGGTTTTCACGAACAAGAATTTAGTTCTGTTTGTCAGTCCTGTAGTAAAATAATTGAAAAGTTCTCAAAAAATTACCATACGTATGGGAGATGAGATTCTATCATCCTATAAAATTTGAAGACCAAAATCAATCTCAGCTGAAAGATATGAAAAAGACAAATTCGACTTAATAGTGATTTTGCACTTTGTCAATTTCACATCCTTCAAATGCGATTGAGTTTGATCTTAAAATTTTACAAGGTTGTAGAATCTCATCTTCCTACATATGGTGATTTTTTGAGAGTTTTTGAAAACTTTACATATGATTTTCATGTATTTAAATGGTAAAACTGGTTTATGCAGGATATAGGAACATCTCGTGTAATAGTGAGTAATATGTTATTTTCTGGATAATAAAAGTCAACATATCCTGTGTGAACTATAAAAGTTATGAAAATCAAATGTACATGTTTTAAAAATTCTAAAAATATACCATGCATAGGGGATGTGATATTCTACAACTGAGCAAAATTTGAAGACAAAAATCATGATCATTTGAAAGTTATGGCTAAATCAAAGAAAAAAAAGATTCATATACAAATTAGAAGTTATATTTATTAATCATTTACTAGTTGGGTTGCCACTGACTGTTCGATTGCGCGAGTGGCTCGGTTGATCTATGTTAAATGGCTGGGGAGTAGTATAGCCTATTCTACATGCAGCTATAGAATATCATCTCTCTCTATATATGTATGTATACATGTATATATATGTGTGTGGGTGTGTGGGGGGTGTGTATGTATGTATGTATGTACTTTCACCTTGCATATACGGTTTAAATAAAAAAATTATATCTTTTTATCCTTTAGAGCATACTTTAATAATGATGATAAGATACTCTAAAATGAGTTCCATGAAAAGTTTCATGGAAGTTCATTTTTTATAGCATAATTTGTGTATATACTCATTTTACACATGAAGAAAGATATATAGCAAAAATAAAGAACTCCGATGAAATTTTTTCAACCATGTCGTATTGGAGTATCTTAAAATTAGTATTTGAGTATACAAAAGTGATAAAAAAAAGTATAACACGTTCGGTTAAATAGTATATTCGAAGTGGGAGTATATATATAATCTACGCGGCATATATATATATATATATATATATATATATATATTCATATACACATACATATATACATATATGTATGTACGTATATATATACGTATATGTATATACGTATACGTATATATATATACACACACGTATACGTATACGTCGTGTGTGTATATATATATATATATACAACTTGCAAGTGGAACATGCATGGCGCATGAGTAACTCGTATAACACGGAGTGGTTGCTATAATTAACAACGAGCGGGAGCATTGACACTGCTTAATCAACAGTACGGTTGGTGAGAGACACTATTCAAACAACAGATACTTCATGCCACTGTTTGAATAAGTGGTTATTGTTACTTGTTAGAAGGTTTTGGAATCTAGTTTAAATTTGAATTAAATTTTAAAATATTCTAATAAAATACTCTTAATACAAACACCCCTTCAGAAGTAACACGTTTCCGAGCCGAACGGATTGATGGTTCGATTGCGAGAGTAGCGAACTAGCGATCCTTATCTGAGCAACAGCTCCAACATTGTGCATACTCAACGTGGGGCAAAGAAAGACCAAACAAAGACTGTCCAAGATGAGTCCGTCTCCGTGACAAGGTTCACAATTTCGTTTCGTTCGTGAAAATCGCTAATCCCGTGGTAGCGGTTTTCGTGAAAAACCGCGAAAAATCGAACGGTTTGCCAATTTAAATTTTTTGAAATTTGATCAAACAAGATCGCGAAAATCGCGGTTTTTGACGAAAAACTGCTCGGTTTTCACAAAAAACCGAGCGGTTTTTTTGAGAAAACCGCAAAACCCGCCCGAGGTTGAAAAATTAGGGGGAAAATAAACAAAAAATTGGGAAAAAAATGCAAAAAAAAATTATAAAATTGGTAGAAATATAGGGAAGGCTAAAATTGAGTAACAATGTAATAAATATATAAATAAGGTATGTGAAAACGTGAAAAAATTTCAGAATGATCTCTCCTAAATTTGGAAAAAATTCAACATGACCTTTGCTATATTTTAGAGAATTAGAAGTTGAAAGTTATATATTTAGAAATAATATGTCAATAAATAATCTTTCATTGCAATACTACAATCACACAAGTGCAAAAATCGGCATTTACATAACTACAAAGCAAAATCATTCGCAATTTCACTACCATTTACTTATCAACACCATTTACATTATAATGCATTTAAATTGAAGTTGTGGAGTAGGTATAAGTATTGCTTCGTCAATCTTTCATTGTCGCAAAAATGACATGTTCGACCTATATGAACGAAATGTTGAAAACCGATGACAGAAAGAAAAATGGTGAAAATATAAGAATAAATTGAAAAAATTGAATTTTTTTTAAAAAAATGTACAAAAAATCCCAATTAATCTATTAAACACCTAAGAGAAATTTTTAAATTTTTTAAAATCATTTATTTCTCCTAAAAAATCTAAAAGAGAAATTAATGAAAAGGAACAAATACACTGTCGGATTTTTATAAATAGTAAAATGATTTATTATATTATAAAATTTTAATTAAATATAAATAGTTCCAAAGGATCATGTACTAAAATTTTCAGAAATATTAGACTTCATTTATTGCCCATATAAAATCAAAAACAGAAGAGCATATACAATGATAATAGTACTTTCAGAATTTTTTAAAAATACACATATCTGGTCATCATCTCAAAATTTTACATAATCATTTTAATGACGTTATAACACCACAAAAAAAGTTCAATAAATATTATACTTCATTTTGTGCCCCTAGAAAATAAAAAACTGAAGAGCATATATTGTGACAGTATCACTGTCAGAATTGTTAAAAATTGTACATATCTGATAATAATCTGAAAATTTTATAGAATCATTAGGATTACCTAAGGAAAGCACAAAACAAAATTCAAAATTTTTGACACTTTTTGCTAAATTTCTTTAAATTTTTCAAATTTACTATTTATCTTACCGGTTTTCCGAACGTTTTAATTACCGAACCAGCTCGGTACGGACGGTTTTCGTCGATTTTTTGAACCCTGTCCGTGACACTCCCCTAATTTCATTTGCTATTACTAGCTGAATGTTTACGCGTAACAACAGAACACAAATAAATTATTTTGTAACAGCATTGTAAATTGGTTGTGGCTAGCTATTTGGCTCACTTATCAGCCCTTGTTGATTAAGAATTTTTAAAGAGATTATATTTATTTGTTAACAGATTTCTTTTTCTTTTTTTATTAGAGATTTTGTAGGTAGACTACGTGTCAGCGCCTAATTCTTACGTGAGAAGAGTAAAGAAGAGAGATAAACTGCTTTTTTATTTTTTTGTTAGAGATTTTTTAGGAAAAACCTCATATCAGTATATAATCCTTATTTGAGAGGGGGGAAAGAGGTATACCCACAAACCACAACAATTAGTTGTGCTGATGCCTTCCACTTCCAGCTATGCACCCTGTGTAATTTCGTTGCATCACTTGGTAATGGTAAAGGATCCGAATTCACCAAAAGCACAACATAAATCTGAGCGGATCAGAAAGTAAAACTGTAACAACGAAAGGAAAGGACCAGATCGGTCTCGCACTATCTTCGCATCGCATGGACACAACAGTTAAACGCCCGCATGATGTTAACGATGGCTCCGCGCGTCACATGCTGGCGCAATCGCGCTTACGGCATCGGTTGCCGAACGCGCGCGCGCGTACGTGCTCCACCGGCCGTTTCCCATGGTCAGCTCACGGACACGGGACACACGCACATGAGTCCGTCGCGAGTTCGCGACCAGATCGATGTGACACGCTCAAAACGACGGCCGCTCGCACGGCGCCATTCGACAATCCTGTCACCCACCACGTGTGGACGGATCAAGCAAAGGACTAAGGAGCAGTACTAGCTGTCGTGCAAGGTTTCAAACCTCGTTTTTGATTGACATCTCAAAATTGGTCGGAATCCAAAATTTCGACGAGATCTCAAAATTTCAGATAAAATACAAAAAAAAAAATCAAATTTGGTTTTTTTTCAACCGAAATTTCTGAGATTTCGCCCAGAATTGCCGAAATCTCGGCGAGATTTGCTAAGATTTTGGTGAAATTGAATCGAGAGAAAAATGATATAAACGATTCTGAAAACTTTTGAAATTTTTTGAGAAGGGTCCTGACATATCAGTAATATTCTCATAAAAATTTCAGATTATTATCAAGCCTGAGTAAATTTTAAAAATTTGGACAGTGCTACTGTCCTGATAAAACGCTGACAGGCAAATTTGAACATAATGAAAAATACAACAAACCACGTTAGAAATTTTTTAAAAAAATTTCGCATGGTTCTAATGCATCACTAATGTTCCTATAAAAATTCCGTATGATGATCAAGCTTCAATTTTTTAAAAAAAATTCAGACAGTGATATTGTCCTGATAAAAACCATACGAGTAAACTTCAACCAAATTAAAAATATTCAAACCATATTAGAATTTTTTTAAAAAAAATTTGGATGGTCCTGATGTATCATCAATGTTTTCATAAAATTTTCATATGATGATCAAAGCTTACAGAATTTTCAAAAATTCTGAGAGTGCTACGTCCTGATAAAAGTCTGATGATCAATATATAGATTTGCTTGAGCAACCAAAAAAGAGTTAGAATTTTTGAAACTTCTAGACAAAGGTGCTAAGGAAATTCTTAAGCTCTAATAGATATTTTAGATCATGATCATACACCAGTAAATTTTAAAAATTCTTACAATGGTACTGTACCATTTGTGTTCCTTGTGTTTTTTATTTTTGAAAGATAACAAATTAAGTTCAATGCATCTATAGATTTGATTGGGAAAAAAAATTAAAGAAGGGTTAATAAAAATTCTTAAGTTCTCCTAAAAATTTTGGATCATGATCACACTCGAGCAAATTTATAAAATTCTGACAAGGTTACTGTCTCAGTTATTTTCATTCAGTTTTTTATTTTTTAAAGATAACAAATGAAGTTAAATTATTTTGAAAATTTTTATTTATGATTCTACACATCTAAAGATAGTACCATAAATTTTTTAGAGCATGATCAAGTATATACAATTTTTATCAAAATCTGATAGCGTTTCTGCCAAAATTCTAAAACATCTCAAAAAATCGGTTTTTAGCAAATTTTCATGGAAGATGACTTCCTTAAGGGTTATTGGGCCAAATCCTGTCAAATTATCCGAGATTTCGACGAGATTTGGCGAAATCTCGCCGAGATTCTCGAGATACTGTATCAATTTAATATTTTAATTTTTTTTATCTGGCCGGGATTTTGGATCCCGTCCTTGTCCGAAATCCAAGATCTCGGCCGAGATTTCCAAAATCTCACCAGTTTTTGGAACCTTGCTAGCTTGTAGGAACATATCGCACTCAGCAGGGACTAGGGAGCGAGGGACCTAGCGGTACGAGACTGATGCCAACCTGACCTCGATAGGTTTCTACTTCTCTTAGGCTCTGTCTGGGGCTGCAGCTAGACTGAAATATTGTTTTTAATTTGTTGGACTGTAAAGCAGCTGTAGCTTTTTTTGATATGCCGTTTGGCAAATTGGCTACTGCAGCTGTAGCTTTTAGGGGACAACCGAGTGGGGAGCACACTGGCGACAACCAAGCGAAGCCACAGATACAGCAGAGCGGGGAGGTGACGCGATAGCAGCGGTGGCAAGGCGGGGTGGGCCGACTGAGCTGAGGTGGGGCGGCGACGATCGAGCTGACACAGTGAGGCTGGGAGGGGCGAGGCAGGGAGGAGACGGTGATGCGGGGCGAGGCGAGGCGGGGCGGAGACGGTGAGGCCGAGCGGCAGCAAGGCGAGGCGGGGGTGAGCAACACGAGCGACGCGGACGCGGAGGCGAGAGCGAGCAAGTGAAGCCATGGCGCGGAAGCACCTCCCCCGTGACTGCAACTTTAGATGGCTTCGACTGTAGATTTAGCCGACAACCGAAGCACACATCCCTTTGGAGGAGTTTTCGGCCGGCAGTCGAAGCACAACCCCAAATGGGCCCTTAGACTCTTACTAGTAACTAGACTAGTGCAATGTGAAAAACATAGGTAGTCGCATAATCATTGGAAGGGGAAAAACTAGTGCATAAATGAGAATGATTTTTCATGTGTAAATGTAGGTACAAATAGAGTACGACGATCAAATATTCCTCGAGATTAATGCAAGCATTAAATATTCAAACCAACGTATCATTTTCTAATCGATGTAATGTCTTTGCACGAATTCTGAAGAACTTTGGAGGACTAGAGAATTTGTATTTTTCTCGAATTTAATATTTTTCTTGTTGGGATCTATCTTCTAAAGTTTATCTTGACCCATTGACATTTTCATAGTTTTCTGTAAAATTCTTGTATTCGAAATAGGCTCCATTATATATTATTTTGGGACGATCTGTCAGTTAATTTGTAGGATTAGGCTCCACCCTTTGTCATGTTTCCAAGAACATGATACTAGCATGTAAGGCATTGGCAAATCCACCTTCCGCGTAGGTTGGAAAACTGTTTGGACTCTTCGATGACGAGATATGAAGGTGTCGCCGTTACAAATGTTAAGAAATAAGAGTTTTATTAAGTAGTTAGGTTTATCTAAACTTCCAAAATTTACAGGCTCACTGAGGTAAGATGTGTCATTAGCAGCTCGTGGCGCCTAAAGCGAAACATTGAATCGAACAAGCCCTGCGTCTTTTCCCCGTCTCGTTCTTCTACTATACCTGAAGTGTATGTGAAATGACAAATAATTGCTCCATATGCAAGACACAAGTAAAACGCGCGGTCGAACCCTTGTGGCCTGCATATTACATATGAAATGCCTGCTTAATTAAACAGTGCAATAATCTATTTCTCGAAGATTCCGGCCGGCCGGCGGCTCATCGATCGTACTTAATTAAGCAGTGGAGGCTAGTTTCTTCACATGCACAGGGCACAGTCACTTGTCAGATGCCAGTCCAAGCAGACGTACGAGGCCTATGTTTGTAGCACTGTTTCTCATAGTTGGCAGTCCGGTTGGTGAGAGACAGTATTCAAACAGCAAAATCTCCTCCTCATGGAGCAGCATGTGCGGTTTCTATTTATTAATTTGTTCATCACTTGATTATCGAAATTGTTGTGGCTGTGAAGGAAGTTTAATTTTGGGTTCGTCAGCGGTCAACTTCAATCGGACGTTTAATTTCATTTTGTGAGCAACAACTGAAAGTTTGCAACACCAAATGCATGCAAAAATAGGAAAATACTACTCTCTCCATAGAAAATGCTGGTGTGTCCACGTGTTTCAAGATTCAAAGTATATAAATTTTAATTAGCAATTAGTTTAACAATATCGTTGGATTCATATTTAAAAGTATTTTTTTATAATTATGATTTTGTAACTATAGACAAAGTATTATAAAAAAATTAACAGTCAAAACTCAATCTTGAAGACCACACCAAATTAAACTGTGTCTTAAATTTTTTTTTTGAAATAATAAACAAATTAAGACGGCCCGAGAGAAGTCCATCTCATTAACTTTGCCTAGTTCATGGGGTATGTTTTCGGCTGTGCTATACCGCCAATACGTTTCTATGCAAAATCTTTGACGGATAAATTACAATAGCATGCGTACGTGATTGGTTCATACTAGCCGTCAATTAATTGGGTACGTAACTCTCCCAGTTAATTGATAAATCAGGACTTAATGAATGGTCGATCTTAAAAACGCACTGTTATCTCATGTTGCGGCGCCGTGCACTAGTTTTTTAGATGATGTATGCACGAGTTACACGATATCGACCGTGCGCGTTTCATGATTTTTTTTGGGAATTGCTAGGAGCTGGATGTCCGATTTTTTTCGGACGCTGCAATATTTTTTTCTACGTGTGAAACATTTCTTTTCTACGCGTGAAATATTTTCCTTCGATAACAGTAGAAATGTCGATCCAGATTGCTGCAGCATTTTTTCCTATATGTGAAACATTTTTTTCTACACGTGAAACATTTTCCTTCGATAACAGTAGAAATGTGCACGTGAAAAAAATGTTGTAGACGTTGAAAAAAATGTTGTAAACGTTAAAAAAATATTGTACCGAACATCCGACAAAAAATGTACGGATCGAACGTCAAGCCACTAGATTTTTTTTTTTGGTTGCTGAATGCTTCCGTACGTAGACAACTAACGCACGGACTAATAAGCAGGAATCCAGAGACCCTGGCCAACAAGCTACTCGTCACAGTTCAATATCTATAACCCTTTATAATATATCTAAGCATTATTTTTTAAATCCATCCCAAATAATGCACCCCAGTAGAGATGATCCAATCTTCATACACCCAGCGAAACGTTTCTAGAAACTTGCATCTATCAAAATTAACCTCTCAGATCTTTCCTCAGCTTTACTCACCCACATCCGATGGCCATTGTTTAATGTGTCTAACTCATCCCTGTGGTCCACAACAGATCTCCCTCCACCTCCAGCATCATCTCAAGGAAAAGGAAACAAATATCCTGGAATTAAGAAAAAGGAAACAGACGTTCGAGAAAAAAAAAAGACCATATATTACGTGCTGGGAAAAGAAAATCAGAAGACAGGCCACTATAATAATTGGACTTAGACACATGGCAACGCTGTAACATATACTAATCGGGAAAGACGATGACGACCGATCGAGCAATACAACCCTAACACAGTAACACTGGATTCTACAGAAGCCTGCCCTGGCCACGGGATAGCCCTATAAATTGAGGAGCTCTCATGCTCTGCAACTAACATACCACACACCGAACAAAGAAGCCAAGACACTACAGCTAGCCGCGTACTGAGAACTAGTTAGTTTTTTTGTGTACTACTGCACGCTTGTAGCCATGAAGGTAGAGCGCGAGCTCCACATGAGCAGGGGCGACGGCGAGAGCAGCTACGCCACCAACTCCAGGCTTCAAGTCTGTACATCTGCATTACATGTTGACACTCGTGCAACGCTGTTGCATATCTAAATACAGTGCACAACTTACAGTAACATTCATGCATTTTGGACGAGAAATTTTACAGTGCATTATATTACAAAGTGTGGTTTGTAAAAATTAGATCTAGCCATCGATTTGGTTAGGATATTTCTACTACTCTGCTAAAGAAGAAAATATAAATAAATACTAGCCAATCTAATCTATTGATAAATAAGAATGAAATATCTATATTGATTTTAGTGTACACCGCTTCCTGACGTTCCTTCAGGAGAAGGCCGTACTGAAGACGAGGCCACTGCTTCACAAGGCCGTGGAGGAAGCGCACGCGTCGCTGTCCCGCCCGGGCATGATGGTCGCGGCCGACCTCGGCTGCTCGTCGGGGCCCAACACGCTCCTCGTCGTCTCCGAAGTGCTCGGCGCGATCGCTGACCGCTGCGAGAGGCAGGGCCAGCCGACGGCGGACGTCCAGTTCTTCCTCAACGACCTCCCCGGCAACGACTTCAACCTCATATTCCAGTCCCTGGAGCTCTTCAACAAGCTTGCTGCGAAGGAGAAGGGCGAGGCACTGCCTCCGTACTACATTGCCGGATTGCCAGGCTCCTTCTACACCAGGCTCTTCCCTGACCGCTCCGTTCACTTCTTCCACTCCTCCTATTGCCTCATGTGGCGCTCCAAGGTACGCACAAACCGATGAAAACGTTTCTAGTGTACATGATTGACCTGCGTGTGAACGAGTATAACACCATGCATGCAGTACAGCAAGTGGAGCACACGCACGTTGTGTTATATTAGGGGAGACTTTCTCATCTGACCTGAGCTCATGCACACATATATTGTGATCTGTGACGGATGTGTCCAGGTGCCTGAGGAGCTCGCGAGAGGCGCGATCCTGAATGAGGGCAACATGTACATCTGGGAGACAACGCCGCCGGCGGTGGTCAAGCTGTACCAGAAGCAATTCCAGAAGGACTTTTCGCTGTTCCTCAAGCTTCGTTACAATGAGCTCGTCACCAACGGTCAGATGGTCTTGACATTCCTGGGCAGGAAGAACAAAGATGTGTTGCGGGGCGAAGTGAGCTACATGTGGGGGCTGCTTGCCCAAGCCCTCCAGTCCCTAGTCCAAGAGGTACATACACATGTACATGGATGCAGTGACGGAGCTTGGAGAGAAACATAGAGGGGGCCGATCCAACATCATATACGTTGATAATTTAGAAAGAGGAGGCTAGTTTAGTGTTATATATGTTAGCATCTAGTTAGTAAAAGTAACACTTCGTTAGCAACATTTTTAGGCGGAGGACTCTTGAATGCTTAACTCAGTTTTTTTAAAGAAACGACAGAAGCTCTACCATGCATTAAAGAAGAGTGCCCGCAATACAACAGAATAATTGTTCAGATATATCCTGAATTCGTTTGGAACGAAAAAATACAACGCAAACTGAGAATAACCATAGCCATGACCCAACCTCGACCATGCCTCAACCAGGCACCATCAACTTTAGAAGACTAAACCTCTTTCAGGAAAATTCGACCATGCTTAACTGAATTCAACTCACATATATGAACTCAATTGTTGTTTCTGATGCATGGCACTATGGCAGGGACGTGTGGAGAAGGAGAAGCTGAACTCCTTCAACCTGCCATTCTACTCACCTTCGGTCGACGAAGTGAAGGCAGTGATCAAGCAAAGCGAGTTGTTTGACATCAACCACATCGAGCTCTTCGAGTCGAACTGGGACCCCCATGATGACTTGGACGGTGATCTGGTGCTCGACAGCATTCAGAGCGGCGTGAACGTCGCCAAGTCCATAAGGGCTGTGGTTGAGCCCCTGATTGCACACCATTTTGGCAAGTATATACTTGACGATCTCTTTGAGATATACGCGCAAAATGTTGCAAAACACCTCGAGGAAGTGAAGACCAAGTATCCTGTCATTGTCCTTTCCTTGAAAGCAAGGCGCTTAGCTTAGCCCCAACGTCGACATATTTGCCCATACTAGTTGCTACGTTGGAGTCTCACGCATAACTAGTTTATACTATAGTACTATATATGTGTGGAACTGTGGATCCAATTAATGAAGAAACCAGTACTGCGGATTAAATGTGCTGGGGAACGTTTTTTGGGGGAGTGCAGCGAGTAGGGTGTGCGCCTGTGAGGTCGTAGTATATGAACTATAAATACATGTATTTCGTATTTTCGTGGATGTATATATACCATGGTACAATGATATGAGCATGAAATGAATACCTATAGTGATAAAATTATTTTGTAATTTTTGTCATTTACAACCTCCTTTTTGACCTAAAAAATTGCGCTTGTTTAATTCTTCTGCTGAATGCTGACTTTATTTGAGTCGTTAGAATTTTTTGCCGGATGATGTTCGGTTGTTCAACTCCATTCCTTAACCATGAGATGGAAATGTTTAGTTTCCATTAACCATGAGGCACGGCCAAATCGTTGGCTACAAGAGAGAGCACATCGTTATGTATTATGGGCTTATGGCACCCGGTTCCATGGATGACCCATACTCAGCTAAAACATGACCTACTGGCTTACAGATTCGAGAACAATACATGACCTTATACTCAAGAAACTCACCGAGGAGAATGCATTTTGTTTCACGGAACACAACTCCATGGCATGCCGCAATTCCTGCTCAGTACCTTCAAGTGCTGACATCAGAATAGTAGCGTCTGTCTCAACGGTGATGTGTCCCATTCTTTGTCAGAAGCAAAGCGCAGAGCCTGTAACTTTGTAAGCAAGCTTCGGTTTCAGATTGCAATTGCAATGCATCTCTCGTACGGATCAATTTGCCAGCGCTTGCACCCTGAACTCAACCTGGTCATCGCGAATAATAAATCCCCACCCACCAGCATGCGTCTACTCATGAAAGGTCCCATCCAGGTTAATCCCCATTCACCAGCATGCGTCTACTCATGAAAGGACCCAGTCCAGGTTAATCTTCAGGAATTCCGGGGCTTCCGGTGAGCCAGTGGAGTGGACTTTATTGCTTGTCTTGCCTAAGTGCTCCAGAAATTCCTGAGCATGCAAGCGAGCACTAGTGCAGATATCTGGATAGGATCTCAGCCTCTCCTGAGCATTAATAGCATTACGCCCTGACCACATACACCGTAAGAAAGTAAAAGTGCGAACGCATGCTTCTCTTTCCTGGTTCAAGAATCAAGATTTCAGCTCCCTTGTCCTTTGCTGAAGGCCTGAAGCACAACTTGCCAGACGAACTCTGATATATGCAACACCCTGCGTGCTAGGTAACAAAACCGCGATAAACCACTCGATTTTCGCGAATTTCGACCGTACCGCTCCGGTTTAAAAATAGAAACCGAGCGATTTACCGGTGGAATTTAACAAAAAGAATCAAAAATTTGAAAAATTTATGCGATGAAAACCGCTCGAAAATCTTTGAAAAACCGCGGTTTTTGCAAAAAAAAACGATCAAAAACCGTTCGAAAAACCGTTTTTCAAGAACGTTCGATTGGTCAGTTGGTTTTTCGCGAAAAACCGGGGTAAACCGCTAAAACCGAGCGATTTTTCGTCAAAAACCGCGGTTTTCGCGAATAGATGTGACCAAAATTCAAAAATTTTAAATTTGCAAACCGTTCGGTTTTTCGCGGTTTTCGAGCGGTTTCTCGCGAAAACCGCTATCGCCGGGTTAGCGGTTTTCGGCTTCGAAACGAAATTGTGAACCCTGACCACCTGCATCATGCGTGCAACTTTAAACATGAGGCGTAGTTGACCACCATCTTCATCAAATCTACGCCACAAAGGACTGAGTGTTGCAATGGGGCAGGATACGGAAGATCGGGTGCCCAGCAAAGGACTGGAAATGCGATCAGAGGGGGTTGAATGATCACAATAATTTTTTCTCTAAAGAAACCAACTAAAATCTCCTAAGACCTCAGAAGAGCGTAAGAAGAAAATCTCTCAAAAAAATCAACTCTGGGATAAACAGTAACCCCGGTACTAACAGGTAATAGTAGCGGCAATACCGGTGAACAGTAAATAAGCACAACTTCAAAAACTAAAATCGGTGTATTTTTTTATCGACTGATCGAAAACCCGTGAAACTTTGTATGCACCTTCCTATAGGTGTCAGGAACCTATTTCAACATTCAATCGTAAGAATTGACGTAAAAGTTCTGACCTTTTAGGAATTTACCGAAAGTTACACCAAAACCGGGTCAAAAACAAAAACTTTACCCCGAGACTGCTCGTGAGGATTTGATGATAAAGACGGACCTAGATGGTCTTCCACATGTCACAACAAGTTAGAAACCGAAAGGGATTGCTCCCAAAAGACCAAGATCAAGATCTACCTCAAAATCTTCCTACTCAACCCAAAAATTGGTTTCTTAAATAAACTTGGATGATCAAGAAGAGACTTGCCTAAATGATTAGGAAATGATCTACACAGGATACATCCATCAATCGTTCATCCTTGGCAGCACAAGATCAAGCAAGAAAGAAACCACAAGAAAAGATCAAAAGAGTAAAGCAAGAAGAAGATCAAAATTTGAGGCAAAAACTTGAGCACAAATTTAATCTTTATTTCAGAGTATAAGGATGGATTACAAAGCCACTCACCTAAGGGCAAAGCTTCCAAGGAGTACTCACACACCACACAAGAACACAAAATCTTATGGGAAACCCTAACACTCCTAATGACTAAGTCTACGGTCTCAAGTCCTCACCTCTCACTGCATCTTCTTATATAGTGGAGGTAACCCTAACTTTAAATCTGAACACTAAAAGTGGATACCATCCATATTTACATGGGCTAACTCGAAACCCAAAACTCTTAACGGGTTTTACACTTACACAAGCACGCTTCTCAAAGCGGCCATTACATTGACGTCAAATCTGCTTCGTGAGTCCGAATTTTCGTCAAACACCACTTTTGCGTAACCTAAACCACTTAGACCACTGCCGCGATTTTTCAAACTGCCTCGATTACCGGTATTAGACAAATTACAAATTTACCACAATGACCGGTCTTCCTTCTCCTCAAAGCATCGTCATGCTTCGCGCTTTCCATGTGGCCCCAATGACTTGCCGCTAAGCCTCTCGCGCGTTCGGACTCCCCCGAACCATCCCTACTTGCAAATGGGCCCAAGTCATCACCACGTGTTCTTTTTGGCTTCACCATGGCGACATTGGCTTCCTTAACCGTTTTGGACCTCAACTCTTCCTTGAGCCTAGTCCCAGTCGATGCTGTTGCCTGTCATATCCATCACCAGTGCATCACACTCCGGTTCCTTGTCTTCCCAGTTTGCAACCACTTTCCAGCCTCGATCATTTTCCCGCGTCCCTTGACCGTTCTGGACCTCAGCTCTCCTAACCTAGTTCTGATCTCGTTTTCGCCTCACTATGACCTAGCCCAGAGTCTTGCAACCAACATATACAAGAAAAACATCATATAGTACTATTCACAAATATATGCAATTAAATCAACAAAATTTAATTCACATCTCGCTGGAAAACCGGTACTACTGCCAACCAGGGGCCGGTAGTACTCCTCGGCCGGTACTCTTGGCCGGTAGTGTCGATATCCCTGAAACCCAACAGGGATCTACTTTGGAAAATAACTACCGCGCCTTTGGGCTGGTAGTGCCGCTCCCACGGAACTATCGCTCCAAGCACGTCAGTAGTGTCTCTTTGCTAAACCCCAGAGGAACATCTCTTTGTGAAAAAGCTACCGCTCCTACGGACGGTGCTATCGTAGGGCTGGCATTGCCGCCCATCCCAGGTCGGTAGTGCTGCTTGGCCGACACTACCGCTTCTATAAGGATGGTAGTGCCGTCTGATACTGATAGCACCTCAAATTGCTTCGAATTCAAAATAGAATTAAAAAAATACAAACTTGAGCACCACATGCTTAAACACTATTAATAACTCATCAAAAAGATGGATAGACCTCCACAAGATATTTCAAAAATGCTTTCTTTTTAGGCTTGTTCATAACAGCCTACCTCTTTGAGTCAATCTTCACGGCTGAGAGATCGACTTGCACTTGGCTTCCTGTTTTATAACTAGCCGATGACCCCGCACAATTGCACGGTGTAATATATGTAGTACTACTTGTCTCTCTCTTTTTTAAAAAAATCTTTAATCCAACCATCAATCTAAGCCTTTAAAATTAGGGTCTACCAAATTAAGGGCTAGATCTTTTGATAATAATTATTTCAAATTAATATGCCTCTAATGCAACTATCAAATCTAAGCCTTGAAAATTAGGACCAACTAAATTAAGGGCTAGATGTATTGATTTGTGATAATTATTTCAAACTCTTGTATCTCTAATTCAACTATCGAATCTTAGCCTTTAAATTATACCCACCTAATTGATGGCCAGATGTTTTGCTTTATTGTGAGAATTTCTAGCATATTTATCTGTTTTTAGAGCTACAAATCACTTGGCTTTTAGTATATATAGATATATGATGATTGCATAGACTGATATTTGGAACGCTTTAGGTTCAGAGTTCTCACAAAACAACACTCGCTAAAATAAAAAAAAATTCACATATAAGATGAAATCTTCTATCTTCTTCTATTATATTATTAAAATAGAGGCAAAAGAAGCAACCATATTTGCTCTCAATAGCTAGAAATTCCCACGTTAATCGGAGTAAAAAGATAGAAGGCCTAGCTGTCCATCTCGAGCACCCAAATTATGATGGCTTATATTGAAAGAAAGAGTCAATCACAAATACAAAAAATAACAGAAATTAGGAATAAAAAAAGCAATTTGATTTCCACATGAACGTCTATATAAAATGGAAATTTGGAATACAAATCAAATAAAAATTAGTAGTTGGATTTGTATACAAATTCTAACATAAATATGAAATTTCAAATAAAATCCATTTTATATAGATAGAAAGGAAGAATCCATGTCAGTTAAAATAAAAAAGGTGAATTTTGGAATAAAAAATAAAACAAACTTAGCAATTTTATTTCCCTTAGAACTTCAAAGTAAAATTGAGATTCAAAATAAAAATTAGTAGTTGGATCTGTACAAGAATACCAACCTAGAACATAAATTAGGAATACAAATAAAAAAAATTAGCGATTTGATTTCAATACGAACTCCTAAGTAAGATACCTAAATAACTATAATTTATATTAAGAATTAAATAAAAATTAGCAATTCAATTTTCATACAAATTCTTATAAAAATAGTTAAAATTTGAAATATAAAATAATAAAAAATTCGCAGTTTGATTTCCATAAAGTTCCAGAGTAAAATCATTAAATAATTAAAATTCAAAATAAATTAAATAAAAATATCAATTTTGTTTCCATACAAATTCCTAACCAAAGTCTCTAAATAAATATAATTCAAAATAAAATTAATCAAATATTGGCACTTGGATTTGTATACAAATTCTAACAAAAAATAACTAAATTTGGAATAGAAAATAAAATAAAATTAGCAATTTAATTTCAATACAAATTCTAAGGCAAAATCCCTAAATAATTATAATTCAAAATAAAAGTATACAAAAATTAGCAATTGGGTTTGTATACAAGTTCCAACCTAAGATAATTGAAATGCAGAATAAAATACAAAAGAATTTTTCCAATTTGATTTCCATGCAATTCCAAAGTAAAATCCCCAAAGAACTAAAATTCAGAAAAGAATTTTTCCAATTTGATTTCCATACAATTCCAAAGTAAAATCCCCAAAGAACTAAAATTCAGAATTAATTAAATGGAATTAGTAATTGATTTGTATACGAATTTGATAAAAAAATAATTGAGATTTCTAATAAAAATAAAAGTTGTAATGAGGATAACACGCATGGTGTTGTATGAGACCACGAAAGAGTGCAACAGTGTTGATCTATCCAATAAGAATACATTGACCCACAGCGAAGCGAAGAGCTAAGTTGGTTATGGAGGAGATGAAGACAATGTTGTGCTCCTTACCTTAAGTGTTCAATGAGGACAATGGCATGCTACTCACCGAAGTCGTTGAAGATAAATGCCAAAGCTAAAGGAGCGAAGGGCCATGACAACGAGTGGTGAGCGTCAACATTGTTAAATAAGCCAGTAGCCAAATAAGCTCGATGATGGAGAAGCTTTAATAGAGAGGAAATGAAGCTTTGCATTAAAGATGAGCTATAGATGATACGGTGCCATTAGGTAGCTGGGAGCGTGGCATTGCTGATGAGGGGCATGACATCACCAGTGATGGCAAGAAGATCCTCCAAATTGTTAGATAACAACTAAAGCATACATACCGGTATCAGTGAAGATAGGAGGTCATCATGATTAGTGAGGAAGGCATAGCGTTAAGTTGGCCAATATCAAAGAAGTGGAGTGACGACCGACACGGGAGAAGAAGACATCAAGCACATATAAAATCATGCATGTGTATATACATACAAGCATATGTACAAATGGAAGCATGAGTGTAAGTAGAGGAGAAAAGAGCTTGGAGTAGAGATGACGCAGTGTACTGAATAGGCTCAGGGCCACTGGAGAGAGAGTGATGGGTGTCTTTGGTAGAGATTGGCAACGATTGCTTATGTACGTGTGTTTGATGTTACAAAGGTTAGCATTAAGCAATAATTGAAGAGAAGTAGAAGGTAACTATATAGTATGGGTAACATCTACAAGGGGTCGATCAAGAATTGAGTGTGTTGTTGAAAATTAAGGTCAAAAAATTGTACCGACGTGAAGAGATAGAAGACGCAACTCGATAGGGTAGCCGATGTGTGAGGGAATATAATATTCAAGGTAGGTTGTCCAAGTGTATCAATGTATTTGTAAGAAAGGTACTTTGATACCATCTAAACTAATAAGACAATTTGTTGCATAATAATCAAAGTTTTGCTTTAAAAAATAAACAGAGGTACGTGTGCATGCATATATTTTGGAAAAGAGTAACTAATGAAAGTAGAATAGAAGCATGCAACTACACGATCCATACATAATAGATAGCGCAAATGTTTCTAAGAAGTCAACAACTTAGCATGCTTAATGATTTTCTTCCATCAAAACTTAAACTTCAATTATATTTCTTAAGTTGTATTTTTCTTCAATCTTTCTTGTCATTTCCAATATTTATGATGTCTTAAAATCCTAAATAGCATACAATATATATAAATGTATTCTTAAACATCTAAATCGTACCATTTGATACTACAAACTTTAAAACAAACTTACATGTGTAAATGTGTGGACCACCCTGCTAATTCTAAGTACTCTAAGGACGTTACGAACTCCTGTTGTACTTTAAAGTTAAAACTCCTATCTGCAAGCATCATTAAGAAACCGATCTGTTACAAATGTTGGTGTCTAAGTTCTGACAAACACGAGTACCTCGAAATAGAGAAAACAAACAGATGGTATTTTTTTTGAATAATACATTTTCTAAAAGGACCGGCAAGTAAATTTGTAAGTCTGAGGGGCCGCGCGTTCTACTCCCTGAATGGTTAGACTCAGAAGTCCAAGATGTATACTGGTTCGGGCCGAAAGTCCCTACTCCAGTTCGTGTGGTGGCGTTGTATTACCTTCAGTACAGATGACTGCACAAAGTTTACAAGCGAGAGTGCTAATGGCTTAGTGAGATGGGTTCGATCCCCCTCCTACGGGGGTTCCTACCTCCTTTTATACGGAAGGAAGGGGCAGGTTACATCGAGAGTCGGGAAAGGACGAGGTGACCTACACTAGGAGCTTCGATCCTTCGCTCTGTCGACTGGTCGCCGCCCATCTTGTCTATGCTGGGTCGGTAGTCTAGTTGGTCAGGGAGGTTAGGTATTTCCCCGGGAAACGATGTACCTGCCCTCTGTGAACCTTACGAGTGTTGACGTTGCGGCGCATGACATTGGTGCTGCCTCGGGAGGGAGCGTGCCTTCGTATTGTACGTGACTGGTTGATGGGACCGGAAGCTTTGACTTCAGCAGCCATTTATGCCATCTTGGGAAGGAGCCACCGCTCGTCTTGTCACTCGATTGTCCCGTCACGTGGGGCACGTGGTCGCAGACCGGTGGGGGCCGACACGCGCCCTTGGCGGAGGTCACCTTGGTGCGATCGGTCGGGGATCCGTCCGCGGAGGGTCGGGAGCCCCGCTGGTCGAGTCGGGGATCCGCCCCGCCGAGGGGTCGGGAGCCCCGCTTGGTGAGTCGGGGATCCGTCCGTCGAGGTCGGGAGCCCTGCTTGGTCGGAGTCGGGGGGATCCCGTCCCGCCGAGGGGGTCGGGAGCCCTGCTTGGTTGGAGGTACTTCCCTCGATCGGTCGGGGAAGGATGTCTTGTGTGGCCTTGCAGGTGTTTTGGTCGGTAGCGGGCCGAGAGCGGCCTGTTGGGCTTGAGTTGTGCTTGAGGCCGCCGGCTCGTCACTACGGGTCGTTGGGGTACCCCTGTTATAAGTATTCGTGAGTATTATTTTTGCAATTTTTCTATTTTGCGTATTAATGTCGCAATTCCTTTTAGAAAATGTATTATTAAAACAATTAAACAGATGTAACGCAGCTACACAAGCTGCAAATAAGAAAGGAATCAGGGCGTGCAGTGCAATCCTAATCGAGCCCAGCGTACTCCAGCTACAAATTCCGGTGAAATTTTGTGAAATCTCGGATTTGGGCAAGGGACGAGATTCAAAATCCCAGCCGGACAAAAAAAATTAGAATTGCTATAGTATTTTTCATAAATTTCGCGCGAGATCTCGGTAAATCTCAGGGTATTTTTACCAAAATTTGAACTTTTTTTGTCTGGATTTGGCCCAATAATGCTTAAAAAGTTATCTTCCACGAACATTTGTGAAGAAACTGAATTTTTGAGACGTTTTATAATTTTAGTAAAAATACTGTTAGATTTCTATAAAATTGTACAAGCTTGATTGTGCTTTGAAAAATTTATGGTACTATATTTAGAAGTGTAGGATCATATATATATTTTTTGAAAAAATTAAATTGATTTTTTATCTTTAAAAAAAATCAAAATCAGAAAAACATAACTGAGACAGTAAATTTTCATAATTTTATAAATTTGCTCAAGTGTGATCATGATCCAAAATTTTTATGAGAGCTTAAGAATTGCATAAGAACCCTTCTCCAACATTTTAAAAAAAATTAAATTTTTTTTGCTCAATCAAATCTATGAAAGCATTAAACTTCATTTGTTATATTTCAAAAACCAAAAACAGAAAGAACATAAATGGTATAGTACCCTTGTAAGGATTTTATAAATTTACTGGAGTGTGATCATGATCTAAAATTTTTATGAGAGCTTAATCATTGCCTTAGAACCCTTTCGTAAAAGTTTATAAATTTTAAACCTTTTTTGGTTTCTCAAGCAAATTTATGTATTGATCATTATGCTTTTATCATGACGTAGCACTGTCAGAATTTTTAAAAATCCTTTAAGATTGATAATCATCTAAAAATCTTATAAAAATATTTAGAATTCATCAATACAATCTAGAAAAAATTTAAAAATTTTCTAACATGGTTTGAACCATTTTTCATTTGGTTGAAATTTGCTGGTAAGGCTTTTATGAGGATAGTAGCACTTTCAAATTGTTTTAAAATTCATGAAGTTTGATCATCATATGAAAATTTTATGAAAAAATTATTGATGTATTAGGACCATCCACAAAATTTTTCAAAATATTATAGCGTGGTTTGTTATATTTTTCATTCATTTCAAATTTGTTGGTCAGCCTTTTATGAAGACAGTACCACTGTTAGAATTTTTTAAAATTCCTCAGACTTGATCATCATCTGAAATTTTTATGGGAATATTAGTGATTTGTCATGACCATCCACAGAACATTTCAAAAAATTTCAACTTGTTTTGCACTATTTTTCGTTCGGTTCAATTTTACCAAAATCTTGGATAATCTCGACGAGATTTTGGTATTTGTCGGTGAAATCTTGGAAATCTAGGTAAAAAAACGGATTTAAATTTTGGTTTCTATATTTTATCCGAGATTTATCTACAATTCAAGATCTTAGTGAAATTTAGGATTTCACCATTCCCTAAGATATCAGACGAGAACGAGATTTCAAACCGGTGTCCAGCCCAGTCAGCCTCCCTAACCCCCAGCCCACCCGGCCCAATCTATAGCCGCACGACATACACCGAAGACACCAACGTTGGTTCTGTGACTCCCATCCACGCCGTCCATCCAACCCGGATGCGGACTCCACCCACCAACCCAACTCGACTCCCACCGCTCATAAATAGCTCAGGAGAGAGAGAGAGAGAGAAAACCCTTCCGTGCTCTGCTTTGTTCTACTACTAATCCAGTAATAAATCCCTCCCTCTCTCTCATCGCCCCCGGTTCTAGTCTTCCCCCAAAAACTCCCCTCCGCTTCGGCCATCGCACCGCCATCTCACTCTCGGCTCCCTCCTTTCTCCTCCCTATTCGAATTAAGCGCCAAACCGGGGGCATTTGAATTGGCCGCGGCCTCCTCTTCTAGCGCCTTCTCGAACCTTCTCGAGCCCCTCTCTCTCCTAGGGTTTCGTTCCGCCTCCCCCCTCCCTCGCGCGGCCATGGGGGACGCCGCGGCGTCGCCCCAGGTGGCACCGGGGAAGCGGCTGCGCGGTGGCGGCGGAGGGGACGGCGCGGGGATGAGGCGGGTGGCGGAGATCGTGATGGTGCTGGCCGCGGCCGGGGAGGTGAGGGGAGGGAGGGCCCCGACGGCCGCGGAGCGGGCGCTCGCGGCCGAGGCGCGGGAGAGGCTGGCGTCCGCCGTCGCCGATGGGGCGGTGCGGCCGAGGGATCTGTTCCCCGGGGAGTCAGTGCGCGCTGTCGTTGAGGATCTCGGGCTTAACAGGGCCAGGGACCCCGCCGCTATGGGATTCCGCCCGCCCAAGGTCTCCATCGCTGACAGGCTGATGCTTACTAAGCACAAGGTTTGGCAATTCTCTATTTTCGCTTCCACCAGTTTAATAGCCTTGTGGTGAAGTAATACTAGTGGCGAAAATTGAACCAATTTGGTGATGATTGCGATGTGAGAATGCTGGTGGTCTTACATAACTTCGTTTGTTAGGCTGACACTGCTGCTCGCAAAGCACAAACTATATCCTGTGAATGCTACTTTAATTAATAGTTCAAACTGAGATATTTCTCGGAAAACTGCTCATATTTCGGTACGCTTCATTTGCCCTTGCAGAGTTGCTGCCTCCGAAGATAGATTTACTCCTGTTATGCATATGTTTTGAGTAAATATTTAGCTTTACGTTACCCTGTACCTTCTGGTTTCATGATTGTAAAATTAGTATATCTGTGAATTTAGTTTCTTAGTATATTTGCTTCCGTTAAACTTACTATCTGTAAGAGTAGTCTCATTGAATTCATTTACTATTATTATTTTTTGAGACAGAAGTGAGAATTCATTTATTATTGTGTGGATGTGATTTTTCTACTTAGCATTGAGTGTTTTCACTTGGTCTTTCGGTTATGAATTGCGATTAATTCGGTCTTGTCAATTAATGATGTATTGCTTCATTAGCTAACTGTTCTGAAATTATCTATCAATAATCTAGTTGTGAGCTGGTGAGTTCACCCTGGTTGCCTATGGTCTATGCAAAACTTATTGTAAATCTGTCAATTGACCATTTTGGTTATCTTCTATCATTTTATAGATGGAAGAAGTCAAGGAAGCTCCAGCACAACCAACAACTAGCACACCTCAAACAACTGTCTCAAATGGAAAGGCTGAATTCCAAGGTTTTCATGGGCCTCCCATGTTCTCTGCTAGAGCTCTTAGGAATCCACCAGCTGTTGCAGCCTTGCCTGCTACTGCCCCAGAAACTTCTGCCTCCGTAGTGATCATGAAACCGCCTGGATCATCTCCTGTAAAAGCAGTCACCAATCCTTCAGTTGTTGCACTACCCCATACTGGTCAACCACATCTTAAATTGGACAAAGGTGTTAATGGTCCTCTGAATTTAACACGCAGCGGAGGTACTGCTCCATATTCTTATCTGCTGCGTCCTTTTTTTTGCATTTTTTTATTGAGTAAGCACTTCTTATTTTAGCTCAACATAAATAAGATGCTAGCTTGGCCCTGGAAGAATATCTAAGGTGCTTATGATCTCAAATATAAATGTTTTCTATCGTGCGCTTTACAAACATGATATGCACAATTTTCATACAAAGAGATATTCACTCTTTCTTGGAGTTGGTCATTAGAGATGCAGAAATCACAGAAACATGAATTTTACAGTTTATATTACCGCCACTGTAGTATTTATATCGCTGCCCGAACAGTCCTCCTTAAGATGTATTATTTATACTCACTTGCTTACATGTCTCTTTCTCTTGTGTCTAAAAAAATTCTTGCTCTCTCTTGTGTCCAATTTTTTCTTTGTATGTATAATCTCTATTATAAAAATGATGCCTTCTGATTCTCCTAGCTCAGAAACTAATTTGGCCGTGTTACTCACTGCTGCAGCGACTGTTGGCCACTTCAACAAATCACTTCATGATACATCTGCTAGGTCCAATCTAAAGTCTGCACAGAGTTCCAATCAGATGGTGAAAAATCAGGACACAAAGGCAGTGGCAATTCAAGTTGCGACAGGAAACCCTGTTATGGGCCATCAGGTTACACCAGGAACTGCATCTATTCCTTCAAAACCTATTTTTGCCAACCACAATGAAATAGCGAAAAATGTTCAACATATTCTGCACCAACCTGCTAATCACCTTAGCTGGACTCCACCCTCAACTGAGTACATGCATGCTCGCTTGGACTGCCAAATATGCAAAAATGCTATCATGGATGCAGACAGTTTGCTTGTTTGTGATGCTTGTGAGAGGGGAGCACACTTGAAATGCCTTCAGCATTATGGTAATAAAGGTTTTCCTAAAGCTGAGTGGCATTGTCCAACGTGCCTGGCACAGAGTAAGGGCAAACCCTTGCCACCAAAATATGGCAAGGTTACAAGAACTGTTGTAGCTCTAAAGGCTGGTCCACCTGGTGTTGGTACACAACTTTCTGATCAGGGAGCAGCAGAAAATACAACTGCAAAGGAAAATCATCAAAAGGTGGCTGCAGATGGAAATCGTATCAAGCCAAAATCCATGCAAGTTTGCAGCACTGTATACAACAGTACTGTGTTGGCTCCAAATGCTGCTACTGCTGATTTACAATCACAATCAATTTCTATCTCCAGACCCGCAAAGGGAAATGTGGATAAGTTTGAAACCTCTAATGAAAAGCAAGGAAGTGGGCAACCATGCAGTAGTACAGCATTGCATAATGTGAAATCCCCTGATGAACTTCAAAGTAGTGAATTGGCTGCTGGCAGTGGCAGTAGTACTGGAACTCACTCAGGAGAATCTCCTAATGAAAAAATGAGCAGTGGATTAGCTTTGTACTCCGTGGATTCAGCCAATGGTACTGTGCATGGGCATCAATCTACAGTAATTTCGGGGCTAAAATTTTCAGATAATTCTTTTGCTGTTGCTGCTGAAGCAAAGATCAAATGCGAAACACACTCTGAAGCTCTTCTGAACAGAGATGTGGAAATGGTTGATAGTATTTCTACTGAAGAAAAGACCGGTGCTCGAGCAACCTCTGAGCCAGACACAATGAAAGATGTGGACATGATTACCAACACTGGAACACCAATAGATGAAGGCATCTATGTTGGTACTGAAGAGAAGGTCCACACTGAAGCAACCTCCAAGCCACATAAAATCAAAGATGTCGAGATGACTACAAACACTGGATCACCAATAGATGAAAGCAGCAATGTTGCTACTGAAGAGAAGGTCCGGACTGGTGCAACCTCTGAATCACATACTATCAAAGATATGGAGATGACTGTCAATACTGCAACAACAATAGATCAAAGTAGCAGTGTTGCGACTGAAGCAAAGCCCCAGTCTGAACCAACATCTGCTGTCAAAGATGCGGAGATGACCACCAACGCTGGAATACCAACAGATCAAACGCAGCAAGCAAATGGATCAACTGAAAATGGAGTAAGAGAACCTCCCAATGAAGAAGCGTATAAAGACAGATCTGACTGTAATGCAATGTCAGGTCATCATAGAACCCATCAGGTAATTTCAAACGGAGTCTTATATCCGAAGGGTGAAGCTTTATGCAGTCAGGAGGGTGAAGTTGTAAGTGCAGCACCTAGAGAAGAAGCCAACTAGATTCATATATTAGGTTGCATCTAAGTTTCTTTTGAAAGGTGTGTTTCTAATCTAACTGGTTGTTACAATAGATGATGCTAGTCACGTCGGTAAATTTACTCTGTAAAGTAAGTTGGATGTTTCCTTATAGAGAGGTGCTTCCATGCTTTTTTTTATAGTTGCACAAATATTAAAGTATGAATAAAAGGTAGATGGTGATTACTTATCCCTTCGTTTGCTTTAAGATTTGTGCAATTTGTATTAGGAGAGAAAGCATTGAAGCACTGCTCTTCCTTATATATTTTATTTAGGGTTAATACTAACTCTTTAAGAGTAATGAAAATTGATTCATCTGTTGCAACTATGTCATTCATAACTTAATGAGAGCCTATTTGAACCCTCATGGTCTAATATGTGCTTGAGACCTTGTGTGACCAATATTTCTTGCATTGCTTCAAGATTCAGAAATTTGTGTCTTGAGCTTATCTTAAATTTTTAACAGATGGAGTTATTGTGAATTCACCAGTAGTTTGGTTAGCATTAGTGATTAACCATGCTCCATGCTATCTACAACTGTGTCATTCATAACTTAATGAAGCCTATTTGAACCCTCATGGTCTAATATGTGCTTGAGACCTTGTGTGACCAATATTTCTTGCATTGCTTCAAGATTCAGAAATTTGTATCTGAGTTTATGTTTAATTTTTAACAGATGGAGTTATTGTGAACTCACCTGTAGTTTGGCTAGCTTTAGTGATTAACCGTGCTCCATGCTATCTACATTCTTTTGGATCACCTATCATACATTCGGCATAGCCAGCCATTTTCTATCGAGGTATTTACTACACCCCTACCTCTCTTAAAATCCTTTAAAATGGGTTGCTGGTCCCATAATTGAAACATAATCACCACACTCAGTTCTCTCATTTTATTAATTTCACCCTGTTTTTTTCTCTTTTTCATTTCTGTTGACATGAGGTTTACTTCGAATTTGTACAGGCGCCGACTGCCTCCTGGAGCAGCTAGAATAGCCTAGAACACAGGAAATTTAGCCCCTTGATGCTGTACTTTATGTAGTTTTTTTTTCCAGTTTGCGGATCCTAGTGTCAGTTCTTTTTTCTGCTGTTGCTCTGTGCTAATCTCTGATGCTGTAATTACATAGGGTTTGGTTGAGTGAGGACTGGATTATTATGTCGGAGTAATGATATTTGCCTTCACTACTACCTTGCAGCAAAGGCTATCGAGTGTTCGCGACTGGATGATTCTCTTGAAAAGAAACCCGTGAATCTTGTCATGTTTGAGCTTCTCATCCATCGCATTCTCCGTCCAAGTTGTAGAGTGCTTTTTGGCCAGTTACTCGGGGTGTTATTCTTTTGCAACTTGTAATGTGCCTGCCTCAACCCTTGCAGCATGCAGGGACAAGACGGATGCGATGACACGTTGGGCAAATTATACGGTGAAAGCTAGCAGATTGTGAAAGAATAAAAGTAGATAAACAGAGACATTGTATCCGAGGTTTCAAATTTTGTTTTCGGATCTCATCTCGCATCTCGGACCTGGCTGAAATCTGAAATTTCGGCAAAAACCTGGTATTTTGGATGAAATTTGGTCAAAATTCAAAAAACATATTTGAAATCGGGAATTTTTGAACTGAATTTTACTAAAATTACTGAAATTTTGGTCGTAATTACCGAAATCTCGGTGAAATTTAATCAAGCGAAAAATAGTTCAAATGATGTTAAAAAATTTTAAATTTTTTTGTGGAGAGTCCTGACACATCACTAATGTTCCCATAAAAATTTCAGACCATGATCAAGACTGAGTAAATTTCAAAAATTCTGACAGTATTAATGTCCTGATAAAATGCTGACCAACAAATTTCAACCGAATAGAAAATAGTGTAAACCATGTAGAAAATTTTGAATTTTTTTAATGGTCCTAGCGCTTCAATGATATTCCCATAAAATTTTCAGATAATGAACTATTACGAGAAATTCTAAAAAATTCGGACAGTGCTACTCAAAGCTAACCGCAAAATTCAACCAAATTAAAGAATGGTCCAAATCATGTTAATTTTTTTTTTAAATTTTTTGTGGATGGTAATAACATATCACTAATATTTCTATAAAAATTTATATGATGATAAAGTTTGAGGAATTTTCAAAAATTGTGACAGTGCTGTTATTCTGATAAAAGTCTTACAGTGCTACATGTATTGATTCCATATATCTGATTGAGCAACCAAAACATGTTTAAATTTTTTGAAACTTTTAGAGAATGGTTCTCAGGCAATTATTAAGCTCTTCTAAAAATTTTGGATCATGATCACACTTGAGTGAATTTATAAAATTCTGACACTGTTACTATCTCATTCTGTTTTTGAATTTTCAAATATAACAAATGAAGTTCAATTAGTTTCAAAAATTTTCTGTATCATTCTAGGATGCTATATATGGTATCATAAATTTTTTAGAGCATGATCAAGCTTGAATAATGTTATAAAAATCTGACAGTGTTTTTACTATTTTTATAAAACGTCTCAAAAATTCAATTTTTCAACAAATTTTCAAAGAAGATGACATTCTTAAGGGTTATCGACCCAAATCCGGTCAAATCCGCTCCTCAAAAGTCAAAATTCGGTCAAAAATCCAGAGATTTCGGTAAAATATGCCGAAATTCCCCAAAAATACTGTAGCATTTTGAAATTTTTTCATCTGCCCGGGATTTTGCATCTCGTCCCCGGCAGAAATCCGAGATCTCGATGAGAAATTCCAAAATTTCATCGATTTTTGGAACCTTGATTGTATCGGCCTCGAATGGTTCAGAACCATATTGAGTGGAGGAGGTTTGGCTACTTTTTTTTTTCATATGTTAGATATACGCCGTCGACACATCGCCCAATTTGAATTTTCTACTCTTATGTATTATAGGAGGTACTAGTACTTAAAACATATGAATCGTTGATTAACTAAAGTATACCTAGATATAATAAACTTTTAAACACGTTATAGTTGGTAACTAGTAACTGCTACAAAATCCAAATCGTCAAAGCCCTTGACCATGTTGGTTGCCCATATTTTCACTTGCCCTTTCTCCCTTTAATTGTGCCATTAATTGGCCCTTGTTATTTTTGTTGCTCCAGATGATTTACAGTCTTCTTCTACCTTCTAATTCTGCATTTAATAACAACGAAGAAATCAACCACACGAGACGGAAAAACCTTGAGGAGTTCATGTCATTTGACCTTGTAAAATTACTTGATTACTATGTAAATCCTACCTCTATTATATGTGGTGGAAATGGCGCCCCTAGGCGCATTTGAGCCGGCTCGGCTCGCGGCTCGAGCCGAGCCGCCAAATTTTTTTTGCGTTCGGGTTTTTTTTCGAAAAAAAATTACAGTTAGGTCTTTGTTGGAAATGGCGGCCCAGGTGCATTTGAGTCGGCTTGGCTCCGGCTCGGTTCGCGGCTCGAGCCGAGTCGCCAAATTTTTTTTTGCGTTCGGGTCCTTTTTGAAAAAAAATACGGTTAGGTCATTTTTCGGGAAAAAATTACGATTAGGTCCTTTTTTAAAAAAGAATATATATTACGTTTAAGTCCTTTATGCGTTTTTAAGCATTGCGCTCGGGTCCTTTTACTAAAAATTAAAATTACGATTAGGTCCTTTTTGGAAAAAAAATTACATTCAGGTCCTTTTTGTATTTTTCTAGTATTACGTTTAAGCCCTTTTGCAGAAAACACAAAATTCCGTTTAGGTCCTTTTCACATGTTTCCTCGATTTGCTCGTGTAGAGAGCGGCATTTGCACGTTTTCTCGATTTGCTCTCGTGAGGAGCGGTGCTCGTGGCGTGGCATGCCACGTATAATTATCTAGTATGTAATATACTAATCAATGCCACTGCAATACGCTGCTGTATATGATCTGCACCGTGTCAGCGCATCTCCACCCATTGTCCTCCAACCTAGTCATAATCCTCACCTTATCTGCCAACCGTGAGTTTGAATGTATTACGAATTTATTTTCTACTAATCTCAAATTTATTTTTACACAGATTCTGTTATATACCACTATAAAAATATTTATATAGTTCATTAGAAAAGCAAGCGTTTTATGGTAAACAGATCCTTATACAGTGATATACCCTGTAGTTTATAGGAAAAGTAAGCGCTTCATGGTAAACATTTTCTTATATAGGGATATAGTCTTTGTGCATTTGTGGTTTTTTTTCCAAATGTTTTTTCACCCTGTCTCCCGTTCCTTTGATAATAAGTGGCATGTTTTTTGTAATAAGTGGCATCAGAGTGCCAGGTTTTAGATCAAACTGCTACCCAGGACCAGTGACTTCTGGAGGTGGCCATCTGCTCTGCGTCATCAAGGCATCAAGGGCAGCATAACCCTGGTGGCATCCACGTTGAATCGGCTTTTTTACTTTTGTTGCAATCGTCGAAATCCAAAGTCGATTGCAAGTCTCTCTGAGCATGGACAATAAGACCACCTCAGCTTACTCTTAGCGTATATATATCAGCTTTGTTCTATGTGGAAGAGTGGAAAAAGAAGAGAGAGAAGATAACCAGCATCATACGGGAAAATAGGTGCTATCGCCGGCTAAAAGTCGGTGTTGGAGCTGACGCAAACGACTGTTAATGTTGAAGTTAGTGTTTTATCAATAGCCACAAAGATGAAGTTAATGTTGATTGTCTAAATTAAATGCTTTAGTGTTTCTCTATAGAAAACTTTGAGAGATGGTTATGTATAAGTTGATTTTATTGTTTACCCTAAATGATATATATATACACACACGGTGGCGCTATTCTACTCCCGAGCGTAGAATAGCTATTCTGCGCTCTGGCCGAAGAAGTAAATTCTACGGGCTGGCTAAAACGTAGTGAGTTAATCAAGGCCGTTCCTGAGTTTTCAGGGCCTAGGGCGGGATTATAAACAGAGGTCTCATAACATAAGTACTAATTTTTTATAATATTATATATCAACTGAAATGATTTAATATATTGTAAAAAATGATGAACGACAAAAAAATGTATAAAAGTAAGATTATTTACCTCAAATATTTTGTAGAGATCGCCTTTAAAAATGTCTCCTAATATTTCTAGATGCAAAATCATCAATGATGGCTTCAACATTAATATCATCTAACAATTTCTTCTCAATACATAAAGTTGCTAGACCGTTTAACCTTTCTTGAGACATTGTAGACCTCAAATAATTCTTCTATAATTTCAGCTTCGAGAAACTTCTTTAAGCTGATGCCACAGTTACCGGTATAGTAAATAATATCCGATAAGCAACAAATATGTTAGGATAGCAATCCACTTCCCTGACAAACTCAAAATTTTCCATAGCAGACATTGATCTATCTGGCAAGGTCATTTGCAATATTCTTAGCTCTGATATCAGATTATTTTCCTCAAAATCAAATGAATCATCAACAGAGAAAGTTTTTGCTAACTTAGTACAATAATCCTCAAGTTCAATGTGATCCAATGATTTCAATGATGTTGAGTTCAGAAGAGGCCCAAATATACCATTGAATACTTGGAGTTACTCAAATCTATTTATCAATGAACTGTTTGCCATATCAAGCATAACCAAAAAGTAATTAACTTCAAAATCTTTCTCACCTTGTAGATTTGCTTTACTACTGCAATTAAAAAAGGATAAATAAACTAGTAGATTAATTAAACATTTAAACTAGTACCTAGGGCTGTGGTGAACCGTGATCGGCGTCTGCGCACTGGCGCTGCCTCTGCTGCTACTGAAACAGGCGGCAGGCGACAGGTGGCAGCCGGCCCGCCGTGGAGCGGTCGAGCAGAGAGTCGGAGAGAGCTGAGAGGTGAGAGCGCTGGGCGCCGCCGCCTCGCCTGTCGCCTGATCGATAGGGAGATGGCACGTGCGTGTGCGTCGCAGGCTCGTAGCCGTTGTTTCATTTTCTATTGCATCGATGATCGATCGACGCCTCGTATACCGTAGCTAGGCTGATATGCCATTGGGTGGGGCCCTAGAAATTGGGGGCCCGGGGCGGCCGCCCCGCTTGCCCCGCCCCAAGCACGGGCCTGGAGTTAATGCATTGCAAACAACACTAGTAAATCATGAAATAGTTTATTACAGAACAACTGATGAATTTCTTCCCGAAGCGCATGCAAAGCACACCTGAATCTAATTCGGTAGTAAATGACAAATACATTTTACTATAGAATAACAGATTGAATTACTACCGAATCAGTTACTAGTTCATTCGTTGGTCAACCCAGCTAGTTAATGCGTATTGTAGTTTGTACATTAATCTGTCTCTTCTTTGTTTTTTCATATCTTTTCGCTGATATTGATTTTGGTCTTAAAATTTTACAGTGTTGTATAATCTCTCCTCCCCTATCTATAGTAATTTTTTGAGAATTTTTGAAAACGTGTACTTATGGTTTTCATGAATAAGAATAATGTTCTGTTTGCTACATCTGCAGTACAATATTTGAAAATTTCTCAAAAAATTACCACACGTATGGAAGTTGAGCTTCTACAATCCTGCAAAATTTGAAGACCAAACTCAATTGGATTTGAGAGATATGAAAATAACAAAGTGCCAAACATCAGCGTATACTATCTTTTACTATAAAAAAATAACACCTTACTATGAAACATTCTCAAAAAATTACCACACGTAGCGGAGGTAATATTCTACAACCATGAAAAGTTCCAAAACCAAAATCAATGGGATTTCAGAGATATAAAAATATGAAAATACCAAACAGCAGCATATACAATATTTTACTATCAAGAAAGTTGTATTTTACTGCCTCCTACTCAATGTGTTACTACATACTGTACATAGCAACCAAATGGTATAAAATCTACAAAAATCATATGTATAATTTTTCAAAAAATCTCAAAACAATTATCATACGTAGGATACGTGAGCTTCTACAACTCTACAAAATTTGAAGACCAAACTCAATGGCATTTAAAAGATATGAAATTGACAAAGCACTAGATAGTGAAAAATCACTAGTCAATCGAATTTGTCTTTTTCATATCTTTCAGTTGGTATTGATTTTGATTTTTAAATTTTCATGATTGTATAACCTCACTTATCATATCTATAGTAATTTTTTTAGAAGTTTTGAAAATATGTACCATTGGTTTTTATAAATAAAAATTTAGTTCTGTTTGTCGGACCCGCAATAAAATATTTGAAAAATTCCTAAAAAATTACCACACGTAGAGAAGTTGAGGTTCTACAATCTTGTAAAATTTGAAAACTAAACTCAATAGAATTTGAGAGATATGAAAATAACAAATTGCCAAACAGCAACGTATACTATCTTTTACTATAAAAAAATAACACTTTACCGTGAAAAAATCTCAAAAAATTACCACACGTAGGGGAGGTAATATTCTACAACCCTAGAAAATTTAAAAACCAAACTCATTGGGATTTGAGAGATATGAAAATAACAAAATACTAAACAGTAGCATATATTGTATTTTACTATCAAGAAAGGTGCATTTTACTGCCTCCTACTCAATCTGTTACTATATGCTGTACACAGCAGTCAAATGTTATAAAATCTACGAAAATCATATATATAAGTTTTTAAAGAATATCAAAAAAATTACCATACGTAGGATACGTGAGCTGCTACAACTCTACAAAATTTGAAAATCAAACTAAATCGCATTTAAAAGGTATGAAATTGATAAAAGCACTACACAGTGAAAAATCACGAGTAAATAGAATTTGTCTTTTTCATATCTTTCAGCTGGTATTGATTTTGAATTTCAAATTTTTGAGGGTTGTATAATCTCAGCTACCATATCTATATTAATGTTTTTAGAATTTTTTAAAATGTATACCGTTGATTTTTATGAATAAAAATTTAGTTCTGTTTGTCGGATCCGCAGTAAAATATTTGGAAAATTCTCAAAAAATTACCACACGTAGAGGAGTTGAGCTTCTACAATCCTGCAAAATTTTAAGACCAAACTCAGTAGGATTTGAGAGATATAAAAATAACAAAGTACCAATCAACAGCGTATACTATCTTTTACTATAAAAAAATAACAGTTTGCTGTGAAAATTCTCAAAAAATTACCACACGTAGGGGAGGTAATATTCTACAACCCACGAAAATTTAAAATCCAAACTCATTTGGACTTGAGAGATATGAAAATAACAAAATACCGAACAACAACATATACTACAGTTTACTATCAAGAAAGCTGCATTTTACTGCCTCCTACTCAATCTGTTACTACATGCTGTACACATCAGCCAAATGGTATAAAGTCTACGAAAATTATTTTGAAAATTTTTCTGTATGATCCCGCACTTCTTAGAATGCTACCATAAATTTTATTATGCTTCATAGTGTTCCATCAATATAAATTAGTTTCTTTAGCTCTTAATAGCTTTCACGACTAAGTTTCCATATATTTTATTCTGTTTTTACTAAGTTTCATGATAAAGTTTCACATGGTTTCGTAAGTTTCAGGAGGTTATGGTTAAGTTACATGATGTTCTTAGATAGGTTTCATGATTAAGTTTCATCAAGTTTTTTGAGATTCAGGAGGTATACATATATGTTTCATGACGTTTCACGGATAAGTTTCACAATATTTCACAGATAAGTTTCATTAGGTTTCATAATGTTCCATCAATATAATTTAGTTTGGTCAGTTTTTAATAGCACTCATGACTAAGTTTCAATAAATTTCATTAAATTTTTAAACTCGTTGGATCTCTCTGAAACTTTTGAAGTTGGTTTTTTGAAACTCAGTTGAGATTCTTCTTAAACTCATATTGAATCAAGTTTTTTTAACATACTCTGAAACTTATATTTTTAGATTGAAACTCACTGAATTTTTTTGAAAATGCGTTGAAAACATATGAAACCTGTGAAACATGCTCTGAAACTTGTTGAAACTCATGGGTTGAAACTTGGAAAAACTTAAAATATTTTAGAAACATGTGAAACTTACCGAAACTTGAAACTTTTTAAATGTTCGCTTGAAACTTGCCATAACACGCATGGAACTTACTGAAACTGACTGAAACATGAATGAAACTTGCTGAAATATCTGAAATACACATGAAATTTGCATAGATTTACTGAAACACAAATGAATATTTGTTGGAAACTTCTTTTGAAATTTGACGAAACATGTATAAAATATGAAACTTATAAGTACACTACGAAACCTGATGAAATTTACTGTAAAACCTATCTAGACGAAACAACATAAAACCTATCTAGGTGAAATTTAGCTGTGAAACATGCTATACCGTTGGAAGCGTGCAGTAGTACCACTAAAAAAAATGGAATAAAATTATGCAGATTAATTCTTGACTTGGTAAATTTGAACTATTTGAATTATTTATGTGCAAGATGTTACAAGAAGATTAGTTTTCTATTCATACAAAATCTTTTTTCAAATATTTGCAATGTATTTTTGAAAAATTTCAAACTTATGTGTTGGATTCATGATTTTATTAAATTATTATACAAAATTATGAAACTGTACGTGTAAAATGCATAGCTTCATCAAAATATTTATAGTTTCACCATCGCTTACAAATCGTGTCTCCGACCCTGAAGAGCCTGTCCGCGGACCAGGCAAGAACATCGGAAGCCATGTCCCAGGGTCACCTCCGATGACATGGTGAACTGGTGATGTACAGCAGCAGCTACAGCTCCAGCGACGACATGTTGATTCATGGCGACCACGGTCAGAAATAGAACGCCGAGTACGGCGGTTGCCACGCCGTACGTGCTTCCCAACGGGGACGACAGCCATGTCGCAGGTGGGAAGAGGGCCGGGTATGATGGTGCTGTAATCCTGTAACTGCTGTTTCATGTGGCCGGGAGTGTCTCTAGGTCAGTTGGCTAATGCAGCAGTCCTAAAACTAGCAGTCCTCCGCTCCGCACGAGAATGGTAGGTCAAATTGGACGGTTATCTCTCCTAGATTGATCAGGCCAACATGCCACCTTCATTGGCTCTGCGTAACGTTCACACTTAGTTTAAAAGTGTTAGTTAACTCTTGCTGCTGCCTGGTACCGGAAATAATTAAGTACGTGGAGGATGCGAGCAATCCGCATTTCGTGCTGCAAGTAGAGGGGGGAACGAGATCCTCTGCTCACTAACAAAGATGCGCCTTTGGGCGATTTTGATCTGTCAGTTCAAAATATGCATGAAAGCCCTCTGTTGACTGCTACATTTGAAAAACAATAAAGCGCGTTTAACCATAATTTGCTATATATAGTGTCTATTTGTTGCAACTCTCCTACTCTAGCTTTTCGTTCGGATCTCATAGAGCCAAACAACTAGCTTCCTAAAACGAGTATATTCTATTTCTCACGAGAAGCAGCTCCGAAAATGGACTAACAAAGATAAGTGATCTTCCTATAAATTCTTGTAGATAGCTAAACTACCTTCCAGAGGTTCCACTTAATCATCCGCAAAATACCACTGAGTTACCTTCTCACCCTCCCCACCCCGAGCCCCCAGCCGTACCCCTTCGCACTGCACACTACCCACCTGCGTGGGTAGGGCAATCTAAACCCTAGTTCTTCGTTGTCGACTCTGGAACTCACCGTCAAACCCCTAAAGCCTCGGCACCGCTAGTCCCCGAGTTTGCAATAGCAACCCTTCCACATCCTCAACACCACCGACATCTTCACTGACTAATTGGCAACCGCGCGCCGTTCCGGAGCATAGCCGCTAGCCTCCAGGAAGGTTAAGCTCGCAGACCGCCCCTCCCCCTGCCCTCGGTAAAGTTGAAAGACACTTCATCTTTGTGCATGTTTTGTATTGTGTGTAACAAGATGATCCAAGCGGCGAAGCAAACGCTGTTTCTTTTATTTCACAAACTATTCAAATCGCATTTATTGTAAATGTGCACGTATGATGACAGTGCATTAGCACGCCAGGCTTGGTGCCTACATGGATCCGCATGCATATTATGGATAGGTCCAGTTCAAAATTTCTTTTCTCCTCCACTAGCCAGCGATTTAGTTTAAGGAAATATGTTCACCTCGAAAAACAATAGGTAGCTAGCTAATTGGAACAAAGGAATATATGCAAACATATTCTAGAAGTTATATGATATTTTGTCCCGGATATTTTTGCATTATAAGATGCATTGACTTAGCTACAAAGGATATTTCATATCAAAATACTTTTGACTTGATCTTTTAGCATGTTCCAGAACACTCATCACATGTGTAAGAAGATATTTGCAGCAGTGGTTACTGGTTAGGATCTTACTACTCCTATATAGCAAAGATATTTTGTCATGTAAGTTCGAAAGAGTATATATATACTGCTTACTTGTTAGGATCTTGTCACTCATATTTAGCAAAGGTATAATAGTCATGTAAGTTGGTAAGAATATATACTATAACATAAATATTTATTAACATAATACCTTGTCTAACAAATTTATCTTCAATTAATATTAGAAATTGATCTTTATTTACTATGAGTCTATATGATAATGAAAGTGTAGTGTCTGTGCAAGTATTTGAGAAATAAGATACACATTTTTTAAAAATAAAATAAAAAATAAGCAAAGTTTTGAGAATAACACTTCGACGATATTTGTAACAAAAAAATAAACAAGTTTATAAAGATACCATTTTTAGTCATGAAATACGATGCTATCGGCTTTTTTCTAATACAACTGATTTATATGACATTATTACAACTGATTTATAGGACATTATTACAACTGATAAAGTTTAAATCTTAGAATTATTTTTTAAATGAAATAAATCTTAGAATTATTTTTTAAATGAAATAAATCTTAGAATTATAGACTAAAAATCTTTAATATTTTGACAGAATGCCCAAAAGAGTTCATAATAAAGCATCCCTATACTGAATATATCGGTCTACACAAGAATGACGAGTGGGAAAATTTCAATATATATTTTTTCTAAGTAAGATGCATAGCCTAGCAAATGTATTCTATCCCCTAACAATATGATAATGATTTTTATATTAATCCATATGCTTTTGATTACACTCAATTTGCCCAAAGTCACCTATTTTAGCATTGAAAATATCATTTAGAAAAATGTTGTTACATTTTATATCTCGATGAACTATACCATGCTAATGTGTATATTCCAGCCCGGTAACAACTTCATTGAAGATGTTTTGTTGTTTTGTCATGTATATGTCAATCTTGGCATCAAGATATTCATCTAGTGTGCTAAAGAATAAAAAAATGTTAGTATCAATTATAACAAATACTCCTAGATAAAGTAGAATTTGAATTAAATACCTACTATGGAGCTCGTGAGCATCTCATACATATACATCCTTATTAAGTTCATCTCCTTTGTAAGCAAAACATTCTTTTGATATTTCGTTGGCACAAATACTTCATTGTGCTCAGTTCCCTAATAATACAAGACCATTTTATTAGGACTCCTTAAAATATGTTTTAGATTTGTGCACAAATATCAAGTATCTGTTTGGGTGCTAACAAAGGATACATTGGGTGTTACTTGTGGTAACAACTTAACAAGTCTAAAAATCAATATTGCTATAATTTGGGACATAATTGTACAAAACAGGTTGAGATTGATAAGTTCTTCATCAGGGAGAAGTGGATATTAGCATGCTCAAATTAGAGCACATTAAGTCCAGTGGTTAGGTCTTAGTAAAGGTCTTGAATTATGTAACAAGATCGATATGATTGATATTTTTTGTCCATCTTTAGTGTCTGTTGAAAGTTATTGGTGTAAGTCGAGTCGTAGTTTAATAAGAGTCTGTGTTCAGGTCAAGCCAGTTTGTAATCTTTAGCACTATAAATAAAGCGTGTGTGTTGGGAGGCATGTGGGACTACACACAGTTATTCCCAAAACTACATGTTATCAGAGCCATCCCCGTCCACTGAATGCTAACCCTAATCCACCGCCGTTCAAGAATCCACTGCTACCATGTTTTCCATCAACATCGACCCCTCCTACCTTTCACTGCCGGAGAAGATCAACATTGTGGAGTTGTAGGCGAGCTGTGGTCGCTTATAGAAACACAGAGCTACCACTGCATGGATCGTTGCTACTACCCGTGATTTGCTGATCGAGTGTTGAAGCTGTGTATAAGCAAGAAGAGAGGAAAAAGGGGAGAAGTATTGTGCAGCTTGAGGAAGAAAACTTGTGTGCTGCCGTTCTAGTAGTTGGACTGCTTGGTTAGCTAGGTGCACACGACTGTTGCTATGCTGGTGTCTTTGAAGCACATGATTTGTAGAGTGATGAAGGCGATGCTTGAGATTGTGCAAACTGTTAATGTGTGAAGGATTTCCATGATCGTGGGAGATACGCATGACATAACTTGGTAGTGGTCGACATTACTCCAATAAAAGAAGATAAATTCCAAAAATGCAATATTCCATATTCCTAGTTACGTATTTACTTACGACGACAAGAATAAAACTATCACTATATATTTTTTTTCCTTTTCCTAGTTCTTCCTCCAAAGACCAAGATAACCCCAAGGGGACTCATGAGAATATTGAAGCGGCAAAGAAGAAGTGAAAAAGGAAACCATAATGAATGCGGCAGAAGACAAGAGGAAGGAGATTGGGGCTGCTTCCTCATTGATCACGCAAGGCGATATGAGAACCATGTTGTAGAACCTAATAGTGATGGGTATGGTAGATCCGAGGACCGATGCATGTTCATTTGAGTTGAAGTTGAAGTTGATGTTGAACAATGTGAAGTTGAAAAGGAGCAAGAATTACTAGTTAACCTAGAAGGGCTCAGCTAATTCTAAGGATGAATGGGGTGGAGCACTACATAAAGGAGACTTGCATTGAACCTACAGATAAGACGATCATGGACTGGAGGGTGTGTAACACCACCAATTATGTGGTGGTGGCATTATTGACTTCAATGTCTCTATTAATATCTCAAATTGTGGAAACAATGCAGAGTGCAGCAGTGATGTGGAAGACGTTGAGCAATATGTACTCTAGGTTGGGGAATGCGATGATGGTAGAGGTCTAGGGCAAGGTAGAGGCCCTAAATAGAGGATGACAGCCCAAGAGTATGCTTGTGAACTACAATATTTGTAGGCAGATATGGATCGATATGATCCACTGCAGCTAACATATTCTAATCACGTAGAAGTTGGCAATGCATGGTTGAAACACGCACAGTTTACATACTTCTTTAAGGGTTTGAACCCTGAGTTTGAGAGTAGGAGGGTAGGATGGCTGTCATGTTTCGCTTGGCAACCTTGCCAACTACGAAGAAGCTATTTAGACTATGGTATAAAGAAAGTTGGCTTTGAGTGATAGGGACCAACAATCCTGACAGATCTGCATACGCCAGACCTGACAACAGGAAGCACTACAATACTAGAAGAAATTCTAAATGAAGGCAATACACTTTTGTTAATTACTCCTTGATATTCAAGTTGTGCGCCAAAGTGGAACTCCACAACCAATTCCCCGTCTGCCTACGACCCATACTAAAAGTCCTTGCGTACTCATGTTCCTATAAAGAACAAAGATCTAACACAAAGCATACACAAATGAAAATAAAAGTCCTCCACCTTAAACTACATCTCTACAACACCAAACAATTTGAAAACTATGACAAATTATAATCTAACATTGGCATGAGTGGAAATATGATAGCATAATGCCGGAATGTGTAGAGCACTTTGAACAACACTAGCAAGACTTTGATGCAAGTTACCCTACCTATCATCTCGAAGACCACTGCGTGGGCTTTGTTGATCTGTAATTAAATTTCTTGCAAAACATCCTTTTCTTTATATAAAAATAAATGGTGTTTGTCCAACATGCTTAAAAAATATTACATACTATGTTGTAAATAGTTTTCAACATAATGGCTTGTCTAACAAATCAATCTTTAATATTTGAAATTGGTCTTTGCTATGATTGAAATAGTATTGCCTATGCAAGCATTTGAGAAATAAAATGTACACAATTTGTTTAACAAGAAAAGTTTTGATAAAACACTTGGATGACTATTTCTAAAAAATAAATAAATGAGTTTATAAATAAGATGTTGTTTTTAGTCATGAAATGTTAATCAATTTATGAACACCATTAATATTTGTAAGATAACCTATTTATACAATGTTAAATAAATTGATGAAGTTAAAAGTCTTAAAATTATATACTTAAATACTGCCCTGGTCATAAATAGTTGTCGTTTTGGACATCAATACAGAAAATACAACTTTGACCACTAATTTTTGTTACAATATATTTATAAAACCCAATAAAATTATAATATTATGAAAGTACTTTTCGAGACAAATCTATACATATGACTTTCATGTATCCAATTCAAATATTTAAAAAGATATTGTCAGTCAAAGTTTTGAAAGTTTGATTATACCTATATCCAAAATAACAACTATCTTCGACTGGATGGGGTATTAGATATTTTGATCAAATTAGACATCTGCAATTATATGGAGCAAATACTTTATATCTAACCTCATAGTCTCCAAAATCTACTACTTCATGTTACAACAATCATTAAAGACGATTTTTTTGTAGACTAAGATTTGGACTCATAGTTAGGCTTTAGAGCTTCTTGACAAGTCGTATTTGGTTCATGTCAGGTCATGCTTTAAGGATCTATGATCCGATCCACACCGTCTGATATTCACATCACCCCCATCAACCAGTGGGGTGGTCACCATGTCAGGCTCATACCACGCAACCCACTACACCACCAACAATAACAAATGCTAGAACAAGACTAGTACGGTGATTCCTCACCCATTCCCGTCTCTGCTTAGCGATGATAGCACAGGCGAGCTCTTGTTGCTCAACTCCTTTGCCCCTTGTACTCAACAGAGTTCCGACCGCCCCTTCCTTCTTCGCATGATCTGGTAAGACTTTACGCCCAGCATACTAAGATCTGGTGAACTATTATTTAACTTTGAAGAGTGGAAAATTCGATATAAGTGTGGAGTTCAAGAAACATCCTTGGTTTGTGTGGTGGGATCAAGGTTTCAAATTTTGTTTTCGGACCACATCTCGGAGGCAGTTGAAATCCAAAATTTCGGTGAGATTTTAGAATTTCAAATTCAGAAAAAATTCAAAAAGCAAATTTGAAATCCAGAAATTTTGAGACCGGGAAAACCAAAATTTCAACAGAAATTGCTGAAATTTCAACAATTTTGAACAACTGGTAAAATGATCTCCCAAGGCTAGAAAAAATTGAGAAAAATATGTAAAAATCATGCAATCATTTATCTATATTTCTTATCTATTTTAATGCAAAATACTAACTATTTACACATAAAAGACCCTAAATTTAGAAATTTCGATAGCATTTCGACTGATTATTGGATTCTAACAATTACATTTGGCAACACTCAATTTATATTGTGATCACAAATGATAAATATGAAATAAAATTGATAAGATGACAATTCACAATTGCATGACCATGTTTTAGAGGTAGTGAGACCCTGTTTTAGTTGGGAAGCAAACCGCGCTGATGTGGATATGTGGGAGTTAATGGACTAATGACCTCGCGTTAATTAATCATTGGACTAATGACTATCATATAAAAATCAACGGAGGGAGCAGAAATTACACACACACGAATTAGTTGCTGCATTATACCCTAGAAAATCAAAATGAACATTTGTGATCTAATTCAGATAATCAATTTGCAAGGATGTTAATAGCTTGGTTTTGTCTTCTACAGGTTAGCAATCCAACAATAAATATCATCTCCATTGTCTCATTCCAGCCATGACATTCATCTTGCAAACCATCTATATTATTGTAGATTATGTATAACCTAAAAGCCAAATTTTAAGATTTTCTCAAAATTAAATTTTCATGAAGAACTTTACTAAACCAAGAAGGCAAGGAGCACTCATCCTCACAATAAAAAAATAACTAAAGTACTAAACCATGAGCATTCATCCCTCGTACACTTTATCAACCATGTTGTGCTTTCTAGCAATTAAGGAATTCCAACTCCCCCATAGCAAACATTTGTTTACACGTATCTCAATTGTCTACAAGTTAGCATTCCAATGATACAATATCATCTCAATTGTCACATTGCTCCTCAACACACATTGTTTGGTCTAATTCTCATGACAACTTCCACCAAATCAAATATCTATTAATTTGTATATGTATTTTTTTGCAAAATTTTCACATGAATTCCTTATAAAAGGCATTAAAATTCTCCACTAAAAAAATAGAGCAAAATCCGATCCTAAAAACATCAAAACCGGTTGAATTTGTGGCAATTTCGATCCAAAAAACCGAAATTTTGGCGAAATTTCCAAAATCTCGCCGAAATCACTCTAGCAATTTGAAATTTTCCAGATTTTGTATTTCACTGAGATTTGGAATCTCAGTCCCCCGAAATACGAAATCTCGACGAGATTTTGAACCTTGGATGGGATTAACGCGGTTGCATAAAGCTTTGCTCTGGTCCCTTGATTTGGAAAATCCAATGTTTCCTACTATTGTTCTGGTAACACGTGTGTCTTCGTGGTTTTGTATATTAGAGGGTGTTCTATTATTATACTCTAGTCGTGGATTTAGGTATGTCCCTTGAATCATTGTACTACATGTTTGTCCTTTGATCTATTACAATACAACTAGCTATTCATTTGTCATTCCTCTTTACGACTTAATATGGTATTAGAGTGGGTTGCCAAAACCTAGTCGCCACCCACGCTCTTCTTCTTTGCCCCTAAGAGGAGTAATCTGCACTCTTAGAGGTGGCCACCTCTTAGCCTCTGTTTGTTTGGGTTTTTTCTCCCACTTAAAAGTCATAAAGTCGAAGTAGGTAGCTTTTTAGCTTGGGTTTTTTAAAAGTCATAAGCTTTTATATAATTAAAAGTCAAAAGTAACAAGAGATGTGTGTTTTGGGCTTATTGAGGATCGGTTTTAGACTAATATCACTGAATTCAGGGTAATTTTACCCATCCCTACTATACATAAAAGAGGATTGATTTTAAGCTGCTTAAAAAAACACTTATGTATACCTTATATTATAGCTGGGAGGATTGGCGCCCTCCAGCTATGCCACGTCACCTCTTTTGCGATTTGGTCCTTTGAAAAAATTATAATTACGTTTAGATCCCTTCGTCGGTTTTTAACAGAATGGACTCGAAAAAAATCAAAATTATGTTTAGGTCCCTCCACGGTTTATGTTCAGGTCCTCCCGACGGTTTTTAACAAAATGGACCCGAAAAAAATAAATTTGCGTTTATGTCCCGAGAAATCATCTTTCTGCAAAGTGGACTAAAAAGCGATTTTCTCCCAAAAACAAAAAACAATTCGTCGACGATTTATAGCGGTCTACAGATTCCCCGACGGGTCCTAACGACTCATTTTTTTTAAGAAAAACTAAAATACAAAACAGAAACCACATATTCACCGACAGTTTATAGCAGTCCACAGATTCGCCGACAGGTCCTAACGACCGTTTTTTAAAAAAACAAGAAAAGAATTACAAAAAAACAAAAATACGTTTATGTCCCTCCGTGTTTCTCTAAAAAAACACAGATTCACCGACGGCTCCTAGCAATCCGCAGATTCACCGATGGCTTTTAGGAGCCCATTTTTTAAAAAACCCAAGAAAACCGAAGTTATGCAAAAAAAATTCAAAAATATCCGTCGGACCAAATTTCGCGCGACGCAGCATCGCGCAACCGAATTTCCTAAATTTCGCACGGCATAGCGTTGCACGCAAAATTTCGCATGACGTAGCGTTGCACGCGCAAAATTTCGCACGACACAGCGTAGCGCGTGATACTTACTAGTTTTAAGTTATAAGGCAAAAAGATTAACTTAAAGTCTTAAACAAGCAGGCCTTAGCTGTAGTTTATTGTCAAATAACAACATCGTCGTCTTGCCTCATGACCAGGGTTCAAACTTTCGGCGAAATTTCGGATTTCGGACCACCCCGAAATCTCAAGTACCGGCTGGAAAAAAAATCAAAAAAAACTGAAATTGCAACAGTAAAAATCCGAAATTTCGGTTTTTCGGCGAAATTTCATGATTTTTGGCCGGTTTTGAAAGTTTTAGGGCTGGATTTGGTCCAACAACCCTTAGGAAAGTCATCTCCTATGAAAATTTGTTGAAAAACCTAATTTTTTAAACATTTTAAAATTTTGGCAGAAACACTGTCAGATTTTTATAAAATTTTATAAGCTTGATAATAATCTAAAAATTTTATGGTACTATACTTAGTAGTTTAGGATCATACATAAAAAATATAAAAATAATTTAACTTCATTTGTTATATTTAAAAAATCAAAAACACAATGAACATAATTGGGACAGTTATGTTGTCAGAATTTTATAAATTTTCTTGTGTGTGATTATGATCTAAATTTTTTTTGAGAGATTAATAATTGACTCAGTACCATTATATAATTTTTTTTAAAAAAAATTAAATTTGTTTGTTTGGTCAATCAAATCTATGTAAGCATTGAACTTCGTTTGTTATATTATATTTCAAAAATCAAAAACAAAATAACATAAATGGTACTGTGCCTTGTAAGAATTTTATAAATTCACTGGAGTGTGATAATGAATCAAAATGTTTATGGGATATTAATAACTTCCTTATCACCATTATTTAAAATTTTCAAAAAAAATTATGGTTTACATAATTTTTTATTTTGTTCAAGTTTGCCGGTAAGCCTTTTAACATGGCAGTACTACTGCTCGAATTTTTAAAACTTCATACAGTTTGATCATCATCTGAAAATTTTATGAGAGCATTATAGATACATCATAACCATGCACAAAAACTTTCAACAGTTTCTAACTTCATTTGTATCATTTTCCATTCGGATCAAATTTGTCGGTCAGTGTTCTATCAGGACAGCGTCACTCTCCGAATTTTTAAAAATTCCTCACATGTGATAATCAGCTGAAATTTTTATGAGAATATTATTTATGGATCATAACCATGCACAAAAAATTTCAACAGTTTATAACTTGATTTGTACCATTTTCCATTCCGATCAAACTTGTCGGTCAGTGTTTTATCAGGACAGTACCACTCTCCGAATTTGTAAAAATTCCTCAGATGTGATAATAAGCTGAAATTTTTGTGAGAACATCAGCATTATGTCAGGAACCTCCAAAAAAAATTTCAAAATTGTTCGATAAAGTTTAGACCACTTTTCAGGAAATTTCGGGGTTTTTTTGCCGAATTTCGGTATTTTTTCTTCCGGATTGGATCGGTTTTGAATTTTCAAATTCAAATTCCGTCCGAAATAATTCCGTTCTCCGGCCCGGGACGAAATTCATTCCAATCGAAATTTGAAACCTGGCTCATGACCTCATCATCCTCAGCAGTAACAACCCCCGTCGATCCCGAGCTAATTGCTGGATCTTGTCGACGCCATCACCCTGGAGCGTCACCACCTCGTCTGCTCGAAGCCGCCAGCCAGATTCGGCCTGATCCACCACTGCCATCATCTTGCCCTACCAGATCCGGGCAGATATGGGCGTAGCGTCGTCATCTGCCTCATCGACCTTAAACCTCGTCCTTCCATGACCACTTGTCCTCCAGCCTCGATCTGGCGCGATCCGGTGTTCCCATCACCAGTGACGCCAGTCATCTTCATCCTTAGATCCGGGCGGATCTAGCTCTCTCCGTTGTCGCCAGTCTCGATTCACGCTAGATCCGTGCGTCCCCGGCATCGCCAGGCTTCATCACCACCGTATCCGGTGCTGCTTGTCTTCTCTGGCTTGTGCTTGTCTCCGCCGTCGACCTCTTCTTGATTCCATCGACGGCAGCGTGTCTACATTTCCGATGTGGCCAGGCCTAGCATCTTCTGCTTCAATGGCACCACCTCTTCTTCGCTCTGCTCCAAGCTCGCGCAGATCCTTTGCCACCGGCAGCCCACCACGGAGGTCATCTTTTTCCTACAAATCTGCACCGTGCGCTTCTTCCTCAAGCCCATTCCTGCACTCATGTTTGTGTCTTCCTTAGCGCCCATGCGTATTAGTCTGCTGCTGCACTGGTAGTGGTACTCTGCTCTTTGCCTTCGATGGGTCATCTTTGGCTCTTGTGCCTGGTTTGTTGCTGCGTAGTGCTTTGGGCTATTGGCTACAATCTTTACTGCGCTATGGGCTCTGCTTCATTTCGATGGAGTGTGGTGCTGGTTCTTTGGTCTTTGGTGTTGAGCTACTATTGGTTGATGCTTGCTGTTGGGAGGGGATGTGTGATCACTGTTGCTGCTCGTATCTTTATTATTTCCTATGAGTCCTTTTCCGTCTGCATCTATCCAAGTCCATAACATCTATCTTTCGGTTGTGATAATTGCGAATAAGGGTAAGAATGAGGAGAAACCTAGTGATATAATATCTACTCATGCGTGGCTTCTTGTTTGACAAATATATCTGGCACTTCATGTGTTTGTCAGTTGACTGAAGTTAAAAGAACTTGGTAGGAAATGGCACAATAATTCATCTCTGAGTTAATCATGCTTGTTGAGATAAAATTACTAAAAACATGGTTTCGTGGAATGTTGCTAATGGTAAAACTTAATTGTATGGTGATTGGTGATAAGTTTTTATTTGTCATAAAATTTGTTTGAGCACATCATGACAAGTAGGTCAGTTAACTAAATCTTCATAGTAAATGGAGGAGGATTCCACCTGTTAGTTTCTTGCTGTTATATGGATGATATGCATCAGGTGCTCATTAATGATTCGTGCTGGTTAGTTTATCTATATGGTTAATTTTCTAGCAAGTCTGCAGGCCTGACAGTGATATTGTCTCCGATGCTAATATTTATTAGTAGTGACTATGCCAGTATGGTACACGTGTTTGTATTGTATTCACTTTACGAAGACCGTCTCCACCATCCACTACTCATCCTACAAGAGGGAAGTGAATGTAGAAGGAGAGAAAAGTTGAGGAACTGTTTGTAGCTAGGAAGTTTGTACAGTATCCATCCTCATTTTAATATGTTATGAAAAATTATTCAGATCAGTATATTAGTCATCGATATGTACTATGGTGGTGGTCCTCTACTCAGGGGCGGAGCCAGGCCTCGGGCCACCCGGGCCTGGGCCCGAGGCCTAGCCCGAACATTCCATATAATTTTTCTTTAACATTCTTATATTGGGCCAATAATTTTTGGGCTAGCCCAGGCCGGCCCGAGGCTTGGGCCTGGGCTGGCTCCGCCCCTGCCTCTACTGTCTAGAAATTATAAGCATAAAGCTTGTCAGCATTAACTCCTATTATTCTCATGCTTCAATTTGAAAGTTGAAAATTTCTCACTGTGTTTATTGCTAAACAGACTGTGCCAGATTGCCAAAATCTTTACTGGAATTCATTCACTTACCACTGCCTTCAGGATGATAGGAACTTGTATTTTGAAGGTGCATTTTTGTCTGGAATGGAGTGAATGTCGTCTACTGTTTCCCTTTATTTTGCCCTGTGAACTTGACATTGCTGTGCACTCTAGCAGATATACTCTGCGTTTTATCCTAACATGCTCCGTTTACAGTTCTTCCCTTCTAATATCATGGTCTTTCCATAATTGTTTAAACTTGACTTTTGAAGCCATACAGCCTGTAAACTTGATCTTTCTTTGTCAAGAATGAAATGTATTCTATTTCAGTGATTCTTGTTCTAGGATATCTATTCTTAGTTCTTGAACCTGTTGAATTCAGAGTAGTCTTTCCACTAGTGCTTATTTTGATATTTGAACAAATGGAGAATACCTTCCTGCAATAGGAAACACTTTATTTTGCTTCTCTAGCACTGAGCTAGGAACCTCCTTGTCCTCTGCAATTGCAGAACATTGTGAAAGCGAGAAATCGTGTGTTCTTGTTCATTGCATGTCTGGGAAAAACAGGTGCTTGCTTGTAGTAATTCTCATTATCATTGACGTTGTCAGCATTGTTGTGATGATTGATGAAATACTTGTCTGGAACACATTTTTTCAGGTCAGCAGCTATTGTAATAGCTTTCTTGATTAAGTCTAAAGTGTGGAGACTTGCCAAGTGTTTCCAGTGGGTGAAAGACCAGCGACCACAGGTGCAATTGACAGATGATAACTCCATACCCTTCATAATTTGTCTAGTAATCAAAGATATATCCATGTCTCATGTCTTGAAAAATCCTTGCCAATCACCTGTTCATAATTTTGTTGCCCGGATCACTAATAGTACTTATACTATACTGAGAGGTACTTCTATGCATCTCTTTTGACCACCCTACTTAGCTAGTGAACAGATATGTATTGTAATTGAATGAATCAAATATTCAACATTAAAATTCTCATTGCAAGTCGCAGGGAGGAGGCTATGGGATGACCTGTTATCCAGATTGCTCATGTTTCCTTAAATTTGGGCACATCTAAAATAAAAAAGCTACCTTTTTTCTCTCATTAAGTCAATTGTCACGAAAGCAAGACAATAAAGTTAGTCAACTGTTACTTAGTTAAGCAACTACTCAACCTTTGATTCTCATAGATTTTACCCTTGCAGTTCAAATAATAATATCAATGAGCAATCCAAATGTGTTATCATAAGCTTAAAATGTTTGACACTAGAAATCGCTTCTAGATTTCTATGCGTAGGGATTAAAGTGCGGACGTGTCTGTGTACCAAAGTACACAAAATAAATAAATAAAGCAAAGATAGGAAAACATGTATTTTATTAATCTTTAGAACATGACAATATTACAAGTCCCTTAAAATGATTGCGCTCTCATCTGAAATAGGCAACGTGATCTCTTGGTTCCTAGGTCCTCGAAAGGCTCCCTGCTAATTACTTCTCTGAGATGAATTCGTGAGATACCTCCGATTAAGCAGCGAGTTGGTCGTCGTCTTCGGTCTTCGCTTCGCATTCTCCTTGCATGTGATGAGTGGTTGTGTAGATGTATGTGGCATGATCCATAGCCTTGTCGGTCTATGAGGCCGTCGATAGCGTGGCCTTTACAGTGGCTATGGCCACACTTGTCATTTAGCCTCGTCGGTCACGAACAACAAGTAGAAGGTCTGGTGATTATATGTGTTAGGGTTAGCAGCACGATAAAATAATTAGAGACAAGATTTAACGTGGAAAAGCCCTTGCGGGAAAAAATCACAGGAAACAATCTACTATAACGATTCAAAAATTATATGTACAGAGGTATAGCTTAAATAGTCAAAAGAATCCGAGTTGTAGCAGACTTGGACTAACAACCTATTTGGATAAAATCAAAAGATGTGGTAAGTTGAGATATTGAATTATCTCTAATAAACCTCTTCTTAACTCAAAATTCATAATAAAATTGTCTTCGAAAAACCTCAAAGGGTAAATAAGCACCATGAATATAAATACGTTAAAAATCCAAATGACTAATGAACAAGGAAGACTGGAATAGTCAATCTAAACACTTGAAGTGCGAAAAACCATAAAGAATATGAAAGACTGGAACAATCTTATATAATTGCTTCTCATGAAGCAAGATTGAGCAAACCGCTAGAAGGTAGTGAGAAAGACTGGAACAGTCAATCCAAATACACAGCTATCAACAAAGCAGCCAAAGAAAACTAAGTCTTCAACAATTCATAATCCTAGTAAAGTCTGAGTCTGTGTAACTGACCTCCTGAAACAAACGCTCAATCATCAAATGGCAAAAGCCAAGATATCACATGTGGTGTTGAATAGATAACGAAGAACACATAATATGGATTCTTGACATGATCCACCTGGAACATAAAATTCGGCAAACTACCTACTGAAAATCCATAACATGGTTGAAACTACTCAAAAAATGTCAATATGAAGAAAACATCCTCGTGCCATCAAAGGAGTATAAATTGCAGTAGACTATAAGATCGAGGATGCCGACTAGAGGGGGGATGAATAGGCGGTATTAAAAATTCTTCTCTAAAAATCACTATGGTCAAAATTTAAAATTAATGCAGAAGTATAAATCAAACGGTTTTGACAATTAAGGCCTAAATCATTTAGGCTCACTATGTGCACTAACAACTAAGGCTAAATCAAGGTTTGCAATCCTAGGTTGACAAGCAAGCAATTTAATTCTAGGAATTCAAATTGCAAGAATGTAAATGAGCAATAGAAAGCAAACCACAATTGATACACAATTTTTATTGTGGTGTTCGAAGACTTGCCGGTCTCTCCTAATCCACGTTGAGGTAAACCCAAACGAATTAGACTGGCACCATGAATTCAGCTAAGCACCTCAAATCCACTAGTAGCTCTTTTCCCCTTCAGGTAGTGTTACATCCCATAAAATTCAAAAATATGAAAAATGAAAAGTTGAAATTTAAAAATGGATTCAAGTAGAAATTTCAATTAGAATCAAGATTTTGACTTTAAACAATATCTTTTCCTCTTTTCTTGCATTCTAATTTTAAGAAAAGAAAGATTTCATTTATTGAAACTATTTCATCCAAAACAAAGAAACTATAAAAATAAATTTGAGGTGTGATATTTAATTTGAATTTGGATTCTCTGAATTTTCTGAAATTATTAGAAATTCTTTTGGCTATTCTCTAATAAAGGAAAATGAATTGAAGGATATAGTAAAATGGTAAAAGTAAAAAGTAAAAATACCAAGTCAAAATTTTTTTACCAGAGTCATAATAAAAATCTATGGGCTCTCCATAGCCAGTTTAAGTCGGTGGAAGACCTAGATTAATTAAAATAATATTTAATCAAAACAAATCATGTGACAAGAAAGTCAGGATAAAATGGTAAAAGAATTTTGTAGAATTCTCAAGAAGTTATCCTGGATCAATATTTTTACCCTGCCGACATCAGCACAGTAAAAATCTCCAGTAAAAATATCAAAAAATTTCTAATTCATTTTATAATTGTAACAATTCAAAAACAGTGAAGACATAAATTGGAAAATAGTAATATCAGAATTATTAAAATTAAAATATACAATATAAACATATGAAAATTTTATGTCATGTCAATAATGCCATTACAGATCTTCATAAAAAGTTTCATAAAATAATAAACTGATTTTGATCTTACATTAAATAAAATTCAGAATTAACAGAAAATGACAACTATGCATTGTCAGATTTTTATTAATATTTTTATCAAGAATTTTTATCTGGAAATTTTACTGGACTCTCATATTTTACTTTCCAACCTACATAAAAATATTCACAAAATCTTGAGTCGGTTTGGAAGTTTAAATTAGTAGATCTATCCCGTGCTGTCCAGAAACTTCAGTTCAGCTCCTCTTTTCTCTCTTTGACGTGTGGGTCCATACTTTAATCCGGCCCCACGCGCCAGGCCTGAACCACCTTTCCTCTCAGCCGCTGCCAGCCGTGGCCCACTCGTCATCTCAATCTTCTCCAGCCTTCTCCCGTTTTCTCTCGCGCGTGCGGAGACAGCCGAGCTGAGCATCGCCTCCCTCGCCGCCTCTGCGCCCAAACCGCCTCAAAGCCCTATATAAACCCTGCTTCATTGCTCAGGTCGCCATAATCATCACCCTCTGCCCCGAAGCAGCCCTCCGCTCCTCCCTGTTCTTCCCCAAATCTGACAAGGGCCAGAGAAGAGGGAAAATGCAAATCAATCGATTCAGTGAACCATCTCTCGAATCGGTTGGCTTGAAGCTGCCTCTTAACATCCCGCACCCTTCTCCATCCTCGATTGAAGCTTCGTTTCTCTGGTGAGAGCCCAGAGTTTCTTCCGCCGCCGCCACACCCGCTCGGTGAGAGCCCAGTTCCCTCACTCATTTTCATGAAAAAGTAGCAAAATAGAATCATTAGCACTCACTGATACTCATTCTGGTGAAAATGCACTTCGGGAACTCGAGCTCTTCCTTCGTCGTTGATCGGCCATGGTCGCCGCTGCCCCCTTCACGGCGCCAGACCAACTTCGGCCACCTCCGGCCAAGTCGACTCCACCCCCATATGCGCGTGGACTCCCTGGTGCTCGCCGTATTACCCATTCGCTGTCTCCGGCCTTCCTTCGCCACCGGTGAGCCTCAGTGGCGCCATCTCTGCCTCGGGTCGCCGACAGGCGAGCCACCCTTGTCAGTCCCTCGCCCGCGCGTCACTGTGCCCGTGGTCCCACGCGTCAGCCGCTGCACTCGAACGTCTCTCTGCCCTCCGGGCCCAGCCGTCAGCGCCTCAATCCAGCCCAGTCAAGAAGGGGAAAGCGCATTCGAAGCCCAAAGACGTATTTTGCCTTTATGGTAATTTTTCCATTTTATGTATTTTCCAAACCGCAATGCATTCAAATGCTCATAACTTATGAACTATCAATCCAAATGAAATGAAATAAATTCCTAAATTCATGATAAATCATGTAGATTCATAATCTGCAAAAATATTTTGAAAATACTCACTGCATGAAATTGAAATTCAAATTTGAATAACGAGCCTAAAGACATACTTCATATAAAAATATTGTAAACAAACTTGAAATTTAATGAAACCAATTTTAATAGAATCCTTACACTTCCAGGAACTCAAATATATAAAAATATTTAGATTCTAACTTTGTTTGAATTATTTTCCATTAGAAGTTGTTCTCAATGCTATAAATATTCAAAAATGCATAGTTTGTGCAAAAGGAATCTAAAATAAGTAAAATTGATTTCTAAATACTTGTATTACAGTAGGATACCTTATGATGCTGAAATAATTAAGGAATGAACTTGATTTAGACTTGTTTTATAAATAGTAAGTTATTCAAATGGAAAAAGGTGTGTATATATATAGATGCATATGAAAAGTATCTGATAGCCGTACAAAGATATGAATAGGTATCAGAAGAAATAATGTGCCACTATTGGAATATTTTAATGAAGTACTATATATGCACAAGTTTAAATTACATAAGAACATAAGTCTTGCATATGTAAAAGAATATATATACATACATATTCAATGAAGAGCAAAATCATGAAAAGAAACTGGAATCTAAAAGTCTAATGTAGTCAAACTATTTTATCCAGCAAGAATCATTACAATAAGGACATGATCAACACTTAACCAAATAATTGTAGTTTCAATACCTGTGTAGTCCGAATAGTTATATCTTTCGCAAAGAAACTCCAAAGTTGACAAAACCAGATTCTAGTAATTTAAAAAATAATACCCTTGGTATTTATATAAAAATATCTTATGCTTGTGCAAATTTGAAATAAGATCATGTTAGGCCCTAATGATTACTTATGTGGGAAACATCTCGGGTAAAAGCAAAATATTGTAAAACCAACTTTAAAACACTCTTAGTGATATCCCCTGTTTATGCCTGAAAAATGGATAAATCATTATGTAAGGTGTAGTCGTAAACTAAGAACTAAGACTGAACCTTTATCGTGTAAACTATAAAACTAATTAAGCATTTTCAGTAGCCTGTAAAACATCTCGTCTTAATGAAAATTTTATGAAGATCAATTTAGAAATAATATTTAAGATATGTACTACCATAATCTAGAAAAATATTCTTATTACAACTTGCTTTGCATCTGAATCCGGCTAATCCAATACTCTTAAATAATATGGTCGTTGTAACCCTTAATATCATATAAGCTTTATCAACAAAGAATATAGTGTCTCGTCTAAACACTAAAATGTATGAAATCAGCTTAAGAACGCTCTTCAAAGTATAGACTATCCTATTTTGAAGAAATAATCTTATTTCAATATGTTTTGCATATAAATCCTATTAGCCAAATAACCTTAAGTAATATGTTTTATGGATTCAATTATATAAACAAGAAAACTCTGTAATAATGAACAAATATGTAATTAAGATATTTGTATCATCAGAACCTTCTTAAAAAACATAAATAAATCCTGTAACCTAGCTCAATAGATCTAACATATTCAAAGTCACTTCTTATGCAAAATCACTTAAGGAATTAAGTGATATTCGCATAACCCTTTAATTTGTATTTTAATTCTACTAATCCAAATAATTTTAGCATCTATAATTCGAAGTTATAAATGTAAGAATTCATAATTTTAGCCTCTTGAATTCGTAATTCAAGAATAGATAATCTATCAAAGAAACCATGTTTGTTCATCATAAAAGTCATTAACAATATGTTTGTATAATTATCTAAATCATAAGATCTTGAAATCATTTAATCCAAACCCTAAAACATTCCTGTTTTCTGCAATGAATCTTTATTTGATTTTCTGTCTGTTTTCTTTTTGCCCTTATTGAAGTTAGATATTTGCTATATTTCCGATTGAACGACGTGTAGAATCCGATGTCGCTACTTTCGTCGTTGCCTCCGTCAACCAAGACTTCGTCTTCGTCGTAAGCAATAAATAAGCAAGGCAAGCAATTCTCTTTGATCATATTGACCCCAGTTTTATAAATATTTTCATTAAATGTTTTACTGCATACTTTATTTTGTTAAAGTCTGCTATATTTCGGGTAATGATAGTTGTACCAGTAGACTTATGGAACTACCTTGATAAGTAGAAAATTGTGAACCTTAAAAACCCTAGAATAGCTTAGACATTATTTAATGTCAATCTGGGTTACTCACATTTAGTGACATGCTTAGCCAAGCTTAAATGAACATAAAACTGTGACATGATTAAAGACTTTGAATACGACATTTAAATGGGTATGACCATTTTTGTGGTTGGTATTTTGGATGGAAAAATGAAAATAAAACAATGGTTTAGATGTGGGCAATTATTGGCAATAGCTGGGTGTGCATGTCTTTGCACGTAATATAGGGTGGAGATTATTGCCCGTGTCGGATTAAGGACCGAGCTATGGGTTATTTTCAGGCCAAGAATTACCGTACAACCACAAGTGCTGGTATGGGACAGCCTTAAACCGATTAAGTTATCTAGTTTAACTTTGCACTTTGGAAAATTTGGAGCGATGCGATTTGTTTCTTAATGAATTGCTTGAAGGGACGTCCACACCGAGGTGATCATGGATCAAACGTTTACCGATACACGGTGTACGCCATCTTTGTGGGAAGTTCTATCATTTCTATGCTCGAGTTCTTACGCCATAGTATGGGTTTAACGTCCCGGTGGTGCAAAGTTAACCTAGGTAATGTAAAGGTTTTCGTCATGAACATTCGCCACTACGCCAAAGGTGCGTGAACTATGCGTCAAAAGGAAAAGGTCATGACTTGTGGGTAAAGATGTACACCTCTGCAGAGTGTAAAACTAATCGATTAGCCGTACCCGCGGTTATGGGAACTTAGTAAAGTCATCACATAGTTAGCTGTTTTTATTTTCATAAAATCTGGTTTCTACCGTGTGTTGGTAATTCCTACTGTGTGTCAGTGGGAATGGTTTGTGGACATGGTCAGGATACCCAGGTTCGTGATTTCACTTATTCGTACTTTACATACTGTTATTTCTGTATTAAATTGCTTTTATTTAAATCCCATTTTGCAATCTACTTTTCTGTATTTACATTTCAAATTGGCTTTATGCAAACTAACCATACTAGCCTTTCCTTTGAAATGGCTTGCATATCTCATAGGTTTTGCAAAAGTCTTGCGGAGTACGAAAGTACTCACCCTTGCTTAATTGTTGTTTTTAGGAGAAGAATCAGATTAGTCCGATGCAACATATTTATCGTAGAATTCGGGATATTGACGATGAAGCTTTTCTAGGGATTATGCCTTGTCAGTTGCCTGAGGGTTGGATGGGCACACTACAAGAATTTTAATCCTTTCCACTGCACTTCACTCTGTATTGTAAGATTTTATTGTATAGATTACTATTATCATTTATAATAAAGAGTATGGATGTGATACCGATTGTTATAAATGTGCGTGCTAGCCATTGATCATGGGACTAGTACTGTATGCATATGAGATTTTCATTTTTGCATTTATGTGAAAATGGGGGTCATTACAGGTAGGTGAGCTCCAACCTTCACAACTCATCGGACCTTCTCACAGCCTTCTTGAGAAGATCACTGGACCACCATACCTCCAGGCCGTCTAGGTATTGGCAAACACCAAGAGTAATAGGTCAAACCTCTTGCTTTATTCTCACCAAGTGCAACACATGCACAAGGATGCTCAATCCTCCTCTAGATGCAACACATGCAACTAGAGACTTCTCTCCTTGCTCACAGAGTGCAACACATGCACAATGTAGAGCAGAGGCTCACACTAGCTCAAGAGAAAGCAAATCAACACCAAAGAGATTCTACACAAGAAACTCTAAATTAAATTCATCTCAAATCACTCAAATATGGCTTTACGAGCTCTTGGGATTTTGCTCTCACAAGAATACCTCAAATGGGTGCTAGAGCAGCTAGAAAACCCTCCTTGCTCGACCTCTTTTATAGCTCCTCAAGAAAACTAGCCGTTGGAGGGTAGAATGGGGTAAAAACGCAGTAAACCCGGTGCTACCGCCCTACTAAGGTTAAATTTAAATTGACTTTAAATTGTCATGGGTATATGTTAACTACACAAGTTTCATATACTCATTTTGATAGTTTCTAAGTAATGATCCAAATTATATGGAATGGTGGAAATGGATCAATATTATTTAGACCATCAAGCATAGAATAAACTCCATTAAATGTGTGCATATAAGTAATTAAACTTTGAATCAATAAGCACATATTCAATTTGAGATTGCTTTAGAGTTTGTCCTAGATTAACATGAGTATACTACAACTACACAAGTTTTATATATATAATCAACAGTTTATTTTAAAGTAATGATCCTTTATAAATGGAAAGATGTAAAGGGATCAATACTGTTGAAACTTCATGATTAAGCATGAACTCCCCCTAATGTGTGCATTCATGTATATATGGAATTGAAAACATTATGCACATCTTAAGATTGAGACTACGGTGAAGTTCATCCTTTATCTTGAATCCAAGGAATGCATCTAGAAATAATAAAGTTGTATTGGATGCACACCTTTGAGATTTCTAGTATTTAATGAGATGAGACTAAACAAAAGAGTTAGTCTCATAAAAAGATTTGTCATTAATTAACAATTGAGACTAATCAATATTATAATTATCAAAAGAGTTAGTCTCAATATTATATTTGTCATTAACACCAAATTAATAGAGCTTGAACTTTCATAGACTCCTCATATCGAGTAAAGACAACAAAACAACGTTTAGTATCCACGTAGAAACAACCTCCTTCTTCCACTTTAAACCTTAATCTCAAACTGATATTGAAGCAAAACCTTCACAAGTAAAACTTCGAAGGGTATAATGCTACCATCAGGGTGTCATCAAATTCCAAATTAATGTTGTCAAAAACCTCCATAATGGTTGTGCAAGCGATCCAAATTGCAACGTATTCAAACGGTGAATAAAACACCAAAATAACGGTGATGAAACACTAAATTCCAATTAACGGTTATGACACACCAAATTCAGTTGTCTCCTCAACTGATTTTTTTTCAATGTAGAAGATGAAACGTCGAATAAATCTCCAAAGATTAATCCCGCATAAATATCACCAATAATAGGCATAAAAGCCTGAATTGCAATGAAAACCACCAATAATATGCATAAAAGCATTAATTGCAAAAGAAATCCGCATGAAATCCCGCCAATAATAGTAATAGGCATGAAAGCCTAAATTGTGCATGAAATACCACCAATAATAAACACAAAATAATATGCATAACAATCCGATAATAATAGGCATGAAAGCCTGAAATTGCGCATGAAATCCGGCCAATGATAGGCATAAAAGTCTGAATTACAAAAGAAATCCTACTTTTTAGCACGGGAACAGTGGTCGCCAGGGTGAAAAGCAATTCTTTTGGTTATCTCTAACAATATGTGGCATGCATGGTTCCCGCCAAGCTAGTCTGATTCGATGGCACGGCAACAGCGTCAGATCTGCTATGCTAAGCTGGCCGGGGAGCGCAACAGTAACCTATTTATTCTGTACAGCTTCTCAACGTCAGCTTGTTGAGTATGACCAGAAGCTTTTGGACCCAGTGCTGGCACGCTAGCTCAATCCTTTGGTTCCAACCGAGTCATTTCCTTCTCTAGCATTTGGTTTCCCAAAACCAGCAGGTGACACCCAAGTGCCAACCTTCAACCAGATGCCTGTGTCATCCATCTTCGAGCGAGTCAGCCCAAATAATGTTCCCAGTAATTTTACTTTGGAGCCGAGAGGACAATGGAAGTCAATCCTCCATGGAACAACAATGGCGCGGTTCCCCCAACTTAGAGTGATAACCAGATGGACCGCTCTTAAGATGGCTTAACATGTTGAATCTCCTTTGCTATCAACGGAAGTAATTGCTAGCGTGGGTGTATCGAATATGTCGCGGGATGTTCTAGGTTCCTGAGAGGGATTTTGCGGTTTGTACAATTGAGAAATGGTTCTGGCAATGACCTGTGGAGTTCTACGGCAGTACTCAGCAATTCATGATGGGGCTGGTTAATTGGTGGGTAGTATACTATCGGTTCCTTGCAGAGCTTTTTGTATGGAGCTGCATGCTGGAATTTGCTTCCCTGTTCTGCGCCTTGGCGTGTTTCCTTATGTCGAACTGCTGGCCTGCCCATAACCTATCCTGGAATCCGCTCCTATTGTGCGGTGCTTCAAGTGAAGCATTGGCCGAAAAATTGCCAGCACGAAATCGAGTAGCTTGTGAATCAGCTTGGAGTTTTGAAGAATTTGCGTTGTTTCTGCGGAAATCGTATAAAATTTCAACGTTCAGAAACAGGTCCTTGCTTTTGCAAACTAGTGGAGTATCATTCAAGTTCTTTTGACTGCTATATATATTGGCATAGCTTGTATGATGCACCTGGACGCATCGTCGACCGCTAGCGAGTGTATATTACGATACAAGAGAGCTAATCCGGCAATGATCCATTGGAACTTGGAAATATGGACCAAACCATTATTCATTTCCACCAAGCTTCTGTAAGGGTAAACAAAATTGGTACTGATAGCGACGGTGCCCAAGACGGATATGCTTCTCAACTTAACACTACAGTACGCGGCAGGTTCATTGCACCTGGACGTATGAAAACTATGTGCAACGAACCTAGACGCACCAAACGATCCTCACGCACGCCCGTCCGAACAAATATATAAAACCGCCCCCGTCGCGCAACTACACGCCAAGCCACTGCGAATTTGCAACTGCACGGGAAAACGGCTTGCTGACGCACGAGCGGCCACGGCGGCGGCGAGCGCAATCGCGACACCCATGCTTGTTCCGAGGCAGCATTTGGCCGAACCGATCGTAGCAATGGAGTCATCGCCGGCGTACAAGAAGGCAACGGCGGCGCTGGACGAGGCGGCGAGGGCGCGGCTGCGGGGCCCGTTCGTCAGCGACACCACGCCGTCCGGGCATGAGGACGTTGACGACGGCCTGGTGGATTTGGTGGACGAGTTCTACAACGGATGCGGTGAAAGCGGCGCGGCCGTTGTCGCCAAGGAGGCCGTGGCGCCGGGGCATGCTGAGTGGAAGGACACGCTGCACACGGTGCTGGCAGACGCGACGGCCGACGCGGCAGCGGCACGTATCCGCGCCGAGGCGGAACGCGCCTTCCGGGATGTCGGGCCGGACGTCGGCGGCGGCGAAGGGATCAGGAAGCACGTCGTGGAACGGCTCCGGGCGACAGGGTTCGACGCCGGTAAGTGCTTTACTTTGTTCTACATTTTCAGTTTCTGAGTGCATTTTTTTATTGCAAACTGTAACCGAAGCAGCAAACAACTCAAGAACACGGCCGGCTGAAACCTTTTTTTTGTGATTTGGGTGCAGGTCTATGCAGATCGTCTTGGGAAAGAAACAGCAGCGTCCCCGCTGGCAGCCACGAGTACGTGGACGTGACGGCGATGGGGTCGCCGACGCCTCGCTACATCGTCGAGGTCAACGTCGCCGCCGAGTTCGAGATCGCGAGGCCAGGCGCCGAGTACCGGGAGCTCCTCCTCTCCCTCCCGCCGGTTCTCGTGGCGACGCCGGAGGCTTTCAAGGAGGTTGCCGCGGCAATGTGCGCCGCGGCGGCGGAGTCCATCCGTGGCGCGGGCATGCACGTCCCGCCGTGGAGGCGGGCGCGGTACGTGCAGGCCAAGTGGTCCGGCCAGCGCATGAGAGTGGCAGGCGCCGTGGCCACGAAGTGTACACAGGAAGGAGCGAGCACAGCGTCAGCTGCCCGCCGGCCAGGCGTGCTGTCCGGCGGCCGGAATCATTGCGGGATGGAGATGGGGCGCATGGAGATGACCATGGGGAGGGAACGCTTGGCGAGCATGAGACCATTGTTTAGAGGATTGTGATTTGTGACATATGGATGCATCAATCAGATGACTCATTTTCTTTAGCCTCTTTGCTCGCTGTAGTACATTCTTTTGGGTCTGTGGAAGGTGTACATTCCAGAAGGCTTGAGTGACCGGTGAAAATAACAAGAAACATATTCAGATCTCCTAAAAATGTAAATGTAGATGACTACCGAATGTATATATATATATATATATATTATCTATACCCCTTTATAATACACCTAAGCATTCTTTTCTACATCCACCCTAAATAATGCACCCCACTAGAGATGTCCAACCTTCATGCATCCAGCGAAACGTCCCTAAAAACTTGCTTCCATCAAAATTAACCTCTCAGATCTTTCCTCAACTTTACTCACACACATCCGATGGCCATTGTTTAATGTGTCCCCCACCTCCATCAAGGAAAAGAAAACAAATATTCTGGAATTAAAGAAAAGGAAACAAATATTCTAAAAATGAAATCGGAAGACAGGACACTATACTAGTATATTATAGGAAGGAAATGGCAAGCTCCCAGGCCATCCATGTTGCATTTAGGTCCGGTTGCTTTGCGTCTGAGCCGTCGGATCGGCATCGTCCGGCCAAAGATGGGCCTTGCGAGCCCGTCGGATCGCTGGAACCTCAGCGGACGGTCCAGATCATTTTGGCCTACGTCCACCTCGCCCGTGCTCTCGCGCCGCCTCCTCACATCCTCGGTTCCTCCTCCTCGCATCCTCCCCGCCGCGCGCCTTCTCCTCTCCCCACACCCCGCCGCCGTTCCGGTGCTCTCCTCCCTGCCCGCACATCCGCTTTGCCCACGCCGCGCTAGCTCCCTAGCGATTCCCAGAGTAGATTCCTTCTCCTCTGCCCACACTCCGCCGCCGTCGCAGTGCTCTCCTCCCTGCCAGCGCATCCGCGTCGCCTGCGCCGCGCAAACTCCCTTGCGATTTCCCTGGTAAATCCCCCTGCCCACTCTCCAGTTCCTCCTCGCTGCGAGGTAGCCCAACCACCTCTCGCCTAGGGTTTCGTGCCGGGACACAGGGTGATGGGATGGAGGGGTGGACGGCGGCCATACACGACTGTGGCGCTGGCGTGTGTCGCAGCAACGTCGGTGGTGGCGCTGCGGCTCATCTATCGCCACCTCCTCGATTACGTCGAGCTCACCCACCAGCGCTTCATCATCCACATCATCTTCATGTCTCGGTACTGTTCCCATCCCAACCCATTAGCTATCTGTTCTTAGCTCTAGATTCCTAGATATGGATTGCCCTAGGTGTTGTTTGTCAAATTTTGGCTTATTATAGCCGTGATTTCGGATGTATGAGTCTGGATTCGTGAGCTAGGGTGGGTTCCGGAGGTGTAGGTGCTTCGTTGTGAATTATGATTCTCGAGTTAGTTTGTGCTGGGTGTGAGGTTTCGGTGGCTGATGGCGTTCGGTCTTCCGGGTGATGGTTGCCGCCTCTGAGATGAGTTTCCTATACCTATGGCTTTTGGGAGGTGGGGTGCTAGTGGTTGCTAGTGGTTTGGTGTGAACCGACCAGGGGAGTTTGCTGAGGCTACAAAGCGGTGATTGTATTCCATTTCCAGATAATTTTGGATTTATTCCGTGGTGAATTGTTATGGTAGTAAGATTGTGTATATATTTGTCATTAGAATGGGAATGTTCTTCAGTTACTGATCTGCTGATTCATTGTTCTGGTTGGTGTGCACTATGCTGACACGAGTTAATTTGTCATTAGAACATGGCTGGTTTGGATGTCTCCTAGATGAATGTGGATTAGCAGGCAAAGCGTGTCCTTGTTATTCATGTGACATGTAATTTATTTCAGATTCAATTTTGGTAGCTACAAAAGCCTGCTGGTTGGTTGGAATTATGGATTGTCTACTACAACTGTAGCTATATCATGGATATATATTCTTTTTTGGTAAAATACAGTGGACCCTTTTTTTTTGCTTCTACTAATCATCCCCTCCATTACTTTTGCTCCTGTGCTGCCCCTCCATGGCTTTGTCCCTCTCGTGGTTGCCTCCTATTTCCTCCAACTGAGTTCTAGTGGTGTATATGAAAGGCTTGATCTATTCTACTTTTTTTTCCCCGTAGTGAGTTTGTTCTTTGAGATTATAGTTGATGTTCTTGTTGTAGTACAACAAAATTACACTAATCCCATAGAAATTTTGGGTGGCTATCAGGTAATATCACCCCCTTACTCCCAAACCCTTTTTTTATTGATTAATTTTCCACTCTTAACAGAGAGAAGCTTAAATTCTCTTTGCTATCGTAGTAGGTCCTTATCCTATGGACCTTGAAACTAAGAAAATGGTACTTATCTACTTCTAATTTTATATGAAGGGTTTTCGCTATTTACTAATTTGGTTATCTCATTTAGATATTCAATCCATATATATATGCAGTCAGGCCTTCTCTATAATTATGGGCATTTTGTTCCCTTATTTCCCAATAAGTACATTTTGTCCGACCGTCTGAGGTAAGCACTTGCCTAACTAAACTATTTTTCCATTTCTGATTCATTTTTGCACCATCCTTAGTCAGACTACTCTATAGTCTTTTTGTAAACATATTGTTATAAATTATTTGCATGTTTTAGATAGCTTTGTTCTGTATGCTACATACCTTTTGGGATTTTGTCCTGCTTGCCAAAATTTTGTATTTTCCATTCATTCAAATTGCTGTCTAACTGTAGAGAGGTGCTTCAATGCTTTTCTCTTTTACAGTTACACAAATATTAAAGCATGAATAAAGGGTAGATAGAGATTACTTACCCCTTCGCTTGCTTCAAGATTTGTGCAACTTGTATTAATAGGGAAAGCATTGAAGCACTGCTCCTAACTGTATCAACAATTATCTGAACTCGGAAGCTAGAACATGTGGTCCTGTTGCATTAGATTATAATTGATATTCCTGTTGTAGTACAACAAAATAACACTAATCCAATAGAAATTTTAGGCGACTATCAGGTAATATCGCTCCCTTACCCCAAACCCATTTTGTTCGATTGATTAATTTTCCACTCTTGACAAAGAGAACTTAAATCCTCTTTGCTATCGTAGCAGGCTCCTTATGCTATGGACCTTGAAGCAAAGAAAGTAATTCTTATATACTTCTAATTTTATATGCGGAGTTTTCACTATTTACTAATTCGGTTATCTCATTTAAATATTCAATCCATATATATATAGAGTCAGACCTCTATAATTATGAGCATTGTGTTTCTTCCGTTTCCCAATGAGCATATTTTCCCTGATGATCTAAGGTAAGCATTTGCCCGACTAAACTATTTTTCCCTTTCTGATTCCTTTTTTTACCATTGTTAGTCTATCTACCCTATAGTCTTTTTGTAAACATACTGTATAAATTATTTGCATGTTTTAGATAGCTTTGTTAGATCTGTATGCTATATACCTTTTAGAATTTCGTCCAACTTGCCAAACTTTTGCATGTTCCATTGATTCAAACTGTTGTCTAACCATATCAGCAGTTATTTGGACTCTGAAGCTAGAACCTGTAGTCCTGTTGCATGACGATCTATAATTCAAGTTGTGCACACTGCACAGGCTAATTTGCTAAACCAACAGCGAATGTTAGTTGTACTAATCTGCTATCGTTGTTGGTACAATTTTGGTCTGTTTATGCTTTCAACTGAAAAAAATAGATTGTCTTCCCTACAGGGAGTCTGCTCAGCAACAAAGGAAGAGAAAATAGGCGAGCAGCCGGTGTTGAGGTATGTGCATAAAGTATGGACTATTATGCATGAATTCAGTCTTGATTGTGAGTTGCCTAAATCATGACCTGGTATCGATAGTTCAGTTTAGTATTTAAATCTTAACCTCACCTAGATATTTGCTTGGTCACAAAAATCACTACATGAAGAATTATACTCTATCATGTGTAGTATACAGGTTTGGACGCATGAGGATCCTGTTACTAGCTTAGGTGGGTTGTAGATAATTCATGTATTCTGGATATATAAAAAAAATCCAAATATGTCAGTTAATATCTTATGCATGTATTGTGGGATTTTTATATATTATATGTTCATGCTAGAATGGCGATGTGTGAACTGGAAGCAGTTTCTGGTCAAATATGTGGGTGTTTGCCTATTTAGTAAATAATGGACATCTTAGACATTTAGCACTCTAATCCATAAATTCTGAACGAAGTTCATTCTGTAGTTTTTTGCATTGACATAGCCTCGCCCTATGCCATTCTTGCAGTAATTGCTATGCTTCAGCAGATACATGGTTATTTAAAAAAAATCATCTTTATTTCAATAGCTGTATCATTTGTCCTAGCTTAAGAACTTAAGGGGATGTCTCAAGAGTTGTAGGTCATGAGGACCTCCACAGTTATACTATTTTATTTTGGATTGTCTCTTACCTATGGAATGATTTTGGCTGTAGTGAAGTGAGGGGACAAATTAGTATGTTACTTTGTCTTACTACTCGGGACAGCTAAACAACCTTACCAGATTCTTTATAATAAGATCTATTTTTTTATCTAGTACTGAGTTTTTCACGATTATTTGTAATATTACATTTTTTTTATTTCTAGGGAACTATGTGGTTTTACTACGCTCAAGCTTTAGGTTTTGTTATGTCATTTTACCATTCCGCAACCTGCACGTTTTACCGCTCAAAGAAAATGATGCATGTTTCAGGACCGCTGAAAGGAGTTAGGTGCTGAAATTTTTGTCTTGCTTCCTTTGTAACAAATTACTCATTACTTTATTTTTGTCATCACAGGTATTAGGAGGATGCTCAGTTGCTATAAGCACACATGAACCATGTAGATAAAGAAATTCCAGATAGTACTAGCAAAAAATGTGGCGTATTTTGTATTAATTGTGCTACATAATTTTTTGTTTCTATGTTTTTTTGACACATATTGATGTTTTTGTAATGCTAGCTAGCTAATGGTTTTAGTCTCGCAGCCATGTATTGTGGAAGGGATAACATGATCATAGCCTTTATTTTTTCATCTTTTTGCAAGTAATTGAGTTCGTGATCCCCAATTGCTGCATTCAGCGATAGATTCGAATATCGAATTATTCCTTATCTATTTAGTTTTTCAGTTATCGTTGAAGTGAAATGTATTTACATATTTCCCAGGCTTTCATCTGCCCGTGCGCGGCGTAGTGCGCAAAACCTATCTAGTGACTTAGACCCAACAAAAGATTGTGGTACTCCTAATTGACCTGTGGAAAGTCTGTTTCGTCTAACCTGAAACACATAGTTGACACTTTATCCGAAATATTCTTTCACCGGTTGACTTGGAAACGGCCAGTTGGTATGAGGAGCATAAAATTGGACTCTCGTGGCTTTCGATTACCAGGGTGCCTAGTGCCTACACTGCAAGTTAAATGACCAAATCAAGTCTGCTTACCGTGCAAGACCAAATCAAGCTCAAACAAAATCACCCGAGTTTGGCCCAGCACCACAACGTGACTATACTACAGTAGATAATGGCAAGACTCGAATACCCTGGGCAATGAACACCCTGTAATCTCCAGCAAGACAAGCGTATATATCGTCAGGATTGCGACAAGCCAGCATCACACCACGTCTTATGAGGGAGCGCGGGCGCTTACTGCGAAGGAGAAGCGAACTTTGGGCCTGTGGGAGCCGTAGCAGCAATTTTTTTAAGTAAGTATACAACTAATCTTCTTAGCAATAAGCTACAAAAATAGGTCTCATCCAGCTTTTAGTTTTTCGTTTCTGTTAGTTATATACATAGCTTTTAACTTATGCTAAAAACACTTAAAAGCTAAATTGTTTGAGGAGTTTACTGACTTTTCGTAAGCTGGAGTTGGCTTAAAGACCGTGTGTCGGGACCCGATTCTGAGAATCCGGACCCTTTGTGTATTACATGCGATCCGAATCACGCTAGCACACACAAACCTTTCTGAGGTTGCACTTTGCGGACATTACTGATACAATAATAAATAGTGCAAACGTTTATATAAACTGAATTGTACAACCTTATGGTCTCCTTACATAAATCAGCCACGCAGGGCTTACATTATCAGAGTAAAAGGGAACAACGGAAAACAATAAAACTTCGTGGAAGCCTTCATCTTGCCACAGACAACCGACTGGGCTTGCCTCCTAATTATCCGGATCTTCAATGAACTCCTCCTCCCAGGCCGGTGTAGACTCCTCCACTGATGTTGAGGTTGATAGGCAAGGAGGGGTGAGTACTCAAGACACTCAACAAGTAATGCACAGAATGCGGTACTATTACTACATGCAAGGCTTATCCCAAGGAATTGGCTTACTTGGTTCTTTTGCATCAAACAGCATTTTTAAACTAGCATCTTGTTTAGGTTAAAAGCAGTGGAACAGTTATATATAATGTTAAGTTCTTCAAACAGTTTTTCTTCAAAGATTCTCGGCGCCCAGCCTTAATAATTCATTTTCACACTGGCACACAGCCACCCATTCCATATTTTATTTTTGAAGACCTACCCCTTGACTATAATCCCTGAGCAATGCTCAATACTGCGAGCACGGCTATTCGAATAGATTTGACACTCTGCAGAGGTTGTACACTTTACCCACAAGATACAGCCGCTCACCACACAGGTGATTGTCCGCAACAAAGCCTTTCAGGAACCTCTATCTTAACCAATGAACCTCTCCGGTATTGCCTTCACTATCACTCCCCTCACACAGAGCCGAAGTATAGGACAGGCCAACACCGTTGGATGGGCACCAAGCCGTAGCACAGGTACGCTCCCCACACAGATACACCCCCGTGTACTGTCACCCTGAGGTATCAGAGGAAAGATATCAAAATCCTAATCAACTAGGTCCGTCCCATACCGGACATGTGGTTGTACGGGTGACTCAGTTCAAAGACTTGCAAGGTGAAGTCCTTAACTGACCAAGGCAAGACTTTCATCACTCAACAGTGGCACACAGCCCAATGTAGCACACAGACTTACATCACTCATCAACCCATTGCCACACAGGCCCACCTGGCACAAAGCCTCTTGCCACTTGCCCCAGTCTAAATCATTTCCCACCCCGTTGATTATTGTGCAACATATGCCAGCAATAACTCAACATCGGTACAGAACCACACAGGTCTCTGTACCTCAATCTCATCATGTGGCATCATCACACTACTTTCAAAATAAATTCAATATTTCATTAGTCAACATTGATACATTTTTTGAAAGATCATTCATGACTCGTTGCAAGGCTAAGCTTCTAATCACGGTCTAGCCTCCCGTGTTGGCATCATATTAATATCCAACAAATACGAATAACCTTAGGGTGGACAATGATTTAAAGGCATACAAATAGTAATTTCAAGGTGAAGATAACAATATGGGTTGATTAGCTACATACCCCAAATTAATTTAAATTCATTTTTAATTAACTTAGCATGCATAATTTCAAAGCAAAATACATTTAGAAGAAACTGGGATCAAAATGATCAAATCATCACTTGCCTTCAAAGAGTTGCTGGTCTTGATCCGAAGCTTGATCTTGAGCGCTGAACTCTTCTTCGAATCTTTCCGGCGTAAAAATAACTTATGCAATAAATAATAAAAAAAGTAGACTATATAGCCTAAAAAATTCAATTAAAATTCACCATTAAAAAGAGCACAATTTTACAAATTTTTAGAGATTGGAATCACCTCAATCGGAGTTAAAATGCAAAAGTTATAGCCTTTTAAAGTTTTAAATAAAATATAAATCAGAAAATCCGATTTGTTTTAATTATTTTTATACGAAAAATTGGGATTTATGACGTTAGCATGACCTAATGATTACGTCAGCACTGAAATGAAATTCGACCGAATTATTTTTATATATAAAAATATTTATGACGTCAGCGATGACGTCAGCATGACACGTGGCAGCCTTCAGGTACCGCCACGTCGCCTCGGTTTATGGGCTCGGTCCACGGCTCGGATCGGTTCCACCGTGGACTCGGTCCACCAGCACAGTGCTTCCAAGCGGCAAGATCCGAGCCGTTCATTGAATCAACGGTTAGATCTCATGCGTCACACCGCACTGCCTCGAATCCACGCGACACGCATCACGCATCCGACGGTCGCTCAGATCCAACGGCTGGATCCCACGCACCGACTCGGCGACGCATCGCGTTCTGCGCCACCACGCGTCGCGCATCCGGTGGCACTCCCGGATCCGACGACTGGATCTCGCGCACGTTCGGCGGCGACTCGGTTCACGCGCGGCCACGCAGCAAGATCGCAGCGGTGCGCCTGAAAGCAACGGTCGGATCTGGTCTTCGCCCCGGTCAACGCGCACATGCGTCTGTGCGCGATTCGGCGAGGGTACAACGCTATCACCGCCGCACGTTCAAATATGAACGGCGCGGATCCTTAGGGCAACCCGGATCTAATCTCTACCGTTTAGATCTGATCCGACGGCGCAGGTTACCGGAGCGGTTTACTGTGCACAAGGAAACGTGGCGCAATCTCAAGCGTCCACCGTAGATCTAACGGCTAAGATCTACTAAAAGACCTAATATCCAGATCTAATCTACGCCACACATCACAGATCTAACGGCTACGATCTAATCCAAACGTAAACAGAGAAGGGTTACGTGGACTCACTTACGCTGTGCGATGAGGATCGAACGATCGGCGAGGTTCGACCAGGTTGACGGCGGCGAAGAAGGAGGGGCTGTCGGAGTTGAGGAAGACGGCGTAGACGACGGCGCTACGGTGATCCTCTGGCGTGAAGAAGTGATCCAATCGACGCGGCTTCCTTCGGCGAACTCGGGACAGGGTCGGAGCACGACGGAACGGCTCGGACGACGGCGAGAGGAAGCAAAAACAACGGCGGCTAAAGGAAGCAACTACGGTGAGCTCACACGGGCGCTAGAGAAGGTCTCGACGTGCGTGCAAAGAGTCTAAAAGGAGCGACGAGAAGAGCTCTACACGGCGCAGCAACCGACACTTTAAAAGGAGCCTCGACGTGCGCGCAAACACCGGCGAAACGAGCGGAAACGCTCGGCGGCGTTAACTCCGACGATTACGCTCGGTCGGACCGACGTGGCTCCATCACGGTCGTCCAAGCAGCGACGATACGATGGCGCACATTCGCGGGCGACGCGGCGCAACGTTGACCGTTGGATCTCGATCCGACGGCTCGATTGCGCGGCGGCTAGGGTTTCGGCGAAGCGGCTGCGCGGGCCAACGGCGCGCGGGCTAATTTGGGCCGGACCGAAGGGTTTCAGCTCAAACACTATTCATCCAATTTTTAATACATTTTTGAATTAAAATAATTCAAATAAATAAACAAAGCTAAAATAAATAGCAAAAACACCTAGAAAAATTCTGGAAAATATTTTGAAACATTTAGAACTCAGATAAAATATTTCCAATAAAACTTTGCATAAACCTTTGTATAAATTTAATGAAATTCAAGAAAGGTCAAAAATGAATAAATCCAATTAAATTCTAATAAATTCTCCGAAATTCTCAAAAATAAAAAATAATCTAAAATTTAAATTAGAGTAAATTTCAGGGTGTTACAGCGTGTTAGTATCAGAATTTGGCAAGGCATGACCAATTTATCAAGCTTAGGATAAAAAGATATTTCTGGCCGATATCAGTGAAAAAGGGAAAGTTAATTTAAAGATAGGATTATGACCGATATTGATTCAAAGATGGAATTATATCTGTACAAAGGTCGATACGGATCATGGCTGGCAACGTATTGGAGAAAAATACGACCGGTTGATGCACTATAAAAAGGGATAAGGGCGAGCAAATGGAACAACCCTAACCAATCAAACAATTCGTATTTACTTTTTATTTTACTTTCCTATCAAATAGGAGTAGCTTTGTAATTTAGAATCTTCCCAATAACCGATTTTGATCAATAAAGTTGCGTATCACCGATTGTTGATCTTCCTCGATTACATCGGGTTTGGTTTTATCTGATCTTGCTACGCATCGCCTTTTTCGAAGAAAAAAAAACTCTACCTTTTACCATCTAATCAGTCCTAATCAATTGTTTAGACTTATCGTCACTTTTAATTTAATCGGCCTGTAGTAGCTATTTAGATCTTTGCCTATTATTATTTTAGATCGGCTTTAAGTGTATATTTTCTATCTATCTTGTCGATTGCAGAATCAAATCGGCTGGCACGGCTCGAATCAATTTGAACCCAATATTTTCGTGTGTTTGAACGGATCAATCCATCGTCATATTTTTTAGTGCAACAGACCTGTATTATTTGCTTGTGCGCGCGTACGCATACAGAAGGCGGCGAAGCAGAGGGGCAAGCTAAATCACGCCTTTGTTGGCACATCAATGTCGCACACTCGCGCTCACGGCGACAGATCGCAACAACCTGAGGAAAGAGTGGTAGATGAAGGTCTCCGTCAGGAAACCGAGGTCCCCAAGTCCTGTAACAACTGTATGCCACAACTTTGGGTCTCTTTTCAAGAGAGGTTTCGGTGCAAAAGGAATCTGCTGATCATCAAGTTGGTTGAGCTCGTACCCGAAAAGGTGCCGAAAAAACCGACATATATGCAGCTGCGAGCAGTGGCAAATCTGGTATTGAGATATGGGTGTCTCAAATAGGTATATCTAAAATTTTTGACAAAAACACCAGTATTTAGTAGATATATTAGATATATATATATTAGTACTAGGCTGAAAATACGTATTTCAGCCTTTTAGGATGTCCAACCTGGCTCCAATCGGTGACAGCTTCTCAGGGATGGCCAATAGCGGCCATGTGGACAACAAGCTGATCCCAACGTTCCACAAGAGCTTCGTGCAGGTGCATAGCATCCTGGACCAGAACTGGCTACTCATCAACGAGATCAACCAGAACCATGAGTCTCGGGCACCAGGCAACCTCACCTGGAACGTCGGCCTCATCCCGGAGCTCAACAACAACATCCGCCGCGTCGTCGGCCTCTACACCGACCTCTCGGCGTCTTTCGCAAGCACCATGGACGCGTCATCCGAGGGCGACTTGTCGGGGACGCCATTGTGACTCCTGAGTCCTGAGGACTTATTCTCTAGTGCTGTGTAGCAACTAGCGAGCAGGCTATGTGTTACTGAGGTGTTACTACTAGGCTAGCTCTTTCTTTCTTGCTGTTCTTCCTCTTCTTTTACTTTTCTACAAATGCTTCTGCATGGGTGTATCATTAGGGGAGAAGCAAAACCTTTATGTAGAAGTTCCTATGATGATGAGAAACAAACGGCATTGTTGTAGTTCTTGACAATATATTCAAGTTTGTCAGCCTTATTACTAGTAGCATTTGGTTATTATTTCGTGGCTTGTTTCAGGTAGCACATGGAGCATATCTGCATATGCATACGTTGTTGTATCACTGCATGTGGGGCAGATAGGTAGTTCATCTCATTGGAAATTTTCTGAGGCCTCTCAAGACTCTCAGCTATTATCTCTTACAATGCTACTTTTTTTTCAACTTCTTAGCTGATTTCTGATGATGAGTGCATCACTTTGATGAGCTCACAGTATCTTTGCCCTTGGAATGGAATGGATAATTTCTGTCATCCTGTGTATGTGCGTGTGTGAGTAAATGTGAGCCTGAAATTCCCATGTACTGATGCAAAATGCAAAGCTTTACCGCTTCACCAATCTGCTGCCGCTCCTCATCCCCTGCCATTTTTCTTTTTATCCTCATGAGTCATGAGTTATGATGAAAAGTTTGATGCCCTAATTCCCAGCCTTTTCTTGCCCTACTTTTCCCTCTTATTCCTACTACTACTCAGGCTCACTCTTCAGTTCACTCACTTGAGTTGGGAAGGCTCTCTCCTTTTCTCCATGCCAAAGGAGAGAAAAAGAAGAGGGGGTCTAGTGGACATCTGCAAGATGCAGATGCTGGACAGCATCAGCCACAGGAGGACAAAAAAAAAGCAAACCTCAAGCCTGCCAGAGCATCAAATAGTTTGAGCCTCCGAACTTTGAAGTAGGAGCATTAATGTGGCGACCATAATTAGCCCCGTGTAACGACAGTCACACTGTCCTCATTCTGAGATAATTACGCGAATCTCGGTATACTAACTAATCAAAACATCGAGCGCACTCGATATTTTATCAGTTAGTACACTGAGATTCGCGTAATTAACTCGGAGTAATGGCAGTGTGACTGTCGTTACCCGGGGCAAATTATACGGGTCGCCACAATCAAACAGTAGCTTCTTTGTGCACAATTAAGCTGCAGAAAATTTCTCTTCACAACAATCAAACTGAACTAGGAGCATCAAGCAACACTTGAATGATTGCTTGGTTAAATTTCTTAAGCGAGTATTCTTTGTGCAAGTTAATGATGATGACATCATATCTCGCTTTCAAATCATGAAGGAGCGTCGAGTTAGATTGTAATTTTTTTAATTATTTTGTAATCTCTCTCAATTATTTCATGTGTTGTCTCTACTAAGAATAATTTATACTTTATACTTTTTCTATTGTGAACTTTTATATTTTACATTGAACAATATTTTTGTAACTCCAAACATTAATTTTGAAAATTTTGGATCCGCCTCCGACTGCGAGGTCATGTTCGTCCACCAATTGACAGGTAAGAGATCGTCACTCTTAACTCTTAAGGCTCTGAGAGACAGCTATAATAAGCGCGAATCTATTTACTGTATATAAGCATCTTCCTACTACTATTCAGCAAACAGCACAAGTTGTAAAGCAACCTTCAGACTCGAGCTTGTCGGCGTCGAATGTGCTGAACCGTACTCGTTCACGTCACGCCGATGTACAAAATCACCCGTGCCGTTCTTGTATTATCGATCGATGTTTATTACGCGATAATACGTGTGCACCAAACTGACAAACCGAAGCCAAACATTTTTTTTTGGATGGTGGCGTTGTTGGGAACGTACCAAAAGAAGACTGATGAGGTCGCGTACTCGCATCGCGTCGCGTTAAAAAGCAAGTCGTTTCGGCGACCAGACAAAATGGTCAGTTGGTCACATACGCTGCGAGTCCTACTGGCCCATTCCACGAGAAACGAAGAACTCCACCGCAAGATGGGTTGGGTTCGGCTCACGCCGCGCCGATTAGCCCGCCTTATTTAGGCGCCATTTTTTGACCCATCAGGGACGAGCCGACGCGCGCACCATGACTCTCTTCTCACCGGTGCACCGCGCCCTCATCTTGTCATTCCTCTGCGCCTGCGCGGGCGCCCTCGGTTCCTTGCCCCGCCATGGCTCAGGCGCCGCGGGTGAGGGGAGCTACGTCACCGTCTCCACCGCCAGCTTCGAGTCGAGCTCGACGTGCCACGATCCCCGCAGAGGTAGAGGCTTGCTTCTCTTGAGCTGTTTCGGTCGTCCTGGCGTCATACGGGGGAGCTTTCAAGAGTGTTGATTAATTTATTGGCTCGGTTTCTTTGCGGTTTCAGTTGCGCCGCAGTGGAACGGCACGTCGGCCGTGCTGCGGCTGACGCACAGGCACGGCCCGTGCGGCCCGTCGCGGACGTCGGCGCAGGCGACGCCGTCGTTCGTTGAGGTGCTACGTGCGGACCAGCGGCGCGCGGAGTACATACGAAACAGGGCCTCGAGGGTCGGCACAGCGGGCTCCCAGCAGCTGGGGAGTTCCAAGTCGGCGACGGTGCCGGCCAACATGGGGTTCTCCATCGGCACGCTGCAGTACGTGGTGACGGTGAGCCTCGGCACGCCGGCCGTGGCGCAGACGGTGGAGGTGGACACGGGCAGCGACGTGTCGTGGGTGCAGTGCAAGCCATGCTTCGCGCCCTCGTGCTACGGCCAGAAGGACCCGCTCTTCGACTCCACCCAGTCGTCGACCTACTTCCCGGTGCCGTGCGGCGCGGCCGCGTGCTCGGAGCTGGGGATCTACGCGTACGGCTGCTCGGGCTCGCAGTGCGGGTACGTGGTCAGCTACGGCGACGGGTCCAACACCAGCGGCGTGTACAGCTCCGACACGCTGACGCTGACGGGATCGGACGTGGTGAAGGGGTTCCTATTCGGCTGCGGCCACGCACAGGGGGGGCTGTTCACCGGCGTCGACGGGCTCCTCGGCCTCGGCCGGCAGGAGCTGTCACTGGTGTCTCAGGCGTCGGGCGCCTACGGCGGGGTCTTCTCGTACTGCCTCCCGCCGACACAGAGCTCGACGGGGTACCTGACGCTGGGCGGGCCGAGCAGCACGTCGGGCTTCTCCACGACGACGCTGCTGTCTGCGTCAAACGAGCCGACGTTCTACATGGTGAAGCTCTCCGGCATCAGCGTCGGGGGGCAGCAGCTGGGCGTCCCTGCGTCGGTGTTCTCGGGGGGCACGGTGGTGGACACGGGGACGGTGGTCACGCGGCTGCCGCCTACGGCGTACGCGGCGCTGCGGTCGGCGTTCCGCAGTGCCGTGGCCCCCTACGGCTACCCGACCGCGCCGGCGGTCGGGATCCTGGACACGTGCTACGACTTCACCGGGTACGAAAGCGTGACGCTGCCGACGGTGGCGCTGACGTTTAGCGGCGGCGCGACCATGAGGCTGGAGGCCTCGGGGATCCTGTTGAGCGGGTGCCTCGCGTTCGCACCCCTCGGCGGTGACGGGAGCGCGGCCATCCTCGGGAACGTGCAGCAGCGCTCGTTCGCGGTGCGATTCGACGGCAGCACCGTCGGGTTCATGCCCGGCTCCTGCTGATCAACCGATTCATTAACTCGTGACTACAATCGTATAGGAGTATAAATAAACGTGTACCTTGTACGTGCAGGGAAAGGTAGACGCATACATACGTACATACATGAATGAATAAACAAGCTAACAAGAGGCGTGCACGTGTTGACATTGGGAGCGATTAGGAATCGAACATTCTCATCGTAGGTCCTCTCCACCATCGGATCTCATGTAAAGACGTAGATCTGAACCATTCGATCTATGCAAAAAAAAAGACGTAATAATTTGTACAATAAGCACAAAAACATAACTAAAAAATTGCTAACAAATAAGAACTACTAATGCAATATTACAAGAAAAATACTCCAACAAATATACATTATTGTTCCAACAAATACAAAATCACTGTAACATTTTGGAGAAGGTAACATAACATTACAAGAAAAAAACTCGAACAAATGCAAAATCATTAGGAATTCCTACAATATTTTGGAGAAGGTAATACAACATTCAAAGAAAACTCATACAACATTTCGATTTAATTGATGCTACAATCGAGATGAGCTCAGATAAGTAAGAGGAGGAGACTGGCTCACAACATCGCCTCATCATTGGTAAGCCTAGATCTAGCGAGAGCAAGGCTGGCCTCCACTAGGCTTTCCGCCCATAGAGCTCCACCGCCAACTCCAACGGTTAAAGTGGAGAGGATGTGCTAGCTCTAAAGTTGAGGCGGTGATACCCGATGAGCAGAGGAGACAACAGGTGCCCCCTATGCCTCAACAACATCAATACTTCGTGGTTATTCTCACCGACAGGAGGCAAAAGAAGTAGCAGTGTGAGCAAAGAAAGCATGGTGACTTTTGTAGTGGCTATGAGTAATGGAGTTACGTCAAAATTCCTCTTGCTACAACATTTGAGAAGATGTATTGCAACAAGATGAAACACCTCATGCAACTATTTGAGAAAGTTGTTGCAACAAATCTAGAAAGTCTTGCAAAGGAGGGGATCAGACATTTTGGGCGTCACCAATGAGCCAAGCTCAGAGGAGTTGGCAGTGGCAGCGTGCCACCCTAGTTTGCAATGCCCCAGCAGCTAGCAAGCTATATCGGGGACAACGACCAGAATGGGAGCCACAACCCTGTCCTTGTGACTGCTGCCTACCTGTGACACTGACCACGCCGCAGATCCACTCTGCACCGCCTTTGCCTCCTTGCTGCAAACGTCGCTGCCCCTACTAAAGCCCAATGACGCAATGTTCCTTCTTGGCCTCACGTACAACAAAAAACTAGTGGAGAGTTAGGATGACACGTGGGACCACCTTGCTCTGGTGATAGTGGCTGCTATGGATGATACCTAAGGCGCACGAAAGTCATCATGGATTTATGGTACCCAATAGAAAAATACAAGTATGGAGTTGTTTTTATTTTGGGAGCGACTAGCATGTCACACCCAATCTGGAAGATGGTATCGTATATTCCCTTTTCACCGTTCGATTTGCAACCAACCGTCAGATGCACTACCACCATCGTCCCCTTCTCTTCCTCTCCCTGGATCTCCTTCCTGCAACCACCCGCCTCTCTTCCTCTCATGATCTCCTTCTCGCGAGTGTTCCTTTTGGCACAATGTCCTCTCCTACTCCAAGATTCACTCTGGATCCAATTTCTAAGCTAACTAAAAAAAATACTGGCAACCAAAATAACCAACACAACATCTTAAAATTTTAGGTGGAACCAATCAAAAACATATTTGCAACAAAATTGAATGAGGTAGCAAAAGTTGGAGTTCACTGGTAGCAGAGGTGGTTGGCTAAAGCTTGCTGTTCCGGTGAGATATGCATAATGAAATAAGATCTCTACACAACAAACCCATCTCGCAAGGTCCCCAAAAACCAAGTTGCAATAAAGATTAATAAAAGCTTGCAAAAAAACATCCGATTGCAACAAAAAAATCAAGTTGCAACAACCCATGGCGACAAAAAAGGTAGCAACAAAACCACAAAACTATTGCAACAACAAATGGTTGAGGTGTAACAAATTAAGACCTCAACTGCAACAAAACAAACTTACTGAGATTACACGCTGCAACAAAATCATACACTCCTAGCCACAATTGATAAAAGGGGCTACAACAAGGTTTGCAAATGCACGCAACAAAATCAGATCCGATCGAACTCTTGCAGTCACAGGGGCCTTCTACATGGTATTATCGCCTCCTTGCCCCCTCCAACCGTGTCATCCTCTGCTCGATGTCTACTGCCCTAGCTCCTGCAGCCTTAGTCCCACCAAATCAGGCAAGCTTCGGCCACGATGGCCACAGATCTGGGGAATTGTGGCTGCTCCATGAAAAGGGAAGTCCCGGCCCCACAGTTGATGGCCTCTCTTTGCGACTGCACGATGTGAGAGAGAAAGAGGGGGAATAGAGGAGTAGGGGAACATGTGTGAGCTTCGGCCGGCTACAACAATGTGCAACAAGTGAGAGGTGAAGGAAGAGTGAGAAGATCGAGGAGGCGTATAGAGAAAGCTTCGGTTGCTTACTTGCTTGTGTGAAGATCAGGGTTTGCATCTCAAGCCGAGCGAAAAACCGATCCAATTCAAATTTGAATTAAAAAAAGTCAAAAAATTTGGAAAAATTTATCGTAAAATTCCTAAAATTAGTACTAATATCATTGTGACATCTGAGATGAAAATTTGTGTAAAAAATCGAATTTAGGAGACGTTTTAGAGCAAAAAAACCGAATGAGGGAAATTGAAAAGGGAAAAAAAGAAAAATTGTACTATTCATTAGGCCAAAATTGAGCAGGCCCAAGAGCCCATCCAGCCCACGAAAAAAATGGTATATAAAACACAGATTTGGATGTTTTCGACAGCATTATTTCTATCCATCCATGCCCTATTCCGTATACACTCTACCTCAAGCGACTCATCTCAGATCCGACCCGGAGACTAAGAACCGACGAGCATCCGATGAAAATCGATCGGCACAGTTCGAAAGCTGAGACTCCATCAGCGAAATTCGTTGGCTGCACAATGCCGACGATTTTCATCCAAATCTGAACGGCTTTCGAGGAATTTCAAGTGAAAATCGGTGAGTTAATTCGATTTTTGACTGTATGCGCAAAATCAATAGATGAATAGATGCAAATATGTTACATAGTTTTTTGTCACATAGTTTTCGATACTAAATATGTCATATAGTTTTTTGTCTACACCATATATGTTAAGTTGTAGCGCTTTCGTTCACAAATAAAAAAATGAGGAAAAGAAATGTTTGGATTATCCTCTTCTTGATATAGTGGTGCTAGCATGCATGGGATGTTTAGATGTTGAATGCCTGAATTTGCACCAAACATGACCATTATATCTGCATGGTTTGTGCAGCAATGTGTGATCCTTTGGGTGTTATAGGAAACACTTTATATTCACATTGTATATGTTTGAAAATGATACTTAAAGTCTGAAATAGGAGAAACAACAGAATGAAAACACAAGTGATGTTCATTACTGCCAACTGCCAAGGCATGTGAAATGGAATGAAGGTGACATTGAGCAAAATGTAAAGTAGACAGAAATTAACATTGTATACTGTTTAAATTATCAACAGGTTAATTGTGATTAGACTATTAGAGAGGTGCTTCCATGATTTTCTTTTTGACAGTTGCACAAATATTAAAGCATGAATGAAAGGTAGATTGTGATTACTGAATAGTTGTTTTGTATTAGCAGATAGCAGACCAGGGCGATGTTGTTTAGGAGCACGGTGAGAAGATGGGTGGTGGATTTCGATGCAAGTACTGTCACAAAGAGAAGAAGGGAGGCGGTGCAACCCGATTTAAGCACCACCTGGCAGGATGTGGTACAAATGTTGTCCATTGCAATCAAGTCTCTAAGGAGATTCGTGAGTACTTTCAAAGCGACCTTGACAGGACGAAGGATAAGAAGAAGGTACATAATGAGGAGAGGTTCAGAAAGGAAGCAACAGTTACACATTCCCCAGCGAGAAGAAGTATGTATGAAGCGTACACGGGTGTAGCTGATGAGGAGGAACAACTACAGCATGTAGAGAGTGATGACTCAACTGACACGGATCGTTGGAGCCCGCCATACCAAGAATCCAATGACAGTAGCTCCAAGACGGACACTGAAGACGGTCAGTCCCCTGCTGATCCCTCCCACTTCCCACTTAGAAGCACAGCTTCCCATACAGTTTACAGAGGAGTTACAGTACACTCGTGCAACACAAGACAGAGATCATGATGCTCCCCAATCACAGAGGAAGACTACTAGGGGGAAGAGAAAGGATGGACCACAGGATAGCTGTAGCTCCTATGGCATTGCCAGACGCAAAGGAGCTATGGCTCATATAGCAGCTATAACTTCATGCACAACCAACCACCCAATGGTCTACGAGTGGTATTATCCTGAGTTTTATGCCATGTTGTACCAACAATGGCAAACAACAAGTACATGGACGTGGCAAAGCTGGCATGATTACAAGCTGGAGTTGCTAACTACACGAGGATTGGCCTTGATGTCCACTGAGGAATACAACATGGTCAACCAAGTGTATACCCAGTGTAAGGCCCCCATTTTTGATAATAAATATCAAATATGGGTACCATGTGCATACAGTACTAGTCCCATGATCAGTAGCTAGTACGCACAATTATAAATTTATATCACAGTCACACATAAGCTTTATTATATAGCAGAAGCAAAGTTACACAATATTCTTACAACACCAAAAGTAAAAACTGCAGCGGAGACAACTTCTTGTAGTATGCCTTGTTAACCCATTGTCCCACAGGCAACTGACAAGTAAAAACCCTAGAAGAATTCATTGTTAAATTCCCCGAATCCTGTGTCAATGTAAGAGTCGTCGGGATAGTCTGATTCTTTACCTAAAAATGTCAACATAGGCAAGTTGAGTACTTACGTACTCGCAAGACTTTTACAAATCCTATAATACATGCAGGTCATTTCAATGGAAAGGTTATTATGGTTAATTTGCATAAAGCCAGTTTGAAACGTAAATACAGAATAGTAGATTGCAAACGAAATTTTAAGTAAAAGCAATTTCATATGTAGAAGAATAGTATGTAAACATGAATAAGTGAAATTACGAACCTGGGTATCATAACCATATCTATGAACCATTTTTCCACCAACACATGGAAGAAATCACCGACACACGGTAGAAACCAGATTTTATGAAAATAGAAACCGCTAATTATGTGATGACTTTACCAAGTGCCCATTACCGCGGGCGCGGCTAATCGATTAGTTTTACATTCTGCAGAGGTATACAGCTTTCCCCACAAGACGTGACTGACTCTTTGTACAATCGACATTAGCACACTTTCTTTGGTGTGCCGTAGAGAGTCATGATATAACCGTTACATTATTTAACCCTGACTTTGCACCAGCACGGTGACGATAAACCCATTCTGTGGTGGAAGAACTCAGAGCATAGAAATGACGGAACTCCCCACAGTATGACGTACACCGTTATATCGGTAAACGTTTGTTCCATGATCACCTCAGTGTGGACGTCCCTTCGAGCAATTCATTAAGAAACAGCTCGTACTACTCCAGCTTTCCAAGTGCAAAGCCAGTTTTAAATAACTTAATAAGTTAGAGCTGTCCCATACCAGTACTTATGGTTGTATGATAATTCTTGGCCTGAAAACAACCCATAGTTCGGTCCTTAACTCGACACGGACAATAGACTCCCCCTACATTACGTGCAACAACAGCACATTCGGCTATTGCCAATAATTGCCCGCATATAAACCATAGTTTTATTTTCATTTTTGATCAAAATACCAATCACAATGAAATATCATATCCATTAAATGTCATATCCAACATTTTTAATCATGTCAAGTTTTATGTTTCTTAAGCATGGCTAAGCATGACACTAAGTGTGAGTGACCCAAATTGACATCAAATAATGTCTATGTTATTCTAGGGTTATCAAAGTTCATAAATCCATATTTATCAAGGAAGTTCTATGTAGCTACAGGTACAACTACCAATTTCCATAATATAGCAGACTTTAATAAAAGTAATGTATGCAGTAAAACATTTAATAAAAATATTTATAAATTTGGGATCAATATAATCAAAAGGGATGCTTGCCTTGTTGATTATCTTCGACGTCGAACTTCTGGTCGTTGACTATATCGGATTTGTAGGATTCTACACGTCGTACGTCAATACATAGCAAATAACAAATTTTTAATAGGGCAAAAAGAAATAAGATGGAAGGATTCAAATAAAATAATTTCATAATTCAAGAACAATTGCATGGATTATTTATTCTTATTCTATGATTTAAAGGATTTAATTTATTTGGACTATTATTGAATCACTTCACTGAATATTTAACAACCTGAAATTTCTTATAGCAAACCCTAAATATTTTTACATATTCAGGTTCCTGAGATTACAAGGAGTCTATCAAAATTTATTTTACTAAATTTGGAGGTCATTTGCAAAAATTTTATGAATGGCATATTCTAGTTTTTCTCTTTAAACTTGAATTTAAAATTTAACCAGAGATCATTTTGAAAATATTTTTGCATATTTTGAATCCACATGATTTATTATTAATTTATAAATTTATTTCATCAAATTTGGATTTAAAATGCGCTAGATATGATCTATTGAATACTCTAAGTTTTGAAAAATACTGAAAATCAGAAAATTGCCGAGAACGGAAAGTGCGCTTTCGCGAAGACAAGTCGCTTTCCCTTTTTGGGTCACGCCGGCCGAGAGATCGACAACCGGCCCCCGGATGGCAGCGGCACTCAGCGTCATCGATCGACATCTGGGCCCAGTCGTCGGCGCGAGCGCGATCGATGCGCGATCGCGCCGCTGCGCAAGCATGTGCGGCTGACGGATGGGTCCCGCTTGGCAGTGACTCAAGCGTCGCGCAAACGGCTGCGGCTGACATCCGGTCCCACGTGACAGCGACTCCGAGCAGGGGAGACTTTCCCGAAGCTCGCCGGCGGCGAACTAGTACTGGAGCGGAGGAATGGGTTCCACCATGAGCTTCAGCGTGCTCATGCGCACCCAGGGTTGGTCGCGCAATGGCCGGAGGTGGCCGGGAAGGGGGTCTCCATCGGCGAGGTGCGGCGGCGGCTACGGTCGAGGCTCACCGGCGACGATTTACCGCCGGAGAGAAGGAATGGGTTCCACCCAAGGCTTCAGCATGCCAAGGTGCACACAGGGGTGATCTAGGTTCGGCTGGGGGTGGTCTGCAGCGGTGTGCCACCGTGCGAGGTGCGGCAATGCCATGGCTGAGCGACGGCGGGGCTAAAACACGGTTCACCTAGCCTCATCTTCACGAAATTGAGCATCAGTGCAATATAAGGATCTTGTTTTGCCACTTGGTCAAAAGAATGAGTAACCGGAGAGGGTTCTCACCGTGCGCGGCGGCGGCGGAAGGAAGAGCTCGACGCGGGGGCTCGCCAGAGAAGATGGGCTCGAACCGAAGGTGGAGATGAGTTCCAGACGATGCAAGTATGCTTTGGTTAAGGTGGTTCGGGGTGAGATGGGTTGTAGGGCATGATTTGGGGTTTTCCCCTTTTCTCGTTTTTCGCCGGAGCTGGGGATGATGAGTGGGAAAAGCGGCGGAATAAGGCTCGCGGGGAAAGAATGGGTCGGCTGTGACGACGTGCGACGCTTAAATATGGGGGTGGAGTCGGTTCGGCGGCATAGGGTGACGGATCGAGACGGCTCGATCGTCGGCGCGAGAGAGCAGAGAGGAGAAGGGCAAAGAACGTGCGAGAGAGGCTGACGCTTGGGGGTGAGCTGGCAGCGAGAGGGGCACCTGCAGCTCGGGCCCACATGTCAGCGAGAGAGAAATTCCAGCTCGGGGAGAGTTTTGGACAGACCGAGATTTCTTCAACAGTTCAAACCATCATTTGGACTTTGATTTTTATGAAAAATTTTACCTAAGTCAGAAACATAAATATAAACATCCTGTAAAATTTTTAGATAAAAAATCCAAGTAAAAATTTCTGACAATGGGGTTTCTTTAATTCTGCCGATTAGGTTTTGTATTTAATTTATGACCTAAATTAGGTTAATATTTTATGAAACTTTTTATAGAATCTTAAAATAGTATTATACACCTTATGTAAAATTTTCAGATTTTTATAATTATTATTTAATTTTTAATAATTCTGACATTACTATTTTCCACTTTATTTCTTCTCTGTTTTCGAATTTTCAAAATTATAACATTTAATAATTAATTTTTATATTTTTAAAAAAGGTAGGTGATGTTTTGATGTCAGAAAGGTAAAAATTTCAACCCAGGATAGCTTCTTGAGAATTCTATAAAATTCTATTACCTTCTACCCTGATTTTCCTTTCACATACTTTTGCTTTGATTTAATTATATTTTAATTATTACAGGTCTCCAACCGCCATGATCTAGCTCTAGAGAGCTCTTAACATTTTTTTATGATTTTTTCAGATTTTTGTTGACTTGGTATTTTTATCTTTTTATTTTTACCATTTTACTATATCCTTAATTCACTTTCTTTTATTAGAGAAATGCCAAAATAATTTATAATAATTCATGAAAAGACAAAAAATACAATAATAATTCACACAATTATAAAAGATATTATATTTCTCATTTTATTAATTTTTGGGCTGTTACACCGAGTAATACTACCCGTAATGCCAAAGGCAATGTTTCATTTGTATGTTTCATTTTATTGCAACTTGTTTTTTTTACTAACATAGCGTTCGTGTAGGTCCAACATGGCACATGTGCGACAATGGAAGGACGACGAAGCTGTGCCTGGTGTAAACATTCATAACCGATGAGAACAATTGATTTGAAATGTCATATGCTATGCTATTGAAATGATTGTTACTAAAGTGTGGGTTTGTTGGATTAAGTTGTCAATGGTATTACATGAAATGTTATTTCTTAATATATTATTGCTAAATGCCTGCTTTGCAACTTGAGATTGTCTAAAATATAGCAAAGATCATGCCGAATTTTTTTACATTCTTCCATACTTGTGCTATTATTGCAAAATATGTACTTTACAACTTCACATTATTCTAAAATATGGCAAAGGTCATACCAGAATTTCATCATAATTTTCCATATTTTGTATACATTTATTAATTTTTTCTTGGATTTTTGGGCCTCCCTCAGCATTTTTACAATTTTTCAGAATTTTTTTGCAATTTTTCCAATTCTTCACCATTTTACCTTCTGTGCTCAGTTTTCGGTTCATGTCGATCGGTTTTCGACCGTTTCGACCGATTTTTAGGATTTTTTTGAATCGGTTTGATCAGTTGTTTGACTCTCGCATACCATTCGGTTTTAAGCGAATTTCGACTAAAATTTGCGAAAAACTAGTGCCGAGCAGATATCGAATTTCGGTTGCAAAACGAAAATGTTAACACTGGTGAAGATTACTAGAAGAAAAGGAATCACGTGGGTGGGAGACTGGGACACTACGATGCTTTGTCGATGGAAAGAGTCGAGCGAGTAAGGCACTCGAACAAAACACTTCACGTTGGACGTTCGAACAGTAGCAATTCCCTTTTCTTTTCATTGAGGATAACTGATGGGCTATATGGGGTACAATGGTTGTTAGCCAAACACCATCCTGTATATAGGTGAGCGTCGTGCTATGTCAGACTAGTCTGGCATAGGTCTATCGTGCTTCGTGTCTAAATCGTGTCGTGCCTCGACGGCGTGTCGTGCCCACCGTGCCTGCCTAGCTTGCCTTCGGCGGGTCCAGGCACGGCCCATTTGTGCTTCGTGCCATGCCGACCCTGGTCTGGCCCATTCGTACTATTGCGATGAGAGGAAAGGAGCCGGAGACGTATGGAGTTGAGGCAATGAACACAAATATTATGTAAAAAAACTAAAATTTATTTATTCTTGAACAGTTATAGAGAGTGAGGGGGATGTGTTGAACACGGACGAGAGAGAGGTGGGCAATGGATGAGAAAGAGAGTGAGGGAGACAGGCGAGAAAGATTGAGAGAGACGGACGAGAGAGGGAGAGATTGAGAGAGACGGACGAGAGAGAGTAGCTTCTTACACTGTCTCTCAATCTCTCTCTCCCCTCTTGCTCGTCTCTCTCAAGTGTCGACGGTGGGGGTGACGTCCATACTGCTAGGTGTGTCCATGGCCTCATGCTCTATAGGTCGATAACCTTCATGCTGGGCTTCTTCTTCATGCCCTAGGTCATCGGGCCCGGCACGACCTATACTACAGTGTCATGCTAAGCTGTGTCACCCATTGTGCTCGGTTCTCGGGACCGGCAAGATCCGTGCTACAGGGTCATGCCGGTACGGTACGACACACTTCGTGTCGGGCCAAACTTTGGACAGGGCTAAAAAAAGCCTGGCCCGAGTGCCCACCTATAATCCTGTTAAAATGAAGGCTCTACCGTGTGAATTTAGACGACATATAATAAAATCATCAAATATTTATGAAGAAGATAATTTTATACTATGCCTTCTTTCATTAGAAAAAAATTGGTAACTTGTGGGCAGTTTTCTATTTTATTAGCATCACACACCTCAGTCTATGAATTATATGATCCACATTTCCCGTACGAATACACGACAACAAAATAATGCTCACTTGGTACACATTGCGAAGTGGAGGGAATCCGATTTAAAACTCAGGACCTTCCTTTGTTCGGGTACACGCTCTAACCGTTTAGATACACATGTAAGTATGTGTACTATATCTTCTGAAAGCACGAGTTACATGAGTGTAGTCCTCTACATGCATAAGGGCACAATTTACTATTTGCAGTTTTATAATCAAATTTCCTCAGCTAATCACCTCCATCCAATCAAGCTCTTCCGCTACTGTGGAATTCAGTGCAACCAAAACATTTTTGCCTGTGAATTCTGAAGTCAAGCCATTTCGCTATTCACAAATTGTGCGCTCACCTTCATTTAATTAAATAATACAGGTAAAGAGGATTAACTTCGAAATTTTGAGTATTAGATAGGTCTGATAGTAAATAATCAGATAAATGGTCATGTTTAGTTGGTTACACAGAAATATATGGGAACCTAGATTACTCAAAATGCAAGCTGAAATATTTGCTGCCCTTCTTCATGCTCAATTGCTTACACATAGATCACTAATTATTGGCATCGATCATCCATCACTTGAAAAGCAATTTAATCAATTATTAAGTCTTTATTCATAAAGAATTAGGAGAAGATCACCCTAATCTTTTGGTTGCTAGATTACATTTACCTTGCCTCTTGTTGCTATCACAAACAATTATAATCAAACTACTAGTTGATGATCTTGGCCCACTTAATGTCCCTTACCTTGCAACCACAGTCCACAGATAAGTAGAAGAAAATTCTTTATTTGTTATTAAAAATTGATCAGATCCTTAATATACTATTGACAAAATACTTGTCTATCTCTTATTTACCATTTCCATCTACTCGGTTAGAAGGAACTACCTTTAACCTCCAAAAATTTGTCAGGCTTTTATCAAAATGTCTAACTTACCCTCAGACATCCTCTTCTTCCTCTCTTCTTTAACCTTTCTTCCCCCCTCCCTCTCTGTGTGTGAAAGGCCCCAATCTCCTCCCCTCGTCCAGCCACCGACCTCCACCCCTTCTTCTCCCGTCGGTCTTCTCCCCTCCGACCGCCGCATCGCCACCTCCCACCATCGGCCTCTTCCTTCTACCACACACGACAAGGGCTCCCTAATTTTGTCGTCACGAGTGTGAGCTCGCCATCAGCTGCCCCATCTCGATTCTGCCCTCTCTTCTCCATAATTTCAAAGGAAAGCTTGATAGATTTGGATCTGAGAGAGTAGGAGTGCCCTTGGAGTGGTCATGGCTGCGTTGGGCTCTTGTTGGCCGGAACAATAAGAGGAAGAGGAAGAACGTGGAGGAGGAAGAAGATGGGTAGAATCGTCTTTTCATATAACACTTAAGTGAAGGGACGAACATTTTTTTAGATGGTTTACGAGGTATTGGTCAACTTTTAATGATACGTAAGGAATTTCCTCGACAAGCAGACAACTACATGAGAGCAGCCTAGCTGGCTACCTCCCCTCCCCGTGTGGTGTCCCCGTACGCGCTGATCAGCACGCGCTGGGCCGGAACCCCACGACGCTCCGGCCGACGTCGTACAGCACCTCAAACGTCCGCTGCTGCACGTTGCCGATGAGACCGGTGGTGCCGTCGTCGTCGGTGGCCGCGAACGCGAGGCAGCTGCCGAATATGATCCCGTTCGCGTCGAGGTCTACGACCGCGCCGCCGGAGAACACCAGCGCGACTGACGGTATCGTGACGTTGTCCTGGCCGGTGAAGTCGAAGCACGTGTCGAGGATGCTCCTGGGCTGCGCCGGCGGGTACTGCTTCATCCCGTCCTTGAACGCCGACGACAGCGCCGAGTACGCCGTCGGCGGCAGCCGCGTGATGATCGTGCCGGAGTCCAGCACCGACGCGGCGGAGAAGACGGAGGGCGGCACGCTGAGCTGCTTCCCGGCCACGGTGATGCCCTCGAGTAGCGCGCCATAGAACGTCGGGGCCTGTCTGCTCCTGAGCATCCTCGTCGTCGCGAAGCCCGACGCGTCGCTGGGCGTGCCGAGCGTGAGGAACCCGGAGGATCCCGGGGTCGGTGGGAGACAGTACGAGAAGGCACTTCCGTACGTCGCCGCCGTCTGCGACACGAGCGACTGCGCGTCGCCGCCGAGCCCCATGAGCCCGTCGGCTTGGTCGTTGATCCCCGACTCAGCGTGGCTGCACCCGAACTGGAAGTTCTTGACCACGTCGCAGTCGGTCAGCGTCAGCGTGTCGGAGCCGTACGTTCCGTTGGTGTTCGAGCCGTCACCGTACCTGACATTGTACTGGCACTGGGAGTCCGAGCAGCCGTTGCCTTCCTCGCCGAGCTGCGAGCACGCCGCGGAGCTGCAGGAGAACGGGGCGTACGTGCTCGACGTGCTGGGATCGAAGAGCGAGCCCGCCTGGGAATGGCAAGGTGGGATGGGGCACGGGTTGCACTGCACCCACGACACGTCGCTGCCGGTGTCAATGGTCATGGTCTGGGTCACGGCCGGCGAGCCGATTTTGACGGTGATGACGTACTCCAGCGTGTTCAGGGAGGATCCCAGCATGGTCGGCACGGTAACCTCCGACTGCTGGAGCTCGCCGTCGGCGTGTTTCTTGGAGAACTTTCGTTGGACGTAGCCAGCTCGGAGTTGGTCGCGGCGGAGCAGCTCCGCTAAGGGTGGCTTTTTCTTGGAGGGCACCGGCGAGCACGGGCCGTGCCGGTGGTTCAACGGCACCGTGGCGCGACTGGAGGATGATGGAGGCACTGCAAAATCAACGCGTGAAAATTATTACAACCACATGGAAGAATAACCTAGTGGAATTGCATATACATCGCGCTTGGACAGTGCTGTACCTTTGCGCTCGGAGCAGACGGATTTAGGCTTGAGCGAGTCGGTTGCGAGAACCTTATAACTCTGCTCATGTCCTGCATGAGCAACGAGAGAATGATAGCTGCACAGCAGGAGAAGCAGCATGTGCGAAACAGACACCATGGCTGCTCCTTGCTTCCCAGGCAATGTTGGAGCTTGTTATATCGCAGCTTTAAATCCTAACTTTATATACAGTCCATTGCATGCACGGGATGTCCCGGCACACGCTGCACGCAACCACGCAACTTGGACGGGGACTCGTAGTTGACTCGGTAAATGCGGCATGCGTGCTGGCAAGGTCTCTTCCAAACGAATGTTGCCGGCTTGATCATCGCGCAAAGTGCCAGTTTTGAGTTCTTCGTAGAGTCTTAATTGGATCGGCTGTTTCTGTAGCTATAGTAGTGTCGGTGTGATTGGGAAATGTCTCTTGGATTGAATTGCTTCGTCTTTCGTGTAAGCGAAAACGGGAAAAGGGTGCAGATTCTACGTGCATGGACGTACAGCTGATTGAGTTTCGTCGATTAGTGCGGAATTACAATGACCATCGTAAGCTAGCAATTCCAGAAATTCCATCGTTTTCTTTCTGCGCGTTGTGGTGCTGTTTGCTTTAGGCCACACTTCGTAGAAAAGTCACGACCGGTTTGGCAACGCGTCACGTCGCTCGCCACAGTGGAATCGGTGCGTACTATCTAACTGATGAGCCTCCGAAGACTCTCTAACAAACCTCCACTCCAAGCCGGCAGCAGTAGACCCCGAACCAAGACCCTAATAATTCTCCAAAATTTGGCTATTTTCCAGTGCTCCACAGCTAGTCTCTGGGCCCTTAGAAGAATATCAGTGGGTCAGCCTTGGACCAGTCTCTTGAGCACCTTTTTTTTTCCTCGTCTTCTAGATGGGCCAATGCACAGAAGCTTGTATATTGCTTTCAGCTCTCCTGGCCAGTTTCTGCCACTAGCTCCGTCCGTTCTGCACTTGATGACGCCGTCCGTGCAGTGGCAGCCAACGGAGGCAGCCGAACTTTTTCCCGCGAGTACAAAGCCCGGCATAATTATCTGATGTCTCCTCCTCTCTTTAGCTTCTCGCGGTTGCGGACGCAACGTGGAAACGGGACGGACTTGTTGCGCCAATGCACGCACGTACATATCATATCACAGTGACATACTGACATGTACCGGGAGGGATGATGCACATATGGTCAAATCCAATTACTTAAGACCCATACGTCCGACGGAGACACTTCCTATCGGACGTCCCAACGCCTCCCTACCCTACTAGACACCCATCTCCACACTAAACACAGCCCTGACACCACATACATCACCATCCATTCCTTATCTTATTTGCCCTCAACCTCTCTCACCCGCCATCAGAGCGGAGAAGCGACGCGCGATGCTAACCTGCTCAGCTCTTATTCTTGCACGGCATCCCAACCTCCGAGACCACTGCCGCTCATGCGCAAGAGCGACCGTATGTATTGGCTAGTGCTCACGTAGAGGTCTCCTTCCGAACTAATTGTTATGCTTCTGGAATTTTTTGTTGTACCAAATCGAATTAGTTGTCTCATCCTCCTCCCCCCTTCTGGTAGTTCGCTAGTTTCCGGCTGTTGGGTTAATCTCGGACTGACTAAGGACTGAGTCAGTAACAAACTCACTCAACTCTCGCGTCATGATCGGAGGCGCCCCAACGAATTTTGGGTCGATCCCCCGATCGCACAGCGCTAAATAAATAGGGAAGCCGGGACCAAGAAAAGGATGAATGTTTTTTCTGGTTAGCATCTTCCCAAAAATTTCTACCGATCCTAACGAACGCGCTGCGAGCGATTGGAAGGGCTTCCCGAGACCATCACCACCACCGTGAGGTTCACGGTGCTTCTTCACCGACACCAAGAACGCCGGCCGAAAGACCCTAATGGATATCTCTTCTCACCGGGTCAGTACAACCACCTAATGTTTGTTCCGCATTAATGTTCTTCTGGTGATCATGCTTTAGGCTAGCTAATGTTCATGTTTTAGTTAAACCCTAATGCTAACCTTTGGTATCAGAGCATCCCTAACCTTAGTATGATCCCCTTAAGCCCGGATTAGTGTCGGTTTTAGCCCGTTTCAGGTCTTTTGTTCGTCGATTTAAGGTCGGTTCGGCTTTGGTTAGCATGTAGAAGAAGGGGATCCGAGCCAAATCCAAATCCCTAATCAGTTTTTCCCAATTTTTTCCCCCAAACCCAAATCAATCATGAAAAATCTAAAGATCTAAGAGGGGGTTTTCGAGGGGCTTACCGTTCCGGTCGCCGTCGGCCAAGTCGCCTCTTGCTCGCCGCCGTCGTCTCCGCTGGCCTCGGTTCGCCACGGCCGCGCATCATCGGGAGTCTGGCGCTCTTAGTTCCCTCCTAACCGGAGCCCACGCGGCATCAGTCAGTGGCCGCACGTGGGTTGTCGTCGCCGCTTCGCGCGCGCGTCGTCGCCGCTGCTCCGCCTTCGAGCTCTCCCGCTCACTCATGTCGTCGCCTTGGTTGCGGAGTTTTCGGGGCGAGGATGCTGAATGGGGATTAGGGTTCTTCGCCGCATCGTTTTTGTTCCGGCTCGAGCGGGATCTCAGCCGTCCGTTCGCGATTAGCAGCCGCATCTAGCGCCTCGCATCGCGCGGCCATCGCCTCACTTCCCCGCGCGGGCTGTCGCCTCATCTCCCGGGCAGGGCCGACGCTTCGCGTCCTGGCTGGGCCACCCGTTTTTGCTCCGCGTGTGGGCCGCGAGCGTAGTGGGCCGCGCTGCGCGTCGCGTGGCTAGGCCGCGCGTGCGTTGCTGGGCCGCCGTCTTTTGGGCCGTTTTTTTATTGCTTTAGCCCTTTAAATTTGTGATAATTCAGTCTTGTTTAAATTCAGTATTAAGTACTGTTTAAATATTTATTTTCTGGGCATTCATATTATGATTATTTTTCCTAGGCATTAATGTTATGATTAATTTGATGATTATTTTCTTGGATAATTATTTAATGTGACAATTAATTATTACATGATGATTACTTATCTCTAATTAAAATGGAACCAATGAGAAGTTTTTTATTAGAGATTAATTGTTTAATGATGAAATTGGGATAATGTCATGACCATGTTCATATTCTGACCAACGTTGTTTATGAACATGTGTCACCCATAAAATAATTTAGTTCCTTTTCGTTTCTGCCCAACGGTGATGCAAATTGGAACCTTTAATTTTTCTTGCCATTAGCATGTTATTAATCAGACCAACGTAAGGTTAATTTCATGCATAAAATGATATGTTTCCTAACATGAATTGTGTTATATTTTCTCAGCGACCAATGCCTCTAATATTGCCAATTACATCAGCGGTATTAAGCAATTAACAGGAACTAACTTTCCTGCCTGGAAGGAAAAGCTTGAGATCGTCCTTGGCGTTCTTGAGCTTGATTATGCCTTATGTCACCCTGCTCTTGTCGCTCCTTCCTCAACTGAGGAAAATTATGCTGAATTAAAGAAAACTTATGATATTAACTGTGAGCGATGGGAGCGGTCCAATTGCATGTCACTTATGATTATGAAGAGCACCATCTCGGTGGGGATTAGGGGAGCAATCCCCGAATCTGATAAAGCTAAGAGCTACTTGGCTGCCATTGAGGAGCAATTTAAGGGCTCCTTAAAGGCTTATGCAAGTTCTCTTATTATGAAAATCCTCACCACTAAATTTGATAGCTCTTGCAGCATAAGGGAGCACATCATGATAATGAATGGCATGGCGGCTAAGCTTAAAGGCCTTGACATGGCAATTTCTGATGGTTTTCTGGTTCTCTTCATAATGACATCTCTACCTTCTGCGTACACTCCCTTTAAGATTAATTACAATACGCAGAAGGAGAAGTGGTCCATGAGTGAGCTCATTGCTCAACTTGTCCAGGAGGAGGAAAGGATTAAGACTGAAGAAAGGGATCAGGCTTTTATGGTCAATAATGGAAATGGCAAAAGAAAGCACTCTCATGGGGATCATAAGGCCAAGAAGAAGCTGCATTTCTCCCCCAATCCTAAGGCGGAAACAAGCAAATCCGCGCCTAAAGGGGTGAAATCTCCCACTGCCATCACCTGTCGCTTCTGTAAAAAGGAGGGACATGTGAAGGAGTGCGCCGACTTCCGTCAGTGGCTCGCCAAGAAGGGTAACGATACAATTACTTTTGTTGATGAATCACTTTATGCAGATTTTCCACATTATTCTTGGTGGATTGATTCTGGAGCCACTGTGCATGTTACTAATTCGATGCAGGGATTCAGTTCGTTAAGGACCATAAGAGGGGACCGAAGGCTTAGAGTCGCCAATGGACATGAGGCTGAAGTTAAGGCTATTGGGACGTTTCCATTAGTTTTGGGGAGCGGCTTCACCCTCCTAAAGGATGTCCTTTATGTTCCCTCCATGAGGAGGAATTTAATTTCTGTTTCCCTGTTAGACAATGATGGTTATTATTGTGTTATTGGAGACAATAAATGTTTGATTCAATTTGAATGTAATAATGTTGGTCTTGCTACCAAGCACGACATGCTTTATATGCTGTCTATTCAACAGTCTCCTTTATTGCTAAATGTGTGTGATGCTCCTATTAAATACAAGCGTAATATGGATAATGAGACCTCGTCGAAACTATGGCACTATCGCTTGGGCCATATTTCGAAGGGGACAATGGAGCGTCTCATTAAGGAAGAGATACTCCACCCATTGGATTCTTCTGATTCTGACGCTTGTATTGATTGTATTAAAGGAAAATACGTTAAACAAATTAAGAAAGAAGCAACACGCAGCCCATGTCCCTTTGAAATAATTCATACTGACATCTGTGGTCCCTTCCCTATTATGTCAGTAGATGGTTATGATTCCTTTATAACCTTTACTGATGATTTTTCACGGTACGGTTCTATTTACCCTATTAAGGAACGGTCTGAATCACTAAATAAATTTAAGATATTTAAGGCTGAGGTTGAAAATCAGCATAACTCAAAAATTAAAGTAGTGAGATCAGACAGGAGAGGAGAGTATTATGGAAAACATGCACCTTATGGTCAAATTTCTGGCCCTTTCGCTAAGTACCTTGAAGAAAATGGAATAGTAGCTCAATATTCCATGCCTGGTGAACCTCAACAGAATGGAGTGGTTGAAAGGCGTAACCGTACACTTATGGATATGGTACGGAGTATGCTGTCTCACTCCAGTTTGCCACTTAAATTATGGATGGAGGTCTTAAAGACAGCCGCACACATATTAAATCGGGTTCCCAGTAAATTAGTGTCATCGACACCTTATGAATTATGGACTGGGAGAAAACCAAGTTTAAATTATTTACGTGTGTGGGAATATGTAGCTGAAGCCAAACTGTTCAACCCACATATTGGGAAATTAGATACTAAGACGTAAGTTGCCATTTTATTGGGTACCCAGAAAGGTCAAAGGGGTACCGCTTTTATTGTTCTAATCGGACTACTAAATTTGTTGAAACTAGGCACGCTGTGTTTCTTGATAATGATGAAATCAGTGAGAGTTCTGAGGGAAGGAAAATAGATCTTGAGGAAAATCGGGTTTATGTACCTCTACCGATAAACCGAGAGGCTGTTATTCCTGCACCTCAAATTAATGCATCTCCATTTGAAAGTCCCAAACTAACATCAAGACTCAGAAATAATGCAGAAATGATAATGAAAGACATAATACAGCGCCTGATAATGAACCTCAGGAACCGGCTGTGACCCCTAATGAACCCTTAAGAAGGTCACAACGGGAAAGAAGATCCGCCATCCCAAATGACTATGCTGTGTACATGAATGAAGACGTGCATGACATTGGGAAGGTGGATGACCCCATTTCATTTAAAGAGGCCATGATGAGTAAGAATTCATCTGAATGGTTAGACGCTATGAAAGATGAAATGAAATCTATGAGCCTGAATGACATTTGGGACCTAGTAGAGATCCCTAAAGGAGTTAAAAAGGTAGGCTGTAAGTGGGTCTACAAAACTAAGCATGACTCCAAGGGGAATGTCGAAAGGTTCAAGGCAAGGCTTGTGGCTAAAGGGTTTACTCAAAGAGAAGGGATTGATTATGTTGATACTTTCTCTCCCGTCTCTAAAAAGGACTCTCTAAGAATTGTCATGGCACTTGTGGGCCATTATGATTTGGAGCTACATCAAATGGACATCAAAACGGCATTCCTTAATAGCGATCTACAAGAGGATGTCTACATGGCACAACCCGAGGGTTTTGTCATTGAAGGCATGGAGCATATGGGATGTCGTCTTAAGAAATCAATTTATGGACTGAAGCAGGCGTTCAGACAATGGTACCTTAAATTTGATAATATAATAAGGAAATTCGGATTTAAGGAAAATAAAGTGGATAATTGTATATATTTCGAGTCTAAAGATGGCAAATTTACTATTTTGGTTCTTTATGTGGATGATATCTTATTGGCTAGCAGCGATAAGGATATGCTGTTTGAGACCAAAAGATTTCTCTCCGCTAATTTTGACATGAAGGATCTTGGTGATGCCTCTTATGTTTTGGGCATTGAGATTCACCGAGATTGGTCCAAAGGGATATTAGGCTTATCCCAAAAGGCATACATTGACAGAGTACTTAAGAGATATAATATGCATAACTGCTCTGCCACGCCTGCTCCTATTGTTAAGGGCGATAAATTTGGACTATTTCAATGTCCGAGGAATCAATTAGAATCTGATCAGATGAAGTCGATTCCTTATGCTTCAGCTGTCGGAAGCATTATGTATGCTCAAGTTTGTACTCGCCCTAATTTGGCATTTGTTACCGGGATGCTTGGCAGATATCAGTTAAATCCAGGAATGGACCACTGGAAGGCTGTAAAGAAAGTCTTACGTTACCTTCAAGATACTAAAGATTACATGCTCACATATGAGAAGTCTGAAAACCTTGAAGTCATTGGTTATTCAGATGCTGATTTTGCCGGGTGTGTTGATAGTAAAAGGTCGACATCAGGTTATATCTTCACCCTCGCAGGAGGAGCTATCTCATGGAAAAGCTCCAAGCAAACACTTACAGCATCTTCAACGATGCAAGCTGAATTTGTGGCATGTTATGAAGCTACAGGACAGGCGGTATGGCTAAAGAATTTTATCCCGGACTTAAAGGTGGTTGACAGCATTTCTAGACTACTAAAGTTGTACTGCGATAACAAAGCCGCAGTATTCTATTCAAGTAACAACAAGTCAAGTGGTGCTGCCAAACACATTGGCATTAAGTATCATGTTGTGAAAGATAGAATCCAGGATCAAACTATTAATGTCGAGCATAAATACTAAGTCTATGCTTGCGGATCCACTTACTAAAGGCTTACCACTCAGTCTCTTTCGAGAGCATATTGCCGGCATGGGTTTGAGGGAAAAGCCTCTGATTCTGGAATGAAGGGATCATAAAGAACAACCTAATACTCCCATTAAAGAAAACTTATGATCCTCACTGAATGGAATGGTGAACTATAGATGATGGAGTTCAGTGGCGACAAATAAGCTGTTATAACACATTATCTTGGTTACTGTTATGTTAAGTGTGGACTTACGATAATGCTAATGAGTCCTTCGATTAAGTGGGAGAATGTTGGGTTAATCTCGGACTGACTAAGGACTGAGTCAGTAACAAACTCACGCAACTCTCGCGCCATGATCGGAGGCGCCCCAACGAACTTTGGGTCGATCCCCCGATCACACAGTGCTAAATAAATAGGGAAGCCGGGACCAAGAAAAGGATGAATGTTTTTTCTGGTTAGCATCTTCCCAAAAATTTCTACCGATCCTAACGAACGCGCTGCGAGCGATTGGAAGGGTTTCCCGAGACCATCACCACCACCGTGAGGTTCACGGTGCTTCTTCACCGACGCCAAAAACGCCGACCGAAAGACCCTAATGGCTATCTCTTCTCACCGGGTCAGTACAACCACCTAATGTTTATTCCGCATTAATGTTCTTTTGGTGATCATGCTTTAAGCAGCTAATGTTCATGTTTTAGTTAAATCCTAATGCTAACACCGGCGACTGAAGCCAGACGTGCATCCTAGCCATGTTCCTCTCGCTCTTCTCTCTCTAGACTGCAAGGGGTTTTGCAATGGCGCGGCAGCCGGTGGCCAGAGGAGCAAGGGGGCGTCTCCTGGTGCCGCCCTCGTCGAACCACTAGTTGGAGAGGCGGGAGGAGCATCCCACGGGAAGCATCGCGTGTGTTTAATGGTGTTTTTGTTTTGCGTTACCGTGTACAAAGATTGGACGGTTGATATTGATAGAGCTTTTGATTTATAAGTATCCAATGGCGGTGAGGAGCTTATGATGTCCGTTCCTAGTCGCACTTAGGTCTATTTAGTAGAGTTCTAGATCCCAACTTCATCTGAGATCTGAAACTTATAGGCTAAAATAAAATGAATTAAGTTTATATTTTTGTCTAAAATGCAAACAAGATGATCATCGAGACACTCTTAACGTACTCACAACTCTAACTCCACGGATCTGATGGAGCTGAAGTCCTACCGAACACACCCTTAATTTAATTTAGAGTTTCTATTGCCCTGCCATGGAAAACGCGCGCACTGCTAATCTGTGGAAAGTGTTATCTACTGAGCTTTCGCCTGAGCTGGCTTACCTTGACTTGCCGAGTTCTTTTAGGATGTGGCTTGGCCGAGTCACCCGGCTGGGACTTGTGTACATGCAGTGGCGCGTGCGTCCCTGCCAAAGCGACGTGCGTCGTCGGGAAGAAGATGCTTCGCAGCATCCTTCGTTGTCGCCTCAGTTTGTGATTTGTGATGTTACAAAATTGGCTTAGATATGCCAACCTTTCCAAGGTCGCCTGCACAAGCACAACATTTGGCCCGCGGCGAATATGCTAGTGCTGGCGTGCCGCGTCCGCTCATGTCCGGACGAGCTCAAGCATGCCGAAATGTTTTGGCGACGCGGACTAGCCGGTTTGACGCGGCCGGCGCGACGGGGCTGGCAAGAGGGGAGGCGATTGGGATGCATGGGTCGAGGGGAAACGGCGCGGACTGCTGCTTTTTCTTTTTCACGTGCGAGGACGGAGGATTACGGCTTCAGCCCCGTGCGTCCGTTCAGGCCGCCGCGGCGGGTAGCTTGCTGCCATCAGTACCGTTACCGTGAAACACATCACAGGACAATGCCACGATGCCGTTCGATGTAGATTGGATGGCACAGCCTCCAAATCAAGATAAGGAAAACAAATAAAACCACCATGCATGCTATGAATACTCCACGGGCTAGTTTTACAATGCATTCTACAGACGCTAAAGAATAGTTGTAGAAATTAAATTCAACCATTAATGCCTTAAAGAGTATTATAGTCCTTCCATATAGATCTATTTTTTTAATATAAACTTTTCCCCATCCTAATCCTATATGATTCCCTTAGGCTGCCGTCCATCCGCACCATTAATGCCGTAAGGGTATTATAGTCCTTCCATATAGATCTATTTTTTTAATATCGACTTTTCCCCAATCCTAATCCTACATGATCCCCGTCCCTTGCGCTGTCGCCCATCTGCTAATGCCGCTATTGCCATCCCCATCCCTCACGCCACCGGCAGGCCATCCAATATTGTGCCTCTAGCGTTCCGTGAAGCCTAGGGGTGGTAATCAGGCATGATGAGTATGAGTTACGCTCGTCTATATCTATATCCGTTAGCTAAAATTTTTCTCACGAGTATACCTGCGAAAGATGGCGGACGAAGAATTTCACCCATACTCGTCGCCCGTAGGTACACAATACTCACGAGCATACCCATTTACCCACCACATCAATAATCCTTCCAATCAAAGGGCACTAGAAGCTAATGAGCAATGTTACTTACTAATACAATCTTTTTGATGAAATTGTAAAAATCAGCTACATTATGTGGATTGAAGAATGGTTATCAATGATTCAAAATTTCAAATGCACATGGAAATAAGAATTAAAATAGTACATACAGACAAAGGTCACAACATACTCAAGTTCAACAATTAAAATAGAAATAGTCCATCAGTTATCACACATGCTCAAGTTCAACAATTAAAATGAAAAATAATTCATCAGTCATCACACACATCACAAATCGTCCATCACGACATCACTAATCACAAATTGCTAATATGAAGTACCACAAATCATAATCACTGGATCGAGATTTGGGAGGGGAATGGGTCAAAAACAAAACTCAGGTTGGGACCTTGGGCTAGCCTCTACCTATGGTGTCGTCTCCTAGTCTCAAATCGCCAGGGTTGGCCGAAGTAGGCGTCGACCAAGTGTAGGCAACAAGCCATGTGGCGGCAAGTGGCAGGCTATGCTGCGACAGAAGGCAAGGGGCAGGGCGACAGGCGCTGGCCGTGCGACGGTAGGGGGTAGGGAAACGGCCGAGCGCCAGGCTGGTAGGCGGCGATAGTGAGTCGTGACTCAGGAGCAAGCAGACCGCAGAAATGAGAAGATTAGATATTAGAGTGGCAAGAGGAGATTGGGGATTTGGGAGCTGACTAGGCGCCTATTGTGGCGGAACGAATAAGAGTAGAGCTTCTCCGTATCCATACCCGTTTACCCCTTCCCTCATCATCCACACCTCATCGCTCCACCACCCCACCCATCACCCACAAGGCCACAATAGGAGTAGCTAGTGGCAGTGCCCTTTGGGATCAGAACCATCGCTACAGTGAAGTAACTGTGATACCGATGACATCGGAGTAAGTTCACCACGATGCTGATCAAAGTCAAGCTCCTACCGACCAATTAATTTCAAAACCCAAATTGACAATTTGAAAATCGAAACTTAGTGATTTTAAAATATTTTTGTGGTTAGACCCATTTTCATAGAAATTTCTATTTTCGATCCTCGAATTGATAGACCCATGTCAATTCAATTCTCACAAATAAGGTTCCATCGTCCGACAATTTTTGAGGGCCTTCTATGCCGAGGGTATTCCGAAAAGTTGAGGGTATATTTTCAATTTTCTTTGAGACTGTAATTTTACAAAAAAAAAGCCATCAAAACCCACATTTCTGACCTTAGCCCACACTTATTCACTTTATCCTAAAATTTTCTTATTTTGCAAAAAAAACCCAAAAAATTTTAGAATTAGCATCCGAGCCTGCAAATTTTCAAACAAGTACTCAGACCCTTCTAGATCCATCTGGAACTTTATGAGCCCAAACCATCCGAACTCTACCTCCTATAATCTTCCAGAAGCTTCCAATTCTGGGGCAACACATAGTTTTCAACTACAAGTCTACAACCACAGATGCCAAAACCGAGAGGCAAAGACAAGGAGGATCCAGAACAACTAATCCATCAAACAAATCCACCGGCATTGCATGTCATTTATGCCCAAACTGAGGCAAAAGTGGAGCTCAAATAGGAGGAGAAAACGAAAACACCGGCAAGAACCGACGGCCGTACGCCGGAATCGGTGGCGGCTGAGGTCGCCGGCGAGGCAAACTGACCTAGTCCATGCTATAAATAGAGGTCACAATTGCACACCCTCACCATCATCAACCATCAATCACACACAAACACGCTGAACCACAATCACAAACTCGAAAGCTAAAGCCTTGCTCAGATTCTTGTTCTTGAGAGGGAGAGAGGAAGAGGGAGTGGTAGAGCTCACCTTGGAGCTCTAAATCCAGCTGAGGGAGGGCCGGCATGCTGCCCGAGGTGGAGGCGCTCGGTGGTGGCGGCGGGCACAAGGCAGCGGTTCTAGGGCGCGCAAGAGAGAATGAGAGAGGCGGAGGAGAGAGAGCACGAGGACGCGCCAGCGGCGAGTTCGGTTCGCCCGCCAGCGAAGGGCGACGGCGACCGTGCAGGCAGGGGTAAGCGGAGCGCTGAGAGAGGGTGGCGGGGGGAGGGAGGGAATTCCGGTGAGGAAGGGAAAGGAATGGAGAGGGAAGAGAAAAGAAAGAAATTGAAAAGAAAAGAAGGGAAAATGAAAAAAAAGGGGGAGAATTCTAGAAATTTCTTACAAATTTTGTGAATTACTGTTGTGGCTGTCGGTCGAATACCCTGCCTGCATTTATTCATGCCATCTTCTTGTCAAAACAAAGAAGTTATTGTTGAAGGTAATCCCTATAGTTACAAGAAGATGGCGGCATGACAACCGTTGCCAGGTTTCAAAGACAATGTTTTGCAAAACAGTTTGCACCAAACGAGAGATAAGGTCATTAGGAGTATTAAAAAAAATAAGTACAAATGTTTGCAGAGGAATATAATTTTTGTAGACTAGCATAAGATATCGACATGATTAATATACAGTGAAGCTTTTACCGTGACCCAACAGAATAGACACCATTATACACATGGATGAGACATAATGTTAGGTAACAGTTACAATACAACGACAAAAGGTGAGTGATAAGGTAGTGCTATTCTATGCGTTCGTTCGTGTAGCTACGCGTTGGTCGAAACACCAAATAAGCGCATTGCAAACCCCCCCTTGTCACATAACTAGGCACTAATGTCTGGTATTATCAGCAGTAATTAATGAGTCGTATTTTGCATTCAATTACGAGTAGACGCATTGTGTGAAATGTTTGCGATAATAATAACATGTATACGCTAGTAAAAGTTATGCAGTGCCTTCGTTTGCCTATAGTATTACGGTATAGCTATGTTTTCATATAGTAAAGTGTTATGTGCTGGATAGTAAATGTTATATAAACATATGGTAAACGTAAAACAAAGAAATGTAACGTTCTGAAGTTTTATCTGTCATAAAGTAATACCTTCTGCACATGGTACACGAGGTGGTATCATTGCGGCCAATGCACATTAAATGCATCACATCATGTAATTAATTATGACCAGACGTTTGGATGTGAACTATTAGTGATAGTAATAACATGCACATAAATAACTAGTAAAAGATGTTCTGAAGTAATATGTTATGTATGTGATAGTAGAAGTTTTGGTATAATTTGGTAAAAGTAAATGATCCAACAACCGTGTGTGTATTTACACACATACACATATATATATATATAGTATAATTACCTAGGGCACCATGATCTAAAAAAGATATTTTCTCTATATATTTTCATATGATTTTTTTTGAAATATTTAGGATGTTGAGTTTAACCAGTTTACTAACTAGTTCAAATAAGTTTGAACTGAAATTCAAACTAGAGTTTCCCTTTTTAATGATAGTTTGGTTGTAGGTATGTGCTAATTTTATATATAAATCAGCAAAGCATGTGATCCAAACTCGTTTAAAATCTTTAAATTCGAGTATATTTTTTCGAAGGTATGCATTTCATTTGAATTATTATAGATGGTTATACACCCTAAAACTAAAATTACCCTAAAACTGAAATTTTTGAAAAACATACTCGAATATGGCTTGAATTCGCGCATTTGAAATCATGATGCCCAGGCACTATGGTGCCCCATTTCGGCTTCTCTATATATATATACACTATTACAATCATATCACATTACCAGGGCAAATATTTATGTTTACTAACTTATACTGACACTTGTTGCAAACTTATAATTACGTTGCTCAGCTTTTACTATAGAGTTCAAGTAACAGTACTATCCCAATGTATTATGTTTACCACTAAGTACTGACATTCAGCGTTTCAACGAAATAATTTGATCTAATTTACTATTATATGTTCGCTACATTACTACCTCCAATATTTAAACTTACTTGCTAAGATCGTGCTACCGATACAATGATTCTACGTTAGTATAGGGGATAGTAATGTAGTACATAGACTATAATAAAATATGTAGAATGATTATGGTTTGATAGCTGTTAGATGCTTATATACTGCACGGCAAAAATTACGGTTGACGAAGTTCATTAATTACTGTTAAATATAGCCGAATGGTGAGAATTCCGTCGTGCTAATTAAGCCTGACGCGGTTCGCTTGGACTACGATCCTGACTGGCATGTAGAATAACCTATTCTACACATAGGTGCAAAAATAAAACACACACACACACATATATATATATATATATATATATATTAATTGAAAGTGATAAAGATGTATAACAGATTCGTTTAAGTACTATATTCGAAGTATATATATAAAAGAGGTGCTTTCATACTTTTCTTTTTTACAGTTACACAAATATTAAGGCATGAATAAAAAGTAGATAGTGATTACTTACTCCTTCGTTTGTTTTAGGATTTGTGCAACTTATATTAAAAAGAAAAGTATTGAAGCACTGCTCTATATATAATCAAACATAAGTTAATTTATAAGATATTTTACACGTAGAAAGAAAATGCCCACCAACCCCGCCAAGATCGCCTCAAGGAGCAGCAAATGAATTCATGCCTCACCACTTACAACACACCATCTTCGGATAAATGTATCATTCAACGGAATAACAATGTTGCGAGTCCACACAAGAGAGTAATCAGAGCAAGCAAGCTGCTTTGAGCTTGTTGGCCACCACCTGCAACGCCAGCGTCTTTCTGGACGACACCTTCGCAAGAAAGCCCTAGCTTGCCTTCTCGACACATGCTGGCAAACAGACCTGGTGGGTACTTGCCATACAGGTTGATGTAGCTGAACATTGTGGATGCACAGTCATTGCTCACATCATTGATATACGTATTATATGGGCATGCGAATTCCTTGAAAGCATCACAACATTGTTTAGCAGGATATTTTGGCCCTTTGCACTTGCTTGTTATGATTGTGTAGTTTTGGAACTCAAAGTTCACAGGACAATCTGATAAACATAAGTAGGAATAAACAAAAGTATATCAGATCAAGGTATTCAAAGTCAGAACATGGCAAGAAGTATGCTACAGACAGCGCACATTAGAATGATGACTTAGGTTCACTTAGGCTCTATCTTGATGTTACTTAGTACACAATGTCCAGCAATATGTATGTATTGTTCAGAGAATCTAAGGTACCAAAATATGTACTTTGGGGCAGCCTCAAAAGAGTTTGTTTCTTTTGCAGCTAGGACCAACTTAACTAATTGACTTGGTTACGATGCAGAAAATTTCTATCATCACATTTCTAATCGAATAACGAACCACAGGCTTCTCTATCCGGACATTGCATGTCTTATCAGACAGCAAGTTCCTGCTTGACCATCACAGGCTCGACACTCGACATATCCTTCCACTGTTAGCTTATTTATTTCAGTCTCCCTATGCTCTCTATGTAAGGATGGACATCTTAGTATTAAGTAGCATCAAGTAAAGCTCCGGTCATTTCAGGTTGATCGCTCTCAAGTCTCAATGTTTGGAATATTGAGTTTAAGAGAACCATAAAATCCTAACTTTTATTACTGAATGATGGCTTGTAATTCCCATTGGTAGTTTATCATTGAGCTCTGTTTTCCAAGTCCAGAAACTCCACATCAGCCTCTCAAGTCTCAATGCTAAATGCATGTAAGCACCATCAATAAGTTGATCTCTAATGTCTAAATGAGATGCCTTTTTTTTTGTTTTTGAGGTGAACTAAATGTTTCCTATTATCCAGTTGACAAGCATGTGTGTGTAGTATACATCTACACCATCGGAAAGCTATAGCCCCCGTCCTTCTATTCAATTCATAGCACCCCAGTTGCTCATTATACTCATCTAACTCAATCATCGAAGTGTTCCCCTGCTTGGCACACGAAACCATCAATTCTTATTCATCAATTCCCCTTCATCTACTAACAAGGATGAAATCAATCCAAGCCTCACCAAGTCACTACTAATCATCGATTCTACCCCGATCTGACGAAACGATATCTAACCACTTGACAGGCATTTCTTTCTTGGGCGTAGGACGGATCAGGGAATCTGCTCCATGCATCTAAGTGGAGTATCTAACGGCATCACTTCCAACCCAAACTTGTGTCATCTACTTCAATTTCAGATCAAATCCCTCCTACCTTACACCTATCTCAAATCCATCACCAGTATAAAGGTGGAACTGAGCTAGGAGAAGGAAACGTACTATTCTTGGCCTGCAGCAAGCTCCTCCGCATAGATTCGGTGCTCGCCTGGAACAAGCTGTCTGTTCAAGCAGCACAAAACAAAACGAATTCATCAGAAGCCTGCACAAAACGGAAGCAAACGAGGCAGCAAGAAACATCGGAACAAGAACACGCACGGACCGGACTGGAAGGGAGACGCGGAGGCGAATCCAACCAGGACGGCGGCCAAGAGGAGCAATAAACCACGGCCCACAGCCATCCTCTCCCTCCCTCCCTCTCTCTCTCTCTCTCCCCCCCTCTCTCTAGGCGCAAGAACTTTACTCGCTGCTGCACCTGCAAGTTTCTCAACGGAAGGGTGGTTCTTGAGGAATGGAAGTCGGGAGCTTGTTAGATCTAGGACGAGTTGGCTGGTCTTTCTAAGCTCCAAGAAGCAGATGTTACTGCTGCAATTAATTGTCGCCGGGTGCTTTCGTGCGATGGAAGAGGCCAGACACGGCCACACGGGCATAACGGACGCAACGCGGTTTGTTTGGTGTTCTTTTTTTTTTCGCCCCCTGACGGTGCGATTTTGTGAGCGAGCTAGGCTGGACCGGACATAGACGGGACGGGAGAGGAAGGGAAAGCGGCCAAGACGACGCCTGTCTTGTGTGTTTTTACTAATATTTTGTTTACTGGTCTTGTTCTTTTCTTCTTTTAAGAAGTCGTGTTCTTTTCTTTGATCTTCATCGAAATAACTGTAGAAATGGCAGATTTCTGGCAGGATGGAATCGATATCCTCCCTTTGTATGTGTAGAAAGATTGGGACAGCTTGGAGGACAGTGAAAATGGACAACAGAAGATGGGGGGATAGTTTGCGATGCACAGAGCCACATACATGTTATTCTCTTTCACCAAAAGTTGGCGAGAGCAGGTGATATGTGGATCAGAAGACAAAAGTAAATTGCATGAGTAACTTGAAGTTTATGAGGTTCGCCTAAAAAAGATTTATGAGCTTCAGATGTGCATTTGCCGCCAAATTCTTAGTTAAAGCTTATTTTTCTGCAGTCACACGACAAATGCACGTAGAGCTGTAAAAAAAGCTCGAGGCTCGCGAGCTACTCGAGCTCAGCTCGCGAGAGGCTCGGTTCGAGCTCGCGAGTTTAACCGAGCCGAGCTCGAATAGTTCGCGAGCCTACTCGAGCTTGGACCAAGCTTCTTTAAATCGAACTTTCTCGAACTTGTTATCGACCTTCCTCGAATCGAGCTTAATTGAGTTTGTTACCGAGCCTACCAGAATTACCGAACTTACTCGAGCTTACTCGAGCCGAGCTTGAGCCTAGATCGAGGCTCGAATCCGAGCTCAATCTTAACTCGAGCCGAGATTTACCGAGGTCACTCGAACTCGACTCGTTTACCCCCTAAATGCACGCCGTGGCCGTGTTGAGTTATTGGCCAGTAAAAATGGTTGAACCTTTCGACGAGTAAAAATGCTGAACCCATGAACAATGCCCATCCTGCCATCTTCTGTCCGGCGTTTGGCTGTGGCCTACTTATAACAAACTTGCCTGCAAGAACGAGTTGTCAGCTTAGTTTGGCACATCTTCATGTGCCACACAGCTCACGCCACACAAGAATACCACTCCTCGACGTGCGATCCAGCAATGATGCTTGCACCAATCAACAACACTTGTCAAAGAAAGGCAATGTCCTTTGTCAAACAGGACGTGGCGAAGCCTATCCCAAACACTTTACTCTTGCTGACATTTTGCTGTACTTGTGACAAAACAGAGAATGGCAGAATGTAAAAGCAAAGCTATGGTAATATAGAATACACTTTGCGACCATTTTTTCCTAATGAAAAAGTGTTGCAACATCATGTCCTACTCTTTTGGTTTGTTGCAGCACCAGACAGATTAATCAGATGCAGCTCCTGAAGATAGCGAGAATACCCTAATTTTCAATTCGTCGGACTGATTAGCTTCACCATATTGCACGATAAAGCGTCTGACATGCTCCAAAGTAGTAATAGAGTCATCCCTAGAAAATTTTACAAAATCAGGAACTTTGAAGTTATTAGAGTAACACATCCGGTCAATGTAATCAGAATATGGTTTCCGATAGCCGATAATATTCCCTTTGGGCTGTATACCGAATTGATCGCACAACACAGCAGAGATCTGATCGATCCAATTTATAGTGTTAGACGATGCAGCGTTAGAATTTTACCAATAGCGCTCGTAATTGGCATTCTGCTCCCCGAGCGTAAGCTTATGTTGATAGGTTTGTTGAGGCGATGCGTATTGAGGAATTTGCTTATATCTGTTATTTCTCCTAACAGTTGGTTCTGGTACTGGAACAAATGGTTCCGAATACGTTACAACCTTATATGGAGCTGTACTCCTCTGTGGAATCGACTCGGCGTAATGCAAATGTCTAGGAGGTTTAATCGGCTGTGGGACCGATTGGGAAAAGGTATAGAATAAAGCCGATGGTGGTAAGTTGGTTGGTATATCCAACATCCGTATATGCTTGATAATGTGTGACCCCATTTGCGCGAGGGTTTCGCAACAGTATGACAGTTTGCTAGGATAGCATCATAGTCATCGATCATAATTCTATCTTTAACTTTTCCTTTCTTATCCGATACCGATCAAAATACCCTTTTATCCTTAGCTTGATAATTTAGTTATACCTGGCCAAATTCTGATACAAACAATAGGCTAAACTACATGTATCCCCATTTCACATAAATGTCTCAAGGATATCCACTAAGACGCTCACCGTTGTGCTATATCATAGCCATTCTAATGTTTCAGTGCCCATTTGCTATGAGATGAAAATCTTCTTTTCCTTGATATATCGTCTTCCAGCTCTCAATTCCCTCCCTTGACAAGCAAATGAATCGACATGTTAGCATCAGTGTCCAAAAAGGCGGCAAAAGGCGCTCGGCGGCTACCCTCTGCCTATCCTTAGCACAAAATTGTGCTCTAGGAGGAGGAGCTGCCTCGGCGGAGCTCAGCGGACGCGTTGAGCGGTTCTGAGCTAGGTGGGAGTCAAAGGGGATAATGGGGGGGGGACGAGAGACAGAGGGGCAGTTACCGATTAGAGGCCGTGCGAGTGTGTGAGGCTCATGCGATCTTCCTTGGTCTTCCCCACCATCGCCGCCCCGATCTTCCCCAGATCTTTCGCCGCCGCCCAATCTTCCCCGCCACTTACGATCCTCGTCTTCCTCAGTCTTCCCCGCCGCCGCCCGATCTCGTCCCCGCCTCCCACGCCTGAGCTCATCCCCGCCTAATGCGCCACCAGCTTCAACGCGTGCTTCCTCCCGTGCCGCCAGCTACTTCAGCTTCCTCCCGTGCGGACAAGTTTGCACATCTCGAGCTTCTTTAGGTCGGTCTCATTGATTTGTGCAAACTAATGTGTTGCACTTAGTCTCAGTGATAAGAGCCAATGTAGGAATGGGGGTATAAATCAATAAATGGGGGACTGTTCTACTGAAATGTAGCTGAAATGTGGCTTAGATTGTAGAAGGCACCAAGCAGTATAAAGTATTCAGGAAAATTAAGTTTATTTAATAGCTGGTGCTTGTTTGCGATTTCCGCCTAGGCGGGCTAGACGCTGCCTAGCGCTTTTTCGAACCATGGTTAGCATAGATTCGAACCAATCCAATAAACCAATAGACCAATTCAATTATTAGACAAAGTTCAATAAAACCAAGAAAAATAAAAGGGCTGAGACAAAACATAAGCTTATGACTAACCGTAAGCAGCGAACAATAGAATCATAATGGCGAAAGGCTATAATCTTGCGCTTTCCTTCAGTTCTATGGCCAACACCACACTTCACAACAGGTGGCTGCTTTATTCCTCTGGCCTCCATAAGGTTTTTTGCAGTGGTCAAATCAGTATGGGGAAATCACGTTAGCAATCCACGTTCACTCCCCTGGTACTGGAATGGCAGGACGAAATGGCAGAAGAGGTTTCCTGCAAATCATCTTTGAATTAGTATGTGTTTCTCACCAGGCAGCGTCAAAACTGTTTCTTTATCTTTACCTTTCAGAGCTAGATCGAACAACACATTAAAAATTTTGTTTTCTAAGATAAGATATAAGGTTTCCCGCAAATCATCTTTGAATTAGTACCTGTTTCTCACCAGGCAGCGTCAAAACTGTTTCTTTATATTTACCTTTCAGAGCTAGATCGAACAACACATTAAAAATTTTGTTTTCTAAGATATAAAATTTTGAGTTGCTTTTAAGCTATTGCCTTGAATATCAATGGTTTGAAATCAGTATCCAGCCTACACCATGTGAAAATGGCATACACTAATTCATTGCTTATTACCATAGATGTATGTTAATTGAAAGAAATTTTTTTCACCATGTAAACGTACATCAGACTTCAGCTGGTCTCCATTTATGAAACTTTCCACAGGCAATTCAAATCCCATACGGCGAATATCCCCTAATGTAACAATACCTTCGAGAAAATCTTCATGATCCACAACAAGGGCACAATTGTGCTGCTTATCATGCGATAGCTTGAGAGCTTCTGTCACTGTGGCAGATGGTGGAACTTTAACATAGCTCTTTGACATGGCCTGGGAGACCTAGTAAAAAAGTTCAAATGGCAAATTTAAGATAAACAACATCACAATTACAATTTGGGAAGTGCTTCCATACTTCTCTTTTTTACAGTTGCACAAATATTAAAGCATGAATAAAGAGTAGATGGTGATTATTTACCCTTTCGTTTACTTTAATATTTGTACTAGTTGTATTGGTAGGGAAAGTATTAAAGCACCGCTCGTTTATAAATTTTTTAGGTGCTCCATTCTTGCTGATGGTTTTGTCTTTTTTTTTTTGGAAAAATAAATTTATGGATTTGTTTATGTTCTTCGTACCCATTGAGATAGAAGATATGATTGAATTCTTTAACTGCTCTAGTTCAGCTACCCTTCTTTAATTGCGCTAATTCAACAACAATATTGACCGACGATGCATGTGCAAGGTTGCTAGATCTTGTGCAAGAGGTTACTAGATTTCACACCTACTACATGTATGCAAAGCAAAAAAATATTCTGCAGTATATATTTGCATCTATTGATCGTAGCGTCCAAAAATCTCCTGTCGGCTTTTGTAATCATTGGCTTGACGCATTTTCTTATTCATAACCGCCCCATTTATAGCCCCATCAAATTCTCAATTCTCCGCGTATCTTTTCATTAACCCTTTGCACTGTTTTAGGAAAATCTCCCACCTTTTACTTTTTCATTCTATATATATATATATATATATATATATATATATATATATATATATATATATATGAGCTCTCGAACCCTCTCCAATTAGCTTTTTATTTATTCTGGTTCTTAGTTAAAACAAACCGTAATGAGTTAATTTGGCATTTTCGTGACCGATAGTCATTTTAGCCGATTACGATCCAACCCAAACACTTGGGGTGATATTTCTTTAGATATTTTCCGTTGGTCGCCATAGGAAACACCACTCCTTCCGACGGTTCCAGAATGTTGGAATTACCATCAACAAGCAGATCAATTCTATATGGCCCTTCCCGTGTTGGAGACCATTTACCGAATTGGTTATCCCTAGAGCCAACGAGTAATATAGTTTTCTAGATTAAATCGGCTTCAATGAACGACTTAGGCATCACCTTCTTATTGTAAGCCTTTGCGACCCATGCCTTATTCTTTTTAAGCCGATCCAATGTGTGTAAGCGTAACTCTGCTAAATCATCCAAATTATCGATCATCAAATCCTTGTAGTCTTGAGCCAACAAATCATTTTGCTTTGTTGTTCGTACAAAGTCGATATTGATCTCTACAGGCAAAACAACTTTGTCGACGATCGGGATCGCCTAACCGCAAGAAGGATGAGGGTATGATGAGGTTGGAGCCTAAGTCGTGCTCGTTCGGAGGAAGGGAATGAGTTCAATGGAACTGAGAAAGAAAGAAGAAGGTAGACACAAAGAATTATATTGGTTCGAGCCACCGGCGAGGGTAATAGCTCTACTCCAGTCTTGCCCTGAGGCGAAAAAGTGTATGCGATACTCGGTGTTCTGTGGGTGAATACAATGGCACACCGGCTATGCTCGAGAGCGGATGGGGTGTTCTCTGTGTTGTCTACGTTGTCCTTTTCTTCCGTGTGAGGGAAGGTTTATATCTCTATTACAGACCACTACAAGAAACGACTTTGTCCGAAGAACTCGGGAACGTGGCGCCAAACTCGGATCCAGGACGCAGTAAAGTCAGGTGGTAACTGCCCCGGGAAAGTAGCCTCCATGTTCAGCTTAACTTCATCTTTAAAGCCCTTTACCTGGCTTGGTAACTGCCGACTTCTTTAAACCTGGGCCTAGCCCGACCTTTACTAGCATGGGCTGGGCCTTTATTCTTTCGCTCGAGCTCGAGCTCACGTGGCATTAGCTCGAGCTCGCTTGACCCCGAGCTCAGGCTCGGGGGCCCGTGTTAAAACTCGTGGGCCTGGGGAGTGATTACTTGCACAGAGGTTACTAATCCTCGACAGCTAGCACCTAAGGCTCAAGAAATGACCCAAAGGCTCGGAATGCTCTTGAGCCTGACGTCCTTGAGGAGGGGTCAGCTTTCTGGTCGAGCTTGAAACTCTTGAACTCGGGCTCAGGTCCAGAGGTCTTCAATGTAGATGTGCCCGAAAACGCTGAGCTTCGACGCCTCGTCTTCGAGCGGGAAATTTGAGAAGGCGACTAGCAACGCTTCGCGTCCCAGTGCGTCTTTTGAGGTGAGACCAGCGCCAGCTGCCGGCAATCGGGTTCCTTTAAATCCCGAACTGCCGCCTTCTTTAGAAAATTCCCCAACTCCGCTTTGATCCCTAGTGCTCTTCGATCTTCCCGACTCCCCTTCACAATCTTCCCCCTTCAATCAAACCTCAGGCAAATCCCATGACCAAGTTTGGAAAAAGTACGATGACCCTGGGGTGGATGAAGGAGCTCGAGACCCTGGGATGCTGGTTGCTGGGTGAGGAGGTCGAGCCGCAGCCCCAGGAGGATGAGCTCGTCAGCACCGAGCAGTATATGCTCTTCAGGTTGCGGACACCGGAGAGCGACTTCATGGCGGCGGTTCTTGCACAATGCGTGATCGAGTTGGTCAACCTGGTACCCAACTTCATCATTCTTCTCTCTATCTTTTCTCATTTGTGTGAGGGGTTCCTGGGAATCCTCCTAACCCTCTCACTTTTCTTCCGCTTCTATTCCCTGTTTCGCACCTCGAAAGACCCCGTGGTCTGGTGTCTCTACTTCCGGTCGCGGACTGGTCTCCAAAGCTCTTACCCCCCAATCCATGCTCGAGACTCTCTTGGTCTGTGGACTGAGAGGTGGTTCTACCTGAAGAGGGGAGAGGGCGACGCGCTCACGTACAATGGAAACCCCATCGACAGCAAGCGCCAAACCCCTGACCCTGTCGATCTGGCTGTAGACCAGGAAGCTGTCGTAGCCATCCATATCTGCTCGACGCGCGGACTCATCGGCCAAGCCATCGCCCGTGACTTCTTGCAGAGCCGGGCATTCCCCCTTAGGAAAAGGGTGCACCCGTTCTTCAAGATCAAGGGGAATGACGACCTCACCTAGGAAAGTCCAAACGGTAAGACCCCTTAACAACAATTGGTCCCATAGTCTAGCGGTTAGGACATTGGACTCTGAATCCAGCAACCCGAGTTCAAATCTTGATGAAGATCTCATTTTTCTTCTTTTTCCCCAACAGCTCCGTCGGAGACCTGGCTAGCGGCAAGGATGGTCGAGATGTTCAGGAAGGCGGCGTTCAACTTCACCACGGACGACCCTGTTCCCAAGAACATGTTGACGCGGAGCAACGAGGTAACACATCTTGTATTAAGGCCGAGCTTGGGGGTGCTCATGCTCTTGCTGACTTCTGCTCATAATTGCAGGCAAGCAGAGAGCTCTAGGAGACAGCGAGGCAGATGCTACCGCTGCCTGGGGTGACTAAGGTCAAGAAGGCTGGCAAGAGGCCTGCCCCCAGCGCCTCAGGCATCGGCGCTGCAAAGAAACAGCACGTTGAGTGGGGCGACCGCACAATGGTAAGTTCTCTCGATTGAGCCCAGAAATACTCGAGCTCAACCTTCTACTCCTTTGGCCTTCCCTGATCTCCCCCTCATCTTTTGCAGCAACAAAGAGTAGCGGTCGCTGCCAGGTCCTCGAGCACGCCGCTGGGACAACAGCTCCCGACGCAAAGCGTCGGGGTAGACGCAAAGAGCATGCTCGAGCTCGCTTGACCCCAAGCTTGGGCTCGAGGGCCCCGTGTTAAAACTCGTGGGTCTGGGGAGTGATTACTTGCACAGAGGTTACTGATCCCCGACAAACTTCTTTTTCATATACTAGCTGATAAGGCGATAATTTTGCCACGCCACGGTACGCGAGCCGATAAACCCACAATGGCTTCAATAATGTCACATGCCATTTCCTTAGTTTTTCCTCAATCTTCCTTTTGATCTTTTTGATTAACGTTTTATTGGACGATTTGGCTTGACTATTGGCTTGAGCATAAGAAGGCGATGAATTTAATAACTTAATACTCAAACACTTGGGAAAATTCTAAAACTCATCAGACATAAACACAGTACCTTGATCGGTCGTAACTGTTTACAGTATTCCAAACAGATAGATAATATGTTCGGTAACAAATTCAATGTCTTCAACACTTGCAACATTTTTGAGCGGGATTGCCTCAACCCACTTAGAGAAATAATCGATCGCGGCCAAAATAAACTTATGGCCTTTGCTTAATGTAGAAAATATTTGTCCGATTACATTTATCCCCCATCGTCTATATGGACAATGCTTGATAATTGGGTGCAAAGCCGATGCTGGAGCCAGTTACGCGTTGCCAAATTTCTAACAAGTCTAGCACCCTTTGTTGTATCTGAAACAATCTTTCGGCATTGTCAGCTAACAATATCTAGTACGCCTTAGCAGCCACTTCATCTTATGAACTAATTGATGAGATCTGTAAATACCTTCATGCACTTCTCTCATAGCTATTTTAGCTTCCTCGGCTTCAAGGCTTCTTAGCAACAAACCTTGTAAAGTTCGATAATATAACAAGTTATCATGGATAACATATTTTAAGGCTTGTTGCTTGATTCTCTGATCAGTAGGTTTAGAGGGATCGGACAAATATTCTACTATTTTTGCCCTCCAATCAGCGGTGGTGATACCACACATGGTCATTTTGTCAATCAGCTTGCACTCCTCTAATCAGCCAAAAACTTTATAACCTGATGCTTGTTGAGGTAACAAGTTAGCCTTGTTATTCAATTCTCAAGGAATATGACTGATGGAAAAAAAGTAAATAAGCCGATCACAATGAGACACTGCTCTAAATACTTGAACAAAATCTCATTGTAGCAGTTATATTCTCGCTTAATTTGCTGGACCACCAACAAGTAATCGACACAGGCCTCAACAGAATCTACTCTGATATTATCAAGCAATTGTAAGCCTTTAAGCAATGCTTAGTACTTGGCTTGATTATTAGAACATCGATAATTTAGTCTGAATGCGAACTGAAAACTGTATACTTTTGGCGAGACCAACACTATGCCAATACCATCTGCTTCTCTACATATCGATCTATTGAAAAAAATTGCCAAGGGGTAACAGATATTAGGTCGGCATTTATGCTAGTCTCATGTCATGTTATGAAATCGGCGATTACTTGACCCTTAACCACTTTAATTGATTCATACATTAGGTCGAACTCGATGAGTGCATAGGCCCATTTACCAAATCAACCTCGCAGAATTGGAGCTAATAACATATACTTTATAACATCGATTTTATAAATAACCTTACAAGTCGATGCTAAAATATAATGCCTTAAGTTTGTGCAAGAAAAATATAATGACAAGCAGAGTTTTTCTATAAAAGGGTACTTGATTTTCGCATCGATTAACCATCGGCTTAAGTAGAAAATAACCCATTTTTCCATCAATTTTTTGCGCCAAAACAACTCCAGTAGTCTCCTCCTCAATCGATATGTATAACTTAAACGGTATATCCTTTTGAGGCACGGATTAAACCAGAGGATTAGTCAAATATTCTTTAATATTCTCAAAGGCTTTCTATTGATCGGCTCCCCATATAAATTCTTGATTGTCGTTTAGCTTCAACAATGGGGTAAATGAACTAATACAACTAGATAAGTTTGTAATAAACCACTGTAAATAATTAATCTTACCGATCAACTTCTGCAAATCTTTTTTCCATGTCGGTGGCTTGGTTTTGGCTATAGCTTTGACTCTTTCTTGGTTAACTTCAATTCCTCTTTCATAAATAATGAAGCCCAAAAATTGCCCAGCTGACACACCGAAAGCACACTTCTATGGATTCATCTTTAGACCCTGCGCTTTTGTATTCTTCGCAAGCATACTTATATGGATTCATCTTTAGACCTGCGCTCTTGTATTCTTGAACACCGTTTCCAAATCAGCCAAATGCTGCAAGTCTTCTTTGGACTTAACCACAACATCATCGATGTAAATCTCCACAATATGACTGATTAGGTCATGAAAAATCAAATTCATATCACACTGATATGTTGCACTAGCGTTTTTTAAGCCGAACATCATAACTATTCACTCAAGCAACACTAAGGCACCAGGGCACCTAAAGGCTATTTTTTAGTATATCGTCATCTGCCATAAATATTTGATTATATCTGGCATTATCATCAAGGAAACTGATGATCTTATTCCCTGATGCAGCGTCGATAAGCATATCGGCTATTGGCATAGGGTACTCATCTTTTGGTGTGACTTTATTTAAATCCCTAAAATCAACGCACACCCTTAATAAGGGATGGCAATCGAGTGTGGCGGGTATGAGTAGTGCTCACCCATACCCATATCCGCTAGCGAAAATCTCCCCCACGAGTATACCCACGGAGGGTCGTGGATGAAGAATCTCGCCCATACCCGTCACCTGTGGGTACCCGATTCCCACGAGTATACCTGTTTACCCGCTACCATCACCAATCCTTCTAACCAAATGGCACTAGGAGCTAATGAGTTATGGTATTGATACAATTCTTTTGATGAAATTAGGAATCAACTACATTATGTGGATTGAGAAATGATTATCAATGATTCAAAATTTTAAATGTTTATGAGAATAAGAATTAAAATAACACATGCAAACAAATATCGCATAGATGTTCAAATTCAATAATTACTAATATGAGATACCACAAATTGGGGATCGTGGGCCAACTGGGCACATGTTCTAGCCCATATGTCAGTAGAAGGTGACGGGTAATCGAGCGGGACAAGTACGGGTGGAGCTCAACCATATCCGTACCTGTTTGCCTGTTGGGTAAAGTTTAGCCCCATAAACATACCCACGGGTAACAAAAGATGAACATACCCACCTCTATTAGGGTTTTTACCAACGGGTACATGAGTAATCGTGTAATATTGCCATCCCTACCCTTAATTTGCCATTTTTCATCATAACAGGAATAATGTTGGAAACCCACTCAGCGTATCGGCAAGACCTAATAAACTTGGTCTTTAGTAATCGTTTAATTTCTTCTTTTATAACATTGTACAAAGCCAGATTAAATCATCTAAGTGACTATTTAAACGGCCAATAACCTAGTTTTATAGGTAGCCGATGTTCAGCAAGTTGTCAGCTTAAATCAGGCATCTCACGATATTCTCAAGCAAAACAATCTTTATAATTTCTTAAAATCTTGACCAAAATTTTCTTATATATAGTTTGCGGCTAGTTTTGAACTAACAAAAGTTGGTCTTTTCCTATCATCATCACCTATATCGACTTCTTCCAACAAATCAGTCGATGTGAAGCCTTGGCCTAACTTCTCGATTTCTTGGAAATCTTCAATGGCCTCGTAGTTATCCGTTGTTTACCAATAGCTTCGCATTTTATCTTGTAAAATCTTCACTACCGATTTGGATTCCATCGGCACAAAATCTTGTTTATCCAATCAAGTGTACTTGGCCTCATGTTGATCGGAATAATCCTGTTTGGATGCAGATAAAATCACATTCGTCTAGAGCTTTGCCTGATATACATTCAGCTTCCTCATAGTGCCAATTCGCGTCTGAACTGGCCATGCTAATATGGGCCGATGTATCAGCTTGAATGACTTCAATCTCGTCTCCATTCCATTGGACGAGCATTTGGTGCATAGTTGATGGTATACAGCAATTAGCGTGAACCCAATCTCGTCCAAGCAGAACGCTGTAATTATCCTTAGCGTCGACTACCAAGAAAGCGGTTGGCAATGTTTTGTTGCCGATTGTCAACTCAGTTACCATGGACCTTCTTGCCTAAGTGGGATTGTCAGTGAAATCATTTAGAACCATGTTAGTTTTAATAAGATCCTCATCGGACTTACCCAACTTTTTACAAGTGGTGTATGGCATTAGATTGACAGTTGTGCCTCCATCAACAAGCATCCTTGATATCGGCTTGCTGTTGATGTGTCCCTTTAGGTATAATGGTTTCAGATGCTGATGATCATCATGGAGTTTCTAAAAAACTGCGTCTTGAGCCCCCAAACACAGTTGAGCAAATGTCTCTTTGGCTGATACAGTTCTTATTTTGAACTTGGTCGGTAGTGTGAACACCATGTTGACGTCCATCAGGGGTGGAGTATCGTCCTGAACCACAGGTGAATCTAGGTCATCGGCTGAATCAAATTCTTCTTCAATCGGCTTCTTTTTTCCTCCACTCTTCTTTAGTAGTCTTAATCGGTCGAAGATCATTGAAAGCTTGATCTCTCTATTTTTCTTGCTCGGCCTCCCTCATCTCTTGGATCCTTAGCTTTTGAAGTCCTCTACGTTGTGATCGACCAAGGCCCGAAGGACACCACCTCGGTTTAGGTTCAATCGGCTTCTGTATTTTTCCTGCCAAATCAACTTGAGCCACATAACTTGACCCCTCTTTCGCTTGCACTTGGTCTTAGTTTGGCATTGAAATCCTTTGATGGATCGGTCCTTTACGTCTTTCATCAGAGTGGTCTTGTATCGATTTAGATATTCTATCTTTAGTTGATTGACTTGTCCAATCACCTTGACGAGGGTAGTGTTCCATCGGGCAAGTGTATGGTGACGGCAAAGCTGACCCCCTCTCCCAACAAAATTGCCAAAAGGGGCACCGTTGGTGAGCTTTTTCCAAATCATCAGGCTAGTACAAATTATCTGGCCGACGCGAGGATAACATGGCCTATTGTTTCTTCTTTCATATTTTTCAAGCAACTGGGAGAAAGTTGGCTTGGGCTTGTGAATCGGCTGGCATGGCGGCGATGATCTCTCCGCCTTATACCGCTTGCCGATTTGCAAGTCTCCTTTAGGTTTAATGGTCCTTGAGCTTTTCCCTTCACAATTGGTTTCTATTGCAGTGTGTCGACCGTAATCTTTGCCGCAGGGACTCGACTGTATGTCAACATGTCGGGAGACCTTTGACCATGTGTCCTGTATCAGCTCTTTTCCTTTTCCAAGCACTGAACCATATTTATTGGCATGTAGGGACCAAGGCCTGCGACTCGGTGTTGGGCAGTGAGCCTAGCGCCCGGCTAGACATCTCCCATTGTTAGGCACTGAGTCAATGTCCACATAGGCGTGGCTCGACAGGGCTCAACTCGAACAACCATCGCTTGGCAAATGGGAGTGGCAACTGGCAAAAGGCTAAATGCTCGGCTATCGACACATTCGGCGGCCCGTGGGATTGGCCCTCTATTTTCGGCCAATGTTGGGGAAGGAAGAATGGTCGAAGGAGGCACGGGATGCAGCTCCTCTACCTCGCTCTTCTCACTCGGTGTTCTGAGGCTGCATGGGCCCCAAGAAGTATGGCTCAATATGGGTGGGGGTGCCCATGCCCCTGTAACCGCAAAGAGAGGATGGAACCTTCAGGGCAGTGCCTTGATGCCTGAAGCAATACCTACTTATGTTGGAGCCCATATCAAGAGGTGTGACAAAAATCCCTATCAATTTCCGTATTGCCCATTAGACATCCGATACGATGCCCAAAGGGCAAGGGGGGCTAGTGTTGGAGGACACTACCTTCACCCGGGAATTACCAAGATACCCTCGCTTCATCCGTTGTAGTAGGGGTAGGATGGTATTTTCGTGTGACAGGCTGGGGCACCTATAAAACCCCGTTGTAACCCACTCATGTAAACCAGACTCTCATTTGAATACAAGCTGAACCACTGGTGTGTCCCTCAGGAGCCTGGACCAGGAGCCCCCTCCCTACTCCCCCCGGGGACACACCGACAGGAGTAGGGCGCTTGCTTAGACGCCCGGATCTGTATAAACCCTTGTGTCTATTCTCTCTCTCTCGAACGTAGGCCCGTAATACGGCCGGCGTCCGCTCTTTTACTCTGGTGTCCAGTTTTCGAACATACAACATTACCGATTCTCCAAACTTCTAGCGAAAAGAGCTCAAATCGAAAATCCTAAGTTCCAAATTGCCAGAGGGAAAGTACTTATGGAATCGGCTTTCTAAATCCGTCAAAAATGAACCGAATTTGGGGCCAAACTAGTGAACCAGCTGAAGGCAGCTCCTAACAAAGATAAGGGAAATAATCTAATTTTTAACCCGTCGGACTGAGCAATTTCACCACATTACGTGATAAAGCGTCTGACGTACTCTAGTGTAATAACGAAGTCATCTCCAGAGAATTTTACAAAATCAAGAACCTTAAATTTATTAGGGTAAGGCATTCGGTCAATGTAATCAGGATATAGTTTTCTATAGCCGATAACCTTTCCCTTAGGCTGTATGCCGAATTGATCTCTCAATACCGCAGATACCTGATCGGCCCAATTTACCGTGTTAGCCAATGCAGCATTAGGAGCCTACCAATTATGCTCATAATCGGCATTCTGCCTCCCAAGCGTAAGCTCGGGTTGACGAGTTGATTGAGCCGATGCGTATTGAGGAAATTGCTCATATCCATTATTTCTCCTAGCAATCGGCTCTGGTACTGGAACAAAGGGTCCAAATACATTACAACTTTGTGCAGAGCTAGATTCCTCTACGAACTCGGCTCAGCATACTGCGGATGCCTAGTAGGTTCAATCAATTGTGGAACCGATTGGGAGAAGCGTAGAACGGAGCCGATGGTGATAAGTTGACTCATGCATCCAACTTAGCAGCATCGGTATACGCCTGGCAATGCGCAACCCCATTTGCACGAGAATCTCGTAGTAGTATAATGGTGGGCTGGGTTGGCATCATAGTGAGGGATGAAGTTATAGCCGATGGTTTAGGATTTGCTACTGTGCTTTGAGTGTTTTGTGCTACCGAATAAACAGGATAATTCGGCAGAGCATGTATTGGGTCTAGCAGGCTTCCAACCGATGTTAACTCTTACATTATGGTCTTAACACTGTTAGTTATCATTGGCTTGAGAGTTGTAACTAGAGTCGATGATTGGTTAATCAAAGCATGGTGTATAAATTTATTAATCATAGTTGATAATTCAGTTTGTGCAGGTATGTATTGACTCACCAAAGTGTTAGAAAATCCTGCATCGTCGAGGGCATTAACCGTCGGCAATGCAGCCTTCTGTGTGACACCGCGTTGGGTTTTCTGATAGTAGCTTAGCATCATCTCTTTGAGCGTGGCATTTTGATCTTTAATCTCTTTGCGTTGCTCTGGTGTTAAATCGTCCAGTGTAGGGACGATTATTGTTTCAGTATTGAGATTGGACGGCGGAACTGACTTTTCTGATGAAGACATCGTGTCCCACCGGGCGTGCCAAAAGTGTGTTGAAGCTGAAAAATGTGAAGAAGGATTAATCGACTTAAAAATACGATGAACACCGGGTTCAGAGAGTGCCAACCGATTTGACCCTTCAATCGGTAAGGTAGATGGAGAAATTTGCTTAAAACCCATATAATGTAACAATCGGCAAAAATCTAAAAGGCTAAAAGGACGATTAAATCTACAGTAATGATAAATCTAATTAGCCTATTAGGGCTAATTAGATGGTAAAAGATAGATCTTCCCAAAAATGACGATGTGCATCAAGATCGGAGAAAGTCAAACCTGATTGGGTAATCGATGGAGATCAATAATCGGTGATGCGCAACTTTATTGATCAAAATCGGACTACAAGGGAAAAAAGTAAATAAAAAGTAATACGAGTTGTTTGATTTGATTGTGTTGTTCTCCTCGCTTGCCCTTAACCATGATTTATAGCATATTGGCCGATCGTATCCCTCTCCAACAGATTGTCCATCATGATCTGTATCGGCCTCTCTTTAGACGGAACTTCCTAAAGTTGGAATAATATTGGCTATAATTCTATCTGTCAAAAAGGAAAGCATGGAAGCATCTCTCCATACATTTTTATCCTTAGCTTGACAGTTTATTCACACCTTGCCAAATCTTGATGCAAACATGCCCTTGTTTGATCCATCTGTGTGGACCGCCTGGGAATTCGTGGAATCGAGGGTGGCTATGGAGGAGACAGCTAAGAAGTCGAATATGGTGTTCGTAGCCGATGCTAAAGTGACGCTGGAGGCCATCTACAACTGCAAGGACACCATTGAAAGGTGATGCATCTTTTTGTTTTTTACAAACATGTTCAGAATTCAGATACAGAACTACGGACTTTTTTTTACCGGAGCTCAAGCATATAATTTCTTTTCTTCTCCCTAATTGATAACATAATTCAGTAAATTTTATTGCATTCAATAGGATACAAGGATGCTTGATCAAATTAGTTTGGTTCTTCTCCGTCTAGAAATGGCCTACTCTCATGCTTGTTTCTTCTGTTAGTTGCACGGTCTACAATGGCCGGCGATGCATGTGCCAGGTTGCTAGACCTTGGATCAAATTGCCGTTCCATTACAAATAATGGCTCCTAATAATTTCTAGAATTTATGGATTTTTGGTACGAATTCAGATTTATTCATTATTGATGAATGTTGATATACATTTTTCAGTTTACGTGTACAATTGCTGTTTTTGAATCATTGTTGTACGTCCGACTCATATTTACTATTTGTAACCATTTGGGTGCTGTGGAGGGCCAATTTCTTAGAGAAAGATGCATGCGCAGACAACATAAGCACATCAGGTACATTCTCTTGTTTTCTTGCAGTAATTATTAACTTCATCGATTGCAGGCTTGCAGCCGTAACTGCTTTTGTTGCGCTTTGTCGGAAAAAAAAAACATTTTCTCGTGTGCATATATTTGCAGCGCGGTCAAGTTCTAGTCAGCCTAGCCAAAACAGGTTATCACAAGCACATACAATTTGACGAGTAGTAATTCGAGCAACAAAGCTTAACTTGCTCAAGCGCCATCCTGTTGCATTAACTTCGAACCCACAGCGTGCATATATACAATTTCTAGTTGGAATGCATTATTAGATTGAATAAAGTTGAGGCTACGATTTTTTTTAAGCTGTTTAAAATTATAAGATTTTGTAAATTGATAAAAGTATACTTCCTGCTAACACAAAAGGGAAGATGTAAGTAAAGTTCCCAATTATTTATTGCGTATCCAAAGATACGACCATTACTTGTAGTCCTCGGATAGGTAAGTAAAGTTCCCAAATATTTATTGCGTATTCAAAGATACGACCGTTACTTCCTCCTTACTTAATGAGTGTAGTATTCCTGCATAAGATAAGAAGGGGGTTACCATAGGATTTTCTTGATATATGATTGACATAGGAAAATCGTAGAGTTCGTGTTTCTTTAAAGATAATGTTTCTTTTCATATAAACACCAAAACACACAACAGAACATAAACCCATCAAATGTCCCTTGGTTGGATCCTGGTTTTCTAAAATCAACCCTGAGCCCATCCATAAGGCAACTCTACGAGATCATTAAACACAGATATCAATTTAGCAGATCAACATCTAAACACGTTAGTTCAGTGAGCATCAACTTATGTTAGCACAACTGTTGTTTAGTTTAGCAAAGCAAATTAAGGGCCTTGAGCCATAATTGTATTTATCAATCCCATCGCACAGGTCACTAGTCACTTTCAAACAGATAAGTTTGTAGCTTAGTGGTCGGATCCAAGATTTTATTTATTATATGGCGAAAGAGAAAATGAACCCTGTCCAACTTGTCGCACACAATGTGACAACCAACAAAGTAGATAAAAAAAATGTACCTCGATAGCTTCTACCCGATATTTTGCTTCTGCGCTACTTCTGAAGTGGTCACGAGTGGGCTTGAAACAAAAAATGGTAAGACCAACTTATCAGAATAATTCTTTTGCTGTGCGAACAAATACTGAAAAATTTAAGCACCCTCAAATTAAGTAATGAACAAAAAATAATAGGGAGATCTGTGTTCATGCCACTGAAGTTGGTATTTAGCTACTTGTTCTGAAGATGTAATCATATAATTATTATAACCCAACAAGTTATTTAACCGCCCTAGATATTGGTTCGCCAGTCCAACAACTGGTTCTTTATATAGTAACTAGCATAGTGCTGCTTGTGCGATAGATCACAAATAAATATACAATTAGTTCAAAACATAAAAAATGCAAAAATATTATCCTCAAATAAGAAAATTGCATACATAATTCACATGATGCAATCATATATAAAAGATCCTACAAATAATATACGTCTATGTAGATCCATCCACAAAGAATCTTTGAGTAAGGAGGGAAGATGAGAGGAATAGTAGAAAATACCATCAGAACCACCAACTCCTTTTATACAAGTAAAGAACATATTAATGTATTACGAATAATTTTTAGTTATAAACTTTTATTATCAAATATTTAAAGACTCCTACACTAATTTAAGTATACACTTGGATACTAACAGAAAGTAAACAAGGCGAAAACACAATTGCTAACAGCAAAAAATTGAGCATTGAAACAGTATGTTACTAACGGCACAGCACTTCATACTCTTGACGTATGGCTGCCATTGCACGGCAATACAACATAGATGCACTGATTCATAATTTTTTCATGGTAAAGAAACTTATCAAGAAATGTTAACAAGGACTACTTTCAAGCAAAAAATACATGTTAATGCCCATTTGAATAGTTGGGCCATAATCCTGACAAGTAAAACAGCTACTCTTTTTTTTTTCCCATATTTGTTCTTGGAGTGAAGGTTCTAAAACTCGGTAACAGGTACTCGCTCGGTCACCTCACTTTGTAGCGAGTATATGGTAATCGGCCTAGCATTCGGACTTGTAACCAGTTTTCCTGTTTAAATTTTGGATCTATACATGTATATTCATATAGCACCACAGGTTCCAGATAATACCAATCATTTTACTTCTATTTTCAGATAGCTACAAAAATTGACATAGCACTGAAGTCCCTGAACCAAATCATCATCACAGTTATAGCTTGGTGAGTTTTCATTGACAAAGACTTGACAAATATAGCATCTTTGCTGTTTATTTTCACTCACAAAGAGCAGAACCAGAGGTCATGTGCTACCGCTGCCTGGCTCCCTACTCACGCCCACTGACAAACTGATCATTAATGGGCTGAAATTTGTGTGTGCACACCTCAACTAACCACCTTGTAAGTGCTAACCGCCCTGTTTACCCAAGTAAGAGCACGGCTAAACCAGTTAAAACTGTTAACTATTCGGTTTTGTACACTCGTAACAGGTGAGGCAGCCTATTATCAGTGTTCAGCCCTCAGCCAAGTTGACCTGTTTTTACAAGTAGTAGTTACTTTGTACTTGGTAGCGAAGGGAAGAAGTAGCATATCGCCAGAAAGGAAATGCAGCGCCCCAATGCACATAAAAGGAATCAGAAAAGCAAAAGAACAAAAAGCATTTAGATATGTAAATATGTTTCAAGAAAAATCTAAGTGTCTGTGATACCGCAAAGCTGCAGCTCCCCACCCAGCAATCCTGAGGCATATTACGTGAAGTTGCACCTGCTGTCTCATGAGTCACAAGTGCCACGCTTCATGCCAACCGGCTCTCCTATTTGCCTTAGTCTGTTTCAAACTGCACCCCTCAACATAATATAGAAAACCATTTTTACCAGGGGGTATTTGAGTCCATAACAGAATCACCTGGTTAAAATAAAACTGACAGTTCTCTCTGAAAAAACAGCCAGTATGTCTGTTTTTCCCAGTTCAGTTGCAAAGAAGACCTTTAGGGGTAACCAAACCACTGAACACACCACCGGTTTCAGTTTGTCCTGGCACTACTGGTGGTCCTGCCTAGTTTTAAACAAAACTATATTGTACTTACATCTAATAGAGCATGAGTTATTTCCTCTAGAAAATCAGCAAGAAGCTTCATCTTGTATTGACTCACATCCCAATTTCAGGGCACAAATATATGAAACTACCAACGATAGCTATTAAATAACCGAAATCATTCGTCAAATCTTCTCACAACGTTTGTTCTTCTGCCCATCCATTAATTGTGAAGAAAGTCACATGATTAATACAAAAGAAAATATTAGAGTTCATGCCATGTAATTGTTGGTCTTCTAACTTAGTTGGGCTGAAAAATCTGAGAACACAACTAATGTTGCCCTGTGATAAAGAGTTATTGATACAAATCTAAATCAATAGAATTACGCTCATGAGATCATCCACTAAATAATATTAATTGCAGCTAGTTATCTCGATACAAGCTATTAAAAAGAGGCATTGTTGGTAAATGCATACATTTTCTTGATCCTTCCTATATGCAGATTCAGCCCTACTGGAAAGTTAAATTGAAAATATAATTGAATAATGTACAAGAACAAACAAAACAAGAAAGAGGGAGTGGACCAACTGCAGGCCTAAAACAATCGAAGCAGATGATGAACTGACCAAAATAAGCTTATCCTATAAGCGAGGGCTTCCAGTCTACCTAGGCAACTTTCTTGCCTTTCAAGATGTTATCCAGATTTTACGCGCCACATAAACCATCAAATGAGTTTATCAACAGATCCAAATAGCCAATGCTTCGACAATCTATATTCTATAGATGAGTACAACAAATGATACAAGAGTGACATCACTGCATTTTCTCCCGACAGTTCGTTTGTCAGACAATGGATACAAATGCACCTAGAAAATGGTACTGATGAACAGTAGAAACTCTAGAATCTAGAATCCACCATAAACTTCTTAGGTGTACTCCTAATTAGATCGATTAGTGGATCTTTCTGTCTACCATAGTTATCACGGTGCCCCGGCGACGCGAGTCACCTCGGGGCGCCTAACGACAAAAGAAAATGCAGCACATCCGCAACCCTGTGCTCACTCTGCCGTGCCTGGTAACCACATGCCACTCTTTCCATCACCGCCCATGCCCCTGGATCGCTTCCTTTCCCTCCAAGCCTTCCAGCTCCCACCGCCGTGGCATCTCCTCATCCCGTTACAATCCAGGCAGCACCCGCCCGACTCCTCTTCCCCGGAGTCCCCATTGAGCTCTAGGTGATCAGATCCGGCTGCTGCGCTGCGCGTCGTCCCCGAGTTTCCCAAGGTCAGATGTGGTGGCAGCTGCCCTCGACCACGCCCATGAGTGCCACCCCTACCCCACGCTCGCCGCCCTCGCCTTGTAGGTGCTGATGACCTCGAGGAGCAGATCCAGCACGGAGGCGCGTGGATGAGCGGATCAGAAGCAAATCTAGAGGCGACGGAGTGCTAGTGACCTCAGAGGCGTAGATCTAGAGAGGAGGCGTGCGAAGGAGTGGATCTGGTGCATGCTGGAACTTCTGGGGTCTCCGCGGTGGATGGCGGCGGCGGCGGCGCGATGCAGGGCAGCGGCGACTGGAGCAGACGGCGGTGTGGGTGAGTGGGCGACGCAGACCAAAGCCTGCGGAGGCAGCGGTGGAGAATTGGGCACCAGACTTACCGATCTGCAGCTGCCAGCGATGGAGGCGATGGAGGTGGTGGCGGTGCCACAGCGGATCTCCTTGTCCATCTCCACGCGCTATGTATGGCACAAGCTCAGCCGACTTGAGTCCCTAACCCTAGCCTGTAACCTTATCCCCTCCTCCCATACCCTAGTTGCGCCGCTCGAGCTTGCCTGGTGACGCCTCCAGACGTCCGCCTTGCCCCGGCCAGGCGAGGCAAGCGGCCATGGCAGGCTTCCTCTGGTGCCTAGACGCCTAGGCGACGACTTAATAACAATGTTGTCTACGATCATAGATACTATTTAGTCTGCTAATTATTTCTCAAACTTCATTAAAAAAAGAAAATAAATTTCCGTAGCAATGCTCGGGCTCAACCATAATTTAACCAGTGTTTCTGAACTCATAGTGAACTTGTTCATCTTATGCCTTTGGTGGGATGGAATCCCTTGCCCTATGCAAAGCATATAGATGGCGTTTCTAGTGCTAGCACTAGTCTATCAACAGAAATATGTGCCATTCCCATACTGGAAATTTTCTTGTTGAGATTATCTGATCTATTGATATCAAAACAGTACTCATCATAAGCAACCACAGAAAAGGGAAATGACAAAACTTGGACAAAGAAAAAGAGACAGCAAACTAGGAGACTGATAACGAAGGAAAAAGGTTACCTGCAATATCTTGTTTATTGCCTTCACAAGGGCCTGCTTCACGTCAGCAGGATGCAGAGCGCCACTTTCGTAATCAGCAGTGAGCTCTTCCATGCTCAAGAATGTCCTGTGTAAAGATAGTAGTTGTCACAAACCATGGAAAACAAGTATACACTATTATCTTGTGCTAGATTTACAGCACAGTAAATATTCTGGCACATGATTCTCTTTTGAATAGAATTATTTTAGTTGTGGATGCCTGCTAATGAATGTAGAATTGCGATGATGATACAGACTGGATGATATTGTACAATCTACTACTCGATTACATAAACAGCATTTGTCAGGAAACAAGCAGAAGTGTGACTTTGCAGTGAAACTTACTTGTTACCACCGCTCTCCTCCTTCCGAACCACCTCAAACTTTCCAAACCAAGGTAAGACGATATATTTTATGTACTCGAAACATGGATTGCCTTCTGCTAATTTTGGAGGGCAGAAAGCCTTCTTTATTTTTCTACTGACAACTTCCTGCAACAAACAAAAAGCAACTACTGAACAACCTCCTTTGTAAATAATATTAAACACAAACTAATGGTTACCTCAAAAACATATATCAGACTGTGAACTACCAAAGGCAGTAAAGTTTCCACATCTCTAAGGTTACACTCATTAACAAAAACCAAAGATGCATGTCAGAACTGATCGAAATGTTAAAATACATAATTCACATCTCAAGTAACAAACCAAAAGACAGAGATTAACAGTATTATTCCCTTTCCTTGTATTGCATAAGAACAAAGGCAGGCTCTTCTCAATGTAAGGATGAGGGGCCCATATAAGAATTCATAACAATTTTACATTTATTTTTGTTGTTCTATTTCATCTCCATTTCTCTGCCCAAACTGATCCATACAAATATTAGTGTTAACATACTCATGGATAGCCTAGGTCGACGGCGGCCATCTCACGGGCCGCCGTCCACTAGAGAGTAAGTAGACACGGGAATTTATACATGTTCAGGCATTAAGGTAAACGCCCTATTCCTGTTGATGTGCCCCCGGCGCGGGTGGGGAGTAGAGGGGGTTACCTCCTTGTTCGGGACACCTAAGGGCACACCAGTTTATATGTGAGTTGTATTCCATTAGAGTTTCCGTTTCAAGTGAGGATTACAGTGAGCTCTCATAGGCATTAGGCCTGGTACACAATGAATATCCTATCCCCAATAGGGTGACTTAAGCGTGGACATCTTCGTCATTCCCGGGAAGAGGTAGTGCATCCCACATCATCGCTCCCTTGGGGTAGGCCATTATCTCCTTGTTCGGGACACCTAAGGGCACACCAGTTTGTATGTGAGTTGTATTCCATTAGAGTTTCCGTTTCAAGTGAGGATTACAATGAGCTCTCATAGGCATTAGGCCTGTTACACAATGAATATCCTATCCCCAATAGGGTGACTTAAGCGTGGACATCTTTGCCATTCCCGGGAAGCGGTAGTGCATCCCACATCATCGCTCCCTTGGGGTAGGCCATTATCTCCTTGTTCGGGACACCTAAGGGCACACCAGTTTGTATGTGAGTTGTATTCCATTAGAGTTTCCATTTCAAGTGAGGATTACAATGAGCTCTCATAGGCATTAGGCCTGGTACACAATGAATATCCTATCCCCAATAGGGTGACTTAAGCGTGGACATCTTCGTCATTCCCGGGAAGCGGTAGTGCATCCCACATCATCGCTCCGTTGGGGTAGGCCATTATCTCTAGGGTCCCGAGACTTGGGCCCTCCTTCAAGAGCCAACCTCGGAGGACCACGGTACTTGGTGGCCCCACTCGTCAGCCGATACCAGACAAGGCAAGGGGGGGGGGCCTTCTTATCTATGGGCGCTTACACGAGCGCTCTAGCTGGCCGGGCGGTGAGCCATATGCCTCGTAGATGGGAGCAAGGCAAAGTGCTCTAGAGGGCCAGGCAAACGGCTAAGCGTCCAGTAGGATGGGGCACCTTGCCATGTGCCCTACCCCCGGGTAGTAGAATTGCCCCATAGGGCCATGGGTATTTCCCTCCACAGACTTGGCGGAGAAAGGGCCCCCGGCTAGGAGGTAATGTGATTTCCTTCAACAGCCTCATTGGCTTAAAAGCCTTCTATTTTGTCATTAGCATTCAAAATCTTATATTGTTTCTCGATCTTCCTGGATCAAGATGGGTTTACTGCATGATTATACTGGTATATTGATGGAAAGCAAAGACTTGTAAGGAACTTTGATTCTCTACACTCCAGAACTCTTGTGTCGAAATGTTTTGAGGTAAATTTACATTAGTACAAAAAAAATGCAACCAATAGAGTATGTATAACCACGGTTAGCACTATAAAATGCCAAATATATAAATAACAAAGGAGTACAAACCTCCACATCTTCCATGAAGATAGCCCATGATGGATCCCCAAACTTCTTCGATTCTGGGTATTGTAATAAATTAGGTACCATATCTGTATTCTTTGTTAAGTGAGCGCATGCGTGCATGTTCAATAAAACAAACTGAAACCAGAAATAATAGAAAATATAAAGATACTTTGCAACACTGTAATTGCTTTATTTTCCCTCTTTAAGCGCTTGCAGTATTGACTAGCTAACAGATTTGCCTCTTGCTGATCTACGCCCAATAGCCATATGTCCACCTGCAGTTCAAAAGGCTTTTATAAATGTTCCAAGAATATATGCTTGTATGCAGTCTCATTACATAAGCTATGCATTTCAGGTAATAATATAAGTATATATTTTGATAGTACTTCTGTATTGGACAAGGTGATCACAGAATTGGTTGTGCAGATCCACACAACTAATAAGTCCAGTGAAACTGAACACAAGCATATTCTAAACTAGAAACAAACAAAATAAATCTACCTCATTTCATAATACCAAGTCAAATAGGCCTCGTGCACAAGAATTAAGGAGTTGCAAAAATCATTGAGAAGCAAACAAGGTTGGAAGATACTATCCATATTAAAAACAAGTCTTCAATGCTTTCCTTCCCAATACAAGTTGCACAAATCTTGAAGCAAACGAAGGGGTAAGTAATCACTATCTACCCTTCATTCATGCTTTAATATTTATGCAATTGTCAAAGAGAAAAGCATGGAAGCACCTCTCATTAAAAACAAACCACTCTAATCACTTGCTCTCTTTCTCCCTACTATCCATATTTAAAAAAAAAAACTCTAATCACTTGCTCTTTCGCCCTACTTCAAAGCATTGGTAAAGCTGGGGAAAATAAATAAGGGCCTTAATTTTGTGAATAAACAAATGAACCTGTAGGATGAAAGTGGGAATATTTGAGAGCAGATATTAAAAGTGGATGTGATATTAAGGGCCTCTTTGGAACACATAAATGAAAAACAAATGCAAAAATAGGAAAAGGAGAGAAGCAGGATAGGAGTGCATGTGCAAAACTAAAACAAAGGAATGGAGAACACAGGAAAATTGCAGGAATGACCGTTTGGATGATTTGAAGGACAATCACAGAAATTTTTGGAGGATTCTGGGTGTGAACAGTTCGTATATCTCATTTGACTACTAAACGTTCATTTTTAAGTTTCGTTGTTCTTTACTTCACCATTTATAAATGAACAAAATTTTGGAAATTCCAGTATTTTATAAATGGACGAAATCTTATAAAATTATAATATTTTGGAAATAATTTTTAGGGAGGTCCAATTTTGGTCCCTCAACTCCTCTCATTTAATTTTCTTCTCTAATGCAAAGAACCATCTAAAACGCGTCCTCTAAATATCAAAATCATGCAAATCACGTCCCTGGGCAAGTATCATGGGCGGGAAGTATAGTAGCATGGTGGCGCGGCTTTGGACGAGGAGATGACAGTGAGCGGCAGCCTGGGAAGTGGCGGTGATGACACATATGGGACCACAGGGATGAGCTAGGAGCTGGCGCCAACGCCGATGATGAGCGGCAACGGCTAGAGATGTGAGCAAAGGCGGTGATGACGAACCGGCAGCGGGGGATAGAAAGAAGAGGTGAAGACACTTGAGGCAAGTGAGATTGGCCAGAACAACTACGCACCATCCTCCCCTCCCCGAGGAGAACCAAGCTCGTGCTTCCTCGTTTCCTTCGAATCGACGAGCATCCTCCTCATCTTCTCGTGTTAGAACATGTTCCCGAGCACCCTAAGTTTTGGGGTTTCTCGCCAGTAGCTCGGCAAGGGATGCTAGTGGACCAACCCATTCCACCTAATTGGTGGTTCACTTCCCACCTAATTGATTATTCACTTTGTGCATATGATCATTGCATGGTAGTATAGCAAATGAAATACCATGGGTCGGTGGGTTGGCCGACCCACCTACATCCCTAAGCTAACAAGTCGCACACTATTGTCTTCCACAACTCCAGTCGAAAACCACCGCACCTCCATTCCCTCTTCAGTAAGGCCCAATCCGATTCCTACTGTCTAGAATATCACTCCACTTTCCTCTTTCTTCCTCGATCACTCATTCTAGCCCCTATTTGCCCCAGGTTGCCTTCACCAACGAGCTTTCCTAGTCACCTCGAAGTCCCCATCGCCGGGCCACCTCGGGTCTTCCCTGCCTTCAACATCTGCACATCCGTGCTAGTGAGTTACCCTCATCCCGTAGCTTCTCATGACGCACTCATATTTGAGCTTTAGCCCTCAATCTGTCGTAGCTGTGGTAGCAGTGCTGCCAATAACCATAGAGCAGCTGCCTGCCCACGGTAGACCACCTTCGCCTGTGCTCTTGCTGCCCACGAGTTAACCTTGGTTGCCATGACCCATTTCGATGCTCGCTGATCGCCACCTTCGCCTTTTCTCGCCGCCACCAAGCTCGCCACTGTCTCTCATGGCGCTGCCCTGCTCTGCCTCTCTCTCATTCGCTCACTATCGGGAAGAAACAAGGGGTAGTGGCTGATAAGTGGGACCTGTGGCCAACTGGTGGATGATAGCTAGCAAAGATCCTAGCTGGATGCCACTTAGGACAAAATCGCCCATGATACCTGCATATGGATGTGATTTGCATGGTTTGGATATTTGGAGGACGCGTTTTAGACGTTTTTGAGATCAGGAACGGAAATTAAATGAGGAGTTGTGGGACCAAAAGTGGACTTTTTCCTAATTTTAACAAGAAATTTATTGACACAATTTTCATATGGTCAATCTAAATAGTTTTAAGTATGTTAATGGTCAAAGTTAGACAAAGTTGACAGCACACACACCATGGTGACCAACATATGCAAACAGAGAGTATTAACATCCAATGATGACTATGTTACTGAAGAAACCAACCTTCTGAAACAATATGCCAGCACACTGCAAGCAAGGGTAAAATATCTCATCAGCTCTTACTTCTCTCAACGTATATGGATTTAAACTCCCAAAACGCCTGCTTGGTAAACAAAATAAAGTGACTTGCATATTCAAGAACAAGAAATGACCCTACAGTTCATTGCTCAAATCCAAAGGTTCTCAAGTAAACCTGAAGGCTGAAGCACTTAAATAATCTAAACAAGAAGATACCTTGTTTTCTTTGGCATATGAAGATACCCTGTTATTGTACTTAGAGTGTTTTTTCTTGCAATATCCATGGCAAGTGACCAGTATTCATCCGCATGGAGACTTATTTTGTCTGACAACCACACAAATTCTACCTCATCAAGGTCCATGCCAGTTGCTTTCCACATCTCAATATTGTACCAGCCAATAGCCCGCACTTTATTTAGATCGCCACCGATGTCATAGTTCATCTGGGCAAACCAATCTGCCATCAAAATTTTAACTTTGAAACCAGCTTTAACCATCTTATTAACACTGATTGTCTGTATAATGCCCTGTAGGATGAGAACAGATCAATACGAAATTCATAGTGCACATCGTATTACAAGCTTGAAATCAATGATATGATAGTGTCTGCCTACAGATGGAGTATCTGGTCCAGATGGCTTCAATGGTAGGTTCACCAAAAAAAATGCCGGTAAATCATTAGAAAAAGCTTTGGATACAGTTGCACACGATGATCTAAATATCATGGAAAGAAAAAGGTTTTCCTAGAAAGTGGATTAATTAGGTCCGGCAAGCCCTGCATAAAGGTACCTCTTATGTTTTGCTGAATGGCATTCCAGGAAAGATACTCAGTTCTAGAAGACTTTTCATACAAGGTGAACCGGCCCTCTCACCATTACTCTTCGTTCTGGTAGCTAATTTCTACAGGATTTACCGAATAAGGCTATGTGACTAGGATTTATTACTCTTTCGCATGGACATGAAAGTACACTCCATTTTTTATCTTCTGGTATGGCGATGATGCCTTGATAGTTACGGAAGCACCTACAAAAGAATTATTGTTTCTCAAAGGAATTTTGTTATTCTACTTGTTTGAGAGTAAATAACTCCAAATCTGTTCTGGTGACACTTAATTTAAGCCCACTTAGCCCCGATGATATAACTCTACTTGCCGGGCTGCTTAGATGCAAAATTGAGTCCCTTTCCCTTACTCTAGCTTAGGTTTATCTAGGTGGAAGACAAGATATCTATGGGAGAACAATGGAGAACAATGGAGAACACTGTTCTTTCTTCTATACCTGCTTCATTTGTATCTTATATTCTTACATCTTTGTTCGTAGGTGATCGAGTCATTGGAGAAAACCAAATGTGCTTTTATCTGCAGTGCCATGCCATTCAAACATGAGGTTCATGCTTAGGGGAATTGTTTGCTTACCTAAGAAGCTTGGTGGATTAGTTGTGATTAACCGAAAGAGACAGAATGAGATGTTATTGATGAAATTTCTCAAAACTTCTATAACGGTCAAAAGATTCCTTGGGTGAGCTGATTTTACTACCAGAATTTGACTCCGAAAGCTCAGAGTAAACAAGGTTCATTATGGTGGAACCATGGAAGGATGTTCTCAAGCAGTTACAATTTTGCAGAGAAATTACCATAGCAGAGAATGAAATGTGGTATATATTATTTTGGTCTGATCTATGGCTTTCCTCTGTGCTGCGCCATGACTCTCAACAACTGTTTAGTTATTCTATAAAGAACAACAGCTGTGTTTCTGAATTCTCCACTAATAGAGAAGACTTGCAGATGCTCTAGCATCCTTTCCAAAAAATTTGCTAGTCAACTGCTACAGGATTTCCAGGTGAACTTGTCCGTAGTACAGGTTATTCTATGGATACATGGACTTACATCTGGAATTCTGCTAATTTCAGTACTTCAAAGGATCGTAAGCACTAGCAAGTGCTAAACCTAACTCATTCTTACATGAGTGGATACGCAAGCATAGAATCCTCATGCGGATGCCACTCAAGAGAGAACGTTAACACCAAGGAGTTGCTGAGTAAAAGACATTTTATGTTGGATTTGATCTCTGTGTTGTGATTTTCAGCAGCTATAGATGACTAGAAGCTGATTTATTAACTGATGTCTTTATTACTCAGCAGCCGATTTTTCCTGCTTAGGCAGCCGCCTGGCCCACCTATTCAGCGATTTGGCGCCACCGTTTGCCACCTGCCTATCGCCTTGGTGAACACTGGTTAATAATATTATTTTCAATACAGTCCTCTTCCACTGCTTCCCATAAAAAAAATAGAATCCTCTGCACTAATGTCCCATGGCAAGGATGACAATTCTAAGTCAGCACTTGCATATGTATCAGTTACCTTCCAATCTCTTTACCCAAGTCCAGTTTTTAAGAATACATTATACGCCACTACATATTTGTCTATGAAACACATTAGTTCAACTTTAATTCCTGAATCCAAGTGGTGTATAAAAGTAAATTGTAGGGCTCTTTTGGATTGTTTTGTAACCCAACACATTGTACATTTGGGCTAAAACTTGTTAGAAACTTCAAGCCACAACTGCTGCATCAGGTTGCACTGCATTGAGAATGACTCTGGCAAATAAAACCCAGAACAAAACATTTTGGATGCATCAAAAGATTTATTTTTTGAAAACCAGTACTGACTTAAAAATAGATCTAGATTTTAAACTATCCCAATTCTTCCTATACCTGGGCTATGTGCATCCAGGGGGAAGGATCGCACCAAACATAGCAAATGGGGGCAGTTTTCTTCTTTAATAGCAGCCTGAGCTCATATTCATCGACACACTCCTCCCCGATGCTCCTCAGTGTTTCAAACATTTGGTCAAAGCGGCCGTCAACAGTATCCCTGAACAAGAACTCCAAATTAACGTGCCATTATTACAAATCTTGAGCCAAGATTTGATTTTGAAGCAAGCAAAGTTACCTGATAGAGTCAAGAGAAGCATCAGCTGAATTCTCCACGGTGGCAAGATTGTGCTGCATGGTCCAGTTTGGTTCGGAAATACAAGCATGCCTGGAAAGAGCTCCTCTTTAGCAACACAAGTCCACGGCAATAAACAAGATACAAGGTTGGCAATCTGAAAGCCCCCGCGGGCCGCTCGTGGAGGAATGGAGGCCCCTGCTCCCTTGCAGAACATGGCTTCATCTGCTCCAGCTAGACAGAAATTCCACTCCTTTATGGGTTTGTGACCACTAAAAGGCTCCCAACAATCCCCCTATAGGGTATCAGCTTCAGTGAGATATGCAGAACCATGACAAATTTACTTACCTGCTGTTACTTTGTAGCTGGTGCCTTTCTTTCAAGGAATCTTCCGGCGGTGCCGGCCGACGGTAGATGTAGTGAAGCTGCCATGGCATGTGGGAACAGCGGCGAGGCGCCGCTAAGGCCTGGATGGACAGATCTAGCAGGCGTTTGGTTCCTTTGCCCGCCAGGGCAAACGCCCGCGCCATCATTTCTTCGCCCTCCACACGGGAAGGCCAAGTCCAGACGCGGCCGGCAACCCGGCGTCTCCGCTTTCCTGCCTGCCTACGTCGACGCCGATCAGCACCGTCCGCCGTCGCCCGGGGTTTAGGATAAGGGGCGTCTGAAATTCCCCCCTCTATTATTTTTCCCTATTTAGGAAGGACAGGTCGAGTATAGGGGGGACTCGTAAAATCCTGCTGCATTTACGGTAACAGGCATCCGAATCGACAGTAGGATGATAATCTTGCCCAATAGCGATTATCTGTGGATTAAAAACCTTAGTACAGACGGATATGTTTCTTCTGTGGGTATGTTCATGGTGCAATATTCTGCTTATCAGGCAAAAGCCTCGTCTATACCGCTTTGCTTGATTATGTGGCACTCACAAGTAGGCCCAAGACAAAATCCTAGACATCTACCCTTAGAGATAGCCAAACAGGCCACACAGTATGGCACGGCCCATTTAGATATGACTCGCCAAAACACAACTAACCAATGGGTCTTATCATGCCAACCCATATGCCAAGGCTACGGTCTAAGCATATCCCATGGCTCCTGTGTTGTGCCGAGCTGGCACGAGCACTTATGGGATAATGGGCCGCGTCAAATCATTCAAAATTTTCGAAAAAAATTCAAAAAAAAGTGAAATTGGTAAAACGTAAAGGTTTGAAAAAATGCAGATTTTTGTAAAAAAAAGTCTAGAATAATTAGAAAAACTCAAATGAATGTAGAAAAACTTTTGAAAAAACCAAATAAACAGGCTGAAACAGGTCTAAATGGGTCGTGTCGTGCCGTGTGCTAAACGTGCCGAATTGTAAATTTTTCGGTTCTAATTGCAATAAATAAATTCACTAAGCAAGAATTGTACTTTTTCACAATTGAACCTAAACTCTTTAGGGTTCACTAAGTGCTCTAACAATCTAGGTATAAGCAAGACATAATTGTAAGCACAAGATCAATATACTTAAATTGCTAGAAATATAAATTGTGCACAAGAATAGAAAATTCAAACTACAAGAGAATGAGACATAAAAATTTATCTCGTGGTCTCGGAGACATGCTGATCTCCCCTAATCCACGTTGAGGTGACTTGAACAACTTCAAACCGGTTCCAACCATTTGAGCCTTCCTCGATCACTTTGGTAATTCTTCCCCATTCCGGGTAGGTGAACTCCGGCCTTCAGAACATGCTGGAGCTTTTCACAATCTCCGTCGAGAAGCTCACGACGCACGAACGGCTCCAAGCCGTCTAAGAGGTGGCAACCTTCAAGAGTAATAAGTATTGACGCTTACTTGAGGTCGAATCAAGTGTCTAAAGGCTCAACACTAATGCAACATTTGAATTGCTCCAAACTCTCTCAAAAATGATAATTTAATACATACAATGAGTTAGAGACTTTCTAGAACTCAAGTATGATCAATGAGATCCAAGAGATACTCTAGAATGCAGAGGGGTATTTATAACCCCTACCAACCAAATATGGTTGTTGGCTAAAAAGATCTCAAAAATGTCCTAGGAACCCGGTCATACCACCCCTAAGACCGGTATGACCACTCAGTAGCCAACTATCGCTACAGTGCATTAAATGCACTGTCAGTGACCGTTGGTCATACCAGCCCACGTGTCGTTGAATGCACTTCTTTGTAACCATTTGTTTTATCTTAAATGAAAAGTCATGCAAATGTCCAAGTACACATGTATTGAGCCTTTAAACGTTTTATCGACGTTGAGCACACAATCAAGACGCCCCCTTTATAGTATGGCGCCTATTCTAGCAATTCGATCTTTTTCTCCAAACTCTAAGATCGGTAAAAGCTATAAAAGGTCCTTAAATTATACCTTAGGCATCTTGTCTCGACACATTGATCTTCTTTTTCACCATTTTCATTCTTCTACGATCGCCGAATTTAGGACCAACCTATTATCAAAATACTCAAATTGAAAATATTAGTTCTTTAATCATAATTGTCATTAATTACCAAAACCAAATCGAATTAAGGGTCTAGATGCTTTCAATCTCCCCTTTTTGGTAATTGATGACAATCCTCATGTAAGAATTGAATTGAGTTTGGATTTTGAGTATGCAACTAGAGGATCAAGTTGTATACTCAAAAACTTTGTTTTAACAATATTTTGCTTCTTTGGATGAAGAGTAGATTTAGCGCAAAATATCATTAAAACAACAATATTTAATTGAAAAACTTCCCCTAAAGGTGTGCATGTGAGTGAAGAGTTGTCATTTGCACATTTGTGGTTTTTGTAAATTTTGACAGAGTTACCTTATAAATATTGAGTTCGAGGATAACAATATATGCAATGAATATATGGAGCATGAAAATGAATATGATACAATGAATCAAAGATGAATTTTAGTGCAAAGCTAGAATAAACATTTAAACCACACAAGCATTCAAACCAACATCCAACATTAAACTCCAAAAGCATCCAAAAGCAACAGTTTCCAACCATGACCATAAAGCATCCAAAAGATAACGAGGTTTATTAGCTTACAACACACACACATATATGTGTATATATAGGAATATATATATAGGAAGCCTCTTTTTTACTCTAGGTGTAATTACTTCCATAATGTCTACCGTCCATCTGCCTCGAAATACTTCCACTCTGATCGGGTTTTCGGGTCGAAATGACACACAACGACTCCAATACTGTATCCCTTTAATGATTATTAGTGTTGTAAAACGTAGTCGTTCACCCGCGATCAATCAACAACTTACCAACGAAATCGCAAGAACAAAAACTGGAGCACACACAAAGTAGGGGGCAAAGTTCTCTCACTTTATTAGATTGATCTCTTGTACAAGGGGGTGCCCAATATATAGTAGAAGGTAGCAAGAGATAGATTCGGATTCGCCCACACATAGAGATGGAGTCCAACCGAATACAGTTAAGAATATCTTATCTCATAACACTCCCCTTGGACGAATACCGCGTAATGCATATGTCTCGTTAAAAACTCCTCCCAAAAATCCAGTGGGAAAAAAGGGATAGAGAAAAAAGTACATTGCACTCACACTCCATGTTACACTAGTTGCCTCGTTAAAAACCTTCATGTGAGAAAACTTCAAGAAAACTCAATAAGGGAAAATGAGTACAACTTATAATCTTCAGGATTTAAAATATGACCTTCTAGATCATGCAAAAGGGTCATGGTTCATTTACTCCCCCTGAACTTTGCATATCTTTAAGTCGTCTCATTCCAAAACCATTAACACATCTTTGGAATGTATATTTTGGCAAGGACTTAGTGAATAAATCTGCAAGATTTCCACCTGACTTAGTTTGCAAAATCTTTACCTCACCGTTCTTCTGGAGTTCGTGAGGATAGGACAACTTAGGAACAATATGCTTTGTGATATTGCTTTTCACATAACTCGTTTGCATTTGTGCAACACAAGCAGTATTATCTACATGATAATTGTGGGGGCATCGACGGTGTTAAGACCACATGACTTCTGGATATGGTTAATCACACGTCTTAGTCAAACACATTCACGTGAGGCTTCATATAAAACTATAAACTCTGAGTGGTTGGTAGGAGTAGCTACCAAGGTCTGCTTAAAAAGACCGCCAACAACGGCTATACCACCACAGAGAAATACAAAACCAGTCTGTGATTTGGCACTGTGGGGATCAAACAGATAGCCAATATCCATATATTCCACCATGGTTAAGTCTTGGTTCTTCTAGAAAACAATTCAAGATCTTGAATACTTTGGAGGTATCTGAGTAAAGTCTTGACACTAGCCCAATATCTTCTGGTTGGATCTTCACTGTGTCTTGCTAGCAAATTTACTGCGAATACAATATTAGGCCTTGTGCAATTCGCAAGATACATCAGTATGGGACTTTAGGTCCTAAGACTTTCTCATTTTTCATCCTTGGTCTGAAAAGGTCTTTATCCACTTCAAGAGATCTTACGACCATGGGGGTTTTTAATGGATGCGATTTATCCAATTAAACCTTTCCAATACCTTCTTGGTATAGAAGACTGGTGTACAAAAATTCCTTCTGGGAAAATGCTCTAGCTACAAGCTTAAGCAATATTTGGTTTTACCCAAATCTTTCATCTCAAAACTCCGTCGTGAGGTAAGCACTTGCTTTCTCTAACTCCTGTGTGGTTCTGATGATATTCAGATCATCGATATATAACTGAGATGATACATAATCCATTCTGGGATTTCTTTATGAACACACAGGGGCAATATTCCTTCTTCAGGAGGAACTCACTAAGTCGGTTATACCACATTCTCCTCGACTGTTTTAATCCGTATAACAATCTCTTCAGTTTGACGCTATACATGTTGCGATTATTACGATTCGGAATTGTAATCCTTCAGGGAATCTTATATAAATATCTGTATCCAGTGACTCATATAAATATACGGTCACTACATCCATCAACTGCATTAATAAGTTTAAGCTTGCTGCCATTAATATTAAATTTTGGAACATTATTCCACTCTTTATAGGAGAATATATTTCATCGTAATCGATGTTGGGTCTCTGCGTGAACTGTTATGCTACAAGCCTCGCTTTATATCTCACCACCTGGGTATGTCATTTCTCTTCCGGAAGAAAAACCCATTTGATCCTACAGGCATTACTTTAGGAGATGTTTGATCAACGGAACCAATGCTTTCCTTTTAATAAGCGAGCGCTGCCTCAATTGCTTCTTTTCATTTGACCCTATCTGAGTGCTTCTGGCACTCTGCCATGGACTTTGGTTTTGGATCCAGCTTTTAGCAATTTTAGAGGCAAAAATAGATGTCGACAATTGTAGTCTTTCTTTTATACAATTCTCCTGTATCACTTTAGGGATATCTCTTTATTAATTTCTTCCAGCTCCTAGTGATTTCCCACAACGATGGAGTCTGGGTGTTCCGACTTCCTGGCGTTAGATTGTGCGTGTAAATATACGCTGGAGTTACCATCTTCAGGGTGGATCACTTCAGGGATGTGGCCTCCCCCTCTTTTTATCATGAGGGTCAAGAGTGGGTTCAATATCCTTCTAGGGTATTTCCACTCTTTCAGGTATATGAGATCTTTTCACTCACTTATGAATAGTGAAGGCATTTGGCAGATTATAAGCTTATTTATTGCAGATTTATTATCCTTCGAACTTCAAGTTCGGTCTCTGTAGTGCATGGATCTAAGGACTCGGCATTCTTTAATGTGGTACTTATCTACCCCTAATGCCGAAAAATATCCTTAGTACAATCAGCGTATCGAGCCGTGTACAGATCCCCTGTCATAGGCTCTAGTTATTTTAATACATGACGGAGATTTATAACCTACATAGATCCTCAACTTCCGGTAAGGTCCCATGGTGATACGCTGTGGTGGAGAGATTGGCATGTATATAGTACAGCCAAATTTTCGTAGATGTGAAATACTTAATTCTTTTCCACGCACTATCTGCAACGGGGAAATTTCATGATGTGCAGTTGATCTGAGTTGAATTAATACCGCAATATGCAGCACTTTGTGGCCCCAACAACCGGTGGAAAGCCTACTATTCTGCAAGAGCGACCAAGCAATAAGTTTTTTTATTCTTTTAATATAATGACTCTGCAAGGCCATTTTAAGTGTGGACATTAGGAACGAGATGCTCTACATTAACTCCCAGAGCCATACAATTATCATTAAATGCTTTTGAGGTGAACTCGTTAGCATTGTCTATTCGAATAGACTTGATCATTTCTTCTGAAAAAATAGGCTCTTAATTTAATACTTTGGGCAATTAATTTTGGCAGAAGCATGGTTCCTAGTAGATAAGAGACATACATAGGACCATCTAGCAGAAGCATCTATCGTTACCATAAAATTTCTTAAAAGGAGCCCGACAGGGGCTGAATAGGTCCATAGATATCACCTTGAATTTTCTCCAGGAATTTCAGTGATTCTTCCCTAACTTTTTAGGTAAGAAGATATAAGAATAAGCTTTCCTTTAGCACAATTAGGGCATAAGAAAAACTTCAGGTCTAGAAAAGACTTTATGCTATGGCCAGCAGAAATATTAATTATTCTTCTTATACTATTCAACTCAGGGTAACCCAGTCGATCTGCCAGATCTTAAATATATCTAGGTTTTTCATCGCAACACAAACTTCAGGTTTTATATGTGCATAGTATAATCCGGAGGAGAATAAATGAAGCTTTTAACCACACGTTTATTACACCCATTAAACTTAGTCATGAGTAGGTATTTTGTACCATCCTCATTCACTATCTCCATACAAAAACGATTAAAGGAGTACGACTGGACTCAAGGTATAATATGGCAATCTTCCGGTGCCAACTATGAGAGTATTGCTTCTGGTGATAGTCATAATATTTTCAATTCATGTAGTGTGGTACAACTGTCTTCTAAACAGATTTTCTCCTCTACCATCATATTATACTTTGTTCTATATTGGAAGTATGATTTAACAATCAAACAATTGTTGCATCAGGAACAAATTGTAGAATATAGAACAAACATAGCACAATTAATCAAAAATCTAGGGAATATCAATTTATTCAATTTTTGAATGATAATCGCTCAACAGGAGCGTAGACCAAATGTTCGTTTAGGAACTAGGGCTAAACTGGTAAGGAGATTTATGAGGAATATGTGACATCGACTTAGCAAAGTGAAGGGATATTTAGGAGACTAATTCAGGTCTCCATATGAGATGTAGGTGCCCTCCTGGGACTCCTTGAGCTTAATAATTTCAAGAATCATATCATCACACTTCTCAACATTCGTATCAACATCAGGTTGAACGGTAAAGTATGACTTAACATTATTTCTCCGAGTCTTATTTATTTTTCCAGTGGATTGCATGTAAAGGTCTACCACATGCTTCAAGATGCGATAGTTGTATGACCGATGGCCAAAGCATCCATACATAAAACAGGGTTATTCAGGGTTTGCAGCATTACTTTTGGAATCCCCTGACCCTTTACCTCTACTTTTCCACTATGAATTGCCTCTTCCCATATTTGATTTGTCATTCTTCCACTTATCCCTTTTATTCCATTGGCCCTTTCTGCAGCCATGGCTATTGCTAGCCTGCTGAGCATTTGCATGTGCTTCGGGCATTGCAAGACTCCCATAGGAAGTACGTGATGATTCTTCACCAGCAGTTCATCATGCTTTTCTGCTTCTAGCAAAATGCATATAAGCTCGAAGTACTTCTGGTACTTTGCGATGATACTGTTGGTAATATCCTCATATTGGGGTGGAATGTGTATAATATCTTGTCGATCTTTTTAGCATTAGTAACTTTCTAATTACATAATATTAGATCAATGATAAGCTTGTGTATGACAAAATTGTATGTTGCCACAGCCTTTAAAATCCTGAAAGCGTGGGAGGATACATTCGCGTTGTACTTCTGGCAACATAACAGATCTTTGCTGGTTATATATTTTCCTTCATGGAATCTGAAATACCAGCTGGTCATCTTCCATAAACTATTCGGTCTTCAGGTCCGTATGGAGATGGTGCCTCAGGAGGTGCAGAGCCGTACATCTGGCAGTTTCGGGAAGAGCAGGGGTACCAGCTGCAGGCTGGAAAAATAGTAGCTCCAAAAGATTGAGCTATCAGATTAATCTTAGTGTTCATTGCCCGGATTAGGTAATTGTTGCCATTCAGGGCAAACTTGATAGGTTCTTTCTTTGCGATGTCCAACATATCCTATTTCTATTTATGCAAAACGATTTTTACTACTGGTAAAATCATTATATTACATGCTCACTATTTAATCAGTAAAGTTTGGTCTATATCTATTCAGTAGATAATTATCTAAAATTTTCCAGAATTTTTCTAGTAATTTTCATAGCTTTTCTGCTAATTATCCAGCAATTTTCAGAATTACCATGTAACAAAATAAATTTCAACATATATCGATATGGAATTATGCTAGGACAACAAATTCAGAGCTATGGAGCATTCAATATGCTATATGAAATTTTCCTAACATTTTTCATAATTTTCTGTTAATGATTAAGCAATTTGCAGAATTACTTAATGACAGCAAAATAAATCCTAGCACATATTAATATAGAACAATGCTAAGAAAAATGAATCCAGCAACATGACACACATCAATGGGTCATACATAATTTTCCATAATTTTCTAGCATTTGCTGCTAATTTTTCAAGCAATTTTTAGAATTACTTAAATAACAGAAAATAAGTTTCAGCAATATAAAATATGGCATAAAGCTAGAAAATAAACCCAGGGTATGGAAAAATCAATGTATGCTAGATACTAATTTTATCAAATTTACAGAAGCCCATATCTTTAGAAATTAATTTTTTTAGTACTTATAATTAATTTTCAGAATTAATAAGTTTTTTTCTTCAGACGGGCTGCAAGCCTACTGGGCATTTTCCGACCTTAATGGGTAGCCAAACTACTTTGGCCCAAAAACCGGTCGGCCCGCACGGGCCCACGTTAAGAGGCCGACAGCTAGGGTTCCCAATCCCTAGCCGCCATATCCATCGCGCTTCGGGCGCCATGATACGGTCGTAAAAGGAGGCCTCGGGCGCGACGGTCACTGGCGCGATGGCCTCGGCGGTGGCGGCTTCGGGCGCGATGATCACTGGCGCGATGGCCTCGGTGGTGGCGGCGGCGGCAAGCCCGCGACAGGCGAGCAAGCCACGAGCGCGATGGCGGCCGCGGCGGCGAGCTAGCCACGAGCACGATGGCGGCCGGGACGCAACGCGCAGAGTGGTGGCCGGCGGGCGGTGCTCGTGGCTGCGGCGGGAAGCCAAGGTGGCGGCGCGACAATCTGAGCGCAAAGACAAAGCGGCGGCGGTGCGCGCGCGCGAGCGCGCTGGTTAAGGCGGCGGTGGTGCACGCGACAGGCGCAAAGCCGAGGTGGCCAACCGCAGAGGTCAGTCGGTCGCCTTCGGCCGCGCGCGCGGAGGCAGCGACGGCACGCCTGCGGGAGCACACGGTGGTGGCGGGAAGCGAGGCGTCGGCAAGTGCGCGACGCGGCTACGGGCCATGTGCGACGGTAGCGAGCGCATGGAGGCCGGTCGAGACGATAGTGGCATGCGCAGGCCAAGGCGACCGCAGCGCGGGGAGCCGAGGCATCGGCGACACGTGCAGGCCGAGGCGACGGTAACGCTAGCCGTCAGCAAAGGCGGCGCAGAACTGCGCCATGCGGCCTTCAGGGCCTATCTCAATTTCTTTTGTGATGATGAACAACATTGATTTCTAGATGAACAGTAGTAACCTTTGATTGCCATGATAGATTAGGCTAACGAGTAAACTCTAATTAACAGAAAACAATCTGCAAGATTAATTTACTGTTCGCATACGATCAACCGTTGTAGATTAAACTTATGTAGGGCTTGATGTAGGTTGATCGTGTGATGCAGGATGAAATTCGGTGCAGTGTTGATGGTAGAGCTTCGTGCTGAAAACGTGTTGTAAAACGTAGTCGTTCACTCGCGATCAATCAACAGCTTGCCAACGAAATCACAAGAACAAGAATTGGAGCACATACAAAGTAGAGGGCAAAGTTCTCTCACTTTATTAGATTGATCTCTTGTAAAGGGGTGCCCAATATATAGTAGAAGGTAGTAAAAGATAGATTCGAATTCGTCTACACATAGAGATAGAGTTCAACCAAATACAATCAAAAATATCTTATCTCATAACAATAAACTCAACTACTCGCTTGATTATCGGAGAGGAGCCACGTCTATCCAAACAAACTCCGAATGAAGTGATGTAGCCTGATTTTTCTTAATGAAAGTTCGTGAAGAATGTGCAGACTGGAAATCATGCATATTAGTATGTGCACACTATCGTATAGTAGTGTATATACTCCTTTTGTTACACCATGTACATACCCTTTTTAGACCATGTATATACTCCTTTTTGTAAGTATACATACTCCTTTTTTAGTCCAACACATACATGCATTGCAGTGAAGTCATCCATACTCATTTCGTAATGTGTACACATAGTTACATACTCATTTCTATACATGTATACATAGGCCTCGTTTATAAGTGTACGTATGCATGGAATTAAATACCACCACTAAACGTTTTTAGCAAACCCAAAAACATACCACGTTTACCCGATAATTATGTGCGTACTTATCTTCTGAAAAAAGGAAAAATAAGATAATTACGGAACGACTTGCTAGTTTCTGGGGGTAGTTGTGCATGCATATACCACCTATCATGTATACGTATGTGTTTTATTGGAAATTTTAACATTAATGCCATGACCACGTGAGTTGTTCACTATATTTCTCATCATTCTAAGATCGGGATGACCTAATCTACCATGCCATAAAGAAAATAACTCGAGCTTCTAAAAGCAGTCTTCAAGGAAGTATACACTTGGTGCATGAATATTCGTAGTAGTACAACCTGATTCATATGAGGACATTTTTCTAATACCATTTTTCCACATACCGCGTGCTTCACAATGCACAAATATTCTTTGCCATTTTCTTCATTGGTTTCTACGTGAAAACCATTGGCGCGGATGTCTTTAAAGCTTAAGAGAGTGCGAGTTGATTCGAGGTACAAAGGGCTTCTTCAATTACCAAAGTTGTACCCATAGGCAATATAATAGTGGCTCTTCCCTGGTGATTACATATGAGTCGCTTCGATGATCGTAGTAATCTTTCCAGTTCTTCGTGATCGATTGGAAATACTTAGACTCTCTTAAGATGGTATCAACAATGCATATCTCTTCCATTTGGGCGCTACACGCTTTCTTGATAAAAGAAATATAATTCCAATCAAACAGAGGCATAATAATTCAAATATTGCTTGCAATTGAAAGAATACTGGAATAAAGAATAAATTGCGTATTTATTCATGAAAGAAGTATGCTCTTCCAGAGCCTATTATTCATTATTCAAAAGAAAATGCTAACAACCATAATCTAAAAGAAATGCGATTCATGTATTAGCAGAGCTTTGGAATTTCCCTTGGCACGCAACTTCTCTTTTCCACCATGTGTGCCCTTCTTTCTATGAGTGGGCTTTTTCACCTTATAGCTATTGGCATTGACTTACGTGCGCTGCCCCTTCCAGTGTGGTCGTGAGACATAGTTCTTGCGTAGAACATTGTCTTGCGATTCCATAACTTGCATTACATCAATCGATTCACTATACTCCTTGTATGCGTCCCGACGATAGCTCGTGCGTGCACTGGATAGCATTTGGGTGGAAGGTAGAGAGAGTCTTCTCAATCTTTTCTTCATCGGTGATCTTCATGCCACATAGAGAGAGATTAGTACAAATTCTGCGGTAGCGTAATTATACTCGCCACCGCTCAAGTCTCAGAACCTCAAAGCGTACCCAATCTTGCCGTGCTTGGGGCAAGATGGTGTACTTGAGCTTTTCAACCGCTCAAGTGCGGTCAAAGCTTGAGTGCACTCTCCTCACCATGTATTCATTCTTGAGTGGTGAGAGGTGGTGCCTCGAGGAAGTGCAAGGCTTGATTTATGCTGGGAAAACCTCCTCCATTCGTGTGTTCCTGAATGTATTTGTACTGAGTTTCTTTCGTTGTAATAGAAAGGCAAGAAGTAGTAGTACGGAGCCACCAACACAAATGGATAAATCTCTGTCAGCTGAGCTACGATGGGCGAAGGAGCAAGATACTGCCATATATGCCATACCACTGGAGAGGTAGTATTGTTTTCGTCGTCGTACAGCTCGCATGGAGTTTTGATTGGAGGTATTATTGACCTGATGAATGGGCAGGGTAGTCGCAGATACTGAGGATCTGAACATAGAAGTTCTATTGCTACAGAACAGGTAATCCTTGTCGGCATATCACTGCTGGTTGGGATAGAGCCGACAGTGATAACATATTGTTTGCACCAGAATTTGGAAAGTCTAGTCAAAATCGGCAAGAAAGTCAACATACGTTAACTAACAGACGATTTAGAAAGATTTGAGGTTAGTTGGCAACGGCAGAGATCTTTGAAGGAAAGTTATCCGAAATAAGGCCGATGCGGATTAGGATTTGAAACATGTTGTAATATGACACGATCGGCCGATGGGTATAAAAGAAGGGCAAGAGCGAGCTACGAAAGGATCCAACAACACAATCAAACACCAATCTACATTACTTTCCTATCGACTAGGAGTAGTTCTTGTAATTTAGCCTTTGTAATTCGATCTTGATCAATAAAGTTGCGCATCGCCGATTGTTGATCTCCTTCAAATTACACCTCAGGTTTGATTTATTCTGATTTTGTTGCGCATCGCCTTCTTCAGAATCGATCTACCTTTATTCTCTAATTAGCCTTAATCGGCTAGTTAGACTTACCCTGTTACCTTGATTTAATCGGCTTCAAGCTGATTGAGTCTAAGCCGATTGATCTTTCAGGCCACGAAGGGAGAATGACGAGCTAACCATAGCCCTGGGTAACAAGGAGCATCCAGGTCGCACCCGAGGAGTTGGTTTGGTGCCGTGGAAAGAAGCCTTTCCAGCTGACGCATGGTTGTATAGGCGTCCAAAGAGATTAAGAGAAGATCAACTGGACCGTCAAATAAAAGATGTGGCGAGAGCGTTAGAGGAACAGAGAGAGAAACTAGATAAGGCTGTGGAGCAAACAGTACAGAAGCTCTCAGCTCACTACCGCCACCCAGTGAAATACTTGAGCTCATCAGTCCTGTGCTCGTAAGAGCAGCTGTGCGTCCATAGGGATTCCCGAAGAGCATGGACTCTATTTTCTTGTGGATGACATCAAAGAATCGACACCGTGCAAGCTACATTTGTCCGCACATGGCATTACCATCAATGTGGCTAAGGGTAGGGCTTGGCTATGCCAGGAGTCGCAGGTTTTGCACTGTCGCGCGATACCGCAGGGATTCGCCAGGGTCGAAGTGGACAGTGTAGTCCGTTAATACCGTAAAATGGAGGTAGAGATCCTTGGCGAGGACGAAAACAAAAAACTACGAGAAAACATGCATGGCTTCCTCGCATGGCGCAAGAGCTTAATTAAGTTTGGCTCGGACGATGAGGACGACGAAGATGATGATTAGCCGCACTCTCCACACAGAGACCTCCCTCCCTTGTCGCCACCACAAAGACAAAGTCCAACTCCTTCGCCGGCACCAACCAGAAAAAGTTCGACTCCTCCGCCGAAATCTAAAGATAATCAAACACCAGCACCATCTCGGAAGTTGGCACCGTCCTCGAAGAAATCTCAATCATCTTTGACGCCAGGACAATCCCTGAAGAAATTACCAACTGAGATGATTGAAGAAGAACGAAAAAGCATGTAAGCGCCAGCGTAACATCTCACTTTAAAAAGGTGCCATCACCTGAGAAGACTAAAGTTGATGCTAACGCGCAAAAGTTTTTCTTGAGTATGGCAAAAGTGCAAAAGACGGGGCAGGCTTCTGAACCTTGCAAAATATCAGACTACGATCGCATATCCAGAAAGCAATACTTGAAGACGGCTAGTGCCGATGCGTTGAGGTTGGATGCTCAAACAGATACTGCTCAATGAGATGCTCAGGAGCAAGGTCTAAGGTGGAAGTTCTTTATGAGGAAGCCGCTGGTTGAACCAGCTCATTTCGACCACCTAACAACACAACTGCGGCGCGTCCATCAGTGGTACATGCAGCAGTCCAACGAAGGTACGGAGGCGCTCACAGTCAGATACACGAAGCAAGATTTTCACAATAGGGATAGCATCTTCTGGGTGGGTTTCGAGGAGTTGTATATGTTATACCAGCAATATGCCCTGGACGTGAATATACTTAGACTGTGGACTTTGTAAGTCTCTACGTATATTATTGTGCATTCTTGTACTGTGTAATTGCATGTCCAACATCTTTCTTATGTAGAATGGAGATACAGACATGTAGAAGGAATGGTAATAACAATCTAGCATTCCTAGATCCGAGGCTTATCAACGAGAAGCTTGTGAGGGACCAACCACAGTATAATGAAGACTATTTATTTAATACTTTCTTGAAACTGCAATACAAAACCTCCATACTTTTACCCTATAACTTTAAGTATGTATTTCTCTACTTCTAATATCGTTTTACTATTTTTTGCGTAACACGTACGATGTGGGAGTAATTGACTACATTGACATATATGTGTAGGTTTCACTGGGTCCTCCTCGTCATCCAGTTAGATGCTAGTAGGATTTTTGTCTTGGACTCGAGGAGAAAACCAAGTAATCTATATCAAGACTTTTGGGACATGCTGAACAGGTAAACTCGATCGTTGTGTTATTGCTCTAGCAAAATTCCATTCTATTGCATTTAAGTTTAATTACTATTTAAAATCATTCATAGGGCATTCGCACGATACTGCAAGAAAAGTGTTCGGTATCATCCATACATGAAATATTTTAAAATAGTAACCGACTTTCCATGCATGAGGTAGGACCCGGAAATAATTTATGTGCATTCTATGTATGTACAGATATACATTCAATTGTCACGGAGAGTGTCGGCTATAACGAAGCCATGGTACATAATTACACATTGATGACTACTTTTTTTTCATTTAACATATATCATCATTAATTAACTTTCTCTTTTTTTCAATAACAGCGTTCCAAACTGAGAACCAATAAGTTATTATTGACAAAAATTATAGCAATTCAAGAACAGATCGTCGGATTCATTCATGATTAGGTCATCAATCCAAACGGCGAGTTCCACGAGTAGCCTCATCGCCCTCATTCCTTCGATCTAGACCCGTGACATGCCTACTTCGACTCCTACTGTAGTCGGTGCAAAATCAAAGTGAATGAGATGAGATGTTGTTGAACTATATTTGTAAACAAATCATTGTAAAAACCAAATATTGTGATGTTTTAATATATTTGAATTATGATTTTAATGATGTTTTATATAGTATATTGAAGGACCATGTGGAGGTCCATCCATGTTTGTGATGAGTATTTGACTTTATTTGAGCAAGGTGTGCTCAAGTTTGAGTTTGATTTGGATTGATTTTCAAAATGAAGCAATTTGAGTTGTCTCTGCCAGGAGTGGCAGTACCGGTCGTATGGGCGCGGTAGTGATGAGTTGGATGGGTTTATTGCATATCATTGTGGGCATTGCTATGTGATGTGTTTCCTTGTCTTTGATGATTGGAGGACGACGGTGCTAGGTCATGGTGAGGCGGAGGATGACCGGGACTAGGCGAGGAGCGTCGGAGGTCCAGACGGTTGGGAGATCGCCGGAAGATGATCGGAGACGGAGTCCGGGCAAGTCAAGAAGACAAGGAAAGGAGATGATGCTAGCTAGATACCGCGTGGATCAATGAGGGCCGTCGGATTGAGGTCTAGTTGATAGGTTAGCGGGTCTAGGTAGTATGCTTTGAAAACCGTGTAAGAAAACCCGGTATGTGTGTGGGTTTTGGGTTAGCCCTTGCATGGCTATGTGTGTGGGTTAATCCTAGCCCTTAGATGAGTGCTCTAGGGTTGAGGGACTCATCCAAGGGTGGTAGGTGGTCCAAGAGTAGTATAAATAAGGGTGGAGGGGTAGCCTCCTCCCCTTGAAGGTTTTGAGGTTTGTGAATGCTCCTTTGAGCTTTGCCCACATGAAAGTGAGGCTTTGTAACCTCTCATTCCAGAAATGAAAGTTTTATCCATCCATCTCTGAATTTATTTTGCGCATTTACATTATGTCTTTACTTTACACAATTTAAATTCAGCATTTACTTTCCCGCAATTACATTCTCGCAATTTACATTCACGCAATTTGGATTTGCCTCCCCTCCTTCTAAATGCTGTTGATTTTGGATGTTTTGAGTGTGTTCATATGGTTTTACATCTCTTTTGCACTCTTGGATTGAGTAGAGAACATCTTTTCTTTCAAGTTCCAACTTTATTCAGAACTTGTTCTTTGCGCAGCATTTAGTATTTGATTTTTATAAAAATATAGAAAAATCATTTTTAAGTGATTATTATTGGAGGAGGTGAGGGACTCTGATATCCACTTGCAGAAAAATTTTGGAGTTCACTTGTTGCACCGTTTGGGCGCCATGAGGTGAAAACCGAGCCCCAAACTTTCTGCTCGAAGTTCTTGACTGACTGTGTTCTTCGATTTTTCCTGTTTTTTATGTAATGCTTTTTGAGGAAAAATTTTGTGGAGTTCTTCATGACTCTTATTCTCATAGGTATAAAAATTCTCAAAATTTTTGAGCTGCATAAACCCACCAATCTCCTGTTCAAATTGAGGACAAGTTCTAGAAATTCTGCTTTTGCTTTTCTGAAAGTGACTTTTGTGATTTGAATTGATGTTCTTTCTAAAAGCAAGAGTTGGATTGATCCCTCTTTATCTTGGACACTAGACAACCAGGATTGTGACTCAAAAATCCCCACATATTTTATGGTACTTATCCATGCAAGCTTGGGGTACACATAGTTGTCTAGTTTTTCGGGTTTTTAACGATTTCCTTTGAGCGATCTTATCGAGGTTTTTGTTGGAGTATTTTGGGGGAAATTTTATTTGCGACCATTCACCCCCCTCTGTTCGCCATCTTGGTCCTTCATATATATAGACACTGTATAATAAATAGTATAATAAATAGTATAATATATATATATATATATATATATATATATATATATTGCAGAAAAATATGCAATAAAAATATTTGGTGCACAGCTTATCACTGATTAGCCAGAAGGTGATCTCGATCATCTCAATACAATAAATTTTCCTAGGCTTCAGTAATCTACTGATAAATAGGGGAAATGGTCTAACACTGTAGTTTTATATTGCATACAAATAAATAATGCAGTACAAATATGCAATAAAAACATTTAGTAGCCACCGGTTCTTGGACAACACCGACAGTGATATATACATATCACTACCGAATTTTGGGCTAATCCGGCAGTGATATATATATCACTGCCGGTTCTACACTGAACTGGCAGTGATAGGCCTTATCACTGTCGGTTCCTGAGCCGATAGTGATAATCCCCAAGTATCACTGCCGACCAATCACTGCTGGCACCAATGACCGGTATTGATGGCGTTTTGGGACCGGCAGTGATGTACTGTTTTGTAGTAGTGTTCCTAAGTCTTATTCTGACCCTGCAATCATGGTGCCCAAACTAGGCCAACTATTCAACCAAGATACAAATGCTTATTCATTCTACAATCTATACGCTCGATTCCATGGTTTTGGCATCAGGCGATCTAAGCGAAGGTTCAAGAAGGGAGGCATTGTAAAGACAATGCAATAGTTTTGCTGCCATCGTCAGGTAGGGTAATTTCCTTCAGATTTTGTAGAAGTTGTCATTGCTTCGTGGAGTGTATGAATGAAACTTCCATTTACACATTGGTGATTGACAACATATGCAGGGGCGCAATCCCAAATTGAAAGAAAGTCAAACGTGGGTAGGATGTAAGGCTATGATTAGGATTAATCGTTCTTCTGAGCATTATGAATGGATGATAACTGCTATTGTAAGCGAGCATAACCATGCTATGAAGCGTGATTTGGGCCATACTAAGCACTATAGATCGCATGATTTTATTGACGATGGCACAAAAAGTATCGTTGCAGAAATGGTAGATAAGGGAGTATCACCAACTTGCATGTATGGCTTTGTTGCTGGGATGCACGGTGGCCCTTCTTTGGCTCCATTCACTAGAATATCCTTAAACCGATTATCCTATGTCATAAGGAGAGATGAGTGCAGCGACGATGTTAAAAAAACATTTGATTACTTCAAAGACCTGCAGCATCGAAGCAAGAACTTCTTCTACACTGTTAAGGTTGATGGGGCTACTAGAATGAAGAATATATTCTGGTCGCATTCTTTGTCTAGGCTAAACTTTGAGCATTTTGGCTATGTCGTGACATTTGATACGACCTATCAAACAAATAGATACAACCTGCCGTTTGGTATTTTTGTGGGGGTTAATAACCACTTCCAAAAAGTAGTATTTGGGTGTGCATTGATGAGAGAGGAAACAATTGAGTCATTCAAATGGTTGTTTGAGACTTTCACTGAGGCATTGAATGGCAAAAAACCATCAGCCATACTGACAGGTACTAAACTTATTTATGTTTCGTAAGTAATATGTACATACTACCTGATAAAGTTGTAGTGATTTCTTATGCCTGTTTTTTATTTTATTTTTTGTGGCAGACAACTGCCATTAGATGGAGGTTACAATAAAAGAGGTATGGCCTGACACTATTCATAGGGTTTGCAAATGGCATGTACTTAAGAAAGCTAAAGAGAGCTTAGGGAACATATATAGCAAGCGAAGCAAGTTTAAAGAGGAGTTCCATAATGTCCTGAATGAACCACAAACGATCGATGAATTTGAAAGGGCATGGACAGGATTATTGCAGAAGTATGACTTAGAGTCGAACACATACTTGAGGAGAATGTGGGATATGAGGGAGAAGTGGGCACCTGCATATTTCAGGTCATTTTCTTTGCCAACATGTCGACTACACAGAGGAGTGAGAGCATGAATCATGTCTTCAAAAAGTATGTCAAACATTCTTCCTCCCTCAACGGATTTGTAAGAAGGCACGAGAGTTTCTTTTATGATAGAATTCAGGAGGAGGCAGAGGAGCATCAGTCGAATAAAGTAAGATTTTCATGCTTTAGCAATCATGTGCAGCATGTATTGTCAATCACACAATGCAATCCAGAATGTGTTTTATTTGTTTCGTGATTTTACATAATAAACTTACCACAAAAGGTAACCACTACAACAAGCTCGCCTGTAGAGAAGCATGCTGCACGTGTTTACACTAGGGGTGTGTTCAATATGTTCAAGGAACAATTTGGTTGGAGCTTTTCGTATATGGTACATACTACGGAGGATCCACACCAGCTAATAATGGTACAAATTGGAGATATTAGTATGCAAACTTGGGGTAGGAAAGTGTTTGAGGAGCAGGTCAGCTTTGAGGAAAAAGAATTCTCTTGTGTTTGCAAGCTCTTTCAGCATTTAGGGCTACTCTGTTGCCACATTATAAGGGTACGATCAACATATAATTAGTAATTGTTTCCCATCTGTACTATGTCTTGTAATCGTGTGTAACCAACCGTTCCTTGTATTGTCAGGTTTTGATCCAGAATTGGTACACTGAAATACCGGAGAAGTATATCGTGAAGAGGTGGACAAAGAATGGAAGAGATTCAATACCGAAACACTTGATGGGTACAGTTCAGATAAAAAAGGAACAAGATGCTTCCATGCTTTTCTTTTTTACGGTTGCACAAATATTAAAGCATAAATGAAGGGTAGATAGTGATTACTTACCCTTCATTTGCTTTAAGATTTGTACAACTTGTATTGAGAGGGAACGGCCTCAAGAACCTATCAACATACCCTGTTGCACAGGTCTACTCTTGAACTTGTCAAGTTAGGTGATACTAGTATGGAAACGTATGAGAAAACAATGGAAGTGTTGTGCAAGCTAATGGATGACCTAAAGTTTATGGTGAGTTCATCGGAGGCAAATAACGAAGATACTGACCGTATTGATGTAGACTTGAGAAAGAGGCCTTTTGTTGTGGAGTTGGATAATGAAGACAGTGATTTTGCATTTGAGGAGGAAGGTTATGAACATACTGGTAGTATAGAAGATGAGGGCATGGTGGCTAAGGATATTGTGGATGAGGACATGGGAGATGATGGCATATGTGAGTATGTCGAATATGAGATTTTCCCTCCAGAAGTTTGTAGGGGCAGAGGGCGTCCTAAAACTAGAAGGTATGTGTCGAACAGAAGCTTGTCAGAAAAAGAAAATGTTTGGTGTGGAAAGTAGCTAGGTGTACTGGCCCCTAAGGCAATGCAGATAAGGTATTGTAGTCAATGTGGTGGGCATGGACACAACAAATCAACATGTGGAGGTCCATCTACGTACAAGAGGAAGTAGATTAACACGAAAGTTAATTGTACATTTGTGTTTATACCTTTTTTCTCCCTGTGGTATGAGTTTGTTTAGTTGCGCCGATCACTATTGCATTTACATTCCACAAGTGTTTACAAGTTGAAATTTGTTTTGAGGTCATCCTAAAAAATGGCCTTCTATTAATTTAGGTTGCATACTTGTAATGACCCCTATTTTCACATAAATGCAGAAATAGAAATCTCATATGCATACAGTACTAGTCCCATGATTAGTGGCTAGCACACACATATACAACAATTGATATCACATCCATACTCTTTATTACAAATGATGATTGTAATTTATACAATAAGGTCTTATAATACAGAGAGATGCATCGAAGAGATTCAAAAGTCTTGTAGTGTACCCATCCAACCCTCAGGCAACTGACAAGGTATAATCCCTAGAAAAACTCATCGTTAATATCTCGAATCCTGCGATAAATATGTTTCCTCGGGCTAATCTGATTCTTCACCTAAAAACAACAATTAAGCAAGGGTGAGTACTTTCGTATTCCGCAAGACTTTTGCAAAACCTATAACATATGCAAGCCATTTCAAAGGAAAAGCTACTACGGTTAATTTGCATAAAGCCAATTTGGAATGTAAATACAGAATAGTAGTTTACAAAACGGAATTTAAGTAAAAGCAATTTCATGTGTAGAATAACAGTATGTAAATACGAATAAGTGAAATCACGAACCTGGGTACCATGACCATATCCACGAACCATTTTTCCACCAACACATGGAAGAAATCACCGACACACGGTGGAAACCAGATTTTATGAAAATAAAAACGTGTAACTAGTGCTGGTGCAAAAAGACTCCCATAATCGCGGGTACGGCTAATCGATTAGTTTTACACTCTGTAGAGGTGTACAGCTTTACCCACAAGACATGACTGACTCTTTGTGCAATCGATATTAGCACACTTCCTTTGGTGTGTCGCAGAGAGTCATGACATAACCGTTACATTACTTAACCCTAACTTTGTACCAGCCCAGTGACGTTAAACCCATACTATGGTATAAATGTTTATACAGTCACTGTACAGTAAATGATTAAGCATATCCATAGTATAGCGTTCACCGTTGTATCAGCAAACATGACTCCCAACACCTCGGTGTGGACGCTCCTCCGAGCAACCAGTCACTAAAGAAGCTCATACTACTCCAACTTACCAATGTGCAAAGCTAGTTTTAAGTAACTTAATAGGTTAAGACTGTCCCATACCAGCACTTGTGGCTGTACGGTAATTCTTGGGTTTAACGAACACGTAGTTCGGTCCTTAATCCGACACAGGCAACAATCTCCCCTTACACTACGTACAAGTCCCTTGTACACCCCGGCTATTGCCAATAATTGCCAACATCAAAACTATAGTTTTATTTTCATTTTTGATCAAAATACCAACCATAAAGAAAGGTCATACCCATTAATGTCATATCCAACATTTTTAATCATGTCCAAGTTTTATATTTCTTTAAGCATGGCTAAGCATTTCACTAGGTGTGAGTAACCCGAATTGACATCAAGTACTGTCTATGTTATTCTAGGGTTTTCAAGATTCACAAATTCATACTTATCAAGGAAGTTCTATGAAACTACAGGTACAACTACCAATACCCATAAAATAGCAGACTTTAATAAAAGTAACGTGTGCAGTAAAAAATTTAATGAAAACATTTATAAATCTGGGATCAATATGATCAAAGGGGGTGCTTGCCTTGCTTATTTATTGCTTACGACGAAGACGAAGCCACGGCTGATTGAGGCAACGACGAAGCTAGCGACATTGGATTCTACACGTTGTTTAATCGGAAATATAGCAAATATCCAACTTTAATAAGGGCAAAAAGAAAACAGACAGAAAACCAAATGAAGATTCACTAAAGAAAACAGGAATATTTTAGGGTTAGAATTATGATTTCAAGACCTCATGATTTAGTTAATTATACATCCCTATTGTTAATGACTTTTTATGATGAACAAACAGGGTTTCTTTTATAGATTATCTATTCTTGAATTATAAATTCAAAAGGCTAAAATTATGAATTTTTGTATTTATAACTTCGAATTCTAGATGCTAAAATTATTTGAATTAAAAAGATTAAGATATTAGACAACATGTTGCATACTATGCATGAATAGTTCTTGACTACAAACGATTTGCATGAGAAGGTTTCGTATAAGTGATCTGTTGAGTTAGGCTATTGATTATGTACTCAAGATTTTTAAGAAGGTTCTGGAGATACAAATATCTTAATTACATATTTATTCATTATTACAAAGTTTGCTTATTCTTATAATCTAGTTCATAAAACATAATACTTAAGGTTATTTGGCTAATAGGATTTATATGCAAAATATAATGAAATAAGATTATTTCTTCAGAATAGCATAGTCTATACTTTGAAGAACATTCTTAAACTGATCTCATATATTTTAGTGCTTAGACGTGACATTATATTCATTGCCGAAATAGCTTATATGATATTAAGGGTTACAATGATCATAATACTTAAGGGTATTCAACTAGCAGGATTTAGTTGAAAAGCAAGTTATAATAAGAATATTTTTCCGGATTATGGTAGTACATATCCTAAATATTATTTCTAAATTGATCTTCATAATATTTGCATTCAGACGAGATGTTTTACAGGCTACTGAAAAGGCTTAAGTGTTTCTAACTTTTATGCGATAAAGGTTCAGTTTTAGTTCTTAGTTTGCGACTGTACTTTATAAGATTATTTAACCATTTTTTTAGCATTAGTAGGGGATGACCCTAAGAGTGTTTTAAAGTTGCTTTCACAATATTTTGCTTTTACCTGATATGTTTTTCATACAAGTAGACATTAAGATCTAATATGTACTTAATTCAAATCTGCACAATCATGAGATATTCTTGCATAACAGGGGTATTATGGTTTTATTAAAGACCTAAGAATCATTTTACCATTATTTGAACTTGTATGCTTTAAGTTATATTTATTTTGATTCCTATGCATTGGAAAGTAATCTATTTTCAAATTACATGAAACTAAATTAAATTATAAATGTTTTTGCATATCAAGGTATTTTACTAACTTTTAAACACATAGAAACTAGTTTGGAATGAATTGAATCATTTTTGCAAAAGATATTCATATTTGAATATTCAATACATTGGAAACAACTTACTTTAGAAAATAATGTAAATCAAGTCAAAATATAAATAATTTTGCATATTTAGGTTCCTGAGGAGTTAAGGTTTCCAACAAAATTGGTTTCATTCAAATTGGAGTTCATTTGCAAAATTTCCATATATGACATATTTTTGATCCCTTCCTTTAAAATTAAATTTAAAATTTAAATATAGTTCATTTTCACAATATTTTTGCATATTCTGAATCTTCATGATTTATCATTAATTTATAAATTTACTTCATTTCATTTGGAGCTGAAATGCAAAAGATATAAGTAAATGAATGTGCTAGGTTTAGGAAAATGTGGAAGATTGAAAATATACCAAAATAGGAAAGTGCTCCTTCGGGTTTCAAATACGCTTTCCTTTTCTGGACTCCTCTGGGCTGAGACGCCGGCGAGATGGGCTCGGCTTGGCAGCGAGAGGCTGCACAGATGCGCGACTGACGCACGGGCCCGCGAGACCAGCGTCGCGCAAGACTGACCAGCGGGGCCCGCTCGTCAGTGGAGCAAGACACAACGCGTGGCTCAAAGGCTGACACGGGGGACCCGACTGTCGGTGACCCGAGGCAGGGAGACGACACCGAAGCTCATCGCCGGCGAAGGAAGACCGGAGGCGCGGAATGGGTTCCACCATGAGCACCAGGGCGTCCATGCGCACATAGGGGTGGTGCTGGTTCGGCCGGAGATGGTGCACCACCGTGAGGGAGCGGCGGCAGAGCTCAAGCGCACGTTTTTGCAGCTCATTTTCACCACCATGAGAATCAGTGAGTATATAGGATTCCATTTTGCTACTTTTTCATGAAAATGAGTGAAGGAATCGGGCTCTCATCGTGCGGGTGCGGCGGCGGAAGAGGATGCACGGTGCGACGGTTCACCGGGGAAGGACAGCTCCAATTGAGGGTGATGATGGACTGTAGGGACCATGAGGTAGCTGCCGGTTGGATTAATTGAACAAAGATTTACTAGAGAAGACCAATTTGGGATTCCCCCTTTTACTGGTTTTTGGTCGGCTTTGAAGAAGACGATGGGAGTTCAGTGGTGTGGCTGCGCAATTTGATCAGGTGATGGCTTATGATACTATCGTGTTGCTTTGAAGGAGTTGGGTGACTTTTATAAGCGGTGATGGCGGTGCGATACAGCGTTTGGGCACGAGAAGCAAATGGCGGCGCCGCACTTCCTGTTTGGTCTTGATGCAACCGGGTTCCTCACTGGGAAGACGGTGGCAGCTGGGTGTCAGAAGGGTGTCAAGTTGGCAGCTCGGGCGACGAGTTGTGGCGCCGACCGGAGGGACGCGACAAGAAGAGGGCGGCGAAGCTGGCTGCGTGCACGCGAGAGAAAAATCAGAGAAGAGGAGAAGAGGGGAGAAGGATCGGGATTCTGGCTGACCGGTGGGGACAATGTGTCAGGGAAGAAGTCGGCAAAGGCCAGCTGGTTGCCGGGCTCACATGTCAGTGAGTAAAAAGGGGACAGTTTAAATGAAATTTCTGGATAGCACGCGATCACCCACTGGATTGGGCTATGAAACCGACTCAATATTTTATTAAGATTTTTTAGAGGTCGAAAAGAAAGATATAAAGGTTTAGTAAAATTTTTAGGTAAAAACTATGGGTAAAAATATTGCTAGAAATCTGACAATGCACAGTTATTAATTTCTGCTGATTCTGGTTTTTATTTAATTGGGGTTCAATATCAGATTATTATTTTATGAAACTTTTTATAAAGATCTAAAATGGAATTATTTACATTATATAAAATTTTAAGATTTTTATATTTTATATTTTAATTTTAATAATTCTGACATTGCTATTTTTAGAATTATTTCCTTTCGGTTTTTGAATTTTTAAAGGATTCAAATATAACTTTTAATTTCTGATATTTTTAACAGGGGTAAGGATAGAGTTTGGGTCGGCATGGTAAAAATCTTGGCTTCAGATAAGCTCAAAATATTTCTACAAAAATCTGACATGCTCTTTGATTGATATCATTTCTCATGATTACAATATCTAATATTTTATTCCATGTATTCAGATTATCTTTGACAGCATGAACACAGTTATGACGGTTTATAATATTTTAATATTATTTTTGCAGATTTTTATTGCTATTGTGTTTTTATCTTTTACTTTTACCATTTACCATTTCAATATATTTGACTTTTCTTTTAGAGCAAAAACTCAAGGAAAATCAATAATTCAGAAAACTCAGGAAATTAAAATTCAAATTAAATATCACATCTCAAATTCATTTTTATAGTTTGTTTGTTTTGGAAGAAATAGTTTTAATAAAGGAAATCTTTCTTTTCTTAAGATTAGAATGTAAGAAAAGAGGAAAAGATATTGTTTAAAATCAAAATCTTGATTCCAATTGAAATTTTTATTCAATTCCATTTTTAAATTTCAAACTTTTTATTTTTCATATTTTTTTGAATTTTTCGGGATGTTACAATTCTGATCAGTTATTTGAGGTTTCTGTTTGTGTGCGCTCCCTTCAAAGTTCGGTTGCCAGCTCTCATTGAATTTGAAGTTCTGAAATTGGTATCTATGAAACAGTAAAGTATTTCGCAAACATCAATAAAGGAGAGTATGTCCAGATAAAGCAATGTAGTAATCCTTGGAAAACATTATTGTGTGTACGAGCGAGTAGGAAATGGCGAAATTTAGTTGTATGAAACTTTTCACCTATTCTTGTTCTACACTGATCAGGTTGATGGGGTTTCTAGAATCAAGAATATAGTCTAGACACATTCATTGTCTCGTCTGAACTTTGAGCATTTTGTCGATTACAAGGGTTCTTGTCAGTGAATTTAAATAATACATAAATTGTTTGAAAGATTAAGTCTTTCTCATGCTCTGCTGCACAATCAGTAATTGCTGGTTTTGATGAACATACCACATAAAGACCAGAGAGTATTTGAGCAAAAATGATTGCCAGCCATCCGACAATGCAAAGAAGGGCCGTAGTCCTCATTGGCTGGCACTATTCGCATGGTTTGCAAATGGCATGTACTTAAGAAAGCTATGTAGAAATGTGAAAAGGTATTAAACAAACCCATTTGAGCTTATTGAAATCGACAAAAATAGTATGATGTGTTCAAATACAATTGTGAAAGTTAATAAATTGTTCAATAAAACCATATAAATATAAAAACCCATAACTAATCCAACTGCGGTTTGTGCTTATTATTCCTAAGATCAACTAAACTATTTGTAGTATCTTCATGATGTCATTTCCGATTGGACGCTTTCAGGCAATCAATAATGTAATCTGGCAGAATAGCTTCGTTTCTCCTGAATGACAGCAGATTAACAAGAAATTCCTTCCGAAGTTCGCGCGGATCCTAAGAAATGGGAGGAGCGTATGTTAGTAAATATTTATGAGTTGTTGGTAGTAAGTAAAATTGATTTCATTTATCAGAAAGCATAAACTCACATTGCAAGCAGTATTGACAAAGCCGAGATTCATCCCAATTCCTCATGTAGTTCATAACATGAAATGAACTGTCCAACCTACCATGGTATAAGTAAATGCATGATGCTTCGAGAATTAGAAATAAGTAGTATGTGTTTCTGGATATACTTGTTTTCTTGAGTATCGATGTTCGCAGGGAACTCACAAGGCTAATTTGGGATGTCATCATCCCATTCAGGAAAACAAAGCTTTAAGCAGTGATGAAGCGCTTCGGATATGACAACCTTTGTTTTAAGATGCCTTTCTTCAAGATCTTTTCCTCCTTTGGTGGTATCTCGTAAGGAATCCAAGATACTAAGCTTCTTGTTGTGCATGTCAAATGCATAGAGTGAAAAGTGATGTGTATGGTGGACAGGAATGAAAATCTGCAACAAAGGTTTGTTGTTATCATTAGGTACTTGACGTGGAGTATTGATGTGATTGGAGCTTCGACATACCAGTCGACAGTTGCACACATCATACGATATTAGAATGTCATCTTTGAAAGAGTGGAGATGATCTTCTGGGTTCCAAAGGCCCTCACCAGCAGCTGCAAACATCTGGGACCGTGTGAGTTTTAGATTATAATGCAATGATAACATCCTTAAAGATACTATCATAAATCACTTACTGAAAAATCCAGGTTTAGGAAATGCCTCCATCCAACAAAATCAGTTCCCCTGAACCTGTGAAGCTCATCCTCAAAGAGCGCTTGTTCGGCAACATTGAATGTTTCATCAGGCATTTCCACATCAAAAGCAAGTGCTTGTTGTATATGTTGCAATTTTAGTGTCAATGGAATTGGGTTCGATATGTGGATCCAAATTTTGCTGCGAAAAATGGAAGCATGTATCACATGAATTCATTAAAAAGTGCATAGTATGAAAACAAATACTACCCCGCAAATCTCTTACTTGAGGGAATCTTCATCATTCTTTGAAATTGTATAGACAAACAAATCTTCAACTGCCTTCAAGTCGTATCTCACAAAACATTTTTGTTTGCATAGGAATGGCTACTTCACAATCCTGCTTGGTTTAATGGTCCTTTTTGGTCTATCTAAAAGAATATCTGACGATTCTCCGATTATCCTCCTCTTGGCTTTAGGTGGGTATTTGGTGCATAAGTACACAATTTTAATGGGTTTCCACTTATCAACTGCGACATGCTGATTCGAAATACAAGTCAATGTACTAAAATTTGAACAATGAAGTAGCAAACTATGGGTATCACACATATCAGGAAAATTTAATGGTGCCTTACATGAAACAAGCTGTTGCATACAATTATGATTGCGCAAAATAGCAAGCTTCGATTCAGTAAGTTTATCACAAGTTATGCATATTCTGTAAATAAGAAACTTGCCATCTATGCCATAATCCCCAAATAAATTGAATTTAAAACAGTAGACATATGTGCTAGATAAAGACTTAAGGGATGAAATTTTAAAAATCTTTTCCATAGCACAATTCAAGCTAACAGGCTCATTCAACATGATATAGCACAAAACAATGGCAGGGGATATTCTAGCTATTACTTCCTTATGTGTAATCAGCACCACATGGTCAAAATTATAAACATGCAATTCGTTACATGGTTCTACAATTGTGGCACAAGGTGGTAACTCATTAGAATTAAGTACAGCAGGAATATACTCACAAATTTGCTCCCTTTCTTGCTGAAAAATAAGATCTGTAGCATGGTCATTAGTGTCCTTCTCAGAAGTAGGTATCTCAAAACTTCCACTTGATAACGCAGGTTTAGCTTATAGCTCCCCTTCTTCAGAAGTAACCTGCTTATCACACGGAATAGCCACAACAGAAGTAACAGAAGTAGATTGGATTACGTTAGTAGAATCATCCTCACATATGCTATCCTCTACTTCATTTGAATTTTCTAGTATTTCATTTGCATGCTCGGGGTGTGTGTGCTCTCATTAAGGTTTGGTGTAATGCTTGCAATAGGAGTAGCATTTAACTTTGTAGGAACTTGAACTGTGGTTGATTGTCTTCTTTGTATTTTTCTTTCAGCTTTACGTGAAAGATAAGCAAACATGACATAGAATTGTATTCTTTGCAACATATCATAATCTGGATATCAAAATCTAGTCCACAATAAAAGTTGTTCATTCGAGTCTTTTCGGTCTCTTCTAACCCACATCGCAAAGATCTACGTTTAAATTCTTGGTAGTACTCATCCACAGTTTTACTACCTTGTTTTAGACGTTGCAATTCATTCTGTAATTGGTGAGCAATATATGAAGGAACAAATCTAGCTCTCATAATTTTCTTCAATTTAATCCATGTGCTAGGGATGTTCTGATTTTTACGTATATAATCATTCCACCAAAGAGCAGCATAGTCAGTAAATCCACTAGTAATAACCCTAACCTTATCATGCTCAGGAATTCCATATTTATCAAATGATTGTACTACAGCTAATTCCCAAGCAAGATAACCTTCAGGATCATATTTACCACTAAAAATGGGTACGGTGAACCTACTTTTGGTACGTGTGCTATGTCGTCGTACCTCCTGTGGTGATGAAGCTGTGCTCGTACGTTCTCTGTATCTCGGAGTGTGAACTACCTCTTCTCCTAGGATGCTGTTGGCCCAAGCACTTCGACGTTGAGAACCTACCATTGTCAGTGAAGACAACAAACAAATCACAAGTTTATGCCCCTATCACTGCTGGGTGCTGGTGATTCAAAGTCTCTCACACTCATGCTTTTACCAAATTCTTACAAGTTCTTACCATGGGAACAGGTGGTGACTAGAGGCTGGTTCGTGATAAACACATTCAAACCTGGCAAAGCGATTGCAAGGAGAACGATACCTATTTGGCTAGTAGAAGGTGGAGCTTGGACAAGCAATATTTATTTCCTATGTAATCTGATAATTCTAGTTATTGTAATGATAAGTAATGATCTAAACTAGAATTCACAAGCCCTAGTTGCCGATCTCAAAGATATAAGTGAATTTCAAGACAACTCACGCACAAAGATGATGGAACTTAATGCAACCAATGGAATGAGCTAAATAAGAAAAATTTCAGCACTAAAGCTCATGTTGCATGAGATATGGAGAGACACTAGCTAATTGCTTCAGCAAAGGTTAAAGGGCACAAGATTGCTCACAATTTAATACAATTGCACAATTTAAAAATAATGAACACAAATTAGGGTTTTGCTCAATGTAGTGCTGCCGACCACTATTCTATTTTCTTTTCTTTTTTTCTTTTTCTTTTTTTGACCTTTTGGCTCTTTCTTTCTCTTTTGGTGACTTTCGACCAACACTAGTATGAACAAAGTTTTGAAATCCCTAACTCGATGTCACAACACGGTATGATACGATAATTCAAGACTATGCAATGTATCGAGTAGAGCAGCCCTAAGCAATATCAAATAGCTAGTCTCAATTGGGATCAAAGTATTCGCAAATGATGAATTGGTTCCCAAAGGTATGTGTACTGAAATTTTTGGAGTTTATGGTTTGTAGATACTACTGGACTCAACCAACTCAAAGGAACAAATTAATCTGAATGATCCAAGAAACCCTAATTCAGTGTTTCTAGGGCAACAGATTTGTCGGCTAGATTAAAGATTGAAAATCACTGAATTTGGAAGGTTCACTATGGAAAGAATTGAAGCTTATGTCCTTAGATTTCAATAGAGTACAAGAACATGCAATTTGGAGCTCCAGTGTGAAAGTTATGGCTCAAAAACCGAACACCATAGAATAGCCCCAATTTCAGCTTGACGAGATCGATTTCGAATCCGAATTAAATTCGGTTTGAAAGAGTCCGAATCACAAAGGAGACCCAAAAACGTTTTTGTAGAGGACTCTTGAAGGATTCAGGAAAGTATAAAAACTTCTCAATCAGAGTTCGAACATAAGAATTATGATCAGAATACCGTACCGATCTGGATTGGAAGTACAACTTGCTTCACCAACTTTGACGTCCAGATTAGGCTAACTTGGGTATAGAATTAGAATCCATGCCCAACTAGGTTTTTGTGGAGATCATTACAAGGTTTCAAGGAAATGCAAGAACACTAGAATCCGAGCTCGTATGAGAAAGTTATGAACAAAACAATGTACTAGATAGATTGAAATAAAAGCTACGTGAAGGAAAAACGATCAGCAACTAAGACAATGACTCTAGTAGATCAAAACATAACAAAATGCACTAAAATACTAGATTGAATCTAAAAGATGAATTTTTGTGGAGTAAGTTTCAATTTAGGATAAAAAACAAAAACTAATCTAAGGTACTAAATTCTCACCGATCAACGAAAGCTCTGATACCATCTGATGAGGCCTAATGGAGGCCCGATCTTTCAGTGAGATGGATAACTATCGATTAGCAGAGACGACCCTCATGATTTAGGCTACGATCGAAACACGACCGACGCCAAGCAATTGATGAACCAAACTCCGAATTGTTATCAACCGTGCCAAAACTCGGTTGACCTGATCACGAAGATCAATTCCTGCAAGCAATCGAAGAACAAGCAAGAACAAAGCAAAAGCAATCTGAAATTGCGAATATAATTAAAGTATTGACTGGGGTTCTGAAGCATGGTATTGCTGTTGATCTCGTCGAACAAGAGAATACCAAATAGTTTTACCAAGGAAAACTACGACTAAACAAAACCCAAGTAATTTTTGGGGACTCTCTTACTATATAGGTAAAAGAGAAAGGGGATTCGGGCAGCACAAATGAGAGGTCGAACAGGACTCTTACAAGGCCCAAGTTTGACTCGGACTGGAAAGTTGACCTGACTTGTTTTGTTGATTGCGGAGTGCTCCGATAGAATTTTAGGTGGGGTCAAATCTGTTTGAAAGAACTCGAAGTAAGCTTTTAATCAAGTGCAAGAACTCTCCAATTAGACTTCATATGCAAAAGTTATGCTTGTTTTACTTCAGACTGGTGTCTAGAGGCCGAATTGGATTCCAAAACGTGATGGATTTGATATCTCTCTTTTCTTGGCCTAAGGATGACGTGTTGGAATTGATCCAACCATATGTGGTCGTATCTGTTGTAGTGATGTCCTCATCAAAAATTTTGTCCAAAACATTTTGAGTTATTTTCCAACATAAAGAAGATTAATTAAGTTAAGTATACTCAAAAGAAGAGGTTTACATATTCATATTTTGAAAATGAAGATTTTGAGAAATTAACACTTTTATACTCGAATAAAGATAATTTCAAATATTTCGACCTAGTATGATCAAGAATCTACCTTTTTAAAAGATATTTGCACTTATTTGTTATTTTCACATTTTAGGGATGTAGAATACATATAATTTGGTATAATACCCCCCTTAGGGCTTGTTTGGGAGCCCAAATCCTAGTCGGGATCCCGGCCCATTCCCTAGGCTGAAAATCCACCGGGCTACTTTGCCCTGGGCTGGTAGAAAATACATTTGGATGCGACCAGACAGGGATTTCTCGACCCAATCCATCCCGTTTCCACGGGGAAAAAATCCGCAACTCCTCACGTCGGGCTCACATTCCCTGTCACGTCATGAGCATCACTTCCTCTCATGACAGCGCCTCCACTCACGCCACCTCTCACGACGGAGCCTCTCGCACCGCCTCCTCTCACCACAAAGCCTCTTGTGCCGCCTCCTCTCGGGATCTCAACGATGCTCGTGGATTGATCCATCATGACAGCCTCTTCCTCCGCCTCTCTCGCACGTGACTACCGTTGAAGTCTTTTGTCATCTTGTGAACTCGTTGTCTTTCTCCTCTTTCTCCTTTGCTGTGTCCTAGATCTGCTACTGTAGGTACCTACGAAGGAGAAGAGGAGGGTCCAGATCTGCTGATTGGGAGAGGAGGGAGAGCAAGGAGCTGTCGAAAGACTTCACCGGGGAAGAGGAGGGTTCAGATTTGCATGTTTGTGCAGGAACCGTAGGTATGGATTCTTGTTCTTTCCCTTGCTGTGAAGTTTCCCAAATCCTTGTTCTTTACCTCAAATCGCATGGTAGTGTAGTTGGATTCGTGCTTGTTTGTGTTAGAAATTGGCCCAATGGGAGGCCCATTTCCTTTAATTCCAAAGCATACATGGTTTAGTACCATATTACCTAGCCAAGTGGAGAAAAGACAACTTAAAAGGTGAAGTCGTTGCCACCTCTTGATTAATTACACGTGGCATGAGAATGGCATAGGGTGGATAGTGACTAAACACACACGCACGCACGCGCATTTGCGTATTTTTGCGTGAAAATTCTCGTGACTTGTGACTTACGACGAGCGATCGCACTACGTCGTAGTGTGTCTCCGGCACTTTGAATTCACCTTTCGTTTTGCTGAATCTTGCAATTATCTGTTTAAATGCGATTTAAATATCTCTTTCAATTCAGTGTAATTGACATAATCGCCGTCAGTTACTAGTGAGTTAATTGACATTATGCTGTCAGTTACTAGTAACTGACACATTTAACTGACATAATATGGTCAGTTACTAGTGCATGTGTATATAAACTCCCGAAAACGTCCAGGATAGAAACACTGAATTCCCCCTTCATTCTTCCTCCTCATCTCTAAGTGTTGTACTGTTGTGTTGAGTTGTTGAAACTCGTCGGCCTTCCTCCTCAACATGCAATGTGAAGGAGGGTAAGCGGTATCTTTGAGTCATTGCCACAGAGTTCACCTGCACAGGGGAAGCAATAAGGTTTCTGAGCAGCACATTCGCGCGACCGCTCTGCTTCTTCTTCCTCGACTACTTCCACGACCGCGTCTGCGCTGTGCTGCTTCCTATTCTTCAACAAGCCCAATTATAAGTTATTCGAGTGATAGATTAACTTCGTTAATATATAATTCTTGAGCATATTCTGAAGTACAATGTGTTACATGATGTTTATGCATCTCTAGTCTTTTGTTACATTTGCCTCAATATAAAATCTAGAATAAAAATATTGTGCCTATTTCCAACATTCCAGAAACCATATTGTGAATATTTTTGTGATTCAGCAATGGCTGGTGCTTCGAATGCAATGAAACCTGAGAGGTTTTCTGGTGTGAACTTCCGTAGATGGCAAACAAGGGCCAAGTTTTGGCTCTTGTCATTGGGTCTGTGGTGGGTGATTCACCTGTAGTATCCATTTACGGTTGACCAGAACCTGCAGTTTGATAGTGCGAACAACACTGCACCAGGCTGCCTTCTGACTATTTTGGCAGATCAGCTCTATGATGTGTATATGAACTACACATCTGCCACTGAGTTATGGGATGCACTTGACCAAAAGTATGCCGAAGCCGAAGCTGGTCACTGGTTGTACGTGTGTGAGTAATTTTTTGATTTTAGTATGGATGACGCTAAGTAGATTGTTGCACAAGCACACAACCTCCAGCTACTGGTTGGCGAGATTGCGCACTTGGATTGTGCATTGTCTCCTAAGTTTATGGCTACGGGCATTGTTGCCAAACTTCCCTCAACTTGGAGAGATTTTGCCACTAGCTTAAAGCATAAGAGGGAAGAGATTTCTGTTGAGGATCTCATTGCAGCCCTTGATGTGGAAGAAAAGCAAGAGCAAAAGATGCACCAAGCACCACTAATCAGAATAAAGCCGACGTTGTCGAGAAGAAATCATATGGCAAGAACTTCGAAGGCCATAAACCAAACAAGACAACTAGCTTTAAAAAGAAGAAAATTGACAAAAGGGACATAAAGAACATCACCTGTTTCGTGTGCGGAAAGGACGGTCATATGGCAAAAGATTGTCGCTATCGCAAAAATAGGACAAATGAACCAGGCAAGAAAAATGCTAACATGACCATAGGCGAGGCCTCGATTTCAGGAGGGTATGGTAATTCTCCTGTTGTCTTTTCAGCATGTCAATCCACTAATTAGTGGGTTGTTACTGGTGCCAGGGTTCACAAAACCGAATTTCGAAATTCGCGGTACGAAAACCGCAAAAACCGCTCGAAAACCGTCAAAAACCGAAGGGTTAATAAATCAAATTTTTTCTGAAAAATTCCAAAAAAATAGAAAAGCCGCTCGATTTTTGCGAAAAACCATTGCCAACTGGATGTTAGTCGCAAACGGTTTTTGTGAGCGGTTTTTGGCGAAAATCACGGTTTTTGGAGAAAAACCGCGGTTTTTGACGAAAAACCGAGCGCATAAATTTTTTCAAAATTTTTAAATTTTTAAATTTGTTTTTTGAATAGACTGGTTTACCGAACGGTTTTTTATTTCGAACCTCAGCGGTACGCTCGAAAACCGCAGTTTTCGAGCGGTTTTCGTCGGTTTTGTGAACCCTGACTGGTGCTAATGTTCACGTGTGTTCTGATGTTTCCTTGTTTTCTTCTTACCAGGCAGCTGGGGCTTCCTTCGTCCTAATGGGGAATGGGTCACATGCTTCTGTTCTTGGTGACATGCTTCTGTTATTGGTGTTGATACGGTGGATTTGAGGCTTACTTCAGGAAGATTGTCCACTTGAAGAACGTGCAGCATACGCCAACAATAAAAAGAACCTCATTAGTGGTTCTCTCCTATGCAAGGATGGTTATAAGCTAGTATTTGAGTCAAATAAAGTTGTAATATCTAAGTGTGGGAACTTTGTTGGTAAAGGCTACGAGAGCAGAGGCTTGTTCCGCCTCAGTACTCTAGAATCTTGTTATAATATGAATATTGCAACTGTTTTGAATAAATGTGAGGCCAATGTTTGGTATTCTCGAATGTCCAGATTACAATTAATTCCAAAATGTGATTTTGTCAAAGATCAAAGTACCATTCTTGTGTGCAAGCAAAGCAGCCTAGAAAACCCTTTAAGGGATTAGAGGATAAAAAAACTTGGCACCACTAGATCTTGTCCATTCTGACCTGTGTGAGATGAATGGATTGTTGACAAAAGGAGGCAAAAAATATTTTCTAACTCTGATAGATGATGCAACACATTATTGTTATGTGTATCTGCTGAAAACAAAGGATGAAGTTTTAAACTACTTTAAAATTTATAAGGTCGAGGTTGGGAACCAACTAGAAAAGAAAATTAAAAGACTAAGGTCTGATCATGGAGGAGAGTATATCTCTCATGAATTCTCCCAGTTCTGTTCTGAGCATGGTATAATCCATAATGTTACACCACCATATTCTCCCCAATCAAATGGGGTAGCTGAGAGGAAAAACCGAACACTAATAGACTTGGTGAATGCCATGTTGGAGAGTGTTGGTATGCCTAAAATGTGGTGGGGGAAGCTATATTAACAGCAAATTTTGTCCTAAACAAAGTAATCACTAAAAAGCGTGAGATTACTCCGCATGAGGGATGGAAGGGGAGAAAGCCCAATGTCAATTTTCTGTGAACTTGGGGGTGTTTGGCAAAAGTCAATATACTATCGCAGAAAAAGAGAAAGCTTGGACCTAAAACAGTCAATTGTATTTTTCTAGGATATGCACATAACAGCACGACCTATAGATTTTTAGTAATAAAATCAGAAACTTCTGAGATTATTGCTAACACAATAATGGAGTCCAGAGATGCTTCATTTTTTGAGGATATTTATCCTATGAGAGTAGGTAGTACTTCACGAATTGAGAATACTCAAACTGAAAATAATAATAATGTTGAACTTACCATTGTTTCTGAACCAATAAGTGATACATTACTAGTAGAAGATAATTCTGAGGAGGATGACAATTTAGTCGCAGAGGCTCCTCGTAGGAGCAAGAGACAAAGGGTTGAGAAAACCTTTGGTGACGACTTTATTGTATACCTCGTGGATGATGTGCCAAAATCTCTTTCAGAGACTTATGCACTACCTGATGCTGAGTATTGGAAAGAGGCGGTTCCATCATGGCTAACGGGACTTGGAAGATCACTGATCTTCCTGGTGGGTGCAAACCTATTGGATGCAAGTGGATCTTCGAAAAGAAGATGAGGCCTGATGGTACTGTTGATAAGTACAAGACAAGACTTGTGGCCAAGGGTTATACCCAGAAAAAAGGAAATGATTATTTTGATACTTATTCTTCTGTTACTAGATTAACCACCATTAGAGTGCTCATTACATTAGCTGCTTACCATGGTCTACATGTCCATCAAATGGATGTAAAGAGAGGTTTCCTTAATGGAGAGTTAGAGGAAGAAATCTATATAGAGCAATCAGATGGTTATGTGATTACTGGACAGGAAAATAAAGTGTGCAAATTATTAAAATCCTTGTATGACCTAAAGCAAGCACCTAAGCAATGGAACAAAAAGTTTGATAAAACTTTGACATCTGCTGGTTTTGCTGTTAATGAGGCAGATAAGTGTGTATACTATCGTTATGGTGGGGGTCAAGGTGTTATTTTGTGTTTGTATATTGATGACATACTTATATTTGGGACAAACACTGTTCTAAATGACGAGATCAGAACTTTCTTATCTCGATGCTTTGATATGAAAGATTTGGAAGCGAAAGAGTCAATTTTCACAAAAACTCAGCCTGAGGCCGGTGCTACCGCCCATGTGGAGCGGTGCTACCGGAGTACTATAGCTACCGTAAAAACATGCATATGAACAGTGTTTCAGCACGGGTTCAAAAGAAAAAATGATGAATCTTTTGATCCGTTTATCCAAACTCAATGAAACTTGGTATATAAGGTTCTAGGGATGTCAGAAACTTATTCCAACCTTCAATCATAAGGATTGACATCAAAATTCTAACCTTTTTACTTGGGAAGGAAGAACACACCAAGTTTTAACAAAAATCGAAAGAAATTCGATCGAGGCTTGCTCGTAGGGCTATGATGATCAAGATGATCTTCAATGACTCCACACACGTCCTAGCAAGCAAAAAACTATGACGAAACTCAAGGCAACACAATCTACAAGATCAAATATTCAAGAACGCAAGGAAGAACTTCTTGCAAGAAGAACGCTTGGATTTCTTAGATGATTGAGAATATAAGTTTAGAAGAAGAATCATTCATCAAACATCAACCTCAACAAAGATTTGTAAGCATGTAGAAGGAGAGGAGGCAAATCCAAATTGCGTAAATGTAAATTTCAAGAAAATAAATTCAAAATTTAAATTGCGTAATATAAATGCGTAAAGGAAATTGAGTAAGAACATAAATGAAACACTTTTCATTTCTGGAAGGAGAGGTTACAAAGCCTCACATTCATGTAGGCAAAGCTCAAAGGAGCATCACAAACCTCAAAACCTTCAAGGGGGGAAGGCTACCCCTCCACCCCTATTTATACAACTCTTGGGCTATCTACCACCCTTGAATGAGCCTCTAAACCCTAGAGCATCCATCAAGGGCTAGGATTAACCCACTCAACCAGCCATGCAAGGGCTAACCCAAAACCCACCACACACGTGTTTTCTTGCATGATTCTCAAAGCACACTAACTAGACCCGCTAACCTATCAACTAAACCAAGATCCAATGGTCCTCATTGATCCATGCAACGCCGAGCTAGCATCTCTGTTCCTTCTCTTCACGGCTTGTCACTACTCCGTCTCTGATCATCTTCCGGCGATCACCGACCGTCTGGACCTCCGACGCTCCTCGCCTAGTCTCGGTAATCCTTCGCCTCACCTTGATCTAGTATCGTCGTCCTGTAACCATCAAAAACAAGGAAACTCCTCACATAACAATGCCCACAAAGATATGCAAGAAATCCATCAAAGTTCACACTTTGAAATTCACCTTTGTTCGTTTTGGACGGTGCTACCGCCCTCAGGCCGGTAGCACCACCCATGGTGGACCGATGCTACCGCACTCAGGCCGGTAGCACCGCACAGCACAAACACCAGAGAAACCCCTCTCCAGAATTTTAACACCGCTCCTCAGTCCGGTGCTACCGCTCGCCTGGTAGCACCGGGCTACCATAGCCGGCAGCACCGCCCAACCAAAACCCCGAATACACCCTCTCTGGAAATATTGCACCGACCATTTGGTCCGGTGCTACCACTCGTCCGGTAGCACCGTGCTACCATGGTCGGTAGCACCGGGAAAACAGAGAAGACCTCAAATTGCTTCTATTTGAAAATCCAATTCAAATCAAACTCAAACAAGAGCATCCCAAGCTCAAATTTAGTCAAATACTCATCACAAATCTGGGAAGACCTCCACATGGTCCTTCAATCTCCCCCTTGATGAGTATATTGACAAACACAATAAAAGGCATAAATTTTGAGTTTGAAGAAGAAGAAGAAAGCAATTTTTAGTTGCAAAGTCAAACTTGGTCCAAAGATAAGAATTGAGATCATGACCAAGTTGACACAAGGGATTTTGTAGCTAAAATTAAACTCAAAAAGGTTTAAATTTTGGAGTTAAATTTAAGAAAGAGCAAGTTTTCAACAAAAACTCTAAAATCCAACCATACATGTCAAATGTGATTATGAAATTATGATCCAAAAGATTTAGCAAAGTTTTACAAAGATCATAATAACCAAACAAGCATTCACATTTTTATCTTCTTTTTTCTTATTGATGCCTTTTCTACGTTTTCTCCCCCTTTTGACAATATAGGCATCAAAAATTTTAATGTATGCATGAAATACAATCTAAAGAGCTTTAAAGATTATCCAATTAAACATGATGGAAAGTTATTACACTAAGCTTGTCAATTTCAGAATATGACTAAACTAAGACATGTCCAAGACCAAAACATTTTGTGAAAAAGCTTAGTTTACAATATTTCATTTTAGCAAGATTTGACAAGTGCAAAACTTAGCAACGTTTCAAAGCTAGAAGCAAAACCACTCAAGGATCAAATGGAAAACCTAGAGTTCAACCTACTCAACACGTTGGGGAATTTTAAAGTGCATATAAGGTCCTTTAAGCTCATTTCTTAGTTTATGCAAATTTTTCTTTAAGACTTTGAAAATCATAGCGGGGTGCAAATGTTTGACATTATTTGCATTGTTTACCCACTTTTGTGTTTGATATTTGCATTTATTTTACTTTATCGATTGACTCAAGCCTTTTTCAATCATCTCAAGAGTAACTCTTAAGAGAATGATATTGGTCAAACACAACATATTCCATCGTGAATATAAAGTGTTGAGATCAATTTTGCACAAAAGAGTAAAAATTTTCTTGATTTCAATTTAGCACATATGAGCGATTCTGAAGGACTCAAATATGGATCAATCAAATTTCACCCAAGTTGCTATAGGGACTCTAGAGAAATCCAAAATTTCACAAATTATGGTAAATACTCCTAGAGAAGAAACTTAGTAAGTAAAAACAACATGTTTCATCAAGTTTTCAATTAAAGCTTTCAAATTTTTTAGATTTTAATAAGCTTAGCATGATAAATGAACTTGGACATATCTAAGCTATTGATTTTCTTCAAAAGATATAGCATGATGTATTTCATGAAGATTGAGTCAATTGCGTAATAAACAAAGCTCATAAAACAGAAAATACAGTCTAAATGCAATGCATGAACTGATTCCCAAACTCCCCCTCAACAAATGAATCAATTTTAAGCTCAAGTCTGGTTAAAGTTGAGTTATTATCAAGATTAGGCATAAAGAAACCCAAATGAACTCAATAACAACGAGAAAAACAGAATAAGGAGAAGAAGTCGAGAAACTGCAAAACTGGATGGCTATAGAGCATAGAAAATATAAAAGAGACTCACTACGGGTCAGACTCGCTCTTATCGTCCCCAGTGACTGACATAGGGAAGTTGACTCTAGATCCCAACTAAGGAGTGCACACAGACCCTATCTACCTAGGAGGTCCAACACCTGCTAGACTTATAAGACTGTGAGGGAACTCAACCTAGAAAGAAGAGAGAACAGCTAATCACGCATGATAGCAACCTAAAGCACAAGATAAGAGGTTCATGTAAAGCATGACAGAAGTCTAAGTGAGTGAACTCAACTCAAGAAAATAAGCCCATAAACACCCAGAAGAAACGAAGAGAAAAGAAAAGCTGGAAGAGAATATATTATACATAATATACAAACCAGCTCCCCCTCACGAAAGACCGTAAGGGCTTACGACTCCAAGTTCACTCCTCAAGGCAACAAATCTGGAGCTATCCAAAGGCTTGGTGAAGATATCGGCTAACTGAAGGTCACTCTCTACAAACTCAAGCGCAATACCCCCCTTCTCCACATGGTCTCTAAGGAAGTGATATCTAATATCAATGTGCTTGGTCCGGGAATGCTGCACTGGGTTTTTAGCAATGCAAATAGCAGAAGTGTTGTCATAGAAAAGTGACACACTCTCTATCTTAACCCAAAGTCCCGCAAGGTTGATCTCATCCAGCACTGCTACAAAGAATCGGTCAGCAAAGAACATACTCGGCCTCAGCGGTGGACTGTGCAACTCCGGACTGCTTCCTAGACGACCAAGAAATGAGAGAAGTGCCAATGAATTGGTAAGTGTCAGAAGTGTTCTTCCTATCTATCCTACAGCCAGCAAAGTCAGCATCGGAAAAGGCTCGAAGGGACAGACGAGAAGAAAAAGAGTACCAAATACCATAATCAGTGGTAGCACGAAGGTACCTGAAGATGTGCTTGACTGCCTGACAGTGAGAGGCGTGAGGAGAGGCCTGAAATCGAGCATACAAACACATAGCGAAATGTATGTCCGGCCTCGAAGCAGTGAGGTACAAGAGGGAGCCGATCATGCTCCGAAACACCTTTTGATCAGCAGGCTCACCATCCTCATCCGGCTCGAGGACAGCAGTGGTGGCCATAAGAGTCATTATCGGCTTCCCGTTAGACATATCGAAATTCCTCAGGAGGTCACGGGTATACTTGCCTTGATGCAAGAAAGTACCCTCCCGAGTCTGCTTGATTTGAAAGCCAAGAAAGTAGCTCAACTCGCCCATCATACTCATCTCAAACTCTGTGCTCATTACCTCAGAAAACTGAGACATAAGCGAATGAGATGAGCCACCAAAAATAATATCATCCACATAAATCTGTATGAGAAGAAAATGTAACTCATGGTGTCTGATGAACAGAGTTTTGTCTACTACGTCCATCTTAAAGTCATGGCTGAGAAGATAAGACTTGAGCCTCTTATACCATGCTCTGGGGGCCTACTTGAGTCCATACAGAGCTTTGGAAAGCTTGTATACATGACTCGAAAACTTGGGGTTCTCAAATCCTGGAGGTTATTTGACATAAACCTCTTCCTCAATATAGCCATTGAGGAATACACTCTTAACATCCATTTGATAGAGCTTGAAGCACCGGGATGCAGAGAATGCAAGCAGGATCCTAATAGCCTCTAGTCTAGCTACAGGGGCAAAGGTCTCCTCAAAGTCAAGACCCTCAACCTGAGAAAAGCCCTGTGCAACTAGCCTAGCCTTGTTGCGAATGACAACCCCATTCTCACTCTGCTTGTTTTTGAACACCCACTTGGTCCAATGACATTATGACCAGATGGGCGCTCTACAAGCTGCCAAACTTTGTTCCTCTCAAAGTTTTCAAGTTCTTCATGCATAGCATTAGTCCAAGACTTGTCAGATAATGCATGAGTCACATCCTTCGGCTCAAACGGGCAACAAAGGCAGAGTGAAGACAAAAATTGGACATACCTATTTTTGAGTGAGTGACCCGCTCAAACAGATCACCGATGATATGACGGGGAGGTCCAGAAGCAAAAGTGGCCTCTACCTCATGCACAGAAGAGGTAGGAGTAGAGCCACTAGCTACAGGAGAGTCAAAAGGCAAGGGCTGGCCTTCCTGAGGTGCAGAAATGAAAACAGGTGGCACCTCAGGTGTAGAGGGGACTGGATCTGGTGTAACACCATCATCTCCATCATCCTCATCCTCTACAAAGATGGTCTCGGAGGTGGAAGAAGAGCCTAAAATATAGGTCTAGCTCCTGGGCTACTCTCATCAAAAGCCACCTCACAGGTCTCTATGATCCTATGCGCATCGCAACTCCAAACCCTATAGCTACGAGAAGAAGTCGAATAACCCAGAAAGATACCATCAGAAGAACGAGACTCAAACTTATTCAAATTACCAGACTTCAAAATGAAACACTTGCAACCAAACACACGAAAATGAGAAACACTAGGCTTTCGCCCATACCTCAACTCGTAAGAAGTGCGGTGCAAATGTGCTCTCAAGAATACACGATTAGAAACATGGCAAGCAGTAGCTATAACCTAAGCCCAAAACTTCCTAGGAGTACTGTACTCGTCTAGCATCGTCCTAGCCATCTCTACCAGGGTCCTGTTTTTCCTTTCCACTACGCCATTTTGCTGAGGGACGTAGGGAGAGGAGAATTGATGCTCTAAACCAAAATCCACACAAAAACTGTCAAAATAGGAGTTCTTGAACTCCGTGCCGTTGTCACTTCGTATAGCTCGTAGGGCACCAGGGAGCTCAAAAGACAACCTATGAACCAAACCTCTAAAAAGGGTAAAAGTCTCATCCTTCGAGGACATGAAAAACACCCAAGAGTACCTCGAAAAATCATCAACAATGACAAGAACATACCAGTCCCACCCACTGACTGCACTCTAGCTGGACTAACAGTGTCCATAAGTAAAAGCTGTCCTGGTGCATCAGTCATTACAACGTGACTGGGGGATGAGAAACAGCAACCATCTTGCCATGTCGGCAGGGAGAGCAAACTAAGTCTTTGACCATTTTGAGTTTGGGCAAACCACGAATGAGGTCATGGCTGCTAACTCGAGTCAAATAATCAAAATCCAATGTGACCAAGTCTCCTATGCCAGAAGGAGAGATCACGGGACTCTGAAGCAATCAAACACTGAAGAGAGTCTCTAGAAGAAACAGAAAAATCAGTACAGAAGACTCTCCCAAATCTAGAAATTCCATAAACTAACTCTTCTGATGAATCGAGGATTCTACAAGCATTACTCTTAAAACTTACCTCATAAGAGTCATCGATAAGCTGAGAAACAAAAAGCAAATTGTATTGCAGCTTACTCACTAAGGCAACATCTTTAAGAATGAAATTTTCATTAATGCAGATGGTACCTTTAGCAATGACTCTACCTGAAGAAGCATCCCCAAAAGTGATCAACTCATCACCGAGGGCTCGGACTAGGGAAGAGAACCAACGAGAATCTCCGGTCATATGACGAGAACAACCGGAGTCGACAATCCAAACATCTCCCTTCCCTATCCAACGAACCTGATCAAAACACAAGAGAGAAAGATGACTCAGTACTGGGATAGAGTGAAGACTTGGGGACCCAATACTGAACCACACGACGCCTCAGAGTACCAGCTACAGAAGAAGACTGGACTCGAGTGTCTCTCTGACGTTTAACCCTAACACGATCAATAGCAACTCTAGTAGATGATCTAGGAGCTGGAACTGAGTTGGCCTGCCGTGGTGCAAAGGCCGAACTACCCAGTGAGGCTGCCTAAAACTCCTACCAAAAAAACACCTCACGCCGCTGATATCTACCTCGATGAGAAAAATGAGGAATATCAAGAGGACGACGGAAAGACTGACCACGAGCGGCTCCAGGACTAAAACTCAAAGAAACAGCATGAAAATCGAGTCCTAGACGCTGCCCAAAAACAGGCAACTTTCTAACTTGTCTAGAAGCAATGTGTGCCTTAGGAGCACTCAGAGTCTGGGGATGACCCTAAATACCCCTAAGAGCAGCAATACGCTCACGCCGAGTGTTCTTGGTGCGCCTGAAATAGAAATCTACTAGGTGACTATCCTTCTTACAGAAGGTACATGTGTACTTTGCCTTGCTAGAAACAGAAGCAATAGGAGCAACAACCTTCTGGTCAGAAATCCCATAGACAACCTCAGCAGACCTAAACACAGTGGTACTCACTTTGGGAGCTACCACTATCTCACCACTCTTGGAGCCGCGCACAATGGTGGGAGGATGCGCCCGAGCGTGCTCCAAGGGGTCAAATCATAGACCCTGATTAAATCTGCTAATCTTTGATTGGTCTAGAATAAGATTGAGTTTCTTCTTGCCTCCTACAAACTTCTCGAGAGTGCTCATGAGATACTCACACTCCCGGAAGAAAGAGGCACATGAAGAACAAGAAAGAGAGGAAGAAGAAGAACCAGAAAGAGAAGCTCTCTCAGCATGTGCATTTTTTCCCTCAGCATGGCTACCTCAATCTTGAGGGCCTCACAAGAAACACATGATGCATTTCTAATCCTATGGACTTGGTCTTCTAACTTCTTCCTAAGTTCGACATGGATTTTATCCAAGTCCCCCTCAATCACATTACATCGCAAGCAACTTTCTTGTGACTTATCTAGTAAGTCCTTAGCAAGTTTAGCACACTTGATATTTAGTGATTCATTATCAAGTTTTAGTTGCCTACAGCCCTCACATGAGCTGACTTGGTCCTTAGAAGCATGCATTTCAAGCTCATCGTTTATAGAAGAAAGCTTCCTAAGGTGATAGCTCATGGCATTAATTTCAGCAAGCAATTTAGGGCAATTAAAGCATGATGGAGTAGAGTGAGCATGAAGAAAACTAGCATCTAGTGGAATAGCATCAACAGAATCATCGCTAGCATTCTTCAACCTAAGACTATCTAGTTCAGATAACACACTATCATGCATAGTCCTTAGGTTCTCCAACTCCACAAGAAGTGCATCATATAAAGAACAGTCATCAGTGACTCGAGAGGGAGAAGGTATAAGAGAAGCTAACTCTTGAGTCAAAGTATCTACTTCCTTCTCTAGCTCCACACACCTAGCTCTAGCTCTAGCATAAAATTTTCCTAATTTACAGAAAACTCCATTGAGCTGGTCATAGGAGGGTACCTTGTCCGAGTCGTTGTAGAGCTCGGAGTCGTTGATGCTGTTGGTGTCGGCCATGAAGCACATGTCGAAGTCGGAGTCGTCCTTCTTCTCTTGCGGTTCATCCTCGCCCTCGTCGCTCCATGTCTTCGTGTCGAAGAGGTTGATGTCGTCAAGCGCGGCGAGGACGCGGTGGAAGAGCTTCTTGTTCTTGGAGAAGTTGCGGTACTTCTTCTCACGCGCCGGCTCGTGAACTGGAGGCTTCTTGTTGCTGTTCTTGTCGATGTAGTCGTTCTTTGCCGAATCTCCGGTGTCGTTCTTTGCCTTCTCCAGTTTGGGGCAATTAGCCCGAATGTGGTTGGGGCCACCACACTCGAAGCATGTGATCATGCCACATCTCTTTCTCTCTCACCCTCTTGTATGCATGTGAAAATTTGCGAGCAAGAATAGCAAGCTCATTTTCTGGAAATTTTTCCAGTTGGTCATTGCTTAGCTCGCAAAGGGCGGAAAGAGAGAAACCAACAAAAAGATCAAGGGAAGATCCAGTGGGATCAGTGACCAAGGCTATCGACTGAGATTTCGTCTTGCGAGAGATGACGTCGATCTCATGAGTGTTGAGACGGGAGTAAAGCCCATCAAGAGTCAAGGTCGACAAGTCGGTAGTGTCCTTGATGGTGGTCACTTTCATTTCCCAAACTCGAAGATCGAGTGCGGTCAAGAAATATCGAGCATTATCCGAGTCAAGGTATATGCAACCAACTGCTCGAAGATCGCTCAAAATCTTGGTAAAACGACCGAAACACTCATCAAGATTCTCACCAGTGTGCTGTTCAAACTTGTTGTACTCACGTTTGTACTGATACTGCCTCACAGTCTTGATTTGAGTAGTGCTCTCATGGTAAGCATTGAGGGTCTCCCAAATCTCGTGAGCGGAACAGAGGTGAGAAATTCTATCATACTCACTGCGGCTAAGACCCTGTATGAGAATGTTTCTTGCCTTAGCGTTCGCCTCAACGTCAGCTATATTGCCGACCATGACGTTTTCATCGGCAGGAACGTCATACGTGAGTTTCTCCTTCTGCCATATCAGGAAGCCCTAGGCAGTGATGTAAGACTCCATCAGCGATTTCCAGAATGGAAAATCAACTTCAGAAAAAAATATGAGGCTTAGTGGAATACTTGTCCATCGCCATGGCTCTTGAGACCGGTCAAGATCTATGAAAGAGCAAAACTGGCTCTAATACCAATTGAAAGATCGAGATGGCGATCAGAGGGGGGTAAATGATTCCAAATTAAAATATATCCCCTAAGTAAGATCACAAATGCAGATTTTCACCCAAAAAAACCAAGCCAAAACCCTTAGATATCAAATGGAAGCGAAAGAGTCAATTTTTACAAAAACTCAGCCTGAGGCCGGTGCTACCGCCCATGTGGAGCGGTGCTCACGAGTATCAGAGCTCTGATAAAAACATGCATATGAACAGTGTTTTCAGCACGGGTTCAAAAGGGAAATTGATGAATCTTTTGATCCGTTGGTCCAAACTCAATGAAACTTGGTAGATAAGGTCCTCAGGATGTTAGGAACTTATTTCAACCTTCAATCACAAGGATTGACGTTAAAGTTCTGACCTTTTTGCCTGGAAAGGAAGAACGCACCAAGTTTCAACAAAAATCGAAAGAACTTCGATCGAGACTTGCTCGTAGGGCTATGATGATCAAGATGATCTTGAATGACTCCCCACATGTCCCAGCAAGCAAAATACCACGACGAAACTCAAGGCAACGCAATCTACAAGATCAAACATTCAAGAACGCAAGGAAGAACTTCTTGCAAGAAGAACACATGGATTTCTTGGATGATTGAGAATATAAGTTTAGAAGAAGAATCATTCATCAAACATCAACCTCCACAAAGATTCGTAAGCATGTAGAAGGAGAGGAGGCAAATCCAAATTGCATAAATGTAAATTACAAGAAAGTAAATGCAGAATTTAAATTGCGTAATTTAAATGCGTAATGTAAATGTGTAAAGGAAATTGAGTAAGAACATAAATGAAACACTTTTCATTTCTGGAAGGAGAGGTTACAAAGCCTCAATTCATGTGGGCAAAGCTCAAAAGAGCATCACAAACCTCAAAACCTTCAAGGGGGGAAGGCTACCCCTCCACCCCTATTTATACAACTCTTGTGCCACCTACCACCCTTGGATGAGCCTCTAAACCCTAGAGCATCCATCAAGGGCTAGGATTAACCCACTCAACCAGCCATGCAAGGGCTAACCCAAAACCCACCACACACATGGGTTTTCTTGCACGGTTCTCAAAGCATACTAACTAGACCCGCTAACCTATCAACTAGACCAAGATCCAATGATCCTCATTGATCCATGTAGCGTCTAACTAGCATCTCCATTTCTTGTCTTCACGAGTTGTCACGACTCCGTCTCCGATCATCTTCCGGCGATCACCGATCGTCTGGACCTCCGACGCTCCTCGCCTAGTCCCGGTCATCCTTCGTCTCACCATGATCTAGCATCGTCGTCCTGCAACCATCAAAAACAAGGAAACTCCTCACATAGCAATGCCCACAAAGATATGCAAGAAATCCATTAAAGTTCACACTTTGAAATTCATCTTTGTTTGTTTTGACCGATGCTACCGCCCTTAGGCCGATAGCACCACCCATGGTGGATCGGTGCTACCGCACTCAAGCCGAGAGCACCGCACAGCATAAACACCAGAGAAATCCCTCTCTGAAATTTTCACACCGCTCCTCAGTCCGATGCTACCGCTCGCCCGGTAGCACCGGGCTACCATGGCCGGTAGCACCGCCCGGCCAAAACCCCGAAATACACCCTCTCTAGAAATATTGCACCAGCCATTTGGTCCAGTGCTACCGCTCGCCCGGTAGCACCACGCTACCATGGCCGGTAGCACAGGGAAAATAAAGAAGACCTCAAATTGCTTCCATTTGAAAATCCAATTCAAATCAAACTCAAACAAGAGCATCCCAAGCTCAAATTTAGTCAAATACTCATCACAAATTTGGGTAGACCTCCACATGGTCCTTCAATTACCAATCCCATTATGCTGAGAAAATATTTAGTCAATTCAGCTTTGAGAATTGCAAAATTTCCCCAACGCCTTATGATCCAAGTGTTAAGCTTCAAAAAAATCAAGGGATAGGAAAAGATCAACTGAGATATTCACAAATTATTGGGTCCCTTATGTATCTAGCTGGTGCCACAAGACCTGATATCTCATTTGTTGTGAGAAAATTAAGCCGGTTTACATCTAACCCAGGAGATGATCATTGGGAGGCACTTGAAAGAGTGTTGCGCTACTTGAGAGGCACAACATCTTACGGAATTCACTATACTGGGTATCCATATATTTTAGAAGGATATAGTGATTCCAACTGGATCTCTGATGCAGATGAGATCAAAGCTACAAGTGGTTATGTTTTTACCTTAGCTGGTGCTGCAGTTTCATGGAGGTCTTGCAAACATACTATATTAATGAGGTCAACCATGGAAGCTGAACTCGTAGCACTAGACACAACCACTGTGGAGGCTGAATGACTTAGAGAGCTACTGTTGGACTTGCCATTGGTTGAGAAACCAATACCGTTGATCCTAATGTACTGCGATAACCAAACAGTGTTGACTACGGTTATGAGTACTAAGGATAACATGAAGTCCTCCAAACATGTGAAGCGTAGGCTCAAAACTGTCAAAAAATTGAGAAACACTGGAGTTGGTCATAGAATAAATTGTAAAAGGATTTTGAAAATAGCTCCAAAATGAAAAACATAGAGTTGATCATTCTTAACAATTCTCATATCAAAAGATTTTTAAAAGACTAACCTATCAAAAATTATTTAAGTTTGAAACCCAAAAACTACTATTGACCTATATTGGTCATATTCTAGCACTTTGTGAGTTTCACCTCTTGGACCGGATTCTTGGACATATCTTGGTTCAAAATGGTATTTTAAACTCATACATACCAATTCCAATCAAATATGTTCTTATTTGTTTCATTTGATACTTCTTGGAATGATGTTGAAAATCATATGCATGCATATTGTGGAATATAAGAACCCAGGTGTCTTCATAACCGGCCGAGAAGTGCCCGAGGGAGAGACAGGGCCGAGTGGAAGGCCCAGAGGATAAGCTCCGCGCCAAGCCTTGCTGCCGTGCGCAAGGGGATATATCGTAGAGATAGTTGAATAAATATTTAGATATAAGAGATATGATTGTAATCCGAGTTGTTAGCAGGATAAGATAAAGATGTAAACTCTATCCTATAACCGATTAGAATCCAATAACCGATCGGAATCCCTTAATCGACGGGACTCTGTAAACCGCCCCACCTCCATTATATAAGGGAGAGGGCGGACAACAACAGAGGGACGAGCAATCTTAGATCCAAGAGATCCAAATAATCCCAGCACACAGGACTAAGATATTACCTCCTCCATCGAGGGCCTGAACCTGTCTAAACCTTTGTCTTGTGTGACCTTCGAGTTTTAGATCTAGCACTTGCCCCATAAATTCATTGTCGACCACAAAAGTCGACAGTTGGCGCGTCAGGTAGGGGGAGCGCTATAATCTTTTCCTACAAATTCGATGGTAACAATCAGCGGAATCATCACCACCTTCATCTCCGACCAGGCTTTTCACTTTGGAAACCTGGACTTCGTCGCAGATGCACTCGAAGAACTAATTTGCCTAGACCTAAACCAGATCCAATCTGGTAAAGATCAGGCCGACCCATCTCAGGTGTGCCACTCTGACTCAGTCAGCGAACCAGTCGATGTCGCGAGGAATTGCTACAATCTTCGTGGCATCTTTGCAATGGAAGAGCAAAAGACCGATCTCCAACGCCAACAAGAGATTCAAGAAGCCATGGAGGAAGATCGCCTTCTTCGTAAGGCTAAGGAGGCACAGGCACGATCACTTTGATCTCGCGGCCGCAATGTCCACGAGGACATCCTACAATCAAAATTGGGAGACCAAGTTGTCTTCTATACACCGCTGCAGAATGTCGTCGCCTCCAAGACGCTTCTCGACACGCTGGACTCGATGATTGCATCTGATAGCCCGACGGCCCCGATTGTGGCCCAGATCAAGGCCATGGTGACGGTGGCGACAATTGCCAGAATCGTGAAAGCCGGTGAGGAGAAGCGCACTCACGCTCCCACGCGGCTACTCGCGCCGCTAGCGATCGGATCGCTACGGTCGGAGTACGGCAATGACGCCCACATAACTGGGCCGGAGACGCTGCGGAATCTCAACAGCGACCTCCGCCAAGACATCACCGCCATACGGTAAGAGCGAGACGAGGAAGAACGACGTTGGCGCTATGACGACCACGAACGTTTCGGTACCGGCCACGATCGACGAAGTGATCAACGGTACAACAACTGCAACGACCATAGAGACCGTCATCGCCGGGATCGGAATGACAACGACGATCGCCGAGTCATGGGCTCACCGCGCTGAACTCCACCCCGACGCGTTGATGACAATCGTCGAGCCAGAGGCTCGCCACGCCGGACCCCCCCTCATCATGACGACAGATCCAATGACGGAATCCGAGCGTTTACTTCTCGGTTACGCCGAGTAGTATGGCCCGAAGGTTTCAACCCCAAGGGCATCGTTAAGTTTGACGGGGATCGAGATTCGGAAGCTTGGCTGTAGGTCTATGCCCTGGCAGTTAAAGCGACTGGGGGCAATCAAAACGTGATGGCAAATTATCTATCAGTCAATCTCACCCCTTCGACTCAATCATGGCTCACAGGACTTCCTGCGAACTCGGTGGACTCCTGGAGCGATCTTTGCGATCAATTTATCGCGAACTTTCAGGGAACCTATGAGAGGCCTGACACCCCATGGGACCTATATCAACTTTGCCAGAAGAAAGACGAAATGCTGAAAGATTTCATCTAGTGTTTCATGCAGAAGAAAAACACCATCAGGGATGTATCTGATGCAGTGATGGTAGCAGCCTTTCAGAAAGGGGTCAGCAATCCTGATCTGATCAAGAAAATGTCCAGGAAACCACCGGCCTCTGTAAAGGAGATGTTTGCATTGGCCGACCGCTATGCCACGGCCTCGAACGCCCTGGCCGAGCGACAAGAAGATCGCCCGCAACAGAAGAACAAAGGCAACAAGGCCAAATCCTCCAAGTACAAAGACAAAAAATGGAAAGGCGAGGAGCTAGTTGCGGTAGCAGAACGCAACCAACCTCAAGCCACACGGAGGGAGGAGCCCGATTACAATACTGTCATGGATGCGATCTATCCTTTCCACCCTAAGGGAAAGCACGCCGCCAAACACTATTTTACCTTGATGCGTTTTACGCGTGAAAGCAACAAGCAACCGGCTCCAGCGAAGGATGAGGCTGCCAAGAAGAAAGACCCTCCCGGCGAGGACGATTACCAAGAACCCGAGCACGAGCTGAACTACATATACGGGGGCTCCACCGGATACGAGTCCAAGCGAAAGCAAAAGCTTACCGCCGGGAGATCAATGCGTGGAACCGCAACCCCAAAGATCTAAAGTGGTGCAAGTCCCGATCACCTTCGACTGCTCAGATCATCCCAACCGAGTTCTACATCCGGGTAAGTATCCTCTAGTGCTCGACCCTGTTATTCGCAATGTAAAGCTCAAGAAAGTCTTGATTGATGGAGGGAGTGGACTCAACGTCTTGTTCGCCAAAACCTTCGACGATATGAATGTCCCCCGCTCCGAGCTAAGGCCGAGCTCACAGCCATTCCACGGGGTGATCCCTGGGGCGTCTTCGTTTCCACTCGGGCAAATTGCTCTGCCCGTCACCTTCGGTACCAAAAACAACTATCGGACCAAGTATATAAATTTCGAGGTAGCGGATTTTGAGACAGCGTATCACGCTATCTTGGGAAGGCCCGGTCTGGCTCGGTTTATGGCCGTCCTGCACTACACCTATTTGGTGATGAAGATGCCGGGACCCAAAAGCGTCATCACGTTTCGCAGTGACATCAAGCGATCTTTGGAATGCTACCGAGAGAACTATGAACTTGCTGAGCTGCAGGAGGCAACCGCCGAGGGGAAGAATATCCAGGCAGAGACTGCCACATTGCAAGAAGAAGGCGACATCCCATCCAAGAAGCAGGCCACGTCAGGGATAAAGCCTGGCGAAGGAACAAAGAGAATTATTCTCAACTCATCCGACCCATCCAAAACGACTCTGATCGGGATAGGGCTCGAGGACAAATAGGAAGGCATGCTTGTCACCTTCCTCCAGGCTAACAAGGACATCTTTAACTGGAAACCATCCGACATGCCGGGTGTACCTAAGGAGGTGATCGAGCATTCTTTACAAGTCGATGAAAAGGCAAAACCAATCAAGCAAAGACTCCGGCGGTTCGCTCCAGATCGTTGGAACGCCATCAAGTAGAAGATCACCAAGCTATTAGCTGCAGGTTTTATCAAAGAAGTGTATCATCCCGACTGGTTGGCGAACCCTGTACTAGTTCAAAAGAAGAATAAAACTTAGCGCATGTGCGTTGACTATACTGATCTCAACAAGGCATGTCCGAAGGATCCATTCGGGCTACCTCGAATTGATCAAGTGGTTGATTCAATCGCAGGGTGCGAGATCCTGAGTTTCCTCGATGCCTACTCAGGGTACCACCAGATTCGCCTAAAGGCGGAAGATCATATCAAGACTTCATTCATCACGCCCTTTGGGGCCTTTTGCTATACCACGATGTCGTTCGGGTTGAAAATCTTTGGTACAACGATCAACGTAATACAATGTGTTTTCACGCCCAACTCGGACGCAATGTGGAGGCATATGTGGATGATGTCGTGGTAAAGACTCGGGAGAGGAGGGACCTTATGCCGACCTAATCGAGACGTTCGAAAGTCTAAGGACTTTCAGCATGAAGCTTAGTCCCGAGAAGTGTGTTTTCGGAGTATCTTTGGGAAAACTGCTCGGGTTTATCGTATCCCAACAAGGCATTGAGGCCAACCCAGAAAAGATCAATGCCATATCAAATATGGAACCACCGACTTGCCAAAAGGACGTCCAGAAGCTTATAGGGTGCATGGCCGCACTCAGCAGGTTTATTTCCCGACTGGGTATGCGAGGTATGCCATTCTTTAAACTCCTGAAGAAGCAGGACAAGTTCCAATGGACGCCTGAGGCACAACAAGTGTTTGAAGATTTGAAGACCTTCTTAACGACACCCCCAGTCTTGGTTTCACCGATGCCAGGGGAACCTCTGTTACTTTACATGGCGGCAACGACTCGCGTAGTCAGCGCTGCAATCATCGTAGAAAAAGAGGAGCCAGGTCACATGCAGAAGATCCAACACCCAGTCTATTTCATCAGCGAGGTTCTGAGTGAATCTAAGGAGCGGTATCCACAAGTGCAAAAATTATTATGCGCCGTACTTCTTACATCTCGCAAACTCAAGCACTACTTCTAAGAGCATACTGTTTCGGTGGTCACTTCCTTCCCAATAGGAGATATACTTCACAACCAGAGGCCATTGGGAGAATTGCAAAGTGGGCAATGAGCTTGGAGCTTTTGATATCCTATTCAAGCCTCGCACGACCATCAAGTCGCAAGCGCCACGACTTTCTCGTCGAGTGGATGTAACTTCAAAACCAGTGATGGCCGTCAAGGAACTTGAGTATTGAACGATGTACTTCGATGGTTCCCTCATGCTCAGCGGCGCGGGGGCTGGTATAGTGCTCATATCACCAAGTGGAGAATGGTTGAGGTACGTTCTTCAAATACTTTTTCCCACATCGAACAACGCCGCCGAGTACGAGGCACTCATTCATGGGCTCCGTATCGCCATATCACTCGATATCCGACGTTTGATGGTTCGCGAATATTCAATGCTTGTGGTCAATCAGGTGCAAAAAGAATGGTTCTGCATCGAAGACAACGTGACTGCCTATTGCCAGGAGGTATGCAAGCTAGACGGCAACTTTGATGGCTTGGAACTTGTTCATGTGCTCCGTCGGGACAATGAAGCGATCGACGAGCTAGCAAAAATGGGATCCGGCCAGACCACAGTGCCCGTGGGAGTATTCGTCGAAGAAATTCATAAGCCCACAATAAGCACTCGCCAAAGTCTGACATCCCAAAGGAGAAGAACGAGAGGCGAAGTCCCGATCATTACCCCGATTGACAGCTCAGATCCGGACTATTTGACGAAGGATGAGCTACCCAAAGACCGCATGCAGGCCGAACGAATAATGCGTCGAAGCAAGAGCTATGTGGTAATCAGGGAAGAACTCTATCGCAAGAGCTCCTCTGGTGTACTACGACGGTGCATATCGGAACAAGAAGGAAGAGATCTTCTCAAAGAAATCCACTCGGCGGGAAAAAGATTGCAGAACACCTAACCCTACTCTATGCTTCGTAATGGTTCGCTAGCTCGGCGTCCTGACATACGGAGGCAGTTATGGTTTGACAAAGTCATATTTGGGACACATTACTCCCCACGATGGGATGTTTAACCACTTATCGAACTAAGCGGGACGTGGGTATCCTCCAGTTTGGATTAAAAATATCTTCTTGTGATATACCCCACGTTGGGTCGCTAGTTGGTTACCGCATGGCGAAATCATATATCACGGATTGAGCCTGATAAGGCACAGTTCCAATGGTATGCCCCAAGATGGGTCGATAAGCTGTGCATCGTAATAAACGAGTACGAATACCGTTCGGATAAACCTTGATATGTCCCAAGACGGACCAGAGTTATAGCCAAAACTGGGATAGAAGGTTCAGATCTAAAAACAGATTTGATTTTTAGATCTGAACATTCTATCCCGTTTTTGGCCATCTAAATGGATTTAAATTGAAAAAATATGTATACCAAAGTTATAGATCCCGTCGAGAGCTACAATTTTCATATAAAGTTCATCTCCATCCGAGATCATATGAAAAAGTTATGATTTTCTTTAGAAACTGTCTGCAGGACAGGGGAAATATCGCCCGTTCAGAAGGCGACATGCCTGTGTCACCCTCTCAACGGGCGATAGAGATATATTTTTGTAATTTTTTGAGATCGATGTATTTTTTTGCAATTTGAATAAAAAAATATATTATTTTTAAAAGAATTCCGAATTTGATCATTTGATCATGAACCAGAACAGTCCAACCTAAAGTCATAGCCCGATAAAAGCTGTATAGTGTAAAGTGAAGCAGAGCCCATCATCATATTTGCTAAGCCCAAGCAAGTCTAAATCACAGCACAGTCACAAATGAAAAATCCACTAAACACTTCATCTCTGTTTGGTACATCTTTATATTCTTATTTTTCAGTTTCTACTTTAGATCCTATGAGAATATACTTCTTGAGAATCTGTAACTGTCTCATGAAAGTGTTTGGCTAGTAGGTTGGCTCTAAGAACCATAAAGGTGAGGATTGGAGGCAAATAGACTTTACTATCCTTAGTTGTAACACTTCAATTGTATTTGTGTATTACTCTCTTGTATTTGCACACAAATTTATTTGATTTTTTTTTGCAATTTTTGCAAGACCATATTAATATATATAAATGATACAAGTTAATTAGGTTTCCCTGTTTTACACTGACATGTTCGGTGAAGTTTGAAGTGTTGCAATGGTGTACCGCAACATAGCCATCCTCGGCGTGCAAGGGATTGGGTCGCTGCCCAGGCATTGCCTCGACCTCTGCATCGCCTTCTTCGTCGCTGCCATCGTCGTCATCAACCTGGGGCAGGGACCTCGCTGGCCCCAAGGTCGCGAGGTTCGTGCCGCTGCCGATAGCGATGGCCATCCCATTCTGCCTCAGCCCCTACTTAGGCATCGACTAAGTATAGTGCATTGGATGGAGATGGAATTGGCTGCAGCAGCAGCAATGCACTACTATACTGCAAGAAATTGATCAGAACAAACACCAAAGGCAAAGGCAGCTTGCCTTTCTGTTTGTTTCTTTTCCAGGGATGAGGCTGTGAGGGCAACTCTCATTAAGAAGTTTTGTCGTCAATGCTGCAGCAATTAAGCTACGCTAATTTTTGCAGGTGTTAAAAATTGGAAATCAAGTGTCAGAGTAGCTTCCAGTTGTGGTCTTCTGAGTGGACAAGTGCGAGATGCCAGGATTCAGATTACGCAAACAAACACAGATAAAATGAAGTTTTCGATGCTGAATTTGAAATTTGAACACGATAATTGTACCAATTCCTTTCAGTAATTAAGGGCAAAAAATGTAGAATAGCTCTTTAGAAACATGAATTATAAACAAACTCTGAAACCACTAGAGCGGTTCTGATCTGAATTCTCATTGAATTCCCAGTGAGGCCAATTCTGAAAATTGCTTCAGTGAAACAAATTCTGAAGATTGCTTAGCCAAAACTTCTGTTAGTTTCGTTTTTATATTAAAAAAATGGAGCCGGGTAGTTATTCCTCTGGTTCGAAAAAAAAAGGCTTCTTTCTCTGTCAGAGAAGCTTTGATTTCAGAGGCAGTTGTTTATGGCTTTTCCAAAAAAAAAAGAGAAAATTTCCTATTTTGTTTTAGCTCCAAGCCTCCAAGCAAATACATGCCGAACATTCCACAGCTAACAGAGAATTACTAGCAGCACTAGAGCTCTCAACATTTGCCAGATACTTTGCATACTTTGGAGTTTTAAGGGCATATACTATATATATACTACGTGGTCTATGCATACTTTGGAGTTCTCAGGGCATATACTATATATACTACGTGTTCACATTTTATACTGAGAGTTGAACTTGTTTTTCGTGCTCCATTAAGATATTCTAAGAAGTAGACCACATTTCCGTTCCTTCTTCGTCTTGTCAGATCTGAATTTCTGAAGACACAAATCTACAGACAGGCAGACACAGGTTTAACAAACTGCAGCTCGACAGGGCTTCAGCTTAACAACACTAACAAACTGAATTAGCATAGCAGACCAAATATACAGATTAAAACACCTATTGTTTTCTATACTAAAGTTGCTCCTGGCTCCAGGACTAAAGGATATCACAAGACAATAATCATGTCATTTACGTTTCTGTTGTCAGCTTCTTCCTTGCCTCCTAAAGTAACCTGGCAATCAGAAACACAGGCATTACGACAAAATGATTAAATTAACGCATGGTTATTGGTCAAGAATAAGTTTGAAATAATCCAACTGAACAATCTAATGCTGAAGGCTGGAACGGCTCATAGTGATTGCTTACCACAGTATTTGTTAATGAACCCAAGTAACCACCTCCTGATTGGATTAGTTTGAGCTTCATTGAGGGTAGTGGCTTCGTTTGCCTACAAAAAAGCCAAAGTAAAGCTTCACAATTCTCATTTTTTATGGTATCATTCAAGTGGATGAGACACTAATGTTGTTTCGAGTATACCATAATTTCTGCACAAGAAGGACGATGCTCAGGTGATCTTTGCAACATCTTGATAAGCAAAACGGGCTCCCCTTTCCACTCCTCTGATAACTCAAACTTTTGCCACGTATGATAAGGATTTCTCGTCCAATCTTCACCGCTTAGCAACTGTCTAATCTTTCCCGCATTCATATACCGCTCACCAGTCTTGACAGAAGGGCCAAAAAGCTCATAATAGAGCATACCTAAACTGAAAATATCTGACTGCACAAAAATGGCGAGCAAGAAAAATAATTTCTTGTAAGATGCAACTTAGTAAACATATTATGTCCCCTAAATCACATACCTTCTCATCATGTGGCTTATGAGACACCACCTCTGGGGATACATACAGTGGTGTGCCATAGAACCTTCCTCCATAAATGCAAGAGTCTGAATCTATGAAGGCAGCTAAAACAAAAATAGAGGTAACACTATTATAATGATTTTTTTCTCCAAATTATGTGCAGATGAATCCATAAGCTTCAGATTACACTCACCATGCCCAAAGTCACCTATTTTAGCATTTAAATTGTCATTCAGAAAAATATTGTTGCATTTTATATCTCGATGTACTATGCCATGTTGATGTATGTATCCCAGCCCGGTAACTATTTCAGTGAAGATGTTCTGTAGGTCTGTCACACATATGTCACTGTTGCCATCAAGATATTCATAGAGTGTTCTAAAAGAAAAAGGAAAAAAATGTTAGTGCCAATTATTACAAATATTCCTAGCTAAAGTGAAGTTTGAGGTAAATACCTTTTGCAAAGCTCCTGAGCAACATATACATTTACATCCTTGTTAAGTTCACGTCCATCAGATTCTTCTTTCCAAGAGCAAAACATTCTTTTAACGTTTCTTTGACACAGGTATTTCATTGTAATCGATTCTCTGACAAGTAAAAGGTTGGATACAAGACAATTTTATTAGGAATTCTTAAAAGATGTTTTAGATTTGTGCACACATATTAAAGAAAACACATGCCGCAGTGAGCTTGAGTGAAATGATATGGATGTATATGAACTTTGGGTGCTAAGAAGAGATACATTGGGTGTTGCTTGTGGTAACTACTTAACAAGTCTAAAATCAACATAGCTAATAATTCAAGATATGATTGTAAAAGACATGTTGAGATTGATAGCTTCTTCATCAGGGAGAAGTGGATATTAGGATGCTAAAATTGAAATGCATTAAGTGTGGATTGATATTTTTGGCATATCTTTAGGGGATGTGTTGGTTGAAAGTTGTTGGTGTAAGTTGAGTTGTAGTCTAATAAGAGTTTGTGTTCGGGTCAAGCCGGTTTGTAATCTTTACCACTATAAATAAAGGGTGCAAGGTATACGATTAATTAAATACAACACACAATTATTCCCAAAACTAAAATTTTTTATAAGAATTCGTATAAGTGTCTTTTACGTTATTTCACCTATAAACAAAGGTTGCAGGATACACAATTAATTAAATAAAACAATAATTTACAATATTAAAATGACAAAGCAAACTCCGCTCGTGTAGTTTTTCTACATAGCCTGTCCCAAGCCAGAAAAAAGAGGAGGGTTGTGTTAGACTTGGCGAGCCAATGTAAAAAAAAGGCTCCCTTTCATGGAATGAAACCCAAAAGATTTTCGTTGGGGCGTAACCCTCTCAGCGACGCACCATATCATAACCCGGGTGTGGTGATTAATGAGCAAGGGCCAGGATGTCACTCCCTTATTGACGCGCTATGTCGGTGCTCGGATGTAGTGAAAAATACGTAAGGGTCTTCGTACTTTACTCGACGAGTGCGAGGGGCAAGGAAGCTAGCCGAGGAGAGTAGGATCCGCCAAGGTAGTTGGAATGTAGGGCCCCTATTAAGTAAGCTACGAGAGTTAGTTCATACAGCTATTAGGAGACATGTAAATACCTTGTGCGTCTAGGACACTAAATGGACAGGTCAGAAGGCGAAAGAAGTGGAGGATATTGGCTTGAAGTTGTGGTATACTGCAATAGAATGAAAAAAAAGAATGGAGTGGGTATCTTAATCGATAAAAGCCTCAAGAACAGAGTGGTCGAGGGGATAGGATTATCCTAGTCATGCCAGTCATTAACGACTTTGATTTGAACATTGTTAGTGCTTATGCTCCAAAAGTAGGTTTTGTGAGACCGTTAAGAGGCAATTTTGGAAAGATCTAGATGATATGGTTAGAAGTGTGTCTATTAGTGCGAAACTTTTCTTAGTAGGCGATTTCAACGGTCATGTTGGTACAGCTAGTGGAGGGTTTAAGAGGGTTCATGGGGGTTTTGGTTATGGTGATAGGAACCAAGAAGGGGAAGATATCTTGAACTTTGTTGTAGCCTATGACCTCATGATAGCTAACACCTTTCTTAGAAAGAGACAATCCCATAAAGTTACCATTAGTAGTGGTCAACATTCTAGCCAGATCGATTTTGTCCTTGGTAAGAGGTTGGACAAATGAGCCTGCGTAGATTTTAAGGTTATACTTGGAGAGTGTTGTTCCACAACATAAATTTGTAGTTTGGGACTTTCAATTTAGGGTACGGGCTCGACCGACTAAAGTCACCAAAGTCATAAGGACGAAGTGGTGGGAGCTCAAAGGACGCCTCATGGGCGTTTAAAGAGAGGATGTGGAATGTGGGAGAGGATGCGAATAGCATCTGGTCAGAGATGGTAACTCACATTAGGAAGGTGGCTGCGGACGTGTGTGGAGTGACCCGAGGGACTAGATGTGAATCTAAAGATACTTGGCGGTGGAACGAGGAAGCGCAAAAAGCTATCGAGGAAAAGAAGGCATGCTACAAGTACATCAGCATGATAGGAGCGACAACAACATATAGAAGTAAAAAGCAACCAAAAAGAATGCAAAGAAAGCGGTGAGTGAGGAACATAGCAAGGCTTATGAGGATCTTTATTAGAAGCCAAGTACAAATGAGACCAAGAAGGATATCTACTTCGAGAAAGGAGAAGGTACCTTCGAGAAAGGATGACGAGAGATTTCAACCAAGTTAAATGCATCAAAGACGACACTGGTAGACTTCTGGTGCAAGATGAAGAGATCAAGAATAGGTGGAGAGGCTACTTCGACAAGTTGTACAACGGAGACAACGAGGATAGTATGACTGAACTGGATGATGCTTTTGACGAAACCGATAGGCAGTTTGTTTGAAAAATTCAAGTGTTAGAACTAAGAGAGACCTTAAAATGGATGAAAGTAGGTAAGGCGTTGGGGCCTGATAACATTCCTATTGAGGTGTGGAAATCCCTTGGAGACGTAGCGGACTAACTAAATTTTTTAATAGCATTTTTAGATCGAACAAGATGCCTGACGAGTGGCGAAGAAACACATTAGTACCAATTTTCAAGAATAAAGGATACATTCAAAATTGTACTAACTACAGAGGAATTAAGCTCATGAGCCACTCAATGAAGCTCTGTGAGCGAGTGATTGAGTATCGTTTAAGAAGAATGACTAGTGTAACAAAAACCAGTTTGGTTTTATGCCTGGGAGATCGACCACGGAGGCAATCTTCTTGACACGACAGTTGATGGAGAGGTATAAGTAGGAAAAGAAGGATCTACACATGGTGTTTATCAACTTAGAGAAAGCTTATGACAAAGTGCCAAGAAATGTCATGTAGTGGGCGCTTGAAAAGAAAAAGACCCAACAAAGTACGTTACCTTAATCAAGGATATGTACACGATGTTGTGACTAATGTCAAATCATGTAATAGCTATACCAATGACTTCCTTATTAAGATAGGACTACATCAAGGGTCAACATTGAGCCCCTATATTTTTGCCCTAGTAATGGATGAAGCCACGCAGGGTATACAAGGAGAGATTCCTTGGTGTATGCTTTTTGCTGATGATGTGGTGCTAATTGATGAGAGTAGGATAGGTGTTGATAGAAAACTAGAGTTGTGGAGGAAGACTTTAGAATCAAAGGGTTTTAGACTTAGTAGGACCAAAACTGAGTATATGAGCTGTGTTTTTAGTGGTGGGTGCTATCGCAAATGATGCAGATGTTAGTCTGGACGGAAAAGTAGTGTCCAGGAAGGAAACTTTTCGATATTTGGGATCGATGCTACAGAGTGACGGCGAGATTGATGAAGATGTGAGCCGCAGGATACGAGTGGGGGTGGGTGAAATGGTACCAAGCATCCGGTGTCCTATGTAAGAAAAATCCCTAAAAAGTTCAAAGGTAAGTTCTATAGGACTGCGATCTGAGCTACAATGTTATATGGAGCGGAATGTTGGGCGACAAAATGACAACATGTACAGAAGATGAGTGTAGCAAGAGATGCAGATGTTGCAGTGGATCTGTGGTCATACAAGGCGAGATTGAATCCGCAATGATGATATATGTGATAGGGTTGAGGTAGCACCAATCATGGTTATCACGGCGCCTAGGCGTCCAGTCGCTGGCGACCAGCCGCCATGGCCGCCGTACCTAGCGCGTGTAGAGGAGAGGCTAAGGGAGCTCTGCTGCGGCACCACCACCACCGTCGCCGCCATTGCCTGCTCTGCGTCGCCTCCACCACCGGCTCCTCTACGTCACTGCTGTCACCGCCGTCGCAACCGCTATTGGATCGGGTAGATCCAGGCGGCGGCCTGAGGTCCGGGGGTGATGGAGTCACCAGATCTGGGAGAGGTGGCGGTGGCGCATGAGAGGAAGCCGCCGGCATCGGGGTGCACCCGGCTCGACGGGGACTGCTAGATCTGGGCGACGCTCGGGGGGAGGTGGGAGCGGCTAGAGGGGTGAGAGCGGGAGCAAGCGCCGCGAGAAAGAGGGGGCGGCGCCAAATGGAGAGAGAGGAAGGGGTGCTTAGGAAGGCTGGGCCGCCTAATCCTCGCCTAGGCGTCCAGGCGACTCGCCTCACTAGGGCGCCGTGATAACCATGGCACCAATCGAAGAAAAGCTTGTCCAAAATCGTTTAAGATGGTTTGGACATCTCCAACAGAGGCCTCATGAGGCACCAGTGCATAGTGAATTTTAAGTCATCTAGAAAACATAAGAGACAGAGGTCGACCGAGATTGACGTAGGAAGAAGCAATTAAAAGGAACTTAAGGGATTGAAATATTTGCAAAGATTTGCCATTGGATAGGAGTGCATGAAAGTTAACGATCCACGTACCGGAACCAATGTTCTAAATAATGGTAAATGGTTAACAAACGGTCACCATACCTTTCAGTGTTTATACGGTAAGCGGCCTTATAAACGGTTTTACTATTTAAAATTCAGAGAAATATATACATGTATTTGTAGTAACAAAATAAGTATCTAATTCATCTCTTTCCATGCATAAAGAATAGAACTACAAGGCTATCAAAAATTGTCCACAACGGTGACATAAAGAAAAAAGATGATATGATGTGAACGCAATTAAAGAATCATAATTGAATGATTGAACAGTTCAAGTGGCAATAAAAAGCAAAGCTAGCATTCATCTCATGTATGTCATAGTGACAATCTTGCAACTCTACCCAGATAAATGACCGATAAACCGGGCCTATTAAACGTTAACGGCCGTTAAACCGAATAAACGGCCCGATAAAACGAACAAACCTTGGAATGTCCTTAACTATAACGGGTCGAGGACCTTAATCGTTTTAACGGCTGTTATTTGGAACACTGACTGGAACCATGACCTAAGATCGAAGGTCTAGGGGTTTTATTGATTTTGATTGGGTTTCATTCCTATCCTACCCCAATTTATTGGGACAAAAGGCTTGGTTGTTGTGTTAAAATGACAGAATACCTTGGCTCCTTTTGCAAAATCCCACTCTGATAAAAACTTTTTACTGCACATTCCTGGGAATCAAGACGATAAGTACACCTGTGCACCTCACATTCACCTCCGCTTCCTGTGTAACATAATTGCATCTCATCTATGAGAAATTAGCTTTACAAAGTATTCGCTGAAAAGAGTAGGGACAATGTTGTCTCACCTAGGAAATTATGGACAATATAGTGACTGTCAAGTGAAATTTTGAATGAAGAGATTAATCCATCATTGATGACTCCTTTATATTCAAGCCGGCCATCTAGATGTTCAGATTTTATCTATATGCAAAATACCCACACGATGTGTCAACATTAATTGAAGTGTAAGTAATAGTATACTATTAGCAGTGAGCACTGGTTGATATAGTCGAAAAACATAAGAAACTTACAGCAACTGGTCCTGTCTGATAGTTGAATAACGTTCCAGTCTGGCTTGACATTTGTTCCATATTATAGCAGAAGGTAGACTGCCATAGCCACTCTCCCTTCTTAGCTACACCACATAAGCATTAAGGTAAGTCCGATTGTCCTAATGTCTACTTCAACAACTGGTCAGAATTAAGATACCACATTAAAATTCTAGATGATTGCATCTTCTCACATAATTCATACTATCTCAGTCCCAAATTTGATTTGAAAACTGACATGATTACCGTTAATTTTCATCATAATATATTGTAGCAAACCACAAGGATTATATTGTTATGAAAGTACTCTATATTTTGCAACAAATCTAATAACACCAATTTTTCGGGATCAATAAATATTTCTTTATATATCGATGGGCATAACAAAAAAATGTTTAACTACACACATTCAATAAATGAATTGCAATTTGGAAAAGGAGGTAGCGAAAATAAGAGAGAACATATCCTATTGACCGCACCAAAATTGGAGGTAGTAACAAATACAATCCTATTGACCGTTATAGGACTTTTTTTTTAACTAATTTCCCTACATACCTGAGGATACACTAAACATATCACATCATATAGACAATGCCGCAACCAAACAAAACTAGTAAATCAAAACTAAACTATTTGTAGCACCATGGGTATTTCCAACTGGTATCTCCAGTGGTATTTGCAGTTGATAACGACATGAGCATGCAACGAATTAACCAGATCAGATTCAGACGTAAACCTTTCTTTTGAAAGAGAGTGGCAAATGCGTAACATTCCCTAGTCCAGATAGACAATTCAAGAAGGAACCGACAGCCTTGCCGATGTGGAAATTCACTGTTGCTTCGGGTGGTAGGGGAAAGCCGTGTAGATACCACCATATTTCCATCTTTTACGGCTCCGATGACGACATCACGAGCCTCCCTGTTAGTTGGTTGGCCGGTGGAACGCAAGACGGTAACGGCCGCCGTGGCAGCCTCGCCTTCCACCAAATGGCCAGCTCTGGGAGGCGAAGCCCACGGAAAGGACAGCTTGTAGACGGCGTGCGCCTGTCCGTCCCCAAGGACGACGGCGAGGTAGATGCCGCAGTCGGTCAGCGTCGGCACCGCCACCGCCGCTGTCCCGTAACCTCTACAGAAGAAGGCCACGTCGAACGAGGAGGAGGAGAAGGGAGACGAGAGCGGGGATTTTCGCACGAGACGGCAGAAGCGAAGCATGATTGCAAGCAGTGGGGGCTTGAACCCCCGCTCCGGCCGAGAATCACCAGTAACCCCCACTCCGGCCGAGAATCACCAGTAACCCCCACCCCAAGGCAAGCGGCGGCAGTTGGATTCGCGGCGGCGAGGAACGCAGGAAGGAAGTAGGTGTCGGCATTCGGTTAATTTGATGTTTTTGGTTCGGTTTTTTTTGTTTTAAAAAAATTGATTTTTAAAAACTGTTAACAGAACCGAACCGAGTAAATTTAAAATTTGAACCGAATTAACAAAAAAATTTAATTCGGTTTTTCGGTTCACCGCACTCCGAGCCACAGATCGATAGCACTACTGCTAGCTTGCGTCGCGCAAGCATGCCCGACGACGCCATGGCCCTCCCTCGGATCACGGGATGGGCCGCGCATGAATCAGAGCAGCCCGTCCACGATGGGTGCCGCCGGGATGGTCGACAGCAGCCGCTTGCCGTTGGCGCTGGACTTCAGGAGCAGCTTGATGAAGGCAATAGTGGCGACCAGCAGCGCCGCACCGGCGATAAGCTTCTTCTGGTTGTCCTCCCACGAGATCCATCGTGTCCTGATCCATGTCAATTGCCATTTCCATCGATTAGATCACAGTGTAATCAAGTTGATAGCTTGAATCAAAAGGGGAAATGGAATTTGCAAGCATCGTTTCTATCGAAGACGGGAAACTAATAAAATTCTGCATCAAAAGCCCCAATCCCAACACTTCAGACCCAGAAACAAACCTCAAGAAGTGAAAAAATAATACATCAACAGAGAGAATTTACAGATCACAGAACTAGCGAGATTTCCTAGTCCTTTTCGTCAGATGGGGCAGTGGGGGCAATGTGGAGTGGAGGAGAGGGCCAGACGAGGGAAGCCTCGCAGGCGAGAGAGGAGAGGAGGAAGGTGGCGAGGGGGCGAGGGGGCGCAGCGAGAGGAGATGAGGAGGAGGGGGGGGGCGGACGCCGAGACAGAGGAAGGGAGCTGTCGAGCCGCGCGCAGGCCACGGGGATAGGGAGGAGGCGCGAGCCTAAGCAAGCGAGGAGGCGAGGCGAGGGGCGCGGGGGGAGGGACGACGGTGCGTCGGTGCGGCCGTTGCGAGGAAAATGGGGAAAAGTTCAATGTGGCCCGTGCACATGCGAGGAAACAGGAAACTGACTTTTGTTCGGTTTTATCGGTTGTTCGGTTTTTAGGATTCAAAAACCGAACCGAATATCGAAAACGGAATAGAGTCGAAATACAAATCGAACCGAAAATCAAAAATCGAAAAAACCAATTTTTTTTGTTAATTTCAGTTCGGTTCGGTTTTTCGGTTTCGGTTAAAAATTGCCCACCCCTAGCATTAAGAGAAGCCGAGGAGGCACCGTGGCTTCGTTGGGCCGTTTGAGTTCGAGTGGGCTGGCGGTTCCCTGTCTCTGCCTCCTTGGAAACCCACTAGCCCAGCCCAATCGAAAGTTAACTAGTCTGGAGCCCGTCCCTAACTCACGCAGTTTTACGATTAAAAAAAACACTCACGCAGACTCGACGCAGCGTGGGCGAGGCCGCGAGGCGGGGGAATTTAATGTGGAGTGTAGAAACGCTCTTGCTCTGGCGGTGGGGTGCTGGGGTTGCCGCCGAAGCGGAGTGCTTCTGTCTTGGTTTGGATAATCCGATGACCTGTAATATGCGCCTTCTTTGTGGCTTTGGATTTGTGCAAGCTACGTCCTTTCAGTCGCGATGTCGGACTATACAGCGATTCTTCAGAAGTGGAAGTGAGCTACTAAGAAAACGGGAAACTACCTAAATATTTCTTGCATGGATGCACCTGCCGTGATTCTTGCAAGGATGAAGCTACCCAAGTACTACGATTGTGGTGCTACAGCGTGGATAATCCAATCCGGACACCATCGGCCGGGCATACTACATGTGCAAGGAGCTCACGGTAAGTTAACAACAACATGTATATTTCGTAATGCGTTTTCCGTACATCTAACTTCATCCACACACAACACCAGGATGAGATTATTTGCTATTTCTTCTAATAGATTGATGGACCTGACAAGTACGATAGGTCATTCTTTGACTGTGAAATGTGGCTGCGCTACCCAGTTATGCCCGGAGCACTTCACCCATTGGAAACTTTCACTCGAGACTGTAGAAGACAAAGGAAAGGTCCTACCCTACCACCCTGAAGAAACGCACTTCTGGGAACCTATCGATGAGCTTCACGCATATAGAAAGAGCTAAAAGAGCAAGCCGACGCGGCTCGCTTCCAAAAGGAGACTAAGATTGCCCCTGAAAACTATTATTAGATGGATATCTATAGGGGTAATTGGAAGAATGTCAATGCCCTAAACCTCACGAAATCAGAGGAAAAGACACCGATAGATCATTCCGTATAAGATCTACGATAGACAGCATGACTTCTTTTCAATTACAAATGATGCATATGTATCTTAGCTACATTTTTCGTTTATGTTTCATCCATATCACTATTTGTACCGTACAAATACCAAAGCTAACATAGACTATCTACGCCATTTTTCTTTCGTTGTTTCCTATGTCATACTATGCAAACGGGATTAAATGTACGTTTTCTTTTATCGTTTTCTATGCCACGCTGTGCAACGAGAATATACGTACAAAATGCTATGTCCACTTTATTTGCTTTGTTCGAACACGAAATGTCCCTGCACTTCACAACGAATTCGGCTATCAACCGAGAAAATTCATAAGATTTCCTCTCATTTCAATTTCACTCGACGTTTTTCCAAATGAAAACGGGACTAGTTCCCTGGCTAGGGCAAACTCTCTGTCACCGTTTAAACTAACTAGCGATAGATTGTTTGTCGTCAGTCCAAATGGCGACAGAGAGTATACGTGACCTCTACATAGGCATGTTGTTACTTTCAATGGTGACGGTGCCTCTATCACCATTTAAAACGGCTACAGAGGTATATTTCTATAATTTTTTTGATATATTATTTCTGTAATTTTTTCTCTTATTATTTTTTTAGAGTGTCGCTATTCAAAACAGTAATAGAGGTATATTTCTGTAAGCAAAAATTCTCATGTTATTTTTTTTTAAAAAATCAGAATCAGAACGTGCAAAGGCACCAAAGATACTCGATCCGGCCAGTCGGCCTCCCAACCCCACCCCACTGGCCCCCAACCCCAGCCCACCCGGCCCCAATCTCTAGCCGCACGACATACACCGAACTACCAAAGAAACCAGAATTTTTTTTTATTTAATATTTATTTTTATTCTTTTTTTCAAAACTATACGTCCGAATGAAAAAATGACAAAAATGCCCCCCGTCGCTCGTGTATGGGCGATCGCTTCACTCTGGCGATAGCCCCGCCACCGTTAACGCCAGTTAGCGGCGCGCTTGTGGGGCCCCCATCGCCCTCAGAGAGCGTCGCCCCTCTGGGCGACAGACCCAAGCAGTTTTTTTTTAGTTTTGTTTTGTAATTACTATATGCTTTTTAATATAAACCCAGTAACTTTTGTTAGAGTGTCCAAATTAAATGAAACTTGTTTCTAAATTTAAATTTTGGAATGAAGAATTAGAGTGTAAAATAAAAATCCATGTGTTGTTTGCAGAATTTTTTTATTTGAGTTCGAATGCTAGGCTCTAATCGTGGATTGTGAAGGAATTATAATGTGTGTTGATCCATAATTCATGAAATAAATAGAATAAGTTACTACAACCTTATGCACTTCATTTTTGCAAAAATATCTAAATATGATTGCATTTTGAATAAAAGATGGCTAGTTTAAACCCTTTATAACAATCATTGTTCAAGCAGTTAGAATAATATCTGAACGACCTCAAAACTTGATGAGAACCAGCTTTGTTGCATTCTTGGGCTTGCATAGGTCACAATTATGTAAAAATATTTAGATGTCACTTTAGGTTGCACTATTTTATTGTTGTCCTAACATGCAATCGGTAAAACATGAAAATTGCCGTATCTTCGCATAACGATGGTAAAACTCGATGAAATCGGATATGACGAATCGAAAATGCTATAACCTATCTCGATGGAGAAAAATAACATCATTTGGGACACTGAGCAAGAGGACACATACTAGCCCTCCTGACAAGGAGCATACTCTTGAAGGTTGGGCCGCATTGCTTATTACGACTTAAAACTAAAAGGAGTACCACGAACAAGGAAAACCAAAGTTAACACCAGACGTCTATTGAGTGCTTCGAGGCCACTTCCCATTCGCCCATGCCCTCGCTGGCTTCTGCGCACGCCGCGCCTCTCTCGTTTCCTCTCTCTCTCGCCTCCTTCTCCTCGCTTCTTCCTACATGCCTCCTCGCGTGCGGCATCGCGCTGTTCTTGAAACCGCCGTGAACTCATCCCGCCGGCTGGCTTGGTCAAGAAGCCGTTGGTCCTCGGGTTGATCTCGTATCAAACCATCGCTCAAATTCACACGATGGCGGAGGTGATCGCATGAAACGTAAATTAGCAAAGTTTCATTCACAAATATTATGTAACCCCCCACGATTGTTACCATGCGGCGATCCTTCAGCTCTTCTCCGGCGGATCGAAGGCGTAGGCGGCACTTCCAATACCTCCTCTTCCAAGTTGAAATTTCCCAAGAGCGGACAAGCTCGCAAAGATCTCCGCACATACACATGGGCGCCTGACCCACGAGGTAGGAAGAGATCTTGGTACGCTAAATTCGCGAGCATGCACTCGCTTCTTCCTTTGCCTTCCCTTACCCTTTGCACTTGCACGCCTCGGCATTTTCGATTGATGCTCACCCTCTATTCTTTCTCCCATTGTTCTTTGCGAGACCGCTTGTGAGAACGAATGTTATAAAGGGCGATATCGCGGGTATGGGGCGATCGCCTCATATTTGGGCGATTGCCCCATGTAAGGGCGATCGCCTCACATTAGGCGACGCCCTACTAGAGGCGATAGGTGCATCAAACGTTGGTGTGTTGTCACGTCGTGTGGCATAGGCAAGCAATGCATAAATGATTTGAACAATTTATAGTGATAACGCTTGTCATGTTACTAACTCGAGTTATACAATGTCTTCTTGAACGTAAAGCCATTAAAAAATACATCCGCATAACAAGTCAATCACGCCACGCTTCCTAATCGCCCATGGGGTAGGTGAGTGGCGACGGCGACGGACGCCCTCCTAGGCCGGCCTGCGCGCAGCGAGAGTAGTGCGGCGGCGAGGCCAAGTCCGTGGCGGCGCACTCCGAGAGCCGAGAGGGTCGAGGTAGTCGGTCGAAAGGTACTCTCCGTGTCGAACTCGTCGCCGAAAGGCTCGCCGAAACCACCCGGGTCTCGCTGGGCGCGGACGGGAGGAGGAGGAGCCTCGCGGCCGCTTCACCGCCGCTGCGTGGGAACGTAGCGAGGAACCGGCGTGGTAGGGCGAGACGCAAGGAGCCTCTCAGCCATCGCCCCCACCGCTGCTGCGTGGGAGCGTAGCGAGGAACCGACGGGTAGGGCGAGACGCGGAAGGAGCCTCGTCGACCACCGTCCCCCGCACCGCGTGGGGCGTGACGGGCACCGGGTGGGTAGGGCGAGTCTTTGGGGCGAAGTGGCGTGGTGTCTTGCGTCCGACGTCTCGCGCTTCTGCAGTGGCTGCGAGCCAACCGCCTCACCGAGCGAGGACCGACCCAAGCCGTCTCGGACTCGGCGGTGGTCACTGTATGCCCTCTAGGCGCGTCAACATGGACACGCCTCCACCTCAATCTCCGCCAAGAGCCGAGTCCGCATGTAACGCCGAGTTGGCATTACGTAAGTTACATGAAAAGACGCGTGCCCATGTAGGTTCGACAGACACTTATCGAGGCGTTGTCCCTCCGGGACATCCGTGAAGGGTACGTGTCCGCTATCGATGCTCGCCGGCGGCGACGACGGTGCGGTGTGTACCCCACCCGAGGCGAGTCGCTGGCGAACCACTCCATGTGTCTCGATCGTACATGTCATGGTCGACTGGCCGGGTCTCGGTGACCTCTCGCCGAGTCGCGGCGCCCCACCGCAGGCCCATGGTCGCATACGGTCGCGCGAATCGAGCCCACCGCAAAGACCCATCCGGCCATCTCGCAATGCAAAAGCGATGAAGTACGCGAAGACATTAATTTCGCAAAGATGCGGAGTAGTAGGATCGAGGCAAGTACTGCGTGAGCGCCACGCGGCGACAACGTGACGAGGCGGCAAAGGAAAGGATCGAACAGCCGAATCGCCGCAAAGACTCGGCGCGGGAGTACTCCTCGACACAAGGTCAAAGACGAGCACCTTACGGGTGAGCCAAAGGCCTCATCGCGTGCAAAGCACGGAGACCCCGTGAGGTGCTCGGGCGTGGACGTCGTACGCGGTGTATGGCGTCCACCGCACGTCCTCGTCGTGGAGGCGGTCGAACTCCCGAACGAACTCCTGATAGGACCTCCTCACCTGTAGGTGCGCGAACCTCCGCTGCGAGGAAATAAGAAATGGCGAAGGTTATTCAAGTGCGTTAGTGGGGAAAAAGATACGAGGGAGCGTACCTGTCGTCGGACCCAGTAGTGGCCCATGGTGGGCCAGTCCACCGGGTCGTCTCCGTAAAGCTCCTCAGGGTACGGTGTCGTGTCAACAACAGGCCTGCCGACGGAGAAGCGCTCCCAAGACCACAACTGGAGGAGTAGGACGCAACCCGACATCGTCGCGTCGTGCTCGCCCAGAGAACGGCGTCGCATGGACTCTCAGACGTCGCCGCAAGCACACCGAGGCCCACGACCACCGCATCACCGTTTACAAGGGGAGTTAGACGTGCTCCGCTGAGACGAGATTGGAACTGAGTGTGTTACCTCATCCACCGGGGTGTCGGCGATGTGCTGGGCGTACTCGATCAGGTGACGGTCCACCGTGTTCCCGTGGGAGGACGGGAACATCACCCAACCGAGCAACAACGGAGGTATGCCTCCAAGTGGCGGGCCACGCCCGCCTCCTCCGCGTGCTTGGTGGAGAAGGTCGACTGCAGCGTTCGCAGAACAAACATTATCGGCAACTTGGCGCTTCTATTTTAATTCTCAAAGAAAGAGGTACTCACCGTGAATCGGCGACCACGCCTTCGTCGGTCCGTGGCGCGCGGCCTCCCTAAGGGCCGGTAGGGTTGCCGGGGTGCCGCGCACCTCGGCGGAACGCGGACAACTCGGCGTGCCACGTGGACGAGGCGTCGTGCGGCACGACGCATTGGGCCCGCACAAGGGAGGCCTAAGAGGTACGACACGCCCCGCAGCGTCGGAGCCATCTCTCCGCGGAAGGTGGAACGTGTGCGTCTCGGTCTCCACCGGTCCACGAGTGTGGCGCAGGGACCGGTCGCACCGAACCGCGGCACCTCCTTGCCCTCTAACAGGCGAACACCGCTCCACCATCCTACAAAGAGGAAGTAAGCCACCGCCGCAACCTGCATGTAGTTAGAATTGCATTCACGGTAAGTATGTGTACGTAAAGAGTGCAAGCGTTCGCGACACCGTGGAACCCAGCGTGGGTCGATCGCGGCGGCTCCCGGCACTCGAGGTCGAAGTGGCCTAGCACTCGGTTCTCCTCTGCGGAGTACCTAGACCGGTGGGTCGCATCGACGGTCACGCCCGCAGCTCGAGGCAAGGTCGCGCCATCGTGGCTCGTTACAAAGCAAATACAACAGATGCTCAAGAATTACATGTGCACACAAAATGAAATGCGAAATAACGAATTGTACCATACTCAACAAACAATACAACCGAAGTGTGGAGAGCAAAAAAACTCGGATTGCAAACATACGAAAGACAAAGACATGTTCGACGAGGCACACAACGTCGAGAATTACATTATCCTCGTAGGTACTAATCGGGACATCGGAGAATAACATGATGCGAACAACAACTTACTAGTACATTGAAAATTACATCGAACATTACAACGTACATTCTGACTTACGGTCCATTGAATAATACAAGATGGGAACAACATGCAAAGTTACATTATCCGCGGTTGCGACGCGCCTCGACTCGCCCATATCGTTCGAATCGCCTTGTCCTTGGACGCCCGACCTTCATCTTCAACATTCGGATGTCAGGTACCCATCGATGGTCGGAGAGAGGGTGTTGTGAACGATCCATCCACTCGGCACCGTACACCTCATGATGCCACGTGTTGAGAACGCTGCGCTTGTAGTAGTGCGGGAGATGAACGGACGGCAGATTGATGCGTCTCGGCGGTGCGGCAATGGCGTGCGAGCACGGCAAGCAAAGCAGCGTGGTTTCGGCAGAGCACTCGCAATCACCGCCGAGTATGCACAGATGGGAAGTCCTCTCGGCTGGCACCCTGCGACCTCGGCCACCGCGGCACGTGGTATCTCCGTTCCACGCCACTCTCGGTGTAACCCGATGTGTCTGCGCCTTTCTTGTTTTCTTGGACATGTAGGTAGACACAACAGTTGAGTAAGACAATCGATTGTCCGACATACATGCTGCGGAGGTCTTGTATCGCTCAATGAAATATCTCGTGTCCCTAATAAGACACCCTCAACTATACCCACCGATGGAAGGCATCCGTGCCTTTCATTACCAGTTGTAAATCTCCGCGAGTTCGTTGTCATGATCCCATAACGCGAGCCGCCCTCGTCGTGCGAAGGACCATTTCTCCAAAGGCTCATGTCGTATCCAATCGGTGAAACTCTTTATCTTTGGTACCGGCCTCGCCGAGGTTTGGGGGTCATCGGCAGCGCATATAAGGTGTGGGGTCCTCTCCTTGCTCATGGTACACCATCGGGTTCCTTGATGAACTAGCGGTACCTCCGGGATCCATTGATTGCTTCTTCGTTAGTTAGCCCAACGTCTTCCAAAGCGCGTCGAACTTCCTCCGTTGGTTCTGTTTGCACAGCGCTTGAACATGTTCATAAGCTCCTTATTCGAATCGACGGAAAAATTGGCACCCATGTGCCTCATGCACCACCGCTCCTCGGATCCGCCACTTTGCTGCTCCCACGACGGCGGACCCTTGTTGCATATCCACGATCGCCCTTAGCGACCACGCATGTCGGTCATGGATGACACAAACATCGAACTGTCGAGAACAATCGCCACTTCACTCTTTCAAGGAACGATATCAGCCTCTCCGTGTTTCCCCCTCCACGAATGCCAACGCAACCGGTAGAACACGGTTGTTGGCATCCACCGCGATCGCAGATTAGAATCGCCCTTGTACTTCCCGTGAGGAATGTGCCATCCATGCAAAGGACCAGGCGGCGATCTTTTAACGCATTTATGCATGCGCCAGGCGAAGAATGCACGCCGCAATACCCACTTCGGTGCACGCACCACCCGCGAGGAACTCCGCAAGGTCGATGGATGTACTGGGGTTCCTTTGTGCGATTGCCACGAGCAAGTGGGAATATTCTCGTCTGAAGCCTCGACGCCCCGAACCGTATTTCCGAGTGTCCTTTTGCTCTCCATGCCTTTGCGTAGCTAATCTTATCTTGAAACCTCTCCTCCACGGCCGTGATAATAGATCGAGGTGCAGATGGGGATTGTCCACGATCCGACCATAAAACACATTTGCCACCCAAGTGGATTTACGATTGCGGTGTCCTCGCTCCGCTTCTTCCACTCGCAGCTATGCTCCATCACTATGGAGCATTTCCGAGAGTCCGCCCACTTCGGTATGCATGCACCCGCCATGGGCACGAATCAACCACGCACTTCACGTCGTAGTCCTTCTTCTTGGACTTCACAACCCCGAATTGCCGCGGAGAGACATTGCCCAAGATTTCACCGCATCCATCACAGCCTCCTTGTCTTTATATACGGCCCCTGCGTCACCTCGTTCTCACGATACTCCCATGCATCAATGTTCCTTCATTCATTGTTAGGTCTTGAAATTGTAATTGGTCCACGCACGAGGATAGGCACCCGAGGGCGTTGTCCTCCTCGTCGAGTGCTCACCATCGAGGACTTCCTCATCCGCACGGTCCTCCTCTTCCATCAAGTCAACAATGTCCTCCACCTCCTCCCCTCGTCGGCCACCCCTCGCGCCTCCACGCTGTCTCCTCCGCCCCGGTCCCTTCGTCACCGCCAGCCTCGTGCTCCTCGTCTCGGGCTCCTCGCCGCCTTCCTCTTCGCATCCTTCTACATTTGATGTCCCTCCGCCGTAATGTCCACCCGACATCACGAACTTGCGACACCGATGGAGCTACCGGCAGCACTTGTGCCAACAACATGAGCGGCCAACCCCGCCTACTGGCAAAACCAACATAACTCCTCCATGTGGACGCCGAGTTAACAGAATCAACTCTCCGTAAAACGGTCTTGCGCCGCTCACTATCGCTCGACCAAGAAATCAACGATGCGGGCATCCAAACGAACATCCGAGACATCCACTCCAACAAACCCTCAGTATGTCCTATCGCTCGCCTGCGCATATGCCCGCACGACTCTTGAAAATGATGATAGATCCACCCCATCCGCCTCGTGCTATCTCCCCATCTCCATAAAATATTTGGAAATACAATTTCTCCGACATGCCGCAACGTCCGACGGAAAAATATTACTCTAAAATACAATCTACAAAATACGACTATGAATAAGTGATTCGACTAGCCTACTATACGGTCTAATATTAAATTTCTACTACATTACATTTGTATATATTGCCTAATACATTACTAACATAATAAAATTAGTAATACACGATAGTACTAAATTAAATTCATACCACATTACATTTGTATATATATTGCCTAATACATTATTTGCATAACAAAATTACTAATACACAACCCTACTAAATTAAATTCAAATATTGTCTAATATTTCTACTATATTAAATTTCTACATCTTGAATACTACATTAAATTTGCACATACTTACGATACTAAATTAAATTTGTAAATACTACATACTACATTAAATTTCGAATATTAAGCGCTATATTAAATTTCTAAACAATACATAATCCTAAAATTTCTAAATACTACAATTCCTAAATATTAAATGCTACATTAAATTTTAAATCTTGTATAACCTAACAAAAATTCCTACATTTACCTCTACAAAAATTGATAAACTAACTCTACAATAAAATTCAAAAATTTACCTAAATTTTTCTTCTCCTTCTCTTCTTCTTCTCTTCCTCTTCTCCTCTCTTCTCCTCTCTTTTTCTCTCGGTGCGCTCGCTCCGCTTCTTCTCTCGCCGACCGAGTGGAGCGGGGATAAAGGAGTGTCGCCGCCTGAGAGGCGATCGCCTCTGTGGGCGATGGGGGCCCTGGCGGCGGCATTAACGGGCGGGCGGCACTAACGCGAGCGGGGCTATCGCCTGTGTATGGGCGATCGCCCCATACACGCAACAGCAGGGGCATTTTTGTCATTTTTTTTTCGGACGCATAGTTTTGAAAAAAAGAATAAAAAAAAATATTAAATAAAAAAAAATTCAAAGAAACCAACTAACCAACGTCATCCAGACGGCCACCCGTCCTGTAACTCCCATCCAAGCTATCCATCCAACCCAGATCCGGACTCCACCAACCCTTAACTCCCACCGCTCAAGCTGCTAGCGCGTCAATAGCATTATTAGAATTTTTAAAAATCGCAAAAGTTAGATCATGATTTGAAACCTGTATAGTAGTGCAGACACGTTTTCAACACCCTCCTAAAAATCTTTCAAAAACCCGCAAATTTAGCAGCCCAACCAAATCAATGAAATTGCTTTAAATGTTTTAGTAGCATTGCCAGTGTTTTTTAAAAATTGCACAAATTTAATTATTATTTAAAATTTTTATGGTAGGTTAGACATGCTTAGAGCGGCTGGCAAATGGCTCTAAACAGCTGAGCTAGGGAGGCTCCCTTGGAAAGTGACGGGAAGAAAATATACAAATCTATACAGGTGACACTGTAGAAAAAGAGACGCGTGTCCGAGAGGCAGGTGTCGCTCCATACTTCCCAAGAACTATAAGTTTTATATGATATGGTGTACTCGTATAGGGATCTATTGAATAAGCAAGGCGAGACTAAACTACACTAATGAGCTAAAATGGATCTTTTAGGTAAATTATCTACACCATTGTTTGATATACAACGCTATTTTTCGGGTTTACAATTTATTTTCTATAAATTATTATATGATACATGTAATCTATGGTCGACAAAACCTGCAACACTACGGATACACATACAAGCGACTTATCACCCATCCTGAGTTGTTGGTGTCAAAAACTTGATGTATCCCCATTTCACAGAAATGTCTCAAGGATATCCACTAGGACGCTCACCGTTGTGCTATATCATAGCCACTCTAATGTTTCAGTGCTGTTGGCGTCAAAAACTTGATGTAGGGTTTCGACAAAGAAGACACCGCATTTAACACCGGTTCAGAGCGTGCGGTCGATTTGACTCAGAATCGACAAGGTAAAAATATATAAAATTCTCACAAAGCCGATCGTAACGATCAATCGGCTTAGACTCAATCAGCTTGAAGCCGATTAAGATCAAAGTAACAGGGTAAATCCAATTAACCGATTAAGGCTAATCAGAGGAAAAAGGTAGATCGATTCTGAAGAAGTCGATGCGCAACAAAATCAGAATAAATCGAACCTGGGGTGTAATTGACGAAGATCAACAATCGACGATGCGCAACTTTATTGATCAAAATCGATTACAAAGACTAAATTACAAGAACTACTCCTAGTTGACAGGAAAAAGCAAAAGCTGATTGATTGTATTGTGTTGGTGTCCTCTCGCATCTTGCTTCGAGCCTTCTTTTATACCCATCGGCCGATCGTATCATTTTACAACACGTTTCAAGTCTTGATCCGTATCGGCCTTATCTCGAACAGTTAATTCCTAAAAGATCTTGTTGTTACTAAATATCTTCAAATCTTTCCAATTTTATCCGTTAACTTCCGGGTATCTGATTTTATTGCCGATTTTGACTAGACTTGCCAAATTTTGGTGCAAACATATGCCCCCCATTTTTTATAGATGACTTTCATCTGTCAAAAATCACAATTATCAGCTCATGTCTCATCGGCTAACTGTTGAACTTCGCTTAATAACTGCCGTTTTACTCGCGCCGTAATTCTCTGACATAGAGGTAGTGCGTTTTAATTGCCCATGTCTTTTGAGATTCGTTTCCCGCCGTTTCAAAATTTTCACCGTGCTATAAATACATGCCCCCCCGGGACCCATTCCTCACGCGCACAAGCTCTCGATTTATCTGCAATCAGCTTCTATTCTTCAAGCTTCTTCAGTTGTTCGCTGCTTTCAATCGGCTTTTGTCAGAATCGCTTCAATGGATCCTTCTCAGGTATTCATCCCGATCCCAAACAGCAATGACCAATTCTATATGGGTCTAGTAGGAAATTTAGAAGCCAATTCTGTAATAAATGAAGAGATTCCTCGTCTACCTTTGTCGGCTTCGGGGTATAACATAGAGGGTTGGACTAAGAGCTTCAGAGCTTGGCCGACGGCTCTTAAGGGGTGGAGATCGTGGTATATTCGTGTAGCAGCTCAAAAGAGGGTTGAATGGGAAAAAAATAGGCGTAGCTGAATATCTCCCTCTCTCTTTAGCCGATCCAGAGGCCAATGAGCCCTTGGTGGCCACGGTTTGCTACTTCTGGTCGGATACCTTCAACGCTTTCGTGTTCCGCACCGGTCTCATCGGCCCAACTCTTTTGGACGTGGCCCAGCTGTGTTGTTTAAGACCTGATGGAGACCAAGTATCGGCTTATAGCGCCAAGCCCAAGTACAAGCTTATCAAATCCAAGGGTGAAGGATGGGCTAAATATATTAGAAATAACAATAAGGTCAATGGGCTAGTATCGGACGAAGAGCATGCTGCTTTCTTGAATCTCTGGTTAGACCGATTTCTGTTCTGTGGCGCTTCTTTAGGACCAACTCAAGTATACCAAACCATAGCAGAGCAATTAGTAGAGGGGCGTCGACTGGCACTTGGAAAGATGTTCCTGGGCGCAGTTTATCAGATGATGCACATAATAAGGTGTCGGCTGTTTACTGGGTTTTCGAAATTCACTGTCGGAAATGTCGGAGGACCACTCTGGTTTATTCAAATCTGGTTATACTGCTTGTTCAGCCGATCTTTTGAGCTAAATCCTTCTAAAGACACGGCATTTCCTCGAGAAGACACTCCAGAAGGCATGGTGCCTCAGTTCATAGCCAGCCGATCTTACGGGGAGAGGTTTATGATGTGCTATGGGAATGAGACAAGGGTGACCCCCATCGGCTCTAAGAAATACTTGTTATTTTTCCTGCAGCTTGATAGCAATGAATTCAAACAAAATGATTTCTTCAGTTACACAAGTACAGCTGATTTCCCACAGCCTTCTCTTCTTCACTTAGATGCCGATAGTGCTCTGATGCCGCAAGATACTTTGGACATGTTCAAGCTTTTTGTTTCGCCAAGCATTTTGCATGTCGGCCTTCATACAAGGAATCGGACGTTTCAACCTTCATATGAGTTCTATAATCCGTCAGTTTATGCTAGGCAGTTATCCCTAGTCTGCCATTGCTTATCGGCTTCAACCACGAGCCAGGGTCCGCAATGCTACCGCGGCCAACCTTGTCCTTGAGATAGCCGATGAATTTCAGATCGAGGACTTACCTCATTTTGGGCTAAATACTCGTCGCTCAGAGCGCTTTTCTTCATGGTAGTCATCTATTGCAATTGCGCTTTATTCTGATAAGTCAATGTCGGCTATTATCAACGAATTTCTTCCAAATCTTCCTGAGCCGATAGTAGACACTAACAGCAACTCAAGCGACGAGACTAACTCTACGGGTTCTACTAATACAAGTCTTGTAGATACTGATAAGGTATTGGTTCAAATAATATTCCTTTATATATCAATTTTTGTCAAACACATCTCTTATTTCTCTTTTCTGTCCACAGACTAAAGCTGCTGGCAAGAAGCCGATTTCTAGCCAATCGGGCAGCGGCCAGGCGAAAAGGCCACTTCAAATGACTGGCCTCACAGGGTATACCTCAGGTACCTGGGAATTTAAAGTTCGTCCTTATCGGACATTGAGAAAAAACAACCAAGTAAGCATAAAGATAACCTACTGATATTGTTTCTTCGCTTTTTCCCAACTGACCTTTAGCCGATTATATTTTCAGAAAAGAAGAAAACAAAGTACACTAAAGCTCCTGCCAAATGGGTTTCAAGCCCCAAGAACAGAGCGGCGAGAGTTCGCCACATGCATCGACTACTGGAGAAGTAAATGATCGTATCTTAAGTAACTTATTTCTCAAAACGTCGGCTCATCCTATGTTTTGCCTCTTTTAGCCAACACAGTCAGCTCAAGTTGCGAAAATTCTGACCAACCTCCCCAAGATTTCAACTACGCAACCTCCTCCACAGCCTACACAGACAACTACAGTTAATGACCTGCCAGAGCTGTCCGATCCAACAAATCTATTGGGTTTTTCTTTGGCCGACCTCGACAATCCTGAGATAATGGCACCTGACCACGATGCTGAATTTAGAAAAATCCTTGAAGTTTCGAAGGAAGCATCGGCGACCATCACTTCAACTCCGGGCATAAAAGAAAAGCTTAACAAGCTTTTTGATTTGGTTACAAGACCTCAATCGGAGATATTGGCGAACAATCAGCCAATCCGAGATGCCATGGTGGCCATCGAAACCGACTTACCTCCAGAAGCAATGGCAGCTCTCCTGAATGTCTGCCATTTAGACGATAGAAGATCTGAAGTGGAGGCAGCCCAGGCGAGGATCAACCAGCGTGAAGCCCAAGAAGCCGATCAAAAGCTTCTGGATGAGCTGGTCGCAGACGCGAAGGCAAAGAAACGCAAATTTGATGCCGACGCGCAGTAGCTGAAATCAACCAAGGAGTCCCTCTCCAAGTTTGAAAACACGAAGAAACTTCTTTTGGAAGAGTTGGCCAAGACAGAGAAACAAATCCAAGAAGGCCAACTCTCTATGGAAAAAACTACGTCGGAGATAAAGGACCAAAAGCTTGGTATCGCCATGGCCGTGGCAAGTGTGAAGAAACAATCGACCAAGGTGGTGCCAGTGCCAGGGAACGCCAAAGAAGATGAACGCATCCTTGACGAAGTCCAAGGCGTGATTGCGAGGGCAGCAGGCGCTCTATCGGCTCTGGGTGCAACTCTTCCTGGGTCGGGCGTCCAGTGATTTAATCAAAGTGTAAAACCAGCTTGGTTGCCTTTTTTGGAAACACTGAATACTTCGTGTAACTTTTGCTATATTTACAATCGGCTGTTTAACCGATTTTTATGTTTTGCTATATTTGTATCTTCTGAGTTTGCAATCTTTTCAGCCGATTAACAGCATCGTGTTAATCTCGACTCTGAACGTGATCCTTAGTCGGCTAGGCTCCAATCCAAACGCTAGGATAGTACTTTTTCAGATACTTCTCGTTAATAGCTTTAGGCAGTACATATCCTTCCAACGTCTCTATGATGTACGAATTCTCGCCGACTAGCCGATTAACTTTGTATGGTCCTTCCCACGTAGGTGACCATTTTCCAAATCGGTTATCTTTTGATCCAACTAGTAATATTGTTTTTCACACCAAATCGGCTTGATTGAAAGATTTAGGCATGACCTTTTTATTATATGCCCTTGCAACCCTGATTTTATTCTTCTTAAGCCGATCAAGTGTAGACAAACGTAATTCTGCCAGCTCATCTAAGGTGTCGATCATTAAATCGTTATAATCTTGAGCCGACAAACCGTTTTGCCTGACTACTCGATCGATTCAATGTTGATCTCCACAGGTAGAACGGCTTCTTGTCCATACACCAATTGGTAAGGTGAAATCTTCGTTGTTCCGTGATAGGATAGCCGATACACCCAAAGTGACTCCGATAGAGTTGAGTGTCAATTCCTCGGCTTCTCATCAATCTTCCTTTTGATCAACTTGATTAGCGTTTTGTTGGACGACTCGGCTTGTCCGTTAGCCTGAGCGTAGTATGGGGAAGAGTTCAACAATTTGATCCCTAGACTTGTTGCGTAACTCTGAAACTCGTTAGACATGAATACCGTACCTTGATCGGTCGTGATTGTTTGTGGTATTCCAAACCGATGGACGATATGTTCATTCACAAAACCAATTGCCTCAACACTGGTTACCTTTTTTAGTGGTATAGCCTCAACCCACTTTGAGAAATAATCGGTTGCGGCCAAAATAAACTTGTAGCCTTTACTCGAAGCAGAAAATATTTGGCCGATTACATCTATTCCCCAACCTCTGAACAGCCAAGGTTTGATAATTGGATGTAAAGCCGATGCTGGTGCTAGTTGTATATTGCCGAACTTCTGACAGGTCTGACATCCTTTATAATACTTGAAACAATTTTCTAGCATCGTTGGCCAAAAATAACCTGTCCGTCTGAGCATCCATTTCATCTTATGTGCCGATTGATGAGAACCGCAAATGCCTTCATGTACTTCACCCATTGCCACCCGCGCTTCTTCGGCCTCAAGACATCTTAATAGCAAACCTTCCATTGTCCGATAATACAGCGTATCGTCCATAACAATGTACTTCAAAGCTTGTTGCCTAATCTTGCATTCTGTCGGCTTAGATGGATCAATCAGGTAATTCTTTATTTGCGTTCTCCAATCTGCGACACCCACACACATGGGCTTTATCCATTAGCTCAGTCACCTGATATCGGTCGAGGTCTTTGTACCTTGATGCCTGTTGAGCCAAAGCATTAGCTCTATCGTTCAACTCTCTAGGGACGTGACTGATAGAAAATGACGTAAACGAGCCGATGATCTCTAGGCATTGCTCCAAATATTTCAGTAGTATCTCGTCTCGACATTGGTATTCTCCTTTGATTTGCTGTACAATTAGCATGGAATCCCCGTATGCCTCAACCGTACTTGCTCCGATATTTTCCAATAACCGCAAACCTTTGAGCAACGCTTCATACTCTGCCTGATTATTTGAGCATCGGCTATTTAGCCGAAATGCGAACTCGAAATTATGCCCTTTAGGCGATATGAGCACTATACCGATTCCATCGCCTTCTCTGCACACAGACCCGTCAAAAAACAATTGCCAAGGAGCTACGGATACCAAATCAGCAGTAGTATCATGTCCTGTTATAAATCGGTCAGAACTTGTCCCTTAACTGCCTTAGCCGATTCGTAGATCAGGTCGAACTCTACCAAGGCATAAGCCCATTTGCCAAGTCGACCTCGCAATATCGGAGCAGATAACATGTATTTTATAACATCGGTTTTACAGATTACCTTACAAGCCAATACTAAAATGTAATGTCTTAGCTTTGTACATGAGAAGTATAAAGACAAGCATAATTTTTCAATGAAAGGGTACCTGACTTCAGCATCAAGAAGGCGTCGGCTCAAATAAAAGATAACCCTTTCTTTTCCATCAACTTCTTGTGCCAAAACAGACCCAATAGTCTCCTTTTCGGCTGATATATATAATTTGAACGGAATTCCTTTTTGCGGTGCGGCCAAAACCGGAGGACTAGCTAAATATTCCTTAACGTCGTTGAAAGCCTTTTGCTGATCGGCTTCCCATACAAACTCTTGATTATCCTTTAATTTCAACAGTGGGGTAAAGGCGCGGATCCGTCTGGAGAGATTCGAGATGAACCTTCGGAGATAGTTAATCTTGCCGATCAATTTATGTAACTCATTTTTGCACGTCGGGGGCATTGTATTGACTATGGCTTTGACCCTTGTTTGACTGACTTCAATCCCCCTTTCATGTACCATAAAACCCAAAAAGTGCCCAGCCGACACACCGAACGCATATTTGAAAGGATTCATCTTCAAGCCATGCGCTCTTATGTTCTGAAAAACTTTTTCTAAATTGGCCAGATGCTGCAAGTCATCTGCAGACTTTACTACGACATCATCGATATATATCTCAACGATATGGCCAATTAAATTATGAAAAATCAGATTCAAGGCTCGTTAATATGTTGCCCCGGCATTCTTCAAACCAAAAGTCATAACCGTCCATTCGAATAAGCCTATGGCCCCAGGACATCTAAAAGCGGTTTTCGGTATATCGGCTTCTGCCATGAATATCTGATTGTATCCGGCATTACCGTCCAGAAAACTTATAATCTTATTCCCTGACGCAACATCGATAAGCATATCGGCTATTGGCATTGGGTATTCATCTTTTGGTGACGCTTTGTTCAAATCTCTAAAGTCGACACATACTCGCAGTTTCCCGTTTTTCTTCATAACTGGAACAATGTTGGAAACCCACTCCACATATCGGCAAGGCCTTACAACTTTAGCCTCCAACAATCGTTCTATTTCTTATTTTATAATTTTATACAAGACCAGATTAAAACGTCTAGGGTACTGTTTAAACGGCCGATAACCTTGTTTAATGGGTAGCCGGTGTTCGACCAATTGTCGGCTTAAACCAGGCATCTCGTGATATTCCCAAGCAAAACAATCCTTATACTCTCTAAGGATTTTGATTAACTTTTCTTTATATTTTACATCTAATTTTGCGCTAATAAAAGTTGGTCTTTTTCTATCACCATTACCAATATCAACTTCTTCAAGCAGATCGATGGACGTGAAGCCTTGACCTAACTTTTCAATCTCTTCAAAGTCTTCTATAGCCTCATAGCTATCCGTCGTTTGCCGATAGCTTTGCACTTTGTCTTGCAACGCCTTTACTGCTTCTCTTGTCCCCATCGGCGTAGCACTTCGTTTGCTCGATCAAATGTGCCTGGTTTGACACTGATCGGCACAAGTCCTGTCTTGCTCACACAGATGAAATCGCAATCTTCTAGGGTCTTTCCCGATATACATTCTGCTTCTTCATGTTGCCAATTCGCGTCAGAACTGGCCATGGCAATGTGAGCCGATGTGTCGGCCGTAATAACTTCAACCTCTTCTCCGTTCCATTGGACAAGTGCCTGATGCATGGTTGACGGTATGCAACAGTTTGCGTGAATCCAGTCCCTTCCAAGCAGAACGCTATAGTTTCCCTTAGCATCAATAACAAAAAATGCAGTCGGCAAAGTTTTACTGCTGACGGTCAGTTCTGTAACCATGACACCTTTAGTTTCTGTGGGATCGCCTGTGAAGTCGTTTAAAACCATGTTAGTTTTGATCAAATCCTCGTCAGACTTACCCAGTTTTTTGCAAGTCGTATAGGGCATCAAGTTTACTGTGGCTCCGCCATCTACCAGCATCCTTGATATCGGCTTCCCATTTATATATCCTTTCGGATATAACGATTTCAAATGCCGATGATCATCTCTTGGCTTCTCGAAGATTGCGTTTTGAACTCCTGAGCATGATTGGGCGAACGTTTCTTTAGCCGATTCAGTTTTGATTTTGAATTCGACCGGCAATGTGAACACCATATTGATGTCCATAGGAGGTGTATCATCCCTAATAATGGGAGAATCTAGATCGTCTGCCGATTCAAAGTCTTCCTCGGCTTGTTCCTTTTTCCTCCATTCTTTTTTGACGACCTTGATCGGACGAAGCTCGTTGAAAGCATCGTCCCTTTGTTTCTCAACGTCGGCTTCCCGGATCTCTTGAGTCCTTAGCCTCTGAAGTCGTCTGCGTTGCGATCGGCTAAGGCCAGACGGACACCATCTAGACTTGGGCTCTACTGGTTTTCTTATCTTGTCGACTAGATTTTCTTGGTCCATGTTTGACCTTCGCGTTTCGACTTGGTTTGGTACTTGCTTTGGTCCAGATATCCTTCCGTGAACAAGCCTTCTGAAACCTTCGCTGCGATCCCGAATCGGCCCAGACAACCTATCTTTAGCCGATTGCCTTGGCCAATCGTCGCGGGGGTAATGCTCCATTGGACACGTATACAGGGATGGCAGTGCTACTCCCCTTTCCCAACAAAACTGCCAAAAAGGATATCTTCTATGGGCCCTCTCAACATTTTCAGTGCGATATAAATTATCCGACCGGTGAGTAGGATATCGTGGTCGGCTACTCATTCTTTCGTATTTTTCCATTAACTGTGAAAATGTCGGTCCTGATCTTCTGGCTGACGGCCTTGACGGTGATTTTTCAGCTTTGTACCATTTACCCACCTGAGGATTTCCTTTGAGTTTAATGGTCTTCGAGTTTCTCCCTTCATGATCGGCTTCTATTTGTAACGAGTCGATTGTAATTTTCAGGGTTTGGCCGCCGCTTGAATTTGACTGAACATTAACTAGCCGGTCTTTCGGCTCATCACGCATCGGCTCCTTTCCTTTAGCCGAGCATTGAACCATGTTGATCGGGAATGGATCAGCGTCGACTTGCATGGTCGGCTCATCAGCAAATTTTAGCCGACCGTCCTCGATAGCCGACTGGATCTGTTGACGAAAAATATTTCAGTCGTTAGTATTGTGGGAAAAAGAGTGGTGCCACTTGCAATACCTGCGTTTCTTAATTTCGTCAGCCGATGGTATAACATGTCCCTCGGGCAACCGTATTATCTTTTCTTGAAATAACATATCAAAAATACGATCACATTTGGAAACATCAAAGGCATACTTAACTTCTGACTTATTTCTAGTCGGATTTAGCCAAGAACAGACTAAGGACTTTTTAGATCCCTTTACCCATTCGGCTATATTTATTTCTGCTTCATCGTCCTCTGAAGAATCACTGGGACAATATTCGACCATATTGATTTTGGCCTTATCCTTCTCTTTATTATTATTGTTTTTGAACCTGTCTTTAAATGCTTTACTATCAAGGAATCAGCTTTCTTGAGCCGATACACGATGAAGTAAGTAACTCAAATCAGCGAACTCTTGCCCTCCAAACTTCTCCCTAAGCGGAGGGATCAATCCTTGAAACGCTAAATTGGCAAGTTGATTATCGGGCAAAGTGACGCTAAAACATCGATTCCTAGTTTCCCTGAACCTTTTAATGTAATCAGTTACCGATTCCCCAAACTTCTGGCGGACAGAGCTTAGATCGAAGATCCTGAGCTCCAAACTGCCCGAAAAGAAGTATTCGTGGAATCGGCTTTCCAAATCGTTCCATAAATGGACCGAATTCGGAGGTAAACAAGTAAACCAGGTAAAAGCTGCTCCTGACAATGACAATGGAAACAGTCTTATTTTTAATCCATCGGACTGAGCGGCCTCGCCGCATTGAGCGATAAAGCGTCCGATGTGTTCCAAAGTAGTAGTTGAATCATCGCCAGAGAATTTCGCAAAGTCTGGCACTCTGAAATTGTGAGGGTATGGCATGCGATCTATGTAATCAGGATACGGTTTTCTGTAGCCGATAACCTTCCCTTTTGGCTGTATTCTGAATTGATCCCTTAAGACAGCGGAGATCTGATCGGTCCAATTGACATTATCGGCCATTGGCATGGCAGGCCCTTGATAGTGTCGGTCATAATCGGCATTCTGCTCCCCGAGTGCAAGCTCGGGTTGCTAATTATGCTGCGTTGTCGGCACACGACCATACTGATTGTGCCGATTATGTCTAACTTGAGGTTCCGGTACTGGGACAAATGGTTCTGAGTATGTTACTACCCTATGTGGACCTGGGTTTCTAAGCAGGGTAGGCTCTTGCGGGAATCTCTCGAAGCCAATCGGCTGTGAAACCGATTGGGGAAAAGCATAGAACAGGGCCGACGGCGGCAGATTTTTTGATGCGTCTATCTTAGCGGCATCGGTGTAGGAGTGGTAGTGGCTCACCCCACTTGACCGAGGGTCCATAGGCAATATGATCGTGGGTTGTGTGGGCATCATGGTGGGGGGTGAGGTTACAACCGATGGTTTAGGATCGGCCGTTGCGCTCTGCGTGTTCTGTGATACTGAAAAAACAGGATAATTCGGCGAAGCTTGCAATGGATCGAGCAGACTTCCTGACGAGGCTAACTCCTGGGCTATAGATTTAACGCTATTTGCTATCATCGGCTTAAGCGTTGTCACGAGAGCCGATGATTGATTTATTAAGGCGTGGTGCACAAACTGATTAATCATAGCCGATAATTCGGTTTGAGCAGGTAGATATCGACTTACCGGTTCTGTTACAACCGCATCTCCCAGGGCGTTGACCGTCGGCAGGGCGGATTTTTGAGTGACGCCACGTCTAGTTTTTTGATAACAGCTTAGCATCATCTCTTTCAACGCAGTCTTCCGAGCCTCAATTTCCTGACGTTGCTCCGCAGTCAAATCGTCCATTGTTGGGACGATTATGACTTCAGCGTTGAGATCGGATGGTGGAATCGACTTTCCTGATGAAAACATTGTCCCATTGGGCGTGCCAAGAGTGTGTTGGTGTCAAAAACTTGATGTAGGGTTTCTGACAGCAGCACACCAGACAAACACCAGGTTTAGAGCGTGCCAGTCGATTTGACCTGTAACCGACAAGATAAAAATATATAAAATTCTCACAAAGCCGATCGTAACGATCAATCGGCTTAGACTCAATCAGCTTGAAGTCGATTAAGATCAAAGTAATAGGGTAAATCCAATTAACCGATTAAGACTAATCAGAGGATAAAGGTAGATCGATTCTGAAGAAGGCGATGCGCAACAAAATTAGAATAAATCGAACCTGGGGTGTAATTGACGAAGATCAACAATCGGCGATGTGCAACTTTATTGATCAAAATCGATTACAAAGACTAAATTACAAGAACTACTCCTAGTTGACAGGAAAAAAGCAAAAGCTGACTGATTGTATTGTGTTGGTGTCCTCTCGCATCTTCCTTCGAGCCTTCTTTTATACCCATCGGCCGATCGTATCCTTTTACAACACGTTTGAAGTCCTGATCCGTATCGGCCTTATCTCGAACAGTTAATTCCTAAAAGATCTTGCTGTTACTAAATATCTTCAAATCTTTCCAATTTTATCCGTTAACTTCCGGGTATCTGATTTTATTGCCGATTTTGACTAGACTTGCCAAATTTTAGTGCAAACAAGTGCCCATTGGCTATAAGATGAAAATCTTCTTTTCTTTAATATATCGTCTTCCAGCTCTCAATTTCCTCCCTTGACAAGTAAATGAATCGACGTGTTAGCATAGATTCGAACCAATCCAATAAACCAATAGACCAATTCAATTATTAAACAAAGTTCAATAAACCAAGAAAAATAAAAGGGCTGAGACAAAACATAAGCTTATGACTAACCGTAAGCAGCGAACAATAGAATCATAATGGAGAAGGGCTATAATCTTGCGCTTTCCTTCAGTTCTATGGCCAACACCACGCTTAACAACAGGTAGCTGCTTTATTCCTCTGGCCTCCATAAGGTTTTTTGCAGTGGTCAAATCAGTATCGGGAAAGCACGTTAGCAATCCACGTTCACTCCCCTGGTACTGGAATCCTCGAGTAAGACAGGACGAAATGGCAGAAGAGGTTTCCTGCAAATCTTCTTTGAATTAGTACATGTTTCTCACCAGGCAGTGTCAAAACTGTTTCTTTATCTTTACCTTTCAGAGCTAGATCGAACAACACATTAAAAATTTTGTTTTCTAAGATATAAAATTTTGAGTTGCTTTTAAGCTATTGCCTTGAATATCAATGGTTTGAAATCAGTATCCAGCCTACACCATGTGAAAATGGCATACACTAATCCCTTGCTTATTACCATAGATGTATGTTAATTGAAAGAAAAAAAATTCACCATGTAGACGTACATCAGACTTCAGCTGGTCTCCATTTATGAAACTTCCCACAGGCAATTCAAATCCCATACGGCGAATATCCCCTAATGTAACAATTCCTTCGAGAAAATCTTCATGATCCACAACAAGGGCACAATTGTGCTGCTTATCATGCAATAGCTTGAGAGCTTCTGTCACTGTGGCAGATGGTGGAACTTTAACATAGCTCTTTGACATGGCCTGGGAGACCTAGTAAAAAAGTTCAAATGGCAAAATTAAGAAAAACAACATCACAATTACAATTTACAATGTGTACTTCTCTTGAACTAACAACTAAGGATAAACACATTATATATCAGCTAACTAGAATTACAGAGGTTGCCAAACCTTCAAATCATCTAGAAGCATTTCCTCGTTGTGGATGCCATAGTTATGAATATCAGTTTGTAAGATAGTGAGCTCAAGACCATCTATACCATCACCTCGCCTCCAACTACTACTATTTCTATCATCTGATGAAATTGAAGAATAACCCTGCCTTGATGTTCTAAACCCAGAAGGTTCACCATCATTTGGTTGGTTTACTACAGAAGGAACCCATATTGCCAACCCAACTGCTCCCTGTCAGAAGAGTACCAAAGAAGAAAATGCGCATTAGTTTTGAGAATGCTATGGCAAAACAGGAAACATGGCATGTATGTCCTCTGCATAAAATTGGTAGTGAGAACCCAAAAAGAGAGAGAGAAAGAAGATCCAGACAACATGGGAGGACCACATTTAACACTCGGTCGCTTACCATAAGAGGAAGCAAAATCCTGTAATCCTTTGTCAGCTCAAAGAGAAGCAATACTGAAGTCAATGGGACTGAACAAACTGAAGCTAATGTAGCAGCCATTCCAACCTACAATTCAGACAATTAGTTCCCTAGGACATCGTTGCTTTAAGCAATGAGGAAACTGGATTACAAAGCAACTTACAAGAGCATAAGCTTGTGGCTGTGCAACAGCAGCATTACCAGGTATAGCTAAGTTTATTAAATATGCAGCTGATCCTCCAAAAACAGCTCCAACAGCAGCCCCGATCATCAGGCTTGGAGCATATAGCCCACCCACAAGACCAGAGCCCTTGCAAAGGGCAGTTGCAACTACCTTTGCAGCTGCAAGTTGAGTTAACAGCCAGATACCAGGAGCAGAAGCACTTTTCCCAGTATGCAATATTTCTTCAACATTTGTGAAACCCCAGTATAAAATCCCTGGATATTTGAGAGCTATGAGGCCAGCTCCCAGCCCACCCAAAGAAGGGTACACTACAATAGGGAAATCAAATCTCTCTTTTATGTATCCAAAAAATCTTGAAAACCGTAATACCAACCAGCCAAATACCACACTGACTGCTCCACAGAGCATTCCTAAGATGAGGTATAGAGGTAGCTCTGCAAAACAAAAATGAGAGACGAAAATATCCTTCAGAAACACAACTGTTCATATACACTTATACAGTGATACAAAAGGAGAAATATACTTTTCAGTTGGGAACCCATGTCAAGATAATTAAAAAAAATGAGGCTTCTGTGAGGAACTCGAAGTTTATATAGAATAGGCCAAGTACTAAACTTTATGAAGAAATCAGCTCTGGACCTTATAACCATATTTACTAGAAACGCGGTTCGTCTGAGTAGCGGTACGGGATTCAGGTTCATGGTTCGCCACTTTTTCATCCAATTTCCACTGCGAACACAAACCCCGCACCCTAAACCGGTTTGGGTTCGACGAATCCGATTCACGATTCGCGGTGGTTTACAGCGAATCCGATAACTACGCTTATAACCATGAGCCTCAACAAAAATGGGAATCACATGTTGAGGCTTGATGAATTGCTACAAATGGCAAAACCCAATATGCAAGTAGTGCCCCACAACATGATAGAAAGAGGGTTATTGGAATATATCCTAACTGCAGTTAATAGATGAACCTCCATCCTTACAGTTAAAGATAAAAAGAAGTAGGGCAGGTACCAGCAGCAGATTTTAGCTCATATGCCGGGACTATAAAAGCTGGTCTTTCTCCAAGCAAAACATTTGATACGGTAGATGATATGACAGATGCCAATATTATCATAGCAGTCGTAAAGGGAGGTGAATTTTCTGCTTTAAGCGGCCTCAGTACAGTTTCAATGGCAAAGAAGCACCCAGCAACTGCTGCATTGAAGCCTGAATACCCACAACACAAGAAACAGTACATTAGCAAAAGCCATTACATCAAAAGGGTAATAGCACAACCTACAAGCTAAAACTTTGGGTCGTAGGGGCAGCATTGTGATAGTTATTAATTATGACATTTCAGTTTCTTTGAAAAAGATATGCAAATTAATACTTGAACTACTAAACACTATATCTAGTGATAGAAAGTTGAGATGAGGACATGTGAACACCATCTTACTTTATTCCCATATCCAACAAACATGGCATTGCCGTTTTGTGATATGTTACTGAATGAAATATCAAATGCTATCGGCATCGTGACTATTCATACTAAGAAACAGGCATCTTATCATCACTGCTATACCTGAAGCAATTCCAGCAGCAGCACCAGCAGCTACAAGAGCAATCCGCCTTTCCCTGTTATTCTCCATCATTTCCGAGCACCCATTTGCACATGATTTGCCAATATCCACACTAGGGCCTTCAGGCCCCAACGAGCAACCAGTACCTAGAGTTACGGCAGCCTGGATAGCCTTTACGGTCGGAAAGATGGCTGCAAGGAAGTTGATTCCTTGCCTCTGAGGAGGTTTCACGAGTTTCAGCTGCTCAAATATCTCGAGCAACCCATGCATCATTCCCACGACCACGCCTCCTGTCACAGGGATCAGCAGTATCCTGTGCCAAGTATCAGCTAGCCTCTGTAGGCGGAGCCAAGCTGCACCTTCATTGGGGGTACCTGCCCATGCCCATTCATGGATGACATGTACCTACCAAAGCCATAACGGGAGCTGTATATAGAATCAGTCATGCAAGATGCAACCACAAAATCTCAACTTTTATCCACCTACCTTGCTTTTACTTCAAATTGGAGTGTTTGGGTTACAGACAATAATGCACCAATAAAAATTCTACATTAGCATAAGGCGGCAGGTTTTAACGAAATTTGTTGTGTTTTGGGCACTCACCACTTCAATCTCACATCAATTAATTACATAATACTTCCTAGGATGCAAAAACAAGTAAACCAAATGTGGTAAGATGTATGTAAGGTAATGCTTTCGTGCACTGGTCTGAATACACAGGTATTGTTTGCCTACACAGATGGGACCAATTTTGCAGTATGGCACTAATTTATTCCACCAGCTTTCCTATAGCATTTGTGTAAGCTCTTTAATTCACATTTCCCGGAAAGCACTTAGACATTCAAAACAATGTCTAGATCCTATAAAAGGCTCACTACATCTTAACATCAATTCCAGCCAGAAAGAGCACAATGCAGCAACCAAACCCACTTAAAATTACACGGATATCCAAGTTTCCAGCCAGAACCACTCACCCCGCGGTTGAACGCGGCTACGCAGATGCCGGTGGCGAGGCCGAGGAGACAGCCGATGAGCAGCAGCGCCCACTCGGGAGGCGCCCCGTCGCCGAGCTCCTCCCCCTCCCTCTCCCTCTGCTGCTGCGGCGGCCGCGACTGAGTCGGGGACGGCTGCTCGGGGGGCGCGGAGGAGCGGTCGAGCTGCTGCTGGTGGTGTCGGCGGCCAGATCCGCGGGCGGAGATGCGGCGGTCGAGGTGGCGCAGGAGGCCGCGCACGCCCCCGCCGCGCCTCGGGGAGGCGGTGACGGTGGCCTCGCCTGCCGCCTCGACGTCGGCGTGGTGGTGGCCGGCCGCCGAGCGCGGCGAGGGGGACGGAGACGCCGACGCCGACGCGCCGGCGCCGGCGGAGGGTTGGGATCTGAGGAGCAAGGCGTGGTCATCGTCGCAGGAGGACATGGTGGCGTCAGGTGTCAAGAAGGCTGCATCGAGATCTGGAGGCGGGATGCGAATGCTAGAGAGGGAGGCAAAGCGGAAAGGTTGACAAATGAGGCGGCAGGCGACGCGGGAAGGGAGGGAGAAGCACGAGCACGAGCTCGAGACAGGGGGCGACGGGTTGCGCACTCACTCACCAGTCGCGAGTCGCGCGCATGTGCCTCAACGGCGACCAGCGAGGCCTCACAAAGTCACAAGCTTCTAGATTGGCTCTCTTCTAACTCGATCAAATTTATACCACATACTCTGTTTCAATGTTTTTCCTTCTAATACAAGTTATACAAATCTTAAAGCAAACGAAGGTGAATTTTCTGCTTTAAGTGGCCTCAGTACAGTTTCAATGGCAAAGAAGCACCCAGCAACTGCTGCATTGAAGCCTGAATACCCACAACACAAGGAACAGTACATTAGCAAAAGCCATTACATCAAAAGGGTAATAGCACAACCTACAAGCTAAAACTTTTGGGTCGTAGGGGCAGCATTGTGATAGTTATCTCTACTACTTCTAATTACCAGTTAGTGGCGGTGGTCCGTTCTTCCACCACTCCCCTCCTAGCCCTCGGGCCCGCGTTTTGATAATTGATTGGAAATTGATATATCTGTAGAAGATTATGTAAAATTTGGACAGTACAAAAGGAAAGTAGTAGTGTATCATACCACGATTTGATAATTGATTGAAAATTGATATATCTGTAGAAGATTACGTAAATTTTGGACAGTAGAAAAGGAAAGAAGTAGTGTATCATATCACGATTTGATAATTTTGTTGCTTGATCTTTATGTTTCGTTATTAATTTTGTTTTCCGTAGCAATGCACGGGCACTGAACTAGTTAATTATGACATTTCAGTTTCTTTGAAAAAGATATGCAAATTAATACTTGAACTACTAAACACTATATCTAGTGATAGAAAGTTGAGATGAGGACATGTGAACACCATCTTACTCTATTCCCATATCCAACAAACATGACATTGCCATTTTGTGATATGTTACTGAATGAATTATCAAATGCTATCAGCATCGTGACTTTTCATACTAAGAAACAGGCATCTTATCATCACTGCTATACCTGAAGCAATTCCAGCAGCAGCACCAGCAGCTACAAGAGCAATCCGCCTTTCCCTGTTATTCTCCATCATTTCCGAGCACCCATTTGCACATGATTTGCCAATATCCACACTAGGGCCTTCAGGCCCCAACGAGCAACCAGTACCTAGAGTTACGGCAGCCTGGATAGCCTTTACGGTCGGAAAGATGGCTGCAAGGAAGTTGATTCCTTGCCTCTGAGGAGGTTTCACAAGTTTCAGCTGCTCAAATATCTCGAGCAACCCATGCATCATTCCCACAACCACGCCTCCTGTCACAGGGATCAGCAGTATCCTGTGCCAAGTATCAGCTAGCCTCTGTAGGCAGAGCCAAGCTGCACCTTCATTGGGGGTACCTGCCCATGCCCATTCATGGATGACATGTACCTACCAAAGCCATAACGGGAGCTGTATATAGAATCATTCATGCAAGATGCAACCACAAAATCTCAACTTTTATCCACCTACCTTGCTTTTACTTCAAATTGGAGTGTTTGGGTTACAGACAATAATGCACCAATAAAAATTCTACATTAGCATAAGACGGCAGGTTTTAACGAAATTTGTTGTGTTTTGGGCACTCACCACTTCAATCTCACATCATTTAATTACATAATACTTCCTAGGATGCAAAAACAAGTAAACCTATTGTGGTAAGATATATGTAAGGTAATGCTTTCGTGTACTGGTTTGAATACACAGGTATTGTTTGCCTATACAAATGGGACCAATTTTGCAGTATGGCACGAATTTATTCCACCAGTTTTCCCATAGCATTTGTGTAAGCTCTTTAATTCACATTTCCCGGAAAGCACTTAGACATTCAAAACAATGTCTAGATCCTATAAAAGGCTCACTATATCTTAACATCAATTCCAGCCAGAAAGAGCACAATGCAGCAACCAAACCCACTTAAAATTGCACACGGATATCCAAGTTTCCAGCCAGAACCACTCACCCCGCGGTTGAACGCGGCTACGCAGATGCCGGTGGCGAGGCCGAGGAGACAGCCGATGAGCAGCAGCACCCACTCGGGGGGCGCCCCGTCGCCGAGCTCCTCCCCCGCCCTCTCCCTCTGCTGCTGCGGCGGCGGCGACGGAGTCGGGGACGGCTGCTCTGTTGGAATTAATGCTGAATTAATTCAATGGAAGAAGTCAAAAGGGTGTTGAGTTGAGTGTATGGTCTTTAGTACCATATTGCTTAGCTAGGTGGAGTGCAACCAACATATAAGGGGAGTTCATGCATGGACTCTAGTATGAGTGGTGGCAAGGCTAGAGGTACACATGGTTGGCTTTGCTAAGCTATGGACACACACACACGCACGCGCGCGCGCGCGTATATCGCGTATTTCGTGTGTTTATCGCGTGACTTGTGACGACGCGCGACCGTGATTGAGACGTGCTAAGTGTACATAACCTTTTTGCCACGTGTACCGGCTATGCCACATCACCTGACACCTCGACTGCTGACGTGGCGCTGCGGACTCGGGGAGACGCACGTTTTCGTGCGGTTAGTCCGTTCGCCCACGTTGCGAGATTCTAGGGGGCGGTTCCTGGAATCGTGGCAGATCGGCTGGTTTTTCGCGAGACAGTTTCGGTTCGCAGTTTCTTAAAGGGAGACGTCCCTGTTCGTGAAGAAGTGCGCGACAGAAATCAATCTCGTTCTCTCCAACTCCAGTTCTTGCTGCTTTCGAGTCATCCGATCCCTTCGCTTATCGTGCAACAAGCGTGAGGGAGAGCAGTGTCTCCGTTCCGACGCCGGTAACTTGACGCCCTGCACGGGAGACCGGCGATCAGGTTTCTGGGAAGCGCCGCACCGCGCGACTGCTCGTCTTCTTCTTCGTTCGTCGCATCGCTTCTGCGCAGCTTCCCGTTCTTCGTCAAGCCCTCAGTGAGTGTTCTGAACTAGGCAGTTCTTAGTCCAAGTGATCCCTTTTGTGGTTAGATCTTTTGAGAATGCATGCTGCTATGATAGTTTTGTTTACATCTATGTATCTTTTGGGCTATCTAGCATCTGTAGGCATGTTTTCTTTACTAGCATGTTTTGTCAATTTGCTGGCTGCTAGTAACCGTGTTGTAGACGCAATATTTATCATGTTCTTATTGCGTATCTTTGGAATTAAATTAATGTTATGCCATGTTAATTTTCCAACATGCTCGGGGGGCGCGGAGGAGCGTTCGAGCTGCTGGTGGTGGTGTCGGCCGCCAGATCCGTGGGCGGAGATGCGGCGGTCGAGGTGGCGCAGAGGTCGCGCGACGCTTCCGCGCCTCGGGAGGCGGTGACGGTGGCCTCGCTGCCGCCTCGACGTCGGGCGTGGTGGTGGCGGCCACGAGCGCGGCGAGGGGACGGAGACGCCGACACCGACGCCACGGCCCGGCGGAGGGTTGGGATCCGAGGAGCAAAGCGTGGTCATCGCCGCAGAGGACATGGTGGCGTCAGTGTCAAGAAGGTCGCATCGAGATCTGGAGGCGGGATGCGAATGCTAGAGAGGGAGGCAAAGCGGAAAGGTTGACAAATGAGGCGGCAGGCGACGCGGGAAGGGAGGGAGAAGCACGAGCACGAGCTCGAGACAGGGGGTGACGGGTTGCGCACTCACTCGCCAGTCGCGAGTCGCGCGCATGTGCCTCAACGGCGACCAGCGAGTGTAACCAGGGCCCTAAAAGTACCTCTAGGCTCTCACAAGCTTCTAGATTGGCTCTTCTAACTCCGCTCAAATTTATACCATATATTTTCTTATATAGTTCAAGAAGATATTAAAAATAATTAGATTACTTTTAATTATTATCACTGAGCACTATATTCATTACATATATGTAAAGAATATAAAGTAAAGATAATATTTATTAGGAGTGTGTAGGAAACATCACACTAATTTTGTATTGAAATATGAAATACGTTCTATATTTATCGACAAAATCATTCAAAAAATATGTATATAAATTTGGACGGAAAGAGTATTTAAGCTCGATTGGAACTCTAAATGAGCAGAGCTTAAGGTTGATCGTGAGCTCGTGGGTTTCAATGAATCAACTTCGAATAACTCACTAGCACTCGATAAATTTACTATTATGGGTCACTTGTTGAATATTACTGTATGTTAACTATTATTGAGCTTACTCTCGAGTCAAGCTTAAGCTTGAGATTCTTTTATTGTTAAAAATCAGTGTATGTTAAATTGTTAAATATTACCAGCATACTCGAATAAACTGAAACAGCTAAACTTAAACCTAGATTTAGACTCGAATCCCAGATCAAGCTCGCTCAAGAATCAAGATCGACTTGCGCTTACGAGGTCAGATTCGCTCGAGGGGACCGGATCTTCTGTAACGGGGGACGAGTTGTTACAGGTGCGACGAGTAGAGTCAGCCTAAGAGGTTGTCATGCTAATTGCGTTTATGAGTTTTTTTCTTTCTTCATATTAGTTTATGGTGTTCTCATGAGTTAATTATAAATGTCGCTGACCACTCTCTCCTGTCTTTATTTTAATATACTAACTAATCGAGTGATGAAGATTCGTACCATAGTTTAACTTGTGCTGGTGTGCTACGTTCGTCGTGACAAGCTAGATACTAATTTTGAAACAAGGTGCCGAGTCAGATAATAACAACTGGTTGGTAGAACATCATGGTCCTAGAAAGATAAAATACTATAAAGTGTGACTGTATTTGTACCTGAGCTGATCCTGTCTGCACTTTAGACAAGGTTGAGCACAAGTAACCAGGGTTGTGGATACCATAGTTACCATAGGAAGGTTTTCTATGGAGACCTTTTTTTTTAAAAAAAAAGAAGAATCTTCTATGGAGGCTTTAACCTCAATTTCTAACTTGTAAGTTCTAATTTGTGGTTCTCGCAAATAGAGATGCCCAAGTGGGCCGGGCTAAACGGGTCAGCCCAAGACACGTCACTATTGGCACGGCCTGCATAGTCTGTATGCTTTGTAAATGGGTCGTGCCTGTGTTCACGAAACCGTTTACGGCGGCCATGAGTGAGTCGGTGCAGATGCGGTTTGCAGAAACCGCGAAAAACCGAACGGTTTGCAAATTTGAAAATTTTGAAATTGGGTCAAATGAGATCACGAAAACTGCGTTTTTTGACGAAAAACCGCTCGGTTTTCGTGAAAACCGAGCGGTTTTTGGAGAAAACCGCAAAAACAGCCCGAGGTTGGAAAATTGGGGGGAAAATAAAAAAAATTAGGAAAAAATGCAAAAAAAAATTGTAAAATTTGTAGAAATACAGGGAAGGTTAAAATTGAGTAAAAATGTAATAAATATATAAATAAGGTATGTGAAAACATGAAAAATTTCCAGAATGGTCTCTCCTAAATTTGGAAAAAAATCGACATGACCTTTGCTATATTTTAGAGAATTAAAAGTTGTAAGTTATGTACTTAGCAATAATATGTCAATAAATAATCTTTCATTGCAATACTACAATCACACAAGTGCAAAAATCGGCATTTACATAACTACAAAGCAAAATCATTCGCAATTTCACTACCATTTACTTATCAACACCATTTACATTATAATGCATTTAAATTGAAGTTGTGGAGTAGGCATAAGCATAGCTTCGTCACTCTTCCATTGTCACAAAAATGACATGTTCGACCTACATAAACGGAACATCGAAAACCGATGACAGAAGGAAAAATGGTGAAAATATAAGAACAAATTGACAAAATCGCAAAAAAAAATTAAAACTGTAAAAAAAATCCCTATTATTCTATAAAACACCTAAGAGAAATTTTTACAATTTTTTAAATAATTTATTTCTTCTAAAAAATCTAAAACAGAAATTAATGAAAAGGAACAAATACACTGTCAGATTTTTATAAATAGTAAAATGATTTATTATATTCTAAAATTTTAATGAAAATATAACTAGTTCTAAAGGATCATGTACTAAAATTTTCAGAAATATTAGACTTCATTTATTTCCCATATAAAATCAAAAATAGAAGAGCATATACAATAATAATAGCACTGTCAGAACTTTTAAAAAAATACACATATCTGATCATCATCTCAAAATTTTACATAATCATTTTAATGATGTTATAACATCACAAAAAAAGTTTAAGAAATAATAGACTTCATTTTTTACCCCTAGAAAATAAAAAACTGAAGAGCATATATTGTGACAGTATCATTGTCATATTTTTTTAAAAATGTACATATATGATAATAATTTAAAAATTTTATAGAATCATTAGTATTACCTAAGGAACGCACAAAAAAATTCAAATTTTTTTGACACTTTTTGCTAAATTTCTTCAAAATTTTTAATTTTACTGTTCATCTGGCCGGTTTTCCGAACGTTTTAATTACCGAACCGACTCGGTACGGGCGGTTTTCACGAAAACGAGCCATTTTTGATGGTTTTTTGAACCCTGGTCGTGCTTGCACGGCCCATGAATCCGTGTCATGTTTGGGTCGGTACCCCGGCACGGTATGGCCCGGGCCCGACATGGCACGGCACGGCACGATTACAAGCGACACGGGCCGTTTAGTTTGAAAAATAATCATTTTATAGTCGTTTGAGGTTTTAAAAAATTTGAAAAAAATTATGAATTTTTTCCTATAAATAGGTGGCTGCCCCCTCATTTCCACACCAGAAAAGTTGCATTCTCTTCTCTTCATTCTCTTGTGAAAATTCTTTTGCTCTTGATGGTAATTTGGCAAAATTCAAAATAATTTTACCAAAAATCTGAAATTCGGCTCTCGGCTTCTATCAATAAATCAATGTAATAATTGTGATTTAATTTTTTATTTTTTAGTATTTTAAATTATATTTTAGTACTAATAGCGTAATTATTTCTTGCAGTTTTCTTTATGGAGCACGAGGATTTTCCATCCTTCCCAGTTTTTGATTTTGGGATTTCACCCGAGAAGCTTCTTGCATCCTATGAAGCTGCAACAGCTATACCATCCTTAGGCTCTACAAGTGCTACTGTTTCGGCAAGCACCGAGGCAAAAAGATCAAGACGCAGTACATCGGGAGTCTGTGAGGATTTCGAGCAGATTTTTTAGATATTAGATGGCATTCAGAGCAGGTATTCTATTTGTAAATATTGTAAGTATAAATTAACTTCGAAATCTACAGGTATAACTGGGCACTTGAAGAGGTATGCTGAGAGCTGTAAAAGAAAAGCGGGATGGCTTTGAGACAGACGCAGCTGTTGTACAACCCCGATGGTACAGTACTTAACTGGGACTACGATCCCGAGGTAGCTCGTGAATCTCTTTGTCGTTTAATCGCTTCTCAAGATTTTCCTTTAAAATTTGGTGAGTCAACTGCATTTGAAAACTATATTAGGATCACTCATAATTCTAGGTTTTCTGCAGTTTCTAGATAGACAACAACTAAAGATTTGATTAAATACTATAATAATTTTCATAATAAGCTAAAAGAGCAATTTAGTATCTGTACTTTTTCTGTGTTTTTGACATCTGACATATAGAGTGGTAGAGCTAAAAAGGATTACCTTAGTATAGTTTCTCATTATGTAAATAATGAATGGCAACTAGAGAAGAGAATTATAAGATTAAAACTAATTGATGTAGCACACACTGGTGAAAATATTGTTGATTGTATTTTAAAAGTTGTAGAAGATTTTGGCCTTATTGATAACATTTTTACAATAACATTAGATAATGCTTCAACAAATACTTCTGCCATAAACATTCTTACTCCGCTTTTCAATTCGTATGTTGAATCTTTCTTATTACATCAGTGTTGTGTTTGCCATATTATTAATTTTATAGCTAAATCTGGTTTAAACAGTTTAGATCAGTATCTTGAATCTTTTCGCAATGCAATATCTTTCTTAAATAATTATAATCAACAAGTAGCAGCATATAAGACTTATTGTATTGCAATGGATGTGCGTCCGCGTAAGTTTGGTTTGGATATGCCTATTAGATGGAACTCTACTTACTTGACGCTTAAGTCTCTCGTACCCTATGAGAGCACATTTTCTGTTTTTATTAACATGCACTATCGTAGACAGGATGGTCAACTGCTACTCACAGCACAGAGCAACATTGGTATGTTGCTAAATACTTGCTTTCATTTTTAGAACTTTTTTATTCCACTGTTGCTTTATCTGGAGTTTATTACTTAACCTCTCCTTTAATTGTGCATCATATTTTAGAAATTGCTACCCACTTAAGGAGCCACAAAAATCATAATATCTTGTGTGAAGCTGTTTATGCTATGAAAACTAAAATTTTAAAATATTGGCAAGAAATTCCTATGTTATATGTATTTGCATTTATTTTAGATCCTAAAGCTAAAGTTCGAGGATTTTCTAATGTTCTCTCACTTCTAAGTGATACGGTAGGTACTGATTATTCTAGTTACTTTTCAAATGTTCGTGCTAACTTATCTCAAGTTTATGATAAGTATGATCAGAAGTTTGCTGGAGTTCGCATACAGTGACCTTCACCAGCACCCACAACAGGTAAGAAGAAAACTGCGTGGGGAAAGATATGGGGTGCAGGTGGCTCTTCCTCAAGGAGTTCGACTACAACAACATCAAGTGCGGATACAACAAGTGGTGGGGAGCTAGCTGTCTATCTCAACAGCGACATTGTCAACTACCAAGAGCAGCAAGAGGACGATTTCAATATTTTGTAGTGGTGGCACAAGCACAAGATAACATATACGGTGCTTTCCATATTAGCACGGGATGTGTTAACAGTTCTTGCCTCTACGGTTTCTTCGAAACCTGCTTTCAGTCTATTCAGAAGAATAATCGAGGAGAGAAGAACAAATCTGACAAGTGAGATGGTGAAAATACTTCTCACTATGAAAGATTGGGAACAAGCTGATCAACGAGCTCAACATACTGCAGAAAATGTTAAGCTGGCGGAGACGTTTGAAAATCTTTATCTATATAATCAAGCAGGATAATTATCATCTTCATTTTTTTCATGTATTACCGAGCTATAGGTTGTACTCTTTTTTATTTGCCAAGGTTTTCTCGTGTTGAGTTTTTACTTGGCAAAGTTTTTAATGAGGCAGCCAAACATCAATAAAGCTCATTATTTAATTCCAATTATTTGTCTTATTTTAGAATTTATTTCATATTTTAGCTTTTTATTAATTTACATATATTTTTAAAAGGTTTCTAATTATTCTTGATTTTCCCCATTTTTTTGTATTTTTTTCTAACATTTTTTTTGCGCTAATGGACCGACCCGGCCCGACCGGTTTAGGCTTGTCAGACTTGTGCCGGCACGCTACGACCCACGAGACTAACAGGCCGTACTTGGGCTAGCTCCCTGACCCGTGGGCCGACACAACATGACCCGTTTATTAGTTGAGTTGAAATAGATCGTGCCTAAATGGACCGTGTCGCCCATTTACAGGCCGAGCCATGCCTCCAGTTTGGCCCACTCTACTCGCAACTCTTTTTGAGCGTCTCCAGAAGAACTCCTCTCCTGACGTCAAAATATTCCGAAGTGTCAATTTTCAAGATGCTATAGACAAAGGGTGTGAAAACTGAAAAGATAATGGGCCTGCATGCCTAAAAAGACTGCATGTAATTTGTGGAGCCCAAGCGGATCAATCGGCAGCTGATTCAGGCTACCATGCGACGAGCGTGTAAACGCAGACCGGAAGCAATTTACATAAATGGGCTTCTCTTAAACGGCCTAGCACATAACAAGCCGAATAGAGCTCTCTTGTAGTTACATTGGACCAGCTAAATTTGAGCTTAAAGTAGCTGTCTCTATGCAAGGGAATAAGACCAGATGTTGGCCCAAATTTATTGCCGACGGGGCGCTAATGGGCAAGGGAAAAAGCCCAGATTGCGGCTCAAATCATCAACTGTTCAAGGCCGGACACCTTTTGCTTTTATTCCCTTTCTACAAAGAATAAACATTCAGCTCCAAAAGAGAGAAAAAAAAGTACAAACAGAGGAACGAACGGTCCATCAAAGCTTCGTTTTCTTCTCCCTTTTAATGGAAAACTACACTTGTTTATTGTGGATGTTTCTTCATAGACACGAATACACACGACCATGCTTCACTTGGATCGTGCCAAAAATCTTGGCATTCCACCCTTGTCACGAAACTTTGGGCAATAGCATCATGGGCTCGTGGGCGACTCGCGTTATCTTCTTCCTATCACTGTACCAACCAATTATGATCCAAGGGAATCCACTCCTACTTCCCAAATGGAAGAGCAAATCGCAGTTTGTAGCGACTAGTATAATAAGTAGCCGCACCATCGCGGTATTGCACTACCTAATGCACTACCTGTCTACCTGCGGATGCCATGTATTTTTCTCCGTGTCCTGGAGACTTTGATGGGCATGATATGTTGGTGCACGCACCACCGATCGGCCGGGACACCTCACGTGGTTGGTAAGATGGTCATTTTCTTGCTGGTGATCGTGTCATCGGTTGGTACGTGCCTAAGATTATTCTCTCCTCTCGTTAGCAGGCAGGCAGTTGCCTCGCCCCATCAGAGGCTTCAGGCTCAAGCTAGCTAGCTTGTGATGAAAAGATTCATTGGCTAATCGCGTACAAGATTCCGCTTTTTCTATGATTTTAAGTGAGACTACACTTTTTTTAAGTAAATTTCACAAAATTACAGATTTATTGTAAAAACTATAAGAAAACTTTTAGTTTATATTTCAAAAGATTACAGATTTTGAAACTCATATAAAAAATCTATATATTTTAGAATTAATCATTTCTTATAATGGATCTAACATGTAGGCACACGTGATAACATCAACAAAAAATGCGGATGCTGGATTGTGCTCAGAGGATTGCTTACCCATATACTACTGCTAGCTAGGAGAGTTTTGGGAAGGTCTAGCTAGTTGCATGGTGGCTGCTAGCTCAGACTAAAGTTGCTACATCCGAGGCCTGTGCTATGACAATCATTTTGATGGTGACTCAAGCTAGGAGAAGGGCCCTGTGCGAGATTTTTTACTGTAGCAGACACTGTTGCAAACTGTTTTTTCAATCTGCATCGTCGATTCGCTAGATCCAACGGTCGGATTGAATGCAACTGCAACTGCCAAGGATCTGCGTCGCTCAAGCTACTATTAGCATTTGCTAACCACTGCAGTCCACAGCTTGTCAAAATTGGTACTACCAAGATAATGTAGGACGCCATTGGTGATTTGAAGGACAGAAGTATTATTGTAAGACTGAGTTCATTTGGCTAGATAGGTGCGCTTAACTGCCAACTTAATTGAGCCGAGTTCATAATTGTGCTGCACCTAACCAGACTTTCAGATCCAGAAAACCTGCTTTTGCTTACCCATATCTCGTTGCAGCATGGTATTCATTCAATCTGTCACAAGTCACAACACTCCTTATTTTGAGGGCAACAATGCAGTACAAGCGACAGCAGAAGCTTACAAAGAAGAGAAACGTGAAAATAACAAAGATATAAAATATCAGAGCCCTTAAATTAGATGCCTGAATCTCGGCGCAGCCTGACCAGAAGTACTGTACTACTCAGTACTCAAACGTACTATGTCAGTTATCGTAGTAGCAGTAATCACTAATCAGGTGGTTGGAAATGGCATGGATAAAAGATTATTTCAACTGATGAAAGCTACTCGGTGGGATTCCCGAACTCCCAGGAGCAACGGGCGCAAGCCCATGCGCTCGGAATCTCTATAAAAGGCCGCGAGGGGTTGGGGCTTATTGTTATACAGCCACTGAGCAGCCGCAAGAAGGTTTCAGACAGATAAGATGGCGTTGCCTCTTCTGCTTGCCTTCTCCCTGCTCTTCGCAGTGGCGACTCCTATCAGGGACATCACTGATGCATGCTCGTCAGAAGTAAAAGGTATAATTCCTCCTGGTCTTGTCTGACTTTCTTGATGCGTGTTTTTGCATACTTGCCAGTAGTTATCTCTGGTTTCTGCAACCAGATTAAGGTTATGTACTTTCTTGACATATGTACAACAGTACTACTAACCTTGGATAGCATTAGACAATCCAGTAGGAAGATAAAAGCGCACGAGTTTTAGAGCGCTTACAGTAGCATATGAGGAACCAATTTGCGACTGTCAGTAACTTAAGAAAAATTTGTGATGTTCACTTCTCTTTTTCTTTTGAGAAAGGTAGAAAATCATTGTTTAGGATGAATTAACCTGAACGTGTGTTGTTACTGAAGACCAAAGGGTAGAAAGAATGACCTTATATATGAACCTAAATTGAAATGATAAATAAGATATTTGAGCCCAAAATTGTGTTGGATATGTGTCACCCTGCAAATATTTTTCAGGCAGCGGCTAATTAAAACGCCTTTGCCTATGTCAAGTGGAGTGTAACTGCATAAAAGTTGACAGCTCCAAAGGACAATCTAGATGCCAGGAAATGCATAGGTCAGGGCAATATAGTGTAAGTACGTTAGGTGCGTTTGGTCGATAGGTTATACATGCTTTCCAATGTTCCATCACCACCAAAACGAAAGCGTCTTGTTAGGATTATGTATTTTGTCGATGACCATTTGGCGCTTTAGCATTGTGCTGATAGTCTGGCTGGAACACATTCTGATGCCATTCTTAAAACAAAATGTGTGGTTTGCGTTAGATACAGTACTTCTCCTCCTAACATACGAGGAGTATCCGCCTCCTCGTTACCGAATTCTAGTTCCGCCTTCTATGTGAACACATGCCCATCCATATCACCAGTACCGACGTTGATTACTCCCTCCGTTAAGTCTAAGTTTATACGACGAATTTCTTTTTAATGGTTTTATCTATAAATATATGTTGTATTTTATATTTTAATGCAAAAAATAGTATGATGTTTCCTTTTATATCTCTAATAAATATCAAAATTTACCTGATATTCTTTATATGCATGAATTGAATATAGTGTTTAGAGACAATAATTAGAGGTCTATGTGCTAAGAGAAAATCCGCGCTATAAACTTGAATGAAAGGAATATTTGGTAATTGCCATTTAACTGCAACTAACACGATCAAAGCTAGACTCCAATCTATGACCTTTCTGAGCCGTCGCATGGTACTCCCGATCAAAATTGATGGCCAGTTAAGTGACTACACCATAATATGAAGCTCGAACGTACTGTACTTCTTCTCCCGTGAAATCAATCGTTTCCCGCCGCCAACCACCATATCTATCGCGTCCACAGGATGGCCGGCGAAATGGGCAGCAGCGGATGCTGCGTCGAAAACGTCACCGGATACGCAAAGTTTTCAATGCTGATCGTCGATCGATATATGAGGCTGCCATTGGCTTCCTTTTTTCTCCTTTCTTTGCCGTGACATGAACCAATCAAGCATTGTACCCGCACGGCATTATGACCACACACCAGAAATGTGGTTATGTCGTAAATGATTTGCACGTATAGCCACATCTGGGTTGTAGAGGTCCAACCTAATTCCCTAGCTTTTCAACTAAAAGTAGTAGTTTGCCGATCATCCAATGCAGTAGTACAATCTTGGTTCTTCTCCTTGGAAAATATCGAAGTCATCCTTCTCTCCTCTTTTTGCTGCAAATTCAGCTCTCTCGCGAACATATTTGTAGAATTGGCTCCGTTCTCAACTACGAAAGAGCCAAAAGTTGACAACATGTCACATTTCACACTCCCCTACCGCGGAAGGAGCCTCCCGCGCTTTCCGGCCATGGCAGCCCAGCTGTCGCGCTCCTCAGCCGTGGCATCGGCCCTCCTCCCGCGTTGCACGGCCGCGGAAGCTGCTGGTCCCGCGCTAGCCAGTCTGCTCCTGCGGCTCGCTGGCTGCCATGCTCTCCGGGCGCGGGAGCGTCTTCCACAGTGAAAAAGTGGTTAAATCTACAAATGATTTCGCGGAGATAGGAGATTTGGAAAAAAGAAACCAGGGGACTAGAAAATGGATGATTTTGAAAATATCTAGGGTGTTTCGCCTATGCATAATATCTTTAAAAAAAAAGAGAAAAAACAAGGTACCTTCTTGTATTGTATGCTATGTACTTAGGCACAAAAGTCATGGAAGGCGTATTGAACTGGTGGTCCTTATGACAAACTGGCAACACTCCAATTAGCCATTGTATAATACATGTTGAGTAGTGTTAGCTACCAACCAAAAGCGTCTGCTTCACTCCCTTTTTGACGTGTTTTCTCTATTGTTGGATTTTTGCTAGCGCAAGCCCGCCCAACTTCAATATGACAAAAAAAAACTTAGTTTTCAGTGTTTCCTGTCCAAGTGAGCAGGTACAAATCGAGTGCCTGGTTGGTACCTTCGCATGCTTAGATACTAGATCCAGTCTGCACCTTCTGTAAAAGAATATATATTGAGATGGACGAATCGAAAATGCATGTGCCTAATCTTAACAGACAAAGTTTCCGCTTGATTCAGTGATTCCTCGGTTTTGTCTACTAGTCATCAATCCGTGAGACACCGACTATATATTTTCGGTATGTTTTTTATAAATTTAGTACTGAGTTCACAGAAACTAACTTAATTTTTTTATCAATATTATTTTAATTCTGAATTTAATTTTATTCTGATTTAATTTGGATTTTGAATTATGACATGCGTTAACTTTTTCATATCCAATTTCAATTAGAGTGCAAGTTTTATGTTTATGTTTGGGTACTATATGATCATCTAGCCGTTGATCACATGGTCAAGATTTTTTTCTAATTAAAGTGGTAATTTCTAGATTTTTCTTTCTCTGCGATTTCTAAGATTAGTGTGTGTATATACACACAAACACATATGCACGTGGTCTAGTCTGAATGTCTCATTAAGTGCGTACCGTGCTTAATTTGTTATCAAGTCAATGTTACACTCGTTAGTTGGTTACACGTTGCAATAGCCTCTCCGTCACCTACCTCTAAACATCGTCTCGGGCGCGATTTAAGACGGTTACGACCTGTTGATGCGTACCGGACGGCGATCGATGTGAGCCATGCATTCTCGTGATGCAAACCGTGAGAATTTAGGAGCTGATTGACATGTGCCCTCAATACTGGGGTGTTCAGGCTGTTGTACGAAAATATATAGTACCCTGTAGGCTGTAGCACACTAGCACGTCATATGATCGCCACTCCCTTCTTGTAAGATAAGGTATTCCAAGTAAGACTTGCATTGTTTGTTTGGATCATGCAGCATGAGATGACCTAAAGCATCTTAGGAATGCAAATGAGCAGCAGGAATAATCTGATGCCAGTTTCTTTGTTTTACCCTGATGCCTCCAAATCTGATGACATGTGCTCACTGTCACCGGCAGTAAATGGCACCAATCTGTATAACTGGCAGTTATACTAGATAAGTGACCGCGGTGTGCTGCGATCGCTGCTCCCCAACGTGAGCAAATCGAGAAAACGCGCGAAACGGTTAAAATAATATAACGTAATTACGCTCTTTTTTCATTTATTGGGGTTCTCTCATGAAGGATCTATAATTTTGCAGAACTTAAAGGTTGTTTTCGTAAAAAAACGGTTGAAAGGATCTAAACGTAATTATGTGTTTTTCTGTATTTATTTGGGGTGCTTTTACGAAGGGTCCGCGATTTCCCTGAACCGAAAGGCCCTTTTTGAAAAAAAAAAAGTTGAAAAGACTTAAATGTAATTACGATTTTTTCGAGGGACTATTATGGAGGGAGGAGATGTGGCTTAGCTCTCTGCCCAGGAACTCTTCCAACTTTAATAAAAGTAGTATTGGCAGCGTTGCTGTGTTAGGTGAGGCATCAATACATTATCGGAATTGCTAACAGCCGGACGTTTGATTTTTTCCGACGCTCTGCAATATTTTTTTCCTACGCGTGAAATATTTTTTTTCTACTCGTGAAACATTTTTCCTTCGATAACAGTAAAAATATGCGCGGGAAAAAAATGTTACACACGTTAAAAAAAACTATTGCACATATTGAAAAAGATATTATATCGAGCGTCCGACACAAAACTTGAAAATAGGAGGTCCGAACCTAGTTTTGCCTGTGTATACATCACTGTCTAATCACGAGACTGCTAAAACTAAAAATTTGGCGACAAGAGCTGGTGCGGTAGCTTAGTGGTTGCCTGGTTGGTGACAACGATGCACCAGAAGTAAGAACTAAGAAAGGCCTTTCTTGTCAGCAGCGAGACGGAGTACTAGATTTTTGTCATGTTGCAGTCAGCGACGGAGCTTAAAGATTTTCCAAAGGATGAATATTTCATACGTATAATTTTATAGTCTGGTTGCTTATATAATGATTTTGTAATATCGTAAATTTAACATATATATTTAAAATTTGCTAAAAGTACAATATAAATAGTTGTAAGTTTTTTAAAATTCCAAACCACCAAAACTTGAAAGTAATTCAATCAATCAATTTAGACTATTTAAAGAGGTGATTTTATAAAGTTTCTCAAATTTTTTGAGCACCCCTGTATCCGGCCCTATTGCGGTAAGTTTGGACGAACTGACGTAGGTAAAAACTGCGTGCTGCTGAACTGCAGATTTCCAGCACCTGAATAGCTCCGGCCTGTACCTCCCGCTGCACCACCCGCGGAGCCCCTGCTCACCGGCGCCGCTCCCAGACGACCTCCCCTTTTCGGCCGTGCTCACTCACGACGATGCTCGCATCGCGTCCTTCGCAGCGCGCCTCGCCAAGACGTCGTCTGCGCGCCCCACCTCCCTCGACCGCGCCGACGCCGGCCTCGCCGACTCCCTCGCGTCCGTGCCGCTTAACCCGGGCAAGTCGGTGGGCGTGGGCAACTACGTGACCCGAATGGCCCTCGGCACGCCGGCCAAGTCGTACATCATGGTCGTCGACACGGGGTCCTCGCTCACCTGGCTCCAGTGCTCCCCCTGCATCGTGTCGTGCCACCCCCAGGCCGGCCCGGTGTTCAACCCCAAGACGTCGAGCACCTACGCCTCTCTGTCGTGCTCCTCGCCGCAGTGCAAAGAACTCACCTCCGCCACGCTCAACCCCGCCGCCTGCTCCTCCTCCAAAGTCTGCATCTACCAGGCCAGCTACGGCGACAGCTCCTTCTCGGCCGGGTATCTGAGCAAGGACACCCTGTCGTTCGGCTCGACCAGCATGCCCAACTTCTACTACGGCTGTGGGCAGGACAACGAGGGGCTATTCGGCCGGTCGGCCGGGCTCATTGGCCTGGCGCGTAACAAGCTATCGCTGCTGTACCAGCTCGCGCCAAGCCTCGGGTACTCCTTCTCCTACTGCCTCCCGACGTCGTCGTCCTCCGGGTACCTGTCGATCGGGTCGTACAACCAGGGGCAATACTCGTACACGCCGATGGTGTCAAGCTCGCTCGACGACTCTCTCTACTTCATCAAGCTGGCCGAGATAACGGTCGCCGGGAAGTCGCTGGCCGTGTCGTCGTCGGAGTACTCCAGCCTGCCGACGATCATCGACTCCGGCACGGTGATCACGCGCCTGCCGACGAGCGTGTACTCGGCGTTGAGCAAGGCGGTGGCCGGGGCCATGAAGGGGACACCGCGCGCGTCGGCCTACTCCATCCTAGACACGTGCTTCCAAGGCCGGGCCTCGCAGCTGCGCGTGCCGGCGGTCAGCATGGCCTTCGTCGGCGGTGCGGTGCTGAAGCTGTCCGCGCGGAACCTGCTCGTCGACGTGGACAGCTCCACGACGTGCCTGGCGTTCGCGCCCGCAAGTAGCGCCGCCATCATCGGGAACACGCAGCAGCAGACTTTCAGTGTCGTCTACGACGTCAGGAGTAACAGGATCGGGTTCGCCGCCGCCGGCTGCAGCTGAGAAGTTGCGCGTATGCACGGACTTGGGTAAATGGGCAATGCATTTATTGCTATTGGCTTCCTGAACTCGTCACTTTGATTTAACCACACGAGTTAGCTCCTTACGGTGCATGCATGTGAATGAATACATCAGAAGGTAGATGTGTTGCTCCAGGACCTAGGTGTACATGTTATCACATTGTTGTTTAAAAAACACACAAAAATATATAGGAGTAATGCTATTTATATTGTTCAGGCCTAAAGCATGTGAAACAGTGAAAGTGGAAGTGCTCGACTCCAGAGAAGATTATATATAATTCCCATAGCCAAGAGATGGGAGATAGTTTGTCACATAACCTACTACTGGTCAAAAAGATTTACTTTGTATGAATAGGTAAATTAAAGCGTGTGTGTGTTTAAAAGTTCCTCCTTAGAACTTCAAGAAGAATTTTAAAAGTGGAAGATATGCTTGTATGCATGTGTCCTTTGGACAATGAAGATGCATGTGTTTTTGTAACATTGCATTTAATTAAGATTATTTTCATAACTCCAGAAATTGTTGTATCTTGGTGTCCTTTTGCAAAACGCATGATTTGATGCGGGGTAAAGATCCAGCTAAGATGGACGTACCCATACCCATGAAGTTTAGACATGATTTTGTGCTAATAGAAATGTAGCAAAAAAATATTGAAAAAAAATCATGGGTGCAGTATACGTTGGAACATAAAAAATAAGAACCAAAAATCAACACAAATCTGCAACAACATCGACTCGAACACGTGACCTCTCAAACATAGGAGCAATGTGCAAACCAATTGAGCTACGGCTTTGCAACTGTTCTATTGTTTTCTTATTGCTTATTCTCTTAACACACATTCAAAATAGTACAAAGCCTCTGCTTATATAGCAGAACACCCAACTTAAACTAACTAGTAATCGGACACAACTAACTGGCTAGAAAACATATAGCAGTCGGACTTGCCATATACATGCCTACGAAACTGAGACGGACTCAACTTAGCAACAAGATTAACTCTAACATTCACCCCTTTAATTAATGTTGTAACATTTAAGTTTCTAACACAACTCTAACTTGTTGAAGTAGTCGGCCTTAACTATGACTTACCTAACATTTATTCGATACAGGATGGCGAATACACCTTCTCAATATCATGTACTCAACTTACTTAAATCAAGACGGCGAACACATCTCCTCAACGTCTTGATCTCATCTTCGACGGACATGACTTTGGACGGCAAACACATCTTCTCAACGTCCCAGAGTCAACTTTGATGGACTCGACTTAGGACGGCGAACACACCTCTTCAACGTCCCGGACTCAACTCTCTTACTTGACACAGCGTCAAAGTAGTGCCGGTTCATCGTCACTTAGAGCTTCGGCAAGGAGCACTTTTTTCACCTCCTTCAGCTTGTGGCACTCCGAAGCGAAATGCCCATAATCATTACAATTATAGCACCTTACTTTTACCTTGTCAAATTTTCAATTCTTGCGACCTCATCGACCATTGCCTCTAGAGCCACCGAGAGAGCCCTCGTCGTCGTGCCTCGACTATCGGGCCTCCCACTCGACACGTGTCATGAGTAGGTGCTCTTCATCACCGCCGTCGGATCCCCTAATTTGTTCCTTGTGTGCCTTCAAGCGACCGATTACCTCCTCGATCGTCATCAACTTGAGGTCGTCGAACTGCTCAATGGTGGAGACGATTTACAAGAACCTGCCAGGGACTGCACGAAGAAATTTCCTTACATAGCTCTCCTCTATCTTGTCGCCAAGCCCCACATAGCTCTCCTCCATCTTGTTGCCAAGCCCTTAGATTTTATTGACGATTGTTGTCAATCGGATGGTGAAAACGTCGACTGACTCCGCCTTCGTCATGCGTAGAGCTTTGAGGGTTTGTACCTTTGCCTCCTTGATACGATCGGCACCAAGATGCATCGTCTTCAATGCCTCCTAAGCAGCCTTGGCCGTCTCCTTTTCAGCCAGTAGGAAGAGTGTTTCCTCCAGGATGCCTCCATAGATGGCTGTCAAGGCCATCTAATTCTTACACACATCGACGTTGCCATCCACGATCGTATCCCACAGTCCTTGAGCCCTCATATACACCTTCAACTTAATTGCCCATACTTCATAATTGCTCTTCGTGAGCATCAGATAATGCAGCGAGACGGTGGAACTCTCCTTCGCCATCGCACCTGATGTCGCCTCATCACCGGTAACACCACTTTTCGGAGACTGCGACAGTATCTTGGACATACACGGATCAAGAACTCAGGCTCTGATACCAATTGACCATACACGTGACCTCTCAAACACAGGAGCAATGTGCAAACCAACTGAGCTACGACTTGCAACTCTTCTCTTGTTTTCTTATTGCTTATTCTCTTAACACGCATTCAAAAGAGTACAAAGCCTCTGCTTATATAGAAGAACATCCAACCGATGTCAAAGTAGTTAGCTAGTAGATATGTTAAACATTCAGAGGATAGAGTAGTTGGAGAATTCTATCTCCAGTCTATTGTAATAGAATGCCATCTCATTAGTAGAATCTAAATTGTAGCAAAACCGAAAAGGTTCGATGTGTATATATATGTTCTCTAGCAATACAGATTAAAGTGCGATACTCAAAGAACCAATCTCTCTGTTTTCTTTTCACATGGTATCAGAGCCAAGAGGTCTTGAGTTCAAGACCCGGTTGGCGCAATTAAAAAAATAATTACAGTCCACTTCTATTCCACGTCCTAGGCCTGAGCGAGCCTATACGTGAGGGGGAGTGTTGAAGTATAAGTGAATTACCCACCTTTCATCATCAGCTTAAGCTTTTAGGTGAACTGGTTGATGCATGCAACTCAATATGGTATCAGATCCAGTCTAAAGATTTTTCCTCGCCTCTAAATATCGTTAGCACTTATCAATCCTCTTCCATATCTTCGGGTTCCATGCAATCCAGCATCTCAGGGACTGCTGGAACCGAGATGATTGGAAAGTTTTCGGTGCCTAATTTCGCCCAGTTCATTAGCGAAAAGCTAGGGCGCGATAACTATTTGCTCTAGAAGGCGCAAATAATGCCTTTCTTAATCAGCCATGGTTATCTTGGCTATGTCAACGGGACAATCCCATGTCCTCCAAAGCTGGTCACAGTAACTAGCAACAGTGGAGCAACACAAGTACCAAATCCAGAGTATCTACACTGGATACAATAGGATCAAACAGTCCATGGGTGCCATCAACTCATCTCTAACAAGAGATGTTCTCTCCCAGGTAATCCTGCTCTCCACAGCTCATGAGGTGTGGAGCACCTTGGAGAAACTTTTTGCTATACAGTCAAATGCAGGCATGGTTGAAGTACGGATGCAACTCTCTCATCTGCAAAAGAAGGACAATTCTGCGGCAGAATATTTTCACAAGGCAAAGGCTCTTGCCGATACTCTTGCTGCTGCCGGTAAGCCGCTGCTGGATGAGGAGGTAATTGCCTATCTTCTTGCCGGACTTGATGGTGAATATGACTCTCTGGTAACCACAGTCACGACGCGCATGACGCTGAGTGAACCTTTGTCCCTTAGTGAGTTTTACAAGAATCTCATCAGCTACGAGGCGCGACTTGAAACGCGTGCTCAAGGCCTATAGGTTGAAGGAAGTGTTTCTGCAAACTTCACCAGTCGAGGCAGTAACAATCGTGGTGGCCAGAATAGCAATCGTGGAAATTGGCACAGTGGCAATGGCGGAAGAAACCGTGGTCGTGATCAAGGTAATAGAGGATCAGCACAGCGAAATAATTCAAGTGGAAGCAATCGTCCAGTATGTCAAATATGCTCCAAAGTTGGGCATGTTGCAGCAAGATGTTGGCATCGTTTTGATCACTCGTATGAAGCTGATGACAGTCATGCTGTGCTCTTCACTCATCATGGCAATGGTGGTCATCAAGTTGACACCAACTGGTATAGCGATACAGGAGCAGCAGACCATATCACAAGTGATCTGGATCGTCTCACCACTCGGGATCAATACCATGGGAAGGAGCAGGTTCATACGGCCAATGGCTCAGGTATGTCAATACTTCATGTCGGCAATTCTCAGCTTATAACACCACACAAAATCTTGAAAATACACAATGTTCTTCACACACCACATGCCTCCAAAAACTTGCTATATGTTCATCGTTTTGCCAGCGATAATGATGTTTATTTTGAGTTTCATCCTGATTTTTTCATTGTCAAGGATCGGGCAACCAAGATCCCTCTTCTTAAGGGTAGGTGTGAGGCAGGCCTATACCCTATCCCTTCTACACCATATCAAGCTCTCAAGAAAAGGGTGTTTCACGTCTCTCCATCACCAGAGCAGTGGCATATGTATCTGGGCCATCCAGCATCGAGCATCGTCAATAAAATTCTCCAGTCCCACAATTTACCATTTTCAAATAAAGATTATGTAGCTACAATTTGCAATGCTTGTCAGATGGCTAAAAGTCATCAATTACCCTTTTCTAGTTCAAATTCTGTCATCTCAGCACCACTTGAACTTATTTACACTGATGTTTGGGGTCCTGCCCTCCAATCTTCTAGAGGTTTTAAATATTATGTCAGCTTTGTTGATTCCTTTAGCAAATACACTTGGATCTATTTGTTGAAACACAAGTCTTGTTAGAAATTGACAAGCAAACAAGAACGAAGAAGATCAAACCAACACAGATCAGACACCAGGATTTTAACGTGGAAAAACCCTTCAATGCGAAGGGAAAAAACCACGGGTACCAGCCAGACAAAACTTCACTATTTTGGAGAGAGTTTACAAAACGCCGTATGATTCCTGGCGGCTTACAGATGAAATTTAAGGTGAACCCTAATCCGTACCGCGAGGGCTCCGCCCCCGCACCCCCCCACGGGCCTCCGCTTTGCTCCGCCAACTTGGCTAGTCTTGATTAGAATTTGGATCACAACATAACAAAACTCCACCTTGAGACAAATTCCATCTTGTAGCATATAGAATGTAACTTCCCTCCTGAACAATAAAAGACAAAGAATGGTGGTGCAAAAACACCACTAGGGCTAAATAGTTATACTAACTAAGCTCGAGCAAAGCTCAAACTTAGCAACAGAGCAGCTTAGTCAACATATCAAAGATTATCATGAGTGCTAATCTTGCATACCTTTAGTTCTCCTTCGCAATTACTCGTCGACATAATGATATTTGATATCAATGTGCTTTGTTCTTTCATGAAACATTTGATCCTTTGTGAGATGAATTGCACTTTGATCATCACAAAATAAATTTATGCAAGATGTATCTCCACAAAATTCAGCAAACAAACCTCTCAACCAAATCGCTTCTTTACTTGCATCACAAACGCAATATACTCACTTGATGGTAGATAAAGCAACGGTGGGTCAGAGGCTAGCCCTCCAACCGATCGCACATCCACCAATCAGAAACACATAGCCTGTGAGAGACCTTCTCTTGTCTAAATCAGAAAGATAACTCGAATCAACATATCCAACAAGTCCTCTCTAGTCTTGCCAAACCGCAAATAAGCATTAGATGTGCCTCGCAAGTACCGAAAATCCACTTGACAAAGATTCCAGTGTTCTTTACCAGGATTAGCCATGTATCTACCGACTAAACTCATAGCATAAGACAAATCAGACGTGAGCAAACCATGGCATACATTAAAGAACCAACAAGACTAGAATAGGGCACTTTGGACATGTACTCAAAATCTGAATCGTGCTAGGACATTGAGACGATGACAACTTGAAATGAGGAGCAATTGAGTACTTATCGGCTTAGAATCATGCATATTAAAACGATGAAGAACTTTTCAATGTAATCAGGCGACTAAGAAACAACAAACCGTAACTTCGTCTCTACTAATCTCCATGCCAAGAATTTTCTTAGCAAAGACCAAGGTCCTTCATCTCAAATTCGCTACTTAATTGTGCCTTTAAAGTAGCAATTTCTTTCTTGCTCTTGGTAGCAATCAACATGTCATCAACATATAACAAGAGGTATATATGTGATCCATCAACAAATTTAATGTAGACACAGCTATCATATAAAGATCTTTTAAAACCATTTGAGATCATAAATGAATCAAACCTCTTATACCACTGTCTTGGCATCGCTTGCACCATATAATGATTTCTTCAATTTGCATACCAATTCCTCCTTACTGTGCACAATGAAACCTTCAGTGGTCCATATAAATCTCCTCTTCTAACTCTCCATGTAGAAAAGCGGTCTTCACATCTAATCGCTCAAGCTCAAGATCATGCATAGCAACAATACTAAAGAAAGTACGAATGGAACTATGCTTTACAACTGGAGAGAACACATCATTATAGTCAATACCGGTATTTGATCAAACCTTTAGCAACTAACCTTGCCTTGAATCTTGTAGGTTCGCCGAGATGAACCTTCCTTCCTTTTAAAAATCCACTTGCAACGGATGGCTTCTTTCCATTCGCAAGCGAACAATGTCTCATGTACCATTTTTCTCAAGTGATCGTGATCTCCTCTTGCATAGCAAAAGTCCACTTCTCATGGTCACCAAATCAAAGCTTCAAAGATAAGTGGAGGGTTCAACACAATCAACCTCCTCAAAGACAACTCAAAGCATAACTAATATTGCATTCTTCAATTAATCTCTTCACTGTTTTCGTACTTTACGGCCCTATCAACCGCCGCGGTGGTGGAGGCTGCAAAATAGGAGAAGAATGCACAATAGCAGGTGAATCAGTATCAAGAACCTGTGTATCCTCGGCACCAACACTATCATCAGTCATATGGTCGCCCTCATCCAAGTTCTCCACCTGCAAGCTAACTTTCGTGGTACTTTATCATGAACATTAGAATAGGGGTTAGCACAAGACATCTCGATTCATTGAAAACCACACTTCTACTCAACATGCTCTTCTTAGTTGCAGGGTTCCACAGCTTATAACCTTTTACCCCTGAACCATAACCCAGAAAGACACACTTTGCAGCTCTAGGCTCTAATTTTCCATTGTCCACGTGTGCATAAGCAGTGCAACCAAAAACTTTCAACTGTGAATAATCTGAGGGAGTACCAGACCATACCTCCATGGGTGTTTTCTTGTCAATGGCAATGGAAGGTGACCTGTTGATCAAATAACAAGTCGTGGAGGCGACCTCACCGTAATTGTCCGCCCATCCCAAAGATTGGACAAAGATACAACGTGCTTTGGAGATGATGGTCCTGTTCATCCGCTCGCTACACCGTTCTGCTGGAGTGTGCGGAATGGTGTAGTGCCTGACAATACCCTCTTTTCTGCAGAAAAACTTGAATACATGTGAACAAAATTCCATACCATTATCAGTACACAAAACCTTTACCTTCCTCTCTGTTTGCTTTTCTACCATAACCTTCTAGGCTTTAAAAGCATCAAAAGCATCATATTTATGTTTCAGAAAATAAGGAAACACCTTTCTGGAGTAATCATCAATGATAGTAAGCATATAACGACAACCACCAAGTGAGTGCTTCCGAGAAGGCCCCGACAAATCAGCATGTACATAATCTAATATGCCTTCGGTTGTATGGATAGCAGTATTGAATTTTACCCGCTTATGTTTACCAAAAATGCAGTGCTCACAGAACTCCATCCCATCATTATTGTATCCTTTCGAAGGCCTCTCTTGCTCACCGCCATGCCGAGTTCACTCATGTGTCCAAGGCGATATGCCAAAGCTTAGAATCATCTGACTTATCGATGTAACAAAGAGCAATGAAATAACAGCAGCAGCATCAGTTATAGTATCACCTCTAAGAACATATAAATTTGTCGATTTCAAAATTCCTTTCATGATAATGAGAGAACCTTTTGATACCTTCAAAACTCCACCGAGACGGTGTACTTATACCCTTTAACATCAAGGGTACTCAATGAGATGAGATTTCGGACATGGTTGGGACGTGTCTCACATCCGCCGATGTGCGTGTCATACCATCGCATCCCGATCTTAACGGATCCAATGCGGTGACCTCACATGCGGTGTTATCTCCCATCCGCACTAATCCTCCATTCTCGCATGTGCTCATAATAACTAAACCGGTCTTTGTTAATACAAACATGATATGAGCAAGGTAATCTAATATCCATTCAAAGATTCATTGAGACACAACCAAAGAAAAGCAATAAGAACATCACCCCGATCAAGATTATCACTGGAAGCAACAGAGGCCTTACCATCATCCTCGAATTTATTCTTAGAAAGATATTTACTGTTCCTCTTTTCTTTATTCGCAATTTCAAAGAATCCACAATCACATGATTGGTTTTCTTACAAGACTGCAGAACTTCTCTTTGTTCCCGGACTTTGAACGCCCTCCGCTCGCTCGCTTTTACCTCTGCTTCCAAACTTTGTGTTTCTCTGCTCCTCCTCGCCTCGGATCGTTAACGCCGCCATTGGAGGTGGATTCGTCCGAGCGAACCATCTGTTTCATTTTCTCTTTCTGTGCAAGAGCCTCACATACTTCATGCAACGTTAGTTCATCACGACTATATAAAATTGTATCTCGGAAATTTGCATAAGAACCAGGGAGAGAGCATAAAAGAAGAAGACCTAAATCTTCATCATCATAGGATACCTCCATTGACAAGAGATCTGCAACTATCTCCTTAAAGGACGCTATGTGGTCCAACACCGAACCACCTTCTTGCAGTTTGTGCGTGAACAATTTCATCTTCATGTGCATCTTGCTGGTTAGATCTTTTGACATGCAGATCGACTCCAGCTTCAGCCACAACGCAGCGGCGGTTTTCTCCATCAGCACCTCCTGCAAAATATTGTTGGACAGATGAAGATGAATATGTGACAACGCCTTACGATCCTTGCGCTTCTCATCATCAGTCCACGTCTTCGAGTCCTTGTTCCTGAAACCGTCTAGAGCATCATCTAGATCGGTATGTGACAGCACTGCCCGCATCTTCACTTGCCACAATGAAAATCTTGTGTCCCGATCTAACAACGGTAGATCATACTTCAACGGCCATGTCAACTCCCGAACTGATAACCAAAGCTCGATACCACTTGTTAGAAATTGACAAGCAAACAAGAACGAAGAAGATCAAACCAACACAGATCGACACGAGATTTTAACGTGGAAAAACCCTTCAATGCGAAGGAAAAACCACGGGCACCAAACGGACAAAACTTCACTATTTTGGAGAGAGTTTACAAAACACCGTATGATTCCTGGCGGCTTACAGATGAAATTTAAGGTGAACCCTAATCCAGATTTGCGGGGCTCCGCCCGCACCCCCCAGCGCCCCCGGCGAGTAACAGCCGCTTGGCCTCGCTTCGCTCCGCCAACTTGGCTAGTCTTGATTAGAATTTGGATCACAACATAACAAGTCTGATGTTGAGCAGGCTTTTGTGTAATTCCAAAAACATGTTGAGAGGTCTCTCAACAAGAAAATCATATCTCTTCAGAGTGACTGGGGTGGCGAATACCAGCGACTTAATTCATTCCTTAAGTAGCTGGGAGTCACTCATCGTGTATCATGTCCTCACACGCACCAACAGAATGGTGCTGTCGAGCGAAAACATCGTCACATTGTTGAGACTGGTCTAGCTTTAGCCCATTCTTCTGTTCAGTTACGCTTTTGGGATGAGGCCTTTTTGACTGCGTGCTATCTCATTAATCGACTTCCTTCACGCACTATCCAAGACTCTACACCTCTTGAACGTCTCTTTCATGTTGAACCTGATTACAAAACCCTGCGTGCTTTCGGATGTGCATGTTGGCCCAACTTACGCCCATACAATGATCGAAAACTTCAGTTTCGATCTAAACAATGTGTGTTTCTTGGATACAGCTCTATGCACAAAGTTTTCAAGTGCCTTCATATATCAACCGGCCGCATATACATCTCTCGAGATGTTGTGTTTGATGAGCATGTTTTTCCCTTTGCTTCCTCACAGCCAGGTGTCCCTCAAATTACAGAAGCAACCCTTCTCCCTTGGCTTCTCTCATCACGTCCTATTGCTGAGAATAGCCAGCCTGAAGTGTTGACTAACTTGCCTATTGGACAAAATAACTCTGCTCTTGATCATGATGTTGTTATGCAGGTTGCAGATGACAATCCAGGTAATAGTACTGAGCACCAGATACCAAATGATACGCCTGAATATCAAGCTACTGAGCTGGAATCCTGGACACGGAAAGTGAACAATTGCAGCTAGCTCCAGTTTCGGCTTCTCGACCTGTGACAAGACTTCAGAATAACATTCACAAGCCACGGGAGTTGCATGACGGCACCATTCATTATGATCCTCGAAATCGAACATTTGCTCCTCTTATGATGAAGTCACAGGAGCTAGTATCTCATATTGATGCTCTTCAGCAACCTCAATGGAAGCAAGCCATGAATGAAGAATATGATGCCCTCATAAGACACCACACATGACAGTTGGTACCACCTGTTCCAGGACGTAATGTGTTGGATTGTAAATGGGTTTTCAAAATCAAATAGCATGCGATGGTTCCATCGAGCATTACAAAGCCCGCTTGGTCGCTAAAGGTTTTCGACAACAGCATGGGATTGACTATGACGATACCTTCAACCCAGTTGTCAAGCCGGCTACAGTCTGTCTCGTCATTTCTATTCTCGTATCTCGTGGTTGGAGCCTTCGGCAAGCGGATGTCAAAAATGCATTTCTGCATGGTGATCTCAATGAAGAAGTCTATGTCAGCCAGCCACCTGGGTTTGTGGATATAACCAAACCTCATTATGTCTGCAAACTTAACAAAGCACTTTACGGACTGAAGCAAACTCCACGCGCGTGGTATCACAAACTTAGCACCAAATTGCAAGACCTTGGTTTCTCTCCATCGCGGGCTGATACATCACTTTTTATTCTTCGCGAACACAAGCTGACAATGTACATCCTCATCTATGTCGATGACTTGATATTGCCATTCATCTGATAAAGCGGTTGAGGCACTTCTCTGTCAATTACATCGTGCTTTCGCTATCAAGGATCTGGGCACCCTTCATTTCTTCCATGGCATTGAAGTGAAGCCCGATCCAGGGGGGATCATTCTCTCACAACAAAGGTATATCAAGGATCTCTTACGTCGCACAAACATGGAGAAGTGCAAGCCGGTTACCACTCCAATGTCAAGCTCAGAGAAGTTGTCCAGAATGATGTGGAGTCCCTTGTCACAAACTGAAACTACCAGATATCGGAGTGTAGTAGGAGCTCTGCAATATCCTACTATTACTCGGCCAGACATTGCCTATTCAGTCAATAAAGTGTGCTAGTATTTGCAAACACCGACCGACATACATTGGGGAGCGGTCAAAAGAATTCTTCGTTACCTTCAGCACAGTCAAACCAATGGCCTGAAGATACACTGCAACAACTCAATGTTGGTGGGTGGTTTTTCTGATGCCGACTGGGCTGGGTGCACTGATGATAGGCGATCAACCGGCGATTTTGCATTTTTCCTAGGCTCCAACCTTGTGTCATGGGGTGCAAGGAAACAAACTACCGTCTCTCGATCCAGTACTGAGTCTGAATACAAGGCTCTTGTAAATGCTATGGCTGAAATTGTTTGGATACAGTCAGTTTTGGGACAACTTGGCATAGCACAGGCTCGGGCACCAATTCTATGGTGTGACAACCTAGGTGCCACATACTTGTCTGCTAATCCAGTTTTTCATGCAAGGACAAAGCACATTGAAGTAGACTTTCATTTCATTCGAGAGCGAGTAGCACGGAAGGCGCTAGACATCAGATTCATCAGCACACATGTCCAGCTAGCTGACATCTTCACTAAAGCGCTACCTGCTGATATGTTTAGGAAAATTCGACACAACCTCAACTTGATTCCTGGCAAGTTGTGATTGAGGGGGGATATCAAAGTAGTTAGCTAGTAGATATGTTAAACATTCAGAGGATAGAGTAGTTGGAGAATTCTATCTCCAGTCTGTTGTAACAGAATGCCATCTTGTTAGTAGAATCTAAACTGTAGCAAAACTGAAAAGGTTCGATGTGTATATATATATATGTTCTCTAGCAATACAGATTAAAGTGCGAGACTCAAAGAACCAATCTCTCTGTTTTCTTTTCACAACCGAAACTAACTAGTAATCGGACACAACTAACCGGCTAGAAAACATGTAGCAGTCGGACTTGCCATATACATGCCTACGAAACTGAGACGAACTCAACTTAGCAACAAGAGTATACTCCCTCCAATATTTGTCCAAAACGCATACCAAAGACACATAATTAAATAATATTTAACAAAATTTGACCATATGTGTCCGTATTAAATAGAGTAACACTATATTTATTCAATATAGGTAGGCAAATATGGTCCAATTCCATTAAATATTACTTAAAATTTGTGATTCCTTGATATATGCATCCAACAAATATTGTGAAACGGAGGGAATATCATTAGGGCCTTTGCTCGGCTCGACTCGATTCGGTCAAACTTGTTAACAAACATGGCTCGGTTCGGCTCGACTCATTAAGCAAACGAGTAGAAATGTCTGCTTAGCTTGAAAACACAACCTGTCTCGTTAGGCCCGTTAAAATCTAAGCATTTAAATTGCGTGTACGTTAATATGTACAAATGAATAGTATGAAAAGGAACTCATAATTTGTATCCAAACAAGAATAATAAATAGTAAAGCATCGTTGAAATTGGTAGCAGCATGCATTTGTACCACAGGTCCGCAACTTGTTCACAGATCAAAAGACCATAACCATCGTACCAGCAAGATTCAATCGTCCACAACCACAGCCATTCAACCACAGTCCACAATATCACTTAAATGGTTCATGTTGGACAGTCCCTTTTATGTACAAACACATGCAACCAACTGAAAGTTGCTAACATCTATTCCACCAATTAGAAAATAGATTAATAGTTCATGAAGAGCTGGTAAAGACATGAAACAAAAGGTCTTGAGTCTTCTTTCAATGCAACCATTGCCACCAAACAAAAGGTCTTATTGTCAACTTAACGAGCCTTTGCCGTTGTGTGCTGGGTATTAATATTACCAAGCTTAACGGGCCTAACAAGCAACTCATGAGCCGGCTTGGGCTCAACTTATTAAGCAAATGAGTGGAAATGTCTGCTCGGCTTGGCTCGTTAGTCATAAATGAGCCGAGCCGGTTCGCGAGCTTGATCTTTTTTCCGCCCCTAAATATCATGGTACAATGATCACATGAAAGTCCAATATCAAACTTGGCAGTATGTGGTGCATACAAAAGAAACAAGCGGTAATATGTATTTGCTGATACCTTCTTCTCTCTCTCTCTCTCCCCCACCCCCAAACGGTATTACATATGTTCATAAGATATTATTATTGAGTTGCATGCATCAACCAGTTCATCCAAAAAAATTAAGCTGATAAGGAAAGGTGAGCAATTCACTTATATTTCAATACTCCCCTCACGTATAGGCTCCTAACCGAGTCTTGAACTCGAGACCTCTTGACTTTGATACTATATCGAGTTACATACACCAATCAGTTCATCCAAAAGCTTAAGTTGATTAGGAAAGATAGGTAATTCACTTATACTTCAACAATTATAGGTATCTATATCTTAAATAGTACAATATGAAGTAATTTTTCCTATTTGTTTTAGTAAAATAGCAATATCCAAACCGTTAAAAGGTGTAGGTACACCCATGCTTAGAAAATCCACGCTCTTGGAAGCCGAACTAGTGGTTATGCAAACCAAAACTAGTTGGTTGTTGGAACGGGAATTAAGAGAGAAACTTTAGTCGTTGGAATGCTGCACTCTCTTCAGTAATTGCAACGACACAGGTACAGCCTTTTCCCGGTTTTGAACGAAAAGATACTGAATGGGTCAAGACGCGCGCGCGACATGCAAGCCATTCTCTTACGTCGAAGCATGGTCAGTTAGTTCATGTACAATAAGGCTATGTCAACTAGCTTTTAATCTGTACACATCAGCTTTGGTCTATGTGGAGAAGTGAGAAAAGAGGAAAGAGAAGAGAGCTGGCTCTTGTTTAGTAGCCAGCTTTGCACGGGAGCATAGGTAGATCATTTATGTACAAGAGAGAAAAGATAGTTATTGCACAACATCTAAAGACAATATTTAGAGACAGTTATTATACAAACTGACTTTTAGTTTACTATTAGCCAGTAGTTGGCTTTGCTATTGTACTTGCCCTTACAGGTTCAGAGTTCAATTAAGCTGCATTAACTTCTTAGGTTCGATTCATCCACCGAAATTACGAACAGTAATGAATATCTGGCCGGGCCGCATAGACAGAGTCGATCGGCCGCTAATAACTCGAAATTAAGTCCAGTGATAGCGTGTATGCATCTGCATCTTTGGATTGATCCTATCCGCGCGAGTCTACATCGGTTGGAGCTCCATCACCACCAGCCGGGTCGCGCTCGCGCATACATTCTAGCGTCACTGTGCCAGTGGCAGTGTGGCACTACTCGTGTCAGCGTCCACCCAGGTTTGCTGACAGGTGCCCGATTGAATTCGAGCATACATGCATGCCGGTCGATCAGCGGCGTTCGAAGCGTCCAAATTGGTTCGACGATTTTTTTTTTGTTGCGTGCGGACGTTAAGCTTTCGAATTTGATTCGTCCTGGGGTCCGGCGGCCGGCCGGCCATGGGTATGTACAGTGTATGGATATGGACATATCGTGGTGTGAGACGTTTCTTTGACATGGATGGCTGATCTACACGGACCATAGTATCAGTACCGTACTGGTATCGAGCCGTATGTACTATTCTAATCTCTAAATCGATACAAATTAGTTATATATATTATACCGTCTTGATTCGGTCATACCGGTGATATCGGCTTCTTATATATTATATTTGATAATACTACTATATATTTGAAGTAATATTATAAGTGAAATTTAGTGTATATATAATTTACTATTACAGAAAAGGTCATCATAGACGGTTCAAAAACGTCATTATAGACAGTTTTCTGAATCGTCTATAAGCATATGTCAATAATAATACGGCGCACCTGAACCGTCTGTGAAACAGATATCATAGATTGTTCTTAATAAAGACCACATGTGATAATACGCCATCACAGACAGTTTTTATGAAAAACCGCCTGTAATCCACATATTTTTCTTTCTCTTTTAAAAGAACTTCTATTATTAGTATTTGCTATTAGAAATTTTCTTCTCCTTAGATATTTCTGCAACGACTAAACATCCGAGATGCTTCGAGACATAGCTTGTCTAATCAGGATCGACTTAAAGTATGAACCTTTGTAGCACTTTCATCTTTTTTCTTATTCTAATATTGATGGATTCCAAGTCAAAATCCAATTCCATCCATAGTTCGTCTTGAAAGTTGTTATACTCTGATTTATCTTCCCCTTCATCCTCTTCCTCGGATGAAAATACCATAGGCAGCTTATTTTCACTCTGATCTTATGCAGGAACATGATCATTTTCATGGTTCTCTATTTGATGAAATACAGAACCATGAAAATGATCATGTTCCTCTACAAGACCAGAGTGAAAATAGATTGCCTATTGTATTCTCATTTGGAGATGAAGATGAAGTGGAAGATAAATTAGAGTATGACAATTTTAAAGATGAATTGTAGATAAAATTGTATTTTGCCTTGGAATCTATCCATATTAGATTAAGAAAAGAGATAAAAGTGCTACAAAGGTTTATACTTTAAGATGATCCTAATCAGACAAGCTGTGCCTCAAAGCATTTCGAATGTTTAGATATTCAATTACAAAATCTATAACTGGTTGTGTTTTGTAAATGTCGTTGCAGAAATATCTAAGGAGAAGAAAATTTTCAACAACAATTACTAATCATAGAAGTTCTTTCAAGAGAGGAAGAAAAAAATATAGATCACAGAGTTTTCAATTCATAACAACTTTCAAACAACCAAGACACTATTCAGTAATTGGATTCAAGAAAAGCAAATATTAAAGATAATTTAGCACACCAATGAAATGTTTATGACTTATGAAGTTTACCCTAGTCGTATGCATATCCATAAACAAAGAAAATTTTCAGGTGACAATACATTGAGAAGATATGATAGCACAAAGATCAACAAGCATATATTGAAAAATAACATTATTTAATAGATCAAAATAAGTAGACCTTATGGTTCAGGAAGGAGGCAGAGGGCATTTGAGAGACTAGATTTTGAAAATATATTCATGTGCTCATATCATTTTCAATGTCTATCATCATATGTGTTATAGCTTCCGTAAAATAGGCTTTTCGGTTCTCTCTGAAGTCCACAACTCCGACATAGGGTCCATTTGTTTAACACCAATAATTGATTGACTTCCAGTCATATATTTGTGAAAAGGGTATATTGGTATATTATCAGTAGCCATATCGAATTAAATACTAGAAGTATCTATATTACCTCTATAAGTTCAGCTTTGGCTAGGGTTTTAAAAACCATTTTTGAAAAATCGGATCGAAATTCGAAAATCGCAAAAACTGCTCGAAAAACCGTCAAAAACCGAAGGGTTAAGAAATAAAAAAAAATCAAAAACCGTTCGGTTTTTCACAAAAAAAAAACAACTCGGTTTTCATCGATTTTTGACACAGGCCGTGTGAGACGCGGGACAGCTTGGCCGCCCGGGTTGTCGCGGGCTTTATAGGATGGGCCCTACTGTTTAAGAGTATGTATAATAGTAGAGATGACTATAATCTATATATTTATTCATATCATTTAAAAATAAAACTAAAAACAACTTATACAATATGTGACATCTTATAGTTGTCTCCGGATAATTCCACGATCTTTTAACTATATTACGAAAAAAAAGTGTTTTTTTATAGATAATAACTCACAAAATGATGTTTTGTATTGTCATATGATCGTTTCTATACGAAGAAATAGCTACACTCTCTTTTTTCTTCGTAATAGCAAAAATCTTAGTAAAATTATAGATGACCAACGTCACAGTATTGCGTAATGGTCGGAAACATTGACTAATCATTTTTGCATTCCAATATCGGAAGACAATGGAGTGGACCGAAGGTGATTCGGGGCCTTTGTCCTGTAACGAGGCCAGTATAAAGCTGTCCCTTTGTTACATCGTACTATCATATATAGAGTTTTGAGGAACGAGAGGACTCCACAATGACAGAAAGAACGCGGAAATGAGATATCACGGTGTCAAGACACTATGATTTTAAATGCATGAATTTAAGTTAAAGTCTAGTATATTTTTTGAAAATTTTAATTTTATGATATATACCCCTATGTAACAATTCAAATAAAGCGCGTACCTTTGAAAAAAAAATACTCAGATTCAAAGATTTCAAACAAAATTAGATTACACGTTTTACTAATTATATATACAATTAGTACATGTCTACAATCACCACCGTTAAAAATGCGCCTCTAGTTTGAATTTTAGTTCAAACTTTTTGAACCAGGTAGTAAACTAATTAAACTTGACATAAAAAAATTTCCGAACTTTTCATACGCGATACATAGGGTAAATACCCATTTTAGATCATGGTGGCCAAGCACTATGATATCACGGCACTATGATTTTAAATGCACGATTTCAAAACAAATTCGGGTACATTTATCAAAAATTTCAATTTTATGGTATATATTCATATATAGCAATTCAAATGAAACACATATCTTTTAAAAAATATACTCGAATTCAAAGATTTTGAATGAATTTAGATCTTCTTTGCTGATTTATATATATAATTAGCACATATCTACAATCAAACTGCCATCCTGAAAGTTCAAGCTCCAATAAATTGGTTTTGGTGTTAATGACAAATCTAATATTGAGACTAACTTTTTAATAAATATAATATTGATTAGTATCAATTGTTAATTAGTGACAAATCTTTTATGAGACTAACTCTTTTGTTTCGCTTAACTCTCATTAGTCTCTTTTGGATGAAAAGATGAAAATAACAAAGGTATGCATTCGAGTTCATATTATCATATCTTGTTGCATTCCTTGGATATAATATTCATGATCATATTGATAAATCTAAATATGAGACTAACTCTTTTACTGAGTATATCTTTGATTACTCTCATCTCATTGAAAAATACAAATCCCAAAGTTATGCATCCAATACAACTCTATTATTTATAGATACATTTATTGGATTCAAGATAAAGGATGAACTTCACCGTAGTCTCAATCTTAATATGTGCATAATGTTTTCAATTCCATATATACATGAATGCACATATTTAGGGGGGTTCATGCTTTATCTTGAAGTTTTAATAGTATCGATCATTTTCATCTTGCCACACATTTTAAGGATCTTTACTTTGAAACAAATTATTGAGTATATAAAACTTGTGTAGTTGTAGTATACTCATGGTATCTTACGATAAACTCCAATGCATTCTCAAATAGAAATTGTGCATATTGATTCAAAGCAAACTATTTATATGCACAAGTTTTTGTGAAGTTTATCCTATTGTTGATGGTATTAAGAGTATTAATCCTTTTCCACCACTCCAATATAATTTGGATCATTACTTGGTAACCATCAAAATGAGTATATGAAACTTGTGTAGTTAATATATACTCGTGTCAATTTAAATTCAATTTAAATTTTGTTTGGTTGTCATTCAATCAACAAAGAACTAATCATGTGTTGATGGTTCACTGTGTTGATCCTAGCGCAATCGAAAGTTCTTGAGTATATGAAGCATTAGTTACATTAGTATACTTAAAACACAATTAATCTTTCAATCAATTTGTCTTTGGGTTGTGGCCAATCATGAAAGGATAAGATCAAATGATCTTGGGAGCATCCATTATGTTTTAATGGAGTGCATTGATGATTGAGACAACCATATGTTTTGGACTAACACTTTCAGTGAATTTGAAATAGGTTAAGTCCAAGGTCGAGATGGATAAATGTGACAAGTACATCATCATGTGTTGATGAGCATCAAGATGAAGATCCTGACCTGGAGAGAAGTTGATCGGTCATCATGAAAGCTCCAATTGGTTGCGAGAGGCAAAGGTATAATTAGCATAGAGCTAAGGATGTATTCCTAGTCTTTTACCGGCCTCGGTGTTTAAATGGGAGACCGGATTGCTAGTGTAGGTTGTCGTACTATTAAGAGGGGTTGAGTCTTATAGCTTGAGTTTCATCATGTGTTGATGAACTCAATCCGGTTCACTCTAACTCAATCTCTTGTTTGGATTTTGCATGAGCTAAGTATTTGCATGTGTTACAAATAAGGGAGCTCATGCTTGCTTCTTATTGAATATTAATCGATTTGGTTTTTACATGGAGCTAAGGATTTACATGTGTTGTAAAAGGGAGATAGCTCATGTAAGTTGGTTTAAGTGGTTGTTCGTATGGAGCTAGATATTTGCATCTGTTGCAAAATATAGAGCTCATGCATCGGAGTCTTAGCTTGTGACTTGGTCATGTGTTGATCATCACAAAGGCTAACAAATGTTTATGCTTTGTGTTTGTAAAATGAGTTTTTTTTTGCAAAATATGGTTTAATTGAATCTTATCTTGGAGCATGTGATTAGAATTTGCAAATGCGTATTGAAAAATTATTTTTATCATGAATTGATCATCACATGGCTCGAGATTTGATCTTATTGACTCTTGCTAGCTTGTAGTCACACTCTTAATCAAGTCTATATAAGGGATTTCGGGAAAATCATATTTTAGACTTGAGTGACTATATTGTAGTTTTTGTTTTTGTGATATTTAAAAAAATATTTATGATTGCTTAAATCTTGAAAAAGGTTGAAGATTGTAGCCCTCTTGATAAGCTTCGCATAAGGTCCAAGATTACCTAAATCGGAGTTCGGAGTAAAAAGTTATGAGTGTTGTAGTTGCTGAAACAGGGGTAGCATTGCCCCCAGAGGCAGTGTAAAATTTCTAGAGATCATGTTTTAGCCCGAGAAAAAAGAAAAAGGTCCGGTGCTACTGTCCCTAGGCCCGATAGCACCAGATTTTCTGTGTAACTGCTAATTTTTCTAACCGTTGGCCTTGAGGCCGGTGCTACAGGCTCTAATAGAGCGGTAGCACCGGGTTTCCTGGGTTTTTGCCCTATTTTGTCCTCTAACGGCTAGTTTTCTTGGAGAGGCTATATAAGGAGCCTTAGGGCTGGTATTTAGAGGTTACTGACTTTGGGGAAGGCTTGTGAGAGTTGTTTGCATGTGTTGCTCTCTTCCATTTAGTTTTTGAGCTAAGAGTGAGCTATATTTGCATGTGTTGCATTTAGAAGAGGATTGAGAGCCTCTTGTGCATGTGTTGCACTTGAGGGGAGCCTTGTGCATGTGTTGCACTCGGTGATCACCATTGTACATGTGTTATACTTGGTGGAGCTCAAGCTAGAGGGCTTGACTTGTTACTCTTGGTGTTTGTCGACACCTAGATGGCGTGTGGAGGCGTTGTGCACGGTGATCTTTTCAAGGAGATTGTAGGAAGGCCTGGCAAAGTTGTGAAAGTCGAAGCTCGCCTACCCGGAGGGGGAAAGAGTTATCACTAGTGGAATCGAGGTGGATGCTCAATTCGTGGAGCCGATCCAAAGCGGTTTAGGCTTGCCTCAACGTGGATTAGGGGAGACCGGCGAATATCCGAACACCACGGTAAAAAGTATTGTCTCCTTGTGTATGCATGTAATTTCTTATATACATTGTTGCAATTTACATTCTTAGAATTAAATTGCTTGCTTGTCTTTAGAATTGTAATTTATTATTAGAGACATAATTAGTTAGTGCACTTAGTGAGCCTAGTTAACTTAGCAGTTAATTGTTAAAACCTTAGTTTATCGCTTCCGTATTTATTATCATTTAGGTTTTTACATAAGGGTTCTTTGGCGAGATTTTAATTAATCATAAATTTTTTTAAAGCCGTATATTCACCCTCCTCTAGTCGGTATCCTCGATCTTACACATCCAAAAAAGCAACTCTAGTATGAATTTTAGTTTGAACTTTTTAGTAAACTAGTTAAGTTCAATATCCATAAAATTTCAAAAAATTTCACACGTAATACCTAAGGGAAGTGCCCGTTTTAGACTATAGTGCCTAGGCGCCATGATGTTCGAGTTATATATATATACACACACGGTAGCGCTATTTTGCTCCTAATCGTAGAATACATATTCTGCACTTCGGTCGAAGAAGCGCATGCAAAGCACAATGTATTGATTGCTAGCAATTCGGTAGTAAATCACGAATACATTTTACTATAGAACAACAGATGCAATTACTATCGAATAAGTTACTAGTTAATGCGTTGGTCAACCCAACTAGTTAATGCTAGTGTAGTTTGTACATGAATATGTTTCTTCTTTATTTTAGCCATATCTTTTTATTGGTAACTCGGATTTACAAATAGTTTTCACTAGTAACTTACTGACGACAAGAGGAATAAAATGATATAAGTCTTACTATTAAACAGTAAATTTATTGATGGGTAAAAGAAATTAATTTTTTTATAACATGAAATTACTACGTCTGCAACTAGAAATTACTATCATACAGTATAATTGGAAAATCCTACGCAGATCAGTCATTTGGCAGTAAACCATTTTTATCGTGTAAAATCCATACAAATTATATGTATAAATTCTCAAAAAAAATTCATACGTAGGGGATATGAGCTTCTACAGCCCTATAAAATTTGAATACCAAACACAGTAGCATTTGAAAGATATGATAAGGACAAAATTACTATTCATCACTGATTAGCGCTTGTCAATTTCATATCTTTTAAATCAGATTGATTTTAGTATTCAAATTTTATAGGGATGTAGAATCTTATCTCCCCTACTTATAGTAATATTTTGAGAATTAAAAACCTATATATATGATTTTTTGAATTTTATATGATAATAATGGTTTACACCAGATATATTGCCTTTTACTATCTAGAAAATAACATGTAACTAGCTATTATACAAGAATAACATGTAACTAGCTATTACACAAGATGTTACTAAACCGAAATGAAGTAAACTATCAGAACAAGAATTTAGCTCTGTTTGTCAGCCCTGCAGTAAAATATTATATGGATGATCGTAAATGTTGCTATAATAGATGAACAAAAATCAATTGAGAACTGTTCGTAAAAATGTTTAGCTCTGTTTAGTAGTAAAATCCAACACAGATAAGTCATTTGGCAGTACAACACCTTTATCATGTCAAGTCCGTAAAAATGAAATGTACAAGTTCTGAAAAATTCTCAAAAAATTACCATACGTAAGGGATGTGAGCTTCTACAATCCTATAAAATTTGAAGACCAAACTCAGTTGCATTTGAAGGATATGAAAAGGATAAATTTACTATTCATTAATGATTAGCGCTCGTCAATTTCATATCTTTCAAATGAAATTGATTGTGGTTTTCAAATTTTAAAGGGATGTAGAATCTCACATATTCTATTTATGTTAATTTTTTGAGAAGTTTTAAAACTTGCGCATATGATTTTACACGGTAGAAATAGTTTAAACAATATATGTTGCTTTTTACTACCCAGAAAATAATATATTACTATCTATTACACAAGTTGTTACTATATCTTATGTAAACTAATTTTATCGTATAAAATACAAGAAAATCATATTTACCTATTTTAAAAATTATCAAAAAAATTACAATACATAGGAAATGTGAGCTTCTAAAACTCTTTAAAATTTGAAGACCAAACTCAATCGTATTTGAAAGATATGAAATTGGCAAAGCGCTAAATAGTGCAAAATCACTATTAAGTTAAATTTATCTTTTTTATATCTTTTAGCTGACATTGATTTTGGTCTTCAAATTTTATAGAGTTGTATAATATCACCTCCTAAAGTTATGATAATTTTTTTAGAATTTATTAAAACTTGTACATATAGTTTTCACGAACAATAATTTAGTTCTAATTTTGGCCTTTTAGTAAAATGATTTAAATATTCTAAAAATTTTCCATACATAGGAGAGATGAGATTCTACGGACCCTATAAAATTTGAAGACTAAAATCAATCTCAGCTGAAAGATATTAAAAATACAAATTTGACTCAATAGTGATTTTACACTGTTTAGCGTTTTGTCAATTTCTTATCTTTCAAATGCGATTAATTTTGGTCTTCAAATTTTATAGGATTGTATAAGCTCATCTCCCTTACGTATGTTATTTTTTTGAGAATTTTTAAAAACTTTTACACGTGGTTTTCATGTATTTTACACGATATGACTAGTTTACACATGATATAGTAACATCTCGTGTAATAGTGATAATATGTTATTTTCTGGATAGTAAAATTAAACATATTTTGTGTGAACTATAAAATCTGTAAAAATCAGATGGAAATGTTTTAAAAAATTCTCAAAAAATACATACATAGGAGAGGTAATATTCTACAACCGTGCAAAATTTAAAGACAAAAATCATCCTCATTTGAAAGTTATGGCTAAATCAAAGAAAAAAAATATTTATATACAAACTAGAAGTAGCATTTATTAGTCATTTACTAGTTGGGTTGCCACTGACTGTTCGGTTGCGCGAGTGGCTTGGTCGGTTCATGTTAAATGGCTGGAGAGTAGTATATTCTCTTTTACACGCAACTATAGAATAGCATATATATATATATATATATATATATATATATATATATATATATATAGAGAGAGAGAGAGAGAGAGAGAGAGAGAGGATTCATCTTTTTTTTTACTTTCGAAAGTAGTTACTCCCTATATCGTATCTCATAACGTTTTTTTATCCCTTTGATCCTGTTCTGGATCCAATGTGGAGACAATTTATGTTTGTCGTTTCCTTCATGATTTGTTTAGGAATAACCAATTTGTGGGGTGGTTGGAGTATTCTAGGAGGAACCGTAACGAATCCGAGTATTTGGAGTTATGAAGGTGTGGCTGGTGCGCATATTGTGTTTTCTGGCTTGTGTTTTTTAGCAGCTATCTGGCATTGGGTATGCCGTATCTCATAACGTAGAGAGCATCTCGCACAACAGAGTGTATGTACATGTAGTATAAGAATATGTAAGATGTGGTATGTATATTTTTTAAGCATACTTCTTTTTATGTGTGTATATGAAGGTATTTGCAAAATCTACTAAAAACTAGTCCCATGCAATTTCTTCATGTGGTTTATATTAGAGTATCTTATAATTAGTATATGAGTATACCCAAAGTGATAATGGGTATTTTAAGTTCATTTAGTTGGTATATGAGAGGTGGGAGTAACTACTCCCTAGAGTAGAATGTATTTTGGTTCCACACTCTTGAGAGTATGTACTTCCACTTCTCATATACCATTTAAATAAATAAGTTATACCTATTTATTGTTTTGAGCATGCTCTAATAATGATTATAAGATACTCTAAAGTGAGTTTCATGAATTTTTTTATCAAAGTCCACTTTTTATAGCATAATATATGTACATACTTCTTTTATGTACGAAAAAATGTATATAGCAAAAGTAAAGGGCTCTAATGAATTTTTTGACCATGTTATATTAGAGTATCTTAAAATTAGTATTTAAGTATACCAAAATTGATAAAAAGGTATAACATATCCGTTTAAGTGATATATCAAAGATGGGAATATGTATCCTCTTCTGCATTTTTTTTGTCAGGGTCGGACACTAGTAATACCAATTAGTCGTACGGGAACAAGAGCTGATCAAAGAAATCGGATCACATGTGTCGACACATGCTAATCTCACTTTGGTAATTAGGATCACCTTCTACATATTTAGTGTTACCTTAGTTTATACCGAGGTCATTGAGTCACAGAATTCCAATGGACGAAAATTATATGGTCCTTTGGCACCCCTATAGAGGATATTATACAGGAGATGTGTAATTAGAGTAAATACAGATGTATATCACTTGTCTCGTTTTTTTTCTTCTTATAGTCGGAGTAGAACAAAGACAGTACCGAATACCTATTTCTCTTCTCTATATTTGCTCCACAATCTTTTGGTCCATCAGACCACGGAAACTATGTTCTCCGTTTCCCCCGATATATAAGGCTCGAATGTAACTCATCGTGATCTTAGCATCCTCTCCGAGTCTATGGGTAGCGCGGTACCACGTTGCCGTCCATGGGGTCCGCGGCATTGCTAGCGTACACACCCGTGTTAGTGCCAGTGCCATACCGCCATGCACGCGTCGGGGCCTACCACAGAACTCTCGGAGTCAGGCTTTTATATATGGAATCCACCGAGACCCAGGTGCGCTGAAAGGGACCGGAATTGACTTCTCGCTGATGCGCGCGATGGGCGCATGGCAGGTGCCGGTGGTGTCAATGCAAGTGGTCCTTGAAATAGACGACGGCCTACGGCTCCCAATCGATGTCATAAATTCGGGATGGATTATGACTCTTGGACATGGTGTTTGCACCAAAATTTAGTAGATAGGGTCAAAATCAGCAGTCCAAGATCAACAAGATACGATTGGGATAACGTATCAAGATATTTAGAAACGAAACAGGTTGTTAAGGAAAGCACTATCCAAATAGAGATCGATACGGATTCTATTCCTACGTGTTGTACTAGGACTCTATCGGCTAATAGGCATAAAAGAGGTCGAGAGGTGATCAGAAAAACTGCCCAGAGCCAACCAACCAATTCACGTCTACTTTTCCGTCGACTAGGAGTAGTTCTTATAATTTAGTCTTTGTACTTCGATCTTGATCAATAAAGTTGTGCATCGCCGATTGTTGATCTTCTTCAAATTACGCCTGTGTTTGATTTATTACGATTTTGTTGCGACGCCTTCTTCGTAATCGATCCGCTTTATCCTCCGATTAACCTTAATCGGCTAATTAGATTTATCCCGTTACCTTGATCTTGATCGGCTTCAAGCTGATTGAGTTTAAGCTGATTGATTGTTACGATCGGCTTTGAGAGAATTTTATCCTTTGATTAGCCTTAATCGGCTAATTAGATCTATTCTGATACTTTGATCTTGAACGGCTTCAAGCTGATTGAGTCTAAGCCGATTGATCCCAACGATCGGCTTCGAGTGAACTTTATATCTTTTACCTTGTTGATTATAGGTCAAATCGACTGGCACGCTCTTGAACCAGGTGTTCGTCTGGTGTGCTGCTGTTAGAAACCATACTTCAAGTTTTTGACGTCAACACACTCTTGGCACGCCCAGTGGGACCAGATGGCAGCATCAAGCAAATCAATTCCACCATCCGATCTCAGCACCGAAGCTATAATCATCCCAACGATGGATGATTTAACGCCAGAACAACATAGAGAAATCAAAGATCGAAAAACTGCTCTAGAAGAGATGATGCTGAATTGCTATCAAAAGACTAGACGTGGCGTCACTCAAAAGACTGCTTTGCCAACGATCAATGCCCTTGGCGATGCAGACGTCACAGATGGTCCGGTAAGTTCATACCTACCCGCTCGAGACGGATTATCGGCTATGATTAATCAATCTATACATCACGCGCTGGTAAACCAATCATCGACTCTTGTTACAATGCTAAAGCCGATGATTGTGAATAGTGTGAAGACAATCGCTCAAGAATTAGCATCATCTGGGAGTCTGCTTGACCCGATGCAAGATGTCCTGCTTTTTCAATAGCGCAAAATACGAAGAGTATGTCAGCCGATCCTAAACCATCGGCTATAACTTCACCCCCAACCATGGTGCCGACTCAACCTACCATTGTATTACCGCGAAACTCACGCCCTAGCGGGGTCACACATTACCAGGCGTACACTGATGCTGCTAGACATAACGTGTCGGCTACTTTGCTGCCGTCAGCTCCATTTAATATTTTCCCACAATCGGTCTCGCAGCCGATTGAATAAATTAGGCACGTCCAGTACTAAGAGCCGATTCTGTCCAGGAATCCGGTCCCTCATAAGGTCATAACCTATGCAGAGCCCTTTGTCCTCGTGCACGAGAACCACCGGTTAGGAGGTATAATGGGTATGATCAAAACCAACAAAATCCGTCGGCTCGGTCTATCGACAACCGAGTTTGCACTCGGGGCAAAATACTAGTCATGATCATTGGCGAGTCCCGATACCTTGTCGGCTAACAACATTAATTGGGTGACAGATTACGCCGTGTTGAGAGATCAATTCGCTTACAACCAAAGGGTAGAGTCATCGGCTATAGAAAGTCGATCCGGATTATATAGATCACATGCAATATCCACATAATTTAAAGTTCCCGATTTTGCCAAATTTTCGGGAATGATTCGGTCACGACCTTAGAGCACGTCGGACGCTTTGTCGCTCGATGTGGCGAGGCAAAATTTCATCCGACGGGTGAAAATTAGATTATTCCCTTGTCTTTGTCGGAGTCGCTTTCACTTGGTTTACTAGTTTACCTCCAAATTCGGTTCATTTTGGAACGATTTGGAAAGCCGATTCCATGAGTACTTTTTCTCGTGATGCGGAACTCGTGGATTTCAGATCTAAGTTCTATGCAACAGAAGACTGAGGAATCGGTAAATGATTATGTTAAGAGATTCAGGGAAGTGAGAAATAGGTGTTTTAGTGTTACCCTGCCTGATAATCAGTTGGCTGATTTAGCTTTCAGGTGATACCCCATTAAGGGAAAATTTACAAGGTGAATTCACCAATTTAAGTCATCTCCTACAATGAGTATCGGCTCAAGAAAGGCGTTTCTCCGATGATAACGACTTCAAAGATAAATTGAAGAATAACAAAGACAAGATACAATCGGCTATAGAGGATGACCAACTAAAATTTGCAGAAGAGCCGACGATGCAGCTGGACGCTGATCCTTTTCCAATTAACATGGTCCATTGCTCCAAAAAGAAGGAAAAGCCGACACAAGATGCAGAGCCTAAGGATCAAATTCATATATCATCGGCTATAAAAATGACGCGTCAAGCCGATGTACAATCAAATTATGATGGCAATAAGACACTCATGATTACTGTTGGCTCTATACAAATAAAAGCCGACCGTGAAGAATTTTTTTTAAAACAATCACACCAAAGGGTTATCAGGCTGAGAGAGCATTGCCACTACATAAGCCGATACAGAAGTCGAAGCCCACTTTTTCCCAACTACTAGCAAAATATGAAAGAAGGAATGAAAGGCCACGACGAAGTCCTCCACATCGGTTGGTTAATGAATATCGGCCAAGCGGCCCTGAAAGAGCTCACCAACGGTGCCCTTTTTGGCAATTTTGTTGGGAGAGGGGATTAGCTTTGCCATCACCAAACACATGTCCGATGCGGTATTACCCATGTCAAGGTGATAAGCAGCGATGGTCAACTAAAGATAGAATTTCTAAGTCGACCATAAGTCAGAAACAAGACCAAGATGAAGGGTCTAACACTGCGGGTAGTATGGATCTGTTAGGAAAAATATGTAAGTCGATCGAACCAAAGCCGAGATGGTGTCCTCCAGGTTTAAGCCGATCACAAAGAAGAAGACTTGAGCGGCTAAGGACCCAAGAGATGAGGAAGTGAACAAGAAAACGAAGGGATAAAACTTTTAATGAGCTTCATCCGATTAAGATTGCGAGAAAAGAGTGGAGGAAGAAAAACCGGATTCGCCAATGATTTTTGTTCGACGGTCGATCTAGTCTGGAAAATCATACCACCCGTCAGCTCGTGATAGCCGATTTGGTAAGGGATCAACGTGGGATCGTGTAGTGTGCATCGGTTTGTCCAAGGTACTGCTTAGATCTTGATTGGCTAAAACTCAAATACGAATATACGAGTTGGCCGATTACCGACCTGAAAGCCAAATTAACTCGATGCAGTTAAAAATTTGGCTATGATAAAAAATATGTTCACGCCGATGATGAAAATTTTTGGAAGATAACATGTTATCTCTCAAAAATGGGGGGCATATGTTTGCACCAAAATTTGGCAGATAATGTCAAAATCAGCAGTCCAAGATCAACAAGATACGATTGGGATAACGTATCAAGATATTTGGAAACGAAACAGGTTGTTAAGGAAAGTACTATCCAAATAGAGACCGATACGGATTCTATTCCTACGTGTTGTACCAGGACTCTATCGCCAATGGGTATAAAAGAGGTCGAGAGGTGATCGTAAAAGTCGCCGAGCCAACCAACCAATTCACGCTACTTCTAAAATCGACTAGGAGTAGTTCTTGTAATTTAGTCTTTGTACTCGATCTTGATCAATAAAGTTGCGCATCGATTGTTGATCTTCTTCAAATTACGCCTGTGTTTGATTTATTACGATTTTGTTGCGCATTGCCTTCTTCGAATCGACCGCTTTATCCTCTGATTAGCCTTAATCGGCTAATTAGATTTATCCCGTTACCTTGATCTTGATCGGCTTCAAGCTGATTGATCGTTACGATCGGCTTTGAGAGAATTTTATCTTTTGATTAGCCTTAATCGACTAATTAGATCTATTCTGATACTTTGATCTTGAACGGCTTCAAGCTGATTGAGTCTAAGCCGATTGATCCTAACGATCGGCTTCGAGTGAACTTTATATCTTTTACCTTGTTGATTATAGGTCAAATCGATTGACACGCTCTTGAACCAGGTGTTCATCTGATGTGCTGCTGTCAGAAACCATACTTCAAGTTTTTAACGTCAACACATGAACTTGGTCATCTATCAGCTACGAACAGAGCGGTCGAAAGAACGGGACAGGCTCGTACAGTAGCATGTTAAATCCCTCAAGAGCCAGCCATGACTGTCGACAAGACAGATTTTTTCAGCGGGTTGATTGGCTTGTACAGTGAAGTAGTATGTGAGTTATTATTGTGTCGGAGTGGGAGTTGGGCAGAAACAGAATCATATGGCTGTACCTGACCACAGTTGCGCTTGCACTCGTATTTCACCTCATGGTGTCCGGCTCCGCCGCCCGCGCGGTCCCGACGAGGAGGCCGGCGCGCTGAGGTTTGGGCGTAGGGCGCGCGGGCCGCGCAGGCGCAACAGCGAAACGGAAAGTTACACGCGCCGCTAGGGCCACGCGGCGTTCGACGCACGGACGTGGCCTACGCCCGCCGCGGCCGCGGGAGGTGGGCACATTTGCGTGGCATGGGCTTTTGACGTTGGAATTGGAGGTGGGCGGCGGCAGCCTGGGACGCGGGGTCTCGTTGACGCCCATATGGTTTATTGGGCTACGAAGTGCAGTGGGCGGAAGTTGCTAGAGGCTGCTGCTACCGATCAGGCCCAAATTTGTTTGAGCAACAACTTCCACAAATAACTCCGATTTTTCAGTGCTGTACTCCATTCTTTATATTTGCCACATCCCCGGGCGTGTGAAAGAAGCGTAGCAAACTACTCAATGAGATTTTTTTAGCATTCTTTGGAGCTACTAAGCTATCCATCAAGTTAATACTAAAATATATCAAAAGTTTAAAGAGTAGAGATATCAATAAGTACTAAAAGTTTATGAGTAATTTAGTGGTACCTTATAATACCTCTTAAAGATGGTAAAAACTCTGTACAGAGATTGCTTGTCATGTCACGTTACGATGTTGAGCTTAACTAGTTTCCTAACTAGTTCAAATAATTTTGAAATAAATTCAAACTAAAATTTTCTTTTTTGATGATAGTTTGATTGTAGGTATGCGCTGATTATATATATAAATCAGTAAAGTATGTGATCCAAATTCGTTTAAATCTTTAAATTCGAGTATATTTTTTCAAAGGTATGTGTTTCATTTAAATTGTTATAGATAGGTATGTACCCTAAAACTGAAAGTTTAAAAATATATCCAAATTCGGTTTGAATTCACGCATTTGAAATCAGGGTGCCCATGCCAATGGTTCCCCCGTTTCGACGTCACATATATATGTGTGTGTATATGTATATATATATGTGTATATGTATATATATATATATATATATAGGAAGCCTTTTCCGTACTCTCAGGAGTACATACTCCCACATGTAATATACCACTTAAATGAATGATTTATACACCTTTATCACTTTCAGTATACTCCAATAATAATTCTAATATACTCCAATGCGACATGGTTGGAAAAAAATCATCAGAGCACTTTATTTTTTTGCTACATACCCTTTTCCATATGTAAAACGAATATATAAACAAATTATGCTATAAAATGGTGGACTTTAATGAAATTTTTGATGGAATTCACTTTGGAGTATCTTATAATCAGTATTAGAGTATACTCAAAAGGATAAAGAGGTATAACAACATCATTTAAACAGTATACTAGAGGTGAGAGTACGTACACCCAAAAGTATGGAATCATTTTCCTATATATATATATAAATAATAGTAAAATCTGATATACGACAGTAAAACGATTGTTACATACATCTATATTGATTTTACTGTCTATTATATAGTCTGTTTAGTAGTAACAGCTTACAGTATATAGACAGTAAAATCTATATAGATGTATGTAACAATCGTTTTAATGTCGTATGTCAGATTTTACTATTATTCCCGATTGTTGTTCAAAGCTTGGAATAATTCATAAAATGCTCTCACCTGTGCCATTATTCATTTGTCATAAGATGTCTCACTGACGTGCAGACTCTTAAAACCATGTCAGTGAGACAAATAGGTTAAATGATTAATTCCCCCCTCCAAAACTTTTACACGGAAGCACAAGCATCAGACATCGGCCACACGCAGCAAGCTGTACAATGGTACACAACAAACATCCAAAAGTAAGTCGTGGAAAACCTTGAGAACACACATAGCTCAAGCACACCCATGGCGGTATCAAATACTTTTTTCTCGGATTGGCTATCACGTTTAAGCGAACCGTGGCGGGAGTCCAGTCCCCAGTGCAGCTCAACTCCGTGCTGTACACGGCGCACGGTTCTTGCAGTGTGCGCAGCCGCCGCTCTGGTATGAGCTCGACGTGTCCTCGCCGAGCCCAGCGCCGGATCGGCTCCAGAGGTGCGTATTCGTAGCCGACGGCGCCGTGCACGCCTTGGTCAGAAACCAAAACACGAACAAAAATTATCCATGTAGGACAAGGTCAGCTAGAGCTTGTTGCGACGGATGGGCGCACGGCCAAACTGGAGGAGGCTGCCATACGTTCTATCCCACACCCCGACAACAAGCATGTCGGTGTCCGGGCTGAAGGACATGCCAGATATCTCGCCAAAGAAGTCCAGCTCCTGCCTTTGGTTGTAATCACTCCCGACGTTGAAGAGGTGGACAAAGTCTAAAGGTTCCGCCATTGACATGAACTGCCCGTCTGACGTGAAGCGGATCGATCTAATGGCTCCAAGGTTACCCCTCAATACATGGACGGATTTTGAGAGATTCCTCACGTCTCAAATTCGGCATGTTTTGTCTTGGTTGCCAGTAGCAAATGTTCGGCCGTCAGGGCTCCAAGCTGATGCAAATGAGTAATCCCAATGGCCTTTCATGGAATGAAGAGTCTACATCCAGAAACAAAATAGTGTCCCCATTAATCACATATCATATCAGCAATTTAATGTGAAATATTGGTCAGAGCTTGGCTAACATCTATATGATGTTTTATGCATGGGTTTGCATGTGCTTGTATACCTTTCCTGAATTGGCATCAACCCCACAATAACAACAAGCTTTCTGTCAGGACTCAGTGATGTATGCTGCATGAACAAAATAACAAAACATATTAAGGCCAGAGAAGAACAATAAAAACATTTGAAGCATTCCATTGATTTCAAATTGGTAGAGTTCCCCTAGGTGCGCATGCAAAAAAAAATTTGAAAATTTTTGGATGTCGAATTTAACTTGTTTACATCTGCATACTGATGTTGGATCCATTTAATATCAGTACTATGTCAAAAAGGCAGTGATGGGAAAAAATGACAAAAGCATTCTACAGTTGGTACGTGCAAGATTATCTTATAGGGTGCCAATTGCCAAAAATGCAACACTATACTTTTCCTTTTTTTCCACCGTATCCAGAAGACTAACGAACAGAACAGCATAATGTTGTCAGTATGGCAATATAAATGGTACACACTATTTTGCTCTTTAGATCCATCATAAATTTGTACCCTAATTTTACTAGGTTTGCCAACAGCAAGGTGAACAAGGGAAAAAGACTATAACCATATGAACCAAAAAGAAAAAATTCATCTCCATTACAAACTGCAAACGAATGAACGATATGTTCCAAGTTTACAACCATAACACAAGGAAAAAAGAAACAGGAATAATCAAAGGGACTTACGTTCACTGGCCAGTCAAACTGAAAATGCTTGCAGAGCTGGAATCTCTCCATGTCATAGTCTCTTACACCAGAGTCATTACTTGATGCCATGAAGTGAACAGCACCACTGGGAAAAACCAGAACTGACATGAACATACGTTCAACAAGGTTGCATCTATAATAACAGGGATAGGACGTTACCTAGAAGTGTTGAATATCTCAACTGCATTAGTAATAGCATTATCATCATATGTTGTTCGACAGCAAAAGCTTATTCCTTCTCGATCAAGGTGCTGCATTTCACATCAACAAAGGATTAAAAAGTCAACAAAAGATCACCGTTGAGAGTTCATGAACAGATTAAGCATTTGAAGTTTTGAACACAAGCACAACAAAACACATCAGTTAGTTATTTTTCAGCAAAATTGACATAACATTGGTCAGTTTGTTCAAGTAGAGCAAAGCCAGTGATTATGTTGGTCTACCATGGACATCTCACCATAACATTCCCAATTTCATGAGATAATTCGAGCGGTTAGAATCAATACAGTGATAATTTCAGTGGTTAGAATCGATAGTGGGCTAGCAACTAGGTGAGCATCTAGTAAAAGAACGATATTGATGCATGCAAACATCTCAAATAGTGGGAACTTGTCAATCGTCATATAGCTAGAAGCTTAGAACACTATGCCAAATTGCCAATAGATGGCACAGCTCTGGGTTGGATTCAAAAGGATTTGAATCAGTCTGGATAGCTTACCTTGCATATTAGCTCTCCTTGAAATCCGCCAGCTACCAGCAAATTGTCCTTGACTGCCAAGGTACTAACTTGAGTCTGAGAAAAACCCTATAATAAACTTCCTGGGTGCTTCTGTAATAAGAGATCAATAAACTTCAATAGAAGAAGAATAACTAGAGAAGCCGCAGAGGAAGGATAAATTGAGACAGAAAAGAAATCATGAACAACTTATCATACCTCCCTTGGTGCCACATGTCCTTTACATTCATAAGTTCAGTAACCGCACCACTCAATGCCGACCAGTGAAGAACTGAGTAATGTGACATTAGGTAGACATCATGCTTGGACGTAGCCCATACTAAATTTCTCAGCTGCAGGCACAGTTCAGGTCAATCATTTCATACTCTTCACATTTGCAGATAAAAATCATATAAAAGAGAGGGGAACATCAATTAAGAATTTGAGATCAACTGCAAATGATTAGCTCAAACACAGCAACATCTTAGTTTACTGATTGACGAGATTACTGGAAAAACACATAATCAGGGCCTGCAGAGATCCCTAAACATGTTGAACCGTTACAATAAAAGTTTCTCCAAACAGGCAATACAAAGTTAAATTAGTCCCAATGATACAAGAACCAACACCAATCCTTATTTTCAGATGAGACTAAGCAGGAACACCTTGCTCTTCTTTTTAACATAGGAATACATTTCATCATCCATGCAAAGTTTAAGCAACAATTACATGTTTCAAAAGTCAAAACATCTAATTCAACTTAACTTATTACAAATCCGAGAAACTAATGCAGCTAAAGCATTGATGCAAGAATTTCTTCAAATTAGCAGTTATTTCAATCAAGCATGACATAGTTACTGAAATCTATGATTCACCGGCACCGATACGTCGACACGACACGATACCGACACGAGGATTCGCCACTTTTCCAAAAATACCGACACGGCTATATATATTAAATAATAATAATATATACATTTGTATTATTTTCTATTTTTCTACTTGTTTGTCAAATTGAAATAATGTAAAAAAGTGAAGTGTAAACTACGAATATGTACCTCAAAGATGATCCACGTCTCTTCATTCTTCAATCTTCATTGAGTCAACTTGCTGCTATTTTCTAAAAATGAAGTGAAGTACTCCCTCCGTCCTGGAAAGTAAGGGATAGAAGAAATTTTAGAACAGATTATGGTTTCTGCCAAAAGACTCTAATGCCCCTATTTAATACTGTGTCTCTATTAATTAGCAACATGCATGCATTAATTAATCACGATTATAGAGAATGACCTGCTGCGTTTTTGTTTTGGAATATGTGTGGTCACATGTATCTGCGTGCATCTGCATGCATGGGCACAATTTGAAGACACAATTTAAAAGGGGAGAGCTCTCAATCCCTAATATTGGAGGACACAATTTGAACGCTTCTCTCCCTTACTTTCAAGGACGGAGGGAGTAGTGACTACTAAGTATTAAAGTACTAGTACTAACTAGCACAACTACTGAGTACTACTACTAACTAGCAGTCTAGCACACAGCTACTAAGTGATCCACTCGGGTGCAGAGTACTACTACTAACTAGTAGTTTAGCTAGAGGTAAATAGCCATATGAATCAACACTCAAAAGAGCTTATACCTCCTAAGCGCGAGCAGAGGCGACGGATGCAGAGCAAGAAGATGCAGTCCAGGGCGCAGAGCAGCTGCTGCGGTGGAAGATGCAGACCAAGGCACAGAGCAAGGAGGATGCAAGCAGGGCACTGTCGGTAGTGCCCCAATCGACGACGGGGACAGGCGACCAACACCGGCAGAGGCCTAACCGCAGATCTGGCTGTGGGGATCGACGGTTCGGCGGCGGGGATTGACGATCTGGCGATGGGGACTGCAAATTTGGTGGTGGGGTGGTCGACTCGACGAAGTTGGGGCGATTCTACGGCGGCAATGGCGACGGCGACGACGAAGGCGGCGCAGGGGACTCCACCTCCCACACGAACCCTACACAGGTGAGCTCTCTCCTCCCGCACGGTTACGGCTCGGTTTTATGTAGTTTCTACTGTTACCGTGTCAGACATGTATCGCATACGTATCGAACTGTCGAATCCGTATCAGAAAATAAAATAATTTTTTTCGCAGTTTAATTGACCGATACTTTATCGACACGTATCGGCGAGGTATCGGTGTCCGACACCAATACGAAGGCAAAGTCTCGTATCGGTGCATCATAGACTGAAATAGACAAACTCAACCAAATATGGAGTTATGCTTAGGCGCTTAGCAACTTCGCACCTAATTAATTCTTTGATATTAATATTCAAGGAAATGGTGCAGCGAAAACTATGAAGAAAAAAAACCAAGATGAAAGTTGACTGATAAAGTAACTTAATAAGTCTGAAGCTGGTTTGGTTAATAAAATGTAGAAACATAATCTTATGAGGGAACACCCAGAAACTTGATACCACCAATCAGTAAGATATCTAAGAAATTACATCTGATAATTATTGAACAGCTTATTATCATGAAGGGGGGAAGGAAGGCAGAATGAACCCACCTGAAAATGTAGTATAGTCGATTTTACTGATCTAGTATTTTGTCTGAATTCATAATACATCCCGCCTTTCTCAGTTGGTTTGCATTCCTGTTTTAAGACAAGTGTCAACTGTTAACTACATGCAGACCGAAAAATTTGCATGAGCTGAACTTTCTAAAAGACTAAGACACACCTTTGCTGCTGCTTCTCCAGAATTAGGCATATTCTCATAATTTTTATACTGCTCTAATCTGGTCTGTCTGTATTTCTCACGTGTGATAGCTAGCCTTTCCCATGGTATTCCTTGAATGTCCTTTCCTTTTCTTGCATCCGCTGACGAAGTATCTGGGATCTTATCATTCTAAACAGAGAAGGAAAAACAATCATTTAGACCATTGCAGCATGGTTTATGTAGTTAAAGCAATGATCAAGTTGCCACTCATAAAGAAAACCATACTTATAGAAACTCTTATAATGGTAATTGGTAAAGTTCAAGCCTGGTTTAGAAATTAAAGACTGAGCAAGGGAAATAACTGCTTTATATATCCTATATCTAGAATTAAAACAAATTGACAGTGATTTACAAATGGAAGACCGAATAGACGAGACAATGAAAGCATTTACATAACATAGCATGTAGAAATCATGGGAAGAGAGGCACAATCTTGCAAAAGATAGTTGCATAGATAGTACCAAAAGATTGGGATGACGAAAGGTAGAAGAAAAAGGACATTGTGCAACTATTTAAGAGGACAAGCTTCATGGATTCAGAGTTCAAACAACCCTCTAAACAAGAGACAACTGTACCAGGCTCACAAGTCTCAACAGCCAACACAAGATGCGTGAGCATTGTTGTCGTTTCGTGGATCAGTTAGCGTTCTAAATAAGAGAATGCATAACCAATGCACCCAATCAAGCCATTTATAGGGTCATATAACTGATTGGTTATCTACTCCACGCTTAGTATCTAGTATACCATCACAAGTTGCATGTAGGTTATGTAACCGAAACATATCAGCAGCATACAAGTGTCCTACACTTGTAGTTCTAGTTATTAGTGGAATAACGATCTAGTAACCCGAAAGAACTGCATTTAAGAACGATGTTGCATAGACTTGATTCCAAATGCAGTGATGCAACAATACAAAATAACGGACACACCGACTGTCTGTACTCTTCATCCTCTGAATCAGAGTCCCTAACTCCTCGCTCATGGTGCTCGTAGCCCATGTCATCAGCGGGCTCGCCCATGTCATAATCATCCTCCATGTCTTCGACGTGGTCTCCGTGATAATGGGACATGGATCCTCTCCTAAGAGAGAAGCGTCCCTAGCCTGCAAACAGAAACATCATCACCATCAGCAGCCACGCCCTCACTGAAACCAATAGCACATCAAGCAAGCAAACAAGCGCGTCTAGTACTTGCCACACCAATCCAATAACAGCGGCTGCCAATCACCAACGACAAACACTAGAAGCTCTTCGCAGTTTGTACTAACTAGCAACTAGGCAGCTTCTAGCATCACATACCGTCTGCCTGTTCTAACTTCTAAGCACTTGCGGATTAAGCAAACACGAAGAAAAAATTCGCACCAAATGGAACGAAGTCAACACGGGGTCGGTAGAACTCCCAAGAATATCAACGAGGAAAAAAAATCAAACAAAGAGTCCACAGTCTCATCATTAGCAGCAGACTAATCATCCCCACAACCAGAAATTTCCTCCCATAAATCCATAAAACAAACGCGCTTTTTCCTCATATCACGCTCAGACAACACCAAATCCCCCACGCCCCCCGCTCCAAATCCTAGAGCCCGCTGCCTCCAACAGCCCACCACCCAGATCTACCCTAATTCGAACGGATCACCATTTCCCCACCACGAAAACCCCAAAACAATCACCAAAAAATCACACACACAAAAAACGTAGAAATGGAGGACTGGACGCACATGGCCCGATCAAGCGGAGGGCGAATCGGCCGCCGGTGGGAGCAGAGAGGGAAGCCTGGGCCCTCAGACGACGCCGCTCGAGCTGAACCGAGGTGGAATCCCTGGTGGTAATATGAGAGACGGGGTGCCGCTTCCTTTTGCTCCCTTCCCGACAGCACGAATTAATTAATAATCTTTTTTTCTCAGTTTATTTCCCTCCCCTTCCACTTTTGGCTGTTCCCACCTCCCTCCAATTTTCGTTTCCTTTTCTGAATTATTTCACCGAATTTTATTATGTCCCGAAAATAATTTTCATTTTTCGTTGCTGTTCCTGTGTTCGTCCCAGTGGGTTAGACAGGGACAGGTCGTGTCCGGATGGGATAGAGCCGGGAAGAGAGGTGGATAATATTAGGGATGGAAATGAAAACGGAATTTCCTATCGTTCCGGAGAAAAAAAAACGGAAGTCTTTTTTTTAGAAATGAAAACGGAAAATGTCGGTACGGAAACGGAAACAAAAACATAAGAGTCATTTCTATCGGAAACGGAAACGGAATCGAAAATTCCGTATAAGTGAAACCGGAAATTTCGTCGAAAACTTGGCCCACTTGACCCAAAATGGATAATGTTGAATTTACATTTATTTTCGAATTAAAATAATTTCAGAAATATAAATGGCTTTATAGAAAATATCAAATAGAGTTCAAAAATTCCGAAAAAAAATCTCAAAAATACTTTAGAATATTTTGAACCTAGAAAAATTATTTCTAGCTTAATTTTAGCTACATTTTTCATGATTAAATTAATTATATAAATCTAAAAAATAGCAAAATGGCATTTATAAACTCCAGAAAATCCAAGATAAATCTCAGAAAATCATAAATGAACATTGAATAATAATATGCAAATTTTAGGGCATTACATCTTTATAGTTGGAGGAGTAAGAGGATGTCGATGATAATGATATTATAGAGGAGGACATGATGGTCCGATCTGGAGGACAAATAGCGAGCCTTCAACTAACAAATTTGAGAAAAAACTTTCTGGTGATACCGGTGAATATAACATTGTTCTTGTATCCGCCTTTAAGGTGAAATGAGTTACATTATTTTTGCGGTCATGTATATTGTGATCATGTACTAAGTTTTTGTGAAATTTTTCACTTTCGTTTCCGTATCCGCTCCGTTCCGTATCCATTTTTGTCACTATTCATTCTCGTATCTGCTTCTAGGGTTTCCCATTTCGTTTCCGTTACCGATAAAAGATGTGGAAATGGAAACGGAACAACCATTTACCGACCGTTTCAATTCCGTTTTCATCCCCAGATAATATAGTGCGAAGCGGCAGGATTGTCGGAAATGACGGGTTTGCCCCTGCGAGGCTGTTAGGGTGGAGATTGAAGAACGTGACACGGGTGAAAATGGGCGGGTGATATCCGCCGATCCAACGCCGCATTCGGAAAAATCCACTTGGATTGTCAATTTTTGATACCCGATTTGTGCTTATATAGAACGTCAAAACGAGGGCAACATGGGACCTGTACACCATAATTTTAAATACGTGAATTCAAACCAAAATTTAATATATTATTTAAACTTCCAATTTTATGGTACATATTCATCTATATCAATTCAAAGAAACACATACTTTTGATAAAATATAGCCAACTAATAAATACTTTTTTTAGTCTGTACATAAATCTGTTTTTTCTTTGATTTAGCCATAACTTTTTATTTATAGCTCCGATTTACAAACGATTTTCACCAGTAACTTACTAACGACGAGAGCAAGACACTAAGTCTCACCGCATGAATTATGCTTTACTATATGTATACATAGATTTTACTATCAGTATATATTGATTTTACTATCCATAAAATCTCATCTATGCGGCGTTTATTAACGATGACAGCTCCGATCCACGAACGATTTTTACGTATAGCTTACTGATAACAAGAGCAACATTATAATTTGTATTTATCTGTATCTAAAATATTTGTATCCGACTCGAAATCAGCTGCAAGAATATGGATTAAGGGGGTGTTTGGCACAGCTCCAGCTCCACCAAAATCCGTAGAGTTGATGGAGCAGAGTATTCCTAACTCTAGAAATTTATGGAGCTGTAGTTATGGATACATTAAGAGTGTTTGGTGGGTCATCTTGTTTACATTTTAGACTAAAAATATAAACTTAATTCACTTTATTTTAACCTACAAGCTCTAGATCTGAGGTGGAGCTGAAATCTGAAGCTTTGCGCCTAAACCATGGAAAGACGGACGGACGTCCAACCCGTTATGGCTCCTAGGGCGTGAGAGATTGGGATACCGCATCATTGTCACCATTATATTGTTTCACTTCGTGGAGAGAGAAAAAAAGTGCTTATCTATACCCCTTTATAATGCACCTAAGCAATTTTTCCTACGTCCACCCTAAATAATGCAACTCATTAAAGATGGCCCAATGTTCGTGCACCCAGCAAAACGTCCTCAGAAACTTGCATTCATCAAAATGAACGTCTCAGATCTTTCCTCAGTTTTACTCACCCACATCCGATGGCCATTATTTAGTGTCTAATCATCCCTGTGGCCCACAACACACCTCACCCACCTACATATTTGGAAGGAGAGCGAATCAAACAAGGAAATAAATAAGGAGGATCCGTATGCAAGGAAATCAGACTTGAATTTTTTACTGGCCAAAATTGTACGTACTACATATTTGAAAGGAGGGTGAATCAAACAAGGAAATAAACAGGAAGGATCCGCATGCAAGGAAACAAGACTTGAATTTTTTATTGTCCTAGCATTGTGATCGTATTTTTTTCCGAATATAACCCTTCTCGAGACTTTTTTACGGATCTAACCCCATAGAGCCTAATTTCAGCGCATGGAGAGCGCTGAATTTTTGTTTTTATTTTTATCTAAGGAACCATGGCCTGTGAGTGTCGCTTAATTTTTTCAATTTTTCTCGGAACAGTGATGGTGAAAGCAATATTTAATTTTTATCTTTTTTCCTTGCGGATCCAAATGATCGCGAGCTCGGCTTTATTTTTCTATATTTTTCAAATCATCCCCGTGGCCCACAGCAGACCTTCCTCACCTCCAAAGATCAACAAGGAAAAGGAAACAAACGTCTTAGAATCAAGGAAAAGGAAACAAACGTCCCGAAAAGGAAATGACCATACATTACGTCTTTGGGAAAAGGAAACCGGGAGATGGGCAATGTGGCGGAGAACGCAGTCCGCAATGACTCCACGGTCATCATCGGTGGCTTTTGCCGACGCGGCGAGGTTCTTTGGTCACGACCTCATGGCCGTCGTCTCTCGATAATTTATAATTTAAATTTTTTGAAAATAATTTTATTAAGTACAAAATAATCGAAAGTTTTTTTGAGAATTTTTCTAGAATTTTTTAACCTAATGTGCTATCTTTTCAAAAATCCTTCTATATTTAAAAAAAATGAAGGCAACTCACCTGTAGCTTCTTCTAGTCTGCAGCTTGCACTGAAGAAGCTTCTTCTCTTCCTCTCTCCATTAAAGCAAGAAAGAAGCTCCAAAGCTCCATCAATCCCGCACCAAATCTCCTCTTTCCATCTATGGTGTTAATTCCCCAAATTTCGTGCTCTATTGCCAAAATTTCCTCCCAATCTGATTTGATCCCAAATTATGGTTTCCATAAATATGCTTGTTTCGGGTTATAAAAGCCGTGAGCTCTCCTCCACCCCATCGCATTGCGTAAATCCCAAGTGCTCCTCTTGTAAAGATCGTCGGATTTTGAGGTAACCTGCCATTACAAATCATCTTTTCCGTGAAATTCACCGCAATCGTGACTCTCCTCGCAGCGTCTTGCGCGACGATCTCGCCGCACCAAGATCGACCATCATGCGACCGGTCGGCCACCACCGCCTTCCTCCCTTGCGTTGGCCAAGCCCGAGAGCACGCTGTGCTCTCTGTGGAAGCTGCAAAAAATATCTAAAATCGAAAATTCTTTTTCTCTTTCTTGATTTAAAATCTTTTGGGAGCCGTTTTACCATTCGACCTCCATTTAGTTCCGTTTTCTTTCTAAATTCATTTAAAATTCTAAATTTCTCTTTTATTATTAAGTGTTGTATTCATACTTATTTTCTCATTTAATTGATAAGCGAATGTACTGCCGTCGTAGCGTTAGCACAGGCACTATACTAGTAATAATTAATCGCACGAAGAATGAACACTAGTAGTTTGATGCTCGCGTTGTTCTGGCCTTTTAAAAGTGAGTCGGTGTTATGAGTTACTAAGCCCTATCCGCTTATAATTGTAAATTAAAGGCAGCCTATATATCGTGCTCTATTGCAAGAAATTTGATCAATGAGATATGGAGGAAAATCTTGTTAATCCTGTAAGAAACTCAAAGATGTCGACGTGTCGTCGTCGTATTGCCCCAGACAACATGTAAAATGGATGTGATGGTTTCTTGTTCCGAAAGTGCATCCTATTGCATGGTGGCCTTTTCGTCCTTGAAACATCCAAAAGTCGCTAATCAACCATCTTGGTCTGTCTAGAAAAAGATACATCAATCCAACTCCAAATCCAATACAAAGTACCTAGACAATTAGTGTGAAAACACACATGCTTTCCACGAATTTACTATAAACTCCCCAACTCAAAAACAGTGAGGTCAATCTTTTTAAAATACATGGAATTATATGAACATGTATGCATATATATATATATATATATATATATATATATATATATATATATATATATATATATATATATATATATATATATATATATATATATATATATACAGGTATATATTCACCTCTAGTATACCGTTTAAATGATGTTGTTATACCTCTTTATCCTTTTGAGTATACTCTAATACTGATTATAAGATACTTCAAAGTGAGTTCCATGAAAAATTTTATCAAAATCCACCATTTATAGCATAATTTGTTTATATATTCGTTTTACAAATGGAAAAGTGTATGTAGCAAAAAAAATAAAGTGCTCTGATGAAATTTTTCAATCATGTCGCATTGGAGTATATTAGAATTATTATTAGAGTATACCGAAAGTGATAAAGGTGTATAAAGCGTTCATTTAAGTGGTATATTAGAGGTGGGAGTATGTACTCTCGAGAGTACTGAAAAGGCATATATATATATATATATATATATATATATATATATATATATATATATATATATATATCAATAAAAATAAGACCATTTTGCCAAAAACTGACATCTTGGTTGCATATGGCTCCGCCACTGGTGCAGTGGATGGTATGTTTCGATCTCTTGCTCACCTCTGACTAGCAAGGTTGGTTGGCAAAACGGATTTCTGTTTTCCCTACCTACCCCCGCTTTTAAGCAAGATGGGAAGGGATTTGCTTTCTTTCGGGGGGAGGAAAGACGAGAAGTATACATGACTGTACATTATTACATAAAAGTTCATCACAGACGGTTCAAAAATCTCATCACTGACGGTTTTGTGAACCGTCTGTAAAAATGTGTCATTGATGAGAAAGCACATCACAGACGGTTTCCGAACCGTCAGTAAAACTAATATCAGAGACGGTTCTATCTACAAATCGTCTGTAATAATCTTTTATCTTAAACGGTTCTACGATAGAACCGTGTCTAATGATAAGCAATCACATACGGTTTTAAATAGAATCGTTTGTGATATCGTTTTTTCCTCCTAACTCTCTTGGTAGAACTTCCATTATTAGTATCTGATTTTGAAAATTTTATTCTCCTTAGATATTTATACAATGACATTTACAAGACATAACCAATTATAGATTTTGTAATTCAATATCAAAACATCCTAGGTGCATTGAGGCAACAGCTTGTCTGATGAGAGGGTCATAACATATGAACATTTGTGCCCCCCAAGCAATTGCATCTAGAGTACTACAAAGATTTTTATGACCCTCTCATCAGACAAGCTGTTGCCTCAATGCATATAGGATGTTTTGATATTGAATTGCAAAATCTATAATTGGTTGTGTCTTATAAATGTCATTTCATAAATATCTAAGGAGAATAAAATTTCAAACATCAGATACTAAACATGGAAGTTCTGCCAAGAGAGTTAGGAGGAAAACATTATTTCATAGTTCAAGACAAGAAGACCTTACCACAAATATGATAACAAAATATTTCATAGTTCAAGTAACAATACATTAACAAAATATGATATATACCACAAATATCAACAAGTGTTCAGCTAGAAACCACATTATTTCGTAGTTCAAGACAAGAAAACCTTATAGTTTTTTCATGTCTTCCATCATATATGCCATAGCTTCCGCAATAGAGGCTCTGTTTATTTCGGCTTTTTCACTGGCTTAAAAACAGAAAAGCCAAATCCGAAACAAACGGCTGACTTTTAAGCTGGGTTTAAAAAAGGCCAAAAGCCTCCATATAACTATAGGCCAAAAGCCAGGTGAGAGGTGCTTTTTTGAGCTTTTTTGGGATGAAATAACCTTTGCCACTGGAAGTCTCAAAATTACCCACCAAATGCATCATATATAAACTCAAGAATCCTTCTCCCATCTCCTCATTTCTCCTCGTCTTCTCTCGCTCCCCTGTGCGACATGCCTTCTTTCTCCATTGCTCGATCTCTGCCGTCCTCGACCTCCTCCCTCCTCCGTCGTCCCCAGCCTTCTTCCTCCTCCACCGACCCGGATCCCGCGCGGCGTGGGTTGAGGCGATCGAACCCGAGCTTGGAGCAGCGGGAGGCTACAGGGTCCGGACGTGGCGCAGATGGAGCTGAACTAATCCGATCGTAGCACGGCAGAAGGCGGGTGGAGGCGGCCGGATTTGGCGCAGCAAGAGGCGACCGGATCTGGCGTGGCGTGGGTGGAGGCGAGCGGGCCCGAGGATGGAACGGCGGGAGGCGGGTGGAGGAGGCCGAATCTGGCGCGGCAAGAGGCGACCGGATCCGCCTCATCGAGCCCCTTAGTATATGTTTTTATTTAGTTTGACGAGAGTTCAGAATTGTTATGCTATTTTCAGTCTGAGAAGAGTTCAAAATAGCCATGTAGTAAGAGTTTCAAGTTGATAAATAATTATGCTTAGAATGAAGTTTAATCTCAAGATTAATCTATGTTTTTCAATGCGACATTCGGTGAAAAAAGTATGAAACATTTTTATTAGATAAATCAGTACATAAGAAAAGTCCTTACAACCTGAAAGGGTATTTCAAACATTCTAGCAATAAGCTACACCATCCAACCCATCAAAAAGCCAAGATACCAAACAACATGTCTTGGCTTAAAAGCAGACGACTTAAAAGCTCGTTAAGTCAAAAAGCTAGCTTTAAGCCAAAAGCTAAAAAGCCTAAGTGTCGACTTTTGTAGTCGGCAATAAATTTATGGGGTAGGCGCTAGATCTCAAACTCGAAGGTCACACAAGACAGGGATTTTAGACAGGTTCAGGCCCTCAGCAATGGAGGTAATACTCTAATCCTGTGTGCTAGAATTATGCGGATCTCTTGGATCTGGAGTTGCTCAAAGCGCAATATGCTCTGGGCGATATGTGGTGTGCTATGCTCTATCGCTTGATCGCTCTATGCTTGGATAATCGGATCCCTATGTTGTTGCCCGCCCTCTCCCTTATATAGCGGGGGTGGGGCGGCTTACAGAGTCCTGATCGGTTTGGAGATTCCGATCGGTTACAAGATTCTAGTCAGTTAATAGGATAGAGTTTACATCTTTATCTACCCTATTAACGACTCGGATTACAACCGTATCTATCATATCTAAATATAAGTTCAACTTCTTTTAGGATATGTCCCCTTGCGCACGGCAGCGGGGCCTGACGCGGGGAGTATCTTCTGGGCCTCCCTCTTGGGCTTGTCATGAGGGTACTTGGGTTCTTATATTCTACACTAAGCCGAAACAAACAGGGCTAGAGGCTTCTCGGTTCTCTATGAAGTTCCACAACTCCAGTACAGTGCCGATTTGTTTAACACCAATAACCGATTGATTTTCAGTCATATCTCTCAATCCCTACAAATTAAAAGCGATCATGTTGTTGTGAGAAGGGCAGTAACCACATCGAATTCAGTACTAGAAACCTTCATATTACCTCTATAAGCTCAGCTTTAGCTTCTTCCAGCTCTGCATTCGCCCTACGGTCCTTACTGATGAGTGTCGTATTAAGGGATTCGATATCTTGCAAGCGATCATCTATGTCTTTAAGTTCTTATTTGATCTCATAAATCTTTTCTGTTATCTCATATTTCCCCTTCAGTTGTTCGATCTTCACCTCAAGTTTTTGTTTAGCTTCTAACAGCTTTTTCATGTCTTTACCATAAATATATTATAATGAATTAGGTGTTCACTTCAATACGAGGATGCAAGATAGAGGTAGGATGACACGTACATAAGTTTCAAACATTATCACCTAGTACAGGCACAAAAGAAGCATTGAACATTCAACACATAGTAGCTCCAAGACATCAACCCTTGTGTGATAACAAATTTAATGTTGAATTCTAGATTATATGAATTTTATGTTCTGCTATATATATACCTCAGGCCTAGCAAACTAATCCATACAAAGAAATAAAGATCCCAACATATTGACATAGCAAAATGAAATTGGGTTGCGGTGACCTAACGAGGCGTTAGAGCTTGCTAAGCTATGCAACCTGCTAAGCTATGCATGAAAGGACAGGGGATGTCGCCTAGAGGGGGGTGAATAGGCGAATTAAAAACTTTGTAATTAAATGCAGCAGAACAAAAAATTTGCAGCTAAATAAAATCTCCCGAGGATCTAAGTCCGGAGTGTCCGGGATTTTTATCCGGATACTCCGAAATGTCCGGACTGTCCGGGTTCAGGAGTCCGTATACTCCGGATTGGATCCGAGGGACTCATACCGGAGTGTCCGGGACTTATCTCCGGATACTCCGAAATGTCCGAACTATCCGGGTTCAGAAGTTCGGATACTCCGGATTTAAGACCTCGAAATGAGATTTTAAATCCCTGCAATTTTTCAACAATCTACTTGAATACAAAAGATCTAAATGCTATCAGGTACCTAGAGATATTGTAGATCTAGAGCCAAACACAACAATAGAGTAAATCGGGCAAGTTCAAGATTCAAAATCAAATACTAAAGCAAGAGCAAGAAGCAAACTTGGAGACAATGATTTTTCACCCAAAGTTTGGATCCTTGAGGGGATCCTACGTCTCCGTTGAGGCGGCTCGGTCACACTTGAGCCGGGGTCTCTTTCAACCCTCTTCCTCCTGGTGTTGCACAAATGCACTCGCCGGTCTTCACTCCTTTGATTCCTTCCCTTACAGAGGCGGAACCGGCCTTCATAAACTTCCCACGGCCAACCATACAAAGCTCCGGTGGCTCGTATGCGACCTCCTAGCCGTCTAGGAGTCCTCAACCTCCAAGAGTAACAAATGCTCACGAAGAACAAGCTTGGAGATGAAATCAAGTGCTCAATCAACTCAAATCTCACTCAACCTAGCACCTCACTCCTCAAACTCTTCCTAACCCTTCTCACCAAGGGGATCACTTAGATCTAAGGGTAAAGAGGTGTTTTGGGGGCTCAAGAACAAGGGTATAGCACCTCTAATCGGTGGGAACACAGCCCTTTTAACCCCCTTCGAAATGAGGAAGAAGGGGGCTTTAAATAGAGGTCCCAAAAACTAGCTGTTGGAGACAGCTGCGCACAACCCGGAGACTCCGGATAAATACCCCGGACACTCCTGACAACCCGGAGTGTCCGGACTTAACACCGGATACTCCGGACCAACTGAAAGCAGCCACCGAGGGTGTCAACCCGGAGTGTCCGGATCAAATGTCCGGATACTTCGGATTGTCCGAATAGCACTGAGCAGCCCGACGAAAACGAGCATAACTTTTGACTCCGAACTCCGATTTCAGAGATCTTGGACTCTACCGAAAGCTAACAACGAGGGCTACACAACCAACAAGGTCTCACTACCCAAAACTCAAAGGATAAACACAGATATCACAAAGAATCTAATAGAGACCTACAACCCTCACTTTCCGGCACCACCAACACCACTCTCTTTCTAAGATTCACAAGGATGGATCACTTGAGCACTTGATACATCTAAAAGTCATTCAACATCGCATCCCTCTTAATAGTACGGCAATCCTTAGACTCAAATTAAATCAAAGATAATATAAGTCTAGAAATAGTCACTTGCCATCTTCTTTCTTAATGCCGGTGCATGAAGACCTTCACCATATAATTGATGACATCTTTGCCTTGTCCAACTCGACTCGACTCACCTCATGAGACTCTCGTTCTATCAACCTTGACTTGATCATCCTCTTTGACGATCTCCACGCCAAGTCGATCCTGACTTAGTCCTCAACTCTTGGTGACACCGCCGTCTTGTTGACCTCGGCTTAACGATCATCCTCCAAGATACCTTGGTCATCATACACATACGGGACCTAAGTCTTTCCAAACTACTCATGAAAGATATTAGTCCCAACAGCTCAATAGATATGAATAAATTGATATTTGTGAACAATTGATTACAACAGGTGTTTCATATAAAGAAGCACAATCATAAATAGAAACCCTTGATATAAGAAATGTTCTCTACTAAGTACATCATGATGAATATGTAATTGATCTATATGCACTAGAGAGATAATTGACAATATGATGAATCAATTAAATCATGGCAAGGATCACAGTCTTTACTTAAATGAAGCACATGATAGAATGTACACGAATTGTACATGTGCAAATAATATTTGGAATAAGAGTAAATATGTGATCCAACACTAGATTAAACTTCACTAATAGAATTGCATGAGAAGATATACAACTAAAACATGCATGCACCAAGTCAATCTATAGCAATATGAAGTTTAACTCTAGTTAATACATGCATACTAAAAACAAAGCACATGATGAACTCAAATGAATATATATGCACAAATAAATATGACATGGACCAATGTGCATATATATAATCAACATGCTACTTGGAGTTTACTATGCATTTGCACGAAAGGAATGCAATAGCAAATATAGAAGAGATACCAAAATTGCATACCTTATCTTTGCTTAACCATCCCACTTGATTTTCCTCTAAAAGATGAGACTGATACTTAACTAGGCAATAACATGTTAGTCTCATAGCAATATAATCATATTAGAGGTTTGTCATTTGTTAAGCACTAAGTTAAACATTTACTCAATTTCATAGATTATCATTATATGCGTTTGTCATTAATCACCAAAATAACATAAGTGCCTAGATGCACTTTCAATGCAGCCTGCTAAGCTATATATATGCATCTTGTTAAGAATTTTATATTTAACCTCTCATGAATCTTATATATATTTTTGTTCAACCATCATGAATCCTATATACAGTCTCATTCCTTCTAAACATCATTAATTCATAAACTCAAAATGATTTCCCTAGTCAAGCATATCGGTTTCCCTAATCAAGCATTTGAGCTACAATTCTTTAGTTACAACCTTATTCTTTCTAAACATCATTCACAAACACAATACCTAGTCAAGCATATCGGTTTCATACACAACTCACCGACGAGGAGGAGGAGGAGGTGCTCGCGGACGAGGAGGTAGACGACGGGAAGGTGCTCGCGGAGGAGGAGGTAGCCGACAGGGAGAAGCAGGTGCTCGCGAAAGTCGCCGGGGAGGAGTTCGTCGGGGAGGAGGATTGCCGGGGGGCTATGGTTTGTGGGAGACGAAACGCATGGATCTGGCGCCGGGAAGGGGTCTCAGGTTATATCGTTTGTGATATTACCTTTGACTGACGGTTCATAAAGAGAATCGTCTGTGATTAAATCACTGACGATTGCACTACAGAACCGTCTGTGATGTTTGTCATAATAGACGATTTTTGAAAACCGTCTATGAAGAGGAGTCTAATATAAATCTTTTTATAGTAGTGGTAACATCTCCAAGCACATCAAATTACCAGAAGGTTTGCTTTTCGTTAGAGGCTATTTTTTTAGAAGGCTGATAATTAGTAAAACAATAGTTCTGTAACACCTTTTCTTCTGAATTTACTCGTTTGAAAGATGACCAGAAATTAATGGTGTAGAGTTGTGAAGGGCACGATCAGCTGAAAATGTTAAGAGTTTGTTTGGCTCGTTGTGCACGGGGTCCAAAAGATCTGTAAATTATGGTTTTGTTCCCAACAAGTTAACAAGGGCCAATAACATTCACACACGCAGCAGTCCAAGGATAAGGATTGCAGGACATAAATGGCCTTTATCATGAACTGTCACGACGAAACCATCAAAAGATTGTGAATAACTGTTGTGACTGTCGCCTGCGTTTGTTCATGCAATCTTCTTCTCAAAACAAAAAAGTTACTGTTGAAGGTAATCCCTATATAGTTACCAGAAGATGGCGGCATGACAGCCGTTGCCAGGGTTCAAAGACAATGTTTTGCAATGCATTTTGCACCAAACGTCATTAGGAGTCTTAAAAAAAGTACAAATGTTTGCAGAGGAATATATATATATTTTTTTTAGACTAGCATAAGATAGTGACGTGATTAGTATACAATCAAGTTCCTTACTGTGATCAAACAGAATAGATACCATTATACACGGACGAGACCTAATGCAATGTAGCAGTTACAATCATAGTTATCAAAACCTTACCGGTGCCGGCCGGTATGTACCATTTTAGCACTTAAACCGGTATAAAATAACCCTATATATCGTACTGACCTTGATACCGGTCATACCGACTTCAACACCTGTCAATACCAACTTCGATACTTGTCAATAAAAGCCATACCGGCTTGAATACCAATCATATCGCTGGAATTGATAATATGATGTATCGAACTATATGTTATATTTGATAGTAGTACTATATATTTGGAGTGATATTATAAGTAAAATTTAGTGTATACATAATTAAACATGTGTATACTTATAAATATATATTATTATATTAAACTCAAAACGGTACGTTGATATAGACTAGTACCGGAATGTATGTTCTGATAGACAAACCGGTATCGACAAGTGTGGTTACCATACAACCACAAAGGTCGAGTTATAAGTTGGCAATCAGCAAGTGAGATTCCAGAGAGTATATAGAATCAAACATAACTAGATTTATAAGATAATTTACACGTAGAGGAAAATGCCCACCCACCCCACCAAGAGCGCCACAAGGAGCAGCAAATGAATTCAAGTCTCACGAGTTACTACACACTATCTTCGGAGAAATTTAAGGTATCATTCAGCGGAATAACAATGCTGCTAGTCCACACAAGAGAGTAATCAGAGCAAGCAAGCTGCTTTGAGCTTGTTGGCCACCACTTGCAACGCCACCGTCTTTCTGGGCGACGCCTTCACAAGAAAGCCCTAGCTTGTCATCTCGGCACATGCCGGCAAACAGACCTGGTGGGTATTTGCCATACAGGTTGATGTAGCTGAACATTGTGGATGCACAGTCGTTGCTCACGTCGTTGATATACGTACTATATGGGCATGCGAATTCCTTGAAAGCATCACAGCATTGTTTAGCAGGATATTGTGGCCCTTTGCACTTGCCTGTGATGATTGTGTAGTTTTGGAACTCAAAGTTCACAGGACAATCTGACAAACATAAGTAGGAATAAACAAAAGTATATCAGATCAAGGTATTCAAAGTCGGAACATGGCAAGAAGTATGTTACAGACAGCGCACATTAGAATGATGACTTAAGCTCTATCTTGATATTACTTGGTACCCAGTGTCGGGCAATATGTATGTATTGTTCGGTGAATCGAAGGTACCAAAATATGTACTTTGGGGCTGCCTCGAAGAGTTTGCTTCTTTTGCAGCTAGGACCAACTTAACTAATTGACTTTTTGTTACGATGCAGAAAATTCCTATGATCATGTTTCTAATCGAATAACGAACCACAGGCTTCGCTATCTGGACATTGCATGTCTTATCAGACAACAAGTTCCTGCTTCACCATCACAGGCTCGACACTTGACAGATATCCTTCCACTATTAGCTTATTTATTTCAGTCTCCCTATGCTCTCTATATAAGGATGGACATCTTAGTATAAAGTAGCAGCAAGTAAAGCTCAGGTTGCTCTCAAGTCTCAATGTTTGGAATTTTGAGTTTAAGAGAACCATAACATCCTAACTTTTACTACTGAATGATGGTTTGTAATTTCCATTGGTAGTTTATCATTGAACACTGTTTTCCAAGTCCAGAAACTCCACATCAGCCTCTCAAGTCTCAACGCTAAATGCATGTAAGCACAATCAATAAGTTGATCTCTAATGTCTAAATGAGATGCTTTTTTGGTTCTGAGGTGAACGAAATGTTTCCCATTATCCAGTTAACAAGCATGTGTATGTAGTATACATCTGCATCATCGGAAAGCTATAGCCCCCGTCCCTCTATTCAATTCATAGCACCCAAATTGCTCATTATACTTATCTAACTCAACCATCAAAGTGTTCCGGTACTTGGCACACGAAACCTTCAATCCATATTCATCAATTCCCCTTCATCTACTAAGAAGGATGAAATCAATCCAAGCCTCACCAAGTCACCATCAATCCTCGAGCTACCCCGATCTGACAAAACAATATCTAACTACCGACAGGCATTTCTTTCTTGGGCGTAGGACGGATCAGGGAATCTGCTCCATGCATCTAAGTGGAGTATCTAACGGTATCACTTCCAACCCAAACTTGTGTTATCTACTTCAATTTCAGATCAAATCCCTCCTACCTTACACCTATCTCAAATCCATCACCAGTATAAAGGTGGAACTGAGCGAGGAGAAGAAGAAACGTACTATTCTTGGCCTGCAGTAAGCTCCTCCCCATAGATCCGGTGCTCGCCTGGAACACACTGTCTGTTCAAGTAGCACAAAACAAAACGAATTCATCAGAAGCCTGCACAAAACGGAAGCAAACGAGGCAGCAAGAAACACCGGAACAAGAACACGCACGGACCGGACAGGAAGGGAGACGCGGAGGCGAATCCAACCAGGACGGCGGCCAATAGGAGCAAGAGGCCACGGCCCACAGCCATCCCCTCCCTCCCTCCCTCTCTCTCTCTCTCCCCCTCTCTCTAGGCGCAAGAACTTTACTCGCTGCTGCAAGTTTCTCAACGGAAGGTTGGTTCTTGACGAATGGAAGTCCAGAGCTTGTTGGATCTAGGATCAGGGTGGTGGAGATGGTCCGCGCAGGGGAGTGGCCGCCCACATACGCGCCTCAACGTCTTCGCTGGTCTTTCTAAGAAGCACATATTACTGCTGCAATTAATTATCGCGGGGTGCTTCGAACTAGAGAGGCTAAACGGGCAGCCCAGCTTGGCCAGGCTCGATTAAAAAACGACCCGATTCGTTTTGATCCTGCTACTAAATGGATTGTATCGTATCGGTCTACGTGTCGAAGAGGCGGTTTAAATACGATCCACAAGACTAACGGATCGTGCCGCGTCGGTACGGGTTCGACTGGTCGAACGGGCCAGGTCGGCCCGTTAGCGCCAGAAAAATTAAAAAAAAACAGAAAAAAGATTAGAAAAATAGAAAAGTTATGAAAAAATGCAGAAAAAGTATGAAAAAATTCAGAAAAATGGGAGAAATTTAGAATAATTAGAAAAAACTCGAAGGACGTAGAAAAACTTTTTAAATATATATATAAATTAAGAAAAGGCTAAAATATGAGATAAATTCTAAAATGAGACAAATAATTTGAATTAGATAATGAGCTTTATTGATATTTGGTTGCCTCGTTAAAAACTTTGCCAAGTAAAAACACAACACGAGAAAACCTTAGCAAAGAAAAAAGAGTACAACCTATAGCTCAGTGATACAGGAAAAAAGTGAAGATTACAATTATTCTTCCTCATTATCTAGATAAAGATTTTCGAATGTCTCCGCTAACTCAGCATTTTCTATAGTATGTTGAGCTCGTTGATGAGTTTGTTCCCAATCTTTCACAATGAGAAGTATTTCTACCATCTCACTTGTCAGATTTATTCTTTTCTCATCGATTATTCTTCCGGATAGACTGAAAGCAGACTCCGAAGAAACCGTGGAGATAGAAACTGTTAACACATCCCGTGCTAATATGAAAACCACCAGATATGTTATCTTGTGCTTGTGCCACAACTGCAAAATACTGAAGTCCTCCTCTTGCTGCTCTTGGTAATTGACAATGTCGCTGTTGAGATAGGCAGCTAGCTCCCCACCACTTAATGTGTTCGCACTTGTCGTTGATGTAGTCGAACTCCTTGAGGAAGAGCCACCTGCACTCCATATCTTTTCCCACGTGGTTTTCTTCTTACCTGTTGTAGGCGTTGGTGAAGGTCGTTACATGCGAACTCCAGCAAACTTCCGATCATACTTATCATAAATTTGAGATAAGTTAGCACGAACATTTGAAAAATAACTAGAATAATCAGTACTTACCGCATCACTTGGAAGTGAGACATTAGAGAATCATCGAACTTTAACTCTAGAATCTAAAATAAATGCAAATGCATATAACATAGGAATTTCTTTCCAATATTTTAAAATTTTAGTTTTTATAGCATAAACAACTTCACGCAAGATATTATCATTTTCGTGGCTCTTTAAGTGAGTAGCAATTTTCTAAAATATGATGCACAATTAAAAGAGAGGTTGCGTAATAAACTCCAGATAAAGCAATAGTGGATTAAAAAAAGTTCTAAAAATAACAACAAATATTTAGCAATATAACAATGTTGCTCCGTGAGTAGCGGTTGACCATCTCGTGTACGATAGTGCGTGTTAATAAAAACAGAAAATATGCTCTCATATTGTATGAGATTCTTACGCATCAAGTAAGTAGAGTTCCATCTAACAGGCATATACAAACCAAACTTACGCGAACGCACATTAATTGTAATACAATAAGTCTTAAATGTTGCTACTCGTTGATTAGAATAATTTAAGTAAGATATTGCAGTGTGAAAAGGTTCAAGGTACTGATCTAACCTCTTTAAACCAGATTTAACTATAAGATTAATAATATGGCAAGCACAACGCTGATGTAATAAGAAAGATTCAGCATATGAATTGAAAAATGGAGTAAGAATGTTCATGCCAGAAGTATTTGCAGAAGTATTATCTAATGTTATTGCAAAAATCTTATTACTAAGACCAAAATCTTCCACAACTTTTACAATACAATCAGTAATATTTTCACCAGTATGTCCTACATCAATTAATTTGAATCCTATAATTATCTTTTCTAGTTGCCAATCGTCGTTTACATAATGAGCAACTACAATAAGGTGATCCTCTTTAGCTCTACCACTCCATATATCAGATGTCAAAGACACAGAAAAAGTACAGGAACTAAAATTTTCTTTTAGGTTATTGCGATAATTATTATAATATTTAATAAAATCTCTAGTTGTTGTCTGTCTATAAACTGCAGAAAACTTAGGATTATGAGCGGCCCTAGTATAGCTTTCAAACACAGCTGAATCACCAAAGTTTAAAGAAAGATTTTGATAAGCAAATAAACGACAAAGAGATTCACGAGCTATCTCAGGATTGTAGTCCCAGTTACATAATGTACCGTCGGGGTTGTACTGCAGCTGCGTTTGTCTCAAAATCATCCCCTCTTTTTTTCTACAGCTCTCAGCATGCCTCAAGTGCCCTGCTTCACCTGAAGATTTCGCAGTTAATTTATGCTTACAATATTTATAAACAACATGCCTGCTCTGGACGTCGTCCGATGTCTTAATAATCTGATCGAAATTTTCCCAGACTCCCGATGTATTACGTCTTGTTCTTTTCGCCCAGGCACTTGCCGACGCAGTAGCACTTGTAGAGCCTGAGGATGGCACAACTCCTGCAGCTTCTTGGGCTTCATATAATGCAAGAAGCTCATCGGGTGAAATCCCGAAATCAGAAGCTGGGAACGGTGGAAAATCCCCGTGCTCCATAAAGCAAACTACAAGAAATAATTACGCTATTAATACTAAAATATGATTTAAAATACTAACAAAACAAAAAAAATCACAATTATCACCTTGATTTCTTGACAGAAGCCGGAAGCCGAATTTCGAATTTTTGGCAAAACTATTTTGAATTTTGCTAAATTACCACCAAGAGGAAAAGAATTTTCACAAGAGAATGAATAAAAGAGAAAGCAAAATTACTGGTGTGGAAATGGAGGGCATCCACCTATTTGTAGAAAAAAATCAAGATTTTTTTATTTTTTGGATTTTTCGAATTTTTTAAGCCTCCAAAGACTATAAAACGGCTATTTTTCAAATTAAACGGGCTAAGCAGTCGTCATCTGGGCCCTTCTTGGGCCGTGTCGTCTTTTGTGTTTTACCACCGTGTCATTATGCTAGCCCAAGCACGGCACGGGCGAGTGGGCCGTGCCGTGCTCGGACCGGGCCTACAGTGTCGTGCCTCGGGTAGGCTCATTTGGCCATCTCTACTTCAAACTAGGGTGGATACGAGCCAATTCCTTATCTTTTTTAGGCCTTTTTTTAAAAAAAAATTGACGTAATTTGATTTATTATCATTTTATTTATATTTTGAAAGTATTTTTAGAATCGAGCTAACGAGCTGAGCCGAGTTAAGTTAGAGCAAAATTCAATTTCATTCAAAATTAACTTATTTTAATGTTTAATCAAAAAAGAGTGTAATTTAAGCAATTTTGAATTGAGATAACAAGCCTCACTAACAAGTTTTTTTTTTCACCCCTGTTTAGAAGAGGCCAGACACGGGAAGAATGGATGGAAGACGCGACGCAGTTTGTTTGGTTTTTTTCCCCTATGGTGCGATTCTGTGAGCGAGCTAGGTTGAACCGAGAGACGGGAGAAAGGGACACAAATGCCGTCCTCTATCTGGCTGTGGCCTACACTTACAACAAACTTGCCTGCAAGTAGTTGCCAGCTAAAAGGCTATGTCCTTTGTCAAACAGGACGTGACGAAGCCTATCCCATACACTTTAGCCTCTCGTTGAGAATTTGCTTTACTTTTGACTAAACAGAGAATAACAGAAAGTAAAAGCAAAGCTATGGTAGTAATATAGAATGCACTTTTCGGCTATTTTACCTAATGAAAAAGTGTTGCAACACCATGTCCTACTCTTTTAGTTTGTTGTGGCATCAGACAGAAGAAGAGCAGTGCTTCAATGCTTTCCCTCTTAATACGAGTTACACAAATCTTAAAGCAAACAAAGTGGTTAGTAATCACCACCTACCTCTCGCAGTTTAATCGTATGCTTATACTTTACAATTGAAGGGTAAAGCGAGGGGAAAAACTGATACATGTATTGGATCTCAACCAAAAAATGGTATTAATTATGGGTGTTAAGCCTCAACTGTTCTGAAAAAGAAAATGCAAAAAAGCATTGTAATACGTACAGCAGATCAGGAGGCTGAAAGGGACAAAAATATAAACATGAACAGAGCATAAGCTGTGCGTTGGCCTCTTCTAAAACTCCTTTTGGTCTGTAAGATTGACTATGTTCAGTAATCTTCCAGGACGCTCTTCTTGACCACCTCCTCAGTTCGTCCCCGGTCACCAACTATCTGTTCTTATTAACCCTAGGCCTCGCTCGTCTCTTTGAGAAACACAAAAAGGGAAAAGCGAGTGCCACGAAAGGGCAACCATATACAAAGAAATGTGATTTAGTTTTCTGTTGGAAAGCAGACATTAGTAAGCCGCCAACCCTTCTTTTCTTGTTCCTGTACATTGCTGCCAAGTTTATTATGTACAAAATTTCCTTCTCTGCACCAAACAAGGGAAAAAAGAGGAAACTTTAGCGTCTGACAAGTATACTGCCTAATATAAGCTGAAGAATGAATTAAAACTATCTATTTATAGAATTCTATGTTATAATTCAGGCAGAAATAATTTGAACTATACTACATTATGTTCCATAGAGGCAAGTCAAACACTGAAATATGTCAGTTCTAGACCCCCAATGCACTATTATTTGCAATTGAAGAATAACTGTCATCCAACGATGAAATACTCGATGTTGGCAATTGCAATCACAATTGCACAGTATGTTATTGCTCACCCTAAGATCAGACTCCTTCACAGCTTCCAATGTCTCAGCCATCTGCATTTGCTTGACCACTGTTGCATGCAATACCTGGAAGAACAGATCCAAAAAGTACTGCATATAAATATATGAACATTGGAAATACAAGAACAAAGGAACACAATATTATCAGTTAAATTGTGAAAAAAATAATGAACATATTTTTGATGAATTATGACATTGAGTACAAATTCTGCCCATAGCAGGATGTAGTTATAGTATGTTAGATTGTAAGATTACAATCACCTAGTTAGTGAGACAATGAGGGATTTCGCAAATATTCAGTGGCATATAAGGAATTAACCCTTTTTTTTAATAAAGATGTCCTACAGTTTCATACCCAATTGCCCCATCATAGCAATGGAAGATTTGAAATAGTCACAAAGTGCACTTTTAAGAGACGTTAATCAAGTATGAAGTGGTCCTTGAATAGACAGTTGTTAAACTTTTGAATTTACATAACTTGCATTCATTCTTTTTATGCTTGATATTAACTTGTAAAGGTTTGACTACCATAGTCTTGCAGTTCTTTTTGGACTATGTGCTCAAAAATCGCAGGTGTCTTTAAGTATCACGAACCTGCATATTTCAAAAAAAAAAGTAACATTTCATATTTTAATTCAACCTACATTGTTCAATCCTGAAAGGTTTGGCAGAGCATATATTTTATTTATCAAGGCACCAAACATTTTTTGTGGTAAAAAGCATGATACAGTTCTAACCATAAAGCCCCAAACAACTGCAAGCACCATAAGGTCTATACTACTTGGGTAGACAAATACCTTCTTTGTCTTCTCCAGATCAAATTCAATGGATTTTATCCTGTCAAAAGAATCCCGTATAGCACGATCCTTATCCTGTGGGATCTCTGGAGGCTTTCTGCTGAGCTGATTAAACATTGACTCAAGTCTTTCAAGACGCTCCAGACAAGGATTTACACGGTCTTCCTTAATTATCTGAAGATCTGCCTGATTACTGGGCAAGGTTGCAGTATGTGGATGCACATTTTCCAACTGTTGTCGCCGATGAATGAAAAAACACAAAATTGAGAATACTTTGAGAATTACAGCAACAAATTTCCTTGAAAAATATTTGAAAATCCCATCTGCATTGCCTTCGCCATCATTCGGGACACGACCTGCTAGTTTCAGCCCACAATTTTAAGCATCAGAGGGACTGGCCGCCTTGGTGAGACAACTATCTTCAAATATTAACAGCCCACAATGAATTTTTTTAGAGATTAATTCATGCATGCAGATTCTGATTAGATACCTGGCTCAGGCGAAACTCTATTTATCAAGGAATTTTGTCGTGTTTTGTACTGCCCTAATATATTTCCAGCAGGGTTATATCTTTTATTGGATTCAACAACTTTATCCACCAAAACAGACCGATCATCAGAACCGTTGTATGTGGATCCTGATTCCCTTGCCTACATAATAAATTCAAGGCAAAGTTCATTAAGGAATGCCATTGTGTGATGTATGATGCTCTATATGCCAGCAACAGGCTAACCGCTAACATTTAGGCATGTAGAAACCAAAAGGGGCATATCAACTATCATCTTATTTCAATCTAAACATACAAGCTAGCAGTTGCAGAGGAAATGAATGGAACTTCTTAAATGATGGCAGCACTAAAGGAACAAGAATTTACTTCCTCACGAACTGGGGCCAAACTATGATATTCAACATCTTCAGGTGCTACAGGGGATCCGAGGTCATCAACATCTGAACCTGATTCAGCATTTGATGTATCACTAATTCTTTCTGGTAACTGAAAGAAGCAGGACATAAAACGTCAAAACAGGAAGGATAGATTGGCTAATTGAGCATATGGAATCTCACAGAATAGATATTTGGTAATCTTGCCTTGAGTGTACGCAATCTTATAGAGCCCGTAATTGTTTCTTCTATATCAGATACTTGCCCAATTTCCCTCTGTGCAGATGATTCCATGCTATGTACTAGCTACAATTGGAAATAAGTTCATCAACAGCTGTGGCATATAGTTTTAACTGTCCTGTTGTACCATAAGAATATGATACAGTATGAGAGCACCAGCAGATTCAGAAATTTACCTTCATAATTAAAGGATCACTCCAAGGGCCTTTGTTGGACCTCAGGCATCCTCCATGGTTAGAGCATGTGCACGAACCACCAAAAAACTCTGGTAATTGGCTGCAGATATATTTTGGTAAGCCTTGCACCACAGGCACACCATAAATTTTACACTAAGCAATCCAAACAACATATAAGGTTACAATCACCAACCTTGTGTCAATAGCTTCGAGAAGCCTGCTTTGATATTTTGTTCCTAGAACCTGCAATTGAAGAGTAGGTATAAGCCACGGTACCACACAAAGATCACAATGTGGAAAGCAAACTTGACAAGCTTGAAAAAGTTTGTACATGGATTTTAGATGAAGTTTTGGGGTCAAGAAGTCCCTTCACAGTGCTCCATATCAGTTTGAAACCAGGTCCAGCATTTATAATAAACATTTGATGTAGTGTCTGCATAATTGAGGACATGATTGGTAATTAGAATAGTTGAAAAAACAGGCCTATATTTCATCAGTAAGACTTACCTCAGGATAATAATCACCATCTATTTTCTGCATACAACGTACCAAATCCCTCGCAATCTTGCTAAAGTTCTTCCAGCCCTATATCATAGGAAACAGAACAAAACCACCAACATCTTACGGATGTCATTTCCAACTATTATGTAGACGGCACAAAGATATTAAACAATGCTTGCAATCTGTAAAGATATAGTTTGAAGGAAAGAATCTGCTACCAAAAAAAACTCTGATGATTCATATATGCATATAGTTAAGGATTAAAGTATCAGGGCCACTGAAGCAAAGCAATTTTGACCAATATCAATAGTTGAGGAAATTGAGCATCTAAAGCTCTACTGATGACACTTTTATTTTCGATAGGGTCGATTTATTTCAAACCCTTTGGAAATGTAACCCAAGTATCAGAATCAAATCCACTCTACAGATTTTGTTTGGATAGTAGAGCCAAGATTCTCAACCTCTAATGCGGAACTAAAGTAAGGGGATTGGAAAAAGAACATACGTTGAAGTTTTCCTCCCTAACCACCAAGCATCTATTATGCCCCAAACATCCTAGTTGATTTAATTACTAGGATATTTTCAACTAATTTTCCCAAATCAGTCCTACAAAGGATATTTTTTCTTATCTCCTTACAGTTTATTGTATGATCAATGATGAAAAGTTAATCAGCAAGCTTGTACAGTTTCACAATTGTTGCATTTTTAATAGAGCAGTACCCTAAGAATTGTTAGTTCAGCTAAAATTCCAGGTTTGCCTTAGCAAACTGTTTTATGAGAAGTTTGTATTTGATAACAGAAATTTTCTGACCTCTGGTAACTGCGCTACAAGGTACATCTTGTGAGCATAACAAATAATTTCAATGGAAGGTTTCTCAAGAAAAAAATAGTACTTTCAAAGGAATGCTATTGTGAAGACAAGCAAGGAATACTCTTGTTTATCAATTTTATAATATCCCTTTCAAGACAAAAAATTACTGACATGAAGAAAGCATATTTAGGTGAGGTGATGAACATACCACACCATGGACATCCAATATTGTAGTTGTTGTCTCTACATGCCTTTTAGCAGCAATTGAGCATGCATGAAACTTCTCGCAGAATGCTCTCTCAAACTCTTGTACATGGTACTTAATATATCGTTCCACTGTTGTAATTTGCACAAGATTATTCGGTTCAACCTTCCCAAGCAACTCGATATAGACAGGCCTTCCTTCCTTGTCAACCCCATGATAACCATGGGGATAATATTGCAGCACCTCATCTAGCTCATGAAACTCAAAATCCTTCAATGAGTCGAGTTAGATGCCATCAGTATGCATGACATAGTAAAGCAAAACTATATGGCAGGCAATCTTTCAAATTCACACAGTGCTTGTAAAAATACATCTAAATCTGTAAAGAATTTCATGTAACTTCCCCTTTTTCATATCAACTCTAAGAATAGGAAGTGCTCTTACTTCGAAAATTGTGTCTGCCCCAAACTCTTTCCTCCACTGCAGCATGTCGGACCACATTTGTGCTGCCTTTTCGACGTCGAACTTCCTAGCTTTCAAAAATCTGCATGATAGATTGATCAGAATGAATAATCACCGGCTGGCATTTGACAATTGAAAACACCAATATGAGCCAGTTTCATCTGATATTAACCTAAGCATCGTATGGTAATCATCATGCCTCTCGGGCAACAGGCCCCTGACAAACAAAACCTCCCGGAACGAGCTGACTGCCTGCTCCTCCTCCGCATCCCTGACATCCTCTATCGCTATCCTCGGCACTCTGCAGTCCACTTTCCTCTTCCCCCTCTTCTTCAGAGAATGTGTCAGCCTCGTCGACGCGTGCAACGCCTTCTTCCTCAGAGACCGCATCCTCTTGTGCCTCGGCTCATCCTCCAAGTTCTCGACATCCGCTCTGTCCCTGCTCTCATCGTTACTGACCGATATCGTGATGCCATCGACATTGCTCTCTGCAACAGCGCATCACAATCCACAGAGCATTAGCTGCATTGCATAATCGGTTAAGCCTACATACATACCTACACCATAATCAACAACAGTCCATACCGGACATTCTCCACAAATGCAACTGAAACTATCAGGTCAGGCCTCGCACTCCGTATTTCTGATCAGATCACTAATCCGATGTCCGATATATACAACCACTCGAACCTCCACGCTGCTACAAAACCAATACAGATCAGAAACCAATTCAGAGAGTTGTAATGGAGCTCATCGAACTCGTGGCACATTCACCCGAGTCATAGCAACGAGAGGCCATGGAAAAAGCTCGAAAAAATGGGTGTTTCCAGAAAGCAAAGGCGATCGCGTAATCCGCAATAAATGCTCCCGCCGCGAGATCCAGGGGGAGCCGCCCCAACCCCCAACCGCCTCGGGAATCACGCAGCGGCGGCAGCTAGATCCAATCGTCGAAACCCGCAAGCGAACAGCACGGAAACGGGAAACCCCAAACCGAGCCGATCCGTACCTTGCCACAGGAGAGAAGATCCGCCTGCGGCCTGGAGCGCGCGCGACCTGCGGCGCAAGATCGCTCCAGCTCGCTCCGATCCTGCAGGAGGTCCTCCTCCTCGACGGGAGGGGAACGAATTCGAGAAGGCAGTGAGGGTATCGACGCGAAGGGAATTCGAGTTGGTGCGTGCGTTTGATCCGCGGGTCTCTGTGTCTCCTCGCGCTTACGCTTCCATTGCTTCTTTTCCGCCTACTCTCCTCATATACTAGTATACTACGACTGCTCCTGCTAGTGCTGTGCTCGGTTACTGGGTGTGCTTTGTTTTTTAATTTCCTCGGGGATTCTGCGGCGGGCCCACGCGTCAGTAGCGTTGATGGGTGCGGTGTACGCGAGGCGCGTGCGCGTGCCGCGATTGACCTGGCTCTCCCGCTTTTGTTTGTTCGCCCGCGTTGCGTGACTGCGTTACGCAGCCCGGATCACCGATGCTCACGTGCGCCGTATGTACCCGGCTGGCGCTGGACGTCGGGCCCATGCGTCAGCCTGGGTGATCTCGTTATTAATTGCTCCTTGAATTGCGTGCGTGATACCGATGCGGCACCCGGCGATATCGACATTTTCGAAAATCAGCAAAATTGGGTCGAAAATAAGTAGAAATAGAAGAAATTTGAATTATGAAATTTTGAACTCGGTGATACGAAAAAAATAATTATCAAGCGATTTTCACCGATCTTCCACCGGTTTTTCTCGATTATCGACCTGTTTTCGAGCGATTTTTTTGGATTTTCAGTACATCGAAGGAAAACTGAAAAATTCAAAAAAATTTAAAAATTTGCAAAAAAATTCAAAAAAATCCTAATTAATCTAAAAAACATCTCATAGAAATTTCAATAATTTTTGAATTTATTTAATGCTTCTGTAAAATAAAAAAACAACAATTAATGAAGAGGAACAGAGACACTGTGTGGTTTTTATAAACATTTACAAACTTGATTGTAAAAACCTGCTCAAAATCATATCTCCTAAAGCCTGCTTAGCCAGTTCAATTTTTGCCTCAGATTTATATCAAGTTAAAACTATTCAGTAAAGTCCTGAGCAGTTCTCCTAATTATATTACCCTCAACTTCAACAAAGTATCCAGGCTCACTTAATCCTCTCGAGCACTCTTCGATCACGACATATGTATATATATATATGTATATATATATATATATATATATATATATATGTATGTATGTATGTATGTATGTATGTATGTATGTATGTATGTATGTATGTATGTATGTATGTATATCTATGCTTGTGCTTTTTAACTCAATTTAAACACATATTCCTTCTAGTCAGACAAAACATGTAAGACGTTAGCATTCACACTTTAAGCATTACACATTATTACAATCTAACCATCTCCTCTTAAATAGCAGAACAAATCTTAACTCAAAAGTAAAACCTCATTCATATCCATTCACATCATCAAAGAATTAAAACATGATCAAAGTGCATACACATCAGGATCTTACCTTAAGATTATTACACAGTCTACATGCAGTAGAATTTAAACATTCACTTTTAGCCCAAATTGGAAAATAGGAAATTCTCTCGGTTCTCGAACCGACCTAGCCAGCCAACTATCCAGCCAACAGCCACTAACTCCTCTTTTGCCCATTCTCTGCCCATGCTTGCAGCTGGCTGCCAACTGCATTTCTGTCCACCCTTCTTAGCCAAGTGGCAATGAGGAGGATCTGCATGCCCTCCACGTGAGCACCAACCCATAGTTTTCCCTGCAACCAAAACCACTTTTAGCCTCTGCACAGCAGTAAAAACAGGAGTATAAATGTAGTTCAAAACATTTCACTAGAGACTTTACTACTCCATCCATTTCCCACTGTATTGTACTCCTCCACATTTACTAACCTGGTGCTCAAGAGGAAGTAGTTGACAATAGCAGCAGCAGGAGGAAGAGGTCAGCCATCTGCCTTTCCTCCCATCTTTCCCCATCGACACCGCATACATTTCCTCTACAGCCATCGGGTGCCCAACATTAATTCAATACTCTATAGTAGTCAATGGCAATCAATCATATTTAGTAATAACTTGACATCCCAAGGTAACTAAAGAATCTCCTAAGCCCAACATTAATTCAGTACTCTATAGTAGTCAATGGCAATCAATCATGTTTAGTAATAACTTGACATCCCAAGGTAACTAAAGAATCTGCTAAGAGGTCAAAAGATGAACCTATATCATAAATGCAATCCCTTTTCTTAAGTCTGAAACTTAGTAGCTAGGCAGTGCAGTAGATCAAGAATTTTATGTAAAGCATTAACATCATATCTTACACAAAAAAAGGTAGAACAAAATCTTTATGCTGCCAATGCCTCATCACACCACATTCCAAGTATTAACCTCTAGAAAAGAGAAATTAGGGATTCATTAATAGGTTGACCTTAACCCATTCGGCCAAGTGCATGCATGTCAGTTTAAACTCAAAAATCAGATCTGCTCAACCCTAGCAGTGGGGCATACATGCATTTTAATCTGTCAATCCCCAAAGTAAATACCATATTATAACAGGAGTTACTTAAATGAAACTGGAGTAAAAATGATCACAACAAATATACTAAATCACATAACGCCTGTTTTATGCTTGCAAATCAGTAACCTAAATAAACCCTTGCCATGAACAAGAATATATACAGAACAATAATCATGCACGTATGGTTATATATTCAAGTGCACAAACTAAATTCAGCAATACATTAATTTTCACTCGCAGTCTCAACTCAAACATTCGTGTACTGACATAATCATTCTATATTGTAATAAGTAAACTTTGAAAAGCATGCTCTTTTCCATGAGTTTAAACTTCAAAATGTATCAGCATATATATCTTCAATCTAACATCAAAACCTTAAGATCAATCATCTGAACCCTACAACACTATTGCAGAACACAATAATATATGCGATTCTCTCTGTCTTTAGATCTCAAAACATCTATATATATCTATATGCCTCATAAATCACAGGCTCTGATCTACATGGTGCGTTGCTAACAGATCGAGAAACAAATGAATATATCTACAAGTAATACACATACACTTCTGTTTACAAAACAACATCACATAATGAGCTAGCATTCCTCTAGTCAGTTAAAAAAAGGGGGGGATCTAGGAACACTTAGCTTGTGGGCATGGCCGGGCTTGATCGACAAAGGGGAGGCAGTGCGGTGGTTGCCAGATCCTCTGCCTCAGTGACACCGATGCGTAGAGGCCGGCCGAGCGCCCGCGACCTCGGGGGAGGAAGTAGAGAAGAGAGTGAGGGGAAGGAGTGAGGTAGAGGTAGAATAAAAAGGAAGGAATTCGGTACCTAGATCGCGATGCAGGTAGTAGCCGTAGTGGTGGTGCGGGGGAGCTGAAAGGGTACCGGATCGGGTAGATGTAAGTTCAAGCTCTATTGGTTTTGGTGATTGGTTTAATATTAATGTTTAATCATTGTTTAATGACAAATCTAATCATTATGAGACTAACATGTTTTATTAAGTCTTATTCTTATTAGTCTCATACTTGGATGGAAAATGGAAAACCTAAGGTATGCACTCGTATTCATTCTATTATATAAATGCATACTTAGAATTCAAGTTAAAGTATGAACTCTTCCATTGCTTTAGACCAAATATGTGCATTATGTTTTTAATTCATATATACATGAATACACACATCTAGGGGGAGTTTATAATTTAACTTGATGTTTCAATTGTATTGATCCATGTCCTCTTGTCATACAATATAAAGGATCAAGACATTGAAACAATCTTTTGAGTATATATGACTTGTGTAGTTATATGCTCATGTCAATTTAAATGAGTTTAAATTGAGTTCGATTGTCTCTCAATCAATCAAAGAACATTTCATCATGTGTTGATGGTGTTTCCTTGTTGATTAAAGACAAGCGAAAAGTTCTTGAGTATAATGAAGCATTAGTTGCATCAAAGTGCTCAAGACAACAATTAATCATTCAAATTAATTTGGGTTGTGCTCAATCGATCTTGGAGGCATCCATTATATGTTAATGGAGTGTGGTGATGATTGAGACAACCGTGTTTGTTGGACTAACATCTTCCACGAGTTGTGAAGTAGGTTAAGTCCATGATGATGAAGAATCGGGAAGAAGAAGTCATCATGTGTTGATGAGCTTCAAGAGGTGATCCTGGAGAGAAGATGATTGGAAATCATAAAAGCTCTAAGTGGATCAAGTGCGGCAAAGGTATAACTAGCTAGGGCTAAGGATGTGTTCCTAGTCTTTTACCGGTCTCGGTGTTTGGTTGTGAGACCGGGTTGCTTGTTAGGTGCCGTACTATTAAGAGGGGTTGAGTCTTTTAGCTTGAGCTTCATCATGTGTTGATGAACTCGATCCGGTTCACTCTAGCTCACTCTCTTGTTTGATGTTTGCATGAAGCTAACCATTTGGCATGTGTTGCAAATTGGTGAAGCTTGTGTATTGGATTTTGTATGAGCTAAGTATTTGCATGTGTTGCAAATAAGGGTGCTCATACTTGCATCTTATTTGAATCTTATTTGATTTGGTTTTTGCTTGGAGCTAAGTTTTGCATGTGTCGCAAAAGGAGAGAGCTCAAGCAATTTGGTTTAAAGTGGTTGCATGGAGTTAGAGATTTGCATGTGTTGCAAATAGAGAGCTCATGCACTTGTAATTGTTGTGGTTGCTTGCATGGTGCTAGAGATTTGCATGTGTTGCAAATAGAGAGCTCATGTTTTGGTATTGTTTGGAGCTAGGTTTTTACATGTGTTGCAAAGAACAATGCTCAAGCATAAAATTAGTTTAATGTGTATTTGCAAGTTCGTTGTGCGAATAAACTGAGGTCTATGAGTCCGGAATCCCGAGAGCATGTGAGTAGGGCTTGCAACGGGTGTTTGCAAGTTGACTGGGTCTTGTGTTGACCTTCACATGGCTAGGGGGATTAACCTCATAGACTCGGGTTTGATTTGCTTAATACGTTTTGCAAATAGATCTTGAGTTGTTTACGAAATGTGTTTTCGTTAGTTGGATTTGTTATTTGCAAATATGTTTTGCAAATGAACTTGAGATTATGGGTTCCGATCCTAAAGCATGTGAATAGGGTTTGCAAATGTGTTTTGCAAATTGACTTGATCATGTGTTGATCATCACAAAGCTAAGAGGATTGATCTCATAAGTTCTTGGTTTATTTGCATATGTGTTTTGCAAATAAATTGTGCTTAATGAGATTCTTTGGAGTATGTGATTAACATGTGCAAATGTGTTTTGCATAGTGTTGTGATCATGTGTTGATGCTCACATAGCTCAAAGAATATCTTTAATGGTTTCGAGAAAAGTTTTTGTGAAAAACAGTGTTTTCTCCCCGAGTAGGTCGTCAGATCGCCTGTAAAGGTCGGTAGCACGGGGTCCGGTGCTACGCGATTTGGCGGTAGCACCGACGGTCCGGCTACCGCCTCCGCCGTGTGGAAATTCCAGAGAGGATGTTTTTGGCGATCTGGCGGTCCGTGCTACGCCCATGGTAAGCCAGAGCACCGAGGTCCGGTGCAACGCTCCTCGGCCGGTGTGAAAAATCCGGAGGAGGTGTTTTGTGTTCGGCTTGAGTCGGTGCTACTGGGTGAAGGCGGTGCTACGCTCGAGCGGTAGCACCACTCGCATTGGTCGGTGCTACGGAAATCCCGCAGCGGCTAGTTTTGTAGCCGTTGGCGAGGCCGTGCTACCGGTCCCGATGAGGGCGGTAGCACCGGGTTTGTCGGATCTTTGCCCATTTCGCCCCAACGGCTAGTTTTGGCTTGGAGGCTATAAAAGGAGGCCTTAGGGGGCAAGGGCAGTGGGTTGGCTGTGTGCTAGAGCATTTGGGTGTTTATAGGAGTTGTGTGCATGTGTTGCCTTCTCCCATTTGCTTCTTGAGCTAGTGTGAGCCTCTAATTGCATGTGTTGCAATTAGAAGAGGATTGAGAGTCTCTTGTGCATGTGTTGCACTTGAGGAGGATCCTTGTGCATGTGTTGCACTTGGTGATCACCGGAAGCACATGTGTTGTGCTTGGTGAAGTTCAAGCGAGAGGATTCGGCTTGTTACTCTTGGAGGTTGCCGACTCCTAGACGGCGTAGAGCGTCATGCGCGGGAGCTCTCAAGGTTGTGAGAAGCCCCGGCGAAGTTTGTGAAGGTTTGGGTTGAGCCTACGCAAAAGCGTGAAAAACCACATCTAGTGGATTCGAGGTGGGTGCTCAATTCGTGGAGCCGGTCCAATGTGTTCGGGCTAACCTCAACGTGGACTAGGGGAGACCGGCAAGTCTTCGATCACCACGGTAAAAAGTATTGTGTCTCTTGTGCTTGCCTTGTTCTCTTTATTTATATTCAAGCAATTTATATTCATAGAATTAAATTGATTAATTGCTTGTCTTTAGAATTGCTTTTTGTTAGAGACATAATTAGTTAGTGCACATAGTGAGCCTAGTTGATTTAGGCTTTAATTGTCAAAACCTTAGTTTATCGCTTCCGCATTATTATTGATAAGGTTTTAGCATAAGGGTAATTAGGGGTGAATTGCTTTGTAGAAATTAGAAAGAGAAAGTTTTTTAAAAGCCGCCTATTCACCCCCTCTAGTCGGCATCCTCGACCTTACAATAGATCCGTTGAGATCCCACCCCAAAACCGCCGGATTTGGCGGCGTGTGGCAGAGGAAGGGGAACCGACAGTGGCGTGAAGAAGAGGGGCGAAGAGAAGGGGAGAATTTGAGCCAGCGCTCATCGTTGGAGAGGGCGAAACTGAAGGCCAGGGGCAACGGTGGTGAGAGCGTGGTGCAGCCGATTTGTGGTAGCGGCGCCCGGCGCAAGTGGGAGGCTGCGGTGGCGAGGAAGGCAAAGAGGTGGTTGGATCGGGTTGGGGAGATGAGAAGAGCGCGCGAGGGAGAGGGAGTGTGGGAGAAAGGCAGCGCTCGGGGTAGGAGGGAGAGTGGCGGCGGTGGTGAGGCTGGAGGCCAGGAGCCGGTGGCGACGCGCTGTGGAAAACCGAGGGGCGGTGGCGGCTGTTGGGGAGGGCGAAGAGGGCGAGAAGAAGAGTCGGATGCGGCGGCCAGGTTGGGGAAAAGGAAAGAGAGAGAGGGGGTGGCGTTAGGTAGATTAGGGTAGAGCTGTCGACCGGGTTTTTGGGCCGATCTGGCTGATAAATAAATAAATATTAAATAAATAAATAAAATAATATGTATATATTGATAATACTAAATAAATAAATGATTGAGTAAATAAATTACAGAATAAAATAACAGATGTTTTACTTGAACCAATTTATCAGAATAAGAAAATAGATCAAGAAAAAAACAGTGGAATTTAAATCAAAAAATTTATTTCTTGTTTTTCTCTTTTCTTTTTTCTAAATTAATTGATGATCCAACTTCCAATCAAACATATATAGATGAGTATGAAAAACATTACAAATGTCAATTATAAACATTAGTAAAATTGTTTTACAAATGGCTCAATAGAAAAAGATATAAATTAAACCCAAATTGAGAATTTTGAATATTAAAATCCTTGGTTCTCTCATTAAGAAATCTTTCCGATAACAACAAAAGGCATCTAAATCCACTTCCTGCTGTGGACAGCTCTGTGGTCATACATCCAGGCAAGTCGCCCTGCGACCATGTCTTGTGAACTGATTTTGTGGCTTGGGTTGTTTGAAACTCTTGCATTCATTCCAAAAGTTAATTTCTAAAAGAAATTAAATCACACTAATTGGATCAGCTAGATCCAATTTTAGAACCATAAAATTTGAGTGCTTCTTTGTAAGTAGCCGTTGCTACAGAGAGCCGGTGTTACTGCCCAACTAGGACCGGTAGCACCGACCTCAAATTTTACAAGTCTGCCAATTTGAGTGCTTCTCTGGAAAAATCATACCGCCATTTAGGCTTGGTACTACCGCACCTGTGGTAGTACAACTCCCACATGGTCGGTAGCATCAGCTGGTCGAAATTGGCCAAAAAGGCCTTCACTGGAAAAAAAACGTACTGTCTTTTAGCACTGGCCATGCTATGACCAGAAAATTGGCTTTCTGTTATAAACACACCGGCCTCATACTTGGTGCTACCGACCTTGCGGTAGCACCGCTCTCACATGGTCGGTAGCACCGACCTTGACAGCATATCTTCTGAATTTTTAAAATAACTCAATGAAAAGCATCTATGACTTAAAGTGAGCATGATTTGAGCCATTAGACTTGATCCACATTAAGCTACTAGCCAAAATCCCCCTTAATAGCACGGCACCTAATCTAGCAGCCCGATTTTTTCTCCAAAACACCAAGATCGGCAAAAGTTATGAAAATGTCTTTAATTTTTATACCTTGGCAATTGAGTTTGATGCTTTGATCTTCTTGGAACTTCATTTTCTTGCTTTATTGTGTGCTATGTCTAGGATCAATCTATTTTCATAACCTCTATCGACGATCGGGATCGCCTGACCGCAAAAAGAAGGGGGGAGTGATGTAGGAGTGGAACCCAAGATCGTGCTCGCTTGGAAGGTACTCTGATCGCCGCTAAGAGTGAGAGAAAGGGAGTGGTTGACGCGAGGAGTTATACTAGTTCAAGCCCCCAATACGGGTAACAGCTCTACTCTAGTCTTGCTCGGAGGCGAAAGGTAGACGATGATGCACTGTGGTTGAATACAAGCGGTGCTCGAGCCGTGGTCGAGCACTGGTTCTTTGTGTCGTGTGTCTGCCTCTTTTCCCCGCGCAGGGGGAAAGTCTTTATACCTCTACTGCTGAGTTCATTACAGAAAACGGTCGGGCAAGATTCTCGGGGGAGTGGCGCCAGATCCGGACATGATGCGCAATGAAGTATGGTAATAATGGCGCTGGGAACAGTTGCCCACGATCGCCTTAACTCAACTTTTTACGGCCCCTCCTTGACTCAGTAACTGCCGGTTTCTGCAATCCAACCAAGTCCTCCGAGCTTGCCCTCAATAGCGAGCTAGGCCCTTGGTCGAGCGAGCTCAGTCCTTGGTCGAGCGGGCCATTGCCTGTGCGTGGTAACCAATCCCCGACAACCTCAAAGAAAATTTAGTACTTTAATCACGATTGTCATTAATTACCAAAACCAAAATGAATTAGGGGCCTAGATACTTCAATACCTCCTCATCTTGCATGAAGATAGTCCGTCTTCGATCTCTCACGTCCTAAAACTCTGGGTCTTTGTAAGTTCAAGCTCCATTAGTTTTGGTGATTGGTTTAATACTAATGTTTATTCATTGTTTAATGACAAATCTAATCACTATGAGGCTAACATGTTTAATTGAGCCTTATTCTTATTAGTCTCATATTTGGATGGAAAATGGAAAACCTAAGGTATGCACTTGTATTCACTCTATTGACTTAATGCATACTTAGGATTCAAGTTAAAGTATGAACTCTTCCATTGCTTTAGTCCAAATATGTGCATTATGTTCCTAATTCATATACTACATGAATGCACACATCTAGGGGGAGTTTATAATTTAACTTGTTGTTTCAATAGTGTTGATCCATGTCTTATTGCTAAATAGCATATAAAGGATCAAGACTTTGAAACAATCATTGAGTATATGAAACTTGTGTAGTTATATATATACTCATATCAATTTAAATAAAATTTAAATTGAGTTCGATTGTCTTTCAATCAATAAAAGTACATTTCATCATGTGTTGATTAAATACAATCGAAAAGTTCTTGAGTATAATGAAGTATTAGTTGCATCAAAGTACTCAAGACAACAATTAATCATTCAAATTGATTTGAGTTGTGCACAATCGATCTTGGAGGCATCCATTATGTGTTAATAGAGTGCGGTGATGATTGAGACAACCGTATTTGTTGGACTAACAATCTTCTACGAGTTGTGAAGTAGGTTGAGTCCAAGATAATGAAGATTCGGGAAGAAGAAGAAGTCATCATGTGTTGATGAGCTTCAAGAGGTGATCCCGAAGTAAAGAGAAGAGCTAGAAGGTTCATCATGTGTTGATGACCAAGAAGAATAAGAGGTGATCCTGGAGAGAAGATGATTGGAAATCATAAAAGCTCCAAGTGGATCGCTAGAGGCAAAGGTATAACTAGCTAGGGCTAAGAATGTGTTCCTAGTCTTTTACCGGTCTCGGTGTTTGGATGGAAGACCGGGTTGCTAGTTAGGTTGCCGTACTATTAAGAGGGGTTGAGTCTTTTAGCTTGAGCTTCATCATGTGTTGATGAACTCAATCCGGTTCACTCTAGCTCACTCTCTTGTTTGGTGTTTCCATGAAGCTAACCATTTGGCATGTGTTGTAAATGGGTGAAGCTTGTGCATTGGATTTTGTATGAGCTAAGTATTTGCATGTGTTGCAAATAAGGGTGCTCATGCTTGCATCTTAATTGAATCTTATTTGATTTGGTTTTTGCTTGGAGCTAAGTTTTGCATGTGTTGCAAAAGGAGAGAGCTCAAGCAACTTGATTTGTTGTGGTTATTTGCATGATGCTATAGATTTGCATGTGTTGCAGATAGAGAGCTCATGCTTTGGTGTTTTAGCTCGTGATTGGATCATGTGTTGATCATCACAAGGCTAAGCTTGGTTTATGCTTTGTGTTTGCAAAATGTGTTTTTGCAAAGTATTGATTTGTTATTTGCAAATGTGTTTTGCAAATAAGCTGGAAGTTATGAGGTTCGATCCTAGAGCATGTGTTGGCATTTGCAAATGTGTTTTGCAAAGTGTCGGGATTATGTGTTGATCTTTACATGGCTAAGAGGATTGATCTTATAAGTTCGTGGTTTATTTGCGGATGTGTTTTGCAAATGAGTTGGAGTTGTTATTTGCAAATGTGTTTTGCAAATGAACTTGAGATTATGGGTTTCGATCCTAGAGCATGTGAATAGGGTTTACAAATGTGTTTTGCAAATTGACTTGATCATGTGTTGATCATCACATGGCTAAGAGGATTGATCTCATAAGTTCTTGGTTTATTGGCAAATGTGTTTTGCAAATAAGTTGTGCTTAATGAGATTCTTTGGAGTATGTGATTAACATGTGCAAATGTGTTTTGCATAGTGTTGTGATCACGTGTTGATCCTCACATAGCTCAAAGAATAAATCTTTAATGGTTTGGAGAAAAGTTTTTGTGAAAAACCGTGTTTTCTCCTTATGGCCGGTCGTACCGCCCATGGTAGCCCGGTAGCATCGGAGGTCCGGTGTGAAAATTCCAGAGAGATGTTTTTGGGGTGGTCTAGCGATCCGATGCTACCGCTCCTCTGGTCGGTGTGAAAATTCCAGATGAGATGTTTTTGTGTTCGGCTTGAGTCCGGTGCTACCGGGGTGAAGGCCGGTGCTACCGCCCGAGCGGTAGCATCGCTCCTAGTTGCCCGGTGCTACCGGATTTCCTGCAAAGGCTAGTTTTGTAGCCGTTGGCGAGGAGGCCGGTGCTACCGGTCCCAGTTGGGCGGTAGCACCGGGAATTCTGGTTTTGTCCAGAATTTTCCCCCAACGGCTAGTTTTGGCTTGAAGGCTATAAAAGGAGGCCTTGGGGGCAAGGGCAGTGGTGGTTCCTGTTGCTAGAGCATTTGGGTGTTTGTAGGAGTTGAGTGCATGCGTTGCCCTCTTCCATTTGCTTCTTGAGCTAGTGTGAGCCTCTAATTGCATGTGTTGCAATTAGGAGAGGATTGAGAGTCTCTTGTGCATGTGTTGCACTTGAGGAGAATCCTAGTGCATGTGTTGCACTTAGGAGGTCACCGGAGTGCATGTGTTGCACTAGGTGAGGTTCAAGCTAGAAGTCTTGACTTTTTACTCTTGGTGTTTGCCGACACCTAGACGGTGTAGCGGCGTCGTGCGCGGGAGCTCTTAACGGAGGTTGTGAGAAGCCACGGCAAAGTTTGTGAAGGTTGGAGCTCGCCTACCCGGGAGGGAAAAGGAGCTACCACTAGTGGATTCGAGGTGGGTGCTCAATTCGTGGAGCCGGTCCAATGTGTTTGAGCTAACCTCAACGTGGACTAGGAGAGACCGGCAAGTCTCCGAACACCACGGTAAAAAGTATCGTGTCTCTTGTTCTTGCATTGTGTTTGTTATTTATGTTTAATCAGTTTATATTCATAGAATTAAATTGATTGATTGCTTGTCTTTAGAATTGCATATTCTTGTTAGAGATATAATTAGTTAGTGCACATAGTGAGCCTAGTTGTTTTAGGCTTTAATTGTCAAAACCTTAGTTTATCGCTTCCACATTAATATTTGTTAAGGTTTTGGCATAAGGATAATTAGGGGTGAATTGCTTTGTAGAAATCAACGAAGAAATTTTTAAAAAGCCGCCTATTCACCCCCCTCTAGTCGGCATCCTCGACCTTACAAGTGGTATCAGAGCTTGGTCTCTCATTTTATTAGACTTAACCGTCTAGAGAGTAAGGATGACGACTATGGGTTTAGTGCACTACACCGATTCACATATGTTTGATGGCTCTAATTATGTACCATGGAAATTATTTATGATTTCTCATTTTAAATCCATGAGCCCCAAAATATGGTGGATCGCAGATGTGGGCTTTTCTCTTCGGTTGAATGAATTTGCTCCAACTAAAGGAGAAGAGAAATGCCTACATCTCAACGCTCAAGCTACTAATGCTTTATTTAGTTTTGTGAGCGTAGATGTCTTTAATTCAATTTGCAATCTCAAGAGTGCCCATGAAATGTGGATCAAGCTTCAAGAATTATTTGAATTATCCACATCAACAAACGATGATTGCATTGAGGATGGGACATCGGTAGAAGAAACCTCCACTTCTACCTCAAGTGATGAAGAAACCTCAACCTCCGCCTCAAGCGACAATGAGCATCAAATTCTTTCATCATTAACTCGTTGCTTCATGGCGAAAGGTAAAATTGAGGTAAGTGATAGTGATGAGGATGATGAGCCCTCTTATGATGAATTAGTGAACATGCTAGAGGAGCTCAATAATTATCTTGGGAAGGATAAAGCAAAATATAAGATTTTGAAGCTTGAACATGAATCACATCAAAATGATTATAATGTGCTTAAGGAAAATCATGAATCTCTCCTTCTCAAGGAAATCACTAAGTCTAGGGTGGACATAGAATTACATGTGATTTAATTGATGATATACCATGCTTAATTTCTAATTCTAGCATTTCATCTAAAATTGATATGTCCACCTCTAGTGATGATATGCCTTGTTGCTCTAATTCAATTGCTACTATTTCCTCTACGCAATATGAGACTAATCTTGTAGAGGAAAATAAAGAGCTCAAGGAACAAGTCACACAATTGAGAAGTGACTTAGAGAAGTGCTACAAAGGAAAGGTCACCCTCGACAACATTCTAAGCAATCAACGGAAGTTGGCTGACAAGAGAGGGATCGGCTACATCTCCAAGAGTGAGAAGAAAATGAAGGGCTACTACGCCTCGGTGCGCCCTCATCAAGTGGAGGTCAAGTCCACACCACCATTGGAGAGGCAAACCGGCAAGGAGCACAACAAGGTCAAGAGAGGGCCAAATAGCGTGACGTGCTTCAATTGCCGGGAAATGGGATATTTCGGTAAGGATTGTCCCTTAGGTAATACTCCTAAGCCTATTATTGTCAATGATCATTACTTGCTTAGGAAGGACAAAAATGGTAATGTATTTGCTAAGTTTGTCGATTCTCCTAAGTACTTGCAAAATAATGATAATCATTTGCCTAGGAGAAATAAATCTAGAAATGTGTTTGCTCAACATGCTAGATTTCCTAAGACTATGAAAAACCATGTTGATCATGTGCTTAGGAAAAATAACAATAGCAAAACATTTGCTAGATATGCCAGATCCTCTAAGCATTCTCATTATAATGATCATCATATGCTTAGAAAGGATCAAACTAGAAATGGGTTTGTGAATTTTACTAGACCTCCTAAGCCTTCTCATTATAATGCAAATAATTCGCTTAGGAGGAATAATAACCTCAAACCAATTGCTAGTCATGTTACTTCACTCAATACTATAAATGTTAGGGCCATTTGGGTTCCTAAATCTATTGTGACTAACATTTTTGGACCCAACAAAAATTGGGTACCAAAGAGCGCCTAAAAGTTTATTAAGTGCTCGAAGATGCATTGGAAGCTTTGGCTCAATAAAGAGGATGATTTCATCATGTGAAAAAGGGAGCCAAGCTTGAGGATATTCACTTCAATCATGAACCAATGCCATCTTGGGTAACAAGTATTTAAATTGATTCCTATAGCTTCTAGCCTTGTGTAGGTTAAGCTACATTATTCATGAAAATCAATTTGAATTGCCTGTTCATATTCTTGCTCATGCTTTTTAGTTGTATTGATTGTAATCTTGAGCAAGTTGGGTAGTGGCACATTAAAGGGAGTGCTAAATCATAACCATGTATATTACATCCCTATGTGTGCCCATATTATATAGGTGCTAATATATATTTTCAAAATGAAACCCTTTAGCCAAAACTCAAAAAATTTGCGTATCTATTAGTAATCTTTTGAAAACTAGTTTAAAAATGTATACAAATGTTTTCAAAGGATTTTCCAATAGTTTTGGCTTCACAGAAATCTATTTTACAAAGAAAATGAGTTTCATGCCCAAAATCAAGTTTCTAGTATCTTGTTTTGGATTTAAACTTATAATTTTCATAGAATTAAATATAAAATGATTTTGAAAATAATTCCAAAACGAAAAACCTAGTGTTGGTCATTCTTAACAACTTTCGTGTTCAAAATATTTTCAAAAAACCAACCAATCAAAAGTTATTTGATTTTGAAACTCGTCCAAAAACTATACTTGACCCAAAATGGTCATACTATTGCACTTTGTGAGTTTCTTCATTTGGACTAGATCTTGTGTAGTATCTTAGTTCAAAATGATATTTAAGACTCATACACAAAATTCAAATCTCTATATCTCATCTTATTCTTCATTTGAATCTTGTGTTGAAATATTTGGCTTTGTTTTACAAATAACTATTTCAAAAGGACTATTTTAGTCAAAAGTCAAATCTTATGTTTAAAAGGCCCAAAATTGTAAACAGCTTTGTAAAAGTATTCTAATATGTATTTCAAATGTTTTACAAGCTTTCAAAATGAAAATTCTATATTGAAATCAAAATTGGCCAAAATTCTTGTTTTGACCCAAAATAGCCTATTTAAGCATATTGCTCAATCTTGGCTTTCAAATTGGATCTCATTATCTTTTCAAGTAGTATCATGGTTTCTAAAAGTATTTCAAATCCTACAAGCCATGAGGATTTAATTTCTATGAAATCCGAAATTAAAGTTGCACCTTGAGGCCCTTTATGTTTTTAATCTCATTTTCATGCCTCAAAGCGCAATTTGCCATATATTTCAAAATAAAATTCTTTTTTTTCGAAAAATCTTTTTGAGAAACCATCTAAATAGTCCAAATTTCATTTCTGGAAAGTTTCAAATTATTTGGACTTCATTTGAATTATTTTTGCAAAAATTTGCAAAAAAATAGTTTTTCAGTCTGTTAGAGCCGGTTGCACCGCTCTGAACCGCGGTAGCACTGGAGCCTAACTATATGATATGCAGATTAAACTACTGTTATGTCTAGAAAGGGCAATAATACCCCACATGTACTTATAGGTTGGCTATCTCCGTAAAGGGCATTTAGGCCATTTGTACAAGCTTAAGAGCCTATAAATATGTCATGTATCCCTCATTTGTAACTTGAGTTCTCGATGAATATAAAGAGCCATCGAAATTGGTGTGTCTCTGGGAAGGGACCCCTCACACGAGGAAACCCCCGTAGGCCATCAATAAGAGTATGGCCATCCTCTCGAACCCCCGAACATGTATAAATCCTTTGTTATTTTTGCTCTCGTGGAGGCTGACCCATAACGACCGACAACCACCCCCTGACTCGTGTTTAATTCAACACCTACATAAAAAATGAACCACACAAAAGAAAAATAGATGTTTTGAATTAAGATACTGTGTAGAATAATAGTTGGTTTGGTTTCCCTATTTATCTATACCCCTTTATAATGCACCTAAGCAATTTTTCCTACGTCCACCCTAAATAATGCACCTCATTAGAGATGGCCCAATATTCGTGCACCCAGCAAAACGTCCCCAGAAACTTGCATTCATCAAAATGAACGTCTCGGATCTTTCCTCGCTTTACTCACCCACATCCGATGGCCATTATTTAGTGTGTCTAATCATCCTGTGGCCCACAAATGCACCTCCCCACCTACATATTTGGAAGGAGAGCGAATCAAATAAGGAAATAAATAAGGAGGATCCGCATGCAAGGAAACCAGACTTAAATTTTTTAATCGCCAAAATTGTACGTACTACATATTTGGAAGGAGGGTGAATCAAACAAGGAAATAAACAGGGAGGATCCACATGCAAGGAAACAAGACTTGAATTTTTTATTGTCTTGGCATTGTGATCATATTTTTTCCGAATATGACCCTTCTCGAGATTTTTTTACGGATCTAGCCCCATAGAGCCTAATTTCACAGACGAGAGCGTTGAATTTTGTTTTTATTTTTATCTAAGGAACCAATGGTCCGTGAGTCTTGGTTATTTTTTCAATTTTTTCGCGGAACCAATGGCCAATGAGCATCATTTAATTTTTATCTTTTTTCCTTGCGGATCCAAATGGTGGCGTAGTTTATTTTTCCATATTTTTCCGAAATCATCCTCAGTAGCCCACAATAGACCTTCCTCACCTCCAAAGATCAACAAGGAAAAGGAAACAAACGTCTTGGAATCAAGGAAAAGGAAACAAACGTCTGGAAAAGGAAAGGACCATACATTACGTCTTGGAAAAAGAAAACCAGAGATGGGGCAGCGCACGGAGAACGCAGTCCGCAATGGCTCCACGGCCGCCATCGGTAGCTTTGCCGACGCGGCGAGGTCTTGGTCACGACCTCACTACACGCCGTGCCTCGACAAATTTATAATTTAAATTTTTTTGAAAATAATTTTATTAAGTACAAAATAATCGAAAGTTTTTTTGAGAATTTTTCTAGAATTTTTTAACCTAATGTGCTATCTTTTCAAAAATCCTTCTATATTTAAAAAAAATGAAGGCAACTCACCTGTAGCTTCTTCTAGTCTGCATTGCACTGCAGAAGCTTCTTCTCTTCCCTCCTCCATTAAAGCAAGAAAGAAGCTCCAAAGCTCCATCAATCCCGCACCAAATCCCCTCTTTCCTCTATGGTGTTAATTCCCCAAATTTCGTGCTCTATTGCCAAAATTTTCTCCCAATCTGATTTGATTTCAAATTATGATTTCCATAAATATGCTTGTTTCGGGGCTATAAAAATCGGCGAGTTCTCCTCCACCCCATCGCATTGCGTAAATCCCCAAGTGCTCTCTCTTGTAAAGATCGCCGGATTTTGGAGGTAACCCAAGCCATCACCGTCATCTTTCCCGGCGAAATTCACCGCAACCGTGATTCCTCCTCGCAGCGCCGGTCTTGGCGATCTCGCCGCACCCAATGCCGACCCATCGCGACCGACCGCCACCCCGGCCTTCCTCCTCCTTGCGGCCAAGCCAGAGAGCACGTTGTGCTCTCTGTGGAAGCTAAAAAAAAAATCTGAAATCAGAAAATTCTTTTTTCTTTCTCTTTCTTGATTTAAAATCTTTTGGGAGCCCGTTTTCGCCCATTCGACCTCTATTTAGTTCCGTTTTTCTTTCTAAATTCATTTAAAATTCAAAATTTCTCTTTTATTATTAAGTGTTGTATTCATACTTATCTTCTCATTTAATTGATAAGCGGGTGCACTGCCGTCGTAGCGTTAGCACAGGCACTATACTAGTTCATTCATAGTAATCTCTAGATATCATGATAATGTCTTGCTGATCCATGCTGAAGAGTCATATGTTCACCTGCAACTATGTTTTTGAGTCTTTTGTTGTAGGGTCAAGATTATATACTCGTATAAGTTATAACAAAGTTGTTTGTATTAGGTGAAACTGAAGCTTGTTAACCATTACAAACAATTCCTCTGTATTGGATATATATAGTGGTCACAAACTAGTTGCAAATCTGCAAAAGAAAAAATGCATGGTCTAAACTAGAACTTGAAGGCTATTACTTGGAAACAATTTTTGTGATATTTATTTTCGAGGTGCCACTAAAAGGATTATTCATAATAAATAACTGACTTAGAGTGAAAATGCATCATACTAGGAAGCTTCATTCCTGCATTGTTGCTGTCAACTATGTTCATATTCATTTCGAAAAAAAAACTATGTGGTCTTTTTCCGAGGGTTTTACCTATGCACAATAATATAACTTATTTAAGGGACTTAAATAAGGTCTAATAGGCTCATGTCTATGTTATGCTCACTAATTGTCCCAAACAGACAAACCTACGCATCTACCTTTAAGGTTTTAACATCTCTATCACTAAAGTAGCCACACGAGTAATAGAGAAATCCACGAAGGCTTCTCGGTCTCATGTCTGATCACAGAGACTTCCCTTCACGTAACGTAACATGTAGTATCCTACAATATATGATGATTTACTGATATATGTCTACCACGATTTTGTCAAAATCTGGTGTATTTCTACAAGCCATAAAGTTATCTTTTTTTACAGAACGACAATGGAGGAGTCCCTACGGTATATATATTAAAAAAATATGGATCTTACTGAGAGGACAAACAAAACAAAAGTACCAATGTTCCTAGATTTACAATGATACGTTGAGTCTGTTATTAAACAAATCAACCTTCTGACATAATATAGTAGCAATTTGCATGCAAGTGTAAAATATCTCAGCAGGAGACAATATTTATGGCCCATATGGTGACATATTTCTACAATACCTATTCTACAAACAATAATAAAGTGACCTGTTTGTTATACGAACGAGAAATGATCTGACCATGCAAGGAACAAGTTCGAAGGTTTGTGTCACGTGCATAGATTAGGTGGCTCTGAACCCAAAGAGCGTGACCATGCCAAGCCTGGCAGCCACACTACAAGAATAGAGAGAGGATAGGAGGGAGGTAGTCTAAGGCCAAGTTCAACGGTTCCTCGTATCACTCCCTTCATTGTATTTACAGGGCTCAGAAACCTTCAACAGTTCCTGCATACCCCCTGCATGCATAGAGGGAAGCCCTGCACCCTGCATATATGAAGGGCTTCTTTCTCCCCTCATCTATGGTGGGACTAACGTGGGTTGTGGCTGAGATGTGGGCCATTTATTTTTGTTGGTTTGGAGGGATTGGGATAGAGGGAATGGTTGGAGAAGATTTTAGATGAGGGGAGGAATCTTTTGATTGAGGGTAATATAGAGAGAAAAATATAGAGGGAATGGTTGACTTGGCCTAATGACTTTCTGATATATTTCTAGATTGATTTAAGAAGATTCAATGTTGTCCCTTATATAGAGATGGCTTATTATTGACCATGCGCACTGCCCCTATTGGGCCCTTGACCCACGCCCATGACAGTCTGCAAGAGTAAAGGCCTAAAATAATTAAAAAAGAGATGCCTTGCCATTGTTTTCCTGACGTATTTTCTAGAGACATCCATGGAAGTGGGAGTAATCCACTGCAAGATGATTCAATTCATCTGACAACCATACAATCTCTACTCTGTCAAGGTCCATGCCAGCTTCTTTTCGCATCTCAATATTGTTGTAGCTAAAATTGTTCATAAATATTTTACTTAGATTGCTGCTAATATTATGGTTCCGCTGCAGAAACCAATCTGCCATCAATATTTTAACTGTGCAACCAGCTCTGACCATTCTGTTGACATAGATTGTCTTCGTAATCCCCTACAAGATGAGAACAGATCCATGCAACCAATTCATTTGCGGACAATGTATTATAATTTTGAACAAACTGGGCCTGAGCAATAATTAACAGTTTACACTGAATCAGCAAACCAAAGGCCTGAGTAGTGCCAAAGATGAGAGGTGCATCATCAAATCGTATATGTACGTAATTAACATTTGCCTCAACCCATGAACAAGCTATAATAACATCTGTGCAAGAACGCTTTTACCAGAAAAAAGGTAGTAATTGAAACTTGGCACATACAAACATATTGCTGGTTTTTCGATCTTTATATCCAAGCCCAGTTTCTAAGTAAAAAAAATTATGGCAGACCTTATTATTATTCTCTATGCCAACCTCATAATCCAACTTCACTCATTAATTCAAATGTTATGTAAAAAGACTTTACAATTCTTTTGAATTATCTACAACCCATCTGATTATGCATGTAAACTGGAATTGTATATAAGCATCAAGTTTCACATTCTGGATTTAAATCAACTTGGGCTGCACCAAGAATATATGACCCCATGGGCAGAAAGGAGAAGACTAGGAGTACGGAAGTCTGGTCCTGGGTGGGGTAAGATGTCATAAACCAAAGGCCTGGTGTTGCATATGCATTTACATGCCCCGCTGGGGTGGGTGGCCTTGCTTCTTGCTGCATCATATGACTTCCTTCCACCTCTGCTACAGCTGCAATGCTAGCAACCTCTGCAGGTCCAGCTTTGTCCACCATCGACTAAAGCATCTCCATCACTTGGCTCAAATCAGCTGAATTTTTGTTCATCTGGTCTTGAAGCTGGCTCATCTGGCCCTGCATACTAGTAGAATTCTCTTCGATCTGCTGCTGCATCGAAGTCATCTCCTTCATCTCTTCTACTTCACCTACCCAAACAGCTCCGACCTCATCATCCGTAGGCTTTGTCCCCCTTTGGCATCTCGACTCCCAAATTCACACGCCTCCCTAGTAGATTTGGAATTTTACATGGCGAGATTAAAATCCTCCCAAACCCTCATTGTTGGATAACAGATCGGAGCCCTCTCAAGTTGGCTTAGGAATTTTACTGGAAAAAACTTGTTTTCCAACCCTCACCACTCACGAACTGCTGGTAGCCAATGATTTGTGCTGCTCTGATACCAAAATGTCAAGCCCCGAAGGAATCAGGACCGAACACGGCTGATTTCAGAACCGAAATTGGGGAATTTAAGGTAGAAATTGCAAGGGAAAACTAAGTAAATAACCAAACGTAAAGTAGACGTGAACTTAGGGTTTCATTTCTCAGATAGATCCCGATTACAAGCGGTGGCTGCTTGTATGGAGTGCAGAGCTGGCCAAGGGGAGGTCTTGGCGGCAAAAGATATAGGCGTTACCATTAACAGTGACGATGAAATGGTTACAAAATTCTTATCACATTAGCAAAATAAAAAGACTCAAAATTTCCCCCTTGCAATAACAAGAGCAAAGGAAGCATATATTACACAGGGTTGATAAGAGCCATTGGATCTTGTAATTACTGTGGTTGCTATGAGCCATTGATTGGATCTTTCGCAAAAGGTTATATTTTAATCTGAACCTCAAGATGCTCATAACTCAAGAACTTGAACTGAAGCCACCCGATCCTCCTAATCGAAACATTATCTAGCAATCTCGGCCGTTGATGTAAATTGAATACCACCACAGATAGCAGTCAGACTCGGGGAATTTTCAGATTATGACACGGCCCAAACAACTAATGGCAAAGCCCAGGACCGAGCGTAGCTCGGTTGGCATAGGTGCCGTGGAGGGTCTCGTCTGTTTATGTTTAAATTGACAAGGCGCGCGCTCGTTAAAAGTAAAAATAGAACAACGCATTTTTATTTCAAAAAAACTAACGTACGGAACGGTATACCATTTTACCGTCGGTGAAACCTACTATAAAACTTCTGAAACCTCTGAAATCTGCTCTGAAACTTGTAAAACATGTTATACCGTTGGAATTGTTTAACGGTATAGGGTTCAGTAGTATCTCTCTTTTTATTTTCACGCTTTAGAAATAGTGAACTCTCGGATTAATTCTTTAAGATGTATGGAATACGCATGTAATGTGTGTGGATTAGTTTCGCCTTGTAACCCTGAAGAAACACTAATGGCAAGGCCCAACTAAACACGGCCCAGTTAAAAAAGGGATACTCGCGAACCTTTTTGTTTTGCTCGGAGAGGGAAGTGCGAGGAGCGGAGGTGGTGGTTGGTTTGCTGCTCTGTGCTCAGTGGCTCAGTGCTGCTCACGCCGAGGAGCATCTCCTCCTCTCGCACCGGCTCCGCGGCCTCTCCCGTGCCAGGTCCGGATCGATCGATTCCTCTTGCTGTTTTTTTTTTTTGCGTTTCGATCTGCGGCTTGCTTCTGGCTTCTTCTAGATCTGAAGCTCCCTTAGCTCGCGGGTTCGCGGTTATGCTGTCCGTCCCTCTTGCTCGTTCGCTTGGCGGTGTAGATCTATTCGTGTGACTAGCTTCGGTGGCGCGATTTGGGAGTGGTTTCGATTCCTAGGTCCAAATTGAGCGATGCTTGAACAAGTTGGGTAATTTTGCTGCTACTTTTTGTATATTTAGCTGGTTCTTAGTCATACCACGTAGGTTATCCACATGCATCTAATTCGAATATGTTAGGTTTAGTCAATGCATTTGGCATGCCCAATTCGGTGCAAGGCCAATGAATGGGCAGTTTCTTGAATTGCCTTTAGATAGTTTGTAGTTACTCCTGCATGCCACTTTTGTAGTTCCCATCTGATTCGAGCTGTCTTAGCCAGCAGTTGGTGCATTTCGGTTCCTTTTCTTTGGCAGCAATTTCTATATACTGTGAACATGGATGCTAAAAACCTGACTAAGAATTGATTTATTTGGCACCTTTGGCTGGACCTTCCTGCGATTTCAGTGTGTAATTTGTATCTGCTATTCTGCTTACGGGGAAACATCTCTATTTAGAGGAACTGTGCGTGGATGATCTTATGTTTTGGTTTCAGGTGTTACGCAAAGTTCGTCAGGAGCTGGTAATCATGGCCATGGGATGGATATTCTCTGCTTTGTTAGTGGTGTTTCTAGTGTTTGCTCTCCCTTGTGAAGCGTTCTACTTGCCAGGTAGTTACATGCACACGTACCGGCAAGGTGAGGAGATATGGGCAAAGGTGAACTCGCTCACTTCCATTGAGACAGAACTGCCCTTCAGCTACTACAGCCTCCCATACTGCCGTCCTCAGGGTGGGATAAAGAAGAGTGCTGAAAATCTGGGGGAGCTCCTGATGGGTGACCAGATTGATAATTCCCCCTATCGTTTCCATGCGAATGTCAATGAATCACTCTATCTGTGTACCACGAGCCCACTTGATGAGGGTGATGTGAAGCTCCTCAAGCAGCGAAGCCGAGACCTCTACCAGGTGAACATGATACTTGACAATCTTCCTGTGAGGAGGTTTACTGAGCAGAATGGAGTGACCATTCAGTGGACAGGCTATCCAATTGGGTATACCCCGGAAGGAAGCTCTGAGGTCTATGCCATTAATCACCTAAAGTTTAAGGTCTTGATCCATAGGTACGAAGGAGGTAAAGTGAAGGTTGTTGGAACTGGGGAGGGAATGGAAGTGATCTCAGAGACTGACACGGATGCGAAATCTGGCTATGAGATTGTGGGATTTGAGGTTGTCCCCTGCAGTGTGAAGCGTGATCCTGAAGCCATGTTGAAACTTACGATGTATGAAAAAGTCGATCCTTTAAACTGCCCTGTGGAGTTGGAGAAATCTCAAATGATTAGGGAGAAGGAGCAGATTACTTTTACATATGAGGTTGAATTTGTAAACAGTGATATCAGGTGGCCATCACGGTGGGATGCATACCTGAAGATGGAGGGTGCAAAAATTCACTGGTTCTCAATTATGAACTCATTGATGGTAATACTGTTTTTGGCTGGCATTGTATTTGTCATATTCTTGCGGACGGTGAGGAGGGACTTGACTAGATATGAGGAGTTGGATAAGGAGGCCCAAGCTCAGATGAATGAAGAGCTCTCCGGGTGGAAGCTTGTCGTTGGAGATGTCTTCAGAGAGCCAACCTCATCAAAGCTGCTCTGCATCATGATTGGTGATGGGGTTCAAATTCTGGGTATGGCAATTGTCACCATTTTCTTTGCTGCCTTTGGATTCATGTCTCCTGCATCCAGAGGAATGCTGTTGACAGGGATGATATTCCTTTATATGTTACTTGGAATTGTGGCTGGATATGCTGCTGTCAGGTTCTGGAGGACTGTAAAAGGAACTTCTGAGGGATGGAGGTCTGTCTCCTGGTCAACTGCCTGTTTCTTCCCTGGCATTGTCTTCATCGTCCTCACTGTATTAAACTTCATGCTATGGACAAGAAATAGTACTGGAGCTCTTCCCATCTCACTTTTCTTCACTCTTCTGTCCTTGTGGTTCTGCATCTCTGTGCCACTTACCCTTCTAGGTGGTTTCTTTGGCACAAGAGCCAAGCCAATAGAATTCCCTGTTCGAACCAATCAAATACCAAGAGAAATCCCTGCAAAGAATTACTCATGGCTCCTTGTATTTGGTGCTGGAACCCTACCTTTCGGAACACTCTTCATCGAGCTCTTCTTCATTTTGTCTAGTATTTGGCTTGGAAGATTCTATTATGTGTTTGGGTTCCTCCTTGTTGTGCTCCTTTTGCTGGTTGTGGTCTGTGCTGAGGTATCTGTTGTTCTTACCTACATGCATCTCTGTGCGGAGGACTGGAGGTGGTGGTGGAAAGCTTTCTTTGCCTCTGGAACGGTGGCACTTTATGTCTTCCTCTACTCTATCAACTACTTGGTGTTTGATCTCAGAAGCTTGAGTGGGCCAGTTTCTGCTACGCTCTACATTGGATATGCTTTCGTTGTCTCTTTTGCCATTATGCTAGCTACTGGGACTGTTGGGTTCCTGACATCGTTCTCTTTTGTCCACTACCTTTTCTCATCAGTCAAGATTGATTGAAGGCCTTATCTCGAAAATCTCCAAGGATGACTGTACAAAAAATCACCTTTAAGCTCAAATGCTTTGATCATGGCATCTGAACTTCTGAAGGCCCTTTACACAATTGTGCTGTTTGTTATGTAACTTATTACTGAGAGTTTTGAGAGTTGAGAATATTGTACCACGACGCAGATGGTATTTTCCAGCAGATGAGCTTTTAAGCATGTAATCTTCTCTCTCTCTCTCTCTCTCTCTCTCTCTCTCTCTCTCTGCTGCAACATTTGGTTGCTGCTGCAAATGCTCTCTGGAAAACCTTGAATGTTACCATATTATTGGTGCCTTATGGAGGAGTATGTGGCTTGTTTCTTTCTTTGAGATAGGTTTGCAATTGGAGAATTATTATCTGGTGGTATAACTGATATGTGCAAAATTGTGTTTCTCATGCATTCTAGTTTGTGCTCCTATTCTGAATTATCTATTTGCCCAAGATTCCATATAGCACTACATCTAGTTATAGTTTTATAATTAGGCATGATAATTTCTATGAACCTTTTTACTTGATCCCTTTATGACTAACTAGTGACTCATTTCAGCTTTCACTAGGTTTGCTTCTATCCAGTTATGTTCCTTTCATTAAGTTTATTCTAAAACATGTGGCAAACATAATTCAAACATTTTGAAGTGAACTTTATTTGATGTTTTTGCGTATTGCACCATAATTCTGACGGTTCCATGTCCACATCTTCCTGGTTTTTCGCTGTTGGATAATGTCAGTCCTGAAAACATGTGTCATGTAAATGTAACTACAGTAGGCAAATCAGATGTTCAAAGATTACCGTAGTTATTTTAGTGCGTGAATCTAGAGTTTCTCAGTCTAAGCTTTGTTGTTTAGTGTTTACTCTATTTCTGCTTACCTGTGAAAAATTAAATGGTGGAACTCTCTACATGTCTGCCTGTTCCTTAAGATGATTGGATGAACATGCGAGGTTCAATTTTGGTGTCTTGAACCAAATTTCACCCACCAGCATCTATATGTGACCCCATATTGATGGAGATCCGGTCGGATTTGTTGTTAGGCTTAGGCAACTTCAGCCTTTTCTTCATTAGGCATTTTTGACCACTTTCTCATATGGCAGTTGAAACTTCATTTTGGAGGATGCTTTATTCAGTAATCAGTTGTGCTGAGTTAATGACTTAACGAAATGCCACAATTCTCTGCCTTTTTTTTTCTGGAAGCAAGTCTTTTTCCTTGCTGTTGTGTTGTTGCACATTATTCTTCCCCTTGACGTTGTGGTGTTCTTATCAGTCACAACTCACAACTGTCAAAACAAACAAAATGTACCAGAAACCTGATGTCGATGTGGATTGCTATACTTTCCCTTCTCCATCATCTTCTACAGCTCCTACCCTAGTTATTCCCTGCAGCTTCAGAATTTATCAGGTGAACAGTGAAATGTATACATTGTTTGTGACTGTCTCTGAGTGGTCTATGGGTTTATAATCCCATATGGCAAATTGGCATGTGCTTGTTTCTTGCTTTCGAATGCAGAAGTCCTTTCGAATTTTTCGACAGATCTGTCTTGGTTGTTTCAATGAAAGAAGGCAGCAGTGTTCTCTCTAAGAAACGCGTCCCTTTCCGTGCTCATGCAACGCAACTCTCTCTTTTTTATTGGAATTTTTTCCTGAGATTGTTCGCCGGTTCATGTCGCGGATTCTCCACCCCACCGACCCTTCCACCAAACATGATTGTTCACTAAGAAATGCAATAGTTTTAATGAGCGGCAGGTTGATGTAAAGTAGTAGTGTGCGAACTGGGGAAGATGTGTGATCGTGATTTCGTGAAGGCTTTTTGATTGGCCCAGAAAGGGAGTGATGGCCAAGCAAGGCATCACGACGGCCGGTTGGAGATCGCCTTTGCGTAGCTGGACCATGGAAACGCATCTGAATAATCTATGCATACAGGAGTAATAGCTCTTCTTAGGTCGTTCGCTGCACATTTCGGGTGGTTGTCGTCGTGTTTTGTAGTCAGTTTATGCCCGATTGGAGTATCTGAATACAACGACCGTGGGGCAAGATTCGTGGTGTGATGCTGCGCAATCTGGCTCGTAACCAACATCCGCACTGTTCATGAGACATTTAGGCATTTTGTCTCCATACTCCTCTCGCCATCATTTCTCTTTATTATCATGCTGTTGTGTACTTTTTTTTAGAGGGAGAGAGGTATATGTGCTCATCTTAGTACAATAATAACCAGATAATTTTGACATGATCTGAGCCGTTGATCAGATGTCAAAACTGGTAGGCAGGCAGGCATCACGGCCACAATGCATAGCACTCTGCTTGCATGGGGCCTACGGTGCTCTCGCGGCATGAGCTTACGCAAACCAACCAACCAATCAACTCCGACTAAACCGACGGAGCGGATCTGAGCTTGACGGTCCTGTCCTGCTAGGTGGCCCACATGTCATTGCCTCAGTTAGGCTCCCTGCCAACCTCCCGAACCCACCCAAGTCAAACAGCGACCAAATTAGCCCAGTAATCGCACGTGTAGAGCAAGCCGAAGCTGGTCAATAGGAAACCCGGATCCCCCCAACGTGGTTCAACACCGAAACACTATTCACAAACCGACGGAATGGCCCACCACCCAACGGAAAAATGCTTATCTTTGATATATAAATACAAGATGGTTTGATGCTCCTGGTCTCTCTTTTTCTCCGTAAGAAAAGCAGCACGCCGATATATAATCAACAAAATAAAAAGTAATCGTATCTTTCTTTTTCCATCCGCACCCGCTCCTCTGGCTAGGTTATTACCCACTCCTCCTTCGTTATGGCAACTCAAGAGTGCAATTTTATTTTTTTAAACACATGACATAATTTAATTATTTGGTTAAAAATGTGTTTATGTTGCAACGCTAGATCACTTGACTAGTATAAATTAGCGACAGTACGATAGAAGCCTTAGTCTTGTCGGCCAAATGAATCCGCGACTAAATAATATGTCGATCAATTCAATCTGTGGTAGAACAGACATCCGTCGCCAAATGAAATGGCGATAAAGCTTCTGTCGCCAATTAGCGGCAATAGATCTGTATAATTTTGAAATGACGAGAGTGATATATTTTTGTAAAAAAAAATAATATATTATTTCTGTGAAATTATTTAAACATTGTATTTTTTTTTTAAAAAAAAACTGCACCCCTCAGAGGAGGGAGCAGCCAGCGTGCGTGTGGGGAACTGGGGATGGTATAAGATTGGCGGGTTCGTGCCGCGGCTCGCCCTCCTCCTCGATTTGGACGGCGAGGCGTTTACTTCTTCTTCTACTCCTCGATCTCGAGGCGCGCCTCGGGCTTCCATTCCTCGACTAGGTCGCCTTGGCCGCGCTCTTCCAGATCTGAGGTGCTTCCTTTCCCCTGATCCCCCCATTCCACATTCCCTTCCCCGCGTCTCGTCACGGTTGATCTCGGTGGAGCTCGGAGCCAGCGCGTTTCGGAATTAGATTACTTCGGTTGGGTTCCTTTTGGTACGGCATGTTCTTATCTAGTGATTAGTGGTTTACCAGTAGGCGATTAAGGCGATGCAAGCCATGTTGCGATTTGGATGTTTGATGCTGACTCATCTCTATATTCGATTTGGATGGGAAGTTGTAAAATCTGTAGATTTGGATTCCTGGGTTTCTTTCTTTCGTTGATTCTGTGATACAAGGTTTCGTTGTTTGGTTCAAATTTGTCTTTAACGATATGTATTTATATTGCCATGCCCGTAAGGTTAGATCAAGGAAGAAGCGAAATAATGGCAATTTCAGGAACCAAATTGATTTGAGTTTCTTGGGTCCAATTCCTTCCAGGTCGACTTCTTGGCTGATCGAACACAGGGAGTTGCTGCCGCAATGCTCCCCAAGAAGCCGTCGGCCCGATGGATCTCGGTTTCCCTGCTCGTCCTGGTCCTGAGCCTGCACTTCGGTGTCGACGCCTTCTACCTCCCGGGCACCTTCATGCACACCTATTCCCCCGGTGAGGCGATCTCGGCCAAGGTCAACTCGCTCACCTCCATTGAGACCGAGCTACCCTTCGGCTACTACAGCCTGCCCTACTGCAAGCCCCCAGAGGGCGTCAAGAAGAGCGCTGAGAACCTCGGCGAGATCCTCATGGGTGACCAGATTGACAACTCACCATACCGCTTCCGCGTCAACATCAATGAGGTGGTGTACCTTTGCACCACCGATCCGCTCACCAAGGAGCAGGCTGAGCTGTTCAAGAAGCGGGCACGTGATTTGTACCAAGTCAACATGGTCCTTGACAATCTGCCAGTCATGAGGTTGACTGAGCAGAATGGGATGGCTATCCAATGGACTGGGTTCCCAGTCGGGTACAATCCGACGGGGAGCAATGAGGATTATGTCATTAACCATCTAAAGTTCAGGGTCTTGGTCCATCAGTACCAGGCCCAGGGCGATGTTGTGATCACAAGTGAGGATGGCGTTGCGATGGTTGAGTCTGATCGCAAGAGCGGATACCAGATTGTTGGTTTTGAGGTCGTGCCTTGCAGTGTGAGGCGTGATCCTGCGGCGATGTCCAAGCTCAAGATGTACGACAAGGTTGAGTCTGTGAACTGCCCTTTGGAGCTTGAGAAATCTCAGGTGATCCGTGAGAATGAGCGGATTACATTTACCTATGAGGTTGAGTATGTCAAGAGCAACATCAAGTGGCCATCAAGGTGGGACGCATACCTTAATATGGATGGTGCCAAGGTGCACTGGTTCTCAATCATGAACTCAATGATGGTCGTCTTCTTCTTGGCCGGTATTGTGTTTGTCATATTATTGAGGACCGTCCGTAGGGATCTGACAAGGTATGAGGAGAAGGACAAGGAAGCACAAGCTCAGATGAACGAGGAGCTCTCGGGATGGAAACTTGTTGTTGGCGATGTCTTCAGAGAGCCCTGCTGCTCAAAGCTGTTATGTGTTATGGTAGCTGATGGTATCCAGATCACCGGTATGGCAGTTGTTACAATTGTGTTTTCTGCTCTGGGTTTCCTCTCACCTGCTTCCAGGGGAATGCTCTTGACTGGAATGATCATTCTCTACCTCTTCCTTGGAATTGTTGCTGGATATGTCGGTGTCCGTGTTTGGAGGACTATCAAAGGAACCTCAGAAGGATGGAAATCTGTAGCCTGGCTGACCTCCTGCTTCTTCCCTGGCATTGTCTTTGTCATCCTGACTGTGCTGAACTCCATCCTGTGGGGCAAGAAGAGCACTGGAGCTTTACCCATCTCACTGTTCTTCACCCTCCTGGCCCTGTGGTTCTGCATATCCGTGCCAGTCACACTTATCGGAGGCTTGTTCGGTACACGTGCTGCAAGCATTGAATACCCTGTCCGTACCAACCAAATTCCACGTGAGATCCCCGAGCGCAAGTTCCCTTCATGGCTGCTTGTGCTTGGTGCGGGAACATTGCCTTTTGGCACCCTCTTCATTGAGCTATTCTTCATTCTTTCTAGCATTTGGTTGGGGAGGTTCTACTACGTCTTCGGCTTCCTGTTCATTGTCCTTTTCCTGCTGGTCATCGTCTGCGGTGAGGTTTCTCTGGTCCTAACCTACATGCATCTTTGTGTGGAGGACTGGAAGTGGTGGTGGAAAGCCTTCTTTGCTTCTGGCTCCGTTGCTTTCTATGTCTTCCTGTACTCAATCAACTACCTGGTGTTCGACCTTAGGAGCCTGAGCGGACCAGTCTCCGCAACACTCTATCTTGGCTATTCCCTTATCATGGCTCTTGCCATCATGCTGTCTACCGGCGCTATTGGCTTCTTGCTCTCATTCTACTTCGTTCATTACCTCTTCTCATCTGTTAAGATTGACTAGAGGTGCCCATTCCCTCTGGCTGTAGTAAAGTCACCTGATCCTGGTGATAGTTATCCCTTAGAAACACTACACAATAATATCAAATTGAAAAAAAGTGGAAACATGGCAACGCCCATGGCTTTTGGCCCTGATTAATTCTACCATCTAGCATAGCACAGTTACTTCAGTTTATGCTTATTTCTTAGACATGTTTGTAATGCTTCAGCTATATTTTCTCGCCTTTTGTAATACTATTCTGGTTTGCTTGCTCTGGGCATTTGTGAGCAGCCTTTGTTGTTGGAACACTCGACAGGTATTCAATATGAAACGAACTATTCGATTACAGTTTTTTATGAATTTTTATGATGCTATACTGTTGGGTGGTTGCCTTAGGATCGTTTATGATATTATACCGTTGAGTGAGTAATGAGGATCTCCTGTTGAATTCTAGATGGTTGCTACACCGCTTACACATAATCTGATGGTTGTAACGAGTTAATGCTGTCGAGCGATTGACTTGGTAAACATATTAGTGCTACTAAAACTGTGATCAAGTTATACTGTTGAGTAGTTGCTACTCGTACTCCGAAGGTTGTAATCAGGTTGCAGTGTTGGCTGTTTGCCACACATGTTCTGACGTCCTCGACATGTTTGTGCTGTTTCTCGGTAAATCGGAATACACATTACATTGTGATAATCGGCAGCCTGCGGACGGAGGGCAAACGCGCTGTAACCTCAGTGGCCTGCGGCTGGCACGTTCCCGCCTTCCAGGCTTCCTCAGTTTCGGTATTTCCACCAGCTATCCTCCGTGCCGATTGCCATTCCCCAAGGTGAGCGCCGTCTCGAGTCGAGGAGGATGTAGCGCAGTGGAAGGGCAGATGCGATGCGCGCGGCGGTGGAGGCGGTTCGCCTTGCCGCGGCGCGGAGGACGCCGCTGCCCTGATCGGGCGGCACGAACGAGCGACTCTGCGGCGTGGCGCTTTTGCAGCAGGTGCCTAGGCCGGCCGCTACTCGCTTGGGCTTTTACCCCCTGAGCCCTTGGCGCGAGCTGATCCCGTGTTTTGGAAGCAACTCCCGAGAACCACCTCTGACAGCAGCTTCCAGACAAGTGGACAGGATCACTCATGCTCCCTGTAAATCGATGGAGCTATTGGGCCGTGCCAGGTCACTTTTGAAGGGGGCGCGGCTCTCCTTCTATTTTGCCATATTGGTACAGTTGAATTACAATGACGACTAACGTAGATCAATCTAATACATCAAACGAACAAATAGAACAATTATAAATAACACACAAAATATAAGGAGATAAAGTTTTTTCTCTTTTATTGATTGTAGATTGATTTTCTTGTACAATGGGGTGTTATACTTATAATGAAAACCTATCGGGAATAGTTTCGAAATTCGTCCACAAAACTCTAGAGTTCGGTTATATCTCAACAGTCCCCCTTGGACAAATACCACGTCATGCATATCCCCTCGTCAAAAACTCCTTCCAAAAACCCAGTGGAAAAAAATGAAGAACAAGAATTCATTGCATTCACATATTATGTTATACTTGTTACCTCGTTAAAAACCTTCGTACGAGAAAACTTCAGGAAAACCCATTAATTGAAAAAGAATGCAATTTGTAATCTTCTGGATTATTGTAATATCTTCAGAATCGTATTAAGGGTTATGGTTCAGAGGTTTACTCCCTTGAACTCTGTATCTCTTTAAGTCGTCTCATTCTAATGCCCCGGACACATCTTTAGAAACTTGACATCGGCAAAGACTTAGTGAATAAATCAGTCAGATTTTCACATGTCAAGTGCACCCAAAGATCTCCTTGTTAAGAGTGGATTCAATATTCTTTCTGTGTATTTCTGCTCTTTCTGGTGCGTTCACTGCAAGTATTTGAGATTTTGTCGCTCTTATGATCAATGAAGGCATCTTGCATATTATTAGCTATTTGCTGCAGATTTATTATTATTCGAATTTCAAGTTCGGATTCTTTAATGTGTAGGTCTAAGGACTGAATGTCTGTGACATTCTAATCTATTTTTCGGTATTCTTTAGTGTGATACTTTTTCACGCTAATGTCGGAAAATTATCCTCATCAAAAATAGAATCAGCGTACCAAGCCGTATAAGGATCCCTTATCATAGGCTCTAGGTATTTAATAATTAACATAGATTCATAACGTACATAGATTCTCAACTTCCAGTGAGGGCTTATGGATATATGCTGTGGTGGTGAGATTGATACGTATACAACACAACCAAATTTTTACAGATGAAAAATCATCGATTTTTTTCGCACGCACTAATTACAAGGGGGAAAATGTAACGGTATGCAGTTGGTCTGAGTTTAATTAATACAGCAGTGTGCAACACTGCGTGGCCCCAACAGCTGGTGGGTAGCCTACAATTCTACAAGAGTGGCCTAACAATAAGTTTCATTCTTTAATTAATGACTCTACAATGCCATTTTGTGTGTGGACATGAGGTACTAAATGTTCTACATTAATACCCAGAGCTATACAATAATCATTAAATGCCTTTGAGGTAAACTCGCCAGCATTGTTCATTCGAATAGACTTAATCCTTTCATCTACAAATGAGGCTTTTAATTTAATAGTTTGGCCAATTAATTTTGCAAAAGCATGATTCCAAGTAGATAAGAGGCATACATGGGACCATCTAGTATAAGTATCTATTAGTACCATAAAGTATCTGAAGCGGCTCGACAGGGGCTGGATAGGTCCATAAATATCACCTTGAATTCTCTGTTGAAAACTTAATGGTTATTTTCTAACTCTTAGAATAGTCATGAGCTTCCCTATAACACAAGCAGGGTATAAAAAGTCTTCAGGTCTAGAAAAATCTTTAGTTTTTATGTTATGGCTAGCAAAATTATTGATGATTTTCTCATCATATTCAACCCATGATGACCTAGTAGGTCATGCTAGATCTTAAAGTGTTTTATGTTTTTTAAGTATTGTTTTCATCGCAACATAAGCTTTAGATTTTATATATATATAGTATAATCGTGATGAAAAAGAAAGAAGTTTTTTAACCACACGTTTCTAGCACCCATTACACTTGGTCATGAGTATACATTCTGTACCATCCTCATTATCTCTCCATGTGAAAACCATTCAAATGGATGTATTTGAAACTTAATAGAGTACGACTGGACTCAGGATACAAGAGAGCATCCTCTATATTATATAAGTACCCATGGAGAGAACTATGATGGCCCTTTCAGTGCCAATAATGAGGGCATCGCTTCCAGCGATGGATATAATATTTCTAATTTTCTTAGTCAAAGACTGAGATATTTAGTTTTCCTAATAATTGAATTGGTAGTGCAACTATCTACAAGAAATATTTCCTCCTCGACAATTGGATTACACATTGTTCTATATTAAAAGCATGCCTTTAGCATTAAAACAATTGTTGCTTTGGGAAACATATTGCAAATCTAAAATATACATAACACATTAAATGAATTTAATATTCTAAAAATAATAATAATTATTATTTAGCCTAAATGATAATCATTATTTGATAGCATAGACCAATGTTATTGGGAACTAAAACTAAAATTGATAAATAGGCTCTAAAGGAGACTCGTAAGGAAAGCACCGACTTAAGAAAAATGATAGAATATTCAAGAGACTACTGCATTTCTTCATATAGATCATGGGTGTCCTTCTAGAACTCTGTTGCCCTTTACCTTTACCTCTTCTCTAGTCTTGCCTTTGCCTTTTTGCACTCTAACCTTCTTCCATCCCCCCTTACTGCATTTGACCTTTTCCGCAGCCATGGCTACTACTAGTCTGTTGAGCATTTCATGTGCTTTAGGCATTGCTTGTGTCCCAGTAGGAATAATAAGATGATTCTTCATTAGGAGTTTATCATGTTTCTCTGCTTCTAGCAAAGTGCAGATAATCTCAGAGTACTTATGGTATTTAGCATGACGATACTATTGTTGCAATATCCTCATGTTAGGGTGAAAGGTATACAATGTATTGTCTATTAATTCAACATCAGTAACTTTCTGGTTATAGAATCTCAGTTTGGCAACAAGCTTGTGCATGAAAAAATTGTATGCTACCACAGTTTTAAAATCTTGGAAGCGTAGGAGGGTCCACTCGCGTTGTGATTCTGGTAGTAGGGCGGATCTTTGCTGGGTGATAGCAGCTCCAAAAGATTAAGCTATCAGGTTGATCTTGGAATCTATTGTCCAAGACAAGTAATTGCTACCATTCAGGTTGAGCCAGCAAAATTCTCTCTTACAATATCTTACGTATCCTATATACATGCAAGATTGAATTTTACTGCTGGTAAAATAAGTATATTGCATGCTCATCTTTGAATCAGTAAAGATTGGTTTGTTTTGTTCAATATATAATTTTCTAAATTTTTACAAAAAAATTCTAGCATTTTTCATAATTTTGTTTGCTAATTACCAAGTAATTTTCAGAATTACAGAAATAACAAAAAATAAATTCAGCATATATAACCATGAAATTATGCTAGGAAAAAGTAAACCTAGAGATATAGAGCTTCCAATGTGTGCTAGGTCTAAGATTCAATAAAATTACGGAAGTCCATATACCTAAAAATTCAATTTCTAAGATTTAATTTAAATTTTTAGAATTTTTTAATTATTTTTTGGAATAACAAAAAGGCACGGGAGTTCAAGCGCAAAATGCACTAGAGCCGTGCGGTTTATGTAATTTACCGGGAACAAAAGGAAAAATCGCAAAAATGTAGCAGCCCATGAATATTTCGGCCTTTGGGCCTAAGTTAATGGGCCATAAGGCTCGTGGTGGCCCACAAGGCGTTCGACCACGGGTCATGCACGTGGGCTGGCCCATTCACCGCCTCCAGCCTATTTTGACCAGGCGATGTGTGACTAGGGTCTCTTCGTTTCTTCGGATGTCGTAGAGAAAGAAGGCGACGGAAGGCGCAGCAAGCCGCGGAGCGGCGAGCTCGTGCGGCAACGAGCGCAGGGGTGGTGATGGCGCTAAGCAGAAGCGGCACTTGGTAGAAGCGAGCGGCGACGGTGCTCAGCGGGAGCAGGCTGTGAACTGGGTGGCTATCGAGTTTCTTAGGAAATTGATATATTTGAATGTAAAATTAATTTATTTATCATTTAAGTGATTATTTGAAATTCAAGCTAATAAACCATTATCAACTTTTTAACGTTCAAAATTGACTCATTTTAATTTTTAACCTATTAAATACTGTAATCGAATAAATTTTGATTCGAGGCTTAACGTTTTTTTTGCCAGCCTAGCTGGGAGCACCAGGTGAGCTCCAGCGGCGCGAGGCAATGGGGGAATCCAGGAGGCGGGCCGATGGCGGTTGCGACAGAGGTGCTCAAGGCACGGATCCGGGCGGCTGGCCCAGCAGTGGTTGCGCGGAGCTCAGCGGCGACTCACAGTGACGACACTTGTCAGGAGTGGTGCGGGTGCGTGGATTCGGCCACGGTAGCCGTGAGCGTCGAGCGCATTGGCAGCAGTGTGAGGCGGCCCAGCCGTGGTCGTCGCGGCCCTCGCACATGGCGTCGGTGTCAGGGTTCACGAAACCGTTTCGCCGGCGGTTTTCGCGAAGTCGGCGGTACCGGGTTTTGCGGTAAACCACGCGAAAACCGCGAAAAACCGAACGAATTTCAAATTCGAAAAATTTGAACGATGGTCAAACTAATCGGAGGAAACCACGGTTTTTTTGCGAAAAACCGCTCGGTTTTTGCGAAGAACCGAGCGGTTTTCGCAGTAAACTGCCGGAGGCCGAAAATTCGGGGGAAAATGAGGAAACAATGGAAAAAAATGCAGAAAAAATATAGTAAAATTTGTAAAAAAAAAAACAGGGAAGGCTAAAATTGAGTGAAACACATGAAAAAAAATCCAAAATGATCTCTCCTAAATTTGGAAAAAATTCGACATGACCTTTGCTATATTTTAGACAATTGAAAGATGTAAATTAGACATCTAACAATAATATATCAATTAATAATCTTTCACTTCAATACTACAATCACATAAGTGCAAACATCGGCATTTACATAACTACAAAACAAAATCATTCGCAATCTCTCTACCATTTACTTATCAACACCGTTTACATTATAATGCATTTAAGTTGAAGTTGTGGAGTAAGCATAAGCATAGCTTCGTCACTCTTCTATTGTCGCAAAAATGACATGTTCGACCTACATGAACGGAACATCGAAAACCGATCACAAAAGGAAAAATAGTGAAAATATAAGAACAAATTAAAAAAATTAAAAAAAATAAAAAATGTACAGAAAATCCAAATTAATCTATAAAATACCTAAGAGAAAATTTTACAATTTTTTAAATTATTTATTTCTTCTAAAAAATCTAAAACAGAAATTAATGAAAATGAACAAAATACACTGTCAGATTTTTATAAATAGTAAAATGATTTATTATATTCTAAATTTTAATGAAAATATAAATATGTCCAATGGATCATGTAATAAAATTTTCAGAAATATTAGACTTCATTTATTTCACTTATAAAATCAAAAACAGAAGAGCATATACAATGATAATAGAACTTTCAGAATTTTAAAAAAATACACATATCTGATCATCATCTCAAAATTTTACATAATTATTTTAATGACGTTATAACATCACAAAAAAAGTTTAATAAATATTAGACTTTGTTCTTTGCCCCTAGAAAATAAAAAAATAAAGAGCATATATTGTGACAGTATCACTGTCAGAATTTTTAAAAAATGTACATATCTGATAATAATCTTAAAATTTTATAGGATCGTTAGGATTACCTCAGGAACGCACAAAACAATTTCAAATTTTTTTGACACATTTTGCTAAATTTCTTCAATTTTTTTAAATTTACAGTTCGTCTGGTCAGTTTTTCGAACGGTTTTAATTACCGAACCAGCTTGGTACGGCGGTTTTCGACGGTTTTTTGAACCCTGGTCGATGTGTATGTTGGCCCTGGCGTCGGGCGCAGTGGTTCGATTGCTACAGTGTTAGGCGAAGCGTGAGACGGTGATGGCGAGCACAACACGACAATTCGGCCGGCGAAGCATTTGATTTTTAACGTACATGAACAGTAATCCAATCTAGGACCCTAACCATTGATTAAATTAATCTGATATAGGGAACTAGACTAATTAATCTGCAGGATTAAAAACTGCTCAGATGAGATTAACTCATGTACTGCTTGCAATAGATTAGTTGCTTGATGTTGGTGGAAGTGCGATGCATTGTTGATTGATGTAGGCAGAAAATTTTCGTTCGGCCTTGGAGAGCTTCATGTCGATAATGTGTTGAATAACCATGGCAACGGTCGTAGATCAATCACAATGGACTAATCAAACAAATATAACAATCATGAAGAACACACATATTATAAGGAGACAAACTCTTTTCTCTTTTATTGATTATGGATTGATTGTCTTATACAATACGGCAGTGACGAAGCTAGAATTTGAGTAAGCCTCAGGCCAAAAATAAGCGACTATTACTAACGTCAACGACTACGACATTGAGGTATAACAAAAGTACAACACAAATACACAATTAAAAATAAATTTGAATTGTTAAAATGTTAAGCATGGAATTCAAATTTAAACCTAAATCAATCTATTTTGCATACAGTTTGGTACAAAAGCGCAAGCCAAATTATGATACATTCCAAGCCTTAACAATATACTTAAGTGTATATCCAAAAATAGAGAGAACGGGGTTCCCTTCTTAACAACATAGCTGCAAAGCCTTTCAAGGCATGGAGTAAGGTCCAAAATAAGTCTGGGTTGCAAGGCATTGATGATGACAGACTTAGCAATCTGAAATATGTTGAAAAACTAGGTATTATTTGTGTTTTAGATTTGAAAATAAAGCTAATTTCCAAAAGGATTAAATACAACAGGCAAGATAAAACACACCACATATTACTGTAAAATAGATCGATCCACAGAGAAAATAGGAGAATTCTTACGATGGGCTTGATGACGAAAAGGAAGCAGCGCAGTAGCGATCGGCCGTAGAGGAAGTAGTCGACGTCGTTGATCGCAAGATGAAGAGCTCGAGCGGTCACGCAGTTGCGCTGCCCAGAAACCTTATTGCCGCCCCCGTGCAGGTTCTCTCAACGGCAATGGTTCGGAGATCCCGCTCTCCTTGCCTCGCGGTGCACGCCGAGAGGAAGGTCGGTGAAGAACGAGCACAGCACGAAAACGCAACACAGATCACCGTGGATGAACGCGAGTATCGAGCGAACTCAAAAGCCTCCTTCATGCGGACGTCTCTGTGTTTTATAGCCTCGCACCAGTAACGATCGCCATTAAATGCTAGTAACTGCAGGTCATTCAAATGACAGTTTCTATTAGAGCGACGTCATTATCATGGCTGTTTCAAATCTCGAAGAATGACCCCATTGATTCACTAATAACAGAGAGAAACCGAAAATTAAAAGGGTTTAAACGCGTGCAGAATTTAATCCACGGCACGGCGACTCGCGACGTCGCAAGTCACAAGTCACGCGGAAAAACACGCGAAATACGCGTAATTCGCGAAATACTGCAGCAGCAAGCGTGTGACTTTAGCCACTCCTCACCCTCCATATGTCTCATTACAAGATATGGTGGGAGCTCTCCTTTAAATTGGTATTCTCCCCTCTCAACTAGCAATATGGTACTATTATTTGTAGCTTTGGCATTAGAGATAAATGGGCCACTTGAGCCTCATTTCTAACAATCCCCCACCAATGTCGGTTGACAATTGATCAACATCTTTGAATCTTCGTTTAATATATCAGTGTTTCGGTGTAAGTCCCATACGGGTTGAACTTTCACCTAGAATAACGTGATCCATCCTCCCACAACTAATGAATGGACTAAGCCTTGAATTCACAGCTTTGTGTGGTTTGATTTCACCCGAAATCTTAACTGATACTAGGCTGGCAAAGAACTTCACCTCAACGGAGCGTTAAATGGTCATGCTCCCTAATCTTCTCATGAGCTTTCTAGAGAATGCCCCTTTCTCGTGAACTGCGACCTCACAGTTAAGCTCAAGTAGGTGTATTCATTTTAGGTATCCTGTAGGCCAATACCTTTTTCCTTTGACACTAGAATACATTAAGGCTTTAAGCAAACCTTCCATACAGTCGAGAGTACTTTGTCTATTTGGACACAGGTACAAATTTAATAATATGTACTCTCTTGTTACAACCTCAACTTGTTTTTCCCATTACCTAATTCACGGGATCTCCGATCAGGAAGATAAGGGTTACCGTTGTGGTGTAACTCAAACGGGCCTCATGCCCATGTCCATAGACGCAATGGAAATCGCTTTCCTTGCAAGTCCTTTTGTAAAAGGATCGCGATTTTTTCAAGACGAATATAATTCACAGCAATAACTCCGAGTTTCTCAATTTTACGATAGTTTTAAGCCTACGCTTCACATGTCCGAGGACTTCATGTTATCCTTAGTACTCATAACCTTAGTCAACACTTTGCTTGGTTATCGCAGACATTAAGATCGCCAGTATTGGTTTCTCAACCAATGGCAAGTCCAACAAGAGCTCTCTAAGCCATTCACCTCAACGATGGTCGTGTCTAGTGCTACGAGTTCAGCTTCCATGGTTGACCTCGTCAATATGGTATGTTTGCAAGACCTCCATGAAAGCTGCAAAGACCAACTAAAGAAAAACATAACCACTTGTAACTTTGATCTCATCCGCATCAGAGATCCAATTGGAATCACTATATCCTTCTAAAACAGATGGATACCCAGTATAGTGTATTCCATAAGATGTTGTGCCTCTCAAGTAGCGCAACACCCTTTCAAGTGCCTCCCAATGATCATCTCCGGGTTAGATGTAAACCGCTTAATTTGCTCACAAGAAATGAGATATCAGGCATTGTTGCACCAGCTAGATACATAAGGGACCCAATAATTTGTGAATATCTCAATTGATCTTTTCCTAACCCTTGATTCTTCCGAAGCTTAACACTTGGATCATAAGGTGTTGGGGAGATTTTGCAATTCTCAAACCCGAATTGACTCAAAATTTTCTCAGAGCATAATGGGATTGGTGCAAAATGATCCCATCCTCATTCTTGATCAATTTAATATTAAGATAACATCTGCCTCTCCCAAGTCTTTCATATCAAAGCTTTGAGATAAGAAAGTTTTGACCTCGTCAATTACAAAGCAGTTGTTTGTCCCAAATATAAGTATGTCATCAACATACAAACACAAAATAACACATTGACCCCACCATAACGATAGTATACACACTTATCTCGCCTCATTAACAAAAAACCAGCAGATGTCAAAGTTTTATCAAACTTTTCGTGCCATTGCTTAGGAGCCTGCTTTAGGCCATACAAGGATTTTAATAATTTGCATACTTTATTTTCCTGTCCAGTAATCACATAACCATCTGGTTGCTCCATATAGATTTCTTCCTCCAACTCTCCATTAAGAAAAGCTGTCTTTACATCCATTTGATGGACGTGTAGACCATGGGAAGCAGCTAATGCTATGAGCACTCTAATGGTGGTTAATCTGGCTACAGGAGAATAAGTATCAAAATAATCCTCTCCTTTTTTCTGGGTATAACCCTTGGCCACAAGTCTTGCCTTGTACTTATCAACAGTACCATCAGGCCTCATTTTCTTTTGAAGATCCACTTGCATCCAACAGTTTGCACCCACTAGGAAGATCGGTGATCTCCCAAGTCCCGTTAGCCATGATGGAATCCATCTCGCTACGGACCGCCTCTTTCCAATACTCAGCATCAGGTAGTGTATAAGCCTCTGAAAGAGATTTTGGCACATCATCCACGAGGTATACAATAAAGTCGTCGCCAAAGGTTTTCTCAACCCTTTGTCTCTTGCTCCTACGAGAGCCTCTGCGACTAAATTGTTATCCTCCTCGTAATTATCTTCTCTTGGTAGTGTATCACTTATTGGTTGAAAAAAGTGGTAGGTTCAATATTATTATTATTATTATCAGTTTGATTTTTCTTAGTTATTGAAGTCCTACCTGCTCTCATAGGATAAATATCCTCAAAAAATGAAGCATCTCTGGACTCCATTATTGTATTAGAAATAATCTCAGTAGTTTCTGATTTTACTACTAAAAATCTATAGGCCGTCTTTGTTATGTGCATATCCTAGAAAAATACAATCGACTGTTTTAGGTCCAAGCTTTCTCTTTTTCTGCAATGGTATATTGACTTTTGCCAAACACCCTCAAGTTCGCAGAAAATTAACATTAGGTTTTCTCCCTTTCCATCCCTCATACGGAGTAATCTCACACCTTTAGTGATTACTCTGTTTAGGACAAAATTTGCCGTTAATATAGCTTCCCCACCACATTTTAGGCATACCTGGCACTCTCCAACATGGCATTCACCAAGTCTGTTAGTGTTCGGTTTTTCCTCTCAGCTACCCCATTTGATTGGGGAGAATATGGTGGTGTAACTTCATGGATTATACCATGCTCAGAACAGAACTGGGAGAATTCATGAGAGATATACTCTCCTCCACGATCAGACCTTAGTCGTTTAATTTTCTTTTCTAGTTGGTTCTCAACCTCGACCTTATAAATTTTGAAGTAGTTTAAAGCTTCATCCTTTGTTTTCAAACAAATACACATAACAATAACGAGTTGCATCATCTATAAAAGTTAGAAAATATCTTTTGCCTCCTTTTGTCAACAATCCATTCATCTCACACAGTCGAATGGACAAGATCTAGTGGTGCCAAGTTCTTTTCTTCCTCTAATCCCTTAAAGGGTTTTCTTGGTTGCTTTGCTTGCACACAAGAATGGCACTTTGATCCTTTGACAATATCATATTTTGGAATTAATCTGTAATCTGGACATTCGAGCAATGGTATCATAACCAATATGACATAAACGAGAATGCCAAACATTGATTCGCAATTATTAACTTGAGTAGCAACATTTAAATTTAAACAAGGCTCTAGTACACTTAAGCTTTAACAGGCCTCCGCTTTCATAACCTTTTCCAATAAAGTTTCCAAACTTGGACATTACAACTTTATTAGACTCGAATACTAGCTTATAGCCATCTCGACATAACAGGAACCACCGACAAGGTTCTTATTTATTGTTGGCGCATGTTGCACGTTCTTTAAGTGGACAATCTTCCCCAAGTAAGCCTCGGATCCACCGTGCCAACACCAAGAACAAAAGCATGCGACCGTGCCCCATTAGGACGGAGGAAGCCCTGCTTGCTGGTAAGAAGAAAATAGAGATATGTCGAACATACGTGAATATTTGCACCGTATCAACCCACCAATCGGTGGATTGACATTTGAAAAAACAACGGAGAATTACCATACCCTCCCAAGTAGTTCCTCACTTATGGTCACGTTGGCGGTTTTCTTGCCTTGCTCATTTGGCCTGTTTTGCGGAACGATCTTTAGCCATGTGGCCATTTTTTCCGCACACAAAACAGGTAATGTTCTTCATATCTTTCTGCTCAAACTTCTTCTTCTTGAAGCTAGTATTTTTGTTTGGTTTCAAGCCTTTGTTGTTGTTGCCACCCTTCTTCTCAATCACATTTGCGTTGTTTGGTTCCTGAGAAGAATTTTTTGGCGCATCTTTGGCTCTGGCTTTTTCTTCCACGTCGAGGGCAGCAATGAGATCTTCAATAGAAATCTCTTCACTCTTGTGTTTTAGACCGGTGGCAAAATTCCTCCAAGATGGGGGAAGTTTAGCAACAATGCCCGCGGCCACAAATTTTGCAGGTAAAGCACATCCCAAATGTGCAATCTCGCCCACTAGTAGCTGAAACTCATGCGCTTGAGCAACAATCGATTTAGACTCATCCATGGCAAAATCGAATAATTGCTCATGACGTATACAACCAACGACCACCTCGACTTCGTGCATATTTTTGTTCAAGAGCCAACCACAACTCAGTGGCAGATGTGTAACTCATATACACATCATATAACTGATCTGCCAAGATGGTCAGAATGCAGCCCAATGCGGTGTTATTCGCATTCTCAAACTGCGCATTTTCCTCATCCGTAAGCGGGTATTGAGGAAAATCGCCACCACATACCAGAGACATGAGCCAAAATTTGGCTCTAGTCTGCCACCTACGGAAGTTCTGACCATTGAACCTCTCAGGTTTCATGGCATCACTTGCACCAGCCATTGCTGAATCACAATCACACAAATAATACCAATAAGGTTTCTGGAATGTTGAAAAACTAGGTATTATTTGTGTTTTAGATTTGAAAATAAAGTTAATTTTTCAACATTTAGTTTTTCAACAAAATATGCAAGAGAAAAATAAATCAGGTCGAGTGTTGAAAGTGGTAGGTGACATATAACCATATTTGTCGCAGGTTTACAGAAGTGCTCACCAATTGATCATGAGAAGTCTATGAAACATCCACAATAGAACACAAATCTTTCACCACACATTCAGTGCCCTATCTATACCCCTTTATAATGCACCTAAATATTCTTTTCTACGTCCACCCCAAATAGTGCATCCCACTAGAGATGGCCCAACCTTCGTACACCCAGCGAAATATCCCCAGAAACTTGCCTCCATCAAAATTAACCTCTCAGATCTTTCCTCAGCTTTACTCACCCACATTCGATGGCCATTGTTTAGTGTGTCTAATCATCCCTGTGGCCCACAACAGACCTCCTCCCCGTACCTCCATCCAGCATCTTTATTGAAAAGGAAACAATCAAGGAAAAGAAAACAAATGTTTTGGAAAAGGAAATGACCGATACATACGTGCTGGGAAAAGGAAATCAAGGAAAAGGAAACAATCAAGGAAAAAGAAACAAACTTTTTGGAAAAGGAAATGACCGATACATACGTGCTGGGGAAAAAGAAATGGGGAGACAGGGCAGCGCGGTCAGGAGATTGCACGCGGCGGACAGGGTGCGCGGAGGAGGAGATCCACGCGGTGTCCAGGGCGCATGGAAGAGGAGATCGACGCGGCTGTCGGGACGAGCGGCGGAGAGCCCGCGCGGACCTCGGCAGCGATCGGAGGAGAGCCCGCGTGGCCCTCGGCGGTGATCAGAGGAGAGCTCATCCGGCGATCGGCGACGCTAGGCCGCACTCGGCGGAGACGGGCAGCGTGGTCGGGAGATTGCACACGACGGCCGGGCGAAGCGACCGCGGCGGGGCGCGGAGGAGGAGATCGACGCGGCGGCCGGGCGAAGCGGAGGAGAGCCCGCGCGCCCTCGCGCGATCGAAGGAGAGCCCATTCTGAAGCTGTGTGGTGAAGCATCACTCGCAGGGTTCACTCAGTGGCGAGGCATCTTCGGCCATCGCCGGCGGCGACCAAGTCCACCGGCGGGTGCGCGTCAGCGAGCTGGTGCTAATGGTGCCTCGGCCGGGCCCATCCGTGGATCAGAGCTCACGGCGCCACTCTAGCCTGGTCCCCTGTTTTGCTCTTGCCGACAGTGAGCCCCAAGGTCGATGGCTGGCGGCGGTGTAAGCGACGCGCCATCGAGGAAAGACGCTTTACGTCGCTGAAAGCGTATTTTCTATTTTCTTTAGAATTTCCATTACATGAGAGCATACAAGTATTTGTAAATTTTACATTATATGTCTAAATAAAATGAAACAAAATTCTAAAATCATCTAAAATCAAGTTATTCCATAATATGCAAAAATATTTTGAAAAATAGTACCGGGTGAATTTCAAATTCAAATTTAAAGAAAAGGCCCAAAGATATGCTACATATAAAAATATTGCAAAAGAACTGAGAATTGAATGAAACTAATTTTATTAGAATCCTTATACTTCCCGGAACTCAAATATATATAATATTTAGATTTCAACTTTGTTTGAATTATTTTTCATTAGAGATTGTTCTCAATTTGCGATGAATTTGCGATTGTAGCCTGGAGCCGAAAAAATTCAACGGAGAGGTGCTGGAATTTTTTTCCCACGTCTGAAATTATCCAGCGGACGATGGGAAATTTCAGGCATGAAAAAAAATAAAAACCAAGCTCTGCCCGGCCGCTGGATAATTTCGAGCATGGGAAAAAAATTACAGTGCTTCTCAACCACGGAAAAAAATTCCAGCATCTCTCCGCTGATTTTTTTTGTCTCGAGGCTACAATCGCAAATTCATCACCGCGAGAGCCTGATTCGGAAAAAATTATAACGACGATACTAATATAGTAAAAAATTCGAGCCTGGGCGCTGGTAAATAATACCGCGCCACCGCTCCGCTGAATTTTTTCGGCTCGAGGCTACAATCGCAAATTCATCGTCGCGAGAGTTGATTCATAAAAAATTATAACGATGATGCCAATACAGTAAAAAATTCTCGAAAAATAAAAAAACAATCAAGCGGTGCCCGTCTGCTTGATAATTTTGGCAAACAAAAGAAATGCTCGGCAGTCGCTGAAAAATTCAAGCGTGGAAGAAAAAATGAAAAAAAAATTCAAGCGGTGCCCGTACACTGAATAATTCTGAAAAATATGGAAAAATAAACTGCGCTCACCGACTGCTGGATCCGCAGGGAAAAAAAGATAAAAATTAAACAGCGCCCGCCAGCCGCTGGTTCCACGAGAAAAAATTGAAAAAAATTAAGTAGCACTAACAGACCGTTGGTTCTGTGGTTAAAAAATTAAAAAAATTCAGCGCTCTCCGTGCGCTGAAATAGGCTCTATGGGGCTAGATCCATAAAAAAGTCTCCAGAAGTGTCATATTTGGGAAAAAAACGATCACGAGGCCAGGATAGTAAAAAATTCAAGTCTGGTTTCCTTGCATGCGGCTGTTTATTTCCTTGTTTGATTGGCTCTCCTTCCAAATATGTGGTACATATACAACCCTTTAATCCGTTATCATACACACCATCTTCTCTTCTCTTGTTAATCTTTTCACGTATTGGTTCCTCTCCCATGCGTCAAACGGGAGTTCTATTCTTGCAACAGAATCCTCTAAAAAAACATAAACTAAATCCATACCTTCCTTTCCCGTGTTCCTTGCGCTGGTCCCGGGAATTCCTAACTAAAGAACGCCCAAACGCTGGGACGGAGGTGCCATACCTCCGGCCGTTCAGCCGTTCGGCGAGGCCGCGAGGCTTTTACGTGCGGCGACGGCGACCGGCGACGTCGGCGTACATACATACGTGAACAAGTCTTAAGAGCATATGGGAAACATTTAGCGAAAAATATTATTGAGTGTTATATCTTCATTTTTGTACTCGCATACGGGCACTGCGATTATTTATTATTAAGTGTTATATTCATACTTATCTTATCATTTAATTGATAGGCGGGTGTACTGCTGTAGTAACATTAGCACGGGCACTATACTAGTCTAAGAACAAATCTATTAACTTTTGGGAGGTCGTCTCCTGAAGAATCACCACCATTAGACACAATGGATCTGTAGTCCCACACCTAGGTATTGTACGATGTACAGAGACCACACCTGAGCAGAGATGCCATATATGTTGAAGTTGCAAAACTAGATCTATGGATTTAGCTAATCTCGCACACAATAGTTCCATTTCGGAATTTGCAAGGCATGCCATGCAAGATGTCCTGAGGCAAGCAACTGTACTCGATATCCTGTAAGAATACATCACAAAAATAACAACAATCCACAGATAGACTACAGGAAACTGTAACATAATACATCAAGTCATCAGGGCAACAAATTTTGTTAAGTAGTTTTGAATCTTTTTATTCACTTCTGAGAATGGAATTGTAGCTAAAGCTATTTGGCTCCTTGCGGAAAGCGTACTAACAAAGAAATAAAATGCACAATGGCTCCATAAAATGTATGCATAATAATGCTTCATTCTGGCCGTATCATCAAAAGAGAATAGTACAAATTGCAGTAATTTAAATAAGTACAATACTTACAGAAAGCAAAGCTTTTGATGCAATTGTTGCGATTCACACACAGACCTTGCCTGGCTCGCCAATTAAGTATATCCATCCGGAAACAGGTTTAGTGCAAACTGCAAAGGACGGCTCAAGATCTACAGCACAAAACATTAGTCTGATAACAAAATAACAAATTCACCAAACGTATCATCACGAAATTGGGCTAAGTATCAAGGGGCCTCACCTAAATCAACAAAATCAGTTCCATTTCTATCTGATACGCCCGATCAAGCAGCATTGCCACAATAAAGCCGTGCCGCAGCGGCCTACATGAATCAAAACATAACTGTCCTTAACGGTTGCAAACACGAACAAATTAATCATGCACCGAGTACAAGGCAGGGTTTTGATTGACACAAACACACGATCGAGACGGTGCTTATCGCAAACAGCGGTGGTGGGGAGAAACGAGGTAAGGGTACTCACATCCCACGGCAGAGGCGATGGCAGGGGTGATCCGGCCGGGGATCCCCGGGCGTGCGTGCGACGGTGTGAGTGGAGGATAACTAGGGCGTTGCTCCTCCTTCCTAGTCATGCACTTATGCTTCCGCTGCTAGGCCGGACTAGGGTAAATTGGGCCAGGCCTCGGGCCGTATTTCGGTCCTGGTGCACTTCTCTATTGATATTTGGGGCGAGGCCTAGCTCCGCCCTTGCAATAGGGTGATAAAATTAAAAGCGAAAACCCCTCGTGATAGTTTTAGAATTCGTCCACCAAACCTTAGGGTTAAGCTATATCTCAACAAGTACCATCTTTTGATAACCGCTCTCGAGTTTTTGTTTTTCCAGTTCAACGTGGACGTGGCTGAGAGGACATGGACAAATCGTTTCCTGCTGTTTGTGAAAACAAAAGGACTATTGAACACATATGGAAACACTGTATTTCATTAATTTTATATCGAATATACAAAATTACAAGCTTTCGCATGTGTTTGTCTTTTTGTCTTTTGTGTCTATGCTTAAGGAGAATATCTGACTGGAGATTGTATAGTCCGCTGATTCCCGACGTATGTGCATGACTTTCCGGTTAATTACATCTATAGGACAACCCTACAAAATACCTTCGATTAAAATGCACGGTGGTAGTCGTATTTATATAGCCCGTCTATTTGCATGTATGATGTTATTGTAGATGTGGGTGGCAAAGATGCGGATGTGATAGGGATGGCTTTGTTTCGCAAATCCAACCACCGTACGCCATCGTTGTGTCGGTTTGTAGCCAGGATATGTCAACGAAGAGTATGACTTTTGCCTCGCCGGTGCCAAGTCATGTGTGGGAATGCCTTCATCAGATTCGGACGTGTGTGTTGACTTTGCCTCATCGGTGCTCGGCAATGGTGTGTCTAATCCAATCCGTTTAAGAGCTGTTTGATGGAGCAGTGACCTTTCCTAGGCAACATTAGGTCATACTTTCATCTAGCCTCGTTGGTCATAGACGTATGGTAGTGTGTATAATAAAGTGGCATTTTTCTCTTGTCGATGTATAATCATAGTGTCAATGCATAAAAAGAAAATGCAGATGACACGCCTTGGCCTTGCGGCTAGCGATGTGCATATAATGCATTGGACGGTGCTTTCTTTAAAGTATTAAATAATTTTGCTCTTACACGAGGGGCAAAAAATTACTATAATATAATAATTTTTTGTATTTATTTGCATAGAGTCGCAGTCGGTTTTGTATCGATCGGGAATTCGAACTATGTACTACATAGCTAGTTTAGTCAAATTGAAAAAAATTATACCACACTCGTATGAATTTCATGGTCAGCTCCATCTCATTGGTAGAATATACACTATGATCATTTGGATTTATAGTCAATCTCACTCCAATAAAAAATTTGTATCGCATATTCTAAAGAACTTTATTCTCATTAGTCAGGAACTTGTTGCTCACTATCGACTATGGACGTCTCGAGGGGTAGCTTTGTGATGGCGATTTGCGGAATCGAGACGCGAAGGCGACGGCAAATGGCGAAAGAAATTAACAGCGTTTGCTATTTTGTTTTGATCTTCCATGATTTCTCTGTGGTGTTGTGAATCGCATTCCCGGCGTGATTTTTGCGGGCGCAGGAAGGCTGTGCCTGTGCGTGCGTGTCGTTGGCGAGTGGGTGGCCTTCTATACGCGGGAGCAGCAACGCCGTTTTGGTTGGATAAACACGTCGGACGTCCTCTGTTTGGATCGGTGACGACTCTGTCTAAAAGCAGCGCGCGATTATACATGTTCAATCACTAATCTTTTATAGATCATAATCTTTTAAATCAAGCGTCAGGTTTGCGATCGTTTGAACTTCTGCGTTCCTTATTATAAATCCTTCCAAATAATTCTAATATTAGACTAGTATAGTGCCTGTGCTAACGCTACGATGGCAGTACACCCGCTTATCAATTAAATGAGAAGATAAGTATGAATACAACACTTACTAATAAAAGAGAAATTTTAAATTTTAAATTTTTAGAAAGAAAAACGGAATTAAATGGAGGTCGAATGGGCGAAAACGGGTTCCCAAAAAATTTTAAATCAAGAAAGAGAAAGAAAAAAGAATTTTCTGATTTTAGATTATTTTTTTTTGCAGCTTCCACAAAGAGCACAGCGTGCTCTCTGGGCTTGGCCAGCACAAGAGGGAGGGAAGGCCAGGGGTGGCCGACCGGTCGCAGTGGGTCGGCACTGGTGCGGCGAGATCACCGGCGCCTGCGAGGGAGGAGTCACGGTTGCGGTGAATTTCATGGGAAAGATGACGGTGATAGCTGGGTTACCTCCAAAATCCGACGATCTTTACAAGAGGAGCACTTGGGGATTTACGCAATGCGATGGGGTGGAGGAGAGCTCATGGCTTTGTAGCCCGAAACAAGCATATTTATGGAAACCATAATTTGGGATCAAATCAGTTGGGAGGAAATTTTGGTAATAGAGCACGAAATTTGGAGAATTAACACCATAGATGGAAAGAGAAGATTTGGTGCGGGATTGATGGAGCTTTGGAGCTTCTTTCTTGCTTTAATGGAGGAGGGAAGAAGAAGCTTCTGCAGTCCGAGTGCAGATTAGAAGAAACTACAGTGAGTTGCCTCCATTTTTTTTAAATATAGAAGGATTTTTTAAAAGATAGTACATTAGGTTAAAAAATTCTAGAAAAATTCTCAAAAAAACTTTCGATTATTTTGTACTTAATAAAATTATTTTAAAAAAAAATTAAATTATAAATTTGCCGAGGCACGGCTCATCATGAGGTCGTGACAAAGAACCTCGCCACGTCGCAAGAAAGCCACCGATGGCGACCGTGGAGCCATTGCAGACCTGCGTTCTCCCGGCTGCGCTACCCCATCTTCCGGTTTCCTTTTTCTAGCACGTAATGTATGGTCCTTTCCTTTTTCAGAACGTTTATTTCCTTTTCCTTGATTCTAAGACGTTTGTTTCTTTTTCCTTGTTGATACTAGAGGTGAGGAGGTGCATTGTGGGCCACGAGGATGATTTTGTAAAAATATGGAAAAATAAAGCTGCGCTCGCCGACCATTTGGATCCGCAAGGAAAAAAGATAAAATTAAATGAGCTGCTCACGGTCGTTGGTTCCATGAGAAAAATTAAAAAAATTAAGCAAGACTCACTGCATCGTTGGTTCCTTAGATAAAAATAAAACAAAAATTCAACGCTCTCCGTATACCAAATTAGGCTCTATGGAGTTAGATCCGTAAAAAAGTCTCGAGAAAGGTCATATTCGGAAAAAAATACGATCACAATGCCAGGACAATAAAAAATTCAAGTCTTGTTTCCTTGTATGTGGATCCTCCCTGTTTATTTACTTGTTTGATTCATCCTCCTTCCAAATATGTAGTACGTACAATTTTGACCAGTAAAAAATTTAAGTCTGATTTCCTTGTATGCGGATCCTCCTTATTTATTTTCTTTTTTGATTCGCTCTCCTTCCAAATATGTAGGTGGGGAGGTCTGTTGTGGGGCCACAGGGAAATTAGACACACTAAATAATAGCCATCGGATGTGGGTGAGTAAAACTGAGGAAAGATCTGAGACGTTCATTTTGATGAATGCAAGTTTCAGGAATGTTTTGCTGGGTGCACGAACATTGGGCCATCTCTAATAAGGTGCATTATTTAGGGTGGACATAGAGAAAATTGCTTAGGTACATTATAAAGGGTATAGATATGTTACGTATATAAAAATATTCGATGACGCGTGGACTCACACATTATAGTCTTGTTTCAAAGGATTTATACGCTGCATGCTGCTCTTAAGTCGGGTATCAATAATTATTGATTGATGTGTGGGCTACTGCCTCTTTTTAATTTTTTTATTATTTCATTTAATGAATTTTGTTTACGAAAATTCATCAAACACCTGCTAAATAAAAACATCTATATGACGCAGTTTCCTTGTTAATCACTCTCACCTCTTTTTTTATTCCAATATTTATTTCATTTTCAGTATTAGTTTTATAGCTGCACGAAAGGTTTTCTCGGTAGACATGGTCCATTATATCAATAAAGAAATTAGATATGGTCCACCAAACACCATACATACGACAGATGAATTAACGACAGATCTCTATCGCCAATTGAAATGGAGACAAAGACTCTTTCGCCAATGGTTATAGAGAGTTGACATGTCGCCAATTTAAATGGCAACAGGGTCTCTGTCGCTATTTTTTTTATAAAATTTTGTTTTTGCATATTATTTCTATAAAATAATAAAAAAATATTATTAAAAAAATAATTCTATGACATACATATTTTCATTTGTTCATAGCTAACATGTATGGCAATATATGCTAAGTAATGATGCTTAAGGTGTAATCATGGTGCAATTAAACAAAAGTGTAAGGCCTTGCTTGGTTTAGCGATACGACGCAACCATGTCACTGGATTAGTCTTCATTGTTCTTTAGCTCATGTCTGTACTTGAACCGCAGTATTACACCCTTCGGTCGTAAATATATGTCTTTTGAGATATATACAGTTAAACTTTTAATTATAATATCTTTTTAAATATTTAAATTAAAAACATAAAAATTATGTGTAGATTTGTCTCAAAAAGTACTTTCATAATATTATAATTTTTTTAGATTTTATAAAATATTACAATAGAAATTATCGATCAAAATTATATTTCGAAGACCGTACTGATTACAAATATTTACGACCTCAGTGCATATCTGCGGTCCAACAACAGATGTCGTGACTCTAGATTGCTAAAGTGCCCCCATTCCGTGAGGCTCTGGTCTCCGCTCCAAATTAGAAGTATATATATATATACTAGAAATTTATGCGTCGCTTTCTACGCGAGAAAATCGAAAAACGCGCGATTGGCACTCCATACACAAGTAAATCGAGAAAACGCGCTAAAAGGATCTAAAAATAAGCCTGTATTTTTCGCAAAAATGCTTAAACGTAATGCTAAAAAAAACGTAAAAAGGACATAAATGCAATGAATGTTTTTTCAAAAAAAAAAGGACATGAACTTTTTTACAAAAAAGATCTAAACGTAATTTTGATTTTCCTAAAAGGACCCGAGCGTTACTCCTAAAAACGCTAAAAGGGCATGAACGTAATATTTCTTTTTTTTCAAAAAAAGGATCCGATCATAATATTTTTTCCCGAAAAGAATCTATCTGTAATTTTTTTAAAGAAAAAAAGGCCGGGATGTAAAAAATTTTAGCTGGACCGGCTCTCCAACGGCTCAAACGTATGTGAGCACGTGGATTCCGCAGAAGTATAGGTGAGGTACGATTAGAAACGCATCATATCATGTAGTAATAAAAAGCTGCCCCCACCAGCAACCCCCTGACGTATGTATAGTTGTACTACCAACCAGTCCACTGAACAACTAAAAGGGTTTTGGTAATAGGGAAAGCTTTCGTTATATAAAGCAGGCATGCGCTAGCTTGCTCTATTGGACAAATTGCATAGAGAAAAGAGAAGGAAACACAAGCTAGCCATGGGAGGAGGAGGCGGCGGCGAAGGCGATCACCAAGAACGGCCGCTTCTCAAGAAGCTCTCGGAGTCCTCTTACAGTTCATCTGAGGAGCATGTAGTCAAAAGAAACGGTAAGTCCTATCAGCTAGCTAGTTCGTCACAAGATGATCTTTTTTTTACTTGCGTATATGATCCATAGCAATATATTATATACGCTTCCAAGTTCCAACTTCCAACCTGCCAGTTCTAAGTTCTAACGCGGCGTCCGGTTTTGGAGCTTCCTGTGTTCTTTGCACTAGCTAGACAGACAGCTAGTGTGTGTATATATATATATATATTTCCATGTGATCCATGTCAATTAATTTTATACATGTATCCGATCATTCAAACCAGATGCTGTGTATCTTAAGAATAGCTAGCAAGGAAACATCTTCATAACCATGCCATGAGCAACATGGCTGGCTAGCTAGTTCAAAGCCTCAGGCGCACGGAGCATGCCAGTCACATTCATTTGTTGCCCAACGTTTCACTAGCCACACTGCTAGACGGGTCGTCACTTTCAAACTCTAGTACTTTTTACTATCCTTTCAAAAGTTTAAAGAAATTTTGGTGGGGAATGGTGATACCTTTAAAGGACGATAATAAAAACTCTATTATTGTCTATTTGAATAGTACAGTGCGGCTCCACTATGGTCCCGGAAGCAACAGTACTGACGACAGAGAAGTTATCACATGCAGTTCGTAATCAGAATTGATTATGTGCGTGCCACTCCTAAGATGATTAATTCATCTTGACGTGGAACCGATTAACTTGCACGGCTATGTATTTATTTATTTACCACCGTGATTTTGAGCACTGACATGAAACTTACGGGCGAGAAACGCTCTCAGCTAGCTGAGACCTTGTTGATTTGTGCGTGTAACGTGCATGTGAGTTGGGCAGGCACGGTATGGACGGCGATGGCGCACATCATAACGGCGGTGATCGGCTCCGGCGTGCTGTCGCTGGCGTGGAGCGTGGCGCAGCTCGGCTGGGTAGGGGGACCGGCGGCCCTGGTGTTCTTCGCCGGGGTGACCATGATCCAGTCCTCCCTGCTCGCCGACAGCTACATTTTTCACGACCCGGAGCACGGCGTCGTGAGGAACAGGTCGTACGTGGATGCTGTGAGGCTTTACCTAGGTGATGATATATGTAGCTCTCAAATTTTCACTCTCCTTTCGTGTCTCCCGATTTTGACTAATGTTTACACACTATAGTGAAAATATTGCTATCATATTCTAGATGATAGCAAACCGGCACGCAACCAAAAATTGAACATCTGTGACACCCACACCCATATATAGGTTTGTGTTGTGTCAATGTGCCTATCAAAAAGACAAAACAAAAGAAAAGTGAGAGAGACAATTCGTCAGAAGTTGCTATTATCTATAAATATTGTCCATTTGAAGGACAAGAAGTCACTGTACAAGTACTTATACTCCCTTGGGTCACAGATATATGTTGTTTGAAAAATCAACACAGTTTTCAAAACTCAACTTGGACTACTAATTACTATTATAATATATTTATAAAACCCACCAAAATTATAATATTGTGAAAGTATTTCTGTGACAAATATACACATATGATTTTTATGCATCTAATTTAAATATTTAAAAAGATATTGATAGTTAAAATTTTGAAAGTTTACACATATTGACCAGAGGAAAGTAAATATGTAAAAAAAACAGCTGTTGAAACCGATTGATGATTGTAGCACATCGGTCTGTACTTTTTTTAGTAAATTAAAACAAAATGTGCATTTTTACATGATTACATTAGCGCAACTGTTGATGCCACGCTTGCAGGTGACAAGAGCCAGTTGTTTTGTGGTTTTTTCCTCAACTTCAGCCTGTTTGGGTCCGGGGTGGTGTACACTCTCACCGCAGCCACTAGTATGAGGTAATTAAGTACATAGTAGTAATTCATATATGATGATCTCTGTCTCTCTCTGCCTCTCTATATCTCAGTCTTGCGTGGCAACCAGCCAGCCACGAGTTTATTAATTGTAATGCAGTTGTAACATGTATTGGAAATTTGGAAGAATGATGGCAAACAAGCTGGAAAGAGAAAACTACTTTTGCTTGTTAAGGCTTTGGAGTTTGGATAGTGATGGCTTTGTCCTTCAATTATTAATCATCAGGAGGTAGACCAATGTTTAGTGGAGTAGTGCGGTAGTGGCCAATAGAGTTAGAGAAATTTTTTAAGTGTATTATATTAGTAGTACGGAGTGGGTAATAAAAATTAGATCTAATTATTGATTTGTTAAGAGTAGTCATACTACTCTTTTACCGGAAGAAATATACATAAATACTCCTTCTGGTCACAAATAGTTAGTGTTTTAGACATCGATATGATCTCCAAAACATAGCTTTGATAACTAATTTATATTATAATATATTTATAAAACCTAATAAAATTACAATATTATAAAATTACTTTTCAAGGCAAATCTACGCATATGATTTCCTTGTATCCAATTTAAATATTTAAAAAGATATAAACAATTAAAGTTTTAAAAGTTTGACTGACGTATGTCTAAAACGATAACTATTTATGATCGAGGAGGAAGTACTAACTAATATAATAAATTGTATCAAAAAATGAACAATCTACGTACGTTATTGGTGGGGCAGGGCTCTATAGATAGACCAAAGCAAAGTCTATGTGAACGTCATTTTCTTTTATATATTATATAGTGAGAGACCTAGCGTGTGCATAAAATTTCTTGTAGACTTGGACAACATCGCACTCATAGCTGCTATTTTGGTAGACAAGACATAGTGTGTTTTCTTGCCAAACGTATCATCTGAAATGTCTTACCACGGCCGAAAGACACACCGAAAAGCAATGCCAAGCGTAGCTTGAAAATCTGGATATTAATTGTCAAATTAACCTTCGATCGCTGATAACGAATAGCAATGAGATTTGACAGGTTTTGGCAGATTTCAGCCCAATTACCTCGCCAAAACTGACGAGAATTTTAAAAACTTTTGAGAAAGCACCGATCCATGGTTGAGGAATCCTCATGCATGTCAAGATGACCAGATCGAATTGTTCTTCGGAAGCTGGAACGCTCTTCTAATTTGTCATTTTGCAGGGCGATTCAGAAATCGAACTGCTACCACAGGGAAGGCCACGATGCGCCGTGCTCCGCCGGGGGTGACGGCTATTACATGCTACTGTTCGGTCTCGCGCAGGTCGTCCTGTCGCAGATACCGGACTTCCACAACATGGCGTGGCTCTCCGTCTTCGCGGCCGTCATGTCCTTCTTCTACTCCATCGCCGGCTTCGGGCTCGGCGTCGCCAAAGTGATCGGTAATACCATAATGATGCACTCACCGTGATTTGCAGAGAGAAAGTACAAGGCCTTCTTATTTTCTGAGCAATGAACAATGCGTACGCATGCATGCGATGGTTCCTCTCTTTAGCAAATGGAGTGATCAAGGGGGGAATCGGAGGCATTCCCCTGGTTTCCCCGACGCAGAAGGTGTGGCGGATCTCGCAGGCCCTCGGGGACATCGCCTTCGCCTACCCCTATTCCTTAGTTCTGCTAGAAATAGAGGTATATATGTGCGTACCAATGCAACGGCATGCAGACATGTGTGCACCTCCATTGTCGCGGTACTTCCGTTTTAAGTTAATCGATCAGCTGAGACAAGAAGATGTGTGGGGCTTATGTGATTGATTATGATCAAGGACACGCTGAGGTCGCCGCCGCCGGAGAGCGAGACGATGAAGACAGCGTCGAGGGCGAGCATCGTGGTCACCACCTTCTTCTACCTCTGCTGCGGGTGCTTCGGCTACGCGGCGTTCGGCGACGGCACCCCAGGGAACCTCCTCACCGGGTTCGGCTTCTACGAGCCCTACTGGCTCATCGACCTCGCCAACCTCTGCATTGCCCTCCACCTCCTCGGCGGCTACCAGGCAAGTACCAACGCGCTACCACCGCGCCGCGCGCGACCCGGCCGTCAGAAACGCAACTACATACGTACGTACGTGGGCGCACGATCACGTAACGACGCGTATACATGTGCGCGCGCAGGTGTACACGCAGCCGGTGTTCGCGCTCGTGGAGCGGCGGTTCGGCGCCGAGGCGTGCGTCGTGGAGGTGCCGCTGCTCGGCCAGCGTCGCGTGAATCTGTTCCGGCTGTGCTTCCGCACGGCGTACGTGGCGGCGACGACGGCGCTGGCCATGTCGTTCCCCTACTTCAACCAGGTGATGGGGCTGCTCGGCGCCTTCACCTTCTGGCCGCTCGCCATCCACTTCCCCGTCGAGATGTACCTCGTGCAGAAGAAGGCGGCGCCGTGGACGAGGCGGTGGCTGGCCATCCAGGCGTTCAGCGCCGTCTGCCTGCTCATCAGCGTCTTCGCCTGCGTTGGCTCGGCCGTCGGAGTGTTCGGCTCGGAGACAAGCTGAATGAACTCTACAAATTTGTGCTTGCACGTACTGATGTGCAGTTGTCAGTTATTTTTCAGGTGGGAACTGCGGCAAGATGGTCTATTGGTCTGTATATATCTAGGAATGTGATTGTGTTGATTTGTGCTTGTGTGTTTGGGCATCAAGTTCTACTTTGTATGAGAACTTCTTATGTACAAATCTGTACATACCTGTGCAGTGCTGCTGTTACCATCTTTCAGTTACTGAAGTGCAGCAGCATCTTCAGCTGAAGAGTACATCAAGAAGACACTGTACATGCATAACCATGTAGTTGACCAACTTGGCAGGCGCTCACAGGGGGACAACCAGAGAGATATTGAAGCATCCGTTTGACATTAGCACCAATAATTCAACAGTTGTATTTTCAATAGTCCTTTTAACGGGACAATACAACAGGTTTAGTCACATGGATTACTCACATGGCATAAGCACAAACCACTATAAAGAATAATAAAATCGGTCGTGAGTATATCCGACGAATTGCACCAGGGTATTTTACAACCACATTTTTACAAAAATTTCGGCCATGAGGAAAAAGTTCGAGACAGAGCTTCAGTAAGTAGACAGGATTTGAAGCAATTTTCAGCATAAATTGCAAAGATTGATGCTTCTTGCGTAAATTTTAGACAGAGTACAAGTGAATTTTTCTTAACCTAGAGGAATCCATTCAAGTTCTAACTCAATTTCACCTGATTCTACGTTCTGCAGCTTTAGGTGTACTTCCTGTTTTACCTTGCCCGCAACAACATTGACAGTGCTATCTTTCAATAGGGCATTGTCTCTGGTCATGAACCACCTTCCAATTTGCATGTCACTAATACGCGAAGGATCTCCAAAGGCCATGGCAGCTGTGATCATCGGTTGGAGATCTATCTCTGCTTCCCCCATGATATCGTCAGCAGAGAACATATCGTGGTCATACACTGGCTGGAAATAGAGAGATTTATATGTTATCCGGATGGGGTGAAAACTAAGAAGCATTATCTTGGCTGCTTTGTTATTGTGTGCAAAGAATAATGACTCTATTAAATGATTTCATCTCTCCCATATTTCTTCGTATTTATGGTGAAGTATTTTACACATAAAAGCTCTGTCAAGTACAAAGAGGTATTGTCGGGACCGGATTTCCAAATCCGAACCCTCTGTGTATAACCTGTGCTAGTTCAGGAAAAGCTAGCATACACAGTGAAAACAGTGATGACATCACATCCATATCATGAATCAAATAATATTAATTAAGCGAAAGAGTATTAGCCTTATGGCCAATTATTACAAATAAGAAGCATCATAGCTTGAGTTCAATAAGAAACAGCGGAAACGAAATAACAGCAGCAAAGTAAGTAAGCCCATCCATTTGCCCAACAGATCGATCGGGTTCGCGTCCTAGCATTCGGATCGCCTTCATCATAACCACAAGCGTAGAAATCGTAGTCGACTTCACACGCACACTCTTCGTGGAAGGTTGGGGATGTTGCAAGGTGAGCACAAAGTGTACTCGCAAGTCTTGAAAACATAATGCATGATAACTATATGCAAGGCTAAGCAATTGAAGGCATAATATGGCTCTTTTAGCATAAGGCAAAGTTTAATCAGTAAATACCAATAGTAATTTCATAAAGCATCATTTGAATAAAATGTAATAGCATAGTAATTGAATTTGATATAACAATTAAAGCGAGTTCCATCTACGATTGGCTCCATCCGCCAAACCATAACCCGAGAGTTCCATCCGCTCTCTGATTCCCAAACCATCATTTTCCTTTGAAACAAAACCATAAAATCTACAATGTGCAAGCGCACCTACTTTGCCCTTGACCAGTAGGCACGACTACTTAAGTAGTTTTAACTCTGCAGAGTGTGTACACTTTACCGACAAGACATGATCGACTCTTGTTGCCATGCACTTAACACACTTCCTTTGGTGTGTCGGCAGAGAGATCATGACAAGGCCTTTACAATGCACAACCCCACTATTAACCTCGCCGCTAAGGTTTCACCATTGTTAGGGTTCTAGCCGCCCGATCTGAAGCTCCTCTTGCGCCTGCCAACATCTGGCACTCTCCAACTGGCGAAGCTAATAATGAGATGCACAAATTATTTAGCCAGGTCGTACCCATATAGACTTGTGGTTGTACGGTAGTGCTCGGTCTATGGTAACACACGTTTCGGTCCTTAATTGACTAGGGCGGAACATTCGCATACCAAGGTCTCGTGCTTTCTGCACCCGCCAAACATTCATCCGCCCCGATCTAAACCATTTCCACTTTAATTCATTTAAATCACAGCAGCAACACCAATTGCCGCAATCTCACAAATAAGTTTAAACAACATTTGAAATGATTCCCATATTGACACAATATCAAACGCTTAAATTTGGACTAAGCAATTCTACCGCTCCATGCTAATCTCTGGATATCACCAAATAAAATAGCTAGTATATATCATCTAGGTGTCAAAGGTTCGACATGATCAATACCAATGAGGGTATAACAAACTGGAATTTAACTATACTCAAACTATATTTAAAGTACATTGCATAAAGTAAGCATGCATAATTTAAAAACAACATAACATTTTCATAAACTTTGGGATCAACATGTTCAAGGAAGACTTGCCTTTTTGCCTCTTCTTTGGTTCTACCTCACCATCGATTCGATCGATCTTCGATCAAGGCTGTCTACACGCTAAACGAGCAAATAAATAAAACAAATTCAAATAAAATTCAAAATTGAAAAGAATGGTACTGGAAGATAGATCTTGAATTTAGATGAATTTAGAAATTTGAATCATCGGAATCGAGCTCGAACGAAGGAGAACGGGCTCTGGAAGATTCCCGATCGAAAATCGAGAAAATCGAGAGGTGACACGTGGCAAAGACGTGATTGGTCGGAATTTTGGATTTTCCGAAAATCAAAAAGGAAAAGAAATTCACCGACACGTGGGGCCCACGAGTCGAGACTGGTTCACGATGGACCGGTTCACCGAGGAGGAGGAAACCGACGCGTGGCGCTGACGCCGGCCGCCACGCGGCGGCCGACGCGACGCTGGCGTGGCGGCTGAACGAGGCGGCCGACGCGGCGCAGACTGGCGGCGACGCGACCGACGGGTCATCCACGCGGCGGGCATCGGCGGCCGTGGCGGTCGGACGGCGGGAGGCAACGCGGCGGCGGCGGCGTGGAGCGATCTGGGCATCGCGCAAGATCGAGCGGCCACGGCCATCGACGGAGAGCGACGGCGCGCATGGCAGCATTGGCTGGCGCGTAAGGCCGAGGCGAAGAAGGCCTCGGCGGCACGAAAACGCGATTAACGCCACGGGCGTAGGGCAAAGAGAGAGGAGACGCGGGAGTTGGCGGGACCAAACCGACGGCGAGGCTCACCGGCGAGGAAGGAAAAGCAGCGGAGAAGCGCGGCGGCGGCGGAACTTCGGCGAGCTCAATCTCCTCGACGGAGGCGACTCGGTCGGCGGGGCTTGAGGCGGCGGTTGCGGCACGAGGAGGCGAACCTCGGGATGGGGCCCTCGGGGCTTTAAATAGCCTCGAGGCGGGCGCGCACGGACGCCAAAAACAGCGCGGACACGATTAGGTTTTAGGGTTTTTCGGGCGCGCGCGGCGGCGGCGGCGACAAAGAAGATCTGGCCGCCCACGTGGCGCGCGTCGAGCGACGACGCGACGAGGCTAGGCCGCGAGCAATGGTCATGCGCGGCCGCGACGCGAGGCTGGGCCGACCGCCGAGGAAAGGAGGTGGGCCGCGGAAGGATTCGCCCACGGAAGGATTTAGAATTTAAAACATTTTCCGAATTAACCAAAATTCCAGAAATTCAAACAAAAGCAAATAAATTCAAATAAATATCAAATAAATTCAGAAAAATCTCCAAAAATACAGAAAAATTCCTTGTAGCATAATGAAGCCAACAAAAACTGAAAATCTAATGTTTGATGGATAGATTAGCCAAATTAAATCCTTTTATAAATAGAAAATTCATATTAAGCTGAAATTAATTCAAAGAAAAATGCAAATGGTGAATTTTCAAACTTAAACATTCTAAAATCCAAATTTTGGAATGTTACAGGTATAACATCACAAGTTCATCATCATGTGTATGCTGACATACCAGCCCATTAGTACAAATCAGTTTTCCCTCGGAACCATTGGACTATATTTAACTATGCATTTAAAGTATTAAAGAACCAACGATATGGAATGTGAACTTGATAGCTCTTGTAAAGTTTTAAAGGACATCAGAGAAGGATCGTTTAGTGTGAGTTATTATCCTCTTTACACTTTCACTACACTGAAATTTCAAGAACGATGATGATATTCATGAAATGCTCTTCTTCATTTCTTTTTCTGGCAGTAGGTTCATGACGGGAGTGCAATATGGCACCTGAGCATAACTGATACTAGCAAATCAGGCTTCTTGACAAAATATGTTGATGTGGTTATTCACTTGCAACCTGGGAATGAACAATTTAATTGAGCCAACTATTTATGACCTTATATTGAATTTCAGCATTATGTCCATAACGAAATTTAAGTGCGTCTGCAGTTGTTTAACTCTGCTTTTTGTTTTGTAACTGAAATCAGGGAATAGACCAGTAAGCAAGGTGCTCTAATTCATTGCTACCTTGTAATGTGCTTCACTATTACGTGAGTTAGCTGCCTGTGAAAAGGAGCAAAAGAATTTTCAGAGTGCAGACAATTTCAACCAAACTTACAAGTTTTAAAGGTCCATAATTTTGAGGAATTGATAGCTTAAGCACCTCATTCCATACCGGGTTCAGGTCACTCTTTTTAACTGTTGTTTGAGCTTTCTGCAATTAGGATAAATAATTGAATGTTTTCAGGAATAGATCAACATAACAAACACAAATTATTTATGCATGTCAAAAATGAAATAAAATATACCTTCTCTCCAAGTGTTAAAATAACATATGGATCACTTGTTAGCATATCTCTGATGGCCAACTGAGTACCTTTTACCACTTTAATACTGATCTCTCCAACAAATTCTCTTGTATCTGCCTGTGACGATTTGCAAGGGTAAGGTTGATTGTCTGGTTCACTAAAATGATGCAGCTAGCTTCCATTAAATATGCTCCATTGCAATTGCTATGCAGCAATCTTCAGCCCAGAAAATAAAAGGGTTATCTCTACAGCTGTATAATCAATGTTTCAGCACTACAACTTACAAGGACATCCTTCCTTGAAGTGCTAGAGAAACTGCTATCTACGCTCTTCACAGAATTGATAGATTTAAAAGATTACTTTGAGGAAATGCGCAAGCTTGGTTTCAAAAAATCTTGTGTCTCATACTTGGCTCTGTGTATTAAAAGGATAACAGATAAATATTGAAATAATTCTGATGACATGCAGAGTATGAAATGGAATAATTATCAAACCTTAGAAATTTGGTCCTATATTCCATCGTTGAATCCGGTTTGGGTTTTGGGTGATCTTTTGGAAGAAAAGCCTCATAAATTGAATTTGCATATGAGTTTCCACCAACATCAACCATGGAGTCAATGTCACTATCAGACCAATCATCCAAAGTCACAGATAAAACCTGACAAACAGGTGGAAGAATGAAGGTGAATTCAAAGGTGCGATTACATATTAGGTACAGCCTGAGGAAAAAAATCTAACAGAATTCATATAGGCATATCGGGAGAAATATTTGGGAAGAACTAAAAGTGACAAAGAAATTTCTTGATGTTAAAACTTAAAACAACCTTTGATATGTCTGGTCCAAGAGCCTTGTGAACATCTCCACACTTTAAGAAAAGAAATACTCCGATAGTAGCAGACCTGAAATGCACAATGAATGAGGCTTATATAAATTTAAGATGGAAAGCATGCGAAATGAAAACAAAGGGTCTTTACTTGCTTCAGTGTACCGTTATTGTATTCCACAACATGGCTAAGATAGAAAAAATATATGTGTGTGTATTGCTGTATTTTCATATAATAAATCAAATTTATCTATGTCGAATGAAGAATCTTTGTGTAGAAATTCTATGCAAAATATCTCTGTTCCGAAATGGAAAATATAATAAGTGTTTATACAGAAATGATGTCTTTTTATCTGTGTAACAGTGGCACTTACGCCCATTTGGGATCAGGTGCACCACAATCAGCACATATCCGATTGTCGCTTTTTATCATGAGATCCTTCAACTTTCTTGCTTTGCCTACACATGGTGAAAAATATCCAAAAATTTCCGTCTGGTATATCAGCACCTCCTATGGTTACAAAGTAATAACATGACACATGGCATATAATCTAGTAGCTAGGATATGATATGCGCCTAGAATAGGCTTGGTTGACTTGATGTGTTGATAGTGATTAACAGTACTCATCACTGTTATTACAGCGTCGCCTAGTCGCCGACTATGCGTCCAGGCGGCCGGCCAGAAGCGCCATGGCCCTGCGCCTCGCCTGAAGACACCTGGCGTCGCGGTGGCGACGACTAGGCTTCGGCCTGGCGTCCGGGCGGTCGACTGGCACTGGATTGGACGTATTTGAGGGCTGCGACCTTGCGTCACGGGTAGAAACTCAGTAGGGATCGGGAGGAGCTCTGGGGCAAAAGACTCACGGGTGGAGAAACCCTAGCAACGGCGCTGCCGCCACCAGTAATCCCCTTCTGCCTCCCCCTCCCCGTCCGCCTCCTGGCTTCCCCCTTTGCATCCCCCTCCGCCTCTGCCCCTCCAGCTCCAGCTGCTGCCGCTCTGCCCCAGCTTGCCCCGAGGCTGCTCCTCCTCTTCCCCGGATGAAGTGCCGCTCCTCCTCATCTGCCCCGTGAGGAAGTAGTGGCTCCTGCTCGGTGCTCCTCCTCTGCCCCGTGAGAAAAGAAGTGGTGGCTCTTCACTCTTGCTGCTGTTGCTTCGCATCCCCCTTCGCCTCTTGCTTGGCTGATGGCTGTTGCTCACTTGATTGACTGTTGATTCAATTGGTGTTGCGAAGGAATGATACAATCTTGCTTCAGACATAGCCATAGGTGTGAATTATATTCAGGCTGAAGGAATGATACTCTGAGCTCTTGGATGTTGAATTATATTCCTATTGGATGTCTGAAGACCTATTGTGAAGCATTCCTATTGAGTATCATTCCTATTGCTCTGATTCAATTGGATGCGAAGCACACCTATTGTGCTTCATCTCCTTCAGCCTGATTGTATGGATTAGTCATTCCTCTGCCCCGTAGCAAACTGAGTAGTGCTGAACTGCTGATTTGTATGGATTAGTCATTACTCATCAGTGATGTAATGCATATTTCTTTGAGAATTGAGATGGCTCGATTAAATGATTGATAATGATGCTGGCTGCTGCAATTGTGTGAACTGGTCGCCTAACTGACACCTAGGCGGGCACCGTGATAACCATGGTACTCATCTTTGCGGTGTAATCTCGGATAACTCAGAACACCAATTAAACTTTTCACACCTGAAGAAAACATAAAACCAAGAGTCAATGATCAAAATAAAAAGGAAGAAGGCTACGGTAAAATATTTCTACACATTTCCAAGTTCAAATAAGATAATTTCTCCGGTTTTTATTTCATAAGAACACGCCTCTATGATGCATGAGAACCAGTGTTCAGCTGCCAGGTCATCACCACAAAATGAGGTTTCCATTTGCCAATGGAGGCCAAATTTAAGAAGGTATAGTTAAATACAACAACAACAACAACCAAACCTTTTGTCCCAAACATGTTGGGGTAAGCTAGAAAAGAAACCCAATCAAGTTACACAAATAAACAAATTACATGTTGTGTGGGTAGCCTGGTGATTGAAAAGAAATTTTGAAGCATACAAGAGAGATGATTTTGAGGCTGAAACAGATTTGGGAATCTTGGGTACCAAGCTCCCAGAGCCGATTCGTCAATCTCTTCTATATATTTCTCAATTTTGACAAAACCACGACTTTAAAAACTTAAAATCTTTACATACATGTAACTCTTGACCAGCTTGGGAATAGACATCATAGCACTCATCAGCACCATTAGCAGTTGTTCGCTCATCATTGAAGCGATACAAAAAGACATCCTACAAGAGCATAACAAAAACCACCAGTATTTTTGGCTTTCTTACAAACGAAAGCTGGGAGCGATCCTCCTTAATCTAAAAGCAATATAGAACTTGTCTCGGCCACCCCAATGAACCTGACCGCCCAGCACCACCTGCAGATCCGTGTGCTATGTGACTTCAAGGCCGAAACAACGGCATCATCCTAGATCAGGCAGGATGACAAGATGAAATATTATAACATGCACAGCGGGGGAGGATTCGCGCAACGGTGGAAACTAGGGATTCACATACAGAATTCGCTAAGCTCATCAGAGCTGGTTAATATCCGTAAATTCCACAAATTTCAGCTACTTAGAATGGACATGACGATGGATGCCACGGCACCACGCTCACGCCCATGCATGAAGCATCCCAGATTCCACACAATTAAAGATGAGATCATCTAAATCGATCGTCTCAAACGCCCAATCTGGGCACTCATCCACGGTTGCGTTCTAGCTTCTAACTCCGAAATGAAACGAAATGGCCAAAGGATCGATGGAGGAAACAGAAGTCAAAGCCCCTGAGACGGGGGGGCCAATCGAGCGGTAAAGCCATCAGCCGGTACCCGGCGGATCGAACGATGAACTGGACAATCAAATCGCACAGAATCGATCGCATCGCGTCACATTCCCTTCCTCGCGAATCAAAGGGCTAACCGAGTCAGGATTCGAAAGGAACTGCAGCGTGGAATCGAAGGGGAACCAACCGGAGGGATCGCGGTGTCGACGGGGGCAGGGGCGGAGGGGGGCGGTTACCGCCGGCGGCTTCCGGGCGGTGGGGTCGCCGGCGGCGGTGGAGCGATCGCATCCCGGCTTCGTCGCGCTAGTTGGCTCGGTGGCTGTGGACGCGTGAATGTAGCACGACGACGTGCGGGGGGACAGGTGGCGGTGGATTACATGGGGTCCCGTCCGTATATTTCTATTTCTGTGGGCTTTCACCTGGCGGATGCGTGATTCATAGTTAAACTTTGTCATATATTAAATTATATAATTTGATTGAGTTAGATGCTATTTAGTTTATAGGTATACATGTAACAAGATTATTTTTTGACATCTAGATTTTACACGTTATTGACTTAAAAAAGTATGGTAAAATTTATTTTACTAGTGTAACATCCCGAAAAAAGAATAGATAAAATATAAATTTTAGTTAGAATTTTGATTTTATTCTGAATTTCCCGGTTTTTTTTTTAATTTTGGCCTTTAAGAAAATCATTTTCATTGATTGAATCTCTATTTTCCAATCTTTAAAATTTAAAATCACATAAGGATAAACTCTGGAGAAAATTTATTTAAATCCCAGGATGATTCCAGAATATTTTGAAAAAATCTCAAAGAAGTTTGAAAGCATTTAATGCCTCAAGAAAATAAAAAACAGTAATTAAAGACTAGAAATAGTGACATTGTCAGATTTAATTAAAATTATATGAACACAATCATCTTCTGAAATTTTTATGAAATCATCTAAAGAACTAAAGGACCATACAGTTAAAATTTAGAAAATAATGAATATTATCTTATGCATTTATAAAATAAAAAATAGTAGCAATTTAAAAACAGCAAAAACACTGTTAGAATTTTATAAAATCATAAAATTTTGATCATCATGTCAAAATTTTATGGAGACCTATGTAAACCCATAGGATCACATAGAAAATTTCAAATAAATTGAACCTAAATTGATATCTCAAAAAAAATCAGAAAACACAAAATCAAAACAGTGACTTTGTCAGAATTTTATAAAAGTTCACGAGTAATATCATGATCTAAAAATTTTATGAGAAGATAAGTATTGCCTTGGAATCATACAAAAAAGTTTTAAAAGTTTTTACTAGCTTTGGCAGCTCAATTAAAACCAAAATCTTGTACAGCCTAAACTAGAGAATTTTGACAGCGTCATCAACCCAACCTTCTCTCCAGTTGAGCGTTGTGTTGTCGTGCCCAAGCACTGTCGCATCAACGAAAATCACATGAAATCGTTGCCACGGCAGGGATCACTGCGGTAGCATTGTGCATGCTGCAACATCAAACTCACCTGCGCTGTGTGAAACCAATCCAAGTTTTTGCGCCACCATCACCATCCTTAGCTCGAAAATGACAACTCCCTCTCAGCTCAGCGCCGCCTCACCACCTCCTTATGCTCAGTCAAGCTGCAAACTCCCGAATGATCTCTCGAGCTGTGCCAATCGATTAAAAGCCGTCATATACGCCAATTATCACCCATATCCTGTCGAGTCACCATGCCCTGCACCAAAAATCCCCCGCCATCCACCTTATCACTGTCTTCTGTCGAAATTACGGCGCCATACCGTCCTACTCCCCATTCCGCCTATTTAAGCCACCTAAGGCAATCTCGTAGATCCCCCCACACTTCCTTAGAGCACCACAGCCCGAGCCTCACCCACAGTGCATCACTGTAATCGCCATTGCCAGCAAAAACTAAGCCTAGGTCTGTTAGCCAATTATGGCACTATGGTGAGTAATAAGTCAATTCGTTGCGTATGGACTGCCTTAAAGGGTTATTGAAGCAATCCCCGACCATCTTGTAGCTCCGGATAGCCCATAGATCCGTCGCAGCTAACACTTTCTTCCTCCGCTCCGGCCGCACAGTGGTAGATATCTCAAGCTGACCTCCGACCAGGCCAAGTAGTGAAATGGAGTCCACCAACCCCACTAATGCTTTCCCCCATGAAATCTGAGCTTAAGCACGACTAAAAGTGCCCTTTCACCGTTCCACTACGGCCTGCGCACGAGCTCGTCGCCATCTGTCTCCGGCCACCCCCGAGCTCAATCAAGCCATGCCCTAGGCATGTGATACTCCCCTCTACCACACCGAATCGACGGCCGGCCACTTCCGGTCTCCCTCCACTGCCAGCAAACTCCCCTGATACCTCCCCTGCCCCAGGTCAATCACATATTGGCCAGCCTTGTCAGTCACCCGAGTCTTGCCCTTTCGCAGTCGCTAACTTGCGAGGCCCATCCTATCAGTCGGCACAAAACCCCGGAGACGATTCAAATGATGAAATGCTCTTTCCCATTTAGAAGACATATTTTCCTATTTTCTGAAGAATTTAGCAAACCGACAAGATTTATATGTTTATAACTTTGTATTTTTATCCAAATTGAGTCAAATAAATTTATAAATTCATATAAAATCCTAATATTTCATAATATGGAAATTTATTTAATGTTTGACCTAATATTAGAATTTTTGAATGTAAAATTTGAATTAACCTAATAGTAGTCACTATTTGGAAACTATAAACATTAAGTCCAAAAATTATGAAATAAATTTCCAAAAAATTATGAGACCATAAATATCTCATTTATGCAAAAATATTTAAATTTAAGTCAAGTTTGAATTGAACTCATAAATAGATTAGTTCCAATGAATTCAAAAATATAAATGATTATAACTCATGTAAATAAACTCTAAAAATTGTAAAATAAATTTCTAAAAATATATAGAACCTTAAGTATACAAGTTATGCAAAATATTCAATATTTGACTAAGTTTGAGATAAGTTTATAAATGACTTTGTTTTCTGTGTACGTAAGAATTGAATATGAATAAATCTCATAAATAAATGTTAATATAAGTGAAACCAGTTTTTAAATTCTCTATAGGACAAGACCATCCATTATATAAAAATCATTATGTTAAAACATAATTTGCACCTAACCCCTAATAGAAACATACTTTCTTATAATATACACTTAAGAATTCAAAACATAAACAAACAAATGTAAATGATAAGAAACTAGTATTCAAAATATTGTTATCACCAGAACCTTCTATTCTAATTTATTCTTGAATTTTGTATTATTTGAATTCTTTTTTCCTCTTGTTGTTATTGCTGCTATACGTAATCACATGTAGATACCGATGTTCCTGAGGCTACTGCTGTCGACCTTGACCCGAGTTAGTTCTTGAATCAACTGAGCAAGGCAAGCACCCCTTTGATCATGTTGAATCCAGTATTTCAATTAATTTATATTGTTTTCCTCAAATCTATTATGCATGCGCGTATTTTCATTAAATTAGCTATATTATGGTACTGGTAGCTGTAACCTTATCTCATAGAACTTCCTTAATAAATATTGAATTGTCAACCTTGATAACCCTAGGATAAGGCTATTCAATATATAATGTCAGCTTGGGTATATGCGGTTACATATTAATCGTGCTTAGCCATGCTTTAGTAATGGAACATGCATGGAATGATCAGGTCATGTTGTTCTTTATAACTTAAAAAGGTTGAATATGACTAAATGATACTGATATTTTGGTAAAATAGCAAACAAAACTATGATTTTGATGCGAGCGAGTATTAGCAATAGCCAGATGTGCATGTGACTTGCACGTAGATAGCGGGAGTTTTCTCGCACGAGTCAATTAAGGACCGAACTATTGTATTGTTATCAGGGCAAGAAAACATTGTAAGCACAAGTGCTAGTATGGGATGGTCTTAAACTATTAAGTTATTTAGATTTAACTTTTGCACATTGGAAGGCTGAAAATAGTACAGGCTTTCTAAGATGATTGCTCGAAGGAGTGCACTCACCGAGGTGTTGAGAATAACGCCTGCCGATAAACAGTGTACGCCATACTATAGGGAGAAGTGGGACAATGGGGTGTATAACTATTAGTCGCACAGTGATTGTACAAATATCTTCTGTCGTCATAGTATGGGTTTGTCATCAGGTTGGTGCAATGTTAAGTCTAGGTAATGTAACGGTTATGTCATGATCTCTTGGCCACACGCCAAAGGAAGCGTGAAAATAGCGACAAAAAGATATCGCTCATGTCTTATGAGTAAAGTTGTACACTTCTGCAGAGTATAAAACTTTTCGAAAAGCCGCCCCCGAAGTCATGGGCACTTGGTAAGTCATCACATAATTAGAATTTTGAGTTTTCATAAAAATTATCACATCGAGAATATTTGTTGAAAAGTTGTCATTTCAGATTTTATGCTAGGGATTGGCAAGGAAATGATTCGATGATTGTGAGATATTACAATTATGTTATGTTTATTTGTTATTTACATATCTGTCAAACTTGTTTTACAAATTCTGTTTGCAAATTATTACTTGATATTTCATGTTCACCTTCGCTTTATGCAAAACATCCTTCGTAGCCTTTCCATTGAAATAACATGCATTTACTATATATTTGCGATACACTATAAGTCTTGCTGAGTACATAATTACTCAAACTTGCTTAATTTATTAATTCAGTGAATGAAGATAGCGAAATCCCAGAAGACGCGTATTTCTACATAGGATACAGGGAATACAATAACGAGTTTTTCTAAGATTTATACCTTGTTAGTTGCCTAAGTGTTATATGGGCATACCATAAGGCTTTTGAATTTTCGCTACAATATATTCCATCTTGTAAGACTTTATTGTATAATTAACTACTATTATCATATGTATAATATTGTGTATGGATGTGCTACCAATGTTGAAAATATGTGTACTAGCCACTGATCATGGGACTAGTATTGTATACACATGAGACTTTTTTTTTTATAAAGAGGGTTGTCACAGCTAGCCAAAGTGTGACTTCAATTTTGATAACCTAATCTTAGACAAGTTTGGTAAAAAACTATGGCAAAACAAGGTAACCTTAGTATATGAGCCAAACATGCCCACGTACTTCGGTTACAAATACTAAAACTTTGACTCTCAATATATTTATAAAATATTTAAATTAGATACGTAAAAATTATATATATATATATTTACTTATTTCAAAAAGTGTTTTCAAAATATTATAACTTTTATTAAGTTTTATAAATATATATATTCTAATAAAATTAGTGATTAAAGTCGTGTTTTAAAGACTGTGTTGATATCTAAAACGACAACTATTTGTGAGTGGGTAGAGTACATCAATACATGTTAACCTAGCTTAGAGGAGGGATTTTTGAGGAAGTTTTGTAACTTAGTGCTCAAAATAGAAAACATAGCTGTAACTCTAATTTGATTTAGATCTGTATGTCATATCCAGACCGTATCAGCAGAACGTAAACAACACATTTGCCGCCGCGGGGAATAATATTGTTGTCGTTCTATTCGTAGGTAGCGGAGAAGTCATACAATCTAGGGCTGTGTGCGACTTGAACTACGTATCTTAAGGCTGCTAACTTTTTCTTAGAAAATGAAAGGTGAAACGCATCCGTGAGATGAGATGTAAAATGAGTAACTGGTCTTAATCTACAGCATCCAAACCCGATCTAACGTCTGGTATTTAGTAGCGGGTTATGTACCATCCAGTTTTTCAAACCAGTTTCTACGAGGTACGTTTCCGAGGAACCATAGGGCTCCAAACCGGCGGCGATAGCCACGGCGTGGGTTCCTTGGTGGCGGTGGCCGGCGGGTGCTGTAGCGCCACCGTTCTCCGGCTACACGCCGGCGGGACACGATGACACCCACATGGTAATCGCTTTGATCGCCCGTACGTCTGTTCCCGTTTTCAAGCTCTGTGCGCGTGGATAGTCGCCTTAGTTGGGTGGGTGCGTTTGTGTTCGGTTCTGGAATCTGGACCAGAGGAATGGGAGGAGTTGCAGCTAGGGTTCATATTTTGATTGTGTTCTTGATTGTGGGATTGTTGCTTCGATTGGCCCCCCGATTCTTCGACCTCAAAGGTGCGCCCCCGTTAAGTATACCCGAGATTTTGCCTCAATCAGCTTGCCATTTTGCTGTATGGTTTATGCGATTAACACTTTAGCTTTAGTTTTGTGCCTGATTGGATGCATCAGAGTTGAATTCCGGTTGATTGGTTCGTGCAGTACCTCTAACTCTCAGTCATGTTCATGCCATGGTGATGGAACTGCTTCTGATCAAGGCATTGCATCGGTTAGCCCAAAAAGAGGGTGGAGTTTATCAGCATGGCACCGTCTGTGACATTGATCTCGCACATAAAGATTGTGCCATTTATGGTCTTCCTGTTTGTGTACAGAAAATGTGCCGTTTTGTGCTTCGTTACCGCCTTTTGATGTGTTTGGAGATGCATGATTGGTAGTGTTTTGTTTATAGATCGTGCTCATATATTTTTACGGCTGCCATTCATTTCCTACAAGAAAGATTGTCGGTAATTTTAAATCAATGTCCTCCCTTAATTGTTTTGCACACCATTTCTGCAGTTGATCTGTTCATTCCCGATGTTCAATTATTTACTTGAGACTCTAATGAAATGTATGCATCATATGTTCACTGCCCCTGTCATATCTAGCGTTTTAGTTCATTTGTTGATACATTTTTTTGTCGTTTCTAGTATTTTGCTGGGCTAAAGGTAGGGGTGGGCATTTTTAAACCGAAACCGAATTAACCGATTATTTCGGTTTTCGGTTCGTTTTTGTTTTGGTATAATTCGGTTTTTGGTTCGGTTTTTCGCTTCCAAAAACCGAAATAACCGAATAGCCCATGTACAATACCACTTTTATAATGTTTTTCCTAAAACCACTAAACAATTCTCATATTCTAACACATTTATGCATATGTTTGGTATATTCATATGTTCTATTATGCTTATATTGTAATGACCTATGAATATTGTGTGGGTTTTTTTCTATTCCGTGTTGCGATATGAGAAGGACTAAATCTAATCTACCTACTGTTTATTCATATTTCGGTTAACCGAAAAACCGAACCGAAATATTTCGGTTAATTTGGTTCGGTTTTTCATTTTGGTCCGACAAATTCGGTGGCCAGCTTTCAAAAACCGAATTATTTTAAAACCGAAAAAACTGGACCGATTAGACAAAAAAACTGAATGCCCACCCCTAGCTAAAGGCTCATAGAGCTCCCAATTTATGATACCGAATATCAATCCGAGTGATATTTTAAGTGATTCAATTGAAATTGACCATGATCAAATATGCTAAGTTGTATTGATACACATCCAACCATATATTTCTATTGTGGCATTTGAGTTTTAATTTTTCAAAGTCATGGTGTGCATCTTTCAGATAATACAATATTAACAACATCCACAGTATCAGCTTCCATGAAATATCTATTCTATGTCGGCATGCTCATGGAAGGTCTATGGGAGAGAGGCAGTGAATACGTTTTACTTGGAGATCAGAAGTGATCTTTTGCATATGTCTCTATACATGCTCTTCTTCATACCTTTTTTCCAGTGAGGTGCTCTTAAGGTGTTCTTCATGATGGCCATTTCTCCCATTAGCTTTTTGTGAAATTTGATGGTTGATCTTTCGTTTTTTTTTCTTTTGCTGATATCAAGAGCTGGGAGCCCTAGTACATTTGATATGTGAGCTCTATGAAACTTTCTGCGATGTCAGAGTTCGCATTGCAGATTATGCTTGCTATAGAAAGATAACATCCAACGTGAATAAACGCTTCCCAGATGCTACAACAGATGGGCTCCTATGCTTAAGTGGCTGAGTGCTCCTATGCATTAGTGGCTGAGTGCTCTATCAAAGTTCGTTGTTTCCCTGATTCCGTTCTGAAACTATTCATGGTTTTGCTTTTCTTAACTTTTGCAGAATTGATGCTACTTGCATTATTTGTTGTGAGGAATCGACCGCAGCAAAAAGATTGCTCTTTGGACATCTGTCCCATGTGCATTATTTGAATTGAGGTCATGGCTGGACTGCTGGAGCCTGGAGGGCCATACCCCACGTTCAGTCCTCCAATTATTCCCCCTATGAAATGGATTACAGGTTTTAGGTGACAAATGTGACATCATGGAGCTCATCCAAGGGTTTATCAACTTAGTAAGATTAGTTTCATTGCCCTTTTTTTTTCATGTTCGAACTTGGGCCATCTGAAGCAGCTGAGTAATATGTTAAGCAAATGCATATCATGTTCATTTGTTTGAGTGTATTAACAACTGACTTTGTCATTATCTACTCTATCTTTTCACTTGGTTTTCTTGCCAATTTTCTCCCCCCCCCCCTCTTGTTACAATATAATCTATCAAATCATTATGTAAATAATTCTCTGGTTGTATTCAGTTACTCATATTTAATATGTTTTGAGGCCAGTAACTAACTTTTGGTGATGTTCACTTTTAACACTACTGCGTTGTAATTCTGCATCTAGTTCCTAATCCGGTAACAACAAAACAAGCAGTGGCAACTGCAAGCATGGGCGCGCAGGGCTCTTAGGATGCACAATAGGTGATAGTGTGGGTGGCCGTCCATCAAGCTGCAGCTTCCTTGAATGGGATATATTTTGCTTATCATCCCATATACACCTTGAATAGGTATGATTTTTCATAACTATTGCTATTTTATTTGCAGGAAAGGGCATTCTATACCTCAAGGCAGCTTTGCGAAGAAAATTTATTGATTCTCCAAACTTGATTGGATTGAGGCTTGAACAGAAACGATAATGTAACTATTCATCTAGTTGGTTAAACTTCTAACTTTTTTTTTGAGAACCTGCATTAAACTTGTAACTTTAGAAAGACAAGGCAAGATTGACAATGTAGTTGCAAACCCCCAGGTCCGCTTCATGGTTCGATTGGGGGTGTTGAGGTCCTTGTTATGTTGACTGGGGTTCATTACACTGAATGAACATGAGATACAACAGAAGTTGGATGACATTAATGACGAATTGAGCCACCTTGTTTTTGTCACTCTAAGAAACACACCATCTCTTCTTGTGAAATAAATAGTATTATTCAAATGGCAATCATGATGAGGTTAACACATTCATTTCTAGCTAGGTTCAAATGTTGTCCAGTTAGCATTTTCTAGGACCATGTCATCTGCCATGTATTTATCAAATGAAGATTTGATTTATTAATTTCGTTAAATTGGGCCAGCTACCAAGTTGTGGTTATTTGAGGTAGAGCAAGTGGTTACTTTCTTGTCAATTTCTTCTCTAGTACTAATAGATATACACTTCTTACCATCTATAAAAAGATATATTTCTTATCGAAATATCAGGTCCTCTGCTAGCTACAGCAAATAACTCACTAGCAGGCAAACCATGTTGTTTCAATATATCTCTCATTACATAAAAACCGAGCACTGTAGTTTTTATGCACTGGCTATGTGTTTGCGTCTGTGCCATGCTATGCACCTGATGCGATTGATGATTCTGGAACATCAAGCTGTGGACCTGGAAAGTTCACTGGAAAAGGCATATGAAGATGTTATATGGGAGCCGGCTAGAGGTAAGTAACAATATTAATCTTTGAACACTCCTGCTAATGTCATACTACATTTTTTGATGCGGCCCCAACTGTATTATTCATAACAAAGTTGACTGCAATCCTAAATTCTTGCAAAACATTATGCTTCTTCTAGGTAACAGTGCACAGCCTTGTTCAACTTGGAATTAAATGGTACAAAATGATTTATCAGTTTTCAGTTTCTAGTCTGTGGAATAGTTGTTACATTATGGATTTCTTCGGTGTCTTTCCTGGTAAATGTTTATCAAGCAACTATGCTGAGTTGTTGACCTATGCTGACAAGTGACATGTGGCTACTGTTAAATCTGTCATGAGTTTTGCTTACAAGTGACAATTGTTCTACTTCACCTTATTTTACAACATTATACTCTGGGAATACCATTTTAGAATATTCTTTATTGATCTTCTAACATTCTTTTCCCATGTGCTGTGGAGATGTATATGACTGAACTTACTCTGCTAGCATTGAATTGTAGTTTAATAAACCTGCCTTTTGTCAATTCGATATTCTGTTAAAGCAATACGAAACTTGGTTGTAAAGCTGCATCACCAGGAAAGGAATGCAGAAAGCCCACCTGCCATCTTCTCCTTACTGATGCACGCAACTTTCATTCGTTTGGTTTCTGAGTTTTGCAGCTAACAGAATATGCTATTCAATTCTTTCTCCGAATGTTACAAGTCCAATTCCGAGTGCTTCAGGCTTTCAGCCACAGAAATGCAGTGCTACTGCACCAATGGCCGACGGTGAGATGGGACACCCAAACATTAACTGAAGCTGTGTGCATAGGAGAGGATGAACTAGAGTCAGAAAGCCTAAAACCATAAACACGGTGAGTCTAGGCAAATACATCAGAGGAATATCTCACTTATACGTTGCTGTTGATTTTGCTTTTTTTTGTTATGCTCGTTGGTTTATACATCCTTGCTAATTAAAATCATATTAATTTAATGTGGTAAATTGTCAGGTTAGATCAGAAATTATTGGAGTCATGGATAACAGTAATACAGTGGACAAATCTACAGTGTCATCCTCTGAAAAAGTACACTTACCGCATATATGATATGCATAATTTAACCTCATTGTTTGTACAGTTTTTTTCTTCAAACCTATATTATATTGCTACAGCATCTGCGCCGTATCATCGCTTTGCGCAGGTTTCTTAAAAAATTGCTAGGCTCGGTACAGGTAGGCAAGTGACAGCCTACAGTGGGCGGGGGCCCCTTGTCTGAAATCTATAATAATTACCAACCAGAATTGGTAGCATTGGATACCTGCACTGCATTCCAATGCTGCAACTACCGTTTTGTTTTGAGTTGGCGCTTTTCTGGACGCCTGTACGAATGATGATGTCTGTTCTTCTGAGAGAATGCCTCCCTCCCCCTGGACCAAAGGATCGGGATCTCATGTTCTCATGGGGTTGGTAATTATTGCCACCTGGGTCCTTGGGGTAGTTACTGATCTCACCTGTTCATTTCTAATTCACTATTATGTGCGTGAGATTGAATTTTACCATGTTGTTGTCCTTTAATTTAGAAACTACAGAAATCTAACTAAGCATTACATCCCAAATCCCACCACCTGTGATGCAGCAAATGTGAACCTGCTCTGAAGTCAGGTGGTGCAAGATCTGACCGTCTGATCAGACATATACGATTCATTGCCATGCCTACCAGACGGGGGAACTCGTTACTTTGCATTGTCCTAATTTAAGGTTGGTTTGCGCTTTGTGCAATGTTATATTTAACCTTGCAGCCTGAGGGGATTGATTTCATTTCAGATCCAGGAGACCTGGACCGAATGGACACTAGCACCGGTGTTTCCATCAGATGTTGGCGCACGGATTCTCTGCCCGCTTTTCTCGCGGCGCAATCAAAACACAAGCTTTCCCTTTCTTTTATTTTCATTTTCCTTTCTCAAGGACAGCCTGGCTGATTGGGACACACCGGGGGGTTATCGCCATTCATCTTGCCTTGACGAGTAATCCCTTTGAACCCGTCTGCCTGTAATGGTTATCTGCTCATCTCCCTCGGCTCCATCCATGTCAGTCGAATCCGGAACCGGCGGTATGTACATTTCTTGGCAAATGGCATCATGGCAGGCGCAGGTGGCCTGTGAATCTGTGATTTGGAATTAGTTTATTCTCCAGATGATTTTGCTCTTTCTAATATAGTACTGTTTTTATCATTATCTTACAATGGCTTGAACGGTTCGACGAGGCGTGAAAGTCGTCGTCCATGTGTTCTAGATGTGCTATTCCGCTGCGTTATCGACGTCTGGAACGTGTATGCGCGAAATGTATTTTTTTTAGCCAGGTTTCGAACTCACGACTTTTTACGTGGATGGCACTTTAATCGTCCTCAGTCTCGTGTAAAAGTAAAATACACTAGGTAAGTGACCGCGGTGTGCCACACCACGATCGGCGCTCATCACACGAAAAAATCGAGACAACGTGCACCTGCCGCTTCCCACGCGAGTAAATCAAGACGTGACGTAAGGTTTTGTTTTCCCGGAAAAAGACCTAAACGTGGTGCCCAAAAAAATCGCTAAAGAACCTAAACGTATCACTTGCTTAATACTAAAAAACGGGAAAAGGGCATAAGCATTTTTCTCAAAAAAAAAAAGAACCGAATCGTATTTTTTTTCCAAATAAGGACATGAACATAACACAAGAAAGAAAGCAAAAGGACCTAAACGTAGCGCATAGTTTTTGTTTCCGGAGAAAGGACCTAACGGATTTTTTTTCTCGAAAAAGGACCTAAATATAATTTCGATTTTCCGAAGAAGGACCCGAGCGCTACGCCTAAAAACGCTAAAAGGGCATGAACGTAATATATATTCTTTTTTTAAAAAATGATTTAATCGTAATTTTTTTTCTAAAAAGGATCTAAACGTAATTTTTTCCACCAAAAAGGATCCGAACGTAAATTTTTTTTCGGCTCGGCTCGAGCTGCGAGCCGAGCCAGTTTGCTTCTGGCTCAAAGGAGGAGGCGGGAACTCTTCTAGCTTTAGTAGAAGGGATGATTTTCTTTATGTGATTAGATAAAACCTCTAATTAAAAAGCAAGGTGACAAGCTTCAGCATAGCGCGTACGTCCGGAGTCATATCTGTGTACTCGCTTCTCCTCTACTATCACCACATGGATTTTACACGTTTCCGTGGTTTTGTAGGTGTTAATTAGGTTGACTCGTGTATAATCTTTTAGGATTAGGAAAGTTACGCTAGATGAATCTTAATTAAGTTAGAATTGCCACTTTCTTTCGGAATAAGATTTCTATTTGCTCTGTAGAACGATTAAAAGGGCTATGGCCCTGTTTGTTTCGGCTTAGGCTTTTTGGCTTAACGAGCTTTTAAGCCGTCTGCTTTTAAGTCAAGACATGCTGTTTGGTATCTTGGTTTTTTGATGGGTTGGATGGTGTAGCCAGTGTCCGCAAAACTAGCGAAAACTGCGGTTTTCGAGCGTACTACTGCGGTTCGATATCCAAAACCGCTCGGTAAACTGTTTTAATTTCAAGTTTAAAAAAAAATCAAAAAATTTGAAAAAATTTATGCGTTGAAACCGTTGAAAAACTGCGGTTTTCACTCGAAAACCATTTCTTAAAAACCGAGCGGTTTCTCGCGAAAAACCGAATGGTTTTCGATTTTTTTTGAATTTTTTTCAAAAAACTTTTATTTCTTAACCCTTCGGTTTTGAGTGGTTTTTGCGGTTTTCGAATTTCGAACGATTTTTTGAAATTCGGTTTTGTGAACCCTGGGTGTAGCTTATTGCTAAAAAGTTTGAAATACCATTTAAGGTTGTAAGGACTTTTCTTATTTACTGATTTATCTAATACAAATATTTTATACTTTTTTCACCAAATGTCGTATTGAAAAATATAGATTAATCTTGAGATCAAACTTCATTCTGAGTATAATTATTTATCAACTTGATCCGGATCGGTGGAGGAGAAAGGAGACTGAGGACGGCAGAGGAGGGAGGAGGTCGAGGACGGCAGAGACCGGAGCGGCGGAGGGAGAAGGCATGTCGCACAGGGGAGTGAGAGAAGACGAGGAGAAATGAGGAGATGGGAGAAGGATTCATAAGTTTATATATGATGGTATTTGGTGGGTAATTTTAAAGACTTCCAATGACAAAGGGTTATTTCAGCCTAAAAAAACTCAAAAAAAGCACATCTCACCTGGCTTTTGGCTTATAGTTATATAGAGGCTTTTGACTTTTTTTAAGCCTGACTTAAAAGTCAGTCGTTTGTTTCGACTTTGGTTTTTCTGCTTTTAAGCTAGTGAAAAAGCCGAAACAAACAGGGCCTGTATAAACTCATGGGACAGTTATGGAGAACCCAGGCAAACCAAGAAGTCATGAACTAACTCTTCCAAAATAAAAGGTACACGAAAGGATTAGAGGCTAGGTTATTTTTTAGCACTAGATTCTTGTATAGGGTAAGGATCCGTATGTCATAAAAGGTTTGAGAGATTGTGAGAGAGCAACAATCCTATATACTCTTTTGAGATTGTGCTTAAAGAATTTATGATTAGCTTCAGCAAATCTTTCTCTTTCGTTGTGGTTGCTTCAAATGTCGTTATTTTGGTTACCTCTACGAGATTCATCTTCTTCGTTCTTGAGAACGTGCATGCTTATGTCGTATCTCACAAAACTCTGATACGATCCGAGGTGCTTCTATGTATAACAAGGAGTATCAAAGTGTAACAAATGGTATCAGAGTCAAGGTCGGATTAATTAGATTTGTGAGAACATCGGTAAAGAGTCAAGTGGCACAAAATCAAGATCGATGGCGATGATGTGGAATCAAGTAGAGAAATTTGACGGTGGGAAAATTTTTAGTGTGTGGTAATGTCTGGTGAATGATGTCTTTCTCCAGCAAAAGTTAATCACTGCTCTTGAAGGGGACAAACCGAAAAAGACGTATGTTAAAGATTGGAAGGTGGTGGGGTGGAAGGCTGTCGGTATAATCCATCTATGTCTCTCTAATGAGGTAAAGTACTCGATGATTAAGGAAAATTCACTGAAGAAATTATGGAAGGACTTAGAAGAATTATATATGGCGAAGTTTTTTGATAAACCGGTAGGTGCTGAAACGACAACTATACAGGTTGCTCATGGAGGAAAGTACACGGTTTATTGACCATCTCAATGTCTTCAACAAGTTTATCACATAGCTGATTATCGTGGATGAGAAAATTGAGAAGAACGATAAAGCTGTCATACTAGTATTATCTCTTCCACCATCTTGGGAGCAATTGGTGATAAAAACTCTTGTCAGGAAAAACACTCTCAATTTCAATAAGGCAGTTGCATATCTATTAGAGTCAGAGGTTTTAAAAATTCCAAAATTTTTATGAAAGATTAATAATTGACTAATTATCATTCTATAAAAAATTTTAAAAAAATTTACTTTTTTTTTGCTCAATCAAATCTATGTATGCATTGAACTTCATTTGTTATATTTCAAAAATAAAAAACAGAAAGAACATAAATGGTACACTGTACTTGTAAGAATTTTATAAATTCACTGGAGCGTGATCACGATTAAAGATTTTTATGAGATCTTAAGCATTTCTTTAAAACCCTTATGCAAAATTTTCAAAAAAATTAAACAATTTGTAATTGCTAAAGCAAATCTATATATTGATAATTAGGCTTTTATGAGGACGTAGCACTGTCAGAATTTTTGGAACTTCTTGAAGCTTGATTATCAGATGAAAAATTTATATAAACATTGATGATACATTAGTACCATCTACAAAAAATTTCAAAATTTTCTAATGTGGTTTGTACAATTTTTCATTTGGTTGAAGTTTGCCGGTAAAGCTTTTATCAGGAGAGTAGCACTTTTTGAATTTTTCAAAATTTATGAAACTTGATAATCAACTAAAAAATTTATGTGAACATTAGTGATGCATCATAACTATGCACAAAAAATTTTAAAATTTTCTAACGTGGTTTGTTTCATTTTTCATTCGGTTCAAACTTGTTGGTTAGCATTTTATCAGGACAGTAGCAATGTTTGTATTTTTAAAAATTTCTCAGATTTGATAACTATATGAAATTTTTATGAGAACATCATTGATGTGTTAAAAACCTCCACAAAACATTTCAAAATTTTTTAACATGGTTTGAGCTATTTTTCACTCCGTTCAAATTTGCCGAGATTTCGGCAAATCTCACCTAAATCTCGGCAATTCCGCCCGAGATCTCGAAAATCTCGCCTCAAAACAACCCGGATTCGAAATTCTATTTTTTTCCGATTCATCCAGAATTTGTCTGAAATTTCTAAATCTCACCAAGATTTCGTTCTCGGGTCCCATCAAGATTTCAATCCTTGTGCTAGTTCCGCACTCTAAGTGGGAGTTCATGAAGCCGCACTCTTTTTTTTTTAGAGGTTTCTCAAAGTAGCTAAAGTTAGCTACCAAGCTTAACGTAGAGGGATACAGTATGATGCAATACAATACGCAGTTACACTACACACAGACTCGAGGGTTGTTTGGTTCATAGCCAAATTTTATCATACTTTACCACACATTTAGTTAGACAAGTTTGATCGAGTTAAACGTCCGTTTGGTTCATAGTCAAATCTATAGCAAGATTTTTTTTTCATTCAGATCCTACGCGTTATTGACTGAAAAAATATAGCAAAATTTATTTTACTAGTCAAAATGTGACTTTATTTTTTATGACCTAACTTTAAACAAATTTTACTAAATACATTTATATATATATATATATATATATATAGAGCAAGTACAATAGCAAAACCAACTAGTAGCTAATAGTAAGCTAAAAGCCAGTTTGTACAATAACTGTCTCTGAAGGTTGTCTCTAGATATTGTACAATAACTATCTTTTCTCTCTTGTACATAAATGATCTACCTATACTCCCGTACAAAACTGACTACTAAATAAGAGCCAGTTCTTTTCTCTCTCCTCGTTTCTCACTCCTCTATATAGATCAAAGCTAATATGTATCCGTTAAGAGCCTAACGTGACCTTATTTTACGTGCCAAACCAAATAGCCCTCACTCTCTCCGATAAATTCCCAACTTGCCAACGTTCTCCCGGCAATTTTTACCAACTGCCAAACCAACAGGAGACCGAGCGCCGCCGCGACCCTCCCTCCCGCTTCGTCTAAAGTCTCGAAGTCTCCTTCTCTCCTCCTCCGATCTATCACTGTTCACTTCACTCCGCTTCCTTGTCAGTTGTTACCACCGCGCCTCTAGTCTTACCGCGGCGTCGCGCATACGTCGTAGTATTACCACGCGCGGAAGGGCACCTCCCATTATAAGCTCTCGCCCCCTCCTCTCTCCTCTCCCCCCGCCGCCGCCATCTACCAGATTGTAGACGCCCGGCGAGCTACCACACCCGCGCACCCTAGCCTAACGCCACCACCCTCCCGCACGTGCCGCCGCCGCCGCCGAGATCCTGCAGGAGCCCTGCCTCCGACGGATAGGAGAGCAAGCAACCATGTCGTCGGGACGGTACATGGCCTACTCGCCCTCGCCTTCCACCACCTCGCACTCCCCGCGCATCTCCGGCCTCCGCGCCTCCTCCTCCGCCATCGCCGACCAGGAGAAGTAAGCAAGCACCCTAACCCTCCGCCTACGCCTCTCCTCCCCCTGCTTCGTGTCGCGTCGTGTGTGGACGGTGTGTGCTGTGGGGATTGGGAGGAGCAGCAGCCGCCGCCGCTGCCGCCTTTGGGTGGGTTTCGTCTCCGATCGTCCCGGGGAGACCAGATTCGGGCCTTCCTAGTGCGGATTCGATGATTTGGGATGGCTCCAAGTTTTTGTGGCTTGAATCTGATGTAGGCCGACGAGGTTTAGGGATTTTTGGCATCGGATCTGGTTCCCCGCGATGAGATCTCCGGTTTGTGATAAAGATCGCGTGTTGTCGTAGTTTCACCGTATTTTCACTGAATTAAGCAAGCCAGTAGCTCAATTCAGTGTTTACTTTGCTGACGTCGGTGATCGCGCTACCATTTTAGATACTTATCTCGTTGGAATTTTGGGGATTTCCTGGTTTTTTAACCAAATTTTACAGAGATAAATCTGAGTTGGCAAGGCCGGTTTGTTGTATCACAAGGGTGATTAATGATGAGCATGTGCGATTATTTGTAGGTACCTTGCGGAACTGCTCGCTGAGCGGCACAAGCTGAACCCGTTCATTCCAGTGCTCCCTCATGGCATACGGTTGCTGAATCAAGGTGAGCCCTCATTTACTCATGCCATCTCTATTGTGGTACATCTGGATATGTGAGTGACTGAATACTGGTCGAATTGCTACTTCTTCCATACATTTGGAATATTCTTCTGCGATGTGGGAATCTTTGACTCCCGCTGCTTGTGTGGCTTGTGTACCTCTGAATTTGCTTCATGCCTCCATTCATATCCATAATAATTGGTTACTCTTTTACCTGCACAAAGAAAGCTGTCTTTATCTCTAACTGAGTTAGATCTAACACAAAATTAATAATCCATATCGTGTGCATTTGCTTCGTGGAAAACTGGAAATTGTTGGGTGAAGTATGGTTTTATTCTACCTGGTCGCTGCTTAGATTCTGTTTTGTAGAACGAATACTTATCATTTTCATGACTGCCATTTTGCTAACCCCCTACAGTGGTACTTAGTGGTCAATGTTTGCTCTCTCTTTTTCCGTTCTAGGACGAACCCTCTCTTTGGGCAGTTATTTATAACACGATCTCTCCAATCTCCATCGTTTCATTTTGCAAGTGTAGTAACTATTCCTGTCTTTGGAAATGACGAAAACTTAACAATAAATGAATCATTTTTGCATCTCTTCACCATCCTCCCTCCCTACCACCGCCCCCACATCACCTGCTTTGACCTCAACTCTCAATCTTCCTCTCTACCAACTCATGCATTGGTGTACCTCCTCTGAGCTTGCACGTACACAACTCTCTTCTTGTAGCTTGGCCCTAGATAAATAAATGCCTTCACTAACTTGGCCCCAGGCTTGCTGTACTATGCTTTACCTTTCATTTCCATTCAGTAAAGTAAATTTGGCCATGCTGTTTCAAAGAAATGATTCCATAGTACCTTATTTTACGGTGATGCCCAATGTGTCAAGATTGGTGATGAGCTTGCAGTCCTGCAATTCTCTGTTGTTGGCATATGAATCCGTTTAGGAGGGATTCTGGTGAGTCAACATGGGAGGTGTTGAGTGGGTATCATTTCTTTGGGAGTTTTTTTTAATATATTTTATGTCTATCTGCCCAGTCTTAGCACTCTAGCCCACATTCTGTAGTTCCATTTGTTCATTTTGTGAACTTAGTACTTCTTGCCTTGTTGAGTTTTTCAATGGGCACGACATTTGTTGAGATTATCATGCACTTGAGTTGCTTAGCAACATATGCAGCAAAGGTTGCTTAACAGTTTGAGGAACAGAGAATGTTGGTCACAGCGTAATACACCCTTGCTAGATTGTTCAATGAGAGGCAACAATACTCTAGTAGAATGGAGTTTTATTTAGTGATTTATGATTTTATGAATTGGTAAAATGAGAGGCAACAATACTCTGGCGATAAGGCGAGGCGTGGCGACTCACCACCTTTTTATCGCTGAAGCGCTTAAGCCGCGTGGCAAGACGATACCATACTCATACCCTAACCTAATATAGCAACATAATTTTGTAGGTCATACATACCTTGATATTGCTGGTTCTTGATTCCATGTAGTACCCATCCTCTTTCCAATTTATTTTCTCCCATGTAGTACACATCCCTCTTGCAAGTTCCAAAATGTAGCTTTTTACAAAACATTTCAATAATTTATATTCCAAAATTTCAATTAATTGAGCAAATATGGATTAGTGACATACCTCGTTGATAATCTCTCCTCTCTTCTCTTCTCCCTAGCAACAAACTACATGAAAATAGGACAATAATAAAGTAAAGAATTGAGAATTAAATATACGATTACATGAACAATGAGCGACAATCAACATAAGTCCACAACAATAACATAAGTCCACATTCCACAAGCTTAAGAGTCTAATGCCTAATGGCATAACATAAGTCCACAAAATAACATAAGCCCAACTCTCTCATCTTTCAAAAGTCATCCAAGTCAAAATCATTTAAATTGTTAATAGCATCCATGTTCTCTTCTTCACCATCGTCGATAGCATCGGTTGGAGCTTCACCATAATCATCTACATCGTTGTCGTCAAGCACGACCTCTTCTTCATCTTCCTCCTCTTCATTGCCCCGAATCAGAGTGTGGCTCCTCTTCTTCAACCACCCTTGATGTAGATCTTGCGCACCGAGTGTAGGTCATAGTCTCACTATTACCTCTCCTAGGAACATTCCGACCACGAAGCTCGCGTGATGCACCAACGGCTTCATCAACATGTCCCATGTAAGGTCACATCCACGACACCTTGAGGTGGTTCAACCAATGGGTCAACCCATTCATTGTCCCAATCAAACTCTTCTATAACCAAAGGGTCATAGTTTTTGCCCCCTTCCTCGTGCCGCTTTTGCAACCTACTTGTCATCTTCCGGTTGTATGCAACATAGACTAAATCATTCAATTTTTTGTGCTCTAACCGGTTTCTTTTCTTAATATGGATCTACAAATGACAAGGAAAGCAAACAAAATAAATAAACAGCTTGCTGAAATTGAAATGAATGAACACAAAGAAGCTACAAAATGAGGTGTTAAAATTAAACACTTCATCAACTTGACTTACAAATTCAAAGGTACTCCAATTTCACTCACAACCGGATGATGAAGTACAAAGACAAATGATATGCTTCGCAAACCTTTGTAGCTCAATGGCTCGGTCACCATAAGCACACCACCGATCAACTAAAATTGCATATATTAGGATTTAGGAATGAAATTAACATGCTGAAATTAGAAACACTTATTAGGACTCTATGAATCTATGTTTTGACTTGCCATTTTATTTGGAAAGACATCTCCGCGTTGATCCTCATAGAGAATGGTTTGCCTATCGATCTTGTTTTGAAGATCGGCATCTTCTACCATTCTTGCAAGCACATCAGTGAAAGAACCCCTTAGCTCCCTAGCATATGCATTATCATTCTTCTTTTAGATAGGAAAGGATTTCCTTGGGTTCAAATAGAGAGCAGCTCCATATAATGGGGTGTCCATTTGCTTCACCCAACGTTGGTCAACAATTTTCATGATACTCTTGAGCAAAACTTTCTTGTTTTGGGTAGAGAAGGCTGCCTTAATCTTTTCCTTTGCTTGAGCCATGAATGCTACAACCTCCGGTTTGGCAGGCTTCTCATCACCATCAACCACCCTTAGCACAACAAGAAGTGGTTGTGAAGCTCTAAGGCAATCCTTCCTCAATTGAGTTCCAAAACTCCTTAGGAAGAATGATGTCATACACTTGTTTTCTTGCGTCTGTCTTCGCCAATTTGGAGATAGTCCAATCATGACTGATAAAAAGATATCTCAACACATCTTTGTGCTTGTGCAAACTCTGCAAAGTAAGGAATGCTATGGCAAATCGAGTAGCCGCGGGTTTCACAAGATCCATCCCACATGTCTTCTCCCTCATTCACTAAAAAGCCTCCCATGCCTGTAAATGAATGTTGTGACATGCCGGGCACGTGCAATAGGCTTCTTAGATTCCTTCAACTTTCCTATGTCTTCCAACATAAGGTGTGCAGCGCAAGGGGTCCAAAACAACGTAGGAATCCTCTCTATTAGAGGCTTGCCCGATGCCTTATAGTTAGCACCATTATCGGTGACAACTTGAACAACTTTGTCTTTTCCAATGTTCTCAATTCTCTCCTCTAGTAAGTCGGCAAGCATTATTGCATCATGTGCTTCACTTGATGCATCAACAAACTCTAAGAAGAAAGTCCCCTCCGGACTATGGACAAGGAAGTTAATCAAGTGGCGTCCCCTCCTATCCGTCCGTCCATCCGACATGAGTGTGCAACCATATTACTTCCACGCCTCCTCGTGCCTCACCCTTGAATTATCTGTCTCCTTAACAATCTTCTCAAGCAATGGCTCCCTAAGCTCGTGGTAACTAGGAGGCTTGTACCCGGAACCGTACTGTGCCAAGCCTCCATATCAATCTCAAACTACCTTGAGTTTGTGGCATTAAATGGTATGCCACACTCATAGAAGAACTTGGCTATCTCTAGGTTGACGGCGTGCCTTTCTTCCTTGTTCCTCATGCAAGAATTAATGCTAGTTTGAGCAGTCCCCTTAGGATAAGTCAAACATAGGGGGAAGGCCTCCTGGCAATATCCGGCATACTAGTAATCGATAATTTGTCCTTTTGCGATCGAACAACCTATGGAATGTCTTTGCTCTACAAACTCTACGGGGGTTAGTTGGATCATAGCACTAATAGACTTGGTCTCCTTTGCCTTCTTTAGTGATGGGAACTTGAACTAAAGATCAGATTGCTTTCTTTTGCTAGCTGTCCCAGAACTTGGCTGCACAACAGAGGCTTGGGACTCCTTACTGGTTGTTGTCGTACTCACATCTTCATCTCCTCCTCCTTCATCATCTAGGAAGAATGGTCTGCCCCTTCTTCAACAAAGCCTCCTGCATCTCTTTCATGATTGTTGTTGTAGTCTTGGCACATTTTTGGACATCTCCAAACCCACCCGCAAGATGCTTTCTTCAACCTTTTGATTCCTCATGTTACCTTCCTATCACAAAGGGAACATTGGATCAAATCTCGGTTGCCAATAACTGGCCAAAAGCCATACTTCTATCCCGGATCGTTAGACTTTGCCTTTCGTTTTGGATCACCCATTGAATCATACGAGGCCTCGGAAGTTGTGTTACTTACGATTGCCATTTTGGAGATGCTTCACTGCTTCTGCAATAAAGAGAGCATAAATAAGCATGTTGTCATTGTACAGTACTACTACTGGTACTCTGTTACTATTGCTACTTCCACTAGTGCTACTTCTACGGCTGGCAGCTGCTGTTGCCGAAGGGGCAGACCCTTCTTCCCCGATGCCTCCGCCCAAGCCCCATCGAGCTCCGATGACCCCATCGCCCCCCCCCCCCCTGACCCCATCTCCCTCCCCTATACTCGGCGCAGAGGAGCAGTGGCGGAGTAGAGGAGCCGCAACGCGGCACAGCTACTTTCCTACAAGATCTGATGAGGACGGGGCGGAGGCGACACGATGCTAGGGTTTCTCCCTCTCGGTCTCCCAAGCCTAGGTACGAATCATTCTTTGCTCCCTCTCAGTTTTACTTCAAGATTGAACTTATCCTGGCACCCCATTTCTATGGTGGTCGCCTCAGGCCACGCCGACGACTCAGCGTTGCCTCAACGACACCTCAGCCAGGGGGAGGGGGTGCATAGCGATTAAGCGTCGACGCTTTAACAAGCATGCTCTGGACACATTTTGGTCTGTTCTAGATGAATTGAGGGTATTAAGATGGTGTTTTAGGTTCCTTGCAAAAAAGGTGGTGTTTTAGGTGGCTATTATGCTTAATATTGCAGCTTTGATGCTTCTGATAAGGGTGTTTAAGATTCGCATTAAGGGCCTGTTTGGATAGTTTTTTTTTTAATTATTAGGATTTAGTTCCCAAAGAAACCCCCCTCATCCAAACAATCCCCAGGCTGGAACTTGGTGGGAGGATAAAAAATCGATGTGGTGGTACGTCTCTCTTGATGTACATTGATGGCATGTCTATGGAGCTAATATACATCCTTCCTTGATGGAGATCATTTGTGGTTGAGGAGATTATAAAATTTATGTGTCCACTAGGCAAGCTTTAACTTAATTGGATAAAAGCCAGTGTGCTTACTTTTATACTTCTAAACAGACAACAAGTGCACAAAACAGTTGCAATACTTTAATAATCTATTGTACACCATTTTTGGCATTGTTTCCATTTTGCTGTTTTATTGTATATCTATTTATTGTGTTTTCAATGAGTTTTATCCGTACTAAGTGTTTCTTCTGCTACTAAAAAAGTTTTACATTGTGCATATTAATTATTTATTTTTATTTGCATATCTTCTTAGCATAAATATTTTAGAGCTATACAACTAACTATATATGGATTTGCAGTTGACACTGTTATGACTCTGTTAACTTTATTGTAAAGGGATGAAAAGTTCTTTCAGATTAGTGATTTTTATACTAACCCATCAGGTAAATGTATGCATTTGCTAATCACTAATTCTAACTGCTAACTTTCTATATCTTGTTCTTGAAATTGCAATGTTGAAGCAGAAATTTTACGTGTTTCCACTCTATTGGAGAATGTGTCCCTTTTAAATCAAAGTGGCCTTGAACATGGTAGTCCACTAACAACGGGAGGATTATATTCAAATGGAGCAGCAACTGACATGAATGGGTGGACATCAGCATTTCAATCAGAAGTATGGATACTGACTATTTAACATAACTTACTCTTCATGCCTAATTTACCATTTTTGAAAGCTTAAATAAGGTTTTTTCTAACTGATTTTGACACTACTGAAGCTGATTACATTCTTGGTATGCTTGGTCCTTATGCTAACTTGCTAACTTCATTATCCCTTCCAGGCAGTGGGTTCAAAATATGCCATTAAATTCTTCTCTATATTGCAACCGTTGGAGTTTGGATAACATGCTGACACTGATTAACTAATTTGGCACCATATGCCGAAACTCTAACCAATATGTTAGTTTGTTGCCATGCTAACATCAGAGTCTGCTATTTGGTCTAACCATGGTACTGGCTATTTTATATTTCCTTGCTGTGCTTCAAATCAGTTTGACATAATTATTACATGATATTTATGAGTATCTATTTTGGTAAAATAGCTATGCCCTTATGAATCTTTATAATATGGGTGCCAAAAAGAATTGTGGTAAACCTATCCTTATGGTCGTAAATATTATGTTGTCAGCTTTTGGAACCTTAGCTTGTCAATAAAACAACTGAAATAGAAGTATAGAACCCACATGCCCAACAGTAGTTGGACACATCATCACTCTTTAAGCATAATCCTGTTACTATTCAGATTGCTCATAAGCCATCTGCTATTGACTATAGTTTTTACATTTGTCTTGTTTTTTGTGCCTTTTCAATTGCTACTCCCATTGCTCCATAGCCAATGCTCTTATTGAAAAAAGCGGTTATAAATGATCAACCTGTGACCACTGCAGAGTTCATCAGCTTACAGCTGGCTCGGAGGTTCCCAAGGCAGCTCCTCTGGACCAATTGTCAAGAAAACAATGAAGGTTGATATTCCAGTAGACAAATATCCAACAGTAAGTGTGCTGTTTCCTAAGTTGTTATACTCTTGCATTGCTAAATCCTCATGGCGCTTTTATGTTTATTTCTCTAGTACAATTTTGTTGGTCGCATCCTTGGTCCTAGAGGAAATTCCTTGAAACGAGTGGAGGCAACTACCGACTGCCGTGTGCTAATAAGAGGTCGGGGCAGCATTAAAGATCCAGCTCGGGTATAACTCCTGATACCATGTTTCTTAATTTCATTAGCCATTACTCATTAGTTTAATCTGGAGTGTTCATATTAGTTATGCATTTCAATCAAGTTCGTCATAACTAGACAAGAGCTATATCATTGCCATCTTTCCTATGGTTATCTCATTCTGATCTTTAACCTGATGTGATAGATGGAACCATGGTTTCTGTTTTCGGTGCCAAACTAACTCCTCTCTGGTTAACTAAAACCAGTTGTTTTCCACTTCTCTCCCTGGCAGCTTTTTATTTTGTTTTTTGTTTATGCATTTTTAAGTTTGTATATATTTCTCTTAGATTGGATGGACCACGAATACACATTCCGTTGAAACAGCATAAAAAAAATCACATGATTCTGGTGCAAAAAGCCCATACCTGTTCCCCAAAAACTAGCCTGTTTCCAGCGGGAACCATCTATCCTTCAAGTGTTCTTATTTGCCTTTCAGCATGTGTATATCTTCTGTAAATTTCAGTTTGTTTTGTATTCAGGAATTTACCTTGTCACTTGTGCTAATGTTTTGTAGGAGGATATGATGCGAGGGAAGCCAGGATATGAACATCTGAATGAACCCCTACATATATTGGTTGAGGCAGAACTGCCTGTTGAAATTATTGATGCTCGTCTGCTGCAAGCCCGTGAGATCCTTGAAGATCTTTTAAAGCCTATGGTATGCATGTTGTGGATATATCTATCTTTTGAACTCTTAAACTTTTTTGCTTTCATTTGACCTTGGACCTCATGAATTATTCTGCAGAACCAATGGCTCAAAAGCTATTTTCTACCTTTCTCCTATGCAGGATGAGTCTCAGGACTTCTTCAAGAAGCAGCAGCTCCGGGAGCTTGCAATGCTCAATGGCACCCTCCGTGAAGAAGGAATGCAAAGATCTGGTTCAGCATCCCCTTTCCACAACAGCCTTGGAATGAAACGAGCCAAGACAAGGGGTTAAAAAAGGCAAGTGTTATGAAGGGAGAACCGATCATCTACTCTGAGGCCAATACTGAGTATGCCTATGGGTTTACCTTGCTGGCTAACGGCCCATAAACGGTCTCGCACCGCCAGCATCGGAACGGCCTGTACTTGATAATACATATATAGATCTGGGGTTGTGTTTCCTGCTACTGGGGAGGTTTGGTTATGGCAACGTAGGATGTTGAGCTATATGTTGGGTTGTGCTGAGTTTGGTAGCGATGTGGTTTGTTTATTGCTATGAACTGATGACTGGGGTTTAGATGCAAGGCTCTGAGCTTGAATTTGGACTTTTGAAGACTAAGATCTAAAGATGCTATTTGGGATTGAAGAGATGTTGTAACTAGTGTATGGTCGTACTGCTTATCAGATACTGTAATAGATAAGCAACGGTGCTTGCGATATTCCATTCCAACAACTCAATTCTCATTTGACAGTCAATGTTTAATTGTAATGTTGTAATGACCGGTATCTCAATTCTGTCCTCAGCAATTTCAAAATTTCCTTTCAAGGATTTGGAATAATCAGGAGTACAGGGCTAGGATTTTGATTGTGGTTGAGCTGTAAGTGAGATCTGAAGTATGATGACATGTCGAGGTAGGCATCTGCTGGCTCAACCCTGGGAACTGAGCAGGATATGCAGGCTATAATATCTGGGCTAGCATTTCAACAACGTATTACGTCATGCCGACCTTGTTCTGATTGCCACGGTGCCACCCCCACCACTCCAACGACTAACGCGGCTCCTAACAGCCTCTTCGGTCCACTATATCTTTTTTTGTTACAAGAAACACGCATACGGACGAACTTCACTATACATAAGCACGAAGGTTGGGGAATAAATCCACAACTTCACAAAATTTTTACTAAAATGTATCCGTATGTGTATAAAGGTAGGCATCAGAATTTAAACTTAATAAGTAAAGTCGTATAACCATAGCTTCCACCACCTCACCAAAATGTGTTTCCCAGCTGACTGTTCATATGACATTGTGTGTGTAGTCAGGGCAAAGGTTGAAAGCAGCACTCGTGGCGAGGGAGATGCCGAGGTGCTCCTCCAGCGGTGGCACCCGCCATGTCAAGCTCGCAAACCACTGCCTACCGCTGGATCCATCTGACCAACAAACTTTACTACTAGATTTGCCACCAAAAGTACTTTCATATAATTCAAATATTTAAAGTTTATACTAGCGCATACTACCTAGAAGAAGTAATTATGTCCAAATGTGTGCTTCACAACTTAGCATGTCATTCACGCCTTTCTATCTAAGCATGTGCACATGCTACCTCCATTAAAGATGGGAGAGTTCCTGGCATCAGAGGCATTTGAGCCGGGAGGGCGCCGGCTCGGCTCGCGGCTCGAGCCGAGCCGGGAATTTTTTTTTGCGTTCGGGTCCTTTTTCGTGAAAAAAAATACGTTTAGGTCCTTTTTTGAAAAAATATTACGGTTAGATCCTCCTTTTGTGAAAGAAAGATATGTTACGCTTATGCCCTTTTTGCGTTTTTAAGCGTTGCGCTCAGGTCCTTCTTCGAAAATCAAAATTACGTTTAGGTCCTTTTTCGAAGAAAAAAAACAAGATTAGGTCCTTTTTATGGAAAAAAAATATATACTATGTTTAGGTCATTTTTCCATTTTTTTAGCGTTCCGTTTAGGTTCTTTTTCGGGAAAAAAACCCCGTTTAGATCCTTTTCCACTGAATAAATGCGAAAAAATGCGATTACGTTCGTATCCTTCGTTTCGCGTGTTTCCTTGATTTTCTCACGTGGGGAGCGACAATCGCACGTTTTATCGATTTTCTCGCGTGTGGAGCGACAGTCACGACATGGCACGCTGCGGTCAATTATCTAGTTATATGGAAGTATTGGAAATATGTGGATGCATGTGGGTAGCTACCCACCTGTTGGGACTCATTTTATGCATGTTTTCATGTCCCAAATTCCCAGTAAATTAGTAAAAAATTGCCCATATTAATGATTATTGCCACTAACCCTAACCCGGAATCGACGCTTGTACTTTTGGAATTTTTTTGTAGAATCATCGAAAATACTTGGAAAATATGCAAAGAATACCAAAGGGTCATGTTGGGTTGCAGCTCAGAGCAATTGGGCTACAAGCCGAGCAAGAGCCGGCCTGCGCGCAACCCCCCTCCCCCACCTCGACACTGATCTCCTTTGAAGAACCTTCTAGAAGCCTTATACGTTCGTTTTCACATGGAAAAAAGGCCAACTTGAGTGGCAAGGCAACAGACTCTACTAATTTTTAGGAACCGATTCAAACTTGAATCGAAACTCAAGGCGATTCGAAAAAGGCCCACGCATCATACACATATGGAACTCTCCAGAGCGGCAAACTGACTTAGGACTAGAGTTAGAGTCCAGAGCTGGCCCACGTATAGGGACAGTTGGCCAGCCCTCTTATAAAAGGGCACCCCTCCTCTCATTTTAGTATCCTTCTCCTGACGCAAATTTTGGCAAATTTCGATCCTCAAAATCCATTCTTCTAGTTGATAGGGTAGATTAGAGTAGTTCTTTAGAAGTAAAGCCGTGCCGCAGGTTCCCAAGCTCTTGCTTCAACATCTGTAAAAAGTAACAATGTAATCTCAAGTAGTTATTGTAATCTTTCATGTTCAAGTTGTTCCAATCTATTTTAGTTGCTTTTATTTTACAGTTCGTTTATACAATATTTGCTTCCGGTTTATTTTGGCCTGTCAATCGTTTCAGGTAGTCGTTGTAATCATGGTGATTAGATCATCCTAGTGGATCCTCGCATATTTGTTTACGAGCGTGTTTGTAGTTAGTGCATAAGTTAGAAAGATCCATACACACGGGGGTTGAAACCGTGGCTAGTGATGATAGCACTGGTGCACAAAGATCGACGAACCATCGGCAATTAGCTTATGTTTGGCGTCTCTCTCATCACTTGTTTATGTGGTAAGATAGGGAAGTTGGGTGCGATGATGTACCAGTAGTTGGTTACGGTCACTGATCCGGGTGCGCATGGCTGGCAAAAGGCACTACAGTCCAGAGTGAGAGATCTGTTGCACAGACTAGTGGATAACATTAGATAGATTAAGAGTAAATTTCACAAAACTACAATTTTTGTACAAACTATCAGAAAACTATATATTTTAGCTTCTATTTCACAAAACTACAGATTTTAGAAGAACTTATGTCATAAAACTATAGGTTTTAGAATTAACCGTTTCTTGTGACGAGTCTGACAATGTGGGCCCACATGGTAGTCTCACGTGCCCCCACTTCCCGTTTCACTCGCACATGAGACTACTATGTGGGCCCACACTGTCAAATCCGTTACAAAAAACGGTCAATTCTAAAACATGTAGTTTTATGATGCAAGTTCTCATAAAATCTGTAGTTTTATGAAATAAAAGCTAAAATCTATTAGTTTTCTAATAGTTTACACAAGAAATATGTAGCTTTGTGAAATTTACTCATAGATTAAAATAACTTATTTATAAATAATCGCTTGTCATGTGAACCTAGAATATTTCTTACCAACTTTTTGCCACTGGGTAGAGGTAGGATCATTATTATATGCTTTTGTTATCTTTTGAATAATTATATGTGCCATTAGAATATTATAAATTAGGTTAGTTAGGTTCCCTATCGATTCTATACCCTGAAATACTTTAGGTGAGAAGCTACAACCGACCACACGCTTGCGGTTATCATTGTACGTGCATAGATTGGGTCAACACCACCCCAAATTTTTTAGCTGAAATCGACAATTTTCAGTTGCAAATTGAGTTGAAAGTAAGAAATTTTAAGTTGAAACTCTTAGAATTTGAGTTAAAAGTTGCCAATTTTGAGTTCATAGTTTTTAACTAAAGTATTGAAAATTTTCAAAATTTTGCGATGAAAGTTGAATTTGTTTAGGTGGAGTTGAGAAATTTTGAGTTAAATGTTTTAGAAGTTAATAGCGTGGAGAAAGGGTATGAATCGTGGTATAAAATCCATTGATTGATGCCAGGTGGGTAGCTACCTGGCAGAAAATCTTGTTTTATGGAAGTGCATATATATAGAAAGAGTACTTGCACGAGTATATTTCCTTTCAAGTGACCAGCTTATTTGTAGCTAGAATCCTACACGCTCCTTTGTTAAATACACGTCCAATCTCATCTTGAACCTGGTTCAGATAATGTATAAAACGAGCAAGCTATCAGGGAAGAAACATTGTTCATCTCCTCGCCCTATTAGGTCACATGCTTTGCAAGCTTTTGGGGCAATTAAGAAGGATCCAAGGTTGAAGATGGAAAGGAATATTGATTTTGATAAGTCTGCTGATAGTAAAAATAAAAATATAAATTCAAGATATCAACCCAAGATGATTCTAAAGATGGCTAAAAAATTTGACGGAGAAAAGAATTGTTAGTGGCTGACATGGGTTTTCGAGCATTTGTTGTCCTGAAGTTTGGCGCAAAACTGCTAAGTCATACTGATCCCACTTTGCGAATCGTGTATAGATGAAATAGGAAAGAGCTGTAACTTGATGAAAAGGATGTTAATACTATTTTTGGCAAAGAGTGCACTAGTGCAAATGAGTTGAGAAGCACAAGAGCATGAGGAAGCTGGTGAGTGGATTATGAAGTTCAAGATGATATTTTGTGACAATTTTTCTAGCGCATTCAACCAGTACCGACAAGGGATCTATTAATTACTTATTGCTCTCGTAGACACTGAACGTATAAAAGATTATAATTGGAGGCACTTTGTAGTTTATGATATTAACATTACGAGGCAAGGTCCTCTATTCATGAACTAAAATATCTTGATCATCTATTCTCTTCCAAAAAAACATCCATACAATGAAGACTCTCTAATTTATTTAACTAGCGATTCTAGTGTCTTGTATAGAAAATTTCTTTGTTCTGGTAATATCTGGAGCCTTTTAAAAGTTTAGCATTGCCATCCTTCAACAGTTACATGGGAAGCAAAAGTCCCCACCCTTGAGAGACAAAAGCATGTCGTGCCGATTGCCAATACACACCCACCCAGTCACCCACCCACACCTCGACCAACGACGCTGGCGACACGCCTACATCCCTCCCCTTCGGCACCAGCCGCCGGCCGACGCTTCATCACATGAGCTTACGTGACACGCATTGTTTGCTGTAATGCTGGCTGCACTGCACGTATGATTGGGCGCGTCTCCTGAGGCTCCCGCGGCCTTGGGCACCTTACATAGTCAAGAATCTGTCGAGTAGCAAGCAGCAAGGGCAATAAGAAGGACGAAAGCAGAATAACTTCTTCCCACCTGAAACGACAAAAAAAATTTGGATTTCAAAATTTGAGTGGGAACAGCCACTCACAGACTCGCTGCAAAGCAGCTGCTACTACTAACAATAACTGTATGCTAAAGAACACCCACTCACAGACTTGTAGACACTTGACTGGACATGGAAATACCCCAATTTAAGTCTGGTACAAGCCTAATTTACACCAGGGGGACACCTCCACCCTTCCAGGTTTCCCTTGCTTTTCAAAATTTCACTCTATACAAGGATAGAATAGACCATAGTTTCCACAGTTTCACAGCCACCAATGAGTGCCTAAGAATCACTTGTAGCTAAGCAGAACTGAGTTAATCACATGCATAATCAAGCGTATACTGGTGCCATCTGATGGACTGGTGGTGGGGAGCGACCGTTGGTGGGCCAATTTGCTGTAGACTTGCTCGAAGATGGGCCTCACGTGCATGGCAATCACCGGGTCAGTTGGATTTATTGCCATAACAACATCTGTCATCCATTGAACCTTCCGGGACGTCTCGGTGCCAATGTCAACTGCTAGCTGCTGAAGTAGAGCTAGAAGGACTCCCTGGTTTAGAGGGATTGGGGCCATTGCAAGTAAAGCACGCAAATCAACCTGCACATGAGGGTACAGCTATCACAAATCCAACACAGGCCCATTCTAGGAATGAATAAATTAATGAACTAGGGTAATAGTTCAGTTAGATGACCAATTGAGGAGGAAGATACCTGAGAGCACAACCAAGACACGATGGACACATCACTTCTTTGAAGCGCCATTGTAAATGCCTCATCAAATTTGCGTTCAGATATCAGTCTGCTCAGCTCCTTCATCGGATCTAATGGAGCCTCAACCTGACAAAATGCAACGCAGATGAAAAATTATATATATGCTCTCTATATCATTCACCATATTATACCTAAGACACGAAAATAAGACTAGCATTATCATACCCAATAGACACGTTAACAGACTAGCATTATCATACCCAATAGACACGTTAACAAAGATGAAAACACTACATGAAAAGGATTAGACAAGTCACCAGAAATTTTAAAAAATAAATCATGAGGAGCATTATGGAGTATGGAAGCTGGAAAGGTTTCAGCATTCAGCACCTCTGGGGGACCAGTGATAGGACCATCGCGGGGCTGCAAAACATTTGTGTTATGTGCCTTAGCATTCCCAGATGAAACTAGTGCCAATAATTTGCGTTGGCCATCAAGTAACTCTGATGTAAGAGTCTGGGTGATAGATGATGCAGAAGTGATGGTTTCCTGAAAAAATAATTCAAGTATAAAAAACATTAGTCATTTATTATGATATAATTGGAAAGAAAATGAGCATCCTTCAACTTACTGTTTCCTGTCATTTCATATACAAGTATGAAACAGATAGTTGGCATAACTAACCTTTAAAGTTAGCACCAATGGAGCATGTGCTTCCTCAACTTGCTGCTGAATAGAAACAGTGTGCTCAGACATTCCTTTCTGGAATGCACTATCTACTTGCTCAAACATTGTCTTACAAGCTTGTTCAAATGCTGGAACAAGCAGCAATTCAACACTAGTGCGTAAAGCGTCCTGCATGCATCCATTTTAAACAAATCAGTATATGTAGCACAGCTAAAATCAAAATGACTTAACAGCAAACTTAATATGTGAATGAACTGAAGTAATCTACCAAGACACAAACCTCCGGCAAACAAATCAAGAGTAACATGTTCCGTGCCAAATCAATGCTGCTAGACAATCATCTATAAGAACAAACAACAAGGGGATACATACCTGAAGAGCCTGTTTTACAGATGTATGAAACTGCACTTGGATTTGCCTAGCAAGTGTAGCTTCAAGTTTTGCACTAACGGACTTGTCTAGCTGACTCACCACCTTGTCACCCACCGCTTTCTAAAAGCAAACGATCAATGAGAGGAAGGATGAAAAACCCAGAACAACAAATACTGAAATACGGCAAGAAATTAGCCACAACCTGAACTGAATCAGCAACTGTGGAGGCCAAGGACTTCTCAATAATAGGTGTTATTGCCCGTGCAACAACAGGTCCAAGTGAAGAAATTTCTTTCTTTAGTGACTTCTCCAACACAGCAGTAAGGTCCTTGCTTGTTGAGCTTGTGATAAGAGTAGTCATTTGCTGCATTCGCTCTCTTTCGGCCTTTTCACGTTTCACATTCTCCTCCTGGAAACGAGCCCACAAGGCATCAATGCTAGCCTTGGTAGATTTCTCCATGGCACGCCCTAATGATGTCTCAATCCTTTTGCCTTCCTTTGCAATAGACGCATTAACCATAGTACCCAGCTGCTTTTGCATGTCCTTCTGCATGGCTATGAGCTGCAAGGCACATACAGACGCACAGTAAATAAACTAAAAGCTCATAGTCATATAATGTCATCACATTCCGACACTGAGCTGAAAACCATATAGTTCATCTACAATTATCTTGCCCTCCAATAGTATTAACCAAGTGAAGTGGTTTTTTGCTGATATCACAAGCTGGAAATTTTAATTTTAAGTTGAACATAGACAGCTGCATAAGGTCCAACTCAGAGTTCAAGATCTGGATACTGGACAGGGTGGGAAAATAAAAGATGGGTTAACATGGTTGGTGTCCCATGGAGCTGAATTCAACTAGGACAGGAACTTCTGGTGTTTTTCAGTGAAACCCCTCAGAGTTCAAGATCTGGATACTGGACAGGGTGGGCCAATAAAAGATGGGTTATCATGGTTGGTGTTCCATGGAGCTGAATTCAACTAGGACAGGAACTTCTGGTGTTTTCAGTGAAACCCCGGAAATTTAAGCAATTTAACAGTTTTTTCATTCTTCTGAAATAATTATTTAATAATAGTGTGTTTACATGCAGGAAAGCAGAAACACTGAGAAAACCACCTGATGTCAACATAGTGTGTGGGTCCCTAAGGCCCAATTCGGATAGACCGGGAATTGGGTGGTATCCCGGCCCATCCAAGTGGAATTTGAAACCTAAGTTTAAGCCTAACCACCACTTCGCAGTTCTAACAACAAACTCAAGCTGGTGAAGGTGGTTTATATGGTCTATGAGCATAGACAAGTAAATAAGCTGGAACTAACAAACATATTTTAGGGTTACTTTATAGGCTAGCTTATTTGGGTTGTTTGCTATATAAGACCAATAAGATGTCATATAAGATATAGCTCAAGCTAGGCCAAACAGACCTAAACCATGCATCATGCGATCATATCCTTACCAGAACAATTCCACAAGCATCCAAGCATAATGTATTAACAATTACAATAACGGGTAACTTTGGTCCTTCTAAGAAAGTTAGCCGATGCCTTTTCACAATTTTTTCTAGAAAAATAAGGTTCACATAAAGTTTATGGATTCATGTAATTGAAAAATACTTATATAGCACTCATGAAAATCATGATTGCAGTAACTTTTTCAAGTGCTACCAAAGCTAAGATGGCATGCCACACCATTTATAAATGCTATCATCTGATTCATCTGACAAGAAAGTACATGAGCAAGATCTAACATTTAAATATGGTGCGGCAGTCCACAATCTTCACAGCTCAAAAGATGCATAGAAAATTATTTGGTAGATAAGGGTAGATATTAGTATGTTACACTAAAATTGCTAGAAATATCTCTAACGTAAAATGAGTAGAATTGTAGAAAGTACAAGCTTCTCTGTTCCACTAAAGGTACTGCACAGTGCGCACAGTGTAAAATAGTTTAAGCGATCACCTGTTGCAGCATCCCTTGCATAGCAGTAACTTCTAGAGAGGAATCAATAGGAGGGTATGCGCTGCTGAAAGGTTCATGTGAAGACTCAGTTGAGTTGAATGCGCTTGTTGAAGGAGATGGCTGACCAGATGCTTGAGGATGAAGAACTTTATCCTTCTCCTTGACACACAAAGACGATTGCTCCCTAGAAGCAGAGGAATAATCACTTTTCTCAGACATTTCCACAGTTTTTTTAAGAACATTTTTGTCAGCAGCACCAGTATGCTCAGGCACCGCTCTATCAGATGGTGATAATGATTCTTCCACGCTGTACTTATCAGTTGTTACTGAGTCCTCACTTATCATTTCAGAAGTTTGCTCCAATGAATTATGAGTTTTCTCCGTATTATCACAAAGAACTTGAGCTTCCTTAACAGCTTCAACTTCCAAAACTTGGTCAGATTTACTCTCATCGATATGTTTTGGTTCTAATTCAGCGATCCGAGGGCTACTACTGGAACCATCCTGGATTTTCATGCCATCAGATTTAGAGACATGATTGCTTTCAACAGAAGATAGAGCGCCTGATATAATTTCAGACGGAGTTATCAGGTGTGTCGCGTTCCCTCCTACCTTAAACATCGTATGGGGATTCGAAAGCATTGTAACATCACTATGACTGTCTCTTGGCTCATCCTTTCCCAAACTGTCCTTTCTGATGGGTGTATCTTGCCTACTCAAAGGCTCCATACTTCTGTTAGTCGCATAATCAAAAGCTGATTGGTCTGGGTCGCGATTGCCTAGTGATGGTCCTGATCCAGCAAGATCCATGTTTGATGCAATAGGGGCAGTCGGAAGATGCGTCAAACTGTCACCTTCTGTGTATGTAAGTGGTGGAGCTGAGGGTTTAGGATCAAACTCTGCAGATAAATCACGAGAAATAACCATTTCTGAATTAGCTGAACCAACCAGATGATTAGTTATAACTGCATTACCTGCAGGCTGCTCAACAGTTGATGGTTGACTCGAAGCACTGACAGAAAAAGAATCGGTGAAACTAGTTCCCATGGAAGACTCAGCTCCTACCACTTCCAGAGGTGTCTCATAGACACGCGACATAGCTGTCTCTCTACCAAGTCCAGTAGTATCAGTTGTAGGAGGCGAACAGAGTGATAACTCCAGCCCATACTGCTGGATGGCCATTGTTTGGACACAATATACTTGAACTACTTGTTCACCATCGGGTTGGTTTTCATGTGTGCCAGTGAGACTTAAAATAGGCATTGCAACTGTAAAATCTGCTATATAGTCCAAGCGAGTAGAAGCAGGATCCGGGCCATACTCAACATGCACAGAATAAATAGCATTTTTTTTAGCATTTGCAAACAAAATAATGCTCGCTTGAGGCAGCACTGCGACTTGGTTGAAAAATGCCTCCTCGACCCTAGGTTCCAAAGAACTAACAAGTTCCAAGGTATGGATGCAATTCCAAGTCTCAGAGTCGCTTGACAATGACCAACCTTCTCCATTAGTAGAAGCCCAAATTTTAATTTCTCGGTTTAGAGGACCCTAAAGCATTAACAACAGAATAGTATGTAAGATGTCTGGTAAGATATTGCTAAAAATGCACAATGAATTGTTTGGAACGTTAAAAATATGCAATGAATTTGTTCCATTTCCTAGAAAATTTGAAGAGCAGAATCATATTAATTGTTTGTTTCTAACAAAAATGAAATAACTAGAAACAAAAAATTTCCTCTCATTTAAGTATTATATATATATAGCATCTCACGGATTATCTAACCCTCAGCAGTCTTTGGCTTTAGCAATTGTAAGCAGATGCAAATTCAGGCACCTCTACGAGACATTTTTTTAATTAAGACAAAAAAAAGGATATGGAAATGTATGTCTTGGTAGTCGGTAGATTGAAATCTTGTATGGACTGGATGCAACAAAGATGTTCCCATTCATCATTGGTATGATGGCAGATTCAAGCTGCTGGACAAATCATTTGGCTCAGCATAGCTCATCTACGAAAAATTTAACGGAACCAGATGCCCCAAGAAAAGTGTGTTCTTCAAAAGACGTGTGAAATGGAGAAAATATTAACATAAACAAAATGATATGTACAAGAATGCATACTGCTGTGATGAGATTTATATGATCTGGGCGCTCAGGTGCCGTAAGAAAAGCAACTGAGTAAACAGCTTGACCATCATGTGGCTTTAGAATCGATAGAGGCACTGGTTTGCGATCATCCCAAATCTTTACCTGCAAAATAAGACAATATACATTACAAATGGGCTTAGTAAGGATGAATAGCACTTCTCTAGATCACACCATGTCTAACAACGAAATGAGAAGCCAACTAAGGTCTAAAACTGCTGACAAGCTGGCAGCTAGTTCTACATAATAGATACCTAAGTCATATACAAGAAACAGCAGAAACTCAATCAAAACCATCAAATCAATGGGGTACAGCACAAATCACAGACCAATAACCATCACTGGATTGGCTATGTCCAGCACACCTCATGCCAGGCCCATCCAGTCAACCCTTAGCAACACACCCAGAGGCAAATACTTCGCATTCCTTTTTCAAGAGGAAGCGATGTTCCCAAAATCCAGTTACATTTAAAGATTAAAATAAAAAATAGTTTCGCAATCCTATCATTCCCAAAACCCTGTTGCATTTTACAATGCATCTTAGATATCAATGGTTGTTCGTTTGTTTTTTCGGTGAAAAGAGGAAACAAGCTTCCATCTTTTGATGACAGTTCAAACAGATCATTCAGCAAGTGTAGTTTTGCATAATATTTTCCTCCCAATTCTCCCAGCTATGGAAAGTTTTCCGAACAAACAGGAGGATATTTGATACAAACCGTGCCATCTTTTGATCCTGAAGCCAGTCGGGTAGTCATCCATTGAGATATGGACAAATCTGTCACATCACCATCATGCTTACCAACTAAGTGCACACCATCAATCAGCTTGTCAAGATGACATTTAATAGGTTCTTCCACACTAAAGTCCCTTCCCCTCCCCACTTTAGTAGTGTCTATTCTCAAGACACAGTTACCGATTCCAACAAATAGATGTTCCTGCAGGATAAATGCGCAAGTCCATTCATAAGTTAGGATGCTAAAAGGGCTTGGAGGTTGTAAATATGATCTAAATAAGGCCTTACTTGCTTATGTAAGTGCCAACAGATCCTTGGATGGTAAGCTTCAGCATCACCTACAACCTGGATGGCAATTTCAATCTTTCCTGTAATTTGTGGTTTATTTTCCTCATCAGGTCCCTCATCAATCCTCCACACGTATATCCGTCCATCTACACTCGCGCTGCAGAAGAATAGATCATATTAGCAAATACAACCCATAAAAGCTTGAAAAAAATACAGAACCTGATTTTATACCAAAGAGGCGTGAGCTCCCCAAACAGTCTTAAATACACAATCTCCGACGTTAGAATGAGATAACTTTTTGTTGCACTACTAACTGGAGGTCCTTATGAACAAATTGCAGAATATATTATTGTTCTGTGCTCAGTACCTTGCTAAACGATGGACGTCCTCAGCAAAGAAAGCCATATCTGTCACCCTCTGCAGCAAAACAGAAAATGGCAACACAAACATCAAAAATAAATTCACTTTCACAAATACACATGAAAATGAGGAGTACATAACCATCTAACAAGACTAGCAAATAGTGACATCGGATATCCCCAATCATTTCCTTGAGCGCTTAAATTGCAAGACATATTTACAGCGGCTATGTTGTACATTTTAAATTTCTGACTATGGGTGCACAAGGAATTCACCACACACAAATTATTAGTGATACGACAAATTTTCTCTGACAATCAGCCCATAAAAATGTTCACTTCACATTGGATGAATGCATTATCACTAAACTAAGCCATTACACCCTTTCTCAACAATCTCACCAACATGCATTCAGAATTGGCCTCTCTGTTGGTCCACAGTTAATTCATCAACCTCATCATGGCATCAAACGCAAATAATAATGCATCACAAAAAAGGCAAAATGAAGTTCTTTTTTACGTAACTTATATACAACAGAACCAGCTGAGAACAATACATTTGTAAATGACCGCATTAAAAAGACTGAACTACAAAATATGTTATTCTGACTTTTTTTTCACACAACGAAGCTGTCATTTTGCACCTTAGCTGAACCATATGCATCGTTATTACCCCTATCCAGTGATTTAACGTCTCAATGAATATTTTTATACAAAACTAACCCATGATTTATATCTCAGAACATACAATATATACCTGTGTATGGCCACGGAGGAGCGAGCGGAGCGCGGTGTTGATGTTTAGCACACGAATGTTCCCGAGCTTGAGCCCATACACGATGTACGTCCGATTCACAGCGATCTGCCTGCCCAGCACGAGCCCGGGGTCCGACGTGTACTTGGTGATCGGCGCCACCTCCAGCTGCGGTGGCTGCGCCTCCCCGGGCAGCCTCGAGTCAACGTCGTGCACCGCTCTGTCCCCGCCGCCCAGCGGTCGCCCCCTCGGCACCTTGCTGCTGGTGCTGCTCAGCATCCTCGCCGGCGGTGCGGACGGCATCGCCGGGAGCGGCGGCGGCTGCGCGGCAGCGAACTCCGACGTCGGCGGGGGCATGGAGACCGCGGACTCGAGGTGGGCCGGCCCGGAGTTGCCGAACAGCTGCATGAGGCGGGCGCCGGGGTTGGGGCTCGGGGCGGCGCTGGGGTTAGCGCTCGGGTTCGGGTTTGGATGTGGGTTTGGCATGGGGAAGGAGATGACGGGGCGGGGCATGGGGGGATGGGGGTCCTGTGGGTAGTGGAGGTAGGGGCCGCGGTGGAAGGGAGGAGTGGCCGGGGGGTAGGAGTAAAGGCCGGAAGGCGGTGGCGGGCCGACCGCGCCGGGGGCGGCGGTGGGCGCCGGGTTGGGAGGCGGCTTGAAGAGCATACTGATCTCGAAGGGGGAATTGGGGTTAGGGTTTCCGGTCGGAGACGCCATGGGAGGCGGCTCGGGAGGGTGGAGGCGGCAGTGGAGTAGATCTGGAGGAGTGGGTAGGAGGAGGCGGAGTTGGAGGTGCGACGAAGCGGAAAGTGGAAGTCGAAGACTCGAGGAGGAGGTGGAGGTGGAGGCGGAGGCGGAGGTAGTTTTTTTGTTTTTTTTTTCCGCCTTTGCGCCCCGCGATTTAGTTTTACTTTGAATCTCTACTTGATTAGATATTTTACGAATTTTTATTTTAAATAATACAATTTTTTATTCAAATTGCAAAAATATACGTCCATCTCAAAAAATTACAAAAATATACTTTTATCGCCCGTCCATGGGGCGATCGCCCGTAGAAATTTTTGCTGTATTAGCTCCCCGCTCGTTCGTATTTTCAAAAATAGCCACCGAAGCGACAAAATTGCAAAAATAGCCCCCTGGCCCACGCGTGCCGCGACCTGGAGGAGCACCATAATATTTCCCCTTATTTTTTTCCCGCCGGGCCCACCCTGCCGCTTCTTGGAGCAGCTGCTCCCGGCCAGAGCGCACACGGTGGTGGGGCCCACCATGCCGTGACCTGGACGAGCGGCTCCCCCTGTGCTGGCCCCACCAGCTGAATTTTTTTTAGCCGTTTTGAAAGAGTAATTGAATTTTTTCGGTTTTTTAGCTATTTTAAAAGACGATTTAACGGACTTGGCCACTGCCGCAACCGAATTCCATTTCTTCCATTTCTAGCCCCCTAGGACGGCGATTTCGCGGACGATAGGCGCTGCAAAGGATTGTCGCGATCGCCAGGTGCTCGCTATTCTGCATTGACTTTATCCGAAAAGTCATTGTTAAAAGTCAGTGTTAAATTTATGAAAAGTATGAATTATTACAACTTAGAGTTATTTTGACGGTTGCTAGAATTTTATAATTCTGTGATAATCTTAATTCTTATAGTGTTGTACAAATTTATTTGTCAGCTAATAGTTTTGATTAAAAAATCAATTTTTGTTGTTTGTCATTCTCTTTCGGTGTGCGACAAGTTTGACGAAAAATTATAGTAAATTATTGAATAAAACCCGATATTGATATTACGAAGTGCAGGGATACAATATAGGTACATGCCTTAGAAAATTCATAAAAGTGGGATACAACGTAGGTATACATGCCTTGGAAAATTCATAAAACTGGGATACAACGTATTCCATAGTTATATGCCTCTGGTGAAGGACTAAGTAACAAATCCATTCATTTTATGACCATGGTTGTCGGGATAGACGGTCAAAACAAGGATAATCGTATATTGGTGGTAGACGAGGTACTACGTATGGATACCCGAGAGGGCTTAATGGAATATCATCTTCAGGATTTGGAGGACTCCGAGGACGTAAAGTTCGTGGGCTAGGTGGCATGAAATCGTCATTTATATGGTTATGGGCTAGACCTCTTGCAGTGCTGGTCGAACGTCCTCTTGCATTGTTTATTGAACAGCCTGTTGTAGTAGCACTTGAACGGCCTGTTGTGGTAGTTCTTGAACGTCGAGGTCTAGGTGATACGAAATCATCGTCATCATCATTTGCATAGTCAGGAGCAAGCCCCCCTGCGGTGGTGGTTGAACGTCCTCTTGACCTCAAGTTAGATCCTCTTCTGCTTCTTCTATGAGAACCAGGCATCACACCCCCGTCGAAGAGCATATACATCGCAAAGAATTCTGGGATATCTTTGTTCAGCAAATCTTTATCCTCCCGGAATGACCGACACACAAGACGAGCATAGAAATTAGTTAACTTAGATATAATGGTAAAAAGATTAGTAGGGTGAACAAATATGAAATAACTAACCTTAATATGCTCAGCATACTGATCGGGCAGCATCATTACCCTATAAAATCTTGTAGAGAAACCAATAGCGAAAGGGTGGTCGGCTAGTTCGCACACCCTGAAATACGTTTGACGCCACCCTTGCAAGTGCGCCTTGAGGTCGTCGGAGGTCACAAGGTTAAGGGCGGAGGTTGTCACGTTATGCCTCGATAATGTCGGATGGCACTCTTGCAATTTGGACAGCACCGTACTTAGGTTCTCCTCCTTGAACAGATCATCCTTCCCATTATGCGTAATCTTCAGCGTGTAATGTAGGGCTACGCTGCTCAATTGAGGTGTCCAAGAGAAAGCTCTGCTAGAGGATCCGGCCATGGAGAATTCTGAGTGGGAGCTGTGTATGTGTTCCTGGGGTTTGGCCTTTTGTAGACTCGACGGGGTGGTGTATGGACTAAGTGTTGGAAGATAAGGTTGAAACATATAGACGGACAACAAAACCCTGGAGTGTGTAGTCAAGTCGGGCTGAAAAAGTAGTCATGCATGCAAGGTGTCAGTAATAACAAATATATTGTGCATTAAGGAGTCACTTTAGAGTAAAAAGTAGGTAGTGAGTGGTCACTTCGGACTGTGCGGTGTGCAGTTAGTGCGTACTGAATGTACCGTTGGGCCGTACACTCCTAGAAATATGTATCTATGTACTTCTATCTGTAAAAAAATCTACACTCATAAAAATGCGTATCTATCTACATCTATCTGTAATAAACATGTTTTTGAAGTGCTTGATGGTTTGATGTTGAATGATGGTTTTTTGTATAAACGGGTTGCGCTTAGTTCTTTGATTTACTAGGGGATATAACCAACGGAGGCTGAGCTTGTCAAGTTCTCTCGTAGTCCAAGCAATACAAGCTTTGCTGATTACTTAGATTGGGTCTCCAGCATCTATGGTCCTAAGAAGAGGAACCTGCTCAGAGAATGGGATACGAAGGCATCGTACCTATGACTTGTCTATTAGGCCTGACAAAACTGCTACGTATGACTTGTCTACTCTGTCTGACAAAGCTGCACGCCCGTGAGTTGTCTAATCGCTAAGGAAAAAGCAGGTGCACGGGATTTGTCAATACAGTGTAAGAAAGCAACAAGCATCGTTCATGAATGGCAGTAATTTGGATACGTTGGATCCGAAAAATTTTACGGTTATTTGCTCTTACTACGTAGTTATGTGATGATTCTTGCATTACGGATACTTTAGTTAAAGAGTTGGAAAGTCATTTTCATAACATTTGGCCCCGTTAACATTACCATCTAGGTTGTTCGCGCTAGTGGATTTTATATGATAAGCAAGTTGTAATTTGCATATTTTTGTATATTTCGGACGTCGTATACTGAAGTAAATTTGTGGACCAATTCCCTCAAAATTTGTGTTTGGACGAGTTATTTTACAGTCCAGTTTTGCAAGATATTTTACGGGTTGCCGAACGAGAAATCCAAAATCAACATATGCCACTTTATGTTTTGCTTAGATTTTGGATGTTACAGCAATAGAACTACGATACTGAAATAGTACGTGAGGTACATCATTCTTACACCACTTCAAATGGTATCCATGACCAAGTTTGTGTCCTCTATAAGAAACAAACTACTTCGTGAGTGCTGCGTATAGTACAACAAGGATAGCTACACACACAATCTTCTCCAACCACTTCACATGATCTAAAATACGCTCCATCTTGAACACCAGTACGTTCAGCCTCTGCTCGAGCATAGGGTCGAGCCTTTGCTCCATAGCAGCCTGCAGTCTGTGTGGTCCTGTGCTTGGAGGACGCTCCATCGATGTGTCTATGGTGTCCACCCATTGGAAATATTGGCATCCTCCAGACTATGTGACGAGGTACACATGCGTTGAGGCTGTGAAAAGAAATAAGATCACTCCGAACAAATAGAAAACTCTAACATTAAAGAAATCATCAGCACAAGAATAAATCGAACTAACTGGTCACTTACTGAGAAAAAAGGGCATTTATAGAACACCCGGCCTTTATTTTCCTCCGTGTTGGCGTAGAATACGTTAGCTTGCACATGGCAGTTAGGGCAATCGAGCTGCCTTGCAGTGGCAAGAGCACGAGCCCTTCGATTTCCTGAGCTTGCCGTTTGAGACATGACCTCTGCAAGGAAGGAATGGGATGAGGATGAGGATATGAGGAAGCAGAGCTGTTATGGAGGCCTATTTATGGTGGAAGTGTGTTGATTCGGCGGAATCCCACACAGAATCCAGCGTTAGGAACCGCTGGAAATTACTGTGCACGTTTTTCCCCAGATGAAAAAAAACAGCGGGCTGGGTCCGCTGAAATCCAAAATAAAAATAAAAAATTATGTCCAGCGGATCCAGACCACTCGAAATTGAATCAAAAAATATCCCGCGCTCCACATCCGCGGGATTCTACTGTATAACAGCTATTTTGTAAATTTTGTCGGTTCAGCGGCTAATCACGCAAAATAATTATCCTGCCGAGCTAGAACAGTAACAAATTCATATAATCTCCATTAACTACTCATTACATTACATCAATATAGTCATTTCACACACTGCTGCCTGCACTAACATCACACCAAACTGTCCTATTTCACGTACTACGCAATACTCTACTACTGTCATGTCATGTCATGTCATGTCATATTATTTACGCAATTTTTTCGTTACAGATGTTATTTTTAAAAATATTAATGTGGGAAAAATCGGCACGAAAAAGTTAAAAGCATTGGGCAGAGTGTTGCAACTTGTCACTGCAAAAGGTGACGGATGCTTTCCTTTTTGACTACTCGGCCTGACAAAGCTGATACCTGTGACTTGTCTAATCGGCCTGGCAATCGTGAATTGTATAAGCGTGGTGGACCATCGCCTCTATCATACCAATGTGGGAAAGCAAAAGATCATATATTATGGAAGCAACATACCATATCGACATAATAAGAAGGATTATCATTCTTAAGCGATTTAATTGGCGACATCAATTACATATCGCACTTTAGTACAAAGAATAGAACCGGCCACGACTCGTAGCTCAACTCGGATTTGTTCCCCACTTTCGCGGACGACGGAGTTGGTCTTCTGGGAACGTGAACCGGTCAGGCTCGTGTGTTGTGCTCCGTAAGTCGTACCGTGTTTCTTGTGACGGTCGAGGAGCATCGACAAGCTGGCTGGGTCGCATGTGTGGCGTGGCCAACATGTCTTCCACCCACCCAGGAGGCTGCATTGCAAAGTTATGTTAGTGCCGTGCTCAACAGTGAGTGAGTGCAACAAGTACCTCATAGTACACGTAATACTTACCGATGCTGGTCGCTCGGTCGTGGAGTGTTGTGCCAACTGGGAGAACTCGTCCCTAGAAACCTGCACCCACGTATTGTTAGCACGGCTCTGCGTTGGAGTTCGCTACAACTGGAGAAACATACCTCCCATGTCGGCCGCACAGATGATGACCCTGCACCATATTCTTCGGTGTAGTACGGGGCGTAGTTCTGGCCCAACCAAGTTTCTTGAGGAGGTCTTTGCGGTAGCGTGGCGCTGGCTACCCTAAGCCAAGCTTCTTTGGAGGCGGTCTTGAAGCTGGCGTGTCCACCTCGGTGTGTGTAGACATCAGGAACTGTACTTGTTGACGGTGCAAGTAGAGTTCGATCTCGGCGCACAGCCTGCAAAATAGCATGATATGAATAGAAATGTTAGGTAACTCATAAAAAGATAGGTTCAATAGGAAGTAATGACTTCAATGAAATATAATGTACCTCACGTGCCGGCTGCGTACACGAACCGTGTCTGCCGTGGGGGTGTAGGTCTGCCCGAATGCAACATCCTGAGGTAGACGTAACAGCGCGGATGCACCCCACCCTGAACTTGTCGGAGGCAAGTCCCGTCGAGCGATTCCGGGTCCGAGTATGTGCTTACGTCGGCAGTTGGACATGGCGACGACGGAGTAGGTAATTCATGTTGCCGCTGAGATGACGATGGTAGAAGAGAGTGATTCTCCCCTGGGCGCTGCAAAAAATACATGCCATGGCGAATAAAATTACATTGCGTAAGTATTACGAAGTTTTTGAACGAAAGTTAGATGTCATACCTGCGTGTCCTGACGGCCAGTCTGAGCTGAAGATGAGCGAGCAAAGCTCGATTGTCTTTCGGCAACGCTCGGTCGCGATGATATAGGAGAAGGAGGTTGCGCTCCTGCGCGAGCACCCCGTACGGCGACGTCGCTATGACGGCCGCACGTAAAAGTCTTCACGATGCCCTTCGCATCATCCAACACAGAACGGAGTACCCCTAGCAGGCCGGGAACAGTGTTGCGTTTCCCTTCTCGTAGTGCACTAGAAGCCTCGTCAACTATACGGCTGGCACGCTCGAACTGCACGAACAAGGAAAATGTTGGTTAGGCGTGAATACAAATATTAATGTAACGTACCTTCCGCTCGTACCGTGTCGTCCTGCTGTGACGCGCGGTGCAGAGGGTGTCCGAGGTCCAACTGGTCCTCGTGCGTGACCTCCTCGGGCCTCGGAGGAGCGAGTCCAGTAAGTCTACCACGTGTACGTGGCACGTACCACTCCAGGTACGCTACGTACGACTCTGGGTCGTAGGGTCGATTCTCGGCCACTACCTGCGCTGTGGCGGACTCCTCCCACGTAGTGGTCCACGGTAACTGAGTGAGGCGCCAGTCATCGCTCTGTTGGCCCTTCCGAGATTGCCTGGAAACAATAAAATTTGTAAGTTATGAACTCGGATTGCATTCGACACGCAAGTAGAATATCGTACAATTGAATGTTACGCATTGCACTTACCTGTGCACTTTTTGTGGCAAAGGTGGGCCAACTAGAGGGGGGATTTCCTGATGGAGACCGAATTGCCGCATCACTCGGGCAGGGCAATGCGGTTCGACCATGTGACAAAACACCATGTGGCATGTTGTCAACCAGTAGTAAATATCCTGGCCGCATTGCCGTGACAATCCATGCGGCGCCGTAGTGAACAAAAAATGCGAAGTCCATGGTTGCCATATGATGTTGTCCTCGTGTAGGGTCTTGAAGTAGTTATGATACTCAGGATAGACTCGACGAGGCCTCTCCCTAGCCCATCCCAACCAGCTGGCCGTCCACCGCGTACCCATGGTAGGCCAATCGACCGGGCCCCACCCTCACCGTAGAATGGAGCCTCCGATGGATACGGGTGCACGGGCTCCTTAAATTACGGCCGCCCTACAGGGAAGTGCTCCCAGGACCATATCTGAAGCAGATAGTAACACATTGCAAGCATGGGCACATCTCCTGTAGTCTTCAGGCATGCTTCGCACAATCCCCTGTATGTCGCACAAAACATAGCTGATCCGAAGCTAAACTGTGGCACATCGTCCAGCTGGGCGTCAGCCAATGCCTCGACGATGTGGACCAAGCTGGGGTACACGGAGTCTCCCTGCGTGGAAGGAAACAACATCCAACCGAACAAAAACAACAGGTATGCCACAAGGTGACTCCGTACTACAAACCCCGGCGCATCAGTGGGGCATTCCACGTATCGCCGAAGCCAGGACTGTGGAACCCCCCGACTATTCTCCGGGATCGGATGACCGAACCGGTGATGCAACCTTACCCTCCAATCAGACCACTTCGGTGGCGGGACTATCGGCCTGCCCCTGATAGGTAAACCGATAATAAGGGCAACATCCTGAAGGGTCACTGTCATCTCCCCCCAGCGAAAGTGGAACGTGTGGGTCTCCGGCCTCCAACGATCGACAAGGACAGACAGCAGAGCCCCATCCAAAGAGAAGCAGCGACCAATGTCCATCATCCGTGCGAACGGCAACAGACCTGCCTGCCGTAGAAGAGGGACGTAGCGCGGATCAAGGGCGATGGGCGCTCGGACCACGAGCGAGCGGTGGTGGACCGTCCCCGTGAGTCGCATTTGCTACGATGTTTCCCATCGTACGATGGGTCAAGGAGAGTCTGTGCGTGTCCAGCCATAACCTGCAGTGAGACAATAAATGACATAAGTTAGATGTACGAGTAGCGACATAAAGCAATAAACATCATAACATTTAAAACAACAAATCACATAACAGCACAGTACATAACCTTAAGGTACATGACATTAGCTTGCACATCGTATTACATAACGTGCATTTACATTGGTGAACCAAGAATAAAATGACATGCTAGTACTACAATCACAAGTCGTAATACATTGTCACATGTTACTACGGACAACTCGACGAACCCGCCTTATTAGGGCAGTTCCTCACTGTATGACCTACTACCCTGCACAACCGCACCTGCATGCGGAGTGCGTCTCATACGACTAGCGTCCATGTCGTTACGGATTCGTCGTGATTGCCAGCGGCCACGACCACTCCTCTTCAAACTATCATTCTGGCACCAAGTCACTTGGCCTGGCCACAGCTCCCTATAATGCATGTCCAGTCCGTAGGAGTTGAACTCCGAACTCCATGTCCCGAACAGATGGTCGATGCTAAAGTACTCCGATATGTAGGGTGCGGTTCCGACAGGCTGAAAATTACTGTGCACGTTTTTCCCCAGATGAAAAAAATAGAGGGCGGGGTCCGCTGAAATCCGGAATAAAAATAAAAAACTATGACCAACGGATCCAGACCGCTCGAAATTGAATCCAAAAATATCCTGCGCTCCCCGTCCGCTGGATTATTCTACTGTACAACGGCCATTTTTCAAATTTTATCGGTACTGCGGCTAATCGCGCAACATAATTATCCTATCGGGCTAGAACAGTAAAATAAATCTGATGATACCAGGCGTAAATAATGGTGTGTATTTATTGTGATTTGATTGGAATTTATAATACATGGCATGCCGACATTTGTACATGTGAGGTCAATAATATTGTATTCAGGAGGACGTAAAACATTTATATATGACGTAAATTTTTTATACATGACGTAAAACATTTATACATCTACTGTACAACGGCCATTTTAAAAATTTTGTCGGTACTGCGGCTAATCGCGCAAAATAATTATCCTGCCGGGCTAGAACAGTAACAGATTCGTATAATCTCCATTAACTACTCATTATATTACATCAATATAGTAATTTCACACACTGCTACTTGCACTAACATCACACCAACTTGTCCTATTTCACGTACTACACAATAATATACTGCTGTCATATCATGTCAAATTATTTACGCAATTTTTGTTAACACAGACGCTATTTCAACTTTCTAAAAACAGGAATACGCAGGGACCTAATACAGTACAAAATTTCTCATTTCATCTACTGCTCGTTGTAGTAATACTGAGGTCTCAAGTACTATTACTTACACTAATTATGTACTGATTATACTAATATTCCAATATTATTATAATATTATCCTCGAAGATTTCATACTAACCTTCCTGAAGGTATGCTCAAGATCACTAAAGCCGAAACAGCGTACAAAATAATCTTCGTAAACAATACCTGCAAAATAAAAAACCAGAATCAAATACTACGTAACAATATTAATCTAAACATTAATACCAGTAAATTATAAACAACGACTAAATGTTAGTAAATTGCAGATTCTCGTTTCTGCTTGTTTTTTCATGACCCTTCTTTCCCCCGCCTCTCCTCCTTGCGCTCGTGGTTATCTCAGCTCCGTCAAGAACTCCCGAACTACCTCGCTCTAGCACTGGTTTCTTACTCTCGCCGACTATCTGATGCAAACCATCGCAGCACAGCGGTCCTCTTAAATAGCAGGAGAATTGAGAGCATACGCAACAAATGCAGACGCCGGTCGATGCTTTCGGTGCATGGAGAGGATGGATGGAAGTGATGTAAAGAAGAATCCGATGCTATATTCTCCGGGGCCCGTGCTTACAGCTTGACTCGTGGCTGAGGGGGCCGAGCTGAGAACCTGTGGCTCAGGCGCGTGGAAAGAGGCACGCTCGGGCGTGCAGGCGCGAGGGAGCCGCTCCTCCACCGTGCGGCAAGGTGGCCCCCACCGCACGACGCTGCAGGCGGCAGTAGCCACTCCAGGGCTCGACAAGGCGGGCCCCACCCCCTGCGCGTCAGCCGCTCGTCCAGGCAGCGGCTTGGTGGGCCCGGCGGAAAAAAAGTGGACGAAATTATGCCGTTGCTCCAAGTCGCTGCACGCGTGGGCCAGGGGCTATTTCTAAAATTTTGTCGATTCGGTGGCTACTTTCGAAAATACGAATGAACAGGGAGCTAATACAGCAAAAATTTCTCGCCCGTATATGGGGTGATCGCCCCATACACGGGCGATCGGTGCGGCTTTCAACGCGCGATATTTCCTCTGTCTGCGGTCAGTTCCTAAAAAAAATCATAGCTTTTTCATATGATGTTGGATGGAGATGAATTTTATATGAAAATTGTAGCTCTCGACGGGATCTATAACTTTTGTATACAATTTTTTTTTCATTTGAATCCATTTAGATAGCTAAAAACAGGATAGAAGTTTCATATCTAAAAACAGATATGTTTTTAGATCTGAACATTCTATCCCATTTTGACTATCTAAATGGATTCAAATTGAAAAAGTTTATATACGAAAGTTGTAGATCCCGTCGAGAGCTACAATTTTTATATAAAGTTCATCTCCATCCGACATCATATGAAAAAGTTATGATTTTTTAGAACTGACCACCATGAGGAAATATCGCAGCGTTAACGGCACCGATCGCCCCATATACGGGCGACAAAAGTATATTTTTGTAATTTTTTGAGATGGATGTATATTTTTACAATTTGAATAAAAAATTATATTATTTAAAATAAAAATTCGATATTTTACTATGTTTATGAGGTATAACTAAGCTACCATTAAATTTTTGTACATCTTGATATCTTCGTCTTTAAACTTTTGTATCACTATGCACAATGTATATTTTTGTATCTCTCAAACATGATAAAAAGTCTTGGTACTTGATAGTTCCTTGTGCAGTGTTCCAATGTATGCAATGGGCTTTTACAAATTACCAGATAGATTTAAAGAATTTGGAGGGTCAGGCTTTTTTAATACAAAAGTGATGAATATTTGTGTCCAAAGTAAATGGATAGTGAAAATGCATGAAGATAGAGGTGATCTCTGTTCTGAAATATTAAAGAAGAAATTTTTGGGGCAATCTCATTTTTTTTCAGACCACCCCTGCCGGGGGATCTCAATTCTAGCAGGGTCTACATGCTTTAAAGAGATGGCTAGGAGTTGGCTCATCCTTCCAGATTGGGTCTGATGAGAAAGTTAGGTTCTGGGATGATGTGTGGCGGATAAATTGCCCTCTGAGGATTTAGTTTCCTAACATTTATAATATATGTCTACAACAAGATGGATCAGTGGCTTCAATTTGTAGAGAAGGTCAACTAAATCTAACTTCCCGCAGAAACTTTGGTGAGCAGGAAGTCTCTGAATGGGAACAATTGCTAGAGATTCAGTCCTCAGTGATGTTGTCAAATGACAAATATACTTTCCGGTGGGACTTGGAGAAGAGCAAGAAATTCTCTACAAAATCCATATATAAAGCTCTAACTTGTAGAGGTGTTACTGATTTGAGGATGATGGGCATATGGAAATCACCCATTCCTCTGAAAATAAATCATTTTATGGGTTGGTTATGAAAGACAGCGTTCAATCTGCAGAACAACTGTCGAAGAGAAACTGCCAGGAAACATCCACTGTGTTCTTTGTGGTAGAGCTGAAACTTCCAATCATATATATTTTTTAATATCTTCTCCCACAGTTTCTCTGGAGTGTGATTAGAGAGAGTTTGGGCTGGGTGGCAAACCCTTCTAATCTGAATGAGTATCTTGTTGACATAGTAGGTCCTGCAGGTAGAAAGAAAAATAAATCAAAGATTATCTTACTTGCTTCTGTTTGTTGGGTTATTTGGTTCAACAGGAATGCTGTGGTGTTCAATAAACAATTTCTTTCATCTCCTGATCAAATTGTTTACAAGACCATATCTTTGCTCCTCCAATGGCAGTGTCTGATGAAGGGAGGACTCTAAGAGGAGATGGAGACGGTAAACTCAAGCGTTGTAGCAAAGATGAGAAGACTGCAGGTTAACAAAGAAGACCATATGGAGATGATGGAAAGAAGGCAGTCTGATCATGAAGACCATATGGGAGTGGGCTGATAGCTTACTTCGTATCACCTTTAGTGTCAGTGTTTTGTAATAGTACTTGTTAGCTTTGCTAGTTCTGGTCTGTAAGCTTCAGTCATTGTCAGGTTATGTTGTCTAGGGGTGGGCATTCGGTTTTTTCGGTTTGATCGGTTCGATTTTTTCGGTTTTAAAATAATTCGGTTTTTGGAAACTAGCAACCGAATTTCTCAGACAAAAATAAAAAACCGAACCGAATTAACCGAAATATTTCGGTTCGGTTAATTTGGTTTTTCGATTAACCTAAATATGAATAAACATTAGGTAGATTAGATTTAGTCCTTCTCATGTCGCAACATAGAGTAGGGTTAAACCTACACAATATTCATAGATTATTACAATATAAGTATAATAGAACATGTGAATATACCAAACATATACATAAATGTATTAGAATATGAGAATTGTTTAGTAATTTTAGGAAGAATATTATAAAAGTGGTATTGTATGTGGGCTATTCGGTTATTTCGGTTTTTGGAAGTAAAAAACCGAACCAAACACCGAAAACCGAATTATACCAAAACAAAAACCGAACCGAAAACCGAATAAACCGAAATAATCGGTTAATTCGGTTCGATTCAGTTTGGTAATTTGGTTTCGGTTTAAAAATACCCACCCCTAATGTTGTCTGCTACCAGTCAGCTAGAACTGCGTAGCGCTTCTCTTTTAGCAGATGGTTGCGTAATGTTATGTCTTTCCATGCTTCTATGTAAGCTGGAATCCCAGCAAGACACCAGTTTGCCGTTCGCTTTAATAAAAGATGGATAATATCCATTGGTCTTTTTTTTATATATATAGCTGTTTAGTGAGCCTAGAGGTCAAAATGCAGAAGGGTGTTTGTAACTACACTTTCGTACTCGCATCGTGTAAAAAGGTTAACCCGAAGGTGCTATATTTAGACCCAATAAGCATTATATACTACTATAACTCACTTTGTGTAAGTAATATGGGACTAATCTCACCGCCACTCCACATGGGCCATATAGACCTTAACATTAACGAGGTCGGGGTATTATACTCACCCCCTTAAGGGCTTACAAGGCCGTGCATCCAGTGTCGGCACATATGCCATGCCGTGTGGCCACTCCGATCCCACACGCACCAGGGGCGGATCTACAGGGTATGCCGGGTGGGCCGCGGTATACCCTGTAGATTTGGCCCAACCCATACATGATTCTCGTCATAATCTGTCACAGCAACCTTTTAGGATTTATAACTTTTGATCCGTAGGTCCGATCGTGCTAATTATTTTTTAGTTAGATGTGTATTGGAATCTAGTTTATTCTGTTCAAATTTCAAGTCAATCCAACGGTTGGATCTCTGAGAATTCATGATTTATCGAACTCATCTACTCTGTTTTGTTGAATGCGAAGCAATTATTTGAGTCTGAATTAGGGTGAATTTTTTGTAGATCAAAAATTTGATTTTAGCTTTATTCGACTCCTACTATAGCTGACATAATTATATCTTTATTTATTGCTTATCTTAGTTAGTATTTTAATTGCAAGGTTTTAAAATTATGAAGAGGAATGGAGACATTGCATCTCATTTTCGGAAACATGCAGCAAAGAAGGTTGTTGCTGTTTCACCTCCTCCGTAACACCCTGTCCCAAATTAGCTCAAAGTCCAGCCTACCATAGGGCGGACCTACGCATGCATAGCACCCCACTTACACTTTCGTCCTCGCTTCGTGTAAAAGGGTTAACCCAAAGGTGCTATATTTGAACCTAACAAGCATTATATACCACTACAACTCACTTTATATCAGCAATGTGAGATTGATCCTACCACCACTCTACATAGGCCATATGGGCCTTCACATTAACGGAGTCAGGGTATTACAGGGTTACAGTGTGATAGATTGGGACTTGGGAGCACATGTTGTGTTTGTATGGGACGTTTGTAAGAAACGGTTCAATTCCCGCGTGAATGGGAAAGTTCTTGTATTTCAAAAAAGGGTTCCTTGATTCCTTCCTTGTCCAATCAAAATCAATGCCCAGGGCTAAGTTCTACGGTGCAGGATGATCTTGGCATTTGTATTTTTATTTGATGCGTGTGAGAGGAAGACATGACATTCTAGCACCGTAAAATTTAAATTTGTAATACAAAAGATGCACAATAGAACTAGTGTCAATTTTCTTCTCTTCGAAATTCGAAGGATTGGATTCAACAACAGTTAGGGGATAACTTGTTGGAAATTTGTGCAATATTTTTATTTCAGATTTTATATCAAGGCAAAAGTAACACAAGACTAGAGATGCATAAAACAACAAGTAACACATTGTACTTCAGAAAATGCTTAAGAATTGTATATTAACGGAGTTGATTTATCACACGAACGACTTACGATTGGGCTTGCTGAAGAATCGGAAGCAGCGCAGCGCAAACGCAGTCGTGGAAGTAGTCGACGTCAAGGAAGAAGCAGAGCGGTCGCGCTGATGCCCTGCCCAGAAATCTTATTGCCGTCTTGTGCAGGTGAACTTTGTGGCAATGGTTCGGAGATACCACTCACCCTCCTTCACGATGCACGCTGAGGAGAAAGGCTGGCGAGGTTCAATGGCTCAACACAATAGTACAACAATCCAGAGATGAGGAGGAAGAATGGAGGAGAAATTCAGTGTTCTTGTCCTAGACGTCTCCAGGAACTTATATACACATGCACCAGTAACTGACCATATTATGTCAACTAACTCACTAGTAACTGACGGCGTTTATGTCAATTACACTGAATTGAAAGAGATGTTTAAATCGCATTTAAACAGATTGAATGGAGAGATAATTGTAAGGTTCAGCAAAACAAAAGATTAATTCAAAGTGCCAGGAGACACACTACGACGCGGCGCGATCACAAGTCACTCAAAAATACGCGAACACGTGTGCGTGTGTTTAGCCACTGTACACCCTATGCCATTATCATGCCAAGTGTCATTATTCAAGAGATGGCAAGGACTCCACCTTTTAAGTTGCATTTCCTCTACTTGACTAGGCAATATGATACTAAATCATGTATACTTTGGAATTAAAGAAAATGGGCTATCTAATGGGCCAATTTCTAACGTAACTTTGCAAATAGGACTGCATGTACAAATACTGTGATGAGATAATTCTTAGTTTCATACCTGACGACATGTGCTTTATTCAAAAGACAAAAAAAAAGACAATGAAATTTTTCTCTTTTTTGGAAGAAACTTTTTTTTTGAAAGTACATAGTATCAAAAATTGTAACACCGATTGCTACATGCCGAGCCATAATCGGAATATCACGCATCTCCGAGGAGTGAAATGTAAATCCCGGATCTGACGGTGGAAATCTAGACTGTATCGGTGAATGCAGAGTCTTGGAACCGTACGATTCGCTTGGGCACCGGCACCAGCGCCGGCAACTGCACGAGGACGCAGCGCGCGCCGAGGAGTGATGGTACGGCCGCACATGCGTTGCATAATTGCATGCTTTCGAACAGTGTTGGCCACGACGCCACGTAGTCTTTCTTTTGAATTAACATAGTTTAATATAAAATTGCTTTATTTATTATTTAATTAGTTATTTTAAATTTAAGCTAACGAGTCATTATCACGCTAATTCTATACTTTATTTATTATTTAATTGATTATTTTAGATTCAAGTTAACGAGTCATTGTTAAGCTAAACCTCGTTAACTTTGTTTATTCGAAATTGATTCATTCCGATTTTAAACATATTACTATAACGAAAGTAATTATAATTCAAACCCTAACAAGCTTTTTTTTGGCCCGCCCTGCTTCCGAAGCGCAGTTAGGCGGCTACGGCTAGTGAACTCTTCACTGTTGTAGCCTCCAATTTTTTTTTGCAGAATTAGCCCATATGCGATTTTTTGTGCAAAAATCGCACGAGGAGCGTTGCATTAGGTATTGCAGCGCCTCCCCTCAGCGACAATCCAAAATTTAAAAAAAAAATATCGTGGTACTGTGGCATGTTTTTTTCTTAAATTTGGATTACCGTTAAGTGAAGGCGCGGTATTTATCGCCGGTGGCACGGTATCTAAATTTAAATATAGTTTATCATATATATAAATTATCGATACCACATATTTAAAATAGTAATATATATATATATATATAATATTAAACGTGAAGTTTAGCATAGCGCATATTGTTAACTATTTTTTACTCTCTCTCTACTATATTTCTTTATGTCGTCATCCTTCCTCCTCTTATTTAATTGCTATCGGCGAAAACCGATGATATGACTGTCGACATGGCAAAAACCACATTGATTTGGATCCTCGTCAGCAAAACCACCCTCCAAAACTACCTTAGGGTGTAATTTTTTTATTGTAATCTCAGGGTGTAAGTTGATTTGGTTTTTTAAGTTTAGAGTGTTTAAATAGCTGGTTTTGTAGTTGAGAGTATTAAATAAACTTTTTATAAAGTTTAGAGATGTAAAATGGACTTATTTCTACTTATAAATTTATATTATTATATTAAACTCTTTCAACGGCCATACCGGTATAGTTTTGAAATAGTATTGACGAGTATGCTTACAACAACTTAACCAAGTCTCAATCAAGTTCCTTCACTAAAGAGTTTTTTTATTAAAAAAAACTACTCCCATCAACCAACTTGAATATCTTCTTTTCTAGTTTCTAGCCTAAGGCTGTTTCTGTAGCACTCTGTCGACACGATCGGGCTTGCTGCTCTGGGTCGACCTACTTGCTCATTGCCTGATGGGCCAAGTGTTAACGGGTATTCGGATTTGATGTTCGAACAAATTCGGATCGAATAAATGCTCTGTTCTACCTTCTAGCTCGAATAGAAGAAGTTGGTTTATTACTTTGCATACATTCGAGACTTTCAAAAACGTGATATCTGTAATTTATATATCATGAACTATATTTAAATTTAGATAATGCGCAACCAGCAATAAATACCGCGCCTCTACTCAGCGGCAATAAAAAACACGATACAGTACTGCGGTACTATAGCATAGCATCGCTATAGTACCGCGGTATTTTTTTTGAATTTTGGATTATTGTTAAAGGGAAGCGCGGGGCACGGCATTAGGTATTGTAGTGCTCTCAGTGTGCGGGATTAGCGGGCCTGGCAACCACTTTTGAAGAAAAAAAATTGCACGGGGGCTAGTTCTGTAAGAAATAATTTTTGGGGACTACAACAGTGAAGAGTTCACGGCTCTAAGGTTTCAAATTTAGAATCACGACCCCAACCGAAATCCGAAATTTCAACCATAATTTTCGAAATCTCTAGTGGCCACGCTCTCAGAAAACAAGGATTGGACAAGAGTTATATCCTGCATTTAGCTTACTAACCATAATGAAACAACCTCAAATCTTATTAAGTAAATAATGTCATTAGCAAAACTAAAATGTTGATTCAACAAAAGTAATTAATCTTTATTAATTGCATTCATCAAATGTTTACATTTAATACAATCAATTGAACGACAGACTACTAAAAAAAATTACATTTACAATTTGTTTACAAGAATGAACCGTTACAAAAGCCCAAATAAAATCTATCTGTCTCTAAAATCTTTTATCATCCAAATCTTTATACAAACCTGTTTTTAAGCCGTAGACGCCCGTGTTTTAGAAATATCGCGCGGTAGAAAATGCTTTTACCCTCAGTAAAAAGAGCACTGTTGTTTTAGATAGACTTAAAGCACTGTGCTCAAAAGCCAGCTCACAATCCAGAGTAGAGGTGGCCAAACGGGCAAGACGACAAGACGCGATCAGGCCCGACCGCACGCAGACGCCCAACCGAAGCGGGCGTGCTTGGGACGGAGGCGGCGACGGCGGCGTAAGACGCGGCACGACCCGTTCTGGTCGGCCCGGTCCCGACGAGCACGGACCGTTTAAAAAAAATAACCGTTGCAAACTTAAAAAATTCAAAAAAACCGAAAAAATTCAAAAAAATCCCGAATTTTTTCCCTATAAATAGGTGGCTGCCCCCTCCCCATTTCCACACCAGCAATCTTGCATTCTCTTCTAATCATTCTCTTGTGGAAATTCTTTTGCTCTTAGTGGTAATTTGGCAAAATTAAAAATAGTTTTGTCAAAAATCCAAAAATCGAATTAAAACACAAGAAATCAAGGTGATAATTGCGATTTATTTTTTCATTTTGTTAGTATTTTAAATCATATTTTAGTTTTAATAGCGTTGTTATTTCTTGTAGTTTGCTTTATGGAGCCCAGGGATTTTCCGTCGTTCCCAGCTTCTGATTTCAGTATTTCACCCGAGGAGCTTCTTGCATCATATGCCCAAGAAGCTGCTGGAGTTGTGCCATCTTCAGGCTCTACAAGTGCTACTGCATCGGCAAGCACCGGGACGAAAATAACAAGACACACGATATATCGAGAGTGCAGGAAGATTTGACTAGATTTTGAGGCATCAAACGACGTCCAAATCGGTATCTTTGTTTGCAAATATTGCAAGCATAAATTAACTGCGAAATCTTCAGGTGGAACGGGGCACTTGAAGAGGCATGCTGACAGTTGTAGAAAAAAAGCGGGAATGGCTTTGAGACAGGCGCAGCTGCAGTACAACCCCGATGGTACGGTACGTAACTGGGACTACGATCCTGAGGTAGCTCGTGAATCTCTTTGTCGTTTAATCGCTTCTCAAGATCTTCCTTTAAACTTTGGTGAGTCAGCTGCGTTTGAAAACTATATTAGGACCGCTCATAATCCTAGGTTTTCTGCAGTTTCTAGACAGACAACAACTAGAGATTTGATTAAATATTATAATAATTGTCGCAATAACCTAAAAGAAAATTTTAATACCTATACTTTTTCTGTGTCTTTGACATCTGATATATGGAGTGGTAGAGCTAAAGAGGATTACCTTAGTGTAGTTGCTCATTATGTAAACGAGGATTGGCAACTAGAAAAGAGAATTATAGGATTCAAATTAATTGATGTAGCACATACTGGTGAAAATATTGCTGATTGTATTGTAAAAGTTGTGGAAGATTTTGGTCTTAGTGATAAGATTTTTTGCAATAACATTAGATAATGCTTCTGCAAATACTTCTGCCATGAACATTCTTACTCCGCTTTTCAATTCTTATGCTGAATCTTTCTTATTACATCATCGTTGTGCTTGCCATATTATTAACCTTATAGTTAAATCTAGTTTGAAGAGGTTAGATCAGTATTTTGAACCTTTTCGCACTGCAATATCTTACTTAAATTATTCTAATCAACGAGTAGCAGCATTTAAGACTTATTGTATTGCAATGAATGTGCGTCAGTGTAAGTTTGGTCCGAATATGCCTGTTAGATGGAACTCTACTTACTTGATGCTTAAGCATCTAATACCATATGAGAGCACATTTTCTATCTTTATTAACACGCATTGTCGTACACGGGATGATCATCCTTTACTCACAGAGCAACATTAGTATATTGCTAAATATTTGCTGTCATTTTTAGAACTTCTTTTTGAATCTACTATTGCTTTATCTGGAGTTTATTACACAACCTCTCCTTTAATTGTGCATCATATTTTAGAAATTGCTACCCACTTAAAGAGCCACGAAAATGATAATGTCTTGCATGAAGTTGTTTGTGCTATTAAAACTAAAATTTTAAAATATTGGCAAGAAATTCCTATGTTATATGCATTTGCATTTATTTTAGATCCTATAGCTAAAATTCGGGGATTCGGTAATGTTCTCTCACTTCTAAGTGATGCGGTAGGTACTAATTATTCCAGTTATTTTTCAACTGTTCGTGCTAACTTATCTCAAGTTTATGATAAGTACGATCGGAAGTTTGCTGGAGTTCGCATGCAGCGACCCCCACCAGCACTCACAACAGGTAAGAAGAAAACCGCGTGGGGAAAGATATGGGGTGCAGGTGGCTCTTCCTCAAGGAGTTCGACTACATCAACGACAAATGCGGACACATCAAGTGGTGGGGAGCTAGTTGCCTATCTCAACATGGCGACAATCATCAACTACCAAGAGAAGCAAGAGGAGGACTTGACATTTTGCGGTGGTGCACGAGCACAAGATAACATATCCGGTGCTTTCCATACTAGTGCGGGATGTGTTACAGTTCTAATTTTTTTCGATTTTTCAAATTTTACGAAGTTAAGCAGACTCTGGGCCGACCCGCCCGTTTAGCCCGCTGAAGGAACTGGCCGACACGCGACGGCCCGACAACAAGCGGGCGTGCTCGGCGCCACCCGCACGTGGGTCGACGCGCACGGTCCTTTTACAAGTTGGGCCTAAACGGGCCGTGTCGGATTTTAATCGGCCTGTGCCGGGCCAGGCGGCCCGTTTGGCCATGTCTTCCAGAGCCTTCCATCGAGAGCCAGCAAGCCTCAAACATTATAAGTCAAGCCTCAAGATAGCACTCAGCACCAGAACCCTCATAGCTCAAGGTAAGCCAAGCGCAAGAGCTCAAGCATATCAGGACCAAGCCTCCCAAGAACAACATACAGCCAACACCCCAAAAATCACCAAGCCACTAGTGAATAAACACCAAAGCCTGAAGATCATCAAGGCCATTAGGAGCACAAGACCAAAAGGCCATCAAGAGCAAGCATCAGGAACCAGAAAGCAAGAGCCAAAAGCTCCAGAGGACCAGAAGGTCTCCAAGAACCCAGGAGCCAGAAGCTCACTAGGAGGCCAAGCAGCTCCCAAACCAAGTTGCTCAGTGGATCAAAAGAAGGGCACAACCAATTTTTCGTTTTCCTCATCATCACAACTTGTGCCACAAATTCTTTTCTTCCAGTCTCAGGTACCCACATTTTCCATCATTCCAGTAGTATCAATTTTGCCCATGTATAGCAATAGTACCAAACAAATGATAGTTCAGGCTAAGTAGAAGAAAATGAAATGTATGGTCTCAGATCAGTTAAAATCATCACAGATCATATAGTTCTTATCATTTCAGTTGCAGCACAGAACACAATAAATGAGCTGGAGCAATAGAAATCACAGTAAGCAAAATAGATGCTCAAGTGTAAAGATTTCAGTAAGTCAAAGGATAACAAACCCTAATCATCAAGAGCATCAGTAAAAACAAATTCAGTGAATGAATAAAAGGGGTTTTTGAACAAAGTATAGCCATGGTTAATTGGCGAGCTCAGGCTTGAAAGCAGGCGCGATTGTGCAAAGGAGCGGGCCTAGGTGCTCGTGAGAAGAGAGCTCAAGTCAGGCCTATCCGGCTGGTGGCGATGTGGCCGTGCACGCGCAAGGCGCGGAGAGGCGCGAGCCAGGCCAGGCAGCGGCGGTGACCTACGTTGGCGGCAGGAAGTCGGCCAAATCGGCAACCTCATGGGAGATAAGCAAGCGAAATGGGAAGAAGAAAAAGGAGCCAAAGAATGTGGGGAAATGAAAATAGCCAGAGCTAGAAGAAGGCTTCGGCCAGTGAACCGAATAGATATGGCCGACCAGGAAATGAGAAAAGAAATAAGAAGAAAAGGAAAAGAAAGAAAAAGAAGAAAAGAAAGAGAAAAATAGGAAAAGCGAAAAATATCCAAAATGCGTAAAGGTTTACTTTTAAAACTGCAGAAAGTATTTGTAATACAATTTATGCATTAAAAAGTATGTATAACACAGCAGATAATAAATGAACCAGAAAATAAAATAAAGAGAAAAACAAGAAAATTTAAATTAAGTAAATCAGCTAAAATAATATATATCTGTCTCTGTTGAAAAGGCAAAATCAATTTAAATCAGTTGAAACCTGTTAAAAATGATGAAATCAGTTAAATTAGTCGGTCGAGCTATTAAATAAAGGGCGACCGTATAAAATCGAATTAAGCTCTAAAAATCACAAAGTTAATTTTATAAATCTCAAAATAATAGGAAAAGCATGATGGACCACTTAAAACATGCAAAAACTTAATTGCCGCTAATAAGGCATTTACGTAATTTCAGGAAATAAATCAAATTGGACTGCGAATCCGCAATCGGGTGAAGACGAATATTTTGATCAAAATCCAGGCAAGCAATCCATGATCATCATATTTTAATATCAATGTTTTATTTGGAATATATGTGGTATCATTGGTGCATGGAAAAATGTTGTTTTAAATAAAATCCAAATCGATTGGTTGGATTTACTGCGGATACAGTTGTGATTGTGAATTTTGACTCAACCGACGGGTGTGGTCGGGGTGAGTTGTTAATGTGGTGGGTAGAGGGTGCCATGTATGGTTTTGCCGGCGGGACCCTCTACATAAGAATATAATATAAGGTTGAAACTACTACACTCGGACAATGAACCGTATTAAATCGTATCAACCATAGTGTGCGAAAACAACCAGAAAAGGTTTGTCCTATGATGGTATTTAATCTTAAGCTTATAAAGGTTCAGCTGGGATAGCCGGATGCCCAGTGAATGTGTATGTTGATAACCAGGGTAATGGTTTTTTGGCGCTATATTTAAAGCCTGGATGAGTATCTCTGATTGTTGTGGCAGAGATCAACTGGTTCCCCCAATGTCTCAGTACCTCTGAATTGAGTTGTATCACAACTGGCAAGTGGTCAGAGGATATGAGTAACTCCGATTTCGAGATGGAGTAACAACTGACTAATCCAGGAATTAGTGCCACTCAGACTTGAAGCGTACAACTGGAAGGGGCCAGGGTTGGAGATTTTAAATACCAGAGTAGTGATAAATGTTCTGGGTTCTCAATGGATGTTGAGTTCGCTATGGGTAAAGTGATACAAAACCTGCGTAGGGTACAAAATCATGAATTCATACCTGTCTCCTGGATTGGAGGCTACGGAAGCTCTCTCACCTACGAGTGCTAGTAGCAATTTCTCAAATTAAAAGTTGAAACAAGATTTTCTTAACAAAACTTATTTTTGGTATTTGGTTCTGTGGAATGGTTTTGTGGGATGGAACCGGTATTGGTTCCGGGTTGATAAATTCGTGAATGCATAATTCCTAATAATGTTTGCTAAGTACATCTTTGTACTCACTCTTGCCTACTCCCTCTTTTCTTAAACTCTGATTGCTATGGATGTTCCAATGAGGAATGGCTGGGTGATCAACCGCAGGAGCCAGGTGATAAGGAGGCGGAGTTCGACCCAGAGGACTGGGTGGAGTAGAGGCCCTTACAGTAGAGGCCTCTGCTCTCTAGGGTATATGTAAATTAAATGTTGGAATGACTTTTACTGTAAATTATGTAATAAGATAGGTGAAAGACTATAAGATGGTACTGCGTTTGGAAGGTAATAAAGTTCCTGTAAAGTCTCTAATTAGTGTTCTGCTGTAACACTCTGAAATGGCGTGTTAACTAATAAATTGTCGGACTTACTCGACGAGCTATTAGTTAAGATGCCCTGATCAGTGTAATTAGCTTGGGATTAATGACACAACTACAGTCATTATCTGAGGTTAATTATGCGGGTCGCCACACATAAGCCACACATAAGAATTGAAAGAGATAAGGTAGAAGGTCACTTTCACAGTTCACTACTGTGATGCAACCAAAAAAAAGTTTACTGCAAACCGCAATAGAAGCATCAATTAAATTATGCATTTGGACTAATCCTCAATGTATCCGATCATTGATAGCCGATAGTTAACAGTGAGAAGTACTTTCAGTGGATTTGACAGCCGAACCACCTAATAATAAACCAGGAAGGCTTATATCTGAGCAAGGTAACTTGTCATGACCATTTTGAATCAATAACCTTCGTTGGAGAATTTAAATGGTGCTTCAATTACGAGTCACTGCCAGTAACATCTTACTGTGTCAGTAAAAATCCAATTATATGCATCTCACTACGTACATAAAAGCACAACTAATCACCTGCACCAAATCTGCACGGAAAATTAATTCACAAACAAGGGAAAGAGAGATAATTAACCCGATGGATTGCTAAGGAAATACTCTATCCAGTCATAAATAGTTGTCGTTTTAGATATAATTATAGTTAAACTTTTAAAATTTTGACCGTCAATATCTTTCTAAATATTTAAATTAGATACATGAAAATTATATAGGTATATTCATCTCAAAAAGTACTTTCATAATATAATAATTTTTATTGGGTTTTATAAATACGTTATATTATAACATATTTATAAAACTGTACTAAAGTAGGAGTGTTCGCATAGGTATCCGACACCGGCAGATAGCCTTGCTGTTTCGACGGGTCGGAGGTAATACGCCGTTATTTCTTTCGAGTTTCGAGGGGGTTTCTCGCCACAAGCACAGGTGCGCAACGATAACATCGAGTTCCCACCATCCGCGCCCACCGCGACGCCGGCACGAGGCAGCTCCACCGTGATGTCCCTCCCGCACGCCACCACCTGACACGCTCCGCCACTCCCACCGGCGCGGCGCACGATCACAATGGTGGTTGCACCGGCGGTTCCGCCATATCGCGCGAGAGGTGTTGGACGGGAATGACGAGAAGTGCCCTGGGTCTCCAGCTGACCATCCTTGAAAAGGCCGACGGGAAGCTTGCGCCAGAAACCCTCCATGACTAAATTTTTTTGAAAGGGCCCGTCAAATCGGATCGCACTGAAAATTCGCGGTTCGAAATGGTCCACTTGCACCGCTAGGTTGGGCTTCAGAGTTCAGAGTATTTGCAGGAGGACCCTCCGGTTACCGGAAATGCATGGCCATGCTACTCGTCGTTAAAGAGTTAACTATAGTTAGAGATTTCTAGTCACGTAATCGAGAAAAAGTGATCGAGCTAACTAAACAATGATGACATATAATCGACTTGAATTTGACTGATATCATGAGGTAAAGGAAAATACATATAACTAAGTATTATTAAAGTTCGTCTAATGTGATCTTTACATATACTCGAGAGTTGGCACGTCTTACTAGAGACCGCTACCGATTAATAATCGAGTAAGAGTACTTCGGCCATGTCCACGTATACGTGAACATATAGGGTCGCACGCTTAAAGTGTTGGGAATGAACTCAGATGGTGATCCGAATTCTGATAGATTTTAAATTCCTAATAGGCCTCTAATGTAGAGACCTATTGTGGGGAGTATATATAAAGGGAGGAGTGATGGCTTTAGGGTTAAGAGACATTATAGTAATTCAGAATTTTTGAAATCCTACAGCTGCCACACCTCCTTCGCCCAAAACTGCGCAGCCGGCGCTAGCACCCCGCGAGCGTGGCGTCCTTACCCCGTACATGTGGATACCTTGGAGCAAGGATACAAATTTCGTTTTTGGATAAAATCTAGCTTAGCCCCGAAATCCGAAATTTCGTCGAAGTCTCGTTGTTTTGGACAAATCTCAGGAGAAATTTGAAAACCAAAATTCAAATCCGGTCCATTTGCAATCGAGAAATCCCAAAATTCAGTTGGATAACACGAAATTTTGGGCGAAATACCCAAAATTTTAGCATTTTTGTACCAGCAGAAAAGTAGGTCAAACGATAACAAAAAGCTTTGAAATTTTGGATAGTCCTGACACATTGGTAATATTTCCATAAAAATTTCAGATAATTATGAAGCTTGTGAAATTTTTAAAAATTCAAATATTGCTACTGTCCTGTAAAACGCTGACCGGCAATTTTGAACAGAATGAAAAATAGGACAAACCACGTTAGAAATATTTGATTTTTTTATCCATGATTTTGACGTATCAATAATATTTCCATAAAATTTCCAGGTGATGGTGTAGCTCGAGGAATTTTTAAAATTTGTATAACACTGATGTTTGGATCAAAAATGGTCGAAAGTACGTTAGAAAATTTTGAAATTTTGATTGGATGGTCGTGATGCATCATTAACCTCACCTTAAATTTTTTAAGATGATTATCAATCTGTGAAGTTAGAAATTTTGGCAGTATTTCGACTGAAATTCGGAGTTTGAGAGTCATAATTGGAAACAATCAATGTATATTTGTATAACAATTAATAGGCACGAAATAAAATTGATACATATGAGAATTTATCACATATTTGCATCACAATAAAATCAATGTATATTTACATGACGTACCTATGAGTAGTAGTACGCCTGTGATTGAAACTCCACCTCCTCGTTATCGACAATGACCTCGTGACACCTCCTCTCGTGTTTTTGCTTGTATTCTTCTCAGGTCATGTCGCGCGGTAGCCAACTAGACTTCCAATGTTCGTAATGAGCCATCCAGTTGCTATGATTCTCAAACTGGTAAAGGTAACTGACACTGACAGATGAGTGTCGTGTATACGGATCGACGTATGGATCAGTGTAGTCAAACGGACAACAGATGCTCAATCTGTCATAACTCTGTCTGTAACCGTACCCATTATGCTTAGTTGGGTAGCCTAATGGCTGGAAGACTGGCTGCTACACCATAAGCCTGCGTCATCCTGTGATTTTGCTGCTTGCCGCTCACCCCCACCACTCGATATGCCCTTCCCCTTACTACGGGTCTGCCTCTGTGAGCTACCCCTCTATTGTGATCCTGCTAGAAATTGTGGCTGTGAACGGAGGTGCATAGCAATATTGGCGTCTCATTAGGGATGGCAACGGGTCGAGTCAGGTCAGGTGCGGATTTTACAAAACCCGACCCGACAGAAAACCCGAATTGGAAAACCCGACCCGAACCCAAATACCCTATCGGGTAAAAAACTATACATGAACCCGAACCTGACGGGTACCCGACGGATTTGTGTAGTACTGCAGTTAATAGATCGGGTCGGGTGTGGGTTTTTCAAAACCCGACCCGACAAGAAACCCGAACCAAAAAACCCGAGCCAAACCCGGCTGGTACCCGGAACCCGACCCCAAACCCGACGGGTACTCGGAACCCGACCCCAAACCCGACAGGTACTCGAAACCTGACTGATACCCGATGGGTATATGCGGTATTTTGAATGCCCAATGGGTACCCGTGGGTGGTTTTATAAACCCGAACCTGACCCGATCAGGTGCAGAACCCGCGGGTCTGATTGCCATCCCTACGTTTCATTCCCGAACGCCATCCACTATTGAGCTGTAGGAAAAAGAAAAGTGCGTCAATCAGTGGTAAACAACAACGTAACAGAACTTAAAATTACGTACTTACCTGCCGTCATTTGGCCGCCAACGACGTTGGACTGTGCAAGCTGTGTGGCAAACCGTCCCCTCCTAAGACGGTATACTTAAGCTTCCCATAGGACCTGCACCACGGAAGCGTCGCCATGAGCTATGATGCCTAGTGCAGTAGAGAGCGCTCCCATGTACTACGGAGTACTGCATATATTGTATGAGTAATGAGACTGTGGGTCGAGCACGGACGCTGCAATGGACAAATCATTGCATTGTTAGCATAACAGATGCGAACATTGCATAGTTAGCATAACATAACTGAACATATTAATGTCACTGACCTGCTTGCATGAATGCGCATGGTTGGGAAAAACACAAATGCAAACTGATTGTTGTGCCCAATTCCTTGAGCATAAAGAAGCTTTCTTGATCAATGCCTTTGAAGCTGCTTTCTTGATCCATGCATCTCTCTCTGAGTCTCACTCGCTCTTAAAGCACAAAGGACAAGTAACATTTTTAAATCACGATCATCCGGTCACAAACGTTGTTAGCAAATGATCTCAATCTATAGGTTATTAGGTCATATTCTAAACTAACAGAAAAATAGTTGTTTAATAATGAGACACTCTACTTATGGAGAGGGTTCTCTCTACTTGATCTTCATTCTTCAGACTACAATACATATGTACCGAAAATAAATCAAGGTCTGTGCAAAAGTGACTCACCGGCAAAATTCTATTTTTGGTCGAAATTTCGCTCCTACACGCTGAAATGTTGCTCCTGTTGGCTGGATTTGGCTGGACTTTGGCCGGATTGGAGAGAATAGATGAGGCTTGTGGTTTGGGGAGCGAAGAACCAGAGTAAAGTGACGATGGAGTGCTCGTGATCTAAAGTTTGTGAAGCAGAAACCAATGATTGAGGACCCTTTAAAACCAGTGTCTGTCGGCGTTTCGAGCACCGCCAAGTAAATTTGTAAGTCTAAGGGGCCGCGCGTCCCACTCCCTGAATGGTTAGACTCAGAAGTCCAAGATGTATACTGGTTCGGGCCGAAGGTCCCTACTCCAGTTCGTATGGTGGCGTTGTATTCCCTTCAGTACAGATGACTGCACAAAGTTTACAAGCGAGATTGCTAATGGCTTAGTGAGATGGGTTCGATCCCCCTCCTACGGGGGTTCCTGCCTCCTTTTATACGAAAGGAAGGGGCAGGTTACATCGAGAATTGGGAGAGGACGAGATGACCTACACTAGGGGCTTCGGTCCTTCGTTCTACTGGCTGATCACCACCCGTCTTGCCCATGCTGGGTCGGTAGCCTAGTTGGCCAGGGCGGTTAGGTATTTCCACGGGAAACGGCGTAGCTGCCCTCTACGAACCTTACGAGTGTTGACGTTGCTGCGCATGACGTGGGTGTTGCCTCGGGAGAGGCGTGTCTTACGATCAGTATGTGACCGGTGATGGGATGGGAGCATGACTTGGTCGACCATTAAACCTTCTTGGGAAGGGCCACCGCCTTGTATAGTCATTTCGATTGACCACGTTCGTAGGGTGCGTGGTCAGAGGGGTGGTGGGGGCCGACACGCGCCCTTGGCGGATGTTACCTTGGTTTGATCGGTCGGGGATCCCGCCCCGCCAAGGGTCGGGAGGCTCGCAGTGGAGGCACTTCCTCGTCGGTCGGGAAGGATGGCCTTGCAGTGCTTGATCGGTGAGTGGGTAGGAGCGGCTGTTGGGCTTGAGTGTGCTTGAGGCCGCCGGCTCGTCGCCGGGCCGTTGGGTACCTATTATAAGTATTCGTCGAGAGCCCCGAACCCCGAGCAATTTCGGCAGATTCGGTTGGGGGTTGAGCTTGGATGAGAATGGTGACTGGGCCCGAGTGGTCGGTCCGACTGATTAGGTCAAATGATTTCTGCCTGATATACCCCGACGCATCCGAAAGCTGCCCTGGAATTTGGCCTAGGGCATTCGAATCGCCGGGGGCTTTTTATCACCTCGTGGTGCACGCCGCGCACGGCTTTGGCGCGCCTCGCCCGCTCGTCTTCTGGACTGCTTCGGGTTCTGGTGAAGGGCGCTTCGTTTTCCGACGCTTGCATTTGTTCTGGAGACGTTTAATCTCCCTCCGTCCGGGTATATAAGGACGCTACGGCTTGCTTGAGTGATAGACCTTTAGACGAGAATCCTTTCTTTTGCTCCTTGAAATGGCTTCGGGGCACCTTCTAGTCTTCAGCTTTGGTGATGATGTCGTGGTAGAAGAAGAAGATCCTTTGGCCGAGCTTTGGGCTGAGTACGACCAGGCGATGGCCGAACTCCGGGAGGAAGAAGCTGTAGCCCGTGATGCTGCTGCCGTCGATGCGCTGCTCGAGGTCGTCCCGAGGCTCGAGGTAGTAAGGGGGGACCTTCTAGAGGTGATGGCGCGAGGGCGCCGACTGTAGTCAGTGCGGCTGTGTCGATGTCGCTGAACGGCAAGAAGCGCGTCGGCGTACGGTTCCACGGCTGCGGCAGTTGTCCCGTCGACCAGGCAAGGGCCTACCAGCATGCCGTCGGTGCCACCGACGCCGCACGGATGTTTAAGAGGCTTTGACGCGGATAAAGTCCTGCCGTGGTGTAGCGTAGCTATTCTTGTGTCTGTTAGGTACTGTGTGTAAAGTTGTGTAAAGTTTGAGCCTGTAGGCCTATAATGAAATCTCATTTTTCTTTATGAATGTCTTCGTGATGAGTTTGCTTCGATTGAGTTGTCCGAGTTGCTCGTTTAACGTCGTGGCAAGACCGTGCCTTGGTCGGCAGGGACGACCACATGCCTCTGCGCGAGGTTCGGGTGTCCGAGTGCTCGTTTAACGTCGTAGCTGGACCGTGCCTTGGTCGGCAGGGACGACCGCGACGCCTCTGCGTGAGGTTCGGGTGTCCGAGTGCTCGTTTAACGTCAGAGCCGGGCCGTGCCTTCGTCGGCGAGGACGACCGCGATGCCTCGCGCGAGGTTCGGTGTCCGAGTGCTCGCTTAACGTCGAGCTCGATTGTGCCTTGGTCGGCGGGGGACGACCGCGATGCCCTCGCGCGAGGTTCGGTGTCCGAGTGCTCGCTTAACGTCGTAGCTAGACCGTGCCTTGGTCGGCGTGGACGGCCGGATGCCCTCGCGCGGGTTCGGTTGTCCGAGTGCTCGCTTAACGTCGTAGCTAGACCGTGCCTTGGTCGGGCAGGACAACCGCGATGCCTCTGCGCGAGGTTCGGTGTCCGAGTGCTCGCTTAACGTCGTAGCTAGACCGCGCCTTGGTCGGCAGGACGACCGCGATGCCTCTCGCGCGAGGTTGGGTGTCCGAGTGCTCGCTTAACGTCGTAGGCCGGACGGTGCCTTGGTCGGCAGGACGACCGCGATGCCTCGCGCGAGGTTGGTGTCCGAGTGCTCGCTTAACGTCGAGCCGGACGGTGCCTTGGTCGGCAGAACGACCGCGATGCCTCGCGCGAGGTTCGGTTGTCCGAGTGCTCGCTTAACGCCATAGTTGGACCGTGCCTTGGTCGGCGGGGACGATCGGATGCCCCGGGCGGGGTTCGGTGTCCGAGTTGCTCGCTTAACGTCGTAGCTAGACCGCGCCTTGGTCGGCGCAGGACGCCGCGATGCCTCGCGCGAGGTTCGGGTGTCCGAGTGCTCGCTTAACGTCGTAGCCGACCGCGCCTTGGTGGCAGGACGACCGGATGCCTCGCGCGAGGTTCGGTGTCCGAGTGCTCGCTTAACGTCGTGGCCGGACGGTGCCTTGGTCGGCGAGGGACGACCGCGATGCCTCTCGCGCGAGGTTCGGTGTCCGAGTGCTCGCTTAACGTCGAGCCGGACGGTGCCTTGGTCGGCAGGACGACCGCGATGCCTCTCGCGCGAGGTTCGGTGTCCGAGTGCTCGCTTAACGTCAGAGCGGACGGTGCCTTGGTCGGCAGGACGGCCGCGATGCCTCTGCGCGAGGTTCGGGTGTCCGAGTTGCTCGTTTAACGTCGTAGCTAGACCGTGCCTTGGTCGGCAGGGACGACCGCGATGCCTCTGCGCGGGGTTTGGGTGTCCGAGTTGCTCGTTTAACATCGTAGCTAGACCGTGCCTTGGTTGGCAGGGACGACCGCGATGCCTCTGCGCGAGGTTCGGGTGTCCGAGTGCTCGTTTAACGTCGTAGCTGGACGGTGCCTTGGTCGGCAGGGACGACCGCGATGCCTCTGCGCGAGGTTCGGGTGTTCGAGTGCTCGTTTAACGTCGTAGCTGGACGGTGCTTTGGTCGGCACGGACGACCGCGATGCCTCTGCGTGAGGTTCGGGTGTCTGAGTTGCTCGTTTAACGTCGTAGCTAGACCGTGCCTTGGTCGGCAGGGACGACCGCGACGCCTCTGCGCGAGGTTCGGATGTTCGAGTGCTCGTTTAACGTCGTAGCTGGACGGTGCCTTGGTCGGCAGGGACGACCGCGATGCCTCTGCGTGAGGTTCGGGTGTCCAAGTGCTCGTTTAACGTCGTAGCTAGACGTGGGCTCGTTTTACGTCGTAGCTGGACGTGGGCTCATTTTACGTCGTAGCTGGACGTGGGGCATCCATCCCGAGTCCTCGTCTGGCGAGGGTAGCTGCGAGAGGAGTGGCCGCTGTCTATCCCACACGTATACCCCATCCTCAGGTGTGGGACACGGAGGTGAGCGACGCGTTTACGCGCTGGTTTGAACACCGTGCTCGTGGAGCTTATAATGTAGTCCGAGTGGGTCCTGGGAGGTCCGCCAAGGGGACCCTTCCGAGCGGACGGTCCCAGAGTAGGGTGTCCTGGCCCTGCTGTGGGGCGACCCATAAGAAACCTTTCTTTACTCAATCTCGTATGGGCCCTGGGTTGTCCGTCGACCCAGGGCACAGCTGGCTGTCGCTCATCGATGAGCTCCCGGGAGAGTGTGAAGTATGGTCTCGAACGCAAGTAGAGGTGATTGGGTCGTCAGCCGACCTAACCGAGGGCCCACCGTGGGGCTCACCTCATACTTGCCCCTCGCTCAAGTTTTTGCTGGGGCGGCCTTATGCCCATCCGTGGGGTAGGCCTTCAACCCACTGACTTTAGCCGAGCCCCGCCGCAAGCCACGAGCTTTTTGTTTTCGGCCGCACGCCCAGCTGGGCCTCTCGTGACGCGCCCGCAGCAACCGCCCGGCCTCAAGGCGGAGACCAAGAGGTTACAGGACGCACTACCCGGGGGCGGCGTCTTTATGGCTCTGCCGTTTCGTCAGGATTAAATGCTGAGTGGAATTCGAAACCGGGAGTTACCAGGCTTGCGTGACAGACGAGGGTGGACGCGACGCTTCACTCGAGGGGGTGCCTATTCGGTCGACGCCTGCTCGTCTTCTATATATACGTTGCTGGGGCGCTTTGAGCTTCCTCGGCGCTGGTTAACACCTTCTCGCACTACGATGGAATTGACCTCGCGGTGGTGAGCAGCGGCGTCGCCGGGAACCGGACCGACGGCGAGATCGACAGGTTCGAGCTCTTGGTCGAGCCGCACGCTCGGGAGATTGCCAGCCACGTCTATAACATCCCAAAAATTTGGCTTAAATAATATTTTATTGCTTAAAAGTGCATTTATGATTTTCTGGAATTTATTTGGATTTTTATGGATTTATTTGAATTAATTTTAAATCAAGTGTAATTGCCTTTTATTCAAATCTATTTAAATTTATGCAAAGTTAAAATAAAGTTTTGCCAAAAATATTCTATTTGAGTCCAGAATGTTTCAAGGTGTTTTTGAGATTTTTCTTGGATTTTTCCTGATTATTTTATTGCCTAAAATAAATTAAAGGATTTTCTGTAATTATTTTAAATGAAAAATCTTTTTAAAAACCTAATGAACGATGGCGGCCAGCCCGTACCTTTGTCGCGCCCGCTCACTAAAACCCTAAACCTAAGAAATCCCGACCGTTGGATCGAGACTCAACGGCCGAGATTTCGCCGCGTCGTCGAGCGCTCAGGGCCGTTGATCGAGCGACGCATGGACGTCCCGGATGAAGCCGCGTCGTTTCGAAGTCGCCGCCGAGTCCGCCGCCACGAGCCGTCGAGTCCGGGCCTTGCACGCCCCCGTGCAACTATTTAAAGCGCCGACGCGGCACGGAACTCCTCGCCTCGCGCGCGCAAGATCTTTTCCAAAGCCCGAGGCTCGCGGTCGCCGTCGTTCGCACGAGGGAGCTCGCCGGAGTGAAGGTCCTTGCCGTGGTGGTTTCCGCCGGTTTAAATCGCCGTCGTTGATCTTTCGCCGTCACCAGTGTCATCATCGAGATCGCCAAACCGGGACGCGTCAGATCCGTGAAGAATCGTCGCTGTTTCGTCGCCGGAACGCCGTAGCCGGGGTCGTTGTTCTCACGTTCGGTGGAGTTGCGCCGCCGCGTCGCCATCGTCACGTTGAAGCTTCGGGAGCCGTTGGATCTCCAGTGAAGGGTCAAGATCGTGCCACGTCGCCGCGTGAATAGTGAACCCCTCTGGTAAACGCTGACCGTTAGATCTAGATCCCGCGGCGGGTGTGCGGCCACGTCGCGTGAGATCGGTAGCCGTCCGATCAAACTCGTGCACTCAAGATCGCGCCGTCGCTGCAATCAATCACGGGCAGCCGCGTGTCGGCTCAGTAGCCGAGGCGCCATGGACCGGGTGCATCGTGAACCCGAGGGAGTCATGGACCCAGTCCATACGCCCGGGACATGTGGCGCTTCCTGATTGGTTGGCGCCAGGGCTGACGTCAGCAGGACGTCATGCTTGCATCATAAATCGATTTTTCAGTATAAAAATAAATCTGTTAAATTCGAATTTCTGATTTTCTGATTTTAGTATTTATTTCAAACTTCAAAAGGCTATATCTTTTGCATCGTAACTCGGATTTGAGTGATTCCAGTTTCTAAAAATTTGTAAAATTGAGATCTATTTAATGGTGAATTTTAATTGATTTTTGGAGTTCATTTGCTCTCTGTTTTGGTATTTATTTGTTTTTCATCTTGAGACGCGTAGGCGTTGAATTGTGCGACGCTCGGAGGAAGATCCAAAGAACTCAAGAGCAAGTTCGAGAACAGATCAGGACCTATTCCAAGGCAAGTTGTGCTTTGATCATGTTGAAACCATGTTTATAAAATTGCTATGTTTGTTTTACCCTATTGCATATGTTTCAAATATACAATTGTTTCAAATTAGATTGGGCTTAGCTAATATACCAGATTGATCTATACCCTACCTTGTCATTATATGCCATGATCCATTGTCACCCTAGATTGGTTAAATATAGTTGGTTAATAATTATAATCAACATTGGAGGTTTAGACCGTATTAGTTGCTTAGCCTTGCCACGTCATCACATGTGTCAGAATCATTGATAATTAATCTTGATTAATGGAATATGGAACAATGTTATGAACTTGTGTGTCATGTGGAATCACACGATGAGATTGAGTTGTTGTGGCGAGTCATGTCACGCAACGATGTTGAATTGTTGATGGCACGTGGTGCTTGGTAATCAACTGGGTGATAATCATTTAGATTGGGGCAAGTGGCAAGGCGAGGAGGCCAAGGTGGGCCCGATGGGCAGAGGGGTATGTGGATGTCTTGCCTTGATCACACTAAGGACTTAACCTTGCAAGCCTTTGACTGAGTCAATCATGCAACCACATGTCTGGTATGGGCCAACCTAGCTGAGTAATTTGCAATGTCTTAATTTTGGTACTATCGTGGTCGATGTGAGTTCGAGTTATGGTGTAATTCACATGGCGCAAGAGGGGGCCCGGATGTGGTAACCACCCCACGGTGTTGAAACCTTCGGGTAGTATCGGGTTAAGCGAGCATTGTAAAGGCTTTGTTATAATCACTCGCCTTGGTGGTGTTTGGTTGTATCACGTGGGTAAAGTGCATAACCTCTGCAGAGTGTGAAACTATTCGGATAGCCGTGCTCATGGTATTGAGCAATGCTCGGAATTACATTAAGGGTTAGCTTAATTAATTGGACAACATGGTTGGGATGGCGGAATGCCATATGGAAGATGAAATTTGACTTAGGATTGGAAACTTGGTTTACTTGAGAAATATCAAGTCATTTATTATTGCTATTTGTTTTACATTCTTTACAATCTATTTATTGTATTTGTTCATAAATCGCTTATTGCAAAATAGCCATGATAGCCTATCCATTGGAATAAGCCTTACATATAGATACATAGAAGCGCATTACATGCACAACTTGTTGAGTGCTTTAAGTACTCACCCTTGCCAAACAACAATAATCAACAGTTGAGGAATCTACACCTGTGCTGGAAGATGAAGTCCAGGAAGACACGAGTCATTAGGGTCCGAGCCTTGTCGATTGCCTGTGGTGAACTGATGAGTTATCTACGTTTTCTATTTTTCGCTGCTTAATCATTAGTTATATTTTCAGTCTTGCCCTGCGTGGCTTAATAATATAAGTTGGTCATAAGATCATACATTTAGCTATATCAATAAATGAACTATTATTCTATTATCGTTGTGTATGATGTGATATGTACCAATGTCAAGCTGTGTGCACTAGCGTTGATCCTGGAACTAGTGCGGTAAACACAGTGGGTTCAAATCAGTGGATTCGGGTCCTTACAACGTCTCGCCGCAGGTCGCCCTCGAGGAAGAATAAAGTAGTTAGATTTATCCTCCTTTTTGATTGTAAAGACAATTATGCTTGCAAACAATCTTAAGGTTAACAAGTTTCAGTACGCCTCTTGCCCCCTTTTGTGTTTTTGGTGAACGTTTGACCGGCCATAGCCTTAAGGACCGCAAGGATCACTTATGCGTAGGTCGGGTTGCTTCGGGAGGGGCTAAGAGGATAGGAATCTTGGTTACTCAGCAGTTATACGCACTTGTGAGGGATAGGAGTGTTCCCGACCGACAAAAGATCGCTCTATTTAGGCATTTCCTTCTTCCGTGAAGTGCCAGAACCATAGCCGCCGGGGCGTAGGCCATAGCACTCGGGTCGAGAGGATTACCGCTCGGGGAGGACCTCGTGACCAGTCGGGTCACCGACCAGCACGAGCGCGTGAGTTAGCCGAGTTTGCGTGGGGGAGGAGTGTTCCCAACCGACCAAAAGGTCACTCCACTCGGGCACTTCCTTCTTCCGCAAAGCGCTACTTAGCAACCATAGCCGCTGGGGCGTAGGCCGTAATGCTTGGGTCGAGAGGGTTACCACTCGGGATGGACCTTGTGATCGGTCGGGTCACCGACCCGCTCAAGCGTCGACTAGAAGCAGCCTGAACGGGGGCGCCAAGGGGCAGCCCCCGAGCGTCGCATGGCGACCAGGTGCTCGGAAGGGTAAAGGTAAAGACCATGCTAGGGAAAAAGAAAAGAGTTTAGGGATAGAATCGCCTTAACTTTTCTATGTTCCAAGCGTTCGGAAGGATGCGACCGTCGGCGTCCTTGAGTCGAAAGGTGCCAGGTCGGAGAACCTCTACGACGGTGAAGGGGCCTTCCCAGGGCGGCGATAGCTTGTGCTTGTCTTTGCTGGTTTGGAACCGACGCAGGACTAGGTCGCCAGTGCTGAAGGATCGCCCTCGAACCTGACGGCTGTGGTAGCGCCGCAGAGCTTGTTGATACTTGGCCGATCGCAGGATGGCCACGTCATGCGCCTCGTCGAGCTGGTCGATGGCGTCTTGTTGCGAGGCGAGCCCCCGAGCCTCATCGAAGGCTTGTAGTCTTGGGGCGCCATACTCCAGGTCTATTGGCAAGACGGCTTCAACGCCGAACACCATGAAGAACGGTATAAACCCGGTCGCTCGGGTGGGCGTGGTGTGGCGTCGCCTTCGCCGGACCCAGCCGGCTTCGAGCGGCGGTGCGGGCCCGGTGGCTGAGGTGGCGCCGAGCGGTAGGAGCGGAGGCTGCATGTGTTGCACGGTCGACGCTCCACCAGCCCCGGAGGTTGATGCGTGGCTTTGGCCTCCGGTCGGCCGGCTCGGAAGGCCTCGGCAAAGATCGCGGCCGCGCCACGTTCGCTTGCATGGGGAAGAACCGAGGGCGTCTTGATTCTTCCGCGACTTGTGGTCTACACTGCGCGCAAGCGTCGCGCCACCGGCATCTCGCTGGGTCTCGGGTTCATCTGCTCGTGTTAGCCTAGAGCCGGTCGAGCTCACCTTCGCTTATCCGACTTTTATTTGCCGCTGGAGTTGGCGCTGGCGAGCTTGAGCGCGTTCAAAGACGCTGGCCAGTATTCCTCCTCCTGCGCCTCAGGGCGCCGGATGGGGCGCCCCGTAGCCGCGGGGGTTATGATTAAATCGGCCGTGCCCGCCATGTTGCACTCGCGAGAGTGCCGCCGGGCAGGGTACTCCGTGTCGGAGCTGGAGTCGTGGCTGGAAGAGTCTTCCAAAGGCTCGTGGATAGAGGCCGCATGTAGCCACCATCGCCACAAGTTGTGAGCTGCGCGGAGGTGACACGGTCACCGCACAGGCCCACGGAGCTTCGCCAGACGTGGCGGGCGCTCCCGTGCTCGCTTTGGGACTCGCAGGGCGCCAAGCGGAGCTTAGCGGTCGCGAGATGGCGCCTGAGCTTTCGTGGCGCCGGGCCTCGATGGCGGCGGATGAGCGTAAGCCCTCCCGCCGAGGTGACGGCAAAGTTGAGGAGCCAAGCGGATCGGCTCCCAGCGCGATCATGCCGCCGCGGGTGGAAGATGCCATCGGAGGCAAGCGGAACCGGAGATGGTGATGAAGACGCGCGAAGGCCCCTACCGGGCGCGCCAAGCGCTCGGCGTTTGAGCAAGCAAGTAAATTTGTAAGTCTAAGGGCGCGCGTCCCACTCCTCGAATGGTTAGACTCGAAGTCCAAGATGTATACCGTTCGGGCCGAAGGTCCCTACCTCGGATTCGTGTGGTGGCGTTGTATTCCCTTTCTGATGATGACGCACAAAGTTTACAAGCGAGAGTGCTAATGGCTTAGCGAGATGGGTTCGATCCCCTCCTACGGGGTTCCCGCCTCCTTTTATACGAAAGGAAGGGGCAGTTACATCGAGAATTAGGAGAGGACGAGATGACCTACACTAGGGCTTCTTGGTCCTTCGTTCTCACGACCGATCACCACCCGCCTTGCCCATGCTTTGGGTCGGTAGCCTAGTTGGGCAGGCGGTTAGGTATTTCCACGGGAAACGGCATACCGCCTCTGCGAACCTTACGAGTGTTGGCGTTGTCGCGCATGGCGTGGGTGTTGCCTCGGGAGAGCGTGTCTTCGCATCAGATGCGACCGGTGATGGGGATGGGAGCATGACTTGATCGATCATTAAACCTTCTTGGGAAGGGCCATCCGCCTTGTATAGTCATTTCGATTGACCTCGTTCGGAGATACGTGGTCAGGCGGTGGGGGCTTCGACACGCGGCCCTTGGCGGATGTTACCTTGGTTTGATCGGAGTCGGGGGATCCCATCCCGCCAAGGGGGTCGGGAGCCCTGCTTGGTCGGAGCCGGTGGGTCCCGTCCCGCGGCGGGGGTCGGGAGCCCTGCTTGGTCGGAGGCACTTCCCTCGATCGGTCGGGAAGGGATGGCCTTGCAGGTGCTTCGGTCGGTAGTGGGCTGGGAGCGGCCTGTTGGGCTTGAGCTTTGCTTGAGGCCGCCGGCTCGTCACTTCGGGCAGTTGGGGTACCCCTGTTATAAGTATTCGTCAGTGTCTCACATGCATAAAAACACTTAATTCTCAATCCTAAAAGCCACCACCAGCTCTAGCTTAGTGGTAAATGTCAAATCTAGCAAACACAAGGTCCGAGGTTCAAATCCTAGACATGGCGTTTTTTTGAAACTTTTTTTCATAGTTCTAAGCATGAAAAAAATGTAATTTTTTTGGATAGGCGAAAAGCATTGATGATATTCCCATAAAATTTGAGATCATGATCATCCATAACAAAATCCCAAAAAATGTGGAAGTGTTACTTCACATTAGCTTTTTTTCATAGTTCTGAGCATGCAAAAATTATGAAAAATTTTGTAGATAGTTGGAAAGCACCAATGATGTTCTAATAAATTTTTTACATCATTATCAATGAAAAAAAATTCCCAAAAAATGTGAATATCGCACTTCACAGTTTTCGGACTTAGAGCGCGTGCTTGTACCGTATACAATTTTTGATTGCGCAACCAAAATAGGTTTAAATTTTTTGGAACTTTTAAAAAAGGGTTATGAGGGAATTTTTAAGCTCTATTAAAATTTTTAGGTCATTATCAAGCATGAAAAAAATTATAAAATTCTGACACTATTACTACCTCGTTTAACTTATTCTGTTTTTTATTTTTAAAAGATAACAAATGAAGTTAAAATATTTAAAAAAAATTATGTATGATCCTATACTTCTTATGATAGTACAAAAAAAATTTTATCATGAAAATGCTTTTTAAATTTTATAAAATTCCAACAGTGTTTCTGCCAAAATTTTAAAATGTCTAAAAAAATACATTTTTTTGACAAATTATCATCAAAGATCACCTTCTTATGGGTTACTGATGTAATTCCAGTCAAATCCGGCATTAAAACATCTAAAACCGGTTTTTATACCCAACATTTTGGTTGGTTTTGGCGAAATTTCATCGAAAAAACAAAATTACTATAGCAATTTCAAATGTTTCAATTTTTTAAATTCGAGCGGTAGGTTTGGATTTCGTGGTGGCCCGAAATCCGAGATTTTAGTGAAAATTCGCCTGTTTTCGCCGGATTTTTAAACCTTGCCTTGGAGGCATTGCTGTGAAGCTTCAACGCTAAGACGATCCGTAACCTGTGACGGTGATGAGAATGATGAAGCATCAGGCCCCAAAATTTGTTTTTGGTTTTGGTAATTAATGACAATCGTGTTTTAAGAACTTACAATTTTTCTTGAGGCTATGAAAAATAGGTTGGTCCTATAAAGAGGTTAAATCATTGAGTTATAAGGAAATTGGAACATCAAGTAAACACAAAGGTATAAGATTGTAATGACTTTCTTATAGTTTTTTTGCCAATCTAGGTGTTTAGAGAAAAAATCGGGTTGCTAGTGTAGATGCTGTACTATTAAGAGAGACATTTGGTTAGTATATTGAAGATGATCAAGTTTCATAGCTCAAATACATGCTCATACATTGGTCATATGTTTTATCCAAAATTTCCTCTAAAAAAGCTCTGAAAACTACATAGCCGGTACTACCAACCATCTAGAAGCGATACTGTCGCAGGTGCGGTAGTACCGTCCCTAGAGGCCAGTAGTTATGTTACAGAGAGCACATTTTTTGAGATGTCCCAGGCCATCACTACTGACCTACTTAGGGCAGTACTGCCGCAAATGCAGTAGTACCGACCCTAGTGGCTGGTAGTTCTTTTTTAGAACCATGTTCTTCTGGGTCTTTCCCACAGTCGGCACTACCGCCCATCTGGGAGTGGTATTGCAGCAAGTGCGGTAGTACCGGCCCAGATGAACAGTAGTTCTTTCTCAGAGAGGGTCTAAAATGTGCATTTTTTGTCTCTAAGGCCAGCACTACCGATTTTACATAGACGATAGTACCAAGGGGTATTGTAGCAACGGCTAGTATCTGCTGCATTTAATGCTACAGTCGACCATTGGACTGAGGCCGACACTACCAGTTCTACATGGGCGGTAGTGACGACTTTCCTGAATTTTTCAGAGATTAGGTAGTAACGACTAGATTTGTGGGTTGGGGCTATAAATACACCCCCACCTGTAGCAAGGGGCAACTGTTGGTCATTCATTGCGTACTTGTGAGCCATTGCAAGTCTCTCACCATCTCTAGTGCATTAAATCATCATTTTTAGTTAGTGAGGGGATTCAAGTGTGAGCTTTTATTCTAGAGCCATTTAGACACTTGATCAACTTCAAGCAAGCGTTAAGGTCTATTCTTTGGAGGTTGCCACCTGTTAGACGGCTTGGAGGTGTGGAATCGGTGATCTTTTCAAAGAAAGTTGTGAAGAGGTCCAGTATTGTGTGAAGGTTGGAGCTCGCCTACCCGGAGTGGAGAAGAGCTACCACTAGTGATCGAGGGAGGCGCAATTGCGCAAGGAGTCGGTTTGATTTGTTCAAACTTCCTCAACGTGGATTAGGGGAGAACGGCAAGTCTCCGAGACCATGGAAAAAATCATCATGTTCGCTTTCTTATGGTTTAGTTTATTGTGACCTTATTAGTACAATTTACATTCCTAGTGATCGTAACTATTGATTATCTCCCTAGAATTATTGTTCTTGTCTTGACATAGGATGTTAGTGCTCTTAGCAAAATCAAGTTTATTTGGCTTTAAAATTATTGTAGTATTACAATTTGCATAATTCTTGATAATTGTTAAATTAGGGCAAAGAATTTAAAAACCTCTTATTCACCACCTCTCTAGTTGGTTATCTTTGATCCTACAGACGATTTGTAACTTGTGATGTTAGCACTCCGTGCGTGTGGCGTTCTTTCCCGTACATGTAGATACCTTGGAGGCGTTGATGTGAAGTTTCAACGTTAGGACGATCCGCTACCTGTGACGCTGACGAGGACAATCCGTAAGTTGTGACGGTCACAAGGAGCTGTTGGAGGATGTGCGAGGCTAGTACGACTACAACTGCACTAACGCGCTACATTGACTCTACTTAAGCTATGCGCGTCTAGTAATAATTTCGTGATCTATAACTTACAGTAATTCTCTGGTTACATAGCACAAAATTTTGATTTTACGCTACAGTAGTCTATCCGTTCCCCTTCACGGTTCTTCGACTACAGAACTATAGAAGGCCTGCGCGCCTGGAAAGTACTTCGCACAAGCCAGAGCAGGGTTCCAAATCTCATCGTATTTTGGCAAAATTTCGCCGAAATTTCGGATTTCGGACCACCCCGAAATCTAAAGTACCGGCCAGGGAATTTTTTGTAAAAAAAAATTTGAAATTGCTACAGTAACCCGAAAATTCGGTTTTTCTTGGCGAAATTTCTTGTTTTTTGGCCGGTTTTGAAACTTTTAGGGCCGGATTTGACCGGATTTGGTCCAATAACCCTAGGAAAGTCATCTCCTGTGAAAATTTGTTGAAAAACCGAATTTTTAGACATTTTAAAATTTTGGTAGAAACACTGTCAGTTTTTTATAAAATTTTAAATGCTTTATAATAAGCTAAAATTTTTATGTTACTATCCTTAGTAGTTTAGGATCATACATAAAAAATTTAAAAATAATTAAACTTCATTTGTCATCTTTAAAAAATCAAAAACTGAATGAACATAATTGGGACAGTTACATTGCTAGAATTTTGTAAATTTTCTTGAGTGTGATTATGATCTAAAATTTTTGTGAGAGATTAATAATTGACTCATTACCATTATATACTTTTTTTAAAAAAAATCAACTTTGTTTGTTTGGTTAATCAAATCTATATAAGCATTGAACTTCGTTTGTTATATTATATTTCAAAAATAAAAAACAAAAGAACATAAATGGTACTGTGCCATGTAAGAATTTTATAAATTCACTGGTGTGTGATAATGATTCAAACATTTTATGATATATTAATAACTTCCTTATAACCATTCTATAAAATTTTCAAAAATTTTAAACTTTTTTTTATTGCTAAAACAAATCTATGTATTGATAATGAGACTTTTATTAGGACGTAGCACTGTCTGAATTTTTAAACATTATTTGAGAATGATCATCATCTAAAATTTTTAAAAAACATTAATTTTACATCAGGACCATCCACAAAAATTTCGAAAGTTTTTAACGTGGTTTAGATAATTTTTCATTTTGTTCAAGTTTGCCAGTAAGCCTTTTAACAGGGCAGTAGTACTGTTCAAATTTTTAAAAATTCATACAGTTTGATCATCATCTGAAAATTTTATGAGAGCATTATAGATACATCATTACCATGCAAAAAAAATTCAAATGTTTATAACGTGGTTTGAACCATTTTGCATTAGGTTCAAAATTGCCGGTCAGTGTTTTATCAGGATAGTAGCAATGTTTGAATTTTTAAAAATTTCACAGACTTCAGAATAATCTGAATTTTTTATGGAAATATCATCAATGTGTCAGGACTCTTCACAAAAAATTTCAAAATTTTTCGACATTTTTTGGCCCACTTTTTTCCGTTGTAAAAATATCGAAATTCGGTATTTTTCGGCGAATTTCGTTTTTTCTCGGTACAAAACAAACCGGATTTGAGTTTTTGTTTTTGAATTTCGGACAAGATTTGTCCGAAATACCCGAATTTCGCCGAAATTTTAGAATCCGATCGGGGGCGGTATTTTATCCGAAAACGAAATTTGAATCCTTGAGCCAGAGTTGCAAAACTCTGCTCTGGTGTTCTTGGGCATGTATTTTGCGCCTCTGCCGCGGTAGGTTGGCTGCTCGGCCATTGTCCAGGACCTCCAGGTGACCAAGTCCAAGTGTCCATCCCCTCCTGCAGAAAGCCAGAAACTCCCCCTCCAAGTGGCTCATGCAGCTTATGCAGAAATACTTTTCGTCTGCCGTGCTAACTTCTCGCCTCTCGGCATGCAAAACTGCTTCCATCTGTCAGGCCGTTCACTACCCACTTTCTTAGACAAAAAAGAAAAAAGGTTGCGAAAAGTGAGCAACATGAGATTTTTCTTTCTGTCTGGAGATGTTAAGTGAACAATACGATGCAGAGCCGTCTCGCAAAGTTGCAGTACCCCGTCACCTGATGATCCTTCTAGACTGTGAAGTCACCGCTAGTTGACGAGCACTTTCTTTAGGGCGTATGTAGTACATGAAACAAAGTCAGGATACACCAAAATGTAGTATATATTCCTGCACGGTGCTTGCCTGCGGGCTGCGGCGGTGTATGCTAGCTAAGCCCGGTGGCCGCCTCGCGCTGTCTATAGCTGCCATCCATCTATCCCTTCTCATCTCGGCCGCAACGCGTGCGCGCGCCCCGCGCCGAATGCACGAGTCCCATTTGGATTTTGGACGCACGCCACTCACTGCCCAGTGCCCACCGACCCGCTCCCAACCCTTTTGGCCGTTCCCCCCCGCAAGCGCGCGCACTGGCACGGCTAACAACGTCTCGGCAGTCGGCATTCGGCGTGGCCAAAATGGCGCCGCTTTATATACGCCTCCGCCCTCACTGTGTCAGTATGCGTCATGCATGCCACGCCTGCGGCTGCACCGCACCGCGAGACACCTGACGATGCCGCGCTCTGCATCCAAGATGCCGCCGTTGCTCAACGACGCTCTCCTTTTCTCCGCCGGCGCCGCGGTGGCGGCCGTGCTGTTGCTCACGCTCTCCTCCCCGTTCTCTCCGCCCGCCGGCTACGGTACGTCCTCCGCCTCGTCCGTGGGCGGCGGCCGCACGTTCTACGACGACCCGGAAACGGCCTACACCATGGACAGGCCGATCACCGGGTGGGACGAGAAGCGTGTCGAGTGGCTCCGCGCGCACCCGGAGTTGTCCGGCGGCGGCGAGCGTGTCTTGATGGTGTCCGGCTCGCAGCCGACGCCGTGCCGGTCCCCGCGGGGAGACCACATGCTCACGCGGCTCTTGAAGAATAAGGTGGACTACTGCCGGCTCAACGGCGTGCAGCTGCTATACAACACGGCGCTCCTGAGGCCGTCGATGGACCGGTACTGGGCGAAGATCCCGGTGGTTCGGGCTGCCATGGTCGCGCACCCGGAGGCGGAGTGGGTGTGGTGGGTGGACTCCGACGCCGTGCTCACCGACATGGACTTCCGCCTCCCTCTGCTTCGGTACCGCGCCCACAACCTCGTCGTCCACGGCTGGCCGCACCTTGTTTACGAGGCTAGGTCGTGGACCAGCCTCAATGCCGGCGTGTTCCTCATCCGCAACTGCCAGTGGTCGCTTGACTTCATGGCCGCGTGGGCCGCCATGGGGCCGGACTCCCCAGACTACGACCGGTGGGGCGCCGTGCTCACGTCCACGTTCAAGGACAAGGTGTTCAACGAGTCCGACGACCAGTCGGCGCTCGTGTACATGCTGCTGCGGAGGGGCAGCCCGTGGCGGGCGAAGGTGTTCCTGGAGAACGACTACTACTTCCAGGGCTACTGGGTGGAGATCGTGGGGCGGCTCGGCAACATCACGGAGCGGTACGAGGCGATGGAGCAGCGGGCGCCGTCGGTGCTGCAGAGGCGGCACGCGGAGAGGGAGCACGCGGCGTACGCGGCGGCGAGGGGGGAGGCGCTGGAGAGCGCCGGGCTGGCGGAGAGCGGTGTGCGCGGGTGGCGTCGGCCGTTCGTGACGCACTTCACGGGGTGCCAGCCGTGCAGCGGGCAGCGGAACGAGCACTACTCCGGGGAGAGCTGCGACGTGGGAATGCGCCGCGCGCTCAACTTCGCCGACGACCAGGTGCTCAGGGCATACGGGTTCCGGCACGCTGGGCCTCTCAGCGACGGCGTGCAGCCGCTGCCATTCGATCACCCCACGAGGCAGTGACTGAAGAAGTGAAGCGTCGTTGCAAATGAGTTTGTCAAGCTATTACTACAACATTAAGCTTCCCTTTGTGCATACTGCATACATATAAGCTGCTTGCTGGTGTGTACTGTGCTTTTCCGAGGTTGATTGCTTCAGACGTCGTGTTCGTTATTAAGTTTTGTATTACTTTGCCTAGTGCTAGTATTAGCACGTACGGTTGGTTTCTCTACTCGCAATCAGATTGCCCCTCCCCTTTCCGCGCCGAAGCAGAGATTTTGATCACCTGTCACCAGGGTTCAAAAACCTCGAAAACCGCAAAAACAGTTCGTACCGCTCCGGTTCGAAAAATCAAACCACGAGGCGAAGTGTGAATTCAAATTCAAAATAAAAAAATTCGGAAAATTTGAAAAAATATATCCAAAATTCTCTAAAATTACTATTAATAGCTTTACGACCTCTGGTGTGAATCTTTTTTTGAAAAAAACGAAGTTTGGAGACGTTTTTGAGCCATTCAACATGTAGATAATAGAAAAGCTAAAAAAAGCCTGGCCTGCAGACTTCAGTATGTCAAGTAGCAATATTTACTTCAATATATTTTAGTAACAATATTTGTTCAATTATATTTAGTAGCAATATTTGTTCAAGTATGTCAAGTAGAAATATTTGTTGAAGTATATCAAGTAGCAATATTTGTTCAATTATGTCAAGTAGCAATATTTGTTGAAGTATATTTAGTAGCAATATTTGTTCAATTATATTTAGTAGCAATATTTGTTGAAATATATTTAGTACCAATATTTGTTCAATTATATTTAGTAGCAATATTTGTTGCAGTATATTTAGTAGCAACGGACGACACCCGAAAATTGTACTATTTATTCAAGTAGCGATATTTGTATGCAAAGAAATTATCTTGCTATGATATATTTTAATATGTTAATGTAATCCAATATTGAAAAGCTTACTTCTCGTTGTATACATGCATGAACTACCAAAACTTTAGTATGGAAGTTGTACCTGTTTCGCTAGTTATATTATGTACTTATTTTATTGTACAGCCAAAATTTTGGCACAAGCAATTTTTTACTAACATTCCGTTCATGTAGGTCGAACATAGCATATGTGTGACAATAGAAGAACGACGAAGCTATGCCTACTTCACAACTTCAAACGAAAAGTATTGAAATGTAAATGGTGTTGATATATGAATGGTATTGATATACGAATAGTATTGGTATGTCATTATGTGAATGTCTATTTTTACATTTGTTGGATTGATATGTGAGCAGTATTGAAATGAAAGATTATTTGTTTACATATTATTGCTAAATGCCTACTTTACAACTTGCAATTGTCTAAAATACAATAAAGGTCATGTAATTTTTTTCCATATTTAGGAAAGATCATGCTGATTTTTTTGTGTTTTTCCATACTTTTTTTTATATTTCTTACATTGTTTCCCTTTTTTTTGCCTTTAATGGCTTCTTACAAGTTTTACAACATTTTTTTTGCAATTTTTCACCAGTTTTTTTTTTTTACATTTTTCCCAGTTTTTTCAACTGTCATCGATTTTTGCCAAAAACCGCTAGAAATTCAAGCCTTTTCTTGCGGTTTTCGTCCATTTCTTTCGAAATTTGCTCGGTGGTTTGATCAAATTTCAAAATCGTTTGACTTTTTAAACTGTTTGGTTTCCAGCGAATTTCGATACCGCTGGATCGTCGAAATTCGAGTTTGAAACGGTATTGTTAACCCTACCTGTATCTGTGCCCAAATGTTCAAGCAAGAATTATGTGGCAAAAGGATCTGCAATGTACTTTTGACACCAACACTTCTAGTTACCTGTTAAAATCACATTTTCTAGCAACAGCAAGGTTCCAAAAACCAGAGAGATTTAGGAAATCTCGGTCAAGATCTTGGATTCGTACTTTTGACACCAACACTTCTAGTTACCTGTTAAAATCACATTTTCTAGCAACAGCAAGGTTCCAAAAACCAGAGAGATTTAGGAAATCTCGGTCAAGATCTTGGATTCCGATCGGGGACGGGAACCAAAAACCCGGTCGGATAAAAAAATTAAATTGCTACAACATCTCAAAAAATATTTGCGAGAATTCGACAAATCTCGCCGAAATCTAGGGTAATTTGACCGGAATATGACTTTTTTTTACTGGATTTGGCCCAATAACCCTTAAGAAATTCAACTTCCATGAAAATTAGTTGAAAAATCGAATTTTGAGACGTTTTAATTTTTTGACAGAAACACTGTTAGATTTTTACAAAATTGTGCAAGACTGGTCATGCTCTGAAAATTTTTTGGTACTATATATTGAAGCGTAGGATCATACATAAATGTTTTCAAAATAATTGAACTTCATTTGTTACCTTTAAAAAATCAAAATAGAATGAACATAACTGAGACATTAACTTTGTCAGAATTTTATAAATTTTCTCGAGTGTGATCATGATCTAAAATTTCTAAGAGGGCTTAATAATTGCATAATAACCCTTTTATAAAATTTTCAAAAAAATTAAACTTTTTTGTTTGCTCAATCAAATCTATGGATGCAATGAACTTCATTTGTTATCTTCAAATATAAAAAACACAAGGACCACAAAATGGTACAGTACCATTGTTAGAATTTTATAAATTCATTGGTGTGTTTTCATAATCCAAAATTTTTATGATAGGTTAATAATTTCCTAAGAATCCTTCTCTAAAAGTTTTAAAAATTCTAACCCTTTTTTCGTTACTCAGAAAATCTATGTATTGATCATTAGGCTTTTATCAGGACGTAGCACTGTTAGAATTTTTAAAAATTATTTATGCTTGATAATCATCTAAAATTTATATAAATAATTATGAGACATCAGGACCATTTAACAAAAATTTTCTAATGTGGTATGGACCATTTTTCATTTGGTTGAAATTTGACAGTAAGGATTTTATCAGAACAGTAGCACTGTAAGAATTTTAAAAAATTCTTGAGGCTTTATCATCATCTGGAAATTTTATGAAAATATTAGTGATGCATCATAACCATGAAAAAAAATTAGAAAGTTTCTAACTTGTTTTTTCTATTTTTCATTCGATTAAAATTTGCCGGTCAGCGTTTTATTAGGACAGTAGCATTGTTCAAATTCTTAAAAATTCCTCAAGTTAGATAATCATCTGAAATTTTTGTGAGAACATTAGCGATGTGTCAAGACACTCCAAAAAAATGTCAAAATTTTTTAATGTCGTTTGGACTATTTTTCGCTCGGTTCAATTTCACCAAAATCTGGGCAGATCTCGCCGCGATTTCGGCAATTTTGGGCGAATTCTCAAAAATTTCGATACAAAAAACCGGATTTGAATTATTCTTTTTGTATTTCGTTCAAAATTTATCCGAAATTCTGAGATCTCGGTGAAATTTCGAATTCCGACCACCTCCAAGATGTCAACCGAAATCGAGATTTGAAACCTTGAGCAACAGTGCTGAATTTCATATGATACCTTAACACAGTTTTGTAAGAATATTTTCTTTTGAGTACATTTCAGATAACCTCAGGCAAGGTTTCAAATTTCATTTTCGGATCACACCTTGGGGTGGCCAAAATTCAAAATTTCGATGATATTTCGGAATTTCAGCAAAATCCAGACGAAATTCAAAAACAGAATTTTAAATCTAGAATTTTTGAGGAACCCTAAACCAAAATTTTGACGAAATTGGCTGAAATTTCGATGTTTTTCAACCCCTGCGAATTTGTCTCCTGAGGCTAGAAAAAATTGGGAAAAATCACGCAAGCATTTATCTACATTTTCTATTTGAGTGCAAAATACTAAGTATTTGCACATAAAATTCCCAAGTTATGGTTTAGGGTTTAGGCCAAAATACATCATTTAAGGTCGAAATCCAAGTTAGTGTTTCGGCCGTGATACATCAATTAAGGCTGAAATCCAAGCTAGGGCTTAAGATTTAGGCCGAAATACAATTTAAGACTGAAATATATATTTAAGATCGAAATACAAGTTAGTGTTTAGGCCGAAATACAATTTAAAGCCGAAATCCAAGTTATGATTTTAGGGTTGAGGCCAAAATACATCATTTAAGACCGAAATCCAAGTTAAAGTTTAGGGTTAGATTTACATAATTTGTATTTGTATTTTTTTGCTAACTTTTCAAATGTATTCCTCATAATAGGCATTACAATTCTCCACAAAAAATTGGTGCGAAATCCGGTCCAAATTACCGAAATCTCGCCGAGATTTACCAAAATTTTATCGAGATTTACTGAAATTATTGTAGGAAACCCTAAGTTTCAAATTTTTTCAATTTCGCCAAAATTTACTGAAATCTCACTGAGATTTGGAACCCTAACCTTGGGTAAATGCCCACTTATAACACAAAACCTTATGTACTCAATTTGTATGTCAACAAATCACATGTACTTGAACCATTGAACACATAATCCCAGCTTTTCCCCAGTCTGTTCTACTATGCACACCTCACCCCTTCTGGCCGCTAAGGTCGAGGGAGTATAATTATCAATACCATATCGGTACTGGCCAGTATAGCCAGCATGTACTATTTCAGCCCCTAAATCAGTACAAAGTATCCATATAGCCGTTATGTACCATTTCGGCCCCTAAACCGGTACAAAGTAGCATTATGTATTGTATCGACCTTTCTACTGGTCAATACTGATCATATTGTCTTCGATACAGGTCAATACCAGTCATACTGGTAGAATTGATAATATGATCTATTGAACTATATGTTATATTTGATAGTAATAATATGTATTTGGAGTAATATTAAATTTGGTGTACATATAATTAAACATATATATACTTATAAATATATTGTCGGGACCGGATTTCCGAATCCGAACCCTCTGTGTATAACCTGTGCTAGTCCAAAAGCTAGCACATACAGTGGAAACAGTGATGACAACACATCCATATCACGAAGCACATAATATTAATTAAGCAAAAGAGTATTAGCCTTATGACCAATTATTACAAATAAGCAGCATCATAGCTTGAGTTCAATAAGAAACAACGGAAACAAAATAACAATAGCAGGATAAGCCCATCCATTTGCCCAACAGGCAATCGACTGGGGTTCGCATCCTAGCATTCCGAATCGCCTTCGTCATACCCACAAGCGTAGAAATCGTAGTCAGCTTTAGCTTCTGCACACTCTTCTGTGGAAGGTTGGGGATGTTGCAAGGGTGAGCACAAAATGTACTCCGCAAGTCTTGGAAACATAGTGCATGATAACTATATGCAAGGCTAAACAATTGAAGGCATAATATGGCTCTTTTAGCATAAAGCAAAGTTTAACTGTAAATACCAACAGTAATTTCACAAAGCATCATTTGATCAAAAGGTAATAGCATAGTAATTGAATTTGATATGTCAACTAAACAGGTTCCATCTACCTGACTGGCTCCATCCGCCAAACCATAACCTGAGAGTTCCATCTGCTCACGGATTCCCAAACCACCATTTTCCTTTAAAGCAAAACCATGAAATCTACAATGTGCAAGCGTACCTCGCCTGCCCTTGACCATGGGTACGGCTACTTAAGTAGTTTTAACTCTGCAGAGTGTGTACACTTTACCCACAAGACATGATCGACTCTTGTTGCCAAGCTATCAACACACTTCCTTTGCTGTGTCGGCAGAGAGATCATGACAAGGCCTTTACAATACATAACCCCACTATTAACCTCGCCCGCTAAGGTTTCACCGCTGTTAGGGTTCTAGCTGCCCAGTACAGAAGCCCCCTCTTGCGCCTGCCATCATCTGGCACTCACCAACTGGCGAAGCTAATAATGAGACACACAAATTATTTAGCTAGATCGTACCCATATAGACTTGTGGTTGTACAGTAGTGCTTGGTCTATGATAACACATGCTTCGGCCCTTAATTGACTAGGGCGGAACATTCACATACCAAGGTCTCGTGCTTTCTGCACCCGCCAAACAACCATCCGTCCTGGTCTAAACCATATTTTCCACTTTATTTCATTTAAATAACAGCAGCAACACCAATTGCTGCGACTTCACAAATAAAATTCAACAATGTTTGAAATGATTCCCATAATGGCATAATACTGAAACATTTAAGCTAGACTAAGCAATTCTACCGTCCCATGCTAATCTACTGGTTATCACCAAATAAAATAGCTAATATTAACTAGGGTGACAAAGGTTTGACATGATCAATACCAATGAGGGTATAACAAATTCTGGTATTTAACTATATTCTAAAACTATATTTAAAGTACATTGCATAAAGTAAGCATGCATAATTTAAAACAATATAGGCATTTTGTAAAATTTGGGATCAATATGTTCAAGGAAGACTTGCCTTCGTGGCCTCCTGCTAGTTCTACCTATGACTGCTGATTCGCTTGAGCTTCGATTGTATCGTCTACACGCGAAACGAGAGCAAATGAATAAAACAAATTCAAATAAAATTCAAAAATTTAAAATAATGGTATAGGAATATAGATCATGAATTTATATGAATTTAGAAATTTGAATCACTGGAATCGAAGCTCGAACGAAGGAGAACGGGCTCCCGGAAGTTTCCCAGATCAGAAAATCAGAGAAAATAAATAGGGCTGACACGTGGCGCAATCTGACTGGCTGGAATTTCTGGAAAATCAGAAAAGGAAAAAAGAAATGCCGACTGACACGTGGGGCCCACGCGTCAGTTGCTCGGTCCACGGTAGACTGCGTCCACCGAGCGGCTTAGGGATGACGCGGCGGACTTGCTGAGGTGGAATGCCACACCGCATCGAGCGTGGCTTCAGTGAGGCTAGGCACATGTGGCGCAATACGTGGCGGCAACGCATGGTCGACAAGGCACGCCGACGCCGCTACGATCGAGCGGAAGGCGAACCGACGCGGCGCCGAGGTGGCGGCAATGGCGAGACGCGGCTACGACGAGGTGCCACGGACGGCCATGGCGAAGCGGCTCGGTGGCGACAGCGCGGGCAATGCCGGAGGCGGAGAAGACGGCGCGGCTACACGCAAAAGCGTGACGAGACGCGATCGAATCTGGGGCAAAAGAAGGAGGACGTCGCGGGGGACTCGACGCGACCGAAAGCGGCGGCGGAGGCTCACCGGCGGCGGAGATCCACGCGGAGGAAGAGCTCGGCAGCGGCGGCAAACTCCGGTGAGCTCGATCTCCTCGACGAAGGCGTCTCGGGCGACGAGGAAAGGGGCGGCAGAAGGCGGGGAACACAAAACAAGGCACCTCGGGGCTCTAAATATCCCTGGGGAGGCGTGCGCGGCACGGACGCCAAAAATGGCGCTGAGGCGGCTAGGGTTTCGGCGGCGCGGGCGACGTGGCTGCATCGCAACCGCACGCGTGGCGCGGATCTGACGGTGGTTGCGGAGCGGGCTGCTGGGCCGGGCGCGGAGGGACTGGGCCAAGCGGAGCGGGCCGGACTGCGGAAAAGGAATGGGCTGCGGAAGAAATTCGGCCCGGAGGAGATTTGAAAATAAAAACCTTTTTCGAATTAATGAAATTCCAGAAATTCAAATAAATTCAAATAAATTCAGAAAAAAAAACTCCAAAAATACAGAAAAATTCCTTGAGGCATAATGAACCCAACTAAAACTGAAAATCTTTTATTTGATGAATAGATTATCCAAATTAAATCCTTTTATAAATATAAAATTCAAATTAAGCTTTGATTAATTCAAAGAAATTGCAAATGGTTCATTTTCAAATTTAAACATTCTAAAACTCTAATTTTGGAATGTTACATATATATTACTATATTAAATCTGAAACGGTACGCCGGTATAGATCAGTACTAGAATATACCATTCAAGAACTAAATTGATATAAGCTCCGGTACTTTATCAACAAGTATGGGTGGGAGTGTAGTCCGCATGGATGCCCTCCACCGCATCGGACCCATTGTTGTGGATTGTGGGGTCAAGGACGTCACACAGGCCCACACGTCAGGCTATCACGACGGTATAAGGCGCGAAGCAGGGCATCGATCGCGCTTTCCCCCTTTTCGCTGCACCTACTTTTCGTTCTGAACCCGCACATCCGAGGAGAACCTAGATGCGGCGGCGACACGTGAAGGAAGGCACCCATGGCGCTGAAGACGAAGGACGCACACTACCATTGTGTACACATTAAGAGTCCATTCTTTGTCCACGATCCTATAGAATAAAACACAGTCAGCACAACATCACAAACCATATCACAGCGCTGTTACATTGAAGAAAAAATGGGTCCATAATTTACTTTATTATTGATTTTTCTCAGAAAAATTAGCTAGCTCGTATAATTGATCTTCAACTGATACCACCGTAATCTACCCACCTCACCAAGAAGGCAACAAACCAAAATTAACTAAACAATCTCAACCAAATCCCCAATTGGAAGAAACCCTAAATTTCCCGCAAAGTAACCACTAACATCCAAATTCAACCAAGGAACAAGCCAGACTACTAACAAAAATTCGATTGTCACACATGCCAATTGATCCTAGACCACAACAATTTCCCTCAACCCTAGCCTAGGTTTCAACCCACCAACCCCAATTGATACCACAACCAAAGCCAGAACAAAAAAATTTGCTTGCTGGCGATTGTTGCGGGCGCCTATCCCATCTGCCATTGCCGCTGTTGGAGCTAGCAATCGCTGCTTCACCATCACTGTTGTTGGAGCCAGCAATCACTGCCCTGAGGTCACATCTCCTACCACCTCCGAACATCCACCAGCATCACCTCCCATCTTGGCACGGAATCAGGGCGCCCAACACTAGAGGTGGGCACTCGGGTCGTGATTTTATGGGCTGGGCCGAGACACGGCAGCATGACCCGGTCCAAAGCACGATCCGGCACGAAGTGGGCCGTGTCGGGTGGCACGTTACTGTTTCGCGAGCGAACCAAGCACAATGGGCAGCACGTCAGCACGGGACGCACACCCGGCACTGCCACGGGCCCGCGGTAAGGAACGACGACCTGAGGCAAGGCACGCTGGCCGCGACAGGGTGCGGGAGATGGGGCTAGGGGGTTACCTGCGGTGGTCACCATGTTGTCGTGCCACCGATCCACCGTGGCATCGCGCTATGTTGCCATGCCCACCGTGCCCACTGAGATGTGGCCGCCATGGCCCATCGTTGTCGCACCCGCCATCGTGCCCGCCGCCTCACCTCCCGTGCCCGTGATGGAGGAGGGAAGTAGCAGGGAGGGGAGGTCGAGGGGCAATGGGGTGGTGCTGCCTCGCCGAGCAGTGCCGTGGTGCCGTGTCATCGCCTCGCTGAGCAGGTGGAGGAGGGAAGCGGAGGGGCGATACCGCCTAGCCGAGCAGTGCTGAGCCGCACGCGCCCCCTCGCGCGCCTTCCCCGCTGTGGAGGAGGGGAGGCCCGACGGGGATGGAGGAGGGAGGAGAGGCCTGGCCTGGCGGGAATGGAGGAGGAGGGAGGGGAGGCCCGGTGGGGTCACGGGGAGGGAGGAGGGAGCCGTGCGGCCGGCAGGGAGGGAGGAAGAGCTAAGGACTGCGAGGAGGGGAGGGGTCACGGGGAGGGAGGAGGAGGGAGCGAGCGCGTGCGGAGTGCCGCGTGCCCTGTGGCCCTGCCCCTTGGGAGCCTGGCAGGCTAGGCGGGGGAACCGAGGGGGCAGTGGGGGACCGGTAGAGAGTAAGGGAGAGAAAAAGAGAGGAAGAGAGGAAAAAAAAGGAAAAAAGAAAGAGGAAAAAGAGAGGAAGAGAGAGGGGAAAAGGGGGAGGCAATGGGTCAGGTCATCAGGTGTGTGGTTGTGTGCGATTTTAATTTTCATCCCGCGCAACGGACATTTCAACGAGAGAGAAGCAGAGAGACAATGATGTGACGTGTGAAAAGAAATAAAGTTGATTTTAATTTTCATCACACGCCTTTTCCATCCCGCGCGCCCGTGCTTGACGGCATGATGCATTTCAACGAGAGAGAGACAACGATGTGACATGTGAAAAGAAATAAAGTTGATTTTAATTTTCATCCCGCACCTTTTCCATCTCGCGTGACCGCGCCTGATGCATTTCAATGTGAGAGAGACAGAGAGGGTAGCGATATGACGCGTGAAAAGAAATAAAACTTATTTCAATTTTCATCTCGCGCCTGATTTCAATTTTCAACGGCTATTTCAGCGACACGCTATAAAACCAGCCCTAAGGCTCTCATTATTTCAACACTCAGCACATCCCTCGCTCTCTCATTTTCTTAGTGCATCCGCTCTGTTTGATCTCTATTTGCTTTCTTTTTTTCGCTCTCCCATCACAAAATAAAATGTTTCGCTAGAGCAAGAGCAGGAGAGCACGCCCTCGCTCTCCAAGTCCCTCTCGTCAGGATCAAGAGATCGATTCGTGTCAATTCTCCCCCAACATGGGAGACTATGGCATGGATGACCATCATCTGGACGGTATGCACGACATCGAGGATGCCTCGTACATTCCGGATGCACCAAGCTCAGATGCCGCTACATCGATGTATCCGGGATGGGCGTCGGTATCCACACCGAGCACGCATACCGCTACATCGGTGTATCCGACAGTTGACGGGCATGGTGGTGGCAACATATGGACAAAATCGTCGAAATTGTGGACGGACGTGAGGTAGTGTATGCTATTTGCAAATATTGTCAAGCTAAATTATCTGCACGTGTATGTGGTGGAACAGGTTATCTGAAGAGATACGCAGAGACATGCTTGAGGAAATGTTGAAACAGACCTTTATGACAGCTAGTTTTTCCTTTGCCTTAACATCAGATATATGGACTTCCTCTCATCAAAGAGCAGCCTATATTAGCGTTGTTGCGCATTAATTAGACGATGACTACGTACTAAACAAATGGGTCATAGGGTTTAGGCCAATCTCCGAGTCACACACTAGAGAGGCTATCGCTAACCGTGTACTTGAGGTTATTACTGACTTTAAAATAGAAAGTAAAATTATTTTCATCACTCTTGACAATGCATCAGCTAACACAACGGCTGTGGAGTATCTCTCACCGCACCTGGAGACTTATGTTGGAGATTTTGTACTTCACCAGAGATGTGTATGCCACATTATTAATCTCATTGTGCAGACAAGTTTGGTTATAATGAAACATAGTTTGGAGAGCATACGCAACGCTATCGATTTTGTTACAGGTTTGCCTGTAAGATTTGCCCAGTTCTCAGAGTACTGCAGGGCCAACAATAAGGAACCAAGAAGATTCAACCTTGGTATGAAGGTTAGATGGAACTCAAAGTATACTATGCTGGAGCGGTGCAAAGGCTCCGAACATATTATTTCTATTTTCGTCAACTGCAATAATGGTAATCTGTTGGTTACTGAAGTGAATTGGGAAATTGCTAGTCATTTTTTAGAAATTTTTTATAATGCAACTACAAATTTATCTGGTGTGTACTATACAACTTCTTCCTTAGTCATCGAGTGGTTTTGTACTATTGCTAATGTTTGTAAGGAAAATAGAGATAATTATATTTTACAGCACATTATAGAACAAATAGAGCAAAAAAAATTAAAATATTTTCAAACTATTCCACATATGTACTGTTTTGTTACTATTTTGGATCCTCGGAGAAAATTACCTGACTTGTGGTGAAAGAATAAGCAACGTATTTACCCCCGTGCTATCCTATTTTGTATGGGACATACTTACGGTTTCGGTGTCCACCGTCTCGTCGAAATTCACTTTCAGTTTAGTGTGGACTTGAGTCGAGGAGGTCGTCTCTCAGACCTGAGATGATTGAGGCAATTACATACCTCAAAGATTGAGAGCGTGCAGATGACAGGACACAACATCAGTCCGAAGATCCAGAGATCATGAATGCGGTAGCCGATTTTGACAATCTCAGCCTCGGGTAGTCTATGTATATATACATAGTTACTGTACTCTTTTCCTTATCGGGGTGCTTCACATCGGGGTGTAAGGTTTTTAACAAGGCAGTAACTCTGTACATGTTCAAGATTGAATAAAATTTACTTCTTTTTCCCCTAATATTTGTCCATTGCCTCAACTCCGTACGTCTACAGGTCCTTTCCTCTCGTTGCAATAGTGTAAATGGACCGGATCTAGACCAGTACGAAGTGCAAATAAGCTGTACCTAGACTCGCCGAAGGCGAGCCGGACAGGCACGACGGATACAACGGACCATCACACGACCCGGTACGGTTCAAACTCGAAACACGATAAACCCGTTCCAGGCCAGCCTGGCACGACGCCCACCTTTATGGGCCACCACCCAGCAGTGGTGCGCACCTTATGTGCCTGCATCATATGCCTGTCGTGTGGGCCATTCTGACGTGGCCGTGGCCGAGGGCCTCCACACAAGCACGGCGCCGGACTGTCCACTTACCACCTCAAGCGCCTGTAGGTGGGGCTAGAACAAGTGAGGTGCGCGGAAATGTGGAATAGAACTGGTTGGGCAAAAAACCTGGGGTTATGTGTTACATGGTTCAGGTACATATGGTTTGTTGCACGAAAAACGAATACCTAGGGTTTTGTGTGAGCAGTGGCCATTTATCTCAGGTTCTCTGAAATTTACTCTTTTCTTTTTGAATTGCTCTGTATTAAAGTTTCACTGAAAATGTTTTTTTTTTTGCATCTGCTTTCAGAATGTACTACTGAAAACTGGAACATGATATTGCACCCCAAAGAGATCGAGTGCACAGAGCAGGAGTAAATAGACAAATAAAAAGGCCGAAACCAACAGGTAGGAACAACTTCATTGTTTAAGCTAGCCAACCGGCCCAAGGGGGGCACTTAGCAATTCAGGGTAGACTTCTTCAACCATTCTAGCTAAATCTGCAGTTAGATAAGCCAGCTTTCGCAACTTAAGTTCTACCAGGGGGGCCTATAGAGTGAACATGGCACATACTAAGTTTTTTACATATTCGGTACAACCTGATTTCAGTGAACATGCAAACATCAAAGAAACCATGTTGCGGATTCTGGATTTCTTGATCAGCAGCATCTGTTTAAGATTCAGGAGGCAATTGAGATCAATAAGAAAGGTTAATCAAGATAGAGGTGTGAATGTGTGATTCAGGGGTCTGCATAACGATTACCTGGGTGGCTCCATTGGAGATTCACTTGGGAGCTTTCATGTTAGCGAGAGCAGCAAGAGCCTCCTTGATCGGGCCTTCATTGAGTGACCTAGTGGCCTGTGTAAATAAATTTGAATATTGCAAGACTAAGCTGCTGGTAGATTCAAAATACTGTAAATCTGAAATATCAATGGAAGAGGCTGACCCTGAGAGATGGTACTAGTGCATAAACCTCTTCAATGGTCTCAGGCCCAATGTTCGCTATCAAGCATATCTGTTACAAGTACACCACACCATTGTATGTTGAGACGAGGAAAATCAGACACAACAAAGGTAAGAAAAGCCCGAAAAAAATTGGTTACAAACCTCGCCGTCATTAACACCGCACGTTTTGAGAGGACTGCAGCAACAAGTCAAGGAACTGAACTACTAAAGTGTTTGCTTGATGAAATAATATAACTGTAAAATAGTATGAAAGCTCTAATGGATCTTAATCAAAACTGAGGATACTCCAGGACTTGTTTCACGGACTTTGCAGTTGTGAAATGATTTCCTTCTTTTGCATACTGGAAAGCTTTGTCAAATGACCTGCAGATGCAACAAGAAAGAGAATGAGTAGTCACACAGCTAAAAGACTATTTTTTTAAATAATACATTTTTAAAATATTTTAACAAAAACAATACGTTGAAAAAATTACAATAATATACATCTGTCGCCATTTCAAATGGCGACAGAGGTATATTTTTAAAAAAAATCGGCATATTATTTTTGTAAAATTAATTTAAAAAATGTATTATTTAAAAACACTAAAAGACTGGATCACAACACAGGAACACTGATTAGCAGGACAGAACACATTTAAAACAGCAATAATTCTTACTCAGGAATTTTGATTTTTGGATCCTCTGATAAGATAGCCATATGCTCGTGAATTTCTTGCAATAGTTCAGCCGCTTCACAATTCATTAACATTATAGAATTTGGAGGTATATCTGCAACGAATTATAATAGCAAAAAGATTATTTAGACACTTGTAACTAGTGCATGGAGAAGGTAGCAGGGATTAGATTGCACATTCTCATTTATACAGAGGAGCTCTCAGAAATCAGATATGTGCCCGTTCAAAATGATGTAAAACATAACAACCCCAATACATAAAACTTTTCAAATAAATAGCCTACCAAAATTTCACAAATTGCAAATTTCTGAGTATTAGAAGTTTCACCACAATAAAAATAAGCTGCCAGAGAAACAGAGAATATTTCACTGAAGGGAGCTGACCAAGCTCAAGCTTTAGGTCTGCATCAGACTTTTTAGGCATTGCATTTGATGAAGAACCCTTCCCGCCTTTGCCAGCACTACATGTCGTCCCACCTTTGCCAGCATCTCCTAAAAAGTAAATAATACATGAAAGAAAGAAACGCAAGACTATAGAAAGGTAAAGATCCTGATCTATTGCCATTACAAATATCCAAAATTTTCAGCAACTTTTGAATGGAAGAATGTGTAGTAAAACTGTACGAACAAACCTTTAGAAAAGGATGAAGCCTTTCCACCGGTTTTTAGGCTCTCAGATGCAGCTTTCCCATTAGACTTGGAGTATATGGGAGTCAATTCTTCTACAAAACCTAAAAACAGGAAGTGGTATATAAGGTTCTTGTTGGTTTCAACTTTCAACTGTGGCATCATATTATTCATATTCACTTTTTCACTAACATTAAACCGTCCTGTATATAATTTATTTTATGTACTGTGGACCCATATTTTGCTTTATCAAAATGCTGCATAGCAATTACGACATAGGCAGTTCAATCGTTACCATCTGTTACCCATGAATTGCGATCCAAAATGACTTGCAGTACACTTGCATTATAAATGAAAAGATGTGTGCTTCACACTAAGTGTAATGTTAATCAGCATCTATGCATAGATAATCATTGGAACTTCTGAAAATAAAACCAAAGGAGAACTAAAACATGTTATGTATTTCTTTACTAACATTTTTCTATGATCAATCCTATGAAAAATAACAAGGAAAGTAGGCAGCAACTACTGGAGGGTTGTCGAACTCTTCTAGTCAAATGATTCAATCCAAACAGGAACGGCAATTTCAACCATAACTGTTTTTTTTCTTCTCTTACAAAAGAATGCCCTTAAGTACAACATGAAGTGTTCTTAATGGTGACAAAAAATGCCAGGGATGTAAGACAGAAACCTCATTACATGCTAGCGGAGATAAGTGATATTTTTACAAAGCAAATATTAAAGGATGCCCTCATGAGGCAAACTCCTAATAGTTTTTCAGTGTATGAACTATCTTCAGAGAGAACAGCAGTGAACGCAGCTGACTTGACATACCCAGAACCACAGTGTGAAGTGCTCAATCATAAAATACAAGCATTAAACGGATAATTTAAAAAATTTAAAGATTTGATGGAATGACGAATTGTTGCCTGGAAACTCCTAGGTCATGAAATTGGATAGTATTGTTACCTTCAGAGTCTGAATCTGAATCAATAGTGACATGTGGGATATTTGCAGAACTGTTCTGCCTTCCATTCGGTGCTCCTGAAACAAGAAAGATCCATAAACAGGTCTGTCAGACTCTTGAAACATGCCTGATAAAGCTCAATTTCTCAAAATCTACAGCATTCATTTTGATGAAGCTGTAAATTCATCGTATGATAAGATCACAAAATTACATGACAAACAATGTACCATAAGAGCCTTAGTAGCAATAATAAAAAAAATAGACATAAGTACCTTCAGTTACCATGAGCATACACAGATCTGATACTTCACAATAGGCATATACATCACATTCTAAATTTAGTTCACATGTTGGATTAGAGGATCTTCCTTTACACAAACAAAGAAGGTCAGGTTAGTGGGATGGCAATGGGGCCTCGCACCCCAGCAATCCGTGGGAAATTCTCTTATTAAGGGATGGGTATGGGGAAATTTTGTCTCCGGTACCTCATATAGGGATGAGGACAGGAATGTCTTCCCCATCCCCATTATACCCCGATATGTGCTCGTATACACATAGATTGATGCATCTACATGTCTAAAATATAGGTATTTTGTCTCCGGACTAATATATTTTGGTATAATCTATAGTATATAGCTCATTTTTTATTATTCGACCATCCCCTGTATTAATAAATTTACATATTTCTGCATAATCATACGATAAATTTATGAAATAATCTCAATATCATTCGAATTAGGTTTTTTATGGGGGGCTGTTACTCATCAATTTCCCGGTGGGAATGAGGCCAGGAGGAAAATCGCCCCGATAGCTAGATAGGGTGTGGGGATGGGAGGGCATCCCGCAGGAAATAGCCCCGTTGTCATTCCTTGCCCACATTAACACGGCACTCATCTTAAACGATCTTCCTCTGGTATGTTAGCCATACTTAAAACAACCCAGATCATAAGCCCTCACATGATCACATTGGATCCAAACCTTCTCCAAAAACCACAAGTATCCCCTTTTGATCGCCGCTCCGTAGGGCCCCACGACCGCAAAACCCTCCGCATCATATAAACCCCAATCCGCAATCATTCATCTCGGATACCACGCGATTACCACCGGGAATCCCAACTCCCACCGGCTTGTTCGGTGGGATCGCGTCGGTTGAGGGTTGAGACGACGCCGAAATATACGGGAAAAGGGTGGGGGGAGGAGGAACGGGAGAGCACCTGGCCTGGAGGCGAGGGACTTCCCTTTGGAGGCGGAGGAGAAGCCTTTCCCACCCCTGTCCGACATCGCAGCCGCCGGCGGAGGAGAGGAGGCGGTGAGGGTAAGGAGGGGCCGGCGGAGTCGCCGGCGAGCTGGGTGCGTTCGACGATTGCGAGTGGATGGGAAATTGGGAACTGGGTGCTGGGAATGGGAAGCATCGCCGTGTACTGTCTCGCTCGATCTGTGCAGTTGGATGCGAGTTCGACTCCGGGCCAATAACGGGTTGGTCCGAAAACAGCAACAAGGCCCATAGGCCCAAACTTACCGAACAGCCAGTCGGCCCCAACCAACCTGACCACGTGGCATGCCGTGTAGGATTGGACTGGAGGTGGCGTAGAGTAGAACTCAAAGTGGCTCTGTTTATTTGGATTTTTTTAAGTTTAAAAGCTAAAAAATCAAAGTCTAAATAGATGGGTGTCTTTTTATCTAAACCTTTTTAGAAGACATGAGGCTCTATATAACTAAAAGCCAAAAGTCACTGAAGATTTTTTTTTTGCTTATTAAGGGTTAGTTTTAGAACAATATCACTGAAGTTAAGATAAAAATACCTAGTTCTACCACATATAAAAGCATACTGCTTTTAACCTGCTTAAGCCAAGACGCTAGCTTTAAACTATAAGCAAAAAAATCTAATCCTAAACAAAAAGGGTCGGAGAATGAGAGAAAAGTCGTGCCTCCAACGAGATATAGCTCATGTGAATCAAGATACTAAGATACAACAAAAAAATCTATACTATACCTTTTGTAGGGCCCGTTGGTATGGACAAGGGAGCAATGCCTCGGGAGACGCTATTGCACCATGTCATACTGGGGAATTTCCGTCAAGGAACCATAATATCTACGCTGGGGCTACATCTTATTAAAACATTGCTAGGCATCAACATGGGGTTGGTACCATCGAGATGCCTCACCACCCACTGTTCCTTCGCCGCACCACATAGCACTACACGCCTATGTCAATTTATGCAGACGCGGCTCAGATTGAGACCTAGCGGGGTGAGGTCGACTCAGAGACGTGGAAGGAGGAGGAAGGGGAGGTGTCATAGGGATGGTACCCGACAGTGAGAAGATAAGCGGAAGAGGATGGCATCGGTTGGATATGAGAAGTGGGTGGCAACCAGTAGTAAGATGAGAACGACAGCGATCTCTGGGTGAGACATAAAGGGGGAAGAGTGGATAATGGGGAGTAAATGACAAGAGAGGATGGCTTAGGAGATATAGAAAGGGAAAATTAGCTCCATGCCACTAGTCCAACCTAGAATTCTAAAAATGCCATCAAAAAATGCCATAATTGTGTAGAGAAGATTATCCAGGTGCCAACACAGACATCGATATTTAGCAAAATACTATTGCAAATGAATTGCACTGTCCAATACCATCGCAAAAGCCCAAAAATATGGAAGATATCACCGTTGTTAAGTTCACATCCATTAGGGTTGCAAAATGACCATCTTGCCTTTCTTCTCATTCAATCCCTTCCTTGTCTGATGGTAGCAAGGCTAGACTTGACCTTGTAGGTGTAATGGCAGCTCGGGCAGTGGCAGTTAGCCAGTTACAGTAGTTTAGGATAATCAAGGAGAGAATGGTGAGAGCAAAGAAAGCTTAGGGCAAATTTTGGCATTTTAAAATTTTCTCTCATCCTAACTGCAAAAAATAGATGGAACCATAATGACAATGGTATTTTTTATAATTTTGAAGTTTTAAGATGGTATTGGGTAGTCCATTACATATGTGATGGCATTTTCCTAAATATCAATAGTTGCGATGGAAATAACCTAATTTTCTCTATTGTGAATATACCACTGCTTCGTCGTTTTCATCTCGAAGTGTCATTCCATCTACATTCCCTTGGCCAACTTAATCAAGTATGTAACAACCCAAATAACGAGCCTAAACGCAGTCTTGGGATGAAAATGAGAGTGGCGCTTCAAGATCGAAATATACAAAGGAATGGCATATTCACAAATAAGGCAGTTTTTGATGGTTTCTCGAAATTCCAAGTTTGACAAGTGGCATGAAGCCAATTTTCTCGAATAGGAAATATTAATAGTAATACAGTGGTGTAGTTGCTACATATAATACATTGGGGCGATCGTATCGAGTGATACCTCTAGATGATGCGGAATGTTTTGGATATTGTGTGCATTGTGTATGCACTAAGATGCATTTTGTATTTTTCTTCTTCACGTCTTTTAACACTAGTTTATTCTTCTTCTCTTCCTCCTCCTTTTTAGAACGACCATCTTCCATTTTTTTAATGAAAAGATAGTATACAAATGGAGGAAGGGGTGTGTGGGGTGTGGATGGGGAGGGTTGCAGTTGTAGTCAAACATTAGTGCGCATTACTGATGTATATCGATTTGGAAGCTCAGTTCCCTTAATTCTTCTTTTGCTTCTACACCTTTTAGCAAGTTCGTACCATTTGTCAGTCAAGGACTCCAACCTCTACACCTAGTCGCAATCTAAACACTATTTCTATCCTGGCCAAGCAAGCAAGGGGAACCCCGGTGGGAAGAGAATGAAAGATCGGGGAAGAAGTGTTCTTTTCTACAGTTAAAACTCGAAGGATACCTTGTACGCTACACTGGGAATTTATAGAAATCAATTTGTTGGATGTAATGTTTGAACAAATCAAAGTGAACACATGGTAGAGCCTAAAAGAATTAGGAGATAATGCAAATGAGGGAACATCAATGACACTCAAATTTCATCTAAAGATTATGAACAATAGAGGTGATGTGGCTGCGCGACAGAAGCGAGAAATAACATTGATTGTAGTTCGTGGGGATTACTTGTTTAATATATATAGATATAGATTAACAAAACTATCAAAAATTACTATTTGGTTTGGAACGAGCAGATTCTACAAGTTTTTGGTCAACAACATAAATTCTACAAAATTGTAGTAGAATTCCTGCATCACAAATTGGGTCTTAGACCTAACTCGACCGTGGTGAGAGAACTTGACGAATACTCATAAAACAGGGGTGCACCAACGGCCCAATTGCAACAAGCAAAGCCCAGAGCAGCAAGCAGGCGGCCTCGAATACGGCCCCAGCCTAAACAGGCCGTCCCCGGCCTGCTACCCAAATGCCTACGAGACCATTCAGGGAGACCATTCCCGACCGGTCCCGACTCGACTCAGCGAGGTTCCCGACCCCGCAGCGGGGCGGGATCCCCGACTCCGACTTCAGCGAGGTTCCCGACCCGCGTGGGGCGGGATCCCCGACTCCGACTTCGGCGGGGTTCCCGACCGCGCGGGGACGGGATCCCCGGCCCGACCGAACCATGATAATCCCGCCGAGGGGCAGCGTCCGCGCGCATCGAGTCCGTGTCAACCTAAGGCCACGTGCCCCACGAACGGTCATTGAAGTGGATCGGCGAGGCGGTGGTCCCTTCCCAAAACAGCGATTTGATAGGCTGCTGAAGCCCGTCTCTGCCCCATCACCACCACCCACGGTGCAAGGACACGCGCTCTCCCGAGGCAACTCCAACGCCACACGCGACTACGTCGGCACCCACATGGATCACGAGAGCGGCTACGCCACTTCCGGAGGATTACCTAACCACTCGACCGGCTAGACCACCGACCCAAAGATAGGCTCAAGAGCGGCGACCGGTCGGCGAGCAAGCGACGATCGGCGGAGCGATTGGCGACGGCGGGCAAGGCTGAAGCCCCTAGAAGTAGCTCGCCTGCACTTCGCCAATTCTCGATGTAACCTGCGCCTTCAGATCGAAAAAAAGAGGCGGGAACCTCCTAACAGGCAAGGAGTAAGAGCTACAGGAGAGCTTTTTCCTCTTCTTCCTCTTCTTCTTTTTCTCCTTACGAGAGCTAAGTTTAGATCATTCTAGTGTTGAGGCTCCACCTCTCGCTTGTAAAAAACTTCGGTGCGATCATCCGCTTTTCAAATGAATACAATACCAACGCACTGGCGGAGTAGGGATCTTGGCCCGAACAAGTATACATCTTGGACTCGTGGTCTAACCATTCGAGGAGCGGAACGCGCAGCCCCTTAGACTTACAAATTTACTTGCGGCGCTCGAAAGCGCCGGCGGTTGGCAGCGCCAGTAGGGGCTTAGCGTCTTGGCGGCATCTCCGATTCCCATTCGTCTCCTTGATGGCATTCTTCTCCAACGACGGCATGGCGTGTTGGAGCCGATCCGCCGGCTCCCTCGGCTTCACCGTCACCTCGGAGGAGAGCTCACGCTCATCCCGCCGCCGCCGGGCGGCGCTGGGAGCTGGACACCATCTCCGGCAGCCGTCCCACTCGGCTTGGGCGCCTGCTGGCCCCAAAGCCGGAACTCGAGGAGCGCTATACCTCCTTTGGCGAAAGCCCCTCGGGCCAGCAGAGATCCGTCACCTCCCGCTGCTCACGACTTGTAGCTATGGCGGCTACATGCCAACCTCCGTCCACGAGTTCTTTGGAAGACTCTTCCACCACGGCCCAGCCCGACACGGAGTATCCGCCGCAGCGGCACTCTCGCGAGTGCAACGTGGCGGGCACAAACCGATTGGCCATAGCCACGCGCTCTGACGGTCCCCGTCCGCGTGACCGAGGCACGGAGAGGAATACCGTGGGCCCAGCAGCCTTCGAGCTCGCCAGCTCGCCCGAGCTCCAACGGCAACGCGAGAGCTGGAGGAGCGAAGGTCGAAGCTCGACCGGCTCGAGCCAACTGGAGCGGGGCGAGCCCGAGCCCGTCTGCAAGTCTTTGGCGGCAGACGGCTGCGCGCGCCAAGAGCACCACAAGTTGGGGCGTAATCCGGCGCCCCAGCTTTTTCCTCACGCAAGCCAAAGCGTGGGCGGCGGCGCAATCTTGCTCGAGGCCTTCCGAGCCCGCAAACCCGAGGCCGAGCTACCTACGGAACCTTGGGTGGTGGAGCGCGCGTCGCCGCAAAGACATGCAGCCTCGGCTCCTACCACACCGGCGCTACTTCCGCCACCGGGCCCGTGACTGCGCGTGAGCGGTACTGGTGCGCCAAGACCGCACCCACCATGAACCACCCCAGCCTCACGCACCCGGTGCGCGGCGCCTCGGTAATGCCTCGACATCGCGCCACCCTCGAGGCGCCAAGAAAGATGGCGGAGGACGCCGCCCACTCACGTGTTGCGGATGGTGGCGCCACTATCGCGGCCGAGCCACGATGGTCCGGACCACGGGCTTTTTGCCAAGGATCCGCCAGTGATTTCCGCCCGATTCCGGCGCCTACCAACATTGCCAAGCACAGGGCCACCAACCCTGTGTGTCGGCTCAAGATTACCGGCTCGCGTCTTGGTCGGGGAGCGACGGATGATCTCTTCATCATCCAAGACCTCCCATCTACCTCGCGGACTCGGCTCGAGCTCGCTCGAGTACCGCCTCCAAAGCGTCAGAGGCGGGTGACTTGAAGAATCTCTTCGTCGGTAACTTCCAGGGCACTTATAAGCGCCCTGGTAACTCCTGGGACCTGAAAGGCTGCAAGCAGCAGCCCGGGGAGACTCTCCGGGACTACATCCGGAGGTTTTCCCGCCAGTGCAACGAGCTCCCCGACATCTCCGACGCCGATGTCGTGGGAGCCTTCATCTACGGCACCTCCTGCAAGGCCTTGGTGCACAAGCTGGGCTGCCTCAAGCCCAGGACCACCAAGCTCCTCGACATCGCCACCAACCACGCCCCGCGAGGAGGCCGTAGGGCTATTTTCGAAGGAGGAAAGGCCAGCAGAGGCCGGCGTCAAAGCGGGTCTCCGACCGCCGACAAGCAGGCGGCACGGAAGCGATCCGTGAGCCCCAAGTGGTTGCCACGGTCGACCGCCCGCCATAGCGGCAGTAGCGCCGACCGTCGCGCCGACCACTTCGAAATTGATGGGCGGCCCATGCCCGAACCATGGGTTCTCGTCAAGCACAAATCACGGGGCTGCGAAGTCTGGCGCTATCTTTCTAGCGTCCCCACCACGCCGCAAAGCAAAGGAAAGAAGCTCGCCGCGGCCCGCGAACGGCGGAGAAGAAGGCGACGACGAGTTCCCGAGCCCGACGGCCGCCTCATGATCTTCGGAGGATCGGGCACTACGCCGACAAGCGTCGGCTCAAGCTCGCTATCGCGAGGTCCACACCGTCGCACGGGCGCCCCCAATATCTTGGTGGTCGGAGTTCCGATCACCTTTGATCGGACCGATCACCCGATCGGCCCCACACCGGGAGGTACCCGGTGGTTAGCCCGTCGTCGAACGAAGCGCCTCACGAAGGTCTTGATGGGCCGGCGTGGCCTTAACATCCTCCACGTTGAGGCGTTCGACGCTATGGGGTCCGCGCTCAAGCCTCCGGCCAAGCAAGGCACCTTTCCATGGCGTCATCCCGGGCCAGCAAGCCCATCCGCTCGGGCAGGTCGACCTGCCTGTCACCTTCGGGGGGCCGGGAAACTTCCGCACCGAGACCCTCACCTTCGAGGTCGTGGATTTCCCCGACGCCTACCACGCCATCCTGGGGAGGCCATGCTACGCCAAGTTCATGGCGATCCCCAGCTACGCCTACCTCAAGCTGAAGATGCCCGGACCGCATGGAGTCATTACCGCGGCATCGTCTTTCCAGCTTGCCTTCAACTGCGAGCGCGGCAGCTGCGAGCTCGCCTCGGCGGTCGTTGCCTCTGCGGAACTCAACAAGCTCAGGAGGGAAGCCGCCGAGTCCGGCCCTCGAATCCAAAGAATCGGGCGGGATCCTTCAAACCGCCGAGGACACGAAGGAGGTCACGGTCGATCCTCGTGATCCGACCAAGACCGTCGGTCGAGCCACGCCCCGCCAAATAGGAAAGCGCGCTCGTCGACTTCCTCCGCACTAACAAAGATGTCTTCGCATGGAGGTCCTCCGACATGCCGGGCATTCCAAAGGAGGTCGCCGAGCACTCCTTGAGCGTCCGACCAGGCTCAAAGCCGGTCGCCCAACGCCGCGCCCGCCGGACGAGGAAAGGCGCGGGGTTATAGGAGGAGATCGCCAAACTCTTGGCGGCAGGGTTAAAGTAAAGAGGTGCGCCACCACCGAGTGGCTAGCCAACCCAGTACTTGTAAAAAGAAGAACGGGCAATGGAGAATGTGTGTTGACTATACGAGTCTCAACAAAGCATGTCCCAAGGACCCATTCCTTACCTCAAGATCGACCAAGTCATCGACTCCACCGGTGCGAGTCTCTTTCCTTCTGGATGCCTACTCGGGCTACCACCAGTTGCGCTAAAGGAGTCCGACCACCGCGACTTCCTTCATCACTCCGTTCGGCTCGTTCGCTATGTCACAATGCCCTTCGGCCAAGAACGCGGCGCTACATACCGGCGATGTATGCAAACGTGCTTCAATGACGGATCGGCCGCAACGTTGAGGCGTATGTCGACGATATTGTCGTAAAGACCGGAAGGTCGACGACCTTATCGCCGACCTAGAAGAGACTTTCGCGAACCTTGACGGTTTCGCATAAAGCTCAACCCAGAAGTGCGTCTTCGGGTCCCCAAAGGAAAGCTCTTAGGCTTCATCGTCTCGAGCGAGGCATCGAGGCCAATCAGAGAAGATCTCGGCGATCGCAAGGATGGGCGGTCGGCAAGAACCTCAAAGGGTCCAGAGGTCGACCGGTGCCCGCGGCTTTGAGCCGCTTCGTGTCTCGCCTCGCGAACGCGAATGCCGCTCTACAGTCGCTCAAGAAATCCGACCGCTTCGCTTGGACACCGAGGCTCGGGAGGCCTCACCCGCCAAGGCCTTCTGTCCTCGCCTCGATCTGGTCGCCCGGCACCGGGTGAACCGCCGCTCCTCTACATCGCCGCCACTACCCAAATCGTCGTAGCGGCCCTCGTGGTGGAGCGAGCGGAAGAAGGCCGTGAGCTCAAGGTACAACGGCCGGTCTACTTCATCGATGAGGTACTTTCCGAGTCCAAGACTCGGTACCCACAGTGCGAAGTTACTCCACGGTGCTCATCGCAAAGAGGAAACTCGCTCACTACTTCGATCAAGACGCCATCACTTTGTGGTGACCACGCCCCACTAGGCGAGATCATCCACAATCGCGATGCCTCGTGAAGGATAGCCAAATGGGCGCTCGAGCTTAGCGGCCATGGCATAATATACGTCCCCGGACGGCGATCAAGTCGCGAGCTCGCCGACCGTCGCCGAGTGGACCAAGCCGTGCACCACCGGTGGTCGAAGACCCCAGCATGGACAATGTACTTGACGGGTCTTACACCAAGAATGGCGCGGCGCGGAGTCGCCATCATCTCCCGCTCGAACGAGCTTCAATCGCCATTAGGTTGCTCTTCGACGCGACCAACAACATTGCCGAGCACGAGGCTCGCCAACGGTCTCGGATCGCTGCCGACCTCGGTGCCCACGGCCTCGCCCACGGGACTCCAAGCTTGTCGTCGACCAAGTCATGAAGGCTGCGGAGCCAGAGACGCCCGCATGGCAGCGTCTTCGTCGAGAAGCACGCCGGCTCGAGGAGCGGTTCAAGGGTTTCGAGCTTCACCATAGCTACCGACGCTACAATGGCGAGGCCGATCACCGCCAATCTTGCCTCCAAGAGAGCCCGTCCCGCGGGATCTTCGTCTCCGACCTCCTGCGCCCATTGTCGGTGGACTCGGCGGTGGCGGCCACCGACCAATCGGACGGTCGCCCGACCGACGCGCGTCGGGCGTAGACTTGGCGGATCGCCGCGGTGTGCTAGCACTTGAGTCCGATCGAGGAGGCCCTACATCGACCGCTTGTGGACGGGTCACTTCCCGACCGACCGAGGTTCGGCGCCTCGCCCGTGGGCAAAATCCTTCGTCTGATCGGCCCAGACCTCTACAAAGGAGTTCCTCCGGTCCTCCAAAATGTATCTTGACCGACCAAGGAAAACACCGCTGGACGACATACACAATGTAGTCTGCGGTCACCACGCAAAGACCCGATCTCTTGTGGGAAAGGCCTTTCGACAAGGTTTCTCTTGGCCAACGTGTCGACGCCGAGCATATCGTGCGCACTGCGAAGGATGCGAGTTCTTTGCTCGGCAGACGATCTGCCGCCAAGCTTTGACGATCCCCATCACGTGGCCTTTTGCCGTCTGGGACTCGATTTGGTCGGGCCTTTCAGAAAGCGCGGGGGCTTCACCCACCGCCGTCGCGGTAGATAAGTTCACCAAGTGGATAGAGGCCAAGCCGGTCGTGAGCGCCCGTCGGTAAGCGGCCATCTTCTTCCGCGACATCGCTTTTAGGTTTGGAGTCCCAAACTCCATCATCACAAACAACGAACACGATTCACGGGAAGGAATTTCTCGAGTTCGTGACGACTTCAACATCCGTGTCGATTGGGCGCAGAGCCCATCCGCGGACTAACGGCCGGTCGAGCGCACTAACGGCATGATCCTTCAAGGACTCTGCCGCGGATCTTCGATCGGCTCAAGCATTTCGCAGGCGCCGGGTAGCCGAGCCGCCTCCGTCCTCGAGTCTGCGGACCACGCCGACGGCGCACGGGTTCACACCCTTCTTTATGGTGTTCGCTACGAAGCCGCTTTTGCCCACGACCGAATACGGCTCCCGAGATTGCAAGCCTTCGATGAGGCTGGGGCTCGCCGCAACAAGACGCCATCGACCATTTCGACGAGCGCGCGACGTGGCCGATCTGCGGCCGCCGGATATCAACAAGCCTGCGCCGCTACCACGTACCGCCAAGTTCGAGGGCGATCCTTGGCGTGGCGACTTGGTTCTGCGTCGGGTCCGGATAACCAAAGATAAGCACAAGCCGGCGCCCCGGGAGGTCCTTTCACCGTCGTGGAAGTTCTCCGACCGCACCTTCGACTCAAGGACGCCGATGGTCGATCCTCCCTAATGCCCGGAACATTGAAAAGTTAAGGCGATTCTATCCCTAAGCTCTTTCTTTTTCTGGTATAAGTCTTTGCCTTTCTCCCAACCGAGCACTGGTCGCCACGTGACGACTCTGGGTCGCCCGTCGGCGCCCTGCTCGTGCCGCTCCGGATGGTGTCCGTGCGGGTCGGTGACCCACCGACCACGAGGTCTATCCCGAGCGGTAACCCTCTCGACCCGAGTGCTCTGACCTCGCACGCCAGGCTATGGTTGCCCGAAGAGCACTCGCGGAAGAAGGAAGCACCGAGTGGGATGACCTTACGTCGATTGGGAACAATCTTCCCACACGAACTCGGCTAACTCACGTACTCATGTGGGTGGTGACCGACTAGTCACAGAGTCTATCCCGAGCGGTAACCCTTCGACCCGAGCGCTTCTACCTCGCCCAATGGGCTATGGTTGCTAAGTAGCACTTTGCGGAAGAAGGAAGTGCCCGAGTGGAAAACCCTTGGCCGACGGGAACACTCCGAACCCCATGAGCGCCAGAATCACCGCGCATAAACAAGACTCCTATCCTCTTCGCCCTCTCAAATTGACCCGACCCACGATAAGCGACCCGTGGTCCTTGAGGCTATGGTCGGTCAAACCCAAACGCAAAGGAGAGCAAAGAGGCAAACCGAGCTTACAATTACTTACGATCGTTTATACGCAGTCTTTGCAAAAAAAAAAAAAGGGGCTAACTTCTTTCTTCCTCTTCTTCCCGTGGCCGATCGCACGGAGGAGGAGGACTCGCATCTTGAAGGCGACCTCGGGCGGGACGTGGTGGCGATCTCCCGAGCATGCGGCTCGACACGAGCTCGAACACCGCCGACCTCGTCGTCGGTCCGGTTCCGGCGATGCCGCTACTCACCATCGCGAGGTCGACACCGTCATAGTGCGAGGCGGTGTTGACCAAGCATGACGAAGCTCCCAGTAGCTGCGCCCGCAATCACACCGCCTCCACAAGCCCGGCAAGACTCGGGCGGTAGCGAGGGCAAGTGCGCTCGGGCTCGCCTCATGCCCAAGACTTGGCGCAGACCTCTGGCCGGCCCTCGGCGGCTTCCACCGGCGCCCATCTCGCCCTACCATCCTCGGAGACCCTCGGCCGCCAGAGCCTTGTCCCCGGCTGCGATCGCCACGTCGCGGTCTCCGCCGCGCGATTCCGAGCCTCCATGGCGACGCTCGTGTTTTTCTGCACCTCTGCGAGTTTTGGCGCCTGGATGAGTCTCCCACGGGTTACCCCAACCAAAGAAATCAATGGAGGAGTTGAGATACTTACGATCGTAGAGTCGATCAGTGCCGACTTCCTCTGAGACTCGTAGGACGCCCTCAAGGAAGCCACCGCACGCTTGTGCCACCCCTCGCGATGGATTGACGGCGCGCCCTTGGCCTCGGTGACCTCCGCCAGGAGGATTCAAGCTCCACCACCTTGCCCTCAAGGCCTCGGCCCCAAGGCGCTCGTCGTAAAGGGCCTTTGAGGCCTCCTCCAGCCCTAGGCGGAGTTTTTTCGCCTCCGTCCGCCCAATGTTCAAAGCCTCTTGGGCAAGACGAAACTCAAGCCGCAATGACCACTTTCTTCCATCGCGCCGCCCCCGAGCATCCGGAGCGAAGGAGCTCGGCTCGGCGCTTCGGAACGGCCCGCAAATGTCGCACAACACGGACATTTCACAACCGCGTACATATCGAGAGTTACAAAGCACGACTCCTTCGCGGCCTACTAAACCGACGGGTTGAATCCCCGACCATCACCTCCGGCGCCTGTTGAAGACTCTAAGGCTAGGGTCGACCCTTATGGATCAGCCCTATCTCCTCCTTCCATGGCCGTGGCACCTCGCCGGCGCGCCCACTCTCGCTCCTCGGCCGGGTCCATGGATCCCGGCCCTGGGGCCACATCCGGCAGCAGACCTTCGCTGCTGCGCCGGAGGAGCGGCGCCCACCGCAGCGCCATGGCTGGGCGATGAAGTCGGCCTCGGGAGCCCCTTGGGGGGGGTCTGACGCCCGGCATCGGCGCCGCCCGGCCGCTGCCGCGGCCACTACCGCACCGACCCTCCTAAGAAGACTATCTCGCCGGCACCGCCGGTGGAGTCGGCGGTCGCTCCACCTCTTCCGCTGGCGCCCTTCGATCGGGCGCAATGGCACGCCGGCGTCGCCGTCCCCTCCTCTCGAAGACTCGTCGGCGGCGGCGCCCGGGCGGCGCGGAGCTCTTCGCCGCCTCGATCTCTCCTCCTCAAAGGAGGCGCGCCCACGATCGCGTGCTCCATAGGCGCCGACTGACGGTACCACCGAGCCGCCGTGACCGCCACTTGAGAAGTGGTGCAGACGCCCCACCATCACGCCTGTAGGCGCGTGACGCCACGATATTTAAAAGTCACCCGAGCGGCTTTTCTACAAAAATGTTCCAAAGCAGAAGGAAGAAATACTTATCGGCGGAGCGAGTCGCGCGGCTGCAGCGCTCTCTTCGTCGGCCCCCACCAAGGGGCGGTCGGTGGCCGCCGCTCTCGGCTACCACCGGTCGGGGCGTCGACAATCTGCGCCGCAGACGCCCTTCGCCGAGGGATCGCGGCCGCGGGCCTCATTGTCGCCAACTCTCGAGCCACCACTCACCGGAGGGTCGGGAAGGAATGCGCCGTGTAGTGGGAAGCTCCCACTATCGCAGAAGTCGCCCCACCGCGGTGGACTCCGACGTCCTCGCCGCGCTGCCTTGCCGCGCGCTCCTTTCGCTTCTTCTTCCTCCTCTCCTCCTTCGCTTTATGAATCGGCCTCGGCGGTCTTCGCCGAGAGGCCGCCCTCGCTTCTTTCTCCCCCGGGAGCGGTGCCCGGGAGGACATGCCTACGAGCCCCTAGAGGATACAAAAACGACCGATCAGGTCAGACGCTAAGAGCGAAGAAGAAAGAAGCGAAAGAAAAATCCCACAAACTCACCGATTTGGGGATGAGCCGACGAGAAAGGCCGGGTGGCGCCCGCGCCACCGTGGCGCTTCCTCCGATAATCGCCGCCACCGGCCTCCACTCGGGACGCGCCAACTCGGCCACCTCCATCCTTGCCGGTCGGATGGCCCTCATCTTCGAACATGGGGTGCGGCATAAGCGCGAGGGTCGACGCGCATCCTCATGAAGGCGCACGACAACATCCCCGGTCCACCCCGTTTCCTCGAGCCCGATCTCCTCCACGATCGGGCCACCTTGTTCTTTCCCTCTTCTCGGCGCCCCAGTCCATTGCTCCGCTGCGACGAGGGAGCTCGCGTAAAAGCCCTGGGCGCTGCTTTCAACGTTAGGACATAGATCCATTCGAGCGCCATCCCTTGTTAGAGGACTGCAGCTTGATGTCCGTGTACTGAGCTCCGGCCCGCTCAAGCCGGAGGGCCAGGCGCCCATGGGCGCCGTCGCGACGAGCGGCTGTCTTTCCAAAGCCTCGCTGGAAGAAGTGCGCCACAAATACCAATGCGGCTCAATCCCTAAGAAGGCCTCGCACAGGTAATGAAAATGGCGATGTGAAGGACCCGTTAGGGCTGAGGTGGTGCACCTCCACCTTGTAATGGAAAAGAAGCCCTCGGACGAAAGGGTGGAGCGGCAGTCGGCCGCGCTCAAAAACGAGGCGGGGACCACAACCTCGCCTCTGCGGCGCCGGATAACGGCCCGGCCGGCACCCTCGGCCCGAGGTGCCTGCGCGGGAGGAAGCCCTTCTTCACTAGGCCGAGCGCGACTCTCTGCGTGAGCACTCCGCCCACGACATCTTCGCGGGAAGCGACGGAAGGTGAGAAGAAGGGGGTGAGGTTTCCTTCTCTGGCTCTCTGGCGTTTTTCTTGCTTTAGGGACGGGAGACGAAGAAGGCGAGAAAGCGTGGCTACCCGAGGCACCCCAACAACGTACTTATAGGAGGCGAGCGGACGCCGACCGAACGGACGCCTCCTCGAACGAATCGTCGCGTCCGCCCTCGTCTGTCACGCCGGCCTGGTAACTCCCGATTTCCAATTCCACTCCGCATTTAATCCTGTCGCGTCAGGTTGCAGAGCCATAAAGACGCCGCCCCCGAACAGCGTGTCCCGTTACCTCTTGGTCGCGAGGCGAGGCCCATCGGGCTGCGGTCCCAAGATGGCAAAGCTTTGTGGCTTGCGCCAGGCCCACCAAAGTGTGGGTTCAAAAGGCCTAACCCACCGGATGGGCGTAGGGCGCCCATCGAAACTTGAGCGAGGGGCAGTCGAGGTGAGCCCCACTGGGTCCCGGTTGGGTCTACCGACGACCCACCACCTCTACTCGCGTCGAGACCATACTTCACACTCTCCCGGAGCTCATCGATGAGCGATACCGGTGTGCTCTGGGTACCGACGCACCTGTGGTCCATACGGATTGAGTAAAGAAAGGTTTCTTATGGGTCGCCCCACGCAGGCCAGACACCCTACTCGGGACCGTCCGCTCGGAAGGGTCCCCTTGGGCGGACCTCCCAGACCCTCGGACTACCGTTACTAGCTCCAAGAGCACGGCGTTCAAACCAACGCAGTAAACGCGCCGCCACCCCTCCAGTCCCACACTGCGGATGGGGTAAACTTGTGGGATAGACGGCGGCTACTCCTCTCGCAGCTTCCTCACGGACGGGGACTCGGGATGGATACCCGCGTCCGGCCACGACGTTAAACGAGCACTCGGACACCGGAACCTCGCGGAGGCATCCGGTCGCCCTGCCGACCAAGGCACTCGGACACCGGAACCTCGCGGAGGCATCCGGCCGTCCTTGCCGACCAAGGCGGCCCGGCCACGACGTTAACGAGCACTCGGACACCGGAACCTCGCGGAGGCATCCGGCCGTCCTTGCCGACCAAGGCACTCGGACACCGGAACCTCGCGGAGGCATCCGATCGCCCTTGCCGACCAAGGCACTCGGACACCGGAACCTCGCGGAGGCATTGGTGCGTCGCCTGCCCTGCCGACTAACGGAACCTCGCGGAGGCATCCGGCCGCCACGACAAAGCGAGCACTCGGACACCGGAACCTCGCGGAGGCATCCGGCCGCCCTGCCGACCAAGGCACCGCGCCACCACGACGACAAGAACCTCGCGAGCACTCTGGACACCGGAACCTCGCGGAGGCATCCGGCCGTCCTGCCGACCAAGGCACTCTGACACCGGAACCTCGCGGAGGCATCCGATCGCCCTGCCGACCAAGGCACTCGGACACCGGAACCTCGCGGAGGCATCCGGCCGTCCTGCCGACCAAGGCGGCGGCCCGGCTACGACGTTAACGAGCACTCGGACACCGGAACCTCGCGGAGGCATCCGGCCGAAACCCTGTCGACGTTAAGCGAGCACTCGGACACAAGGCACTTGACACCGGAACCTCGCGGAGGCATCCGATCGCCTTGCCGACCAAGGCACTCGGACACCGGAACCTCGCGGAGGCATCCGGCCGTCCTGCCGACTAAGGCGGCGGCCGGCCACGACGTTAAGCGAGCACTCGGACACCGGAACCTCGCGGAGGCATCCGGCCGTCCTTGCCGACCAAGGCGTCCGGCCACGACGTTAACGAGCACTCGGACACCGGAACCTCGCGGAGGCATCCGGTCGTCTTTGCCGACCAAGGCACTCGGACACCGGAACCTCGCGAGGCATCCGATCGCCTTGCCGACCAAGGCACTCGGACACCGGAACCTCGCGGAGGCATCCGGCGTCGCCGACTAAGCGGCGGCCGGCCACGACGTTAACGAGCACTCGGACACCTCGCGGAGGCATCCGGCCGCCCTGCCGACTAAGGCGGCGCCCGGCTACGACGTTAAACGAGCACTCGGACACCGGAACCTCGCGGAGGCATCCGGCCGTCTTTGCCGACCAAGGCACTCGGACACCGGAATCTCGCGGAGGCATCCGGCCGCCCTGCCGACCAAGGCACTCGGACACCGGAACCTCGCGAGGCATCCGATCGTGTCGACGAGCACTCGGACACCGGAACCTCGCGGAGGCATCCGGCCGCCCTGCCGACTAAGCGTCGGCCCAGCCACGACCAACGAGCACTCGGACACCGGAACCTCGCGGAGGCATCCGGCCGCCCTGCCGACTAAGGCGGCGCCGGCCACGACGTTAAACGAGCACTCGGACACCGGAACCTCGCGGAGGCATCCGGCCGCCCTGCCGACCAAGGCACTCGGACACCGGAACCTCGCGGAGGCATCCGGCCGCCCTTGCCGACCAAGGCGCCGGCCAACCACACAAGAACGAGCACTCGGACACCGGAACCTCGCGGAGGCATCCGGTCGTCCTTGCCGACAAAGGCACTCGACACCGGAACTCGCGGAGGCATCCGGCCGTCCACCGACCAAGGCACTCGGACAGGAATCCGCGGAGGCATCCGGCCGCCCTGCCGACCAAGGCCGACACCGCACTCGTGGAGGCATCCGGCCGCTCTGCCGACCAAGGCATGACACCGAACCTCGCAGAGGCATCCGGCCGCCCTGCCGACCAAGGCACTTTCGGACACCGGAACCTCGCGGAGGCATCCGGCCGCCCTGCCGACCAAGGCGGCGCCCACCACGACGTTAACGAGCACTCGGACACCGGAACCTCGCGGAGGCATCCGGCCGTCCTTGCCGACTAAGACGGCGCCGGCCACGACGTTAAACGAGCACTCGGACACGGAACCTCGTGGAGGCATCCGGTCGCCCTGCCGACCAAGGCACTCGGGCACTAAAACTTCCAAGGCATCCGCCATCCTTGCCGACCAAGGCGCCGATTAGCTACGGCTACCAAACGAGCGCAAAGGAAGATTTCTTGAAGAACAAACCGCGAGTTCGCACGTCAGACCACTCGAAACCAATCGCCGAACTTCCTAGCGCCGAAATGATCAAAGCGTAACAAGCAAAGCTAACTCCTTCATGAAGTCATTCATAGAGAAAAAAAGGATTTCATTAAAAAGCCGTGAGCTCAAAACTTTACACCATTTTACATGAGGCACACGCAAGACTCTCTATCTACACCTGACTCCTAAAACTCCCTACGATAACGCCGACGGTAGGCCCTTGCCGCACCGACGGGACGGACCTTGGGGTCGGTGGACCGAGGTCATTGGAGATGACTTCCGGTAGGCCTTGCCCGGTCGTCAAGGTGAAGCCACAGTAGCGGAATGGCATGCCGCCGCTGCTCGCCGACATCGACGCGGCCGCGCTTATCGCAATCGGGCCTCGCGCCATTGCCTCTAGGAGGGCCCCTTGCCACCCAAGCCTCGGATCGCTCAAGTAGCGCGCGTCAAGCGGCAAAGAACGTCGCGAGCTACTTCTTCTCTCTTTGGGAGTTCGGCTATCGCCGATCATACTCAACCCAAAGCTCGCTCAAAGGGTCTTCCTCTTCCACCACGATGTCATCACCAAATCAAGACTAAAGGGTGTCTTGAACACATTTCAAGAAGGAAAGGATTCTCGTCTAAGAGTCCGCCGCCGAGCAACCCGTGGCGCCTTTATATACCCATTCAAGGAAGATCAAACGACTCAGAATAAATGCCGCGCAGAAAACGGTTACCACCACGGAACCCGGCGGTCAAGAAGACGAACGAGCAAAACACACCTAGCTGCTTGCGCGCGCAAGCACAACGGCAATTAAGAGGCTCCGGCGGTTCGCATACCTCGTGAACGTAATCCCGGCAGACGTCGAATGCGTTGGGGCACGCCGGCAAAATCGGTAGGCCCCGTTGGCCCACCTAGTTGAACGGATCCATCAAGCTCAACCCCAACCGAGTCCGCCAACTCGATTGGAGGTTGGGGCTCTTGACGAATACTCATAAAACAGGTGCACCAACGGCCCAATTGCAACAAGCAAAGCCCAGCGACAAGCGGCGGCCTCGAATACGGCCCGGCCTAAACAGCCGCCCCTACTGCTACCCAAATGCCTACGAGACCATTCGGGGAGACCATTCCCGACCGGTCCCGACTCCGACTCAAGAGGTTCCCGACCCCGCGTGGGGACGGATCCCCGACCGACTCGGCGAGGTTCCCGACTTCGCGGCGGGGACGGATCCCCGGCCCGACCGAACCATGATAATCCCGCCGAGGGGCGCGCCGCGCGACGGAGTCCCGTGTCAACCTAAGGCCACGTGCCCCACGAACGGTCATTCAAGTGATCGAGCGAGGCGGTGGTCCTTCCCAAGACGCTTTGATAGCTGCGAAGCCACGTCTCCGTCCCATCACCACCACCCACAAGGCAAGGACACGCGCTCCCGAGGCAACTCCAACGCCACACGCGACACGCCAAGACCCACATGGATCACAGAGAGCAGCTACGCCACTTCCCGGAGGATTACCTAACCACTCTGACCAGCTAGACCACCGACCCAGCATAGGCTCAGCAGGCGGCGACCAGTCGGCGGAGCAAACGACCAGTCGGCGGAACGATTGGCCAGACGGCGGGGCAAGACTGAAGCCCCTAGAAGTAGCTCGCCTGGCACTTCGCCAATTCTCGATGTAACCTGCCCCTTCGTACTGAAAAAAAGGAGGCAGGAACCTCCTAACAGGGCAAGGAGTAAGAGCTACAGGAGAGCTTTTTTCCTCTTCTTCCTCTTCTTCTTTTTTTCTCCTTCTGAGAGCTAAGTTTAGATCATTCTAGTGTTGAGGCTCCACCTCTCGCTTGTAAAAAAACTCGGTGCAGTCATCCGCACCCTGATGAATACAATACCAACGCACTGGCCGAGTAGGGACCTTCGCCCAACCAAGATACATCTTGGACTGTGGTCTAACCATTCAGGGAGCGGGAACGCGCAGCCCCTTAGACTTACAAATTTACTTGCCGGCGCTCGAAACGCCGACAGAACTAGTAAGCTAGACCCTTTTTAGGAGAAAAAAAACAGAAATTTTATCTCATCGCGAAGACCTTTGCCTAATTTGGCTTTACAATGAACTAGACTACACCTAGGTGCTCTTTTTCTTGATTTCACAGGAGCATGTTGCTTTTTCTTAAGAAAAAAATACTGGAGCATGTTATTGTTCATGTGCATATGTGACAAATTGTTTTGGTCATAGCATATAAGGGCATGTACAACATGTCACCTCTTGAAGTCATCTCTAAGCCCTTCGTGTCATCTATCAACGGCACAACATACAACTACTCAAATAGCTTGTCTCTAGTGATTAATATACACTAGCCCACACACTCCAAAATTGCTATATTATAATTTCTTCTATCGAACTTGGACCACCTGCCATTGCACACCCTTTCTCTCTCTCTCTCCCACCACCTCTCTCCTCCCAAAATAATCCTCACCGCTTCAGCTGCCCCCTCCCAAACTCCAACCCACCACTTCTTCCTCAGTCCGCCAGCCACAACATCCCTCCACTGCGCCAACGTCCCCTTCCTCATCGGTCTCTCCCTCTTCGTTGCGCCGGCCCTCTCTCCCTCACTACCATCTTTTGAGCTCATCACTTACCCTCATAGTCTCCGCCATCATCTCCTTCCTTCCTCGCCGCCACCAGCCTCCAAGCTTGCCATCACTACGCTAAAACATGTGGATGTGACTTGATCTAGCTAGATCTGATCAGCCACACGACCAGCTCCAGCCTGCCTGTGTCATTCTGGGGGTCGAATCTACCTCTCTATGGTCGGCACGTATGGACGTTGATGTCATCACCACAGGTGGAGCCCGTCATCCTCCCATTCTTGGCTAGCACTGGACTAAACACGGCTACTAATCAAGCAGGCCCCACAAAACCATGTGGTTAGCGGACAACTCCGCTCCAACAGTGAAATCGCTCATCACTTCAGTCTTGGTTTGCATCTTGCGACTGTCACGTGCTGAGATGACGACTTCCCTTCTCTCTCATGCTTTTCTCTCCTCCACCTAGGACTTTCCTGATGTAGTGAAGCTAACCAATGATTGACATGGTTTTATTAGATATGCCCTAATATTGCTGCTATTCTAGATAGCCTAGTATTTCTACTCCAAGTCGGTAGTTGTTGGATGGCCTCGGACCGACCCCATCCACTCAAGGGAGGCCCACCCCTAGCCCGGAACAGATAATAGTGCCAACTCATGGGATGAGTCCATCGAGGTCATGATTGTTGAATAATAGATAGTCGTCGTAGATTGATTCCAAGAACAATAGAGAATACCCGATGAATAATCACAATAGATAAACACATGATGTAGGGAATCTCAACTCTTTTTTTTATTGATTGATTCTCTTATACAATGGGGGCTATATTTATAGCCAAAACCACTCAGAGGTAAATTCGGGATTCGCCCACAAACCCTAGAAAGTTTATTATGTCTTAACACTCCCCCTTGGGCAACCACCAATTAACGCATATGTCTCATCAAAAACTCAGTGGGAAAAATAGATAGAGAAAAGAGTACACTGTATTTACATATTGTGTCACTTGTTGCCCCGTTAAAAACCTTCATACGAGAAAACTTCAAAAAAACTCACTAAGGAAAAAAGAATGTTACTTGTAATTTTTTGGTTTATAGGGCCCAGACGACGGCTGCGTTGGGCACGCATGGGTGGCGGGCGAAGCTCGACTGGAGCGTAGGTGGTGCCAGGCGGGAGTGGCATCGCCACTCATCGAGAGTAGGCGGCGGTGAGCGCTGTCGAGCGAAGTGCAAAGTAGAGGACTCGCACGACATTAATGGCTATCACGCACGGCGCGTTGCGCGGAGTGGTGGACTTGCACGTCGACGATGGTGGGCACGGTGGAAGGCGCTTTGGGTGCAACAGCGGCTACGACCCAGGCAATTGTGGTGCTGCAACTCAAGCCAAGCGAGGTCCCTAATGTCTCGAACGTCCTTTGGGACCCACCCTGCCGTCACAAGCCAAGCCATGTTAATAATTAGACCTCTTCATGCTAGTTTAGTGCATCAGGACCAATATAGAACCCTAATTAATAATTAGACCATATGATCCAAGAGACTAGAACAATTAATCTATAGGATTACAAAGGAATTTGGTGATATATCATTCGGTCTTAGAGAGTTTCGTGCTGATAATGTGTTGAATAATAGATAGTCGCTGTAGATTGATTATAAGAACAATAGAGAATACCTAATGAATAATCATAATAGATGAACACATGATATATGGGATCTTAACTCTTTCTTATTATTGATTGATTTTTTTTGTACAATAAAAGCTATATTTATAACCAAAACCCTTAGGAATAAAACCAGAATTCATCCGCAAACCCTATAAAGTTAGTTAGTGAGAGGTGCTTCTATGCTTTCCTCTCAATACAAGTTGTATAAATCTTAAAGCAAGTGAAAAGGTAAGTAATCACTATCTACCTTTCATTAATACTTTAATATTTATAAAACTATAAAAAAAACATGAAAACACCCCTCTTAGTTATATCTAACTACGACACCAATTGCACATCATCCTCCCAAAGCTAGCTGCCGTGGCTCATTATACCCAAAGTACCCCTGCATGATGTGTTGAAGTGATCGACAAAAAGAAAAGGTCGAAAGAGCACCGCCAACCTAGGAAAATGGTACTGAAATCTCTTTGCAGCAGATAATGGTTAAAAGTGTAGTTCCGACGTACCTAATTAGCCCAAGTTGATTACTTATAAGCAGTGATTTAAATAGTATGTCGTATGTCTGTAATAGTTTTTTCAGATATAAAATGCTACACGATTAAATAAAATTCTGCGAACACAATTAAACTGCTATAGACACTATATTAACCACTATTTCCACTATGTTTAATACTCTTTATATTTCTAAATATTAATTGTATTTTGTTTATGATCTTCTTCTTTTATCATATTTGTTATACTTAAAGTTAATTAATTTGGTTCCTAGAAATAATAAATACTAGTTAAAATCTAAATTCATATCCTAAATTTACATAATTATATAGATTATTTCTGTTACACATTGTACGACTAATATATAACAATCATAACATGCACTTCAAATTTAAATATAATTTATTATATATAAATTAACGATACCATATACTTGAAATAGTAAAAAATATGTATATTATAGTAAACCGAAACGTGTAGCATAGCTTCCGCTATAGCCACGATAGCTTTTCATATCTCTCACCGCAACGGACCGTGAACCGCAATTTAAATCCTCGCGTATAAATGCACCTCACTGGCCAAAAGCATAGCCTCTTAGAGTCTTAGGCTTTAGATCTTGTAGTTTAGAGCCCGTTTGTAGCATAGAAATTTCACATAAGTTTCGCATAAATCTTACGTAGGTTAGTATAATATATTGGAGAATCTTACGAAATTCCTATATTCTGATCAATTGTGTCTTCGAAGTTTAATACTCCCGTGGCGTGATATCGAAACTGTGTATAACAGTGGAGACGTGTTTTTAAGGCAGTTGATGGATATGTTAAGAGTTGGCACGACGAATACATGCATGACACTGCCAGTGCCAGCTTCATCGGGCTACTAGGAAATACGACAGGCTGCGTGCTGCGGCTGATGATTTACCGTGTTCTGTTTGCCTTTGGAAATTATGGAGTCCCTGGATCACACGACTTCCATGCTCCGATACGTTGATAGGCTACTCCATTTTGTACCCGGTGAATACGACGGGGAACAGTAGGCGATAAACACAAGCAAGGGGAAGTACTAGTGGTGTACTGGTGTTACATGCACAGAAAGCAAACGGTTTCAAGAAAGGCTTGTCTCGAGCTATCCTTTTCAGTTTTATGGCTGGTCAGTTTGAACAGGAACACAAGCAGCCGTGCAAACACTGGCAAAGTGCAAGGTTAGGCGGCTGTCCACTGAAATAGTCCGGACACGGGCACATGCAAATCGCGCCTGGTTTTGTTGTCCTGCGTGCTGCGGCGAGGGGGAAAAAAGGCGTCGTCACCGGCTCAATACTCGACGGTTACCAAGAAGAGGGACAAAAAAGACTGGAATACCCAAGTCTCTTTTCCCCTAATATTAACTATCAGAACCTTACCAGCGAAAGATAATGAACCGGAGAAGAAGGTCATATTGGTTATCCTAGCTATGTATTTTAGGACTGTACGTTGGTGTTTACTCGAAAAACATGGGTGCATGGGGTTGATATTTTGCTCTACCTTCTATGAATTCCTGACCCCGACACCGTTTGAACCAGTACAGGATTGCCTCCCAAAACGCGGTCGATATAGGTCGTGAAATCAAATCCCGTTAGCATTAACTTAGTACAGCATGCAAGAGCATGGTTGTATACTTGTATATATGCTTTTTCCCCGAAACAGGAGGCAAGCCCCCAGTTTCACTAACTTTAACCTATAGTACGATACAACCTACCAAGACACCGACACAACGCATTGTTCAATAGACACGGCACAACACTGTAGTAGTTCACCGCGTCGGTTGGTCCTGATCGGAAAGAGTGCCTGCTTCCCCAGGCATGAAGAAGAGCAACAACTTGCCGGTAGAGTCTTGAATTAGGCAGGATGGACAATGGGGACGGGAAAAGTCAACACAATGATCCACTTAGATCGGTGATTGGTCGCTCAGTTGCTGGTCTCAGCAGGAGGCTCCACTGCGTTCTGCTGGGAAAAAAAAAATCAATAACACTGGTTGACTCGTAGATTGTCTTGGAAAAAAAAAGACACATGAGAAGTACAAATCTCAAAGCAATTAAAATTTTTCCTCTCCCAATATATATATATCGTATTGTTGTAAAACGATGACGACCACCGTAAATCAATCATAATGTATCAGTCGAATAGCCAGACTAATCATAAAGAACACCCAGGATATAGGTAGGTAAAACTCTCTTATCTTTATTAGATTGGTTTTCTTATACAATAGGGTGTCATATTTATAGTAAGAACTCATTAGAAATATATTTGGATTCACTCACAAAGAGATAGAGTCCGATCATATCTCAACAACCAAGACCAATAGTCTGGTTGTATCTCACCACTCCCCCAGACGAATACTATGTAATACATATGTCTCATTAAAAACTCCCGAAAACACAGGGGGAAAAGGATGGAGAAAAAAGTACATTGCATCAGTATATTGTGTTTCCACTTGTTGCCCTATTAAAAACCTTTATATGACAAAACTTCAGGAAAGCTCAAGAAAAATGAGTGCAACCTATAATCTTCTGGAGTATAATAGTATCTTTAGGATCATATTAAGGGTTATTGTTCAGGGATTTAATCCCCTAAACTTTGCATATATATGTCATCTCATTCCAATACTACGAAAACATCTTTGGAAACTGGATGTTGGCAAAGACTCGGTGAATAAATCTGCTATATTTCATATGACTTAGTTTACAGGATATTTACCTTATCGTTATTCTAGAGTTCGTGAGGATAGAAAAATTTAGAAAAAATATGCTTCATGATATTGCTTTTTACATAACCCATTTGTATGTATGCAACACAAGCAGCATTATCTTCATAGATAATTGAGGGGATATTAACAATGTTGACGTCGCATGACTTATGGATATGGCTAATCACTCATCTCAGCCAAAAACTTTAACATGAAGCTTTATATAATGATATAATATCTAAGTGGTTGATAAAGGTAGCTACCAAGATTTGCTTAGAAGACCACCAAAAAATGGTTGCACCACTGCAAAGAAACACAAACCCATTATGAGATTTTGCACTGTGGGGACCAGACAGATAGCCAGCATATGTATATCCCACCATGATCAAGTCTTGGTACTTCCGGTAAAATAAGCTAAAATCTTGTGTACTTTGGAGGTATTAGAGCAGAGTTTTGACATCAACCAAATATCTTCTGGTTGGAGCTGCACTATGTCTAGCTAGTAAATTTACTACGAATACAATATAAGGCCTTCTCCAATTCGCAAGACATATAAGTGCTCTAATGGCATTTAAGTATGGAACTTCAAGTCCTAATACTTCCTTATTTTCTATCTTCGGTCTAAATATATGGATCTTTATGCACTTCAAGGGATCTTACCACTATGGTGGTCTTCAAAGGATTAGATTGATCCATATTGAATTTTTTCAATATCTTCTTGGTATAGGTATACTAGTATACAAAATTCCTTATAAGAAATACTCTAGCTGTAGGCCCAGGCAATATATGGTTTTACCCAAATCTTTCATCTCAAACTCCGTTATAAGGTAAGAACTTATTTCCTTTATGTCCTGTATTGTTCTAATAATATTCAAATCGTCAACATAGTCTGAGATGATACGGAATCCATTCTAGGACTACTTTATGAACAAACAGGGATAATCATCATTATTGGAGTATATTTTCTTAAGGAGAAATTCACTGAGTCGGTTGTACCACACACTATTATGTACAAAAATGGTTATCTGGGTCAGTTCTTTTTCGTCATTTGGGTTGGTTTTGGTGGCAATACAAATTCCTTAGACAATGATGACGAGCGGCTATCACGATCAGTTTTCGCTCGATAGAGATATAGCGTTATCTGTGTCGGTTCCAAGGTTAGAATCGACCCAGAAGATATGTTATCTCTATCGATTTCGAGCTAGAAGTCCTTATAATCTCTTTTGGTTCTTAGCGTGGAACCGATATAGATTAGTGAATTATCTCTATCAGTTCCACGCTCAAAACCGATAAAGATATATGTTTCTATCGGTTCTAATCGTGGAACCTATAGAGATAAATTCCTCACATTCACTGGATATTCACACTCATAGATTGACAAATTTACAGTACATCCACAGATTGATAGTATATGCTCAATTGATAAATTCACAGTATATTCATATTGACTGTATTATTGACAGTATACATACTCAATGCAGAAATCAGTAGCAAAATTCTCTAACGTAATTCTCTTCAGGCAGCTCTGACGTCCCAGTAGAAGGCTCTTTGCCCTAAGTAATTACATCTAGAGTACTACAAAGATTGTCCACTGAACATACTTAATGCAAAAATCAGTGGCACAATCCTCTAGCAGCCTTTTCCTTGCAGAACTTCTTGGCACAAGAGCAGTCTTTCATATTGTTTTTATAGCCAACTTTTGTCTGAAGTATTTACTGCTATGTTACAAGGATACAATAAACTAGTTAAAATAGTAACAAGCATATATTGAGAAACAACATTATTTGATAGATCTTGACAAGAAGATCTTAGGGTTTTTTTATATTTACCATCATATGTGCCATAGTTTCTACAACAGAGGTTTTTCGGTTCTCCTTGTAGTTCCACAGCCCCGGCATAGTACCCAATTGCTCAACACCAATAACTAATTGACTTTCAATCATATCTCTTAATTTCTACAAAAGCGATCATTTTGTTGTGAAAATAGGCTATCTTGGTCATAATATTTCTAGTTTTCTTTTTCAAAGTCTGAAAATATTTAGTTTTTATAAGAATTGAATTTGTAGTGCAACTGTCTACAAGACAGATTTCCTCCTCCACCATTATATTATACTTTATTCTATATTAAAGGAATGATTTAATAATCAAACAATTTTTGTATCATGAACATATTATAAAATATAGAATAAACATAGCACAATAAATGAATCAAATATCCTAGAAAATGACAATTTATTTAATTTTAAATGATAATCTCTCATCAGGAGCATAAACCAATGTCCATTTAGGAACAAGTACTAAATTGATAAGGAGAGTATTAAGGAGACTCATAAGGAATATGTGATGTCAACTAGCAAACACAGAGAAATATTTAAAAGACTAATTTAGGTCTTCATATAAGTTATGGATATCCTTTTGGGACTCCTCGAGCTTAGTAGGATCAAGAACCATATCATCACACTTGTCAGAGTCCGTGTCAACAATAGGTTGAAAGGTGAAGTGTTCCTCAACTTTGTCTGCTAAATGATTCAGTGTGCGACAGTTGCATGACCAATGGCCAGTGCATCTACACCTAAAGTAGGGTTGTGTAAGGTTTGCAGCCTTATTGGCTAAGTCTTGCTTCTATAATTTCCCTAGTCCTTTACCTTTACTTTTTCAATTAGGCTTGCCTCTTTCCTTCTTAATTCTATCATTCTTCCATTTCCCCTCTTTATGCTAAGCATTTGTATGTGCTTCATGCATTGCCTGTGTCCCATTAGAGAGAACATGATGATTCTTCATAGGAGTTTATCATGTTTTTCTGCTTCTAGCAAATGTATATGCGCTCAGGGTACTTCTGGTACTTGGCATGGCGGTAATGTTGCTGCAGTATCCTTGTATTAGGGTGGAAGGTGCACAATATTTTGTCTATCATTTCAGCATCAGTAACTTTCTAGTTACATAATCTCAATTTGGAGACAAGCTTATGCATAGCAGATTTGTATGCTTCCACGATTTTAAAATCCTAAAAAGCGTAGGAGGGTCCACTTGTGTTGTTGTTTTGGCAACAGGATAGATCTTTATTGGTTATATTATTCCTTCAAGGAATTCTAGTGTGTCAGCGAGTCCTCCGTCAAATATTCAGTCTTCAAGTCTGCATAAAGATGGCGCCTCAGGAAGTGCAAGGCTACACACTTGGCAGCTTTGGAAAGAGCAAGGGTGTTAGCTTTAGACTGAGGGATAGCATATCCAAGAGATCGAGCTGTCAAGTTGATCTTAGTATCCATTGTTGAGGTAAGAAAATTGCTACCATTTAGGGAGCGACGATGGTGCGACAATCAGCTGTGGTGACTGCTTCGGGTGGGCGACGCGTGGTGGTGGTGATGCGTCGGTGTGGCATGGGTTGAGAGTGCGACGTCGACCTGGTGACAATGTTTGAGGACTTGCGTTGTGCGTGCTCAGCGAGAGAGATGAGCCGAGTAGCCACTTCGGCGTGGCATCAACGACTTCGAGTGTGACTCTGGGTGCAACCTCCAAGTGTGGTTGTGCAGGGCGCCCGACGGCGTGGATCCGACTCAGTGGGAGCGTGCTCACAACTCAGTACTGGCTCGGCATGTGGACGACGATGAGCGCAACATGGGATGCGACGAATGTAGCGTAGCACGGGGTGCGGTGTGGCGCCAAGTGCAGCTCGCTTTGGGTAGTGCACTTGTGGGTAAGCCGCAGGTGTTGGTGGGGCAACGTGATAGGCGTGGTAGGGCCAAGCGCAGCTCTCTTCGAGCGGCAAGCGCGGCGCAGGTCACGGCGTGATTCCAGCACGGGTTGCACGTCGGTGCTATGAGCGTGACGTGTGGGCAGCGACACATTCGGCGCTTGGCACGGGGGACAGAGGCCCGCGTGGTTGGTGGTATAATTTTTTTTGGTTTTATGAACAGTATCCAGGACCCCCTAATTTCTCAGTTAGATTAATATGGTCTTTAATTAATGATTAAGAACGACTAATTCAGGTAATTAGGGAAATTAATCTGCAGGATTAAAGGACTACTCAGAAGTGATTAACTCACGTACTTTGAACTTACTTATAGCTTGCATTAGATTTAATCGCTTTATACCGGTCAAAATTTGATGCAGTGTAGATTGATGCATGCAGATGATCTTGATAGGCCTCGGGAAGCTTCGTGTTGATAACGTATTGTAAAACAATGACGACCATCGTAGATCAATCACAATGCATTGATCGAATAGCCATAACAATCATGAAGAATACACGTGAGATAGTGAGGCAAAACTCTTTTATCTTTATTAGATTGATTCTCTTGTACAATGAATATCATATTTATAGTAAGAACCCATGAGAGAGATTTGGATTCATCTACAAAGAGATATAGTCCAGTCATATCTCAACAACAAGGATGAAAGTTCGGTTATACCTCAATACATACATCTTTATTCTAAAAGATACGCTATAGATGCCACAAAACATCTGGTATCATTATGCTGGGCTGGGCAAAAAGAAAAACGCTGCTGCTTCCTTGTGTTGATTCCTCCTGGAGGCTGGATATGGCTCACAGGCTCAGTCTCTGCAGGGGTATATTTGTAAACAAAATAACACTGTAGAATGACACACTGAAGTTGGTACTAATTTCAACCTATTCCGGCTGCAGGTTAGCGTGTTCATCGGCACAATCTTCAGATGGCAGCTGAAAATATGAAATGATGAGGACTTGAGGAGAGCCGTCGATTCTTCCGATTTTCACCTTTTTGCGGCGCCGTTGAGTTCCATTATTTCAGAGAAGCGAACTGTCAGGAGTACAAGTTTTTTTTTAAAAGGAAATAGTACGAGTTACTTCGTTGAGGAAAGTGAATGGTGCTTTCTTTTCCTGCCTTCTTTGTTTTTCAACCGAATCTCAATGTTTCAACTGGCTGTACCAGCCTACTACTAGGCTTCTTTCGATGCTTACGTACCCCTCGTTCAGAAAGTGTGAGATAGGGTAGGAATATACACGTGCTAAGTAGGGTACAGTCAGCTCAGATTAGAACACAGATTAGATCGGATATCACTCTTTATTATTATAAATTATATTTTTTATTAGATTCGACGTTAGATAGGGATAGTATCTTGAGCAGTGGTCGAGAATACAACGCAATTTATTCTTTACAAAGATTCTTCAATTTTGCAAGTAATATTTGGATTGTTTTGCCTCTATTTGATTAGAATTATATTTCTTTTATCTAGAAATCGTGTAGCGCCTAAATGGAAGAGGTATGCATTGTTGATAGTGGCACAACAAATACCATCTTAAGAGAGTCTAAATATTTCAATGATCACGAAGAGCATTGGAAAGATTACTACGATCGCAGAAGCGACTCATATGTAATCGGCTCAGAAGAGCCACTATTATATTGCCTATGGGTACAACTTTGGTAATTGAAGAAGCCCTTTGTACCCTGAATCAACACGCACTCTCTTAAGCTTTAAAGACATCCGCGCCAATGGTTTTCACGTAGAAACCAATGAAGAAAATGGCAAAGAATACTTGTGCATTGTGAAGCACGCGGTATGTGGAAAAATGGTATTAGAAAAATGTCCTCATATGAATCAGGTTGTACTACACGAATATTCATGCACCAAGTGTATACTTCCTTGAAGACTGTTTTTAGAAGCTCAATTATTTTCTTTATGGCATGGTAGATTAGGAATAATATCGATTGCATCTTTGACGAGGATCGTTTCCGTCATTAGGGAGGAAATCAACCTTTTGATGAAAAATGCCGGAAATCATATGGCATTCCACCGATCCCGCACATGACCCCGAACTAATGAAGCAAATCAAGAAGTCCGAAGATAATTGATTTGCGTAATTTAGCAAATGAATCGCTCGATCATTTTGTGATCCAAGGCGTGGTTAAGTCGCATGTACCCGCAAGGAATGCACCGAGAGGGTGGAAATACCAAAGAAAATAGAAGGTATCCTCAACCTGCTCAGAGGCCTCAAAGAAAAGAACAGGCAACTGCTCCTCAAACCCAAAGTACCCGAGACGCCTCGAGAAAATCGGGCGAGAGGACTTACCACAACCAATCACTAAAATGCCCCAAGGAAAGAAGGGGAGCCGCTTGAGACTGCATCGAAAGAAGCCAACAGAAAGGCAATTCTGCACTTGAATCTTCCATCAAGGAAGCGGAAATAATGTGTGCGCACACATAGGCGATGAAAGCTAAAGGAACTTGCTCTCGCGATAGGAAAAGCAGTCAAGAGCAAGTAGAAGTGCATGAAGCACCCCATGAAGAAATGGCCATAAACTTTGTAACAACAGGAGAATCCACGAATAGAGCAATGTACCAACGTTGATGCATACTTTGCAAAGAAGATTGCCTCGATCATTGATCATGATCCCGAGCTCGCATCTCGCAGAGTGCAAGAAAAGGCTAGATTGGGAAGAATGGAAAAGGCAATCATCTGCAGAGTTAGTCTCTCCGAACAAGAGAGAGGTGTTTGGGCTCAGATGCCGCACACCTCACCATATAAGCCTGTAGGTCACAAATGGGTCTTTGTTCGAAGAGGAATGAAAACAACGGTTGTAAGGTACAAAGCAAGGCTTGTAGCTCAAGGTTTCACTCAACGCCCCGGAGTTGATTATGAAGAAACCTATTCTCCGGTCATGGGAGGAATTACCTTTAGATATTTGATCTCAATGGCAGTCAAATTGGGACTGATGAAGAAATTGAAGAGGCATGCTCATACTTGAAGTCCGAGTTTGAAATGAAAGATTTGGGTAAAACCAAGTTTTGTTTAGGCTTGCGGCTTGAACATGTCCAAGGAGGAATCTTGGTACATCAATCAACCTACACGCAGAAAGTGTTGGAAAGGTTTGGATTTGAAAAAGCATATCCTGCGAAGACTCCAATGGTTGGAAGGTCACTCCAAGCGCACCTAGATCCATACTGCACCAGAGAAGAGGAGGAAGTCCCGGGAGCAGAATTCCCATATTTGAGTGCAATAGGAGCGCTCATGTACCTTGCGAATAGCACTAGACCTGGACATTGCGTTCACTGTGAATTTGCTAGCTCTGCAGATAAAGATGCGTAACCCACCAAAAGGCATTGAAAGGGATCAAGGACATCTTCCGCTACCTCCAAGGAAGCAAAGACCTCGGCCGTTTTTTAGAAGAAATAATGAATTGAATTTGTTGGCTATGCCGATGTCGGGTATTTATCGACCGCATACCGCAAGTCCCAAACCGCTATGTTTTCCTATGTGGAGGAACAACAATTTCTTGGAAGTCGTCTAAGCGGACTCTTGTCTCGACGCCGACAAACCACTGAAATCATCGCTTTGTATGAAGCATCGAATGTGCATGGCTCGTAAGAATGGTTCACCACATCCGTAAGTCATGTGGTTTGAACATTGAGCAAACTCCCACGATAATTTATGAAGATAATGCAGCTTGTGTTGCCCAAGCACAGATGGGTTATGTGAAGAGCAATCTCACAAGCATATCAACCCCAAGTTCTTCTATGCTCATGAATTGCATAAGATGAACGAGATCAAGATATTGCATACTAAGTCATGTGAAAATCTTGCAGATTTGTTCACTAAATCACTCCCAAAGATCTACCTTTGAAAGGTGCGTGAAAGGAATTGGGATGATGAGACTTAGAGAAGTGCAGATTTGTGGGGAGATATGTCACATACTCCCACATGAATCCTGAGCATGAATTATGAATACCCAACATGAATCTCAAGATTAGCATTTGAAGTTGGGAGAATTGTACTCTTTTCCTTAGCAAGTTTTTCATGAAGTTTTCTTGCATAAGGTTTTAACGAGGCAATTCGTGCAACATAGTAGCGTATGCTATGTACTCTTTCTCCAAAATGAGAAACCCTAAAGCCCATTGAAGGCCCATGTGGACCCTTAGCCGAAACCCTAGAGAGCGCTTATAAAGGAGGAGGGGTCCCCATGTACCTGTAATTCATTAGCAATAAAGAATTTCCGCCGCTCTCCTCATATACGTGTCTCCCTCTTTCTGTTCTCCAACTTGAGATCTGTTCGGGAACCCCGGACTATTCGATAGCGAGGTTCCTTAACACTTTCGATGCTTACGTACCCCTCGTTCAGAAAGTGTGAGATAGGGTAGGAATATACACGTGCTAAGTAGGGTACAGTCAGCTCAGATTAGAACACAGATTAGATCGGATATCACTCTTTATTATTATAAATTATATTTTTTATTAGATTCGACGTTAGATAGGGATAGTACTGAATACAAATACAGCGCGAATAATATCGATCACGAATTCAAATCGAATATAGAGCGAAATCGATACGATATCGAATATTCTTTGTCGGATATCGCTCGAAAACTAATACAATATATAGCACACATATGGGAATGATTAACCAACTGATTGAGTTCAACATACAACAAGATTATCGCAAATTAATAAGTTATTTTATTAGGCAATCCAACAAAGTTGTAAATATATCAAATATTATTTATATTTTAGCAAAAAAAATACCAGATATTCACGTAGGTAAGTGAAAGTATATTCTTACATGTTAAGCTTTAGTGGCAGCTGGCACCGGTCGGCGGGATGGCGGATAGGACGACGGTAGGAGGGTGGAGCTATGGAGGGAGGGTCTAGCTTTTAGGTTATTTGGCGAGCTTAATTGAAACTGCTAGCATATGGGTCGTAAATTTCTGAATATCCAAAAACTATCTGTCTCAATAATCCAAAAATATATTCGGAATGTCCCGATTCAACGGATAGTAATCTCCTTAATCCAAAACCGATGCCACATCTGACAACTATTCAACGCGATTAGTTGAATTCGAGCCGAACAGATCGGTCGGTCGACACATATCCGATCCGATTGCACCCCTAGTGCTATGATCGACTCAACTCAATATGAAAATCACGATCAAATGATCAGCACTTGTTTGCACCTAACCTATCCTCGGCCGGTGTGATGGAATTGAAACGACGGCAGCGGACCACCGTAACGCGACGACTCGCAACACGGAAGTGCCTTGTAGGCCCCGCATCAACAGCGAACCACATGTCAGATAATAATAATAGTAAAAACTAAGCAGCTGGGACACCTTATAGTAGTTGATGAGTTCAAAATTAAAACGATCCATTTCAAATGGAAAAGGGTTAACTAGTTCGTTAGCTCGAATTTGAAAAAACCGTTTTAATGCTAAATAAAATGATACTCCGTTGAAACATCCTAGATGATGAGGGGGCAGAACGGGCAACCCACCCGGCTCGCCACTTGGCGAAAGGCAGCTCACGTGGCGCCTGGCCAAAAGCCCCTTATCTTGGACGCGAATTACGATCCTGCCCCCGAAAAAGCGCAAAAGGGCATCCTTGTGGGCCCCTTCACCTCATCCTTTCTCCTCTCGCTACTCTCTCTCCCTCCACCTATTCCATCTCCTCCTCTTCGCTTCGCCTCTTTCTCTGCCCTCGCCGTATTTCTTCCCTCTTCCTACCACCAGAAAAGTCGTTTTTTATTGAGTCCCCGTGGAAGCTTTTCGATCCCCTCCTCCCTTCCCCGCCGTTTGGGTTTCGCGCCTGGGCCGCTTGTGGATCCGTGGAGGCGGCGGCGATCCGGTGAGCGATCTCGCTAGCTCCAGCTGTTCTATTATTCTTGGTCGGGTTGGATTCCAATTCCATTTCGTAGTAGCAGTGGTTTGTTCATCTGATGGATTTCGTGAGTTGCCCTTGGTTGTTGCTGCTGGGAGGGGGGACTGGATTCGGGTTGGGAGTGGGTTGCTTCTGGATCGGGGGTTTCGATCTGAGTGTTTGATTTCGAGTCCGCTTGCTTTGTTCTCTGGTGTTCCGGGGAGTTGGACTGGCAAGTCTGAACTGATTTTTTTTTTGGCGGTCTCTTCACGCTTGCTCTCGTGTTGCGTAGAGCGTACGTGAGCGGTTTGGTCTGGTTTCAGCTTTGAGTCGGATTTAGTTGCTTAATTTTTTAGTCTTATTATTCTAATAAATATAAGCACGACGGCTTTGTATGTTCCAGTGTCCAATTCGACCAGAAAAGAAGATTTATTTATTTATTTTTCTGTTTTACTTTGCTTACTGATATAGTGATACGTAATCATCATATGTTGCGCTTTGCTCATACGACTTCCTTTTTTTCCTTTTTCTTAGCAGCAACTGTTCTTAGGTGATGAAAGGAGATCCTTTCGCACCTTAAATTTGGTGTTTCTAAAAGACAAAGTAATATTTGCCTTGCTTATTTTGTGTGGCCCGGAAAGTTTCTTGGCTTTATCCACGCATGGTGTTGTCGATCAGAAAAGTGGAATTTAATGCTGTTTGAAACTTGGATTTGTTCTAGTGATTTTTTTTTTTTGGTTAGGCAGTGGCGACTTGTGATGTACTAGTACAGTAGGACGCTGCTTGCTGCGCAGAAAGGCGAATGTTTAATGTGCAAAAATAGGAAATTTCCAATAACACGATCTAGCAACCAAGCTCGCCATTTGCAGGTGCAGCTGGTAAAGTTCCATTTGTATTGCATCCTTTTTGTTCTCACCCATGCATGCCAATATGCCGTCCTAAGCTAGTACGTAAAGATGCTTTTACTTCCTTAAAGCAATGCTACCTACTGCAGTTAACATTTGTTTGCTTGGTAGTTCCAAGTTGATACTTTCCTTCCTTTTTCGGTGTTATCAAAATACATTGCCATGTTGTCTGTCTGATTTTTCTTGCGATTTTATTTGTCATGGCTGACTCCAACCTAGGATCTTTTAAATTTAGATTGTTTTTTCTTATGTTTAGAGAGAATACTATATTCTTACAACCAATAGCATAGAAGCTATAATTATAGTTTTAGATTTAGATTGTGTTTTCTTATGCTTGAGAGAGAATACAATATGCTTACAACCAATAGCATAGAAGCTAAAATTATATTATGTACCAAGAGGAAGTTTGCAAGGCCAGTTGTCTGTACTTTTGTTTTGAAAGCTCAAGTTCTTTATGCCCTGTCCGGCAAATCCAGGCGAACTTTGTCAAAACTTGCAATATTTCTTAAAATGGAAGCGGTCTATGTAGCCAAATCAGGAAGCGGTTATATGTTATTCTAGATTTTTTATTGTCACTAGTTCGTGGCAAGATATGAATAGATGGATCATTCTTGCTGTTATAGGTTTCAAGCATTCCTATTGGTGGTAGGACATAGCAGGTGATTCTTTGCATGGTCTGTGTCAAAGTACCGTGGGTTGCAAAGATTATGCCTTCTTTTCTAGTATATATGTGCATATAATTGCAAGTACGGGGATAAGTTGCTAAATTGTTCCTTTTAGAATCAGATTTGTATCTCTGTCTGAAATGGTCAAATATAAGTTTGCTGTGTGGTTACTGATCTTTTATATTTTGCATTCCAGTATCACATAGGATCCCACTGGATTCAACTGTTGAACAAAAACCAGGAAGGTGGCTGTTGTAGTGGCACTGAGCAGCTAGTGGAAGAGCCCTATTATTTACCAGGATAATGGGCGCTCTCTGTGATTTCTGTGGGGAGCAAAGCTCAATGGTCTATTGCCGATCAGATGCGGCATCCTTGTGCTTATCGTGTGATCGTAATGTGCATTCAGCTAATGCCCTTTCTCGACGCCATACGAGGACCCTTCTTTGTGATCGTTGTGTTTCACAGCCTGCAGCAGTCCGTTGTCTTGAAGAAAACACCTCACTCTGCCAAAATTGTGATTGGAACGGGCATGGTGCAGCATCCTTGGCTGCTGGGCATAAAAGGCAGGCCATAAACTGCTACTCCGGGTGCCCGTCCTCGGCAGAGCTTTCAAGAATCTGGTCCTTTGTTATGGATATCCCTACTGTAGCTGATGAGCCGAACTGTGCGGAAGGAATAAGCATGATGAGCATTAATGACAGTGGTGTCAGTAATCATTGTGGTGCTCCAGAGGATAGCAGCTTGTTGGACATAGCTAGCACAGCACTCATGAGTGATCCATCCACCGGTGAAAAGCTTAAACCTTTGATTGGTTCTTCAGGAGATGGAATGAATCTTCTGCCACTTGCCACAGATCAGCCAGCTGGACCCGTTTCAATGACGCGTAAGGTGTGGCTTTCATATTTCCCTCCAAAACATATTTAACTATTCTGCTAAGCTTCTGCATATGTCGCATGCAACATTACTTAACGTATTAGTACAGTAAACATTAGTCATGTTGTATGGTTACAGTTTCAGTCATGGAAATCATGTTTTGCTTTTCTTCCGGAAGCGAAAGTTACAAGGGGAAATTTTCTATAGTTTTACCTTATTTCTATATAATTTCTTCTGTTACGGTTATGATCTTTTTGTCCATATTATTACTTTTTGCTAATACTTTCTTGCGGGTTCCATATCGCGCTTTTCTTTTCTGCAGGGCAAATTAGTGTTTTAATAATTTAACCTTACAGTGAAAAGTTTGTTTTGGAAATAAAGTACTAGATGCATTTCTATTAATGGCAAAATGTTTTTAAGATCTTCTAGTGTGGATGGTTGAGCAATTGCTACAGTTGGGATCTTCTTGTGTATCATCAACAACATGATTGTTGAAAATGTTATCTCTGTTATTATTGTGCAATTGTGTTCTTATGAAATGTTGGTTGCATCATTCAGGTATCCTATGTCACAAACAAAGATATGTTCAATGATGGCAGCATATATGAAGACTTCTGTGTGGATGATGCTGACCTGACATTTGAGAATTATGAAGAACTCTTTGGTACCTCTCACATTCAAACAGAGCAACTCTTTGATGATGCCGGAATTGACAGTTACTTCGAAATGAAGGAAATGCCAGCTGTTGATTCTAATGAGGTTTGTACTTTTCTGCATGTAATTTTTTTTCTTATTATATTTGTTGTGGGAAAAGAACTCCCGTTCTGCAGTACTAGTTGGCCGGAATCAGACTTATTCACCTCCCTCAGTACTTATTTAGAATTAGTTATGTCAAGTTCACTTGTCAGAATTCAGTTCAGGACCTTTTGGTGTCATAGCAAAATGTTAGGTTTTTTTATCCATCCAAGGATTACATTACAGTACTTTTTTTTATAAACCAATCAGAAGGGTCACATTTATTCACTTTTGTAATTGAAATGTAGTATCATACATTCTTTGCTGCAACCCATGTGTGATGCATCTGTTGCGCTTACCGACATATTACATTTTCAAGTATTATCTAGTTGACCATTCTATTGTGTGGAAATTCATTGGGTAATTGACTATATATCAAGGAGAGTTGAATGGACTATCTGCATGTTGCATTCCGTTTGATGGTTACTTCACTAAATTTTTGGGACCATTGTTATGCTTTCAGCAGCCCACACCTATGCAGCCAGAATGTAGCAATGTGGTATCTGCTGATTCTGGGATGTCAAACCTGGGAGCAAGGGCTGATTCCAGCCTTTGTATTCCTGCTAGACATGCTAGATCCAGTATATCCCTCTCCTTCTCTGGTTTGACTGGTGAGACCAGTGCTGGAGATTATCAAGATTGTGGCGTATCGTCAATGCTCCTTATGGGCGAGCCACCCTGGCATCCTCCTGGTCCTGAAGGCTCACTTGCTGGAGGTAGCAGAGATAGTGCTCTCACACGGTACAAGGAGAAGAAGAAGAGACGGAAGTAAGCACATCTCATTTTGGGTTTTCCAGGAATATTTTGTTATTTTCTTTAACACAGTAGAACAACCATGCTTACATGTTTTAAGAACATGTCTGCAATACGGCAATACCATTTCCACTTCAGAATTCCAAAAGCTTTATCAATGCTAAATCCATATTTCCATAAGCATGTGATGTTCTACTTATGTGAATGTTCCCCCCTAAAAATAGACTATAAAATCACAAATACTCTGTTATGTTTAGCTAAGCTTTTCTTTGTAGCCGTTTGTCCTTTGAACTTTGAAGGTATCCTTTTACTTCTCTGGCGTGCTACTAGCCTATCAGTTACTTTTGCCACCTTTGCTTCATTATGGTTGGGGGGTGGCTCTGCCTTTTAATTTTGTTATCATATGTTTCTTGCGAAAGTTATTAAGTAGCCTTTCTTCGCATATTTTTTTGTTTACAGATTTGACAAGAAAATCAGGTATGCTTCTCGCAAGGCTAGGGCAGATGTGAGAAAAAGGGTCAAGGGACGGTTTGTAAAGGTTGGTGAAGCATATGACTATGATCCGCTCAGCCAAACAAGAAGCTACTAGCCTGAATGCAACTGGTTATCATCCGGTGTCAGACTAGCAGCCTTCAGCAGCTGACTTGTTGGTTGGACTACAGGCAAGATAACTGGAGGACACAAGCAATTGCAGCAGGCCACGCAATTGAAAGGGGGGAAAAGAGAGACCAAGCGGTGTGATGAAAAAAGATTAAAAAAAATATGCAGACATGCGATAAGTTTATGGATGTCACTGCTCCATTTTCTCCTGTACAGTGGATGGAACATGGATCCTCAGTTTCTTCTGGATGAGTGGTTAGAATCACCCTCCATCTGTGCATTAATCCAATACAATTATAGGGGCTCGTCCTCCAGTTCTGCCCACGACATGGCAACAGTACCTTCTTCTGCCATGGTGTTTGGCGGTGCGCTGCCAGGTTGGACCTCTAGGTAACAGATAAATTATACTTCTGAAGTTTCCTCCTGTAATATTATTTATGAAGCACAATGTGCTGTTGTAAGGAGATTGTTCTTCAGTCACGTATGTATAATTGTATATAGTTGAATGCACTAATTAACTCGTTAAAATAAATAAATAAATTGTGATTGTTGTAAAGTTTGTTAGTGAATATTGGGGATTCGATTGAAGAATACTGGTATCTGCACACTTGAACCTCTGCACTTATTTTGTGCCAGAATAGTCATTCTTAAGTCCGGCCAGTGGTGTAATTTGCCAATTGCTGACTGAGCATATCTTCTCGGGTATATCCGTCTTGTTATTCATTCCCTCTGCCAATTGTTGAAGCTGATGTGATCAGCACTGCTTCCTCTTTTGATTTAACATACGAGGGTAAATCTATGCTATAAATCCACCGAGCTCGATCCAGCTGCTTTAAAATTGTGAACAATGTTGTTCAGAGAATAGCATTGTGGACAGAATTGCATTGTTGAGCTCTGCTGCATTGGATTTTACTGGGCTGTACTCACATATTTGGGCTGGGCCCAGATCCATTTCGGTTCCGCCAAGCCAATAGAGAGAACGTTCAGGACGTCCATTTGGGTCGGCCATCCCTTGCTTCATAGCCCCCATGTTTTCTTCGGCCTATGCACGTACGGGTCGGCCAATCCAGGCCCCGTTTGGAACATGGTACTTTTTTTCTTTTCATATTTCTGTTGTGGAAATCTAATTGTTTTATGTGAAGTTTTTCGTATTCATACTCGCATTCCAATGGTTCCAAACAGGCGATGAGACGTGCCATTTCTCTTATACGTTGTATGTACAGCTCCTCGTGGATGCATGAATTTTCATATGCATTTTGGGGCCAATGATACCTCCGCATGGAAAAGCCGCGGACGAAGCAATCTACTCGCAGCCGTAGAAACCACTCCACCACGTTTAATTACGCGGTGAAGATCTCGACGCGTCCATAGTCGAGCATAAATACACTACTAGTCCGTTTGGTTCCAGAGTAAAAGGTAGGTGAGATAGGACTATCTACTCTCGTAAGGATAGAATCATTCAAGTTTATGTTGATTGAAGAGATGAAAGATAGATGAGATGAGTTAAATTTTTATTTGATTAAAGAGATAAGAGTTGAATGATGGATGCTACTGTTACCGTCATGAATCACGATAGTAGACACGGCTAATCATGGGCTGAAATCGTTCGCTACGGCTAGAGCAGGGTTCGCTACGTGTTGCAGTACTGTACGTGCAAGCGTCGACTGCAATTACCTCACCAGTGTGCGCATTCACCACAAGGATTTTTCTTAGTTTCCTACTAGCATAACAGAACAACTACCTCAATTCATTTCTGTTTGTAGAGCAATGTCGTTCTGAAACTAATCACCAGAACGCCCCTTAAATCCTGTGATTAAAAAACAGCAGCAGCGAGAAAGAGAAAGCAAACCAACCACCTCATGTACCACGGTAACACCGCCAGTAACGCGCTCCGTGGCCTCTCGAGCGCCACCTTCATTGCCACTCACCAGCCACCATAACCAATTCACCGTAGCACCCGCGTCCGAATTCGCGTAGGCTGCTGCTGCTTCCACATTGATTTCCTTCCTTCCTCTCATGGCGTGCTAAAACGAGCGCGAGCTTAAAATAGCCCGGCACAACAGGCACCACCCACCGGCCTGCACGGGCACGCGCCATTGCTGACATCCCTTCTTGCTGTTCTTGGTTTTGAGTTCTTCCCCTTCCCTTCTTCCCTCGGGGTGCGCTGAGTGGCCGCGGAGGGAGGGAGTGAGATGATGAAGCTGCGGCGGTGGCGGGTCGACGCATCGGAGGTGGCGGCGGTGACGGCGATGGGCGTTTGGGAGGCTGTCCTGGCCGGCGGCGGCCGGCGCTTCATCAAGCGCAAGGACAGCGACGCTGGCGAGACTGGTTGGTACCGTCGTACTCGATCAATTCCAATTTTTCATTATTTCTCGCGATTTTGGTGTTCTTGCGGGGTTGGTAGATAGGAAAAAATCCCTCCTTTTGCGCGGTTGGTGTTCGTGCCAATTTGGTTTCTCGGTCCTTTTCTCCGTATTTTAAGAGATTTTCAAGGTCAATTTGGTGCGGTTTGGTAGAATACGGTGTAAAAACTGCTTCCTTTTTGCATTTACAGTTTACTCTTTTGGTTGGTTTGCTCCTAGTTGTTCCGCCTTTTGGGGAGATTTTGTTGCTGGAAATGGCACGAAATCTTCTCCCTTTCGTGGGTTGTTACCCTCTCTTTTGAACGGAAAAGTTGTTGCTCGGCGTGTTCTGTTTAGGTTCGACGGCATCATCGAAGTTGCCCCTTTGTTGCGGTGTCTTACGTGTGTATGAGTGATGCTTTCTTGTTCGAAATTCCTTATTTGTTTGGAAAATTTTCTGTTTTGCATGGGCGAATTCGGTGAGCAAAATTAGGAATTGGATGTCATCAGTAGCTGAATATTTTCTTCTCCTTCTTCTGGCTCACCTGGTGTGGATTTGATCTGTAGGACAAGGAGCTAGGACATACTAAAGCCCGTTCGCATTTTGCATCTCTTAATTTATCTTGGTGTTACTTATCCGTGATAAGTTCCAAAATTTCTTGCTGCTACTCCGGATCAGTAGTAGCCTGCTCCTCTCACTCTCCAGTCTCCACAAGGTGATGAATGGTTTCCTGCAAAGAAGAACAGTGACTCAGTGGCAGTGTTGGCATGTGCGCTTGTGAACGTTAGCACACGCAACGACACAATGAATCGGAGATTCTTTTTGAAGAAGATACGCAACCATAGGTGGTATCAGGGTTCAACTTTATCGACGATAATCGCTGGATTATCTTGATAATTGACTAAACCGTGCTGGTTTAATATCTAAAATCGTTTGGTAAATCAGTGGAATTCAAATGCAAATTCAAAAAATTTATAAAAAATGTAATTTTTTTTAAAAAAAAATTATGTGAGGTCTTGAGGCAGTGATAATAATGTTGTAAAATTTCCAGATGATTATCAGATCTATGTATTTTTTTTAAATTCTGACAATGTTACTGTCTTTTTATATACTATTCTATTTTTGATATTCTAGGGGCATTAAATGAAGTCTAATATTTCTTAAAAATTTGTGTGAGGTCTAGAAGCATTTCTAATGATGACGTAAAATTTCCAGATGATGATCGGACTTGTATTTTTAAAAAAAATTCTAAAAATGCTACTGTATTTGTATATGCTCTTCTATTTTTGATTTTCTAGGGGCACTATATGAAGTTTAATATTTTCAAAAATTTTAATACATGATCCTTGCTAACTTTTGATGGTACCATTAAAATTTAAGAGTACGATCAAGCTTTTAAATTTTTATAAAAATCCGACAGTGTCTCTGTTCCTTTTCATTATTTGTTGTTTTTTATTCTCCAGAAGCATTAAATGAATTAAAAAATTGTTGAAATTCCCCTAAGGTATTTTGTAGATTAATTAGGACCTTTTGTATTTTTATAATTTTTTGCATTTTTTAGTTTTCCTTCGGTGTGCTGAAAATCGAAAAAAAAAGTCGCTTGAAAATTGAAAAAAATTGGTCGAGAATCGAAGCTCAAAAATCGGTCGATAATCAAAGAAAACTGGCCGAACATTGGCGAAAATAGCTCGATAATCGATTTTTTTTCCCGACGCTGAGTTCAAAAAATTCAAACTTCTTCGATTTCTACCAATTTTTTAAACTCTCGATATGGTCGATTATCGCGATATTGATATTGTGGTTTAGCAACAGTTGAATATCAAAGAATTTTTATTTGTGTTGGAAACAGTACAAACTTTTACTGCGCCATTCTGAACTTGCCTCTTCAACTGGGCACGAGTTTTTTTTGCTGGATACTTACCATTGATTTCTGATTAGATAAAAACATAGAGGAGCACTTCCACAGGATCACTGCTTGCGCGTCCCACCAAATGAAAATTACATGAATCCTACTGCACCTGTAGCAACATCTTTATTTTTTTTTCTCTATTATTCAAGTCTCCATTAGACTCATTACTCCCAAATAAGTACGGCCTCAGTTTTAGTGATGCTTTCACATAAACAAAGTGATGATTAATCAAGAAACCTCAAGTTTCCTTAACATACACAAGCTGATAATTAATAAAGAAAATTCGAGTGCTTCACTCCTGACTTACTGTTGGAACTACAAGGTAGGGCACTTGAGGAGTTGCGGAGCTCCTTGTACAATGATATCCATAGTTCCGAAGGGGCCAAGCGCCAGCAGCAGCGGTTCTGTGGACCAAGTGTTGCACTGACATTCAATTTTGCTGTTGCTGTTGGAATCATCATGGCAAACAAAATGGTATGTTTTTTGCTCAAGATATCTTACAATTCTCGCTTGTGCTTATCCTACCTTTCTGTATTCTGCAAGGCAGCAAGTTTTTTTACAAGCAGGATCTGTTGTCTTGTAGGTGATGGGGAGTGTTGGATTTAAGTTCCCAATTGCTCTATCATTAATTCATTATGCAGTTGCATTCGTTCTAATGGCCATCCTTAAGACGCTATCCTTGTTGCCAGTTGCCCCTCCTTCCAAATCCTCTCCTTTCTCTTCACTGTTTTCTTTGGGTGCTGTAATGTCTCTCTCCACTGGGCTTGCTAATGTGAGCTTAAAACATAATAGGTAAACCAGATTCTACTTGACAGCTACAATCCAGTGTACTTAACATTTATGTTTTGTAATCTTGCCTTCATGTTTTCTCAGTATTTTTGCTATTCAGTGTAGGTTTCTATCAAATGGCTAAGATTGCTGTAACTCCAACAATTGTTGTAGCAGAATTTATGCTTTTCCAAAAGAAGGTTTCCTTTCAGAAGGTAGGTCTGCTTTCATATAATGTGCTTTTGGGATAATGTACTTTGATCCAACTGTTATGACATTGCTTCAGAGTTAATTCAACTCTCCAATCATTAAGCACAACTGAGGAAAATCAAATAACTGTAGAATGCATGCTTTGTTCTCCCTCTACCAGAATACCAGTCATGCTATCTGTGTGCATGTGTTTGCTTTTAGGAGTGGAAACCTATTATACTGTCAAATTTATTTAATTTTTTTTACTTCAATTTTACAGGTTATCACGCTGGCAATTGTGTCATTTGGAGTGGCTGTAGCCACTGTTACCGATTTAGAGTTCAATTTTTTTGGTGCTTGTGTAGCATTGTCTTGGATTGTCCCTAGTGCAGTAAACAAAATCCTGTGGTCAAATTTGCAGCAGAGTGGAAATTGGACTGCTCTTGCGTAAGTTCTAAGTTCTTTTCCTTCCACATAGGCCCATGTTCCATTGTTCTTCCCCTAACACAGATTATTCAACAAGGTTGATGTGGAAGACAACCCCGATTACTATATTTTTCTTGTTGGCATTGATGCCTTTGCTGGATCCCCCGGGCTTGCTGTTGTTCAATTGGAATTTCAGAAACAGCTCTGCTATTATCATTTCTGCTTTGTTCGGTTTCCTTCTCCAGTGGTCTGGCGCATTGGCACTTGGGTGAGATATAATCTCTTTTTACATTGTCTTACCTCCTCATTTCCTTCAAAATGGCCATCCCTCTATCCAAGACTTGTGATGATCATGTTCTTAAATTTTACCTTGCAATGAGTCTACTATCTGATAAAAGAATTTGCTGATGTACAATATTCATAGTTGCATACACACTGCATAGACTAACTAATGATGGCATATCAGATGTGGAGAGGATTACAATTGAAGTAGCCTGATTACAACTGAAGTAGCCTGACTAGTGACTACTAGTTTTGGCATCTTGTTGGAGAGTGGCTGATGAAAATACTTGACTAAGATCTGTCAACTGCCCATTTAATTTTTTTCACTCACACTTCAACCAAAAAAGAAGCTACCTTTGATTGTAGCTGGTATGCTAATTTACACTGAAGTTTCTTCCTGGTACTTATGCTGAAGCATGCCATTCTTTCTAGAAAAAGAACTTACAAAATATCTTTCTTTTTCGAAAAAGAAACCAGCAAACTACAGTAACATCAACTATCAAGAAGTCTACTCCATTGTTTTTTTTTTTTGCAACTACAGTCTAGTTCATTACATATTAGCAGCTTCATTAAAAACAGTATGGCAACACAAAATTCTCAACCGAAGGGTAAGATTTGCAATCGTCTACGTTAGGAGGTAAGAATTACTGAAAAAAAAGTTGGCCATGCATCTTATCTACCATGACTGGATAAATATTGCCATCTTGGTAAAAGCAGTTGGGGCCTGAGTCCTGGCTTACTAATTCCATGTTGCTTGTCGCAGTGCGACCTCCGCTCTGTCCCACGTTGTGCTGGGACAATTCAAGACTGTCGTCATAATGCTCTCGGGTTATCTGATCTTCAGCTCGGATCCTGGAATCACCAGCATCTGTGGAGCTGTTGTTGCTCTCGGTGGTATGTCTTTCTACACTTACCTGGGGCTGAAGGAGTCCGCGACCAGCGGCAAAAAACAGCCTTCAAGACAAAACTCCTTTTTGGGGAAGCCTAAAGCCATGGCAGACGGGGTAAATCCAGATTCAGAGCATGAGGATTCTGTATAAGTTGAGCTGTAGTCATACTCCTGATCGCCTCACGCGAAAGATCCCAATGGAGAAGCCAGTGGAGTGAATGCATGATTGGTATAGCCTCTGAACTAGATTTGCTTGAGGTAATTTTGGTCAGTTGTAATTTGTCATCGACTAATTCATTGTACATAGAAACACTATTTCTTAATAGGTTTACCGATAGTCAACTGTGTCACTTGCGATACGTTGCCCCAGTTGAGAATGGCTCTTCGTCTAAGCCCTAGCGTGCGGTTAGCCGTTCCTCGTGAACGAACGCGTGATTCGAGTGGCCTCAGACGACGATCCCTGAAGAAGTTAAGAGCGTGCCCAATTTCGCCTCTGCCTCGATCATGTACCCCAAACAGGTTCGCGACGCCAGGTTCATGGCATGAATCATGCACATGTCGTGAGACTGATCAGATGGATGGTGATATCAAGGCAGAATTACCGGAAAATGCTATCCATCCACGGCCGAAGCACGGCCCACGAACCCGGGAGCTGATCTCCCCGCAACGGCCCCGCGGCAGCCACGGTCTCCCACCGTCCCACGGCCCATCGCTCGTGCCGACTTCCGCCGTTCCGCTCGTCGGCCCATGTGCGCGGCATAGGGGAACAAAAAAGACGGACGAGCAAACAACCGCACAAAAAAGACGGACGAGCAAACAACCGCACCACGTTTCCATCTCCCGTTCACCCCGGCACGACGGCACAGACGCAGACGCCGGCGCGAGCCTCTCATCCGCACGCGTGCGGTGCCCCCATCCTCTCGTCGAATTTTTTTTTCTTTAATATTTATTTTTAATCTTTTTTTCAAAACTAGTCGCCCGGATGAAAAAATAACAAAATTACCCTCCAATCGCCCGTGTATGGGCGATACCTCCCTCGCTGTTTGCTGCCCGTTAACTGCCGTGGTGTGGGCCCCCTTGTCGCCCGAGACAGGGGCGACAGGGGGATGCAGGCGATTTTTTTTAGTATTTTTGTAATTACTATATGCCTTTTTAATATGAACCCCATAACTTTTGCTAGTAGTGTCCAAATGAAATGAAACTTGTTTCTAAATTTAAATTTTGGAATGAGGAATTATATTATAAAATAAAAATCTATGTGTTGTTTGCAGAAAAATAATTTTATTTGAGTTCGAATGCTAGGCTCTAACTATGGATTGTGAAGGAATTATAATGTGTGTTGATCCATAAATCATGAAATAAATAGAATAAGTTACTACAACCGTATGCACTTCATTTTTGTAAAAATATCTAAATATGATTGCATTTTGAATCAAAGATGGCTAGTTTAAACCCTTTATAACATTCATTGTTCAAGCAGTTAGAATAATGTCTAAAGGACCTCAAAACTGTTGCATTCTTGGGCTTGCATAGGTTACAATTATGTAAAAATATTTAGATGTCACTTTAGACTGCATTATTTTATTGTTGTCCGAACATGCAATCGGTAAAACATCAAAATGGCCGTATCTTTCGCAAACAAGGGTCAAACTCGATGAAATCAAATCTGATGAACTTAAAATGCTATAACCTATCTTGATGGACAAAAATAACATCATTTGGGACAACTGAAGCAGTAGGACATATACGAGCTCTTCGGACAGTGAGCATACACTTGAAGGTTAGGCCGCACTCTTTATTTCGACTTAAATTTGAAAGGAGTACCACGAACAAAGAAAACCAAAGTTAACACCAGATGTCTACTGAGTGCTTCGAGGCCACTTCCCATTCGCCCATGCCTCCGGCGGGGCTTCTCTGGCACGCCGCGCCCTCTCTCGTTTCTCTCTCTCGGCCTTCTTCTCCTCCGCTTCCTTCCTACATGCCTCCTCGCGTGCGACATCGCATTGTTCTTGAAGCCACCGCGTGAACTCGTCCCACGGCTGGCTTGATCAAGAAGCCGTTGGTCCCGGGGTTGATCTCCGTATCAAACCATCGCTCAAATTCACACGATGGCGGAGGTGACTGCATGAAACGTAAATTAGCAAAGTTTCATTCACAAATATTATGTAACCCGTACGATTGTTACCATGCGGCGATCCTTCAGGCTCTTCTCCGGCGGATCGAAGGCGTAGTTGCGGCACTTCCAATACCTCCTCTTTCAAGTTGGAATTTCTCAAGAGCGGACAAGCCTGCAAAGATCTCCGCATATACACATGGGTGCTACAGCTCCACGAGGTAGGAAGAGATCTTGGTACGCTAAATTGCGCGGGCATGCACTTGCTTCTTCCTTTGCCTTCCCCTTTCCCTTTGCACTTGCACGCCTCGGCATTTTCGATTGATCCTGAATTTTTTCCTCACCCCTCTATTCTTTCTTCCTCTATTCTTTGCGAGACCGCTTGTGAGAACGAATGTTATAAAGGGCAGATATCGCCCGGGTATGGAGCGATCGCCTCATATTAGGGCGATAGGTGCACCGAGACGTTGGTGTGTTGTCACGTCGTGTAGCATAGGCAAGCAATGCATACATGAATTTGAACAATTGAAAGTGATAAGGCTGTCATGTTACTAACTCGGAGAGTTATACAATATGCTGCTGAACGTAAAGCCATTACAAAAATACATCCGTACAACAAGTCAATCACGGCCACGCTTCCTGATCTGGCCCGTGGGGTAGGTGAGTGGCGACGGCAGACGGACGTCCCTCCTAGGCCGGCCCTGCGGCGCAGGCGTAGAGTAGTGTAGCGGCGACGAGGGCGTGTCTCGTGGCGCGCTCCGAGAGCCGAGAGGGTCGAGGTAGTCGGTCGAAGGTACTCCTCCGTGTCGAACTCGTCATCCATGTGGTCGCCGAAACCACCTCGGGTCCCGCTGGGCGCGAGACAACGAGGAGCCTCCGCAGCCCATCGCCCCCACCGCCGCGTGGGAGCGAGCGAGGAACTGGCGGGGTAGGCGAGACGCGGAAGGAGCCTCCTCACCACTCGCCCCCGCACGGTGCGTGGGAGCGTGACGAGGCACCGCGGGGGTAGGCGAGGTGCCGGGCGCAGGACGTGGTGTGCTGCGCCGTCGACGCGTCTCCGCGCCCGGCAGTGGCCTGCGAGCCAACCGCCTCATCCTATCGAGGACCCGAGCCCAAGCCGTCTCGGACTCGGCGGTGGTCACCAGATGCCCCGTAGGCGCGTCAACATGGACACAGCTCCACCTCAATCTCCCCATGAGCCGAGTCCGCATGTAACGCCGATTGTTATTACGTAATTTACATGAAAAAGACGTGCACATGTAGCTTCGATTGCGACACTTACCAAGGCGTTGTCCTCGGGAATCTGTGGAAGGGTACGTGTCCGCCATCGATGCTCGCCGCGACGACGACGGTCTTGGTGTGTACCCCACCGAGGCGAGTCGCGTTGGGCGAACCACTCCATGTATCGATCGACATGTCATGGTCGACGGCCGGTCTCGGTGACCCTCTCGCCGAGTCGCGGCGCCCCATCACTGACCCATGGTCGCATACGGGCGCGAATCGAGTGCCCATCGCAAAGACCCATCCGGTCATCCGCAATGCAAAAACAGTAAGTACACACCACATTCATTTCGCAAAGATGCGGACTAGTAGGATCGGGGCAAGTACGGAGCGCCACGTGCGACAACGTGATGAGGCGGCAAGGAAAGGATCGAACAGCCGAATCGCCGCAAAGACTTCGGTGCGGGAGTACTCCTCGACACACAAGTCAAAGACGAGAACCTTACGGGTGAGCCAGAAGGTCTCATCTCGCGTGCAAAGCACGGAGACCCCGTCAGGTGCTCGGGCGTGGATGTCGTACGCAGTGTATGGCGTCCACCGCACGTCCTCGTCGTGGAGGCGGTCGAACTCTCGAACGAACTCCAGGTAGGACCTCCTCACCTGTCGGTGCGCGTACCTCCGCTGCGAGGAAATAAGAAATGGCGAAGGTTATTCAAGTGCGTTAGTGGAAAAAAAGATACGAGGGAGCATACCTGTCGTCGGACCCAGTAGTGGCCCATGGTGGGCCAGTCCACCGGGTCGTCTCCGTAAAGGCCCTGGGGGTACGGTGCCGTGTCAACAACAGGTCTGTCGATGGAGAAGCGCTCCCAGGACCACAACTGGAGGAGTAGAACGCAACCCGACATCGTCGCGTCGTGCTCCGCCCGAGAGACGGCGTCGCACAGACCTCGGTACGTCGCCGCTAGCATACCGAGGCCCACGACCACCGTGCATCATCCGCTTACAAGGGGAGTTAGACGTGCTCACCGAGACGAGATTTGAACCGAGTGTGTTACCTCATCCACCGGGGTGTCGACGATGTGCTAGGCGTACTCGATCAGGTGACGGTCCACCGTGTTCCCGTGGGAGGACGGGAACATCACCCAACCGAACAACAACAGGAGGTATGCCTCCAAGTGGCGGGCCACGTCCGCCTCCTCCGCGGCGGGTGGAGAAGCCGAGCTGCAGCTGTTCGCAACAAACATTATCAAGAACTTAGCGCTTCTCTTTAATTCCCAAAGAAAGAGGTACTCACCGTGAATCGGAGTAGCCACGCTTCGCTCGGCCCGAAGCGCCACCCTCCCGAAGGGCGGTGAGGGGTTGCCCGAGGTGCCGCTACACCGCGCGAAACGCTGCGGACAACTCGGCGTACACGTGATTTAAAGCGTCGTGCAAGACGATCGCCGGACCCGCATGGGGAGGCCTAAGAGGTACGACACGCCCCGCAGCGTCGAGCCATCTCTCCGCACGGAAGGTGGAACGTGTGCGCCTCCGGCCTCCACCGGTCCACGAGTGCGCCGGCGAGGACCGGTCGCACCGACCGCGGGACCTCCTTGCCCGCTAACGGGCGATCACCTCCTCCACCATCCTACAAAGAGGAAGTAAGCCACCGCCGCAACTTCGCATGTAGTGTATTGCGTTGTTAGAATTGCATTCACAGGTAAGTACATGTACGTAAAAGAGTGCAAACGCTGGCAACTTACCATGGAATCCAGCGTGGGTCGATGCGAAGCAACTCGTTGGGCACCCGAGGTCGAGTGTCCCTAGCTCTCGCTTCTCTCTGCGGAGTACCTAGACCGGTGGGTCGATCGACGGCCACGCCCAAAGACTCGAGTGGCAAGGTCGCGCCATCGTGGCCTGTTACAAAGCAAATACAACAAATTTATCATTAATTACATGTGCACACAAAATGAAATGCGAAATAACGAATTGTACCATACTCAACAAACAATACAACCGAAGTGCAGAGAGCCAAAAAAACCTCATATTACAAACATACGAAAGACAAAGACATGTTCGACGAGGCACACAACGCCGAGAATTACATTATCCTCGTAGCTATTAACTGGTACATCGGAGAATTACATGATGCGAACAACAACTTACTAGTACATTGAAAATTACATCGAACATTACAACTTACATTACAACTTACGGTCCATTGAAAATACAAGATGGGAACAACATGGAAAATTACATTATCCGCGGTTGCGACGCGCCTCGGACTTCGTCCGTATCATTCGAACGCGCCTTGTCCTTCGACGCCGACCTTCGGCTTCAATCGGATGTCCGGTACCCATCGATGGTCCGGAGGGGCTGTTGTGAACGATCCATCCACTCGATACCGTACACCTTATGATGCCACGTGTTGAGAACGCTCGCTTGTAGTAGTACGGGAGATGAACGGACGACGGGATTGATGTGTCTCGCGGTGCGGCAATGATGTGCGAGCACGGCAAGTGCAACAGCGTGGTTTCGCACTCGCGACTCGCACTCACCGCTCGAGTATGCACGGATGGGAAGTCCTCTCGGTGGCACCTGCGACCTCGGCCACCGCAGCGCACGTGGTATCTCCGCTCCACGCCACTCTCGGTGTAACCCGATGTGTCTGCGCCTTTCTTGTTTTCTTGGACATGTAGGTAGACACAACAGTTGAGTACGACAGTCGATTGTCCGACATACATGCTGTGGAGGTCTTGTATCGCTCAATGAAATATCTCTGTGTCCCTAATAAGACACCTTCAACTATACCCACCAGTGGAAGGCATCTGGTGCCTTTCATTACCCAATTGTAAATCTCCGCTAGGTTCGTTGTCATGATCCCGTAACGCGAGCCGTCCTCGTTATGCAGAAGGGACCATTTCTCCAAAGGCTCATGTCGTATCCAATCGGTGAAACTCTTTATGCTGGTACCCGGTCTACGTCGGAGGTTTGGAGGGTCTGTCGGCAGCGCACACAAGGCTGTGGGGTCCTCTCCTTGCTCATGGTACACCATCAGATTTCTTGATGAACTAGCGGTACCTCTGAGATCCATTGATTGCTTCTTCGTTAGTTCGTCCAACGTCCTCCAAAACGCGTCGAACTTCCTCCGTTGGTTCTGTTTGCACAGGCGCTTGAAAATGTTCATAAACTCCTTGTTCCTGAACTGGCGGAAAAAATTGGCACCCATGTGCCTCATGCACCACCTACTCCTCAGGTCTGGCCACTTTGCTGCTCCCACGACGGCGGACCCTTGTTGCATATCCACGATCGCCCTTAGCAGCCCTGCATGTCGGTCATGGATGACACAAACATCAGGCGTGTCAAGAACAACCGCCAGCTTCACTCTTTCAAAGAACCAGTACCAGCTCTCCGTGTTTCCCCCCTCCACGAATGCTAATGCAACCGGTAGAACCTGGTTGTTGGCATCCACCGCGATCGCAGTTAGAATCTGGCACTTGTACTTCCCCGTGAGGAATGTGCCGTCCATGCAAAGGACCGAGCGACAATGCCGGAATGCATTTATGCATGCGCCCAGGGCGAAGAATGCACGCTGCAATACCCACTTACCGGCGCACACACCACCCGCAGGAAACTCCGCAAGGTCGACGGATGTACCGGGGTTCTTACGTGCGATTAGGGGTGAAAACGGATCGGATACGGACGGATAATAGCTTTACTATATTTGTTTTCATATTTTTTTCTCGGATGCGGATACGGATACGGATAGTCCGGATACGAATACGAATACGGATAATATCGAATACAAATACGGATCGAATACGAATCGAATCGGATACGGTTTCGAATATTTTATCGTAACATGATAACCCCTTAGATTGTATATAAAAAGTCAACGAACACACATAACTAGTTGATTTGATAAAAATGTTATTGAAAATTGAACAAATATAAGCATTTTCATTCACTTAGACAATAAGTAGATACCATATCGCAAATAAAATTATATAAGACTTAGTTTATCACACACATACAATTAGTTCATTATACACGTAGATCATAACAAAAAAAATAAAGGTAATCTTTACTCAAAGATACAAATAGAGGCAAACACATAACACACTAAAAGTTTGATAATACTTAAATATCACGTCTCTAGAAAAAGTATATAACACTTATATGTAATGATCCAAGATTTATATTCTTTGTTGAATTATGTTAAAAATAATAAATTATGTATTTATGAGTTTTTATGATTTTTAGCTACTTATTTAAATATTTTCCTATTAAGAATAGGAATATTTGAATTTTTGAGAAAATTTAAAATCTGATAAAATCTTGAAAATAATTTTTAAAATGTTAGATTATTTCTGGAACTTTCTCAAAAAAAAATTTGTAATTTTTGGAGTTGGTTTGCTAATTTTAATAATTGAAACTTACTTTATGGATTAATTAAATTAGAAAACAATTCTGAAAGTAAGAAACATTTTTGGGCCAGAAGAGTAGTTTTGGCCCAGCCCATATGTATATCCGGATATCCGATCCATCAATATCCGGATTATCCGAATCTGTATCCGTATCCGACGGATAGTGAGCTACCGAATCTGTATCCGTATCCGACAAAAAAAATCCGTATCCGTATCCGATCCGATACTATCCGACAAATATCCGATCCGACAAAATCCGTATCCGAAAATATCCGGATCGGTCGAAAACTATCCGATCCGTTTTCATCCCTACGTGCGATTGCCCTGAGCAAGTGGGGAATATTCTCGTACGAAGCCTCGTACGTCCCAAACCGTATTTCCAGAGCTGTCCTTTTTGCTCTCTATGCCTTTGCGTAGCTAATCTTGTATTGAAACCTCTCCTCCACTACCGTGATAATAGATCGAGGCTGCAGATGGGGATTGTCCATGATCGACCATAAAACACATTTGCCACCCAAGTGGGCGACAGTTGCGGTGTCCTCGCTCCGCTTCTCCATTTCGCAGCTATGCTCAATCACTATAGAGCATTTCCAGTAGTCCTTCCACTTCCCGGTATGCATGCACCGCCATGGGCACGAATCAACTACGCACTTCACGTCGTAGTCCTTCTTCTTGGACTTCACTACCCCGAATTGTCGCCGGAGAGACATTGCCCAAGATTTCACCGCATCCATCACACCTCCTTGTCTTTATATATGGCCCTTCCGTCACCTCGTTCTCACGATACTCCCATGCATCAATGTTCCTTCATTCATTGTTAGGTCTTGAAATTGTAATTGGTCCACGCACCGAGGATAGACACCTCAGAGCGTTGTCCTCCTCGTCGAGTGCTCACCATCGTGGACTCCTCATCCGCACGGTCCTCCTCTTTCATCAGTCAACAATGTCCTCCACCTCCTCCCCTCGTCGGCCACCTCGCGCCTCCACCGCTGTCCCTCTCGCCCCGGCCCCTTCGCCACCGCCGCCTCGTGCTCTCGTTCCGGGTTCCTCGCCGCCTTCCTCTTCGCATCCTTCTACATTTGACGTCCCTCCCCGTAATGTCCACCCCGACATCACGAACTTGCGACACCGAGGAGCTACGGGTAGCATCAGACCAACAACATGAGCGCCAACCCCGCCTACAGCAAAACCAACATAACTCCTCCATGTTGACGTCGAGTTAATAGGAATCAACTCTCCGTAAAAACGGTTTTACGACGGCTCCTCGTTTCGACCGCAACCGAACAGTCGGGCATCCAAACCGAACATCCGAGATATCCACTCCAACAAACCCTCAGATGTCCTATCGCTCGGTCTACATATGCCCGTCGACTCTTGAAGATGATGATAGATCCACCCCATCCGCCTCGTGCTATCTCCCATCTCCGTAAAATATTTGGAAATACAATTTCTCCGACATCCGCAACGTCTGCTAGGAAAAATATTACTCTAAAATACAATCTACAAAGCGTACATTGATCGTACTACAAAATACGACTATAAATAAGTGATTCGACTAGTCTACTAAATTTCTACTACATTACATTTGTATATATTGCCTAATACATTATTTACATAATAAAATTAGTAATACACGAGCCTACTAAATTAAATTCATACCACATTACATTTGCATATATATTGCCTAATACATTATTTGCATAACAAAATTAGTAATACACAACCGTACTAAATTAAATTCTGAAATATTGTCTAATATTTCTACTGTATTAAATTTTTATATATCGAGTACTACATTAAATTTGCACATACTAAAATACTAAATTAAATTTGTAAATACTACATACTACATTAAATTTATGAATATTAACTGCTATATTAAATTTCTAAACAATACATAATCCTAAAATTTCTAAATACTACAACAAATTCTTAAATATTAAATGCTACATTAAATTTTAAATACTACATAACCTATAAAAAATTCCTACATTTACCTTTACAAAAAATTGCTAAAACTAACTTTACAATAAAATTCAAAAATTTACCTAAATTTTTCGACTCCCCTTCTCTTTTTCTTCTCTTCCTCCTCTCCCTTTCTTCTCCTCTCTTTTCTCCTGCGCTCGGCTCCCTCTCTTTCTTTCCTTTCTCTGCTGACAATGTACCGACCGAAAGGCTTAAATAAGAGCCTGTCGCCTCAGATGGGCGATCGCCATACTGAGGCGATAGGGGCCATTGGCCTTGTGCAGTTAGAGTCGTTATCGGAGCCGTTGGGCGAGGGAGGTATCGCTCGTGTATGGGGCGATCGCCCCATACACGGGCGACCGGAGGGTAATTTTGTTATTTTTTTCATTCGGGCGACTAGTTTTGAGAAAAAGATTAAAAATAAATATTAAAGAAAAAAAATTCTCCTCTCGTCCGCACACCTAATAACCTTGCCCGCGGCAACGCAAAACGGCAAACCCCCACCTCAACTCCGCGCCGAGCTCCACCTCCTTACCTCCCCACCAAATTCGCAGCCCATCAGCCACCACGGCACGGGCAGCACCGGCGGAAATCCCCGTCGCCTCGGCACACCTCTGAACTCCGCCTCGGCGCCCCACACACCTACCGCGCGCGTGGGCCGGCGGCCATCCGGTTAAAGTCAGATCGGAGTGGCGCGCGGTATCTCCTATCCGGGAAAAACGGTTCTAAAACCGCTGTTATCTTCGAGATCATAGGCTTGGCCCATCTCAGCCCAATCAGCACGTCAGGTCGTTCTCCCGAGGTCCAGTGTTAAAACGGACGGCTCCCCGCTCGCGGCTAGGGTTTTAGGGTTCATTCCTCCGTTTTCCCCATTCGCCAGCCACCCTCCCCCACGCAGGGACGCTCTCCCATGGCGAAGAAGGGCACGCAGCGCAGGCCGCCGCCGCCCGCGGCGAAGAAGGGGAAGGCATCCCCGAAGGCAGCGAAGAGGCCGCCAAAGAAGCAGAAGCTCCTCGAGTCTTCCTCCGATGACTCCGAGCCGGAGCAGCAGCAGCAGCACCCCCAGGAGGAGTCCGACCTCGACGTCCCTTCTGACGCCGACGCCGACGCCGAGGAGCTATCTGAGGCCTCCTTGGAGGGGAGCGACAGCGGCGGCGACGAGGAGGGAGAGGAGGACGACGACGACGAGGAGGAAGAGGACGAAGAGGAGGACGACGGCGACGACGACCCCCTCGCTGACGACTTCCTCGCCGGTAGTGACGACGGAAGCGGTAACTCTCAGATTACTTGACGATTAGTTTCAACTTTGCCCATCAAGTCATTGTACTGAAGAATTCATGTGAGCTCGTACAATGCACTGATGTGTGAATGTAATGCTGGATTTTGCATATTGAGAATCGCTATTTATGCACTGTGTTGGGTTTCTTAGACGGGGGCGACTCTGGAGTAGAGTCAGATGAGTCTGATGACCTTGAGGCGAAGTCACGAGCAATCGATCAAGAGAAGGAGAAGGCGGAAGAAGAGGCGGAGGAGGAACTTAAACTCAACATAAAATCAGAATCTGATGAATTCCGATTGCCCACGAAGGAGGTTGCTTTTCCGCCTTCCGTTCTGATTCTTTCTCCGTTCAGTGTTGTTTGCCTATTGCAGTTTTGTAGGTTACATGGATTTATACCATGGTTTTAACTCTGCAGGAGCTGGAGGAAGAGGCACTTAGACCACCTAACCTGCCAAATCTTAAAAGGAGGATATCAGAAAGTGCGTTCATCTAATTATTCTAATCTATTTTATCTAAGTTCATGACTTCCTTCAAAAAGAGAGAGAACTGATAAGGGTTTTGAGACCAATAGTTGCTTGTGTAAACGAGATGCATTTCTTATTGCTTGCGTAATCTCTGATGGCAAAGTCAGTTGTTGCAACTGTGGCAATCTGCACGTAATAAAATATGTGCATAGAGATCGACATTTTACTGTTCATATTTTGCCCCCTCCTTAGAGTAGAACGATTTGATATTCTGGATTGTTGATGGACTGCAATTTTGTAGACCTTTCTGACTGTTTCTGTCTATTGGTTTTCCTGTCTAGTTGTCCGTGTACTCTCAAACTTTAGCAAGCTGAGGCAAACAGATGTCCCACGAAAAGATTATGTCAATCAGCTCAAGGCCGACATGATGGCATACTATGGATACAATGATTTCCTCGTTGAAGCATTTATTGAGGTGAGCTTCCTATCTTATGCAGCGATTGTTTGATATCTTTGGTGCACTATTTCTTTCAATTTAGCTGTATAGTGATCCAACTGCCTGAGATTTGTAATTGCAAATTGTCTGTCTGTCATGCTTGTTAAAAAGTTAATCAGATTGAGCTGCTGTTTTAGATAACATTATTTGTGTGATAATTGTGCAGATGCTCCCAGCTGTTGAGCTTGTTGAGCTACTCGAATCTTTTGAGAAAAGACCACCTGAATGCCTGCGGACAAACACACTTAAGGTATACAATTTTGAGTCAATCTCTTGAGATATATGTATGGTACCACATAGTTCATGGTTCTTCATCTCTTGCTTCAGATTCATCTCTGCTCATTAAGTTTGTTTGATCTGATTTTTTGGTTATGTTTGCAGACGCGGAGGAGGGATCTTGCTGCTGCTCTTATACCAAGAGGGTTTAATCTGGATCCGATAGGGAAGTGGTCAAAGGTATGTTTCAATTCTGTCTATTTCCTTTACACAAGTAATTAGTGCACAATATTAAAGCAACTCTCCTGATGTAAAAACTTGCAGGTAGGATTAGTTGTATACGACTCCACTATTTCTTCTGGCGCCACGGTTGAATATATGGCTGGACATTACATGGTATCTACTTTCTCTCCCCTATCATTTTGTTAGGAACTTAAGATTTTTTTTCATTTACTCTCCTTCCATTAACATTTGCATTAATTTAAAAAATTACGATTACAGAAGCAAGGTGCAAGTTCTTTCTTACCAGTGATGGCTCTTGCTCCTCAGGAGAACGAGCGAATTGTTGATATGGCGTAAGATGTTTTCCCTTTTCTCTCATACTCTTTGCAATAGCCTTCTCATGTTATTCTAATATATCACGTGTTTGTTTCTAGATTTGATGTTAATCTTTAATTTGATTTCTGAACAAGTAGGGTCAATAGTTCAGCATTTATGCTGTAACATTTAGCAAAAAACTAATCTTCATGTGGAACTTGTGGTAGAAGTTTTGCCGTCATTTCCAAAGTTGGAAATTGACTTTCTTTATTCCAGGGCTGCCCCAGGTGGCAAGACTACATACATTGGAGCTCTTATGAAGAATACTGGTTAGTGCGTTATGCCTGTTTTGACTACCATGTGCTTTTTCCATTTGAGTAATTTGGCTATCTATAATTGCTATTCAGTTGCCTGTCAAATGAAATACAAATGCCCTGTTTTCTTCATCTGTCATACACAGGAATAATATATGCAAATGAGTTCAATGAGAAAAGGTTGCACGGACTGTTGGGCAACATACATCGTATGGGTGTCACAAATACCATAGTTTCTAACTACGATGGTAAAGAGGTGAGCAGACAGTATAACTACTATTACATGGTGCTTAAAGCCATCTATAGAGCATCTGATATGCCAAAGGATAGTCATCTAATTTTATGAAACAAGTTAGTATCATAATTTGCTGGTCTTGACCAAAAATAATGCAACCAAGATAATATAATGGTTTGTAGAAAATATTAAGAGAAAGTGAAAAGGCGTTTTACGTGAACCTCTTTTTATATAGGCACCATAGCTAATCCTTTTCGGTCCATTTCAATCATGGAAAAAATGAATTTGGAACCCTGGTAATGTTTTAGTTGCTTCGGTTAAGTGTATCATGTGCTACCGCTCAATGACAATACTGTTTCATGATGACATCCAATTTATTTCAGCTCCCCAAAGTTCTTGGGATAAATTCGGTTGACAGAGTGCTGTTGGATGCGCCCTGCACAGGCACTGGGGTTAGTATAATCTGATTCGCACCAATATATTTTATGTTGGTTATTTCACTCTGACAGATGATTCCTTTTTCTGCAGACCATTTGGAAGGATCCACAAATAAAAACATCAAAGGACATTGAAGACATCAGGAACTGTGCTTTTGTGCAAAAGGTGCATTTCTTGTACTCAGTAGGTTTTGTTTAAATCGAACCTGCTTATGGTTCATGTTCCTACCCAACCAATCCAATTGTGACCTTTTTTCTTTGAAAAAAAACAACTGTGATCCACTGACATTCATCATATTTGATCCTTAACCCAGTAAATTGCTCAAAACAAAACTAGCTCACCTATATATGTACCCCAGAATTGTTATGTTCTATGATTCTATCTACATAATCTTTATTCCCTAAGTCATTTCTGATCATATTCTTTGTGCCTTCCAATTTTATGGCTTTTTTCATTAAAAGTTTTTAGAATCCTGGTATTAGTATACTCAGTATGAGCATCAATCACCTTGCAAATTAGCACACTTAGTAACTGATTAACTTGTTTTGCAGCAATTGCTGCTAGCTGCTATTGATTTGGTTGATGCCAACTCCAAAACTGGTGGTTACATTGTTTACTCAACTTGTTCAGTGATGATTCCAGAGGTAAGTAGATTAGTCTTGTGCGCTCAGTGATGATTCAACTTCAGTTCTTGAATCTCTCTCTATTCTTGCAGAATGAGGCAGTTATCGACTACGCCCTTAAAAAGAGAAGCGTAAAGCTTGTGCCTTGTGGATTAGATTTTGGGCGTCCAGGGTATGTTAATCTTACTTCTCCCTGCATGAAGAATCTATTACCTTTTCTCTTACTTTTTCCTGTTTATTACACAGATTCATCCGGTTCCGGGAGCATCGATTTCATACTTCTTTAGACAAAACAAGGAGGTTTTATCCTCATGTTAACAACATGGATGGGTTTTTCGTTGCTAAGGTACACTATGACATTTTATTATTATCCAGGACAAGTGATAATGATTTTGTGATGCATAAGCTCGCATGTTACACTTCTTGAATCCGGTTCTCTTCCATAGGATGGTGGGATTGTTAATCCAGTGGCTTAGCATCGGACCCTTCTGGGTGAAATTTCCAATCTTTGTTGGCAAATAGTTTGATCAGGACATATGCTTATTGAATTGGTTAGGATGCTTGAATTTATCATGTGGGCTGGCTGTGTAAAGTAAAACTCATAACTCTGTTATGAACACAAAGCAAACACAGCGTTGCTTGCATCACAAATGCCTTTTAATTTGCCATGCTTGATCAGGAAACACTATCTGATTGGGGTATTTCATTTCATACAGCTGAAAAAGTTGAGCAATACAATTCCAGTGACATCTGAGTCATCTAAAGTTCCTGAAAAAGGAGCTGAGAAGGCTGATGTTAGCAGTGGTGATGAAGATGAGCCACTTGAACAGCCCATTCAGTCGAAAAATCTTAAATATGGAAAGAAGACCAATGAACAGGCAAGCATCCCTGAAGGGGCTGGAGATAAAAAACAGGCACCAAATAGACCAGCTAAGCAGCTCAAGAACCATAAGAAGGATGTGAAGAAAAGTAATGCCCCTAAAAGTGCTGACATAAATGGAGATGAGAAAGAAACGCACAATGAACAAACAGAGCAGACAAGCCGCCAAAAGAAGCCTGTGCCTGATAAAAATAAAAAATCTGGTCCCAACAGCATCTCAGGAATCAAAGAAAAGAAACCAGTTACCGACCAAGGAGGGAAGAAGCAGAAGAGGAAATGGCAATTCAAGCTGAGGCGAGACTGGTAAGATACTTTTCTCTTTGGCTTCCTGTCCTTTTTTCTTTCTTTGTTATTCTTATATGGGGTGTTTTACTAACAGGAACGCGGAAAAGAAGTCCATGAAGAGGAGGAAGGTATGAAAAATAAGGTTCAAGGAGGTCTGTTGGCCTTTAGATAGTTTCTGTGAAATTTGATGTGCTATTTACGGGGAAGAAGGTAAGAGGAACGACAATACACTAGATTTTGGTCAAGTTGTGGTTGTGGGTGAAAGGAAAATTTTGTTGTACTCGATAAGTGATTATTTAGTTTATTATTATTTTTGGTAAATCTTGGTTTAGTGTACGATTATTCATTTTAGTTTCTATGAGCAATGTTCTAGCATGGACCCTGAGAAAACTCTTTACTGATGAGTGTTATGGGAGCCGTGACTGTGAGACTTGGCTCCATATGTTGCTCGAATGGTCCCGTGTGGCTGAAGTATTGTTTTGGCATGATCAATGTTCCTTTTGGGTTTGCTCGGATGGGCTTTGGTACCCTAGTAAAGTTTTACTACGTTGTTCTAGCATATGACGGTGTTTGTGTAATTGTGTTGGGGCTTTTTCAGCACGTACGTTAAAAAAATGCGCTTTGAGCCGCCACAAGCATGACCACGACGCTCTCCTGTTTGAAATGCTTGGTCGGTTTGAGCACACTGGACCCTGGTGGGTGGTGACTCCGGGCTTCCATGTAACAGGACGATCTCCGAGATCCTTTTCATCGCCGAGCCGGCGCGCGCACGGTCACCCGTAGGTTCTTCACCCGAAGAGGCGTCCCCACGGCCCACGCGGCCTGCTTATCAGTCATCAACCCACGCGCCACGGCCAGCTTCTCGGTGAGCCGGGTCAGGGTGTAGGTCGTTTCCCGGATGGAACACGGCTAGGCTCCGGATCAAGATTCAAATTTCGTTTTTCGGATAAAATATTGTCCTGGGCCGGAATCCGAAATTTCGTCGAAATTCGGATATTTCGGACAAATCTCGTTCAAAATTCAAAAACAAAAATTCAAATCCGGTTTGTTTTCTACCGAGAAAAACAAAATTTTGCCGAAAAATCCCAAAATTTTGGGTGAAATATCCGAAATTTCGGCGTTTTTGCAACGGAAGAAAAGTTGGTCAAATGATGTCGAAAAATTTTGAAATTTTTTTTGGAGAGTCCTGACACATAGCTGATATTTCCATAAAAATTTCAGATAATTCTAAAGTATGTGGAATTTTTAAAAATTCAAACATTGCTACTGTCCTGATAAAATGCTGACCGGTAATTTTGAACCGAATGCAAAATGGTTCAAACCATGTTATAAACTTTTGAATTTTTTTTGCATGGTTATGATGCATCTCTAATGTTCTCATAAAATTTTCAGATGATGATCAAACTTCATGAATTTTTAAAAATTTGAACAGTACAACTGCCTTGTTAAAAGGCTTACCGGCAAACTTGAACAAAAAGAAAAATTATCTAAACCACGTTAAAAACTTTTGAAAATTTTTTGTGGATGGTTCTAATGTAACAATAATGTTTCTTTAAAATTTTAGATGATGATCATTCTCGAATAATTTTTAAAAATTCGGAAAGTGCTACATCCTGATAAAAGCCTGATGATTAATACATTGTTAGGGATCAAACACCCTGACACATGTCCGTGCCCCCCGGGGGGGGCCTCAAGCGGTCCTCCCTTGGCCTCGGCGGCCCAAGGTAATGAACGGACTGCTCCAAGCCCGCCTCCGACCAAAGGCCCCGCGAGGCCACAAAGGACACTCGTCCCCCGACCTAACCGACCGCTCCGAGCTCGTCCCGACTAAGTAGGGCGTCCGACCTCGCTCGCAGGTCGGACTCCCCGACCTCCGACCAGTCTGAGGAGATCCCCACCAAAGGTCAGGTATCGGGCCCTCTGCCGACCACTGGCCACGTGCCCTGTGACCACGACCGTTTGAAGTGACCACACGGGAGCAGGTCGCTCCTTCCCTAGGCAGTGCGAAGGTTGCCAAAGTCAGGGTTCCAGTCCCATCGTCCAGTCACGCACAGTACGAGGGTACACTCTCTCTCGAGGCGGAGCCAGGACCGCGCATTGCAACGTCAGCATCTGACAGGTCCACAGAGGGCAGGTACGATGTTTCCCAAGAAAACGGCAGACTACTCTGCTCGGTGGGTCTACCAACCCGGCGTGGGTGAAACAGGACGACGACCGGTCATCAAGACAGAGGACTAGGGTTCCTAGGACAGTCTGCACCCTTCCCTCTTCCAATTCTCTATGTAACCTGCCCCTACCGGCTGTATAAAAGAGGGCGGAGCTCTCCCTTTTGGGGGAGGAGAAAAAGGAAAAAAGAAGAGGAACCGGTAGTAAGACTTCTACACCCCCTATTCATCGAGCTCTCCTGGATCATCGTTTTGGGCGATTCCGAGGATGAGCTCCCCTTGTACTCCTCCCTAGCGGAGCCTTTTAGTTCTTTTTCACTTGCGGGCAAGACTGGAGTAGAGCTATTACCCGACCTAGAGGGCTCGAACCAGTATAGACCTCGTGTCCCCTGTTTGCTCGTGCTTCTTCCGGACGAACGCAACTCTGGGCTTCGCCCCCTTTGCACGATCCTTCCCCCTTCTTCTGCGGTCGACGGTCCCAATCGTCGATATACATAGATTTGCTTTAGCAAAAAAAAAGTTTAAATTTTTGAAAATTTTACTTAAGTGTGATAAGAAAGTTATTAATATCTCATAACAATTTTTAATCATGATCACACTCCAGTAAATTTATAAAATTCTTACAAGGCACAGTACCATTTATGTTCTCTTTTTTATTTTTGAAATATAATATAACAAACGAAGTTCAATGCTTACATAGATTTGATTAACCAAACAAAAAAAGTTGGAATTTTTTTGAAAAATTTATATAATGTTACTGAGGCAATTATTAATCTCTCACAAAAATTTTAGATCATAATCACACTCAAGAAAATTTATAAAATTCTGACAATATAACTGTCCCAATTATGTTTATTCTGTTTTTATTTTTAAGTATAACAAATGAAGTTAAATAATTTTGAAATTTGGTATGTATGATTCTAAACTACTAAAGATTGTACCATAAAATTTTCAGCTCATTACGAAGCATGTAAAATTTTATAAAAATCTGACAGTATTTCTACCAAAATTTTAAAATGTTTCAAAATTTTGGTTTTTTAACAAATTTTCATAGAAGATCAGGTCAAATCTGGCCCTGAAAGTTCAAAAACCGGGCAAAAAACACTAAAATCCAGTCGCCGAAAAAACGAAATTACTGTAGCAATTTCAATTTTTTTATTTTTTATCCGACCGGTAATCTAGATTTTGTGGAGGCCCGAAATTCAAAATTTTACCGAAATTCGGCGAGATTTGAAACCTGCTCCGAATCGACTCCTTGCCCATCTCGACGTCCTTGTGCCACCTTGCTTCTTCAAGAAGCACAGGACCCAAGTTTGGACGACCTCGTGGAAACCAAAGATTCATCCCATGCGTAGAGCTCCTCGCCCCTTTTTATCGAAACTCGCCGTGCAAGTCGGCAACCGGAAGAATGGCCACGACGCCAGGGAATTTTTTTTGTTATGGTGCACATTTTACATGTACATCTCTATATAGTCTGTATAATAATTTTATAAGATCGTAAATCTAATATATATATATTTAAAATTTACTAAAAGTACATTACAAATAGTTATAAAGTCTTAAAAATCTTAAACCATTAAAATTAGAACTAATTCAATCAATAAATTTGATCCATCAAAGAAATAACCTTATAGCACTTTTAAAATTTTTAGAGCAACCATTATTACTGCTCCTAACCCAGGGCGTGGTTCGGAGGTGGGCGCAGGTGGAGCCGTTCTATCGTCACATACTACCTTATATTACAATTTGCGGGGTTCCAGCGCTCTCGCGTTGCCCATGTTGCCCCACGCTCCTCCTTGGGTGACGCGTGGCGCAAGTTGCGCGCGCATGTCCTCACGCGTCGTCGCTCATAGGTAATCGGGGCAGCTCGCACTCACGCATGGCCGACTTGGCCAGCTGAGTGGCATAGCGCGCGGGAAAACACGCAGCAAGTGCACACGCACGGGCAAACAAGGTGGCTGTGTGGCAGAGCGCTGCGAAAATCCACGGGAAAGCAGGCTAAGACGCACGCCCTATGCAGTGGGAGAATTGATCATTTGCTCTATTTGTCTCACCGACATGTGGTTCTAGAGCCTGTATATCAGTAAGATATTACGGAACAAATCTATACCCCTTTATAATTCACCTAAGCATTTTTTTACGTCCACCCCAAATAATGCATCCCATTAGAGATGACTCAACCTTCATGCACCCAGCAAAACGTCCTCAGAAACTTGCCTCCATCAAAATTAACCTCTCAGATCTTTCCTCAGCTTTACTCACCCACATCCGATGGCCATTGTTTAATGTGCCTAACTCATTCCTGTGGCCCACAACAGATCTCCCCCTACCTCCAGCAGCATCTCAAGGAAAAGGAAACAAACGTTCTAGAAAATAAAAAGACCATATATTACGTGCTGGAAAAAAGAAACCGAAAGATAGGGTACTATACTAATGATCAATAGTACAAATAAACAAAGGTCATCAATTTTTTTCCTACCCGGCGTGCCGCCGGCCCGCCGCGCTAACGCATCTTGTTACGCTGACGACGACTAGAGAGTACAGACAGTCTCCCTTGCGGACTACGCCCCACATGTCAGTGCACCACCGCACCCCATCTCCATGGTCTCCGTGAGACGTCCGATCTTATCTATACGGTGCAGATTGAGTCGCTAAACACAGCGGAGGCACATTTTCACCAAGGTCCTTAGTTAATACTACCCGTTTCCACCTCCCGATTTGTACCGCGATAGTGGCCGCTCGATCTTTGCGGGTCAGATTAAGGAGGGATTAGTACGTTACGGAGGCACGTTTTCACGAAGGGTCCTTGCACTATTCGGCGTTACCCGTTTCCATCTCCCAGATTTGGACCGCGGCTAAGATCCGCGATCGTGGGCCGATCGATCTGCGTTGGGTGGCTCAGATTTAGGAGGAGTGAACCATTCGCATCCGCGGCAGAATCCCGTGCGCCGCAAGCTCCAAACGGGAGATTTTGGGCCTGAAAGTACAAATGGGCCGATACGGTGATACCGCGCAAATCATTTTTTGGGCCGGCACGACGTTGAGGCTTTGTGCTGCTCCCGCTCACCAGGCGCCCACTGCTGGCTTCCGCCGGAGGCGAGCGCGGTGAGGAGGACGTTGTAGGACGCGGCGTCCTTGGCCGGCACGGTGTCGAACAGGATGCGGACGAACGGGAGGCCGTCGGCAGACGAGGCGTAGAGGTGGAGAAGCGCGTGGGGGGAGGAGGCCGGGGTGGTGGTGATGGTGGTTCACGCGCCGTGCCGGGCAGCGAGAGCATTTCGCTTCTTGCTTGCTTCTCTGCATCATGCCGTGCTTAAATGCTACTACTTCCATCGATCCTTGTTCTCTCTTGCAAACCCAGTGCCTGGCCGATTTTCAGTACATGTTATATATGCTTCGTTCCACTGACCTGAAAGACTATCGGTAGGTCTATCTATATTTGTGGTGAGTAATTGAGTTTATTTGATGTTGTGATGTACAAGTTTGAGTTTGATTTGAATTGATTTTGAGCAATTTGAGTTGATGAGAGCTGTTCAGGACCAGTGGTGGGACATTGACTGGTCTTAGCCTTCAGTAGTTGTGGCTTTAACTGGTCAAGACAGGTTGTGGCTTTAACTGGTCGGGACAGGTTGTAAGCTAGTCGAGACAAGTTGTATATCATTCTGGCTATGTGTTGATCTGATTGCTTATATTGTTAGACATTGTTATGTGATGTGTTTGCTTATCGGTGATGGTTGCAGGACTTGGGAGCTAAGTCATGGTGAGGCGGAGGAGACCAGGACTAGGCTAGAAGAGCTGAGATCCAGACGGTCAAAGTGGCACTGAAGATGACTGAGACCAGAGAGTAGCTACAAGTCGAGAAGACAAGTGGATGGTGGAGATGCTAATTTAAGCCCTACTCAAGTGATTGAGGATCGCAGGTTCGAGAGTGAAGTAGCGGTTAAGTTAGTGGTGTTATGTCAAAACCCGTTATGCTGTTGGGTTTCGAGTTAACTTATATATGAGTGAGTGAGTTAATTCCAACTCTTTATGAGATTTCTTATGGGAGAAGGAAGTCATCCAAGGGTGGAGAATCCTAACCCTTGATGAGGTTCCTTATGAGAGAAGGAATTCATCAAAGGGTGAAGATTGCTCAGGTTAGGCTATAAATAGAGGGGTAGAGGGATGCCTCTACCTAAGGGTGTTAAAAAAGGTTTTAGGGTTTGTGAAAAGGAATTTGGTTTCATGATACTCTTTTGAGTTTTGTCCACCTAGTTGCGAGGTTTTGTAACCATTCCTCTCATAAAAAAATCGAAATTATTTTCGTGCTTAAGTTCATACTCAACTGGTTGCCCTTCCCTCTTGAGTTTTGATCTCTCTGTGATTTCTTTATCTCCTATTTTTGTTGCCAAGGATGAATGATTGTTGGATGAATCTTCTATAGGTCATATCGTAATTATCTAGGCTAACTGCAACTCACTCTTCTATTTTCTTGCAAGATATCGGCCTTTTTGTTGGAGAAGAGAAATATCTTTGGTAGATCGTGTTCTTGTTAGTTTGAGGGTCATCTTGATCATCAAATCCCCATGAACAACCTCAAGGTGAAGTTTTTTTTGCTTTGTCCTGTTTTGATGCAACCTTCCTTAGATTGGAAAATATTCGGAACTTTGACATCAATGTGTGTGATTGATGGTTGGAATAGGTTCCTAACTTCTTTGGGAAGGTGAATGCAAAGTTTCACCGGCTCTAGATCAGTCGATCAAAAGTTATATCGATTTTTGGTTTTGAGATCATGCTGATTTTCACTACTCGCCTTACCACTTTTCACCGAGCACTGTTCACCCCAATCAGCTATTATTTTTGCATTGTTCATCCGACTAGTTCGCTGATGCTTTGTACTGTTTAGGGAGTTACTGTTCACCTGACCAGTGTTGCTTTTACTGGTCATCAGTGATGTTCACTCGACCAGTGTTGTTTTATTGATTTATCCGACTAGTTGCTGGGTTTTCTATTCATTTGACCAGTTCATCCGATCTGTTCTCTTAACCAGAGAATGGGTTGAATTTTGAGGGGGAAATTTTATCTAGCTCCTATTTACCCCTCTCTAGTCGCCTTTTCGGTCCTTCAGGATTTTTTTTGTTTCAATTCAATTGAACGTTGGTAACATTTAGGGAGTGTTTGGTTGCTTGTACCAAGTGGTACATGTATGAGATGGTTCAAAAAAATCATTCATGTATTTGGTTGCTTGAATGAAATCATCCCATCCTAGATGATAGGATACAAATTTGATAAATATTTTCTATAGACGCTGAACCATTCTATTAGCAAAACAATGAAACCAAATAGGACATGATCGCCTCATCCCATTCAACCTCATCCTATCAACCAAACACACCGTTCCCGGCTGAAACTGTTGCAACATGTACTCCAGTGCCTTCTGATTTCATAGCATTGCCGCTAATGTCTAATGATATTGCTCCTAAAAAAAATCAAAGAATAATGATATTGAGTCTCCAAATGCTGCAAGGCTATGGGAAGGAAGCTGGGCAAGTCAGGAACAAAACAAGGCCAGCAGCATGATGCGGCACAGTCTGTAACTTCGGCATGTTGTGCTTACAGATGGAGGATCGGGCATTAACAGGTTATACTGTTGTCTAGTAATAATGGTCCGATTACATAAAAAAATAATGGTCTGAAAGTAACAGTGAGAAACTAGCAAGAAATGTTTACTTGGCATCGTCTAGCTACCCTTCTTTTTAGCAATGACTATCATTGATCTGTTGGAAAGTGACGGCACGGCATGAATACGATTCCCGTTCACTGTAGCATTATTATTGCAGAATGACGACTATTTCAGCTCTACCGAGAGGGACTTGTGTGCACTCGAAAAGAGACGGCTACAACGGACGCGATGGACACGACGGCGCTATCTCTAATCTCCGGCACTGCACGCCATTATCTCATTCGCTTCCATGCAAGCTTCTTGCTCAATGATTTCTCATTACCCTGATGAGAACAACAACGTTTCTCATCTAAATCATCTTCTCTTGCTGTTAGGACTACACTTCTTTTGAGACTTACCTGCAAATGCAATGCGTGTCGTTTTATTCATGGATGAGCTATTTTCTGGACCGAGACATCGCGAAGATCTCCCTCACTAGCCAGACCACATATACCAGCAAAGCTACTAATACGTATGGAAAAGACATCGTGACAGGAGCAAGCACAGCACCTAGTAGCTTTCGAGCCCTTCATTCCCTCACTTGGATGTATATCAGATTTCTCACACACACACTCTCGGAGCGTACTGGTGCTGCATTCTGCGAAGTCTAGCGGAAACTTTGGCCTTGACAAGAGACAAGTCTTCGTTCCAAGGATGCTTCCTCCGGACGGGGCAAGGCGAGCGCGGCTAATTCGATGGAGCAACCGCTTCTGGAGTAGTTGGCTAGTTGCAGTGTTGCAATCTCGGATGTATGGGTTCTAAAATGCCATCAAGAACTCTGTATCCAACTATCTGAGCGCCCGCATCCGTGTGCCAGACGCGTGTGTACTATGCTCGATGCATCTTAGGTTTAATGAAAAATCTTTGGAGATAAGCATGAACAAAAGTTGTCATGCCCTTGTTGGTGCTCTGAAGTGAAGGCCCAATTAGTCACCCGGAGTAACAAATTCTAATGTTTGTGTGATATCTCTACGGACTTTTAAGGCTAGTGTGGTACTGTTGTCATCTTCATGCTCGTAAACTCAGCTATAGACCATCCATTGAAATTATGAGAAACACAGTAAAGAATCTAGACTGTTCATTTATTTAGCCCTCTTTTTTTTCAAAAATAACTTTCTTCTTAAAAATTTACAAAAATAACCTATTTCTCCACCACGAAAGGACTAGAGGTGATATCTCTTTCTTCCATGCCACTCTCTCTCCCTACACCACTCTCTCTCTTGTCAAGGCAACCTCCATCCAATGGCTATGACCCTGTTTTGGAACAAAGGAATTTTTGTAGGATTATCATAGTAAAGAGTTCGATTATTCTCGCGCTTCGGCCTATATCTTGCTTGCGTCTTGCTTGATGGAGTTTATACCTGTCTTGATTGGACATATACTAGCATGCATAGAGTTTATACACGTACGTCTACTAGCCGCTTAATTTATTATTTCTTCTCAGCGGCTAAGTCTCAACAGTGCTACTGTGCTAGGAAGGCTGTTGCAGCAGGAGATACGCTTGGAACGTCCTCGTCACCAATAAATGCTGGATGCCCATTCCGCGTGCGCGTGATCCCTTCCATTCTGTTTCTTTTTGCCAATGGGCATCGTGTGTTCTTCCAAAAAAGAGAAGAAAAGGAAATGTTCTCCTCTTGTGTAACACATATTTGGAAGTTGGAACAAATGGCAGACAAACACATTGGACGTACGCCGGCCTAACAAATGATCGGCGAAGTTGCGAGGTGAGCTTAGCAAGCCACGGTGATTTCCGAATGGAACGCGAGGAGACGGCATGATCGGCGGAGCGGGGGAATGGAGACGTTGAATCCGCGGTGAGCCGAGCTGAGCTTTGAAGAGGACAGACAGGAAGGCAGATGTGTACCCTTCATGGCGTCCCATGACCCTTATACTACCTGCTTTTACCATTGGTAGGCTAAAACCAGGCTTGGCATCAGGAAAAATCGAGGGCTGGAATGCTAGATGGAGTGTATGCAGCCCCTCTTTCTCTTCCACTTGGCAGTGCAGGATGGGCGAGAGAGAGAGTGTGTGATGTGGCAGCTAGTCGGTGGAATGCAGAACTGGGGAAAGTGCAGAGTGGTAGATCGGTTTGGATGAAGATGTACATTGAAGTGTAATTCTTTTGTGAACTTTTGAGATTAGAATGTAATTTTGGTTATATAAAATCTGGGCTCTAGTTTGCATGAGGTATTTGAGAGCAAAAGTCTCATGTAATTTCTGACATATGTTATTTCTACTACAGTCTCTTGTTCTGTGTTTCCTTTGTTGGGTGATTTGAATGTATTGAACCTGTTATAGTATTCTTTTGAACACTAATTCTTAATTTGGATGGTAATCATAGGGATGTGAAATGTGTTTTGATTTCACTGAGAATGTGTGTATATATATATATATATGTGATGCTGGAAATTTGAGTATCTATGTGTATGTGTATATTGCTAACATCGTGTATTTAATTAGTTGTATGCATACTTATATGTGATGCTGAAATTTTTTGCCTATGTATGTATATATATATATATATATATATATATATATATATATATATATATATACATATATATATATGTATATATATATATATATATATATATGTATATATATATATGTATATATATATATATATATATATATATATATATATATATATATATATATATATATATATATATATATATATATATATATATATATATATATATATATACATATATATATATATATATATATATATATATATATATATATATACTGACTATGAGAGAGAGTGTGTATATATATGTGTATGTATATATGTATGTATGTATACCTATATAGTCAGAGGCTTATTGAAAGAAGATTATTGTGAATATGGCTGTGCTAAAAAGAATGTTTTAGGTAAGATAAGTATGGTTTAGGGATTTGATTTTGGGCAGATTTTTACAGCCTCTGATGTATGCATACGCCACAATCGTCGTGTACTTATAGGCTAAGGGCACGCCGAGAAAAAAGAGAGAGAAAATAACGATTACAACTTCATAAATTATGAAAAACGAATGACTCGATGAAATTTACAATAGATATTGATAATCTACCAACATCTCAAAGAGATACATTACGGTACATTTATGAGTGGGTTAAATCTGTGCTTTCAAATTTTGAGCCTTGTTATGCTTTGTTTGCTTGTGTACTCTGTACTGCCAGAGTCTGCCGCGCTTCAAGCCGTTAGGATCGGCATAAAATTCGATAGTATTCGAATTGCCTTATTATACTGTGCGCTTCCAAAGCGCTGCATAAAAGTAATTAAGGATGCGGTTGGTTGTCTAGATGATGCTAGATGAGATATGACTATTCATGGATTTGAAGTTGTTGAGGAACCTCGCTATCGAATAGTCCGGGGTTCCTGAACAGATCTGAAGTGGAGAACAGAAAGAGAGAGAGACACGTGTTTAGGGAGAGCGAAAGCGGAAATTCTTTATTGCTAATGAATTTGTGTACATGGGGACCCCTCCTCCTTTATAGCGCTCTCTAGGGTTTCGCATTAGGGACCACATGGGCCTTGGTGGGCTTTCAGGGTTTCTCAACACTCCCCCTTGGGCCCTTTGCCTCGAGATGCAAATGCCTCATTAAAACTCCAGAAAAACCCAGTGGGAAAAATACTTGGAGAAAGAGTACATAGCATACGCTTACTATGTTGCACGAATTGCCTCGTTAAAACCTTACGCAAGAAAACTTCATGAAAAACTTGCTAAGGAAAAAGAGTACAATTCTCCCAACTTCAATTGCTAATCTTGAGATTCATGTTGGGTATTCATAATTCATGCTCAGATTCATGTGGGAGTATGTGACATATCTCCCCTGAAATCTGCACTTCTCTAAGTCTCATCATCCCAATTCCTTTCACGCACCTTTCAAAGGTAGATCTTTGGGAGTGATTTAGTGAACAAATCTGCAAGATTTTCACATGACTTAGTATGCAATATCTTGATCTCGTTCATCTTATGCAATTCATGAGCATAGAAGAACTTGGGGTTGATATGCTTCGTGAGATTGCTCTTCACATAACCCATTTGTGCTTGGGCAACACAAGCGCATTATCTTCATAAATTATTGTAGGAGTTTGCTCAATGTTCAAACCACATGACTTACGGATGTGGTGAACCATTCTTCCGAGCCATGCACATTCACGAGATGCTTCATACAAAGCGATGATTTCCGAGTGGTTTGTCGACGTCGAGACAAGAGTGCGCTTAGACGACTTCCAAGAAATTGTTGTTCCTCCACATAGGAAAACATAGCGGTTTGGGACTTGCCAAGATGCGGGTCGATAAATACCCGACATCGGCATAGCCAACCAAATTCAATTCATTATTTCTTCTAAAGAATGAGCCGAGGTCTTTGCTTCCTTGGAGGTAGCGGAAGATGTCCTTGATCCCTTTCCAATGCCTTTTGGTGGGTTACGCAGACTGCATCGAGCTAGCAAATTCACAATAACGCAATGTCCGATCTAGTGCTATTCGCAAGGTACATGAGTGCTCCTATTGCACTCAAATATGGGAATTCTGCTCCCGTGACTTCCTCCCCTCTTCTCTAGGTGCAGTATGGGTCTAGGTGCGCTTGGAGTGACCTTCCCACCATTGGAGTCTTTGCGGGGATATGCCTTTTCAAAACCAAACCTTTCCAACACTTTACGTGTGTAGGTTGATTGATGTACCAAGATTCCTCCTTGGACATGTTCAAGCTGCAAGCCTAAACAAAACTTGGTTTTACCCAAATCTTTCATTTCAAACTCGGACTTCAAGTATGAGCATGCCTCTTCAATTTCTTCATCCGTCCCAATGATGTTCAAGTCATCTACATAGACGGAGATTATCTGAGAATCCATTCGGGATCATTTGTATAAACACACATGGACAATCTTATTTGTTTGTGTAGCCTTTCTTGCGAGAAAGTCACTCAAGCGATTGTACCACATTCTTCCGATCGCTTGACCCATACAAAGTGATTTCTCCAATTTCACTGTCTGATTTCTATTTGCTCCGTCTTGGTTGGGATAGGAATTCCTTAGGTACTTTCATGTATATCTCGAATCCAAGTTTACATACTGGTATCTTTGTGACAACATCCATCGACTTCATTCTCAACTTCAAGTTGACTACCATTGAGATCAAATATCTAAAGGTAATTCCTCCCATGACCGGAGAATAGGTTTCTTCATAATCAACTCCGGACGTTGAGTGAAACCTTGAGCTACAAGCCTTGCTTTGTACCTTACAACCGTTGTTTTCATTTCTCTTAGAACAAAGACCCATTTGTGACCTACAGGGCTTATATGGGGAGGTGTGCGGCATCTGAGCAAACACCTCTCTCTTGTTCGGAGAGACTAACTCTGCAGATGATTGCCTTTTCCATTCTTCCCAATCTAGCCTTTTCTTGCACTCTGCTAGAGATGCGGGCTCGGGATCATGATCAATGATCGAGGCAATCTTCTTTGCAAAGTATGCATCAACGTTGGTCGTTGCTCTATTCGGGATTCTCCTGTTACTACAAAGTTTATGGCCATTTCTTCATGGGGTGCTTCATGCACTTCTACTTGCTCTTCGCCGCTTTTCCTATCGCAGAGCAAGTTCCTTTAGCTTTCATCGCCTATGTGTGCGCACACATTATTTCCGTGGCTTCCTTGATGGAAGATTCAAGTCCGAATTGCCTTTTCCGTTGGCTTCTTTCAGTGCAGTCTCAACTGGCTCCCCTTCTTTCCTTGGGGCATTTTCGTGATTGGTTGTGGTAAGTCCTCTGCTTGCTTTTCTCAGGGCGTCTCCGGTACTTTGGGTTTGAGGAGCAGATTGCTGTTCTTTTCTTTGAGGCCTCTGAACAGGTTGAGGATACCTTCTATTTTCTTTGGTATTTCCACCCTCTCGGTGCATTCCTTGCGGGTACATGCGACTTAACCACGCCTTCGGATCACAAAATGATCAGGCGGTTCATTTGCTAAATTCGCAAATCAATTATCTTCGACTTCTTGATTTGCTTCATTAGTGCGGGGTCATGTGCGGGATCGGTGGAATGCCATATGATTTCCGGCATTTTTCATCCAAAGGTTGATTTCTCCCCTAATGACGGAAACGATCCTCGTCAAAGATGCAATCGTGAACCGGTCAGTATGCAAATCTCCGATCATGGGTTCTAAATACCGATTATGGATGCACTCTCATAACCAACGATATCCCGACTTGCGGAGAGGGCCCATTGCGATCACGAGGGGTGGTATAGGTACATATACCATACACCCAAATTTTCTAAGATGGGAGATCTTCGGGATGATCCCGTGCACAAGTTGCATGGGGGAATGGATGTTGTAGGCCGATGGTCTGAAATTGATAAGAGCTGCTGCGTGCAGGACTGCGTGTCCCCAACAAGTGTTGGGCAAGTTACAACTCTGCAAAAGTGGTCTCGCAATGAACTTAATCCTCTTTATTAGTGCTTCGCTAGTCCGATTCTGCGTATGAACGTGCGGTACGGAGTGCTCAACTGCTATCCTGTTCTTTGTGCAATAATCATCAAATGCCTTTGAAGTAAATTCTCCGGCATTGTCCATTCTAATGGACTTCACGCGATGATCAGGGAAAGCGTTCTTAATTCTTATGATCTGCGAGATCGACTTTGCAAAAGCATGGTTTCTTGTTGACAACAAGCATACATGCGACCATTTCGAGGAAGCATCGATGAGCACCATAAAGTATCGAAGCGGCCTCGACAGGGCTGAATCGGACCGCAAATATCCCCTCGGATGCGTTCAGAATGCAGGATTTCACTTTGCACTTTCATGACAGAGGGTCTAGTTATTAATTTCCGGTGGCACATGCAGGCACACAAAATCTTCATGATTCGGAAATTTTTAACATTTATGCCATGACCACGTGAGTTGTTCACTATATTTCTCATCATTCTAAGACCAGATGACCTAATCTACCATGCCATAAAGAAAATAATTGAGCTTCTAAAAGCAGTCTTCAAGGAAGTATACACTTGGTGCATGAATATTCGTGTAGTACAACCTGATTCATATGAGGGACATTTTCTAATACCATTTTTCCACATACCGCGTGCTTCACAATGCACAAGTATTCTTTGCCATTTTCTTCATTGGTTTCTACGTGAAAACCATTGGCGCGGATGTCTTTAAAGCTTAAGAGAGTGCGCGTTGATTCGTGGTACAAAAGGGCTTCTTCAATTACCAAAGTTGTACCCATAGGCAATATAATTGTGGCTCTTCCGAGCCGATTACATATGAGTCGCTTCTGCGATCGTAGTAATCTTTCAGCGTTCTTCGTGATCATTGAAAATACTTAGACTCTCTTAAGATGGTATTTGTTGTGCCACTATCAACAATGCATATCTCTTCCATTTGGGCGCTACGATTTCTAGATAAAAGAAATATAATTCTTAATCGATAGAGGCAAAAACAATCCAAATATTACTTGCAAAATTGAAGAATCTTTGGAATAAAGAATAAATTGCGTATTTATTCATGAGAGAAGTATGCTCTTCTAGAGCTTACTATTCATTATTCAAGAGAAAATGCTAACAACCATAATCTAAAAGAAAATGCGATTCATGCATTTAAATGGCGGTGCATGGTTTGATCGTTACGCTTTCGACAGAGGTTTGGCGTCCTGCGAGGACCCTAGACCAATCGCGAGACGGAGCTTCTTGCCCCAAGAACTATCTTCACGTCCGATGCCCAAGTGAGGTAGTTACTGCATGGAGCCAGTTCTTCAAACTCACGATTCATGATTTCAAAATTCGGTTTAGATTCTGCGTGTAATCGATGAAAATGGTTGCAAAAAGCATAAAGTGCAGGAAAATAAATTCATATGCATTGCAATATATTAAATAAAGCAAAGAGATTCAAAAATCATAAAGAATATTCATAAAATAGAGAAATAAAGCTAGAAAAATTAAAAGCAGCCAAAAATCTTCTTGATTTTTGGCAATTTTCAAAATTTTCTGCAATTTTTTTTCTCTTTTTTTCTTTTCTTTTCTTCTTTTCTTTTTCTTTCCCTTTCTCTTTTCTTTGTTTTCTGGCCGAACCGGCCTACTGGGCTTGCTTTTGGCCCACTTGGCCTGCTCCCGGCCCGGCACATCGCGCGGCTAGGGTTTCCCCTAGCCGCCGCCGCCACTGCCTCCTTCCTTTTCTTTTTCTCTCGCGTCTCTTCTCGCTTGCTCCTGGCCTCGCCGCCTCGCCTCGCGCTCTTTGGTTCGCCTTCCTTGCCGCGCCGCTCGCCTTCCTTGTTTGGCGTCGGCGCTCGCCTTCCTCTTCCCGGCCGAGCACGGAGAAGGCAACGAGACGGCGGCAATGGCGGCTTTAGCCAAGAGCGGTGGCGAATGGGCGCGGTCGGGACGGCTACGCGCCACCAGGCGATGGGTATGGCGGCGGCGCCACGGCCGAGGCGAGGTGATGGTGGACGGCCGAGCCGAAGGACGAGCGCGAGCGTCGCGGACGAAGCGCAATGCGGCGAGCCGAACGGCGTGTCTGGCGCGCGCGTGCGGCGTCGGCGGGCGGTGACGGCGACGCGGCCGACGCGGCGACGCGGCTTGGCCGAAGCGCGTGGGGCGGCGGCGACGATGGCCGGGCGCTAGGGAGGCGCGGCTTCATGCCGCTGGGAGAGCGGCGGCGCAACCGTGCCGGCGGCAAAACCAGCCGGAGCTATTCGGCCGAGCGGCGGCGTGGTCCGCCGGTGGGCGGCCGCCGAAAGCCGGCCGAAGTGGCGGGTCGCTGAGGCGGGCGAGGCGGCGCGAGCCGTGGAGGTTGGCGGCGACGGCGAGGCGGCTATAAGCGGCGTGGCCGAGGTGCGGAGGAGGCGGCCGTCTTGCCGGCTTGGGCGGCGCGGCGCCGTCGCGGTGCGTCACGGCGATGGTGACGATCTGCCGGACGGTGGCGTCTCGTCGGCGGCTGCGGCTGCGCGCGCGCAGAGGAGACGCACGGTTTCATCGGCGTAGCCACGGCTTGCTCAGTTACGCCGAGCAACCGTGCTCAACCGGTGGCCGAGCGCAGACGCCGCGGCGTCGCGCTGGTGCCAACCAAGTCGACGGCGGCGACGGCGACAGCGAGGACGCGTTGCGTCTGTGATGCGGCCGGCCGAGGCGTGGCCGCGAGCGGGCGAGGCCGAGCGGCGGCGCTCGAGCGGCCGGAGGCGAGGGGCGCCATTGGGCGGCCGAGCACGCGAGACGCGGAGGCCGACGGCGGTGGCCGGATGGGCTGCGGGCCAAGGCTTATGCGGATGGCCGGCCGGTGGCGCTTGGAATCTTGGCGGCCGCGCGCCGCGCAATGAGGCGGCGCGGTGGCGAAGCTTCAAGCCGGCGTGCACGCGAACCGAGGTTTTGCGCAGTACTTCTGTGACTTCATGTCATGCACGCAAACCGAGGCAATATTGATGATGCACGCGAGCGCGGAACCGAAACGCATATTTCCTTCTTCTTTTTGTGGATGATGCATGTACTGATGTTTGCTTGTAGCTTCGTGCCACATGATGCAAACACAAAACAGATACGAACGGTAGATGCATGCATAGGATCAACAGCGATTAGATACAATCACCGATTCTCACCTCTTCTCACCTTTTCAATTCTGATCTCCGGTAGAGCTTCGTGCTGATAACGTGTTGAGGAACCTCGCTATCGAATAGTCCGGGGTTCCTGAACAGATCTGAAGTGGAGAACAGAAAGAGAGAGAGACACGTGTTTAGGGAGAGCGAAAGCGGAAATTCTTTATTGCTAATGAATTCTGTGTACATAGGGGGGACCCCCCTCCTCCTTTTATAGCGCTCTCTAGGGTTTCGGCATTAGGGACCACATGGGCCTTCGGTGGGCTTTCAGGGTTTCTCAACAGAAGTCATCCAATTGTTTGGATGGATGGATGGGTTGGCTAGGGATATCCAGTTTTTGAGAATATTCCTCCTAGATGCCAGATGTATTCATGAAAAAAACGTCGGATGGCCTTGTTCACCCGCGTGCGGCTGGAGAGCGACGGGGAACGAGGCACGGGAGATCAAGGCACGACAGGACGACGACGTGGTGCGGGAGATCGACGGGAGGTGCGGCATGGCAGGACAGCGACGCAGCAAGAAGGAGGCGTGGCGCTACCTGAGGAGGGGAGGCGCGGGGCGACACGACCCGACAGGACAACGGCGCTGCGCGGGATATCGACGGGAGGCACGGGGAGATCGACGAGGCGCGGCTGGAGGTGGGGCGCAGGGTGGCATGTTTGGAGGGGAGGCGCAACAGAGGACCAACGGGGCTAGAAGGGGCGACGGAGAACAAGGGGCGCGGCGTGGTTTGGTTCGGTTTGGATCAAATACCGTTCACGCCGGAAAAGCGAAATTTCGCGAAATTCGGTAATTTCGAGAAATCTCGTCTGAAATTCAAATTCAAAATTTGAATCCGGTTTTTTTCACTGGAAATTCAATTTCGCGAGAATTGGCGAGATCTCGCGAGAAATGGCGTAAATTTCGGCCAGATGGACAAGCTGAAAATTGGTCCAAAAGATGGAGAAAATTTTCGAAATTTTTGTGGAGAGTTCTGACGTATTATTAATGTTGTCATAAAATTTTAGATTTTTTGAATCATGTAAATTTTTAAAAATTGAAACACTGTATCTGTCGTAATGAAGCGCTCACGGCAATTTAGAAATGAATGAAAAATGAGACAAAGCATGTTATAAATATTTGAAATTTTAATAGCATGATTCTGACATGTGAATAATATTGCCATAAAATTTTGAGTTGTTACTGAAGCTCGAGGAATTTTTAAAAATTGTGGAATTCGGGTATGCGTGAAGTAAGAAATTTCGGCAGCATTTTGACTGAAATTCGAAGATTGGGAGTCATAATTCGAAACAATTAATGTATATTGACATGAAAATTATTAAGAATGTAATAAAATTGATACACACAACAAGTCTTCACATATTTGCATATGACAATTAAATGAATGTATGTTTGCATCACATACCTCACAGTAGTAAAGCGCCCCTGGTGCAAACTCCACCTCCGTGTTGTCGACAATGATCTCGTGGTACCTCCTCTCGTGTTGTTGCTTGTATTCCTCCCAGGTCATGTCTCGTGGTAGCCAGGCAGACTTCCAATGCTGGTAATGAGACTCCCAGGTATCAGGTTTCTCGGACTGGTGAAGGTACATGACATTGGCAGATGAGTGCCGTGCGTATGGATCGACATATGGATCATTGTAGTCAAATGGCAAAGAGATGCTCGATCCATCATAACTCATGTCAGAATCGCATACCACCCCGATCCCATCCATACGGCATTTGACTATACCGGTATGCTCAACTGGAATGCCCAAATGGTCGGAGGACTCATTGCTACACCATGATTGAGCACCATCCCGAGCCTTGGATCTGGCGGATTTGGCCGGAGCTTGGCCGGACGAGAGAGGAGGAGGTGGAGAGTGGTGAGTGCGCAGGGAAAGTGAAATGGCGAGAGCCTCTCGGTGGAATGAGTGTGAAGGAACTTCAATGATTGACGATGTATTAAAGCCTCCGACAATGGTACATGACTTGAAAGGAAAGGAAAAAGGAGAAAGAGTCTTGAAGATTTTTAATCAAGGTTAAAAGACCTCTCGGTAGGTTAGAAAGCAGTGTTGAGTTATTTTAAGAGGAATAGTGCCTAAGATCTTGATTTAATCCTAAGTGTGGAAATGACTCAAAATCATACCTTGAAATCATGCTAGTTGCATTTGGAACAAAGTTTTAAATGTTCATTTTTACCTAAGATTTTTACCTAAGTTTTTACCTAAGTTGCATTTAGAACAAAGTTTTAAATGTTACATTTTTACCTAAGTTTTAGCAATTTCAATTTTTCCGGATTTTTCCATCAGCGCAAAACCTCGTTCGCCGGACCACTTGAAGTAGTCCGCATAAAAGATCGTTCACGCCGGACTACTTCCAAGTGGTCCGGCGTGAACTGACTTTTATCCTATTTCGATTTTTATTTTTAAAACATAACAAATGATGTTAAAATATTTTCATAAATTTTATGTATTATCCTACATATCTTATGATACTCCCATAAATTTTTCATAGCATGAAAATGCATTCTCAATTTTTAAAATTCGAGAGTGTTTATGAAATGCCAAAAGTCTAAAAATAAACTTTTTCAAACATTATCATTGAAGATCACTTCGAGAACTTATTGATATAATTCGGTCAGATCCGCCAAAAAATTCAAATTCTGTTTAAAATTCGAAATCTCTAGTTTTTTAGAAATCTCATGAAAAATAAAAATTCGAAATTCATTGTAGTAATTTCAATTTTTTCCGGATTTTCCATCCGGCAAGCAATAGTTCGTTCACGCCGGACCACTTGAAGTAGTCCGGCAAAAGGTCGTTCACGCGGACTACTTCCAAGTGGTCCGCGTGAACCGACTTTTATCCTATTTCGATTTTTATTTTTAAAACATAACAAATGATGTTAAAATATTTTCATAAATTTTATGTATTATCCTACATATCTTATGATACTCCCATAAATTTTTCATAGCATGAAAATGCATTCTCAATTTTTAAAATTGAACGTGCAGCAGAAGTGCCAAAAAGTCTAAAAATAAACTTTTGAAACATTATCATTGAAGATCACTTCACGAGAACTTATTGATATAATTCGGTCAGATCCGGCCAAAAACTTCAAAATCCGGTTTAAAATTCGAAATCTCGCGGTTTTTGCGAAATCTCGCTAAAAAATAAAAATCCGAAATATCTGTAGCAATTTCAAATTTTTTCGGATTTTTACATCCGCCGGTCTATGCAAACTCATTTGGGTCCAAATCCGAGATTTTGTGAGATTTCGCCGAATTTCGGCGGTTTTTGTAACCTTGGGCGCGGCTGGGGTGAGGGAGGCTTATCCATCCAATAAAATAAAAAATTGGTTGATGCCATCCCCTAATCAAATAGGCATCTGGATGGCTTCATCCCTACAAAACTAGATGACTATATCTCATCTAACCTTATCTAGCCAACCAAACGCATCCTTGGACTTTATTATAAACCATAAACAAATCATGATATGCCGTATCAACGAGAGCGCTTGCCTTTCAGGCTTAAATCACAGCCAAGTGATGACTCGTACGCGTTTGAAATATTTAGTCACATGCTAGTTGTAACCAGTCGCCTCTCCAGCCCAATTTTACCACGCATGCGCCGTGTTATTTCTGCATATTTACCCAGACTCCAAAGCAGATCATGAGGTGGTGATTGGCCCAGGTAATTTTTCTTTTTCTAGCACTGATTCCTCCTCCAAAAGCAAAAAAAGCTGCGTTGGGGCTCGCACTGGACTGAAGTGACTCGAGAGATGAGTCTTGTCCATTGATTGATGGTGTTTACCGAGATAAAAAAATTGGCAAGTTCGGTTGAAAAAGTATAACGATGTCCAGGGCTCCAGGCATCTATGCCAGCTAGATAGTTAGCAGTACTACTCTCTCCGTATAAATAATTCGTTTTAAATATTAACATAGTTTTCGAAATACAAATATAACCACTAATTTCTATTATAATATAATTATAAAATCTAATAATAATATATTATTATAAAAATGTTTTTCGACATAAATATATATATATATATAATTTTATCTAATTTAAATATTTAAAAATATATTAACTGTCAAAACTTCAAAAGTTTAATTGCACTTATATCGAAAACAATAATTATTTGTGACAAAAGTGAGTATTTGTTATGGAACCTGTCTAATTCGAAAGCCTTCTTTTTTTAGCCCTTGACATTTTTTTTGTTAAATCTAACCCTGTTCTCAATAATTTGTAAACATGGTCTCCTTCTCGTTCGTGAAAGACGTGATAGGCGACACGTGTCATATGTGCAAGTATTCCTTCAAACTCCCCTTTCTTAGCATTTTCATCAATTAATCGCTTTAATTAGTTACTTAATTAAGTCGAGTAACTTAATTATGTCACTAATTAATCATGCACCCACCTACTTACTCGGTAGGTCCCTGCTGCCGAGCTCGTGTTACACGGCATGTGACATGCGGAGTCTAGAGCTGTTGCTGTCACGGTACAGAAGCACGGCTAGTGACAAGTGTCGCCTGTTGCGTTTTCCACAATCGTGGAGGGACCTATTTTTATAAATTTATTCGGGTCAGATTTGAAAAAAAAAATGCGTCTACAGCAAAGGGAAAAAAATCCCTAATTTGGTTGTAGCAATGGACATGATCAAGCTCTAAAAAAAGGTTATGCAGTGATTCTAGTCGGCTAATAATTGAGAGTTTTAAAGAAGTGAGAGGTTTCACCTGGCTCTAAGGACCCAAAAACTAATACTACTCTTAGACAAGATCATTGCATTTGGGAATTAACAAAGCAATAGAAAAGGAATGAATGAGAAGGGGGTTGAGGCTGACCTTTAATACTTGGCAGTTGGCACCTTCTGTTTCCTGTCTGCTTCACCTCCATTGCGGCACATTCTGCAACCCCAGCCCGGACACACAAGAACTTGTAGGAACTGGACTAAATCCAACTCCTGTACAGAAAACACTGTCTTTGAATTCTAACCCCCTCGGCATCTTCTTGCTTGTTTGATTCTGAAAGATTCAGCCTTTCGGGCTCGGCTCAGTCTGGTGAGATTTCTCTTGCAGTACATTTCCTCTGGTTTTTTCGTGGTTTCCAATTTGCTTTTCTAGAGACTCTGCTTTGGTCCTGTAGATCTGTCTTTCCTGGATTCTAGCATTCTTTTTTCTCCCTGTTTGATCTTTGCACAAAGAATGCAGGATTTCATGCTACTGCATTTTGCAGAAAGATGGTAGATGTCCTTGCTTTTGGCAGCCCTTGATTCATGCTTTCCTCAGCTTTCTGCACAAAAAGAAATGACGTTTTCATATAATTGAAATGATAAACAATTTGGTATGTGCTCCCACTTTGTTCATGTTACTTCTTGAAAGGAATGCATCAACCAGCAGAGCTTTGCTTATGCCTTCAACTAGCAGCGGTGTTGTTTGCAAGAAAGAAAAGACCTCCATTTTGGGGCGGGTCATGGGGGCACCTCTGTGTGTGTGTGTTTGGAAAAGATGTCACCTTTGATGAGCTCTCTTCTGATCAAACACTTGTTTATTTCGAAAGGGGACGCTAGATCTGTAGTGTCGCATGATTGGGCTAGATCTGTAGTGTTGCATGATTGGACTTAGGGGGGTGTTGTGCAGGATTGATGGTTTTAAGGTCAGGAAGGAGACGACCTCAACTTTAATTTTCGTAGTTAGGCAGGTGAATCTCTTAGGGTGGCGCAAAGTGAGCACACGATGATAAGTGTTGATGGTGGGAGGTGGATGGAGCTGAGTGTGGTCATTTCTTGATGTTTATTTATTTTTAGATCAAAACCATTTCTTGGTTTACTTACTTTAAAATGTCAGTGTCAGGTAATTTAAGTTTGTTGTTTGGTCACTTCATTTCTTTTGTTTGTTTGGTACATCTTTGGTGTTTGCTCAAGTCCAATTCCAATCATTGAATGGTAGCTGGTTGCACGAGTGCATCTTTGAATTTATCAAAATTTTCTGTTCTTTGCAGATTGTGAATGGAAGCCTAATTCAAAGGTCCATCACTATGCCAATGTTACTTTTCTGACTGACTAGAGCTTGTGGCAACTTTTGTTTATCTTGTCTGATAAACGAGCAGCTATGACAACAATGGCTTCAAAGACCATGCCTCAAATCCTCCCAGAAATCCCAAGAGTCTCAGCAGAACTACAGCAGTATTCGAAGAACGCTTCCTCTTTGGAGATCCCCAAGCCAAACAATTCCTGTGCTTCAGCACCTAGTGTGTTACTAGAACCAACTGACCTGAGCAAACAGAATCATACATTGGAGTCAAAGGAGCAGAAACCAAGCCACCTCAGGAAGGAATCCGTTGATGTTGCATCGATCAAGCATCCGGCAGAATTGAGTGAAGAAATGGTTGCAGAAGGTCTTGCAAATCAGGAAAAGAAAGTTCTGGAGCACGGGTGTGTGAATGGAAGCTCCACGTCATTTAAGACATGTGAAGGTAGTAGTCCGGCGAAGGTAGGTGGAGGTGCTAGGTTGACTGATCGATCTGAGATTGGTAGTAGCAGATGCAGGCCAAGCACAAGCAGCGATATCAGTGATGAGAGCTCGTGTAGCAGCATGGGTAGCTCCACAAAGCCTCACAAGGCAAATGATTCGCGATGGGAGGCGATTCAGATGATCAGGGTTAGAGATGGGATCCTTGGGTTGAGCCATTTCAGGCTGTTGAAGAGGCTAGGCTGTGGTGACATTGGCACAGTGTATCTCTCTGAGTTGAGCGGAACAAAGAGCTATTTTGCTATGAAGGTTATGGATAAGGCCTCACTAGCAAGCCGTAAGAAGTTGCTCCGAGCTCAAACCGAGAAAGAGATTCTGCAATGTCTGGACCACCCCTTTCTTCCTACATTGTACACTCACTTCGAAACTGATAAGTTCTCATGCCTGGTGATGGAGTTCTGCCCAGGAGGAGACCTGCACACCCTTCGACAGAGGCAGCCTGGCAAATATTTTCCAGAGCAAGCTGTCAAGTACGTCTTATCTGCTTTTCACCTTCTGCACATGATAGTTCTTGTGATATTCTTGTGTGAGCTTCTATCACTACCTAATAGAATTAGAGTAATTTTACGGTGGATAACATGGGTAGTAAATAGTGGTAGTAGAAATCATATCTAACCGTACATTTCTCAGGGGTATTGTGGACTTTTGATCATTTGCTACGTTAATCGTTAATCGTTATTGCTGACCTTCATTTTCCACCACCGCCGCTCTTTGTTGCGTTACTTGTTATCGCTGCCCTCCTTTTTCTGCCGTCGCCGCCGCCAGTCCGGTCCTGTCGACGCCGCGGCCTGTGCCTTTTGTCGGTGCCCTCCCCGATTGTGACCACGCCGCGGCTGGCACCCTCCCGCCTGTTTCGTGACGATTCCGTGGCCTCGCACTAATACATCGAGCGCTCTGTCCTGGGCGGCCCATGAAGCAGTTCCGAATTTTACACAAAAGTACAAAAAAAAATATACATACGTTCAAAATTAAAAAAAATGGCTAATTACAATGTTACCACCATATGATTTCTACTACCAATACTACCAGCGAAAGTATAACTAAATCCTAACTAATCTGAACCAATAGTGACTAACTGGATAAAGTTTATGTCTTACTGCCCTGTTCCACTATTTGAGGTGCTTAGCTAATGAAATGTTGCATTGGCCTCATATTGCAGATTCTATGTAGCAGAAGTCCTCCTTGCATTAGAATACCTGCACATGCTCGGGATCATATACCGTGATCTTAAGCCAGAAAACGTCCTCGTTCGGGAGGATGGCCACATCATGCTATCTGATTTCGACCTCTCTCTTCGCTGTGCGGTGAGCCCAACACTTATTAAGTCATCCAACCCTGACGCAGAAGCACTCAGGAAGAACAATCAAGGTTACTGTATCCAGCCAGCTTGTGTCGAGCCATCCTGCATTATTCAGCCATCATGTGCAGCACCCACTACCTGCTTTGGCCCTCGCTTCTTCTCGTCAAAGTCCAAGAAAGATCGTAAACCCAAGCCTGAAGTTGACACCCAGATCAGCCCTTGGCCTGAGCTCATAGCAGAGCCTACTGATGCACGCTCAATGTCATTTGTCGGAACACATGAGTACTTGGCCCCTGAGATCATCAAAGGTGAGGGCCACGGAAGCGCTGTTGACTGGTGGACGTTTGGGATATTCTTGTATGAGCTTCTGTTTGGAAAAACACCTTTCAAGGGATCTGGCAACCGGGCTACACTGTTCAATGTCATCGGCCAGCCATTGCGCTTCCCAGAGTACCCGGCCGTGAGCTTCTCAGCAAGAGATTTGATAAGGGGTCTACTTGTGAAAGAGCCCCAGCACCGATTAGCTTACAAGCGTGGTGCCACGGAGATAAAGCAGCATCCGTTCTTCGAGGGCGTAAATTGGGCATTGATACGGTGTGCAAGCCCACCAGAGGTACCAAAGCCTGTTGAGATTGAAAGGCCATCAAAGGTGCCTCCATCCACACCGGGAACTACTGATGTGTCGACTGGTGCACCCCAGAAAGGTTCTGATGGTTACCTGGAGTTTGATTTCTTCTAGTGAACATATGGATTTTGATATATTGTTTGTACCATGAGATGTACGATGTTTCGATATAATGTTCCTGGCAGATGATTGGTGCTGTAGCTTTGTGGTCTGCAACCTGTTTCTGTTCTTTGCTACTTAAATGTTCACATTTTGTATTTCAACAAGTTATGATTCTGTTAATATTCTGCAATAGCCTTGGCCAAACATTTTCACTAAGTTTCTTGTGAAGTTGTTATCCACTGATACTGAAGTTCAGTCCAATTCAGGGAGTCCATGATGGTTGTCATTGCTAACCTGGCCAGTGCCCAGTCTACCATCACTGGTTTGATGATCACATTGCCACTTAATCATAAATCATAATGTGCAGTAGCTGCTTGCTTACATGAAGATTTAACCAAAAAAGTTTTGCTTAGGATCTACAATAGGGGAAAACTAATCATAAGCAAATCAACTTGCACACCGTATCTCAAGACTGATGGCATAATTTAAGATGGTCATCAGTTCAACACATGTATCTGCAATCTGCAGCAGCAGTTGCTGCCTCCATGGCTCCGTGCACAGGCCACTGGTATCTCCTAGAGGTGGCCTGGGCGGACCACAGATGCCAATCGATCATGTCAGTAAATGGTCGGCTGGAACTGAGCATGTGGACATATGCATGCATGCTACAAGATCACCTTTCCCCTCTCTTATTATTATCAGCTTGTCTAGTAAGTGCGCATGACCAAATGATGCATTATCCTGCTTACCGTTCAGGCAATATTATCACTTTTCGACTTTCTGTGGACCTATGATTTAGTTCACTCTGAGAATCCAGGGCATGCATCAGAGGTGAGTTGCAGATGTTGATACAAGAAAGTTTATTCATGGATATGAACATCGTGTGTAACTCGTGTCCACGGGGTGTTAGGTCATTAGGTGCACTCCAAATTTCGTTGGGCTGGCTGGTAGTGGTAGGACCATTAATTATCACACGGTATATGTCAATTGCGGCCTGGAGTGAATAATGCATTTCTGCTGGACTCAACGAAATAAAGGTGGAGTACAACCAAAGGTATCCACTATGACAAAACTGATCGATCATTGATCAAGATATGGCCACTGCTTCAGTGCAGCATGGCAGGTAAACCTAACAAGCTAGTAGAGCGTGCCAAAGTCCAAACAGTAGGCACGCAATAAGTTTTGGGTCCAACTTCGCAATTGCTTAATGGCGAACACAATTGCAGATAATGTTAAAAAAAAAGAAACAAGTTGCAAATACAAAAGGAAGTTTCTCATCATCTCGTGCCGCCAAGCTCGCGAAATGCAAATACAGGAAATGCACAACTTTTCCAATCAAGCTGACATTTCTTTAAAATCCACATGATCCAGAAGAATCCCAGTTCCAAATAACCGATAACATCATCACGTAAAACACCAGGGCCATCGCCTTTGCTAAAGGTAAACAAACAGCAAAGGCATGGAAAGCTTCGAACTTAGTAGCGCAGTTTCACATGAGGGCATTAGGCATAACAGCTTTTCATCACCTCCGGATCAGCTACTATCGAAAGTCATAACCCTTGCATTACTATGCACAAGTAGTATATTATTCTCAAAGCAGACTGTTTTACTGCGGGAGACTGTCCTTAGAGCACAAAACCCAGCCTTCTTTTGAGGATTCTGTCTCAACTCATGTTCTTGTAGACCCTGAAAGCGACGAACACCGACGCAGCAGCTGCAACAACAGCAAGAGCGGCATAGGTGTCAGCCCTCTCCCAGGTCTCAAACCAGGTGGGCATCGGGCACATCTTCATGTGCCCCTTCTTCCTGCTGGCATCACTTTCTTTGTGACTCTCCTCCTCAGAGCTCTTCTGGTTCTGCTCATCTGGAACGTTCTTGTCCTGTTTTTCCTTTGGCGGATCACTCTGGCAGCAGGTAAAGCCTCCATTGCCCTGACAGCATCCACCTGCAGCGGCAGGGTTGCAAGCAGCACCATCAGTTCCAGTTTCTTCAGGGGATTCTTTGGTACTCGATCCTTCCTCAGTCATGCCATTCGTCATGTGCCTAAGCTCCAAAGCTTTCTTCTGCTGCTCTTCAGACATACCCAACTGGCCCCTGCACAATAGGATAGCACACATAAGAGCCACAGTTTAAAGAGAGATACAGCTATGAAGCAAACATGTAGTAAAGGATCAAATTAACATGAACAAGGTATATCAGGGCTTTGTACAATATTTGGGAAACAAGATGACATTCTTTGTTATTGGTTTGGTTACAATGAGACCAACTGCAGAAAGGTTATTCTTTAAGTTGTGAAGTAATTGCAAATAAACCTACAAGGACATTTGCTAATGCAACAAATACAACACAATATCCTTATGTGACATCACATGAGTCGATAAACTCATACAAGTAAGTGCTTCAACATAATGCGTAGAAACTCAACCATCATTACTTCGGATAAACTCACACCAACACAGGGGAAAACAAACTAGAAAAGGCATAAGGAATGATGACAAAATGATACAGATAACTATTTTCCTCTCTAGAGGTATCCTGGAAGAAGATAAATGAAGTTGCGAGGAGTAAAATCCACTCTACAACATAGTTCATCTCCATTCTCTGTACATGCCCGCAGTCAATAATCTTGGCTTACTTTACTATAATGCTCAAGAGAAAAATTGAGTGAAGACTTTGATCCCAGTATCTTCCCTTAACTAATGAAACACAATTTTATTGTGAACATTACCTGAAGTTAACCTAATCATTTGAAAAAAGGAAGTACAACAACAATGCTGTAGACATACAATTAAACTAGAACACCATGCGGATTTTGTAATAGTACTAAACTATTAATCATAGTATCTATGATATATGTTAAGCGTGTCATGTGCCCAGACACAGCAGTGAGAGAAAAGGCTGCAACATTGAAAAAGTTGACTATCCTCAATGGCACTATACAACTTAGGATACAAATGATGGGTATAAAAGAGGAAGCATACCTCCATAGATGGTCCACGATCTCTCCTTGTCCAATATGTTTATGCAGCAAGACAGGTACATCATCAGGTGCAACATAACCATACCTAGAATTACAAATATAGTAAACAATGATTGGATTTTAACGAAGTAAAACTAAAATGGAGAGCTCCGCTATAGGACATTGAGTTTACTAGCGCATAAGAATGTAAATTTCATTAGGAAAAAGTCCATATAACGCATAGTGGTATTGCTCGCATGTCGTGATGAGTGGGTGGTTTTACCACGTAGGATGACACGCTAGGTAAGTATAGGTCAATGACATGTGGGCCTTCACAGGAGCTTCTCTTTTAAATCGAAATAGAGCACGAGAGAGCTACAGAGGCCGAAAGCTATGGAAGCATGATTAGGAGCTCGGCAGGGAGAAGTCTATGTGGGCACTACCTGTCATTGACCTAACTTAGCCAGCGTGTCATCCTGCATGGCAAAACCGTCCACTCATTACGCCACATGGGCAATACCGCTATGCGAAATCGGGTCAGGGTGTTATTTGGACCGAATTGCGAAGTTTAAGGGTTAAATGACTGGTTTCATAGTTCAAGGTGCCAGATGGTCTTTCGACCGAAGTCCGAGGTGTTATATGGACTTCTTCCATTTCATTATAGTTCCTAGTTCTCACCAATGACCAGTCACTTCTCCCTTGGCATCTGAACTGAAAATGATGACATTTCCTGCATACTTATGACCCCCCACGTGCGAGCATGCACTAACAGCCACCTGACCAGCAAGGCCCTGTCCATCTATCTCTTCCTTGAACCTTTTAATCAAAGCAGGTCCACAAACACCACACCTTTTATCCCTGCTTCCATGGCAGCACACAAAAACATATGAACCTCTTATAGCCTCGGGAGATCCAGGAAGCCATTCAGTATCTTTCACGAGCACTTCTTCAACAAAGTTGTCGACATCAAAGTGGGTCAGCCCTCTGCAAACATCACATAACCAGCTGACTTATGTATTTGATTATTTAACAATTAAACGAGAAAGACTGCATGCTAATGTTGCAGGCTTGCAGGTTACCTGTATCGGATCATATCAGGAAAGATCAACACATCTCCATTAGATGACTCAGTACCATCTTCTCCTTCACAAATGGTCAGTTTGGTCTGCGAAAAAGTAGAATAGACCCCTCATTAGCAATAAAAATATGGGGACTATTTATAATGTGGCTTGTGCTTTCTTAAGCATAAGTCACATTTCTGAACAATTGGATCAACACTAGAATCAGATAGACACACATGTAAAGTTAATCCAACGGCCAAAAAATCAACTTAGAGCTAACAAAAAATCAAGCTACTTACAAATAGCAAAACCATAAAAATATCAATTAGCAAATACCTACTGAATCTGAGCTTTCTTTAAAAGTAAGGTCATGAAAAAGAAAAGAACATAAGGCCATGTAACTAGCTTAGAAAGGTTCATAATACTGAATAATACCAACCCAAAAGTTGTAGAAGTGCTCAACAATGCCATACCCCCAGAAAACAATATGCTTTGGCATACTTTTCAATAACTTCGTAACTGCATCATATGTACTGACATGTACCCATATGATATCTTTCTATGTGGTAATGCTAACCTACCATCCAATATAGATATCAAAGCAAGGAGCAATACCCACATACAGCAACAATAGCGAAAGAAATTCTGCACTCAAATCATGCACCAATAGATCATGCTCGAACAACTCTGTCCTCTACAAAGACAAAGGAATCCAGCAGCATCTTATGAACACACCCAAACCAGGCATGTTCGCCTTTCTTGTCAACATCACTCCATATATCACACAATCAATGTTCCGTATCATCAACTCCATATATCATATCAACTCCACCTATATCATGTTCACATTATGTGGATAACCACAAAAAAGAGTAAGCTCCTACGAAGGGGAAATAGAGACATTGATGTAGTACAATTCCAAAGGCACATAATGAACTCTACCCAATACAGATGGCAAGCAGATGACATAGCAAAATATGCAATAATCAAATGAATAAAAAAACCATCTAACCACGAACAAATAGAGCCTGGCTTTGAACCAAAATATAACAATCCACCCAGATTATAAATAAATATACATTGGGCTTCAAAGATATAATCACAGAAGAGCATATGGAATATTAGCAAACCCCTCAAACAAGTACAGCATGTGGATTTAAACCAAATATAATAAGATCCAGATTCCAGAAGGACTAGAACACCAACAGATAACCATATGAAACTGTTACAACAAGTCAAAGAACCCGATAGCATATAACACATTAATACATACCAAATTTTAGCACTGGAAATGGAGCTGGATACACAATTCGTGAGGAGAATCAATGCAACCTAGGGTTCAAAGTTCCACCCAAAACATGAAAAGTCTAATCAAAAGCAGAGAGAGACTAGACGACAAGGTGGATGGAGTGAAATAATTCGATAGTACAATCCAATTAACCAAACCAGAGCAAACACATTGGAAATATAAACACCAAATCACCACCAAAATTAGACGCACATAGCCCAAAAATACACAACTGGAATGTGTCAATTCCTGAGCCAAGCCAAGCCAAGCCCCCAAAAGCACAATTCGCATGTCTAATTGACACAACCCTAACGTCAAAGGAGAACACCACGCGATCAGATCATTCACTAAAACACGCACCAAAACAGCTAATAAGTGAGAAAAATGTTTAGCTACACATATACCAATTTACACAAATAATTGGCATAAATAGCAGCATATCAACCCCACTGAACCACTGATCACACTAACTACGACGAGATTCCACTGGCCAATTCACAAATAATAAACCTAATCAGCAGATGGCAACTAAATTATCCGCCAAAACGCTCATCGGATCGACCGAATAGTGAGCAACGGTAGCAAACTCCTGCACAAAAAACCAGACTCATCATCTGCAGATAAAGCAAACCATACTACATAACATAATAGCTCAACCTAATCCGGAAACTACTGATAAGCAAAACGCTAAGATCGGAATCACCAGCGCGCAGTTCGCGCAGTTCCCACTCCCCACCAATCAAACTAAAAACCCTAACAAAAGCACACCAAGACCACATCACAACAATGAATCAGCTAATCACTAGCCGAACAAAAAGGGAGAGGGAAAAGAGATGCTCACGCTCTTCTTCAGATTGGGCTTGCGGGCCTTGATGGCGGCGGCGAGGAGGCGGGGGAGGCGGTCAGACTCGGCGGCCTCGACGTGGGACGGCCACACCTCGGGGCCCTTGTAGCAGAGGAACACGTGGCGCTCGTGGAACTGCACCGTCCCGGCCAGCTTCACCTTCCCGAGCTCCGGCCGCTGGAATCCGAACTCCGTGTCCGTATCGGGCACCTCGGGGAGGGCCACGTCCGTCGCGTCGGCGGCCGCCGCCGCGAGGAGGGCGTCGCCGGCGCCGGCGGCGGTGGGGGAGGAGCGAGAGGGGTCGGCCATGAGGAGGGGGAGGAAGCGGTGGCGCAGTGGTCGTCGACGGCTTAGCGTGTGCTTGGAGTGGGAAGGGAGGAGTGGCGGAAATGAAAATTGCTTGGGGAGTTTGGGGGAAACGGCGAGCCTACGGGGATTTATGGTTCGAGATGTTCTTGCGGGAGGGGAAAAGGATGGGGCCCATTGACGTATTTGTGGGCCCATGTAACGGTGAGAGACTGAGAGTTGGGTTTTATTACTTTATGGCCGTGGGACCCACGGGAAGGGGCGGTCAACAGTAATACGGTTTCTATGGACTGCAACTTAAGCTGGACTCGTGAACAGTCGATAAAAACGATGATCTGATCTTTTGAGAATATGGTAGCATTTTCACTGTAATATTGCATTGTTTATTGATCTAGATCGTCCGTTGTCTCAATCAGATGATCCACACCTACGAGGATTACAACTTAAGCCGTTCCCATAGAGACTGCAGGGATCTCTGTCCTTGTTTCTTACCTTCCTTTGTGAGTATGAAACTATGAATTGTGGAAGTCTGAAAGTATTGTTTTGGATCTATCAGTGTGACTAGAGTATGCACAGTAGTAAAGATAATTGCTATCTATATACTTCTCTATGTTATTTAAAGACAAAACTAAAGATAACTTCTACAATAGATGATATCTTAGGTTATCTTTTTAAAATTATATAATCTTTTAATTATAGTATAAAAAAGTATTCATTATATACAATAACTTACAAAATAGTATTTTATGTTGTCTATATGGTCATCTTTTCACTAAAAGATAGTTGTACTCTTTCATCTTTCTCTCTTTAATGTTAGCAAAAATCTTAGATAGCAAAACATATAGACATCTGATATTGCACTATGCCTTTGTGGAGTACTTTCGAAGGTAAGACACTGTGATCGGTTATTTTGAGTACTACCAGGAGATTAAAATTAGAGAAATTTTACAGTGAATTATATAGGTAGTAAGTAGTGGTAGTAGGAATCAAATCTAACCATTCATTCTCAAGGGTATTTTAGATTTTTTCTATCCATTCATCGGGGTATTTTAGATTTTTCCTAATTCGTTTACAGTTTTGGATTCACCGAATACCTAGTGATCTTCAAAGACCTCTTATCCATTCATCTGTCATTCATCAGGATCACAGGACGTGTTTTACCGTAAAGAACAGATAGTATGACGGAATTTTTTACCCTTTTACCCCTCTTTCAATTTTACTACCGATACTACAGGTGGTAGTATAACTAGATCTTAATTGATTTCAACCATTAGATTCAAAGAAATGGACGGCTTATATTGATTTTAATCCACTGTAAAAGAGCTCTAAAATTATAGATTTTATTACATTTACATCGTATGTTCTTAAACAACAACCTATTATCATAGGTCTATAGATCGACGTGTTAGATTCCTTTGGCTTCTTCGACAGATACTTTAGATTTGGGCGTTTAGCTATGACAGTATGATTGTCGAGGATTGTAGAATAGAAAATAGATTGTCGAGAAATATCACGTGTGTAGGATTCGTGTTCTAGTGACAACAGTTTCACAAAATCGTTTTTGAAAACACTGCTCGAAAATCAAAATTTGAAAATCGAATCGAAAATCGTTAGAAATAGAAGGATTAAGAAATAAAAAAATTTGGAAAAAAAATCGAAAACCGGCGACCGACCAATTGAATGTTCCTTAGAATCGATTTTGAGAGATTTTCGCTTGATTTCATTGAAAATCGACCGATTTTCTATCGGTTTACGTCGTATAAAATTTTCTAATTTATTTAATTAAACCGATTTATCGATCATTTTTGAATTTCGAACCGGCTCAATAAGACTCGAAAACACACGGTTTTCGAGTGGTTTTGTGAACACCGGTGACAATGTTGTTGGCCAAATGGAAGCAAGACGATATTTATTTATTTCCAACTCACCACGTTGGCAATATCGAGTGCAGGTGTTGTAGCCATCGTTAAGGAGAGTCAATCAGATAGGCAACCTGATAAAAAAAATCATCACGGTTAAAGAAAATACGATGAGACCCTCGGAAAAAAAAATGACGAGGGACTCGTCGAGGAAGAGAACAAGAGGCTCAAGCAACGAGATCAACGTGTCACCCACGCTCTGAACGCAGGCTCGCCGGAGAAGAAGGGGGAAGAGGCTGGCTGGGTGTACAATGCGATTAGTTATAAGAGAAAACTAGAGGACCATACCAGCGAAAACGATAGAGCAAAGCTCCCAGAAAGCCCAACCCATAAATAGATAAAACGCCGAGCCCGCCACGGCGAGCGGATAAGCCCCCGCACCCGCTACAACCAACGCCACTTTCGCGGTTCCGCCATGGCCACCACCACCACTCTCCACCCGCAATTCCGGCCGCCCCCTCGGGCACCCCACCGGCTACGGCCGTCCCCGTCATCCCCCTCACGCATACGCTTCCGCGCCATCGTCCGCGCCTCGGCGGCGTCGGCGTCCGCGCCGGCGCAGCGCGAGGCCGCCGCGGGTGTCCCGTGGGGCTGCGAGATCGAGTCCCTGGAGAGCGCGGCGTCGCTGGAGCGGTGGCTCACCGCCTCGGGCCTCCCCGAGCAGAGGCTGGCAATCCAACGGGTGGACGTTGGCGAGCGCGGCCTCGTTGCTCTCAAGAACATCCGCAAGGGGGAGAAGCTGCTCTTCGTGCCCCCCTCCCTCGTCATCTCCACCGACTCGGTAAAATAAAAACCTAACCTCTCTCTTCCCACTCCCCGTAGTGGCATTTAGGTGTGCTATGTAATGCAGTATTATGACAATTAGTGGTTTCTTGTGCTCGTGTATAGGAATGGAGCCGCCCTGAGGTGGGAGCTGCGATGAAGGGGAACTCTGTGCCGGACTGGCCGCTTCTCGCTACATACCTTATAAGCGAAGCCAGTTTAGAGGATTCGTCGAGGTGGGGCAGCTATATAGCGGCGTTGCCAAGGCAGCCTTACTCGCTTTTGTACTGGTATAGCCCAAAGATTATTGTTGGCAGTGTTGCTGAAGCGAGAAGTTGAGGGGTTTTTGATTTAGCATTCTCAATCTTGTACAGCCTTTCTGTGTCGTTGCAGGACTCGTGCGGAGCTAGATGCATACTTGGTGGCTTCACCGGTCAGGGAACGGGCAATTCAGAGGATCACAGATGTGATTGGAACGTAAGATTTTCCATCTATATTTTTACTATCCATAGTTCCCGCCTTGTTGGAGCCCTCATTGGTATTTTCCTTTGTTGGTTTTGGCAGATACAACGACCTTCGAAACCGAATATTTTCTAAGCATTCAGATCTGTTCCCCGAGGAGGCATGTTTCGCAAACATTTCTAGGTTCTTTGTTGAGTCGGTTTGGCCGTTTTTATTTATACGTAGAGTCATAGATTCGATTGTTGAAGTCTTCAGGATATTGCATAATGGTAGAAGGCTGAGGAGTATATTATTCTTTGGCTTTCACTATTGAAATAAAGCCGTGGAAGTGGTGTATCTATTAACAAATATATTGGTCCGGTGACACCATAGCTGGCGGTTACTATCTTTACTTAATTCTTCATTTTTAGTGTAACCTGATCGATATATACCCATTTCAGGTGTACAACTTGGAGACATTTAGATGGTCCTTTGGCATTCTGTTCTCACGCTTGGTAAGATAAAGTACCATGAGGCTAGTAAAGTAAATATGATGTAAACCTTGTTTTACTTCTAATTCTGATTATGCAATTTTCCTTTTGATTACGAATGTGAAGGCTTTTGCTTGCTGTTGCTGCCATTTTCTGCTAAATAAGAATGTGTGCTGGACTATTTTGCAGGTTCGTTTGCCATCAATGGATGGACGAGTTGCACTTGTTCCTTGGGCAGATATGCTTAACCATAGCCCTGAGGTATTACATTTTGTACTTTTTATGAAGAATTATTATCAATAGTGCACAGAATTCCTTACCACCCGATGTCTCATAGTTTTCCTTTTTATTATTATTTCGCAAGTCCTCCTAGTGTTGTAGAATTTTACTTAGCAAAATAATTTTTCCAGGTGGAAACATTCTTGGATTATGATAAGTCATCGCAAGGAATAGTTTTCACTACAGACCGTTCGTATCAACCAGGTGAGCAGGTAACAATTTTCATTTATGCTTTAGATCTATTCTCAGTTTTCTTCCTACCAAATTATTTATCAAGAGGCCATCAGTTTCAGCATATTCATTTGCTTTTTCAGAATTGGAAATTTTAGTTCAACCTTGGAATATGGTTAGCTGAAATCTAATTGCTGTTTCATTTAGCATAGTGGGCACCTTGTTTTCTAGTAAGAAACTGGTATTTTAATATCTGAGTCATCTTGAGTCTTGATCTTCAAGCTGTGTTCACTAAAGGTCTGCAATCCATCCATTTTGCCATTTCTTTTGTACAGACATCACATACTTGACTTCAAGGGCGCTACATGGAATAAAATTTGATTTGTTTGCCATCTCTTTTTTTCTTTGTAAATGCAGTTAAATTATTTTTTTGGTTGGGCTGGATCACTATCTATATGGGTTAAGTCCAGGGCTCATCGGCCTTAGTTCATGCATACGTTACCTCTTAACCACTGTATGTGATTGACCTATGTAATTTCAAAGTTGAAGACAAGGGATTTTTAGCCTTTCCGTACCTCACCCTGATGTCACTGACAGTGACTGGGGAAGCACAAGTTTGATTTATCCATTTCTATTTTTCCTCTTCAGGTATTTATATCCTACGGGAAGAAATCCAGTGGTGAGCTATTGCTGTCATATGGTTTTGTTCCAAAAGAAGGAACAAACCCAAATGATTCAGTTGAGTTGCTGGTGTCTCTGAACAAGTCCGATATGTGCTACAAAGAAAAATTGCGAGCGCTAAAGAGGAACGGTTTGTCAGAGTAAGTCCTCATATCCTCATGAGCTGTTACTCATAGAGTGAGCCAAAGTATTTACCTTATCTCTATGCGGAACTTCCCATGCTTCTATTGTTTGTCAAGGCAAGAGGAGTTTCTCTAACTGTTGCATCGTTGTTAATCTTGCTAAAATGAGCGATGAGTATATTAGGGTCTGTTTGGTTCTCCAAATCAACGGAGTTGTAGCTCCAATTCAATTTCAAGCTGAATTTGAATCGGTTTATGATTCCAATTTTGGTGTTTGGATGACTTGAATTTGTAAAGTAGAATTAGGATCAATTTCAAATGCAAGTGTTGTTTGGTAGCCTTTGTGAGGAATTCCCCAAAATAATAGAGGTGCAGATGGCAATGGAGAGGGAGGTTTGATCCAGTTGACAACATACAAGTATGTCGGTGGCTGGAGTCGAGGAAGATGTCCAGATCGAGGTGGTGGTGGCAGTAGTGGCCGGAGTTGAGGGCGGAGATGGCGCCTAACTTGAGGAAGAAGATAGAATTAGAAGTGGTAGTGGCAGCCCAAGTGGAGAATGGGGGCGGCGGCTGGAGCCAAGGCCAGGTGACACTTCCTCTCCTCAGACGATACACCACCGCTTCGTCACCGGCGCCGCCATTGCCCATTGACACCGGTACCAGCGGGCGGCGGCAGCTAGGAGGATCATGGTGGCGAGGAGGAATACGAGTATATGACCAGCTTTGGCGGTGAAGGTCCGCGGCCTCGCCGGCGGCGAGAGGAGGCTCGCTTGTGCATGGCCGCCATAGATTAGGCCGTGGCTCGGGAGTGGAGGGGGCGTGCAAGCCACCGGATGCGGCGGCGGTCGCCGTGCCGTCGGAGTGGAGCAAGGAAGTGAAGGCATAGCGGCTTGCTCGAGTGTGCACTGTGCAGGTTCGGGTTGGTAAGGCTATGCCCAATTTCACTCAAATCAGAGGTATAAGGGTCTGAATTGGGTAGCCCATGTTTTTAGTTGTTATCGATTCGAGTGGAATCGACGTCAAATTTGGAGATCCAATTCTATATGCATCCAAATAGGTGTGGTTGGAATTGTGGTTTCGAAACCCAATTCTGTCCCCCAATTCAGGGACCAAACGTGGTGTTAACAGTATTTCTTGGCATTCATAATCTCTTGTCATTACTTCCAAAATGGTATCGGTAACAAAATAGGAAAACACAGCATTTTGATTCGCCGGTTATCGACGGCAATACCGAGATCAGATTTGGTTGGCAACAAAGCGTGCCTTTTCTCATCTCATTTTCTCCTTTTATTCATAATCGACTGCTTACAATTGGAAAGAGCTAAATTAGGAAGGTGATAATTAGGAAGGCTAACAATTAGGAATTTGGTGATACGGATGTTCCCTTGACGCCGAGTAACCGCCTAAGGCCGTTTTGGGTGGAAGATCGACGGCAATACCGAGAGGTTGGCAACAAAGCGTGCCTTTTCTCATCTCATTTTCTCCTTTTATTCATAACCGACTGCTTACAATTGGAAAGAGCTAAATTAGGAAGGCTAACAATAGGAAGGAGAAGAATAGGAAAGACTGAATTTAGGAAGGCTAACAATAGGAAAGGGAAAATAGGAAAGTACTCCTGCATAGGAAAGGAAAAATAAGACAGTACTACTGCCTGCGGCTGTCATGCCAAACTTGGCCCTGTAGGTGCTCCGGCTGCACCAAGGGTGCTGGCCGTGTGGGCCCTGCGCCTGTAGTAGACTCGGTCAGCACCCCTAACAATTGGGTTCGACGAATCTTGTTCGCGATTCGCGGGGTTTACAGTGAATTCGGAAACTATGGTTTACTGTTAATGCACCTTTTTTGTTTGAGAGAACTCTTAATGTCACCTGGGAACATACCATCAACTCAGCATGATGTGCTGCACTGTTTTCCTTATCTTTAACTCCCATGTGATTATCTTACTATATATTTCTGGTACTATCAAATTTGTATACCTGGTATTAACAAAAGTGGATCTGATCACCATTAACAGGTCTGAAAGTTTCCCCTTGCGGGTCACAGGGTGGCCAGTTGAGCTGATGGCTTATGCCTTCCTTGTGGTCAGCCCTCCCGACATGAGTCAACGCTTTGAGGAGGTTTAGTGATTTTATTTACTTATTTTGTACCGATTGTCAATAGAGCTAGAACTAGGAGGGTGTTATCCATGAGCTTATGTTACTTATTCAAAATGATCCCTGGCAAATTACCCTTGCAGATGGCTGTTGCTGCATCCAATAAAAGTTCATCCAAGCCTACAATTAGTTATCCTGAACTGGAGGAGCCAGCTCTTCAGTTTATCTTGGACTGTTGTGAATCTAATATAACAAAATACACTAAGTACCTAGAGGTAAGGTCCTTTCCATGACGTAATTTGCAGAACAAACTTGCTTTTGTGACAAATTTTGTTTTGTCATTTGTATATTTTGACAACACCAGTATAAGTCAAACAATAATTTTTCAGGGCGATGGCTCTCCAGAAGTTTCGACCAATTCAAAGCAAGCCAACAGGACCTTACTGCTAAAACAGCTAGCAAGAGACCTGAGCATCAGCGAACGGAGAATCCTGTATCGTACACAATATGTAAGTCAGAAAACTTTGCTTTTCTGTGTACGTTATGTGGTTATTCTGAACTTCTTACATTTACTCCATTGATCTGCTGCAGATATTGCGTAGGAGATTGAGGGACATGCGAGGTGGTGAACTTAGAGCTCTGTCATTATTCAATGGACTCAGAAAGCTCTTCAAATAAATGGATGAATTGCATTCTGTTGCCGGAGGATCTTGGAGCACAATGTCTGATTAATCAAGTAACTTCTTAATTCTCAAATTACCATCGGTTTTAACCTCTTCCGATTGTTGAATGCTGCATTTTTAACTGGAAACTACATATGCTGCTGTTTCAGGTGCTTTGCCCTTGTCGCTGATGAGCTCAGATGTTTTGTGTACCAAATCAGAATGCGATCTCATCCACTAAAATATTCTTCGGAGAAGCAACTGAATGCTGGAAGGGCTTGCAGACCTATAAAGGACAGTTATGAATTGTGATTGAGCAGCCCCAGAACTTGACATATATGTAATGTAGCATCCTGTCTCGCATGTGCTTTTGTAGCGCGTTCTGAATTGTCTACTACAACAATGTACCAACCACGCCATATTGGCATGCAAAGAGCATTCTCAGTTGTCTTCTTGTATATCGATAGTTTGCAATGGCGATTGGAGATGAAAGTGAATGTGCAGCGCAGCTACGCTCTTTGCAAAAACAAAAAAGAAACTGTTGCAACAAGTAACAACATCTACATTGCTGTCTGCTCGACGACGCGTCAGATACTCGGATGGTCTCCATGTGCGCGAACTGGAGTAGACAAGTACCACAAGACGTCAAACTTTTCAGCACAGAGGCTGTTCCGACCGGCACCTTTGGTTTCTTCGACGTTTTTTTTAAGTATGGTCTCTATTTGAACAAAATTATAAATATAACTTTTCTCGATCGCAGCAGTCACCTGTCGCGCTCGTATATCGCAGTAGGTGGATTGTCGTGGTCCTATAGCAGGTGACACATGTCGCCTTTTGGTCCTTCTATGGTTGAGAAGAGGCTAAATTTATAATTTTATTTGGATAAAAATTTAACCTTAGAAAAAAAGATTAAAGGAAAAAAAAAGTCCAAAAACTCCTCCAACTCCAAGGTTGTTTCAACCATCTGCCACCCACCCACTCTTGAACTTCTCTGACCCCAGTGATTCCTAGGCCATCTATTTCAGGATTTCAAATTTCGTTTTTAGATCATATCTTGGAGGCGATCGAAATCCGAATTTTTGGCAAGATTTTGGATAAAATCTGGTTGAAATTCAAATCCGGAATTTTTAGACCGAGATTTCGGCCGAAATTGCCGAAATCTTGGCAAATTTGAACCGAACGAAAAATATCTCAAACCATGTTAGAAAATTTTAAAAAGATTTGTGGATGGTCCTGACACATGACTAATGTTGTCATAAAATTTTCAGAAGATGATCAAGCTTGAGGAATTTTAAAAAATTCGGACAGCACTTCCTGATAAAACCTTACCGACAAATTTGAATCGAATGAAAAATGGTTCAAAACAAGTTAGAATTTTTTTGTAGATAGTCCTGACGCATCACTAATGTTTTCATAAAATTTTCAAATGATGATCAAGCCTGTGGAATTTTCAAAAATTATGACAGTGGTACTATCCTGATAAAAGCTTTACCGGCAAATTTTAATCGAATGAAAATTTATTCAAACCACGTTAGAAAATTTTGTAACTTTTTTGGATAGTCCTGACGCATCACTAATATTGTCATAAAATTTTCAGATGATGATCAAATATGAGAAATTTTAAAAAATTCTGACAATGCTACTATGTTGATAAAAGCCTGGCTGAGTACATGTATTGCTTCTATAGATTTGATTGAGCAAACAAAAAAGATTTATAATTTTTGAAACTTTTTGAAAAGGGTTCTGAGATAATGATTAAACTCTCATAAAAATTTTGGGTGATGATCACACTCGAGCGAATTTATAAAATTCTAATAAGATTACGTCCTCATTTATGTTCCTTCTGTTTTTTATTCTTTTTAAAGATATAAACGAAGTTCAATTCTTTTGACATTTTTTTTGTATTATCCTAGACTACTAAAGATAGTACCATAAATTTTTTAAAGTATGATCAAATTTGTACATTTTTATAAAAATCTGATAGTGTTTCTGTTATTTTTATAAAATATCTCAAAAATTCAGTTTTTAAAATATTTTCATGTAAGATGACATTCTCAAGGGGTATTGATCTAAATCCAGTCAAAATTATTGAGATTTCGGTAATTTTTTTCGAAATCATTATAGCATTTTGATATTTTTTTCTTAATTTTTTGTTTTCGGCTGAGATTTGAAATCTCGTTCAGGCCAAAATCCGAAATTTCGCCGGGATTTTGAACCTTATCCGTTCCATAGTTCCATTCCGCGCGCAGATACGCAAGAGTAGAGAAGGGTTGGCCTTAAACAGCGTCTCCGGCGGCGGCGGCCCACCGCTGTTTGCGGCGGAGAAGCCGAAGCGGATGGCGGCGTACCGGCTGTTCGCGGGCGCGATCTTCGCGGGAGTCCTCCTGATATTGCTGTACAGAGCCAATCACACGCCACCAACAGATGGAAGCGGTGGCAGCGTGAGGTGGTGGGCGTGGCTCGGGCTGTTCGCAGCCGAGCTCTGGTTCGGCATCTACTGGGTCCTGACGCTGTCCGTGCGGTGGAACCCAATCTGCCGCCGCACCTTCAAGGATCGGTTCTCGCAAAGGTACCGACTCTGGAGCAGCTACTTGTGCTGTTGTTCTTGGTATTCCTTTGCTTTGGAACAGGATTGTTGTGCATTATGGGTTGTGAAGTTGTGAATGTTTTTTGTTTTTTTAGTACTTTCTTGTTATACTTAGAATTTGAAATTGTGATTTGTGAACATATATTATGGATGAAAACTTAATAATGGACTGCATCAACAGAAAAACCTTTATATTGTAGTGCAGACAGCACAGTAGCCAGCTGCTGTTATATTTAGCACATGTGGTCAAGAAGTGTGTGCTGATATCTGACTTTATGTAGTCCGGCCAAATTTTGTACCCAAGGGAAATTAGGCCGGCCAAATTGAGAAACTACTTTATATAGAAATGTAAAACAATATCAACTTGTGAGCTAATATTTGTGCTACCAAATATGTTTTGCCATGTGACTAGACCAAATTACCAATCCCTTTCTTTCAACGGGAAAATTACTAATCCCTTCAAAAGAAAAAAAAAAGAGATACCAAATTACTAATGCTGTGCATTTAAGACTTATTACATGGTTTTGCTACAATTTTATCCATGATGCGTAGCGAAATCGCAGAACTAAATTAGTATGAATCTACTATCCATGTCCTGGTGAAAGACTTGCTAAAACGTTGACTCTAAACAGCTACGGTGAGGACCAGCTTCCCAGTGTGGACTGTGGAGGAATTTCTATGTACAGCGGACCCGACTGTTAAACCACCGATGCTTCTCATCTCCACTGTTTTATCTGTTATGGCTTATGGGCTTATGGCTACCTGCCTGAGAAGCTAAACATCTATTTGTCTGATGATGCTGGTTTCATCGTAACATTCTATGTTCTATATTTGGCATCTGAGTTTGCAAGCAAAGCATTGGATTCCGTTTTGCAAGAAGTACAAGGTGGAGCCCTGGTCACCAGCTGCCTATATTGCCAAAGTAGCTACCGCTCCTGATGCATGTGGCCCTAAACCTAAAGAGTGGTATACCATGAAGGTAGAATCTATACTCATCTATTCTGATCATCTCAACCGAATCGCTCTTGTGTTACCACCTGAGTCATGTGAACGTACTGGCTTTCGATTTGTTCTCTGTAAGACTCTGAAATCAACACATATGTGAACGTGCTGTACAAAGACCTGACTGATCCCGTGAATTCAGTAGTAAATTCAGGCAAGATCCCTGAGGTTCCAGAATGCAATTTCAGAGGTTTCTCTCAGTGGAATGAGAAGATAACTCCCAGAGTTCAACGTTCAATAGTTCAGGTAAAGTTTTGGTGCTTTGATCAGAGTCGGACTGTGATAACCGGGGGGTTATCAGTTTAATTAAAGAGTTAATTAAAGTTTTAAAAGCAATTAGGCAAAGATAATAAAAAGTAAGGGTTTAGAGAGTGCCGTCAGTCCCGCAGTGAAAGGTATCGCTCATCGAGGTACCCGATCTGTCCGGGATCCAGGTGGCCCCTCTCGCTAGTTTTCGGGTTCATCATTCGGCTTGTTAGAGCTTACCTGGTGCGGTTTGCAAGTACCGCTAGCGTTTTGAGGGAGTTATGACCGTAATACCCTTATGAGCCAAAGCCAACAGTAAAAACCTAAGGGCAAAAGGGTCATTTGCCGATTGCCCAGCTCTTTAAAGCCAGCCTTGCTCCAGCCAACCAGAAGCCAGCTATCTTGCTGCTGTCTCCCATTCGCACACAAGCCGAGAGGCACAAGAGCATCCAGCAAGAACACAGCCAGAGCAAGCCAGTGCCTCCATTCCCATCCAAAACCATCAAGCCCCAATGTCTAGCCGAAGCCAGTAGGGGAAGGCGACCAGCAAGAAGAGGAAGAGAGGAGCACCAGAAGAAGGAGACGAGTAGAAGCCAGAAGAGAAGGGGGGAGATCATCCAGAAGCTCTCAAGAAGGAAGTCGCCCAGAAGCCACCCGAAGCAAGGAGGCGGCCAGCCCAAGCTTCTTCCTCACCAGCATCACCTCGTCCACCCCATTGCCTAGCCAGATCATCCCAGGTGCCTTTTTCCCCAATCTCAACAGTACCAACAGTGCGGGTTTGCTTAGGCAGTGGGTAGATCGAGGGCTTAGCTAGCAAATGGGGTAGTGTAGTGAGTAGATCGGGTGTTTCCCGTGCGGTCTCAGTAGGTTGGGTCACCCTAGTGTAGCATCTGTTCTTGCTCTTCATAGAAGTAGCTCAAGCCACCCAACCCTCATCATAGACCCCCTCAGTATAGCATAAGAAGTAATCAAGCAAAGCAAAAATGCAAGAAATCAAATGGGTAGAACCCTAGAACCAGTGGTCCGTGTGAGCGGAGGAAGGCGGCCGAGGAGGAGTTGGCGCGATGAGTCAGCGGAGGCGAGGCCGTGCGGCGCTGCGCCGGCGCGAGGAGGAGCCGCCGGCCAGCTCCGGCCAGAGGCGCTTGTGGCGAGGCGAGGCTCGGCCGGCCCGGCGCTAGGAGGAGCGCAGGAGTGTCGTGCGGGCCGGCGTCGTGAGCAGAGAGGAGCCGGCCGAGCCGCAGCGGCGCAGGAGGGGAGGCGCTCCAGAGGAGTCGGCGGAGGATCGATGCAACCGAGGCAGAGAGAAGAAGAAGGGAGAGGCGCAGAGCCGAATGGCTCTCAGCCAGTTCGGTCGGGCCGAAGAACCGAGGAAAAGAGAGAAGGCAGAGAGAAAGAAAAAGAAAAGAAAAGAAAAAGAGAAGGAAAGGAAAGAAGAGAGAAAAAGAGGGTAGAAAAATAAATTGTATCGCGGACCGCGTCGATTCTGTGATCGATTCGCGGATCGCCTAAAAATCGTCAAAGTGCATTTCTTTAATCAGTGCCAATATAAAATCTGAACGACAGATTAAAAATTGGCTGGACACCAAATAAATAATCCTAAGTGTATGGCCTTAGTGTGTGTTCTGTTTTCAGGGTTCGACCTGAATCGCCCCGCCAACTAGAATCCACCTTCGAGCGAGGTCGATCCGTCAAATATTATTCCAGGCAAGATTTCCTTGAGCATCTTTGTGAAATGCTTTTGAAATGCTTTTATATATTTAATCATATCATCACTGCATGAAAATTTAATTTTGATATGGAAATGTGGAGATGAAATGAATGGCAGAAATGGTGTGTGATGGAATGGTAATGTGGTGAATGGAATGGGTTGTGTGGTTTTGGTAAATGCTAATGAGGTATGGTTGTGGTGAAAGAAGTGGTGTGTGTTGTTTAGATGTCCACGAATGGAGTCGTGGACAATATGCTAGAGCTAAATATGGTGGGTAGAGGGTGCAAGGAAAGATGGCGTGGTGATGCCTGGGTGTGGTGATACCCATTGTTAGTGGATCCTCTACATATGTTATAATATATAAGGTCAAACATCTACACTCGAGCAATGAACCGTATTTTCAAGTGCCAACCATAGCGAGATAAATCGCTGTCAGAAAAGGTTGTCCTAAGAAAATGTTATGATCTCCACATTGGGTAAGAGTAGCTACTAGAGCCAAAGTCTGGGTATGCCGGAATGCCCAGATGAGAAAGCTGTGATGTGGATATATATATATTAAGCCACGGTGGAGTTACTCCGGTTGGATATCGGGGTACAACTGTACGGCGAGGTGTGAATCGCCTTGGATAGGGATTCCCCTCGACTACAGGGTTGGAGATCTAGCACCGGATTAGTGATAAACGTTCTGGAGCCTCACCTGTTGGGGCCGTTATGGGTAAAGTGGTACGAACCTGCGCAGGGTCAAAATCTTGAATTCAAGCCTGTCTCCTGGATTGGAGGCTACGGAAGCTAAGTCTGTCTCATATACGGGTGCTAGTAGTTGATTTTCAATAATTAAAATCTGCCAACTCTTAAAGAAAACCAAAAAAACTTAATTTCTGTAAAAGATAAGTTGGAGGGAAGGAAATGGTGTTGTTGGAAGGAGAAATTCATGTTGCATCTTGTGATTTAATGCTTGCTGAGTACTTTGTACTCACTCTTTATGTTCCCCCTTTTTTTAGAAGAAGAGTCTGATGGATCCGCTTTTGAGGCCAGCGAGGAGGCCTATTCTCAGGCTCAGCTCCAGGGTTATCAGGAGGATTCGTATGAGGGCTGCTACTACTCCGACGACTACCAGGAGAACTAGACGTAGCTATAGGCCATATTATGCTAGTAGGAGGTATTTAGCTTATGGCAGTGGCTTTATCTTTTGCTGTATCCAGGGATCGCGGTATTATTATTATATAATGGACATATAGCCCTGCATGGCTTGGAATGAATATATTATCGTTCAGTCTCTAATTATTGTTCTGCTGCAACTCTCTGAACACGGCATCGTTACCGATAAAGCATCTAACTTTCTGATGTTCTGCCGGTAATTATGCCGAGATTCGTGTAATTAATCTAGGGAGGTGACAGTGTTACTGTCGTAACCCTAGGTTAATTATACGGATCGCCACACTGACTAACAGGTGACAAACATAGTAATTAAGCTCAACATTTAAAATAATATGGTAACTTCTGAAAGTTTGAAAAGCAACTCATGTAGCTAAACCAAGACTGGTGCGTTGGTCATAATAACTAACATTAATAATTCTTATCAAAACAAAATGCATTAAGTAACTAGTTCACTTATCAAGTGTAGTTATACATGTTTGTTTGTGTACAACCAAGGGGATGTCCTCATAAAAAAGGGTGCCAGTCACACAATTTAACAACTACCGAAACATCGTCTTTGTAGATTATTTTCCCTTATCCACTGGCTTACAAGCTGATAATTCTGCAGGTCAGGCTCGATCAAAGGCGCATCAATTTACCCTAAAAAAAATTACAGCAGAAACCAGAAAATCAGAAATCAGGGTTGGATTGTACAGTTTTAGATGTATTAATTATAAACTTGAGGAAGGATTACACGGCAGAAAGAGAGAGAGAGAGAAAATTACTTGAACAGACGTGAGGGGGTATACACACAATTCAGAAAAATTTAAGCAGATACCCATAAGAGTAAGTTTCTTATGTAAAGGTCACACATAGCACTCGTGTCACTGACAAATAGGCTCGAACAGCTCTCAAGACCAACCTACCGGCAACAAGAGCTACATATAACCATCACAGAATAAAATCAAAGCCATCTTCAGTGTGTGTAACGAGTCAGCAGCATGATATACCCTTGCATCACACACGACACTCCCCTTCCTCAAGGTTGCGTGGGGCTGGGCGACACACAGCAAAACCATTTCTTCTGCAAAATAAAGAGATCGACACCAGATAACTTAAGTCTTCAGGCAACAAGCCAATGAATCTGTAAAACTTTTTTAGGGCTATGAATAACGTGTAAAACTTGATGCTAAGTGAAATTAACAGGAGGCATACTGATGAGTTTGTCCTGGAGTTGTAGAAGTTCATCTTTTCGGTCCTGGGGTCCTTGCTGTCAGCCGACCTGTTACTGTTGTGCCCATTCATGGGGGCCTTCTTCTCATCGCTGGCCTTGCTGAAGATAACCGTGAAGCCGTCGGCAGAAGCCGGGTTGTTGACGTCCCATTCGCCGAACTTGGGTAAAGTGCGACCAACCTCGTCCTTGAAAAACATCTCACAGCAGCAGAGGGTCACTAGGTGTCGATAGTAACAGATGGTAAATTGATGCATATTTTAACATCTTAAGTGTGCTATAGCTTAGCGTTGCAATGGTGAAAACCACTATAGCGCCACTATAGCCTCCGATTACAATCACTGATAAATATAGATTGTAGTGATAAAGTTTGCAAAAGAGTAGTTTGCTGATAATCAGCTCCAACGTTAAGATCTATTCCTAAATCGTCCAGTTTATCAATGGGATTGGTCAAATAGAAAATTGAGGGAACGTGCGCCTGTCTTGATTGATTCTCCGCTATTGTTTGTTTGCCATGACAAGCATGTCGATTTGATTTATTCATGTTCGATGGGCGACGAACCAGAATGATCAACAAGCATCAATCATCAATGTAACTAGCATACTTAACCGCGCAACTACGCGTCTAGATATTATGATACAATTGTCTTTGATGTACAACTCTACTTCCAATGATTGAAATACAATTGTATTTATTATATAACTCTATTTATATATGATATACAACTCTACTTCCAATGATTGAAAAATAATTGTATTTGTTATATATATATGATTAATCTGCACCGTTAAAATATGGCCCCACCAAAATAAGTGGTGGAGATCCTTCTCTTTTTCTTCCGATTAATGTGAGAATTTCTAGAATTTAGGATTATTGTGGGATTTTCTTGCCCGTAAAACAAAGGAGGTGCCTTGAATATCACCGGTTGTTTTTATATATATAGATACCCCGGTTCGGCAAAGACCTTATGACCTTGTAGAGCAATAGTTGGATTAGTCCTACATTGCTTGCCTAAGATGAGTTGTAGTAATATATAATGCATGTTAGATCCAAATATAAAATCTTCGGGTTAACCCTTTTATATGAAGTAAGGATGGAAATGTAAGTGATGTGCTATGTATACGTGGATCCGCCTCACGGTAGACTGGGTTTTTTAGTAAAATTTAGGCTAAGATGTTGCAAATGATGTCAGATCATCATTCTTCGTTGTACGGGCGCGTGCTACCGAGGGCGTACCCCCTTAAAGAGGGTAAATGTAATACAACGGCCTGTTAATGTGAAGGCTTTGTGGCATATATAGAGCAGTGGTAGAATTAATTCCATATTACTTGTCTAAGGTTAACCCTTTCATACGAAGCGAGAATGAAAGTGTAAGTGGGGTATTATGCATATGTGGGTCCGCCCCACAGTGAGCTAGACTTTGAGTGAAATTTGGGCCAGTGTGTTACAATTACCCCTTTAAAAGAATCTAGTGGTGATGAATGATGTATTCTTCACCTCGGTGATCTTTACCCATCTCTCATCAAATCCCTCCTCCGACCCTACAAAATCTCTAGCAAAATACAAAAGAATTGGCTCATAACAAACAAATTAACTACTAAAAAATGTAATACTTGTCCTAACAAAGTCGCTTCCCTTCACTTCCTTTATGTTGTGTAAGATGCAGTGCAAAACAGTAGTGGCAAAGTCAAGGACGTTGTGTAAGTCAAACTCGATAACAGAGGTACGGTGTGAATCAAGATAGAGTTTGACCAAGCACTGCGGCAGAGCCGAGAGCATAACACAATCTAAACCTAGCGACAATAAATTGACATACTGGCTATTCATCTAGTGATGAATAATCCATTTGGGAAAATTGATGAATCTATATCGTTGCAGTTGAGATTCATCTCTGCTAGACTGCTCAAAACTGTATACATTATCCAATACGATAAACAAAGACATAGTTTTCTTTACCATAAGCTCATGACCCTTATTCTAACCAAAGGCAGACAAATGTGAGGATCAAACAGTACAAGATCGAACAAAAAGCACAAAGAATCCATCAACAATGCACTGAAACACAAACTCTAAAGATCTGCACTCACCGACATGGATCGCGATTTCCTTCAGCCTGAGACGCAAAAAAAGATTTTGCCCTTTGCTTTGATCCGATCGCGCAAAAGATTTTTCGGGCAAAATCTCCCCCGAGATGAGAGGAAATCAAGGGAGGCAACAAAGACAGGAGGAGGAGAAGGACCGAAATGCAAGAACAGTCGCCTACACCTACTTATACCTGTTAATAGCATGATTTGAATGGGATACTGCCTATAATTAATCAATTTTAAAACGATTACTTTGCTTTTTTTTAGCCCTTTTGGTTCCGAGTCGGTTTGGACCAAGAGGCGAAGGAAACAATGAGCGCAAGCGAGCTGGGCGTCCGCTGACGTGGCAGTGGGGCGTGACGGTGGGCTACTTGGGCTGGGCCATGTGAACAGGTCCAATAACTCCAGGCTGCAAGGTGGGATCCACATATCTTAGGGTGCGGATAACTCTCACCCACGCACAAAGAAAGGCAGCGATAAGAAAAATTCTAGGATAACGCCTGTAGTATATAACTAAAGGGTTTTTTTTTTTTTGATAAATATCATCCAGATATTTTCTTAGCAAAAAAATATTCAAATTTTGGAGCATTGGATCTACAGTGAGATCCGTAAGACGTGAAGGGAGGTGAGATTGTGTTTTGATGGATGGTTTGATACTTTGATCTAAAGGTTTAAAATTTGGATGTTTGTAAGATATAAAACATCCGGATGAACGCTAGACACTCCCGTAAGTAAATAGTAGAAATTAGATCTAATTATTTACTTGTTTTAGGAATATTTACTATGGTACTATTAGAAGAAATATAAATAAATACTAACTAATCTAATTCATTAGATTCGAAAAAATAAACTATTCATATTTAGTTATATGTACTATATAAGAGCTCCGCAATAAAGTCTTGGAGAAGAGGTTCAAAATTTTGGTAATTTCGGTTGAGGATGAGATTTCAAATCCCGACCGAATAAATTTTTTAAAAAAATTCAAATTGCTACTGTGATTTCAAAAAATGCTGCAAATTTCGTCAAAATTTCAGAAATTTTAACCGCATTTGAGACAATACCTCTTAAGAATGTCATCTTCCATGAAAATGTTTAGAAAAATCGAATTTTTAAGACGTTTTATAAAAATAACTGTCAAATTTTTATAAAAATGTATAAGTTTGATCATGCTCTGAAAAAATTATGGTACCATCTATAAAAGTCTAGGATTATACAGAAAAATTTACAAAAGAATTGAACTTCATTTGTTATGTTTGAAAAATAAAAAACAGAAGAAACATAAATGAGATAGTAACCGTGTCAGAATTTTATAAATTCACTCGAGTGTGATCATGATCCAAAATTTTTAGAAGAGCTTAAGCATTGCCTCAACACGCTTCTGTAAAAGTTTAAAAAATTCTAAACCTATTTTGTTTGCTCATTGAAATCTATGGAAGTAATACATGTACTTAGCCTTTATCATGACAGTAATACTGTCAGAATTTTAAAAATTCTTCAGGCTTGTTCATTATCTGAAAATTTTATGAGAACATTAGTGATGCGTCAGCATCATCCACAAAAATTTTCTAACGTGGTTTGAATCATTTTTTTATTTGGTTGAAATTAGTAATTTTGGTCGAAATCCCGGAAATCCTGGTAAAAAAATTCGGTTTTAAATTTTATTTTTAAAATTTCATCTGAATTTTATCTAAAATTTTGAAATCTTATCAAAATTTATGATTTTGATCACCTCTATCTCTGAGATATAGTCGAAAACAAAATTTGAAACCAGCGAGCAGGAGGCTGGGCCAAACGCGGAAACACAAGTTACACAACCAAGCCGACTCTCTCATGCGCACAGAACGCAAGCTGCATAAGTTCCGAAACAACCGAAGCGCAAACTGGCAACAGGCGAGCGAATGCGACAGCGAGAGCGGCAGAGGGAGCGCGCGGAGACGCTTCGAACAGAGGCTCCCGCACCTCGACGGAGTTGGAATCGGGAATTTCCATCCGATCCGAGAAGACGGCGCGGCGGGGGATGGCGGAGGCGGCGGAGCGGCTGAGGGAGCTCGGGGAGAAGTTCGAGGTGGTGCCGCCGTCGCGCGCCGACGCCACTGTGAAGCTCCTCGAGGTGAGGGCTTTCAAAATTCCGTGCTCTGTTTGGTCGTTCCGCTCGAGGGGTGGGTGCTCGGCGTGGATGATGGATCCGTGGTCGTGGGGGGTGGGATTCGCTTGGGCGTAGGGTTTAGAACTGTGGGTGGATGGAGGCAGCGTGTTCCGTGTGGGAATCGAAGCTCCGAGGTTGCTAGGTTTAGATGTATGAGCTTGGATTGAATAGTGGGTTGTGTTCGATACTTGAAGGAAGCTAGCTTTTGGGATACTCGAAGGAAGCTAGCTTTTGGGGGTGCGAAAATTTTGAGGTAAATGGTTACGTTCTGACGAGATCAGTGCTCTGGAGGCTCCGTTGATGTGTGGAATGGCCGCTCTGAACTCTGGCTGGTTGATGTGTTCCGATTGTTTGGCTGAAATTCGAGGGTTTGAATCGGGTTGAAGTGCGAAGGAAGCTTCAAAGTCTCATGTTTTCAAGGAAAAACTCTGCAGTTTAGGGCCAGCTGGTTGGATTTTTGTATTTTTTTTCTGAGCAAATATCTGTAGGTAGGGTTTATGTGGCTCCATTGGTGTAAAGATAGTTCCTCTGTGAGTAACGTGTGCTTCGTCGGCTGCTTCAGCTAGAATTGAAGTGCCACATAAGCTAAGGTCGCATGAGATTGGCACCGCCGAATAGTGTTATTTTTGGAGTTGCCATTACTGCCAGTCATTGATCTGATGAGAAAAACGACCTTGTTCATTAGCGCTACCTTTTGATGTTTCTTTCTTCCAAATCCTAAATTCAACATGGCATCGAAGTTTTTTTTGCATCCAACAAAAGGCTTAGATACCATGTAGGATTTTTGGGTTTGCATGAGAGCAGGGATGTAGGTAAATTCTTGTTTGGTACTCCCTCCGTTTAGAAATATATGACATTTTAGGAAGTGTGAAGTCAAACTTTTTTAACTGACTACTTATATACAAAAACCTATTTACATCTATCAAATGAAAATGGTACCATTAGATTAGTTATGAAAAATATTTCCATATATAATAATTTTATATTTTTAATAAACATATTCATATAAAAAGTAGTGGTCAATGTTGCATGCTAGAGAGTAGAGATTGTGTTTGATGTTCAAAATGTCATATATTTTTGAAACCATTTTATATGGCTTCGATTGGAGAAGTTGATTTAGGGCTTCAAGGTTCTGGAACTGACATTGCATTGGTACTGCGTCACAAGTTATGGAAATGAGGGGAGGGAAGGGGAAGATTAGGATTTAGGGTTTCACAATAACATCTCCACTTGTCAAGTCATAGTTTCCCGAATTGTCTCCCGCCTATTCCAATGTCTGAAGTATAATAGAGCAGCTTTAACTCTGCCAGCATTGTATTTGTGCTGCTTTTGTCATTATTTACTTATGTTAATCTTCACTCTTTGGCCTTCAGCGCCTCTTGTGTCACACTTTCAACACACCCTCCTGCCTTCTGCTTACCCCCCAACATTGTACTCTTGAGTATTTGCTATTTTGGTGCTATGATTGGCTCTCTTAGCTGCTTTAGTTAGAAGTTTATTATTTTGATATTTTGAGGGTTCGAGTTACAAATAATATTATTGTGAACAAGTTTATGACATAAGCTTTAAAGAATTAAGCTTTTGGTGAAGTACTGGGTAATTTAGGCTTTATGGCAATTTTGTTACGTATTGGTTCCAGGCTGCCAAACTTTTGAGATCTATACTAGAGTTTCTGTAGCTGAGTTCTGCTACTTTGAGTGGTACGAGAGGTATCTGTAGGTGGTCAGGCAAAATGGCTTAATTTGATTTGAAATTATTCTGAATTGCTGTTCTGATTGCTCTTCTAAATTGCGTTAGGTTTAGCATTTCAAGGGTTGACTGTGAAGCTGTGGTTCATAGCCTGAAACACCTTGGCCTTAGACGGTGCAATTCACATTTAAGCTCCATAGGTTTCCACTTGATTGGTTGTCAGTGCACTAAAATGGATAGATATGTTGTATACAACAATTCTTTTGGTTTGAGCCCCTCATGCTACTTTTCCTAGAATTAAATGATCTAACTGTACAAACTTTTTTTTCTGAAATTGTATGAAACAAGTCTAAAATCTCGGAGATTGATGTTTTGTGGTATCACAACAGAATATTATTCTCTTTGATCTAAGAAAATATAATATTATTTTCTTGGTGATATTCTTGGCAGCCTTTTACTCCCTATCTCGAAGGAGTAAATGTTAAGAACAGCCCTATCTATAAAATCAGGCATTATTGTGTGCTGTCTTAATTTGGCTGGTAATTGTTTTGCTTGTTTGATTTAAATTCTTCTTATTTTGTTCAAGAAGGTTTTTGATATATTGATTGATACTAATCAAGTAATCATACTGCAGGAGGCTTCTGGATGTCTGTTTCAAATAGAACAGCACACAATAATGCCTGACAGCGATGATGTTTTGTATCGTAGCAAGTGAAGAGCACAAAATGATGTGCCCTATCTTCTCAACGAAACTAATCACCATTTATTCAGGAAATCAGAAATGAATTATATCAAGCTTTTCCCCTAAGAATCTAAAGACACCTTAACAGATGACCTCCTACCAATTACTCACTAACATGCATGGCACTCCTCCTAGATCTAAAAAAACTAACATATATGAAGTCCTAATCAAACCGATTGCACTATCAATTAATCCAGAAACTAAACCTCTAGGCTCAAACCAACGCGAGCACGGTGGTGACACACGCAAGCCCTACTACAACGGAGAAACCAGCGACCATACGCCTAGACGCGCCACTGGCTTGGGCCTGCGGGCTCGGGCTAGAACTGGACCCCGATGACGGAGTGCCCGGGGCCGAGACCGGGCTGGAGGCGCCGCTAACAGAGGGCGGGACCGCCGGCGCCGCCGCCGGAGAGGCGGCCAGCGCGGATCGCGCCATGACGTGCACGATCATCCGCTGGCCCACCTCGCAGTGCCCCGGCACGCCGCTGATGAAGTAGAAGAGCCCGTACAGGTCGAGCTTGAACTTGGTGTCGCCGTCCGTGAACCGGTTCACCGGGCTCGCCGTGCTGCACTGCTTATAGTCGTCGTGGTTCACCAGGAGCACCGAATCGTTCGCGTACTTGAAATCTGCACGCCACGCTCGCAGACGCAAATCAAGTACATGGATACGTGCAGGAATCAAGAATGCCGCATTGCCTTGTGAACATTTGCGTACTACTTACCCAAGACGTCGCCCAAGAGGAAGCGGTTCCTTTTGGCCCAGTGGTTGTACGTCTCCGTGCCATTGCCCGCCGGCACCGTCCACCCCCTCTCGTCGCCGACGCTGTACACCACCGGCGTAGACGGCGACGACGACACCGACGCGGCGAGGAGAACGCAGTAAGCAGCAGCGAAGGCGAGGACGCCGGCCATTTGCGTGCAGTGGATGGACCTCTCTGCGACCGAATTAACTCGAATCAAGAGTAGTAGAAGTCTCAGGCTGGTGTGATGTGGTATGTGAGCCGTTGCCATTGCGGTAGGGGTTTATATAGAGCGTTTGGAAGCAAGTGGCGCCGGCGAAAGAGGCAGAGTGAGTTAGGTTGCGTACGTGCGAGCGAGACCATATCGCGGGGTGGTTGGGGATGGAAGAGACGTTTGCTTCTCCGAGAGCCGTTGATCCTTTCAGGCTTCCATTTGGACGGCCCGTGATTGGTGCTTGACTCGGCAAGAGAGGCTTCCGAGAGAGAGAGAGAGAGAGAGAGAGAGAGATCTCGTGCATTGCAGTTTTGATTTTTGAGTTTTCTGATCGTTGAGTCTAACCGTTCAGGGGCTAATAAGAGAGAAGTTATTAGAGACTACCGAACGAGTCAACCGGACAATGGCGCGAAGCAACAGCCCACACAGATGTCTTTAATGGGCTCTGCTGTTGGCTAGGTCTATCCTTCCTAGTTCCTACCAATGAAGTGCATGCCTATGCGTTCCTAGAAACCGAACAAATTCCAAACTAAAGCTGCACGCCTATGCGTTTCTAAATCGAGGTACCCACATGAGCGCCGTGTAAGTGTAACAAAGCTAGTGCAAATGTGCAATGCCTCAATTGCTATTTTGCCCGGATGAGGCTCAACGACCTTTGCCGCTGGCCACTGCACTCCCTTGTATCTGTAGCATCTTTTGGGTACGGAAGAGCACATGCGTGTCTTCCGTTCCAGGCTGATGTTGATCGTCTCCAACCATGTATGCATGCAACGATTCGGCAAAGCGGAATTCAAGATGAACATATGATCGATCGTATGAGACAGAGCATACCAAAGCCGAGCCGAGCTGGACTGGACATGTATCGGATTGGGCGTACACGCAAAGATGAGCACGCACGTTAGGACGAGATCTTCGCACCGGCTTTAGCTTTGCCTTCCAACTAGTACCAGGCCTTTTTATCCGGTCCTAGGTAACCAGCCAAGCATGATTTACTTTTACCGGGACAAAGCTGGACTGGACTAGACATCCAAGCTTGGGATTCCATTTTGGTGCGAAACTGCGAATATTAATTCTTTGGTCTTCCTATTAGCAACTAGCAGTTATCTGCTGTTAGTAATATAGGTTTCCCTACTTATTAAAGCGTGTATAATAATACACGTATGCTGTCTATAAGAGTATGTCACGTAGAATTTTGAATGATATGGAGGAGAGAATGATGTTGTCTATTATTTATCAGACGAACTTATAAACAGCTTTATATTGTGTATACCATTGTACAAACAGTTTATTAATTATAGATATTATTATAGATAGTTTTATAGACAGTCTATTGTGTGAGTTATCTTCAGTGCTGTCTATAGATGATATGAATGTCCACGGTCTATACCACTGTACATGTCCTTAGATGCTCACAACTAATAAGTCTACATGTGGTTCGCTACATTAATTGCTATCAACTCTAAATTAGTTACTGGTCCTATATGTAACTTACTACATTAGTTGCTAATACTTATTATTAGTTACTAGTTCCACATGTTAATTACTACAATAATTGCTAACTCTACGTATTATTTGTCACATTAGTTACTAGTAGGCTAGCAGCTCTATATGTTACATGCTGTTAATAGTTATCTAGAGTTGCCCATATCGGATATTTAGAGTTACTAATTGAAAAATAATACTATCAATATACCTTCAAAACATATCGATATGGATCTTGCTTTATTAAACTCATCAGATTAGGCGGTGAAAAAAAAGCTCGAGTTCACGATCTACTCGAGCTCACCTCGGTCTAGGGTCATTTCGAGCTCCAAACGAGTTGAACTCGAGTTTGATCCCGAACTCACGAGCTTGATAAAATTTTAAATTATTTATTAAATATTACTATATATCAACTTTTATCAAGTTTACTCGAGCCAAACTCAAACTCGAGTATTTTTTATTATTAAAAATAGTTCATATTAAATTATTTATTATTATTGAGCATACTTGAGCCTACTCGAGTTTGAACCTAGTTGAGCTCGAGCTCTCTCGAGTTTAGCTCGTTTACATGCCAACGTCAGATCACAATAGTTTAAACAAAACTCAAATCAGACGCTTGATTCAAAGAAAAAACACGAGCCGCGCAAAAATATCAAACGCACTAACCTATATGCCGAATCAAAAGGCACTCTTCACCATGGTTCCAAATATCGATAATTGACCGTAAATTGTGATTTTCACGTGTATCGAGATGGTTTGGGGTTAAAAATTGCTCAGTAAACCGGTCAAATTCAAATTCAAATTAAAAAAATTAAAACAAATAGAGACATTTAAAAAAATGTGTTAAAACTTTTTTTTTTTGTGAGGTCCTGAGGTAATACTAATGATGTTGTAAAATTTTCATATCATTATCAGACTTGTGTATTTTAAAAAAAAAACTTAGAGTACTACTATTTTTGTATATGCTCTTTGGTTTTTTATTTTATATGGGCACTAAATGAAGTCTAATATTTATAAAAAAATTGACTTCATGAGTAAATTCTAATGAATATGTAAAATTCTTAGATGATGATCAGACCCGTGTATTTTTTTAAAATTCTAACAGTGCTACCGTCATAATATATACTCTTTTGTTTTTTATTTTATAGGGGCAGTAAATGAAGTATAATATTTCTTAAAATTTTACTACATGATCCTTGTTCACTAATTATAATTCCATTAAATTTTTAGATAATGATAAGCTTGTAAATTTTTATAAAAATCTGACAGTGTCTATGTTCCTTTTCATTAATTATTGTTTTTGATTTTTCAAAAGCACTAAATGAATTCAAAAATTATTGAAATTTCTCGAAGGTGTTTTACAGATTAATTGGGATCTATTATGATTTTAAGAAAAAAAATTCAATTTTCTTGAGTGTGCAGAAAATCAAATAAAATCGCTAAAAGTCGAAAATAAAAAAATCTCTCAAAAATCTGTGAAAATCGCTATAAAATCGAACGATTTTAAATTTTTTCGACAAAGTTTGACCTCCGATTTAAAAAAATGACATCGAACTCATTCGAGTTCGATTGTAGAGTCGGTTTTTCGATTTTTCAAAAAGTACTGTTCATTCAAAAATCGTGATATCTATATTTGGAACCCTGCTCGTCACCCGACGTCAGCTGAGGGCGCACGTGGTCGTGCGGTAACGCTAGAGCGCGACCAATAGCGGCAAAGCAATTATCGAAAAGCAAGAACTAGCTAGTGTTATGCGGTTGGGTGAGAGCATCTAGGCTCTCTATTTTTGTCAATTATTCTTATTATGTAGGTTTTGGTGTTGATGATCAAAAGGATACTAAGAAAAAACAAACAATAGCTGTATTTGAAGATCAAGGCTAAGGTGTTTGTTTTTAGTTTTGGCTTGAAATTGTTTCAAGTCACATAGCTTGATTCACCGTACTATCAAGAGGGATTATACATAAGAAATGATCTTGGTTCATATGCAAAATCACTAATATTACTTGGAGCATAGGATATTTTAAATTTCTCTTTCAAAATCCAAGTCTTCTCTGTCTTAGCCAAAAAGAATTCTCTCTCAAATCAAACATCTTTTTGGCGCTCTAACATTATCAAAGTTCAATTCCAACCGAGCGCACACTATGTGCGCCGGACCAATATTTTCGGTCCGGCGCTAAGAGTTCTCTTCACCGAGCGCACTCCATGTACGCCAGACCGACTTTTTCAATCCGGCGTTAAGAATTCTTCTTCGATTCTTTTCAACCAAGCATACACTGTTTTCATCGGACCAATCTAAATTCTTTCTTAAATTTAGTCCGGCATAAGTTATATTTTCACTCTAAATAAAATTCTAGTCTATGTTAAGAATTATTTTTCTTAAATCTTAACCAGAAATATGAAGTTTGATGCGGACCAGAATTCTATGTGTACGTCGGACTAACTTTTTCGGTCCGGCGCAAACATACTTCTTTCAGATAAAACCAGCCGTTTTCCCATGTACTCCGGACCAACCTTTTCGATCCGGCGCAAACATTATTCACTGGTATTCAAATGGAACAAAACCATGTGTACGTCGGACCAACTTTTTCGGTCCAGCGCAAGCATTGTTTTGTTGATATCAATATAAATCAAAGTATGTGTACATCAGACCATCTTTTTCAGTCCGACACAAACTATTTTGACAAGTATATTTACGATGGACCGATATTTTCGGTCCGGCGCAAATAGGTCACTATGAGTATAATAATGCTTCTCAAATCCTATGTACCCCAAACTAAAAATTTCAGTCCGGCGTGTGTGTATTTTGACTTATGACTCATACACCTTAAAATTCTTATAAAAAGGTAGTAGTTGTCCTACCCTATCTATCTTACCAACCCCCAACGGGCAAATGGCAGATTCAACGGTTATTTCTGTTCAGACTCTATATATAGAGTGCCCGGGTTCACAAAACAATATACAGAGCTTTGCACATATACATTCTTGACATCCTGAACACCGTTGACATCTTTCAAATCATATACAACACTTTGATCTTTAGAATTCCTGAGCTTCTTTTCATCAAAGAGTTTGAACTCCAACTCAAAAACTACAAACATTCATTCTAAATAGTTAGAAGTTCTTACTCCAAACTAAGTCTAGTTTGCATCTAACTACTGAACCAAGAGACATGGCTTGAGGATAGTCTATTATTCTTGGAACTAGCTGTTCCTAGATGGTTGGAGAAGTTGGTGCGACCTATCCAATAGAGATTGTGGAAGGCCACCATTACTGTAAAAGGTTGAGACTCACCTCACTGGAGTGGTGAAAGAGTCAAGATAGTGGAAAACCAAAAGCCATTGTGATTGGCCATTTGGTGGAGCAATACATCTGAAGAAGTGCTTTTGGTTAAGCAATACTTCTGAAGAAGTGCTCTAACGGGAACGTAGGAGATTAAGCTCTGAACCTCGGTGGAAAAATATTTGAGTCTCCCTGTTATTGATCTATCTTCGTTTTGCTGATCTTATTATCAATTCTATTTCAAATTCTTTTCTATACAAGTCTTACTGAATCAAAGTTGTGCTAAATCTTTACAATAATTTTTGTTGTTGCTATTTTATTGAGAAAAGTTTTTTCATAAATTTTAAAGTTGCCTATTCACCCTCTATGCCAACTTTATCCTTTCATTGGGTCACAACATGACACGGCAGGCGACACATTGCCAATCAAGCCATACAAGATGACGCGTTGCCAAACGCAGCTACGGCAGGCTTGGTCCTGGTTGCCCACCCACATACGCCCTTTCTGTGGTTACTGGGCCATGGCCGACCTGCCCGACGGCTTGCTACAATACATGCCCCGTGGGCGTCATATAGGGTGTGTTTGTTTGTCTGCATGATGTCTGAATCGTATGAGTGGATGCAACTGTATCTGTTTGACACGTGTTTAGTTTTTGTTCATTTAGGCCAGGTGGATGCAATTGTACCCACCTATGCAAGATGAAGGAAACATAGAAATTGGGCTTCTCTCCAATGCAGGCCCTGAGATGTATAAACAAGCAACCAAACAACTTAACTTGCATCCACTCATGCAGACCAATGTTTGTCTGGATGACTCATACGGGATAGGCTAGGGTGGTGCAGATAATCAAATACACCCATAGCAAATGCAGGATCCTCTAAAAAAACAAACGTGGGATCATGTGCATGTGAAAGTGCATCTAGGCCCCTTAAGAAGTTTTGGTGATAGATGGCAACACAATTGAACAACTAATGTCTAAATGAGAATTTGTGCAGAGGTTGAAGCAATATCATCCTATAAAAGGCAAATTAAAGATCACAGAAGAGTCTAAAATTTGTGAAGACGGCATCAAGACTCGTTGTAAAGTTTTCTATTTTAATTGAGTCTAAGGATAGCCGTACTATTAAGAGGGATACAACGAGAAATCACTTTTAGGATATAAGTGTGCTCAAGGATAAAAATTGCACTGCATAAATACTCTAAAAACACTTCTTTTGGTCAAAATGCACACATCCGCCGACACAACCCGAGTATCCGAACTTTTGTCCGACTCTCCGGTTGGAACTCTCGATTGCAGACTCAGATAGTCCGAGTATCGGACATTGGTCCGACACTCCGGGTTAATTAGTCCGAGTCTCGGGTTTTTATCTGAGTCTCGGGTTAGCCGTCTCGGTTTGTTCTAAATTTCGCCTAATCTGAGTCTCCGGTTGAGCGCGACTCACCCTAACTATGGATTTTGGAGCACCTATATAAGCCATCACTTCCACCTAACTTGTTAGCTCCATTATTTTCACTTGCTCATTCAAAACCACTCATATCTCTCTTGAGCAAAAATCCCTTTCTCACTTGAAGCTTTTGATAGATTTGATTCTTTTGGGAGAAAGGAGTGGATTTGAGTAATTAGTTCTTGCATCTTTCTTTCTTGAGCACAAGTTTCATCCTCCAAGTTGATTTGAGAAGTATTTGTTACTCTTGAGTTTGAAGGGTTAGACGGCATTAGGAGTCACCGGAGCCAAATCTTGGTGTGGTAAGCCCGGATGTTTGTGAAGGTAAGTCTCATCTCCGAAAGGAAAGAGGCAAGAAGTGAAGACCGAGAGGCTTTGTGCAACACCGGAGGATAGTGGTCAAGAGGGACCGGGCTTTGTGCCTCCTCAACGGAGACGTTGGATTCCTTCAAGGAACTTGGGTAAAAAGTTTTGCTTGAGTTTATTGTGGTAGACCTTTGGAAGACCCGATCTACTCTCTTGTTGCTTTGACTGGGTACCGACATCATTAAGATCTTTTATATTCAAGTAGATTGTTGAAATATTGGGATTTAAAATCTCCGAGATCCTCTCTAATGGGATAATCCGAGTATCCGGTTATATATTTAGGGTTGAGACCTCGAGTTTTTATTTAAAAATTTTTATCCGTCTATTCACCCCTCTCTAGGCTACATCTCATATCCTTTCAGCATGTGATTTTATGATGTTTTTGGAATTTGGAAAACCTTAGTTTATTCTTCTTTTCTTCCGATGCAGGCCAGCCCAGCAGTAAGGGCATACTGGAATCACAACGTTTGGATTGGCCCACGTAGCCCAGACCAAGCCGTCTGTTGCCAGGAAAGATTGTCGTTGCAGATTTGTAGACAATAGATAAAGCAGGCAATGTAATGTAGAGCCTCTTTAGGGAGTTTAAAGTCAGCTTGTGTTTACGGAAAGCAAAAAAAACACCTAAACACGAGAGCTTATAAGCTATAAGCCACCTACAATAGACTAATATAGTACCCGTGTTAACAGTACACCTACTTATCAATTAAATGATAAAATAAGTATGAATATAACACTTAATAATAAATAATCACAGTGCCCGTATGCGAATACAAAAATGAAGATATAACACTCAATGATATTTTTCACTAAACGTTTCCCGTATGCTCTTAAGACTTGTTCACGTATGTATGTACGCCGACGTCGCCGGTCGCCGTTGCCGACGTAAAAGCCTCGCGGTCTCGCCGAACGGCCGAACGGCCGAACGGCTGGAGGTATGGCACCTCCGTCCCAGCATTTGGGCGTTCTTTAGTTAGGAATTCCCGAGACCTGCGCAAGGAACACGTGAAAGGAAGGTATGGATTTAGTTTGTGTTTTTTTTTAGGATTCTGTTGCAAGAATAGAACTCCCGTTTGACGTATGGGAGAGAAACCAATACGTGAGAAGATTAATAAGAGAAGAGAAGATGATGTATATGATAAGGGATTAAAGGGTTATATATGTACCACATATTTGGAAGGAGAGCGAATCAAACAAGGAAATAAACAGGAAGAATCCAAATGCAAGGAAACCAGACTTGAATTTTCTACTATCCTGGCCTCGTGATCGTTTTTTTCCAAATATGACCCTTCTGGAGACTTTTTTACAAATCTAGCCCCATAGAGCCTAATTTCAGCGCACGGAGAGCGCTGATTTTTTTTAATTTTTTATCCACGGAACCAGCGGTCTGTGAGTGCTACTTAATTTTTTTCAATTTTTTCTCGCGAAACCAGCGGCCGACGAGCGTTGTTTAATTTTTATCTTTTTTTCCCTGCGGATCCAGCGGTCGGTGAGCGCAATTTATTTTTCCATATTTTCCGGAATTATTCAGTGGATGGGCACCACTTGAATTTTTTTTATTTTTTCTTCCACGCTTGAATTTTTCAGCGGCTGCCGAGCATTTCTTTTTTTTTTTGCCAAAATTATCAAGCGGACGGGCACCGCTTGATTGTTTGTTTTTATTTTTCTGGAATTTTTTACTGTATTGGTATCATCGTTATAATTTTTTCTGAATCAACTCTCGCGACGATGAATTTGCGATTGTAGCCTCGTAAGGAAAAATTCGGTGGAGCGTGGCGCAGATATTTACCAGCGCCCGTGCTCGAATTTTTACTATATTAGTATCATCGTTATATATTTTTTTGAATGAGGCTCTCACGGCGATGAATTTGTGACTATAGCCTCGAGACAGAAAAAATCAGCGGAGGGGTGCTGAAATTTTTTTTCCGTGGTTGAGAAGCACTTTAATTTTTTTTACCCATGCCCGAAATTATCCAGCGGCCGGGCAGAGCTTGGTTTTTTTTTTTTGCCTGAAATTACCCATCGTCCGCTGGATAATTTCAGCCGTAGGGAAAAAAAATTTCAGCACCTCTCCGTTGAATTTTTTCGGCTCCAGGCTACAATCGCAAATTCATCACAAATTGAGAACAATCTCTAATGGAAAATAATTCAAACAAAGTTGAAATCTAAATATTATATATATTTGGGTTCCTGGAAGTACAAGGATTCTAATAAAATTAGTTTCATTCAATTCTCAGTTCTTTTGCAATATTTTTATATGTAGCATATCTTTGGGTCTTTTCGTTAAATTTGAATTTCAAATTCACTCGGTACTATTTTTAAAAATATTTTTGCATATTATGGAAGAACTTGATTTAAGATGATTTTAGAATGTTGTTTCATTTTATTTAGACATATAATGTAAAAGTTACAAATACTTGTATGCTCTCGGGTAATGAAAATTCTAAAGAAAATAGAAAATACGCTTTTGCAGAACAGAAAGCGTCTTTCCTCAGTGGTGCGTGCGCTTTTACATTGGCCAACAGTCACTGACCTTGGGGCCCGCCTGTCAGTGAGAGCAAAATAGGGAACCAGCTAGGGCTGGCCGCCGACGGAGCTACGGTCACAGATGGGCCCGGCCGAGGGCACCATTAGCATCAGCTCGCTGACGCACACCACCGGTGGACTTGGTCGTTGCTGGCGATGGCCGAAGATGCCTCGCCACTGAGTGAACCCTGCGAGTGATGCCTCGCCACATAGCTTCAGAATGGGCTCGATCCGCGAGGGCGCGCGCTCTCTCCTCCGCCGCCGGCCGCCGCCGATCTCTCGTCGTGTGCAATCTCCCCGCCACGTTGTGTCATCTCTCAACGCCGCTCGTCTCCACCGAGCGCGCCTAGCGTCGCCGTTGCGGGCGTGTGCGCCGATCGCCGGTGGGCTCTCCTCGATCACCACCAGGGCCACGGGCTCTCCTCCGATCGCTACGAGGGCGCGCGGGCTCTCCGCCGCTCGTCCCGACAGCCGCGTCGATCTCCTCTTCTGTGCGCCCTGGACGCGCGTGGTTCTCCTCCTCCGCGCGCCCCAGCCGCCGTGTACGTTCTCCCGGCCGTCGCGTGCAATCTCCCGGCCGCACTGCCCCGTCTCCTCATTTCCTTTTCCCAACACGTATGTATCGGTCATTTTCTTTTCCAGGACATTTGTTTCTTTTTCCTTGATTATTTCCTTTTCCTGGATTTCCTTTTCCCAGCACGTATGTATCGATCATTTCCTTTTCGAAAACATTTGTTTCCTTTTCTTTGATGATGCTGGATGGAGGTGCGGGGAGGAGGTCTATTGTGGGCCACAGGAATGATTAGACACACTAAACAATAGCCATCGAATGTGGGTGAGTAAAGCCGAGGAAAGATCTGAGAGGTTAATTTTGATGGAGTCAAGTTTCTGGAGACATTTCGCTGGGTGCACGAAGGTTGGGCCATTTCTAGTAGAATGCACTATTTGGAGTGAACGTAGAAAAAAATGTTTAGATGTATTATAAAAGAGTATAGAAAAAGCCGGAAGCCAAAAGGCTGGCCACGAATCGCTTCTCTAGCTTACTGCGGACCCATGTTATCAATTTGCCCTTTAAAGTTGGAGGGAATTCCCCGCAAAATGCAATCTAATAAAATGACGAGGGGGAACCGAGCCGACGCCCTCCCTTTCCGACCCCCAGCTCCCATGTCTCCCCGATCTACCGAATCCTTCATATCCACACCTCTCTCGCCTGCCTCCGGCTTCCCGCTGCTCTAGAGACTACCGACGGCACCTCCGCCTATCGTATCCAAGCCGGCCCCGCCTCCGTCTCCGGCTACTCTATTACGGCCAGGTCATCTCAAATCGGTGAAGGAGTTGAAGACTAAAGTCGGCAGCAAGCTTATCGGTTGAGCGATTTCCTTTATGAAGAGTGGACGGTCGAGATCAGAAGGGGCAGTTGCTAAGTAGGATCGGACGATGGGCGTGAGGAGTAGTTTTGCTGGTTTTCACTGTGGCTGTAATGTTTTGTCTTTTGTTTGTGTTAATCGCGCGCAGAGAGTTGTTTTCCTGCAAGAGGTGAGTTGGAGGGTATAAAAACTTTTGTATTGAGGAACTTGGAGATTGAGCAATACAATATCGATTTGAGTCTGGTTCTTCCAACTTCCTTCTCTCATTCACCTTTTCCCCTTTCTTCTGATTGGTGACAATCTCACGCTCTGACGGAGATCGGCGGCAATGGGACGTAACAATCTTGGTATCAGAACTCTCGCGTGAGGATGTTGTATCCGACGGAGAGGCAAGTGTCGACGGCAAGGATACAGCAGTCGGTGCCGACGATGGCCATGCAGGTCTTGCACGGGGGACGTGAGTTGTACAACAAGATTCATGATTTAGGGTTTGGGAATGGGGAATCAGGTTGGGGAATAATGAATAAATCATACTCGGTTGGCGATGGAACTTGAGGTAGATGCGTGGAGCCGAGGAGGAGAAGGGTGTCGCCGCGTCGGTGCTCCCCTGCTCGGCAGCAGAGAAGGAGAGGCATCGCCGCGTCTGCTCACCCTATCGCCCACAGTGGAGCCTGCTTGCCTGAGCGGCGGGCGGCGACATCCAGGGGAACTGGTGGCGGGGAGGCAGGGATGGGGGATGGGGAATCGGGGTCGGGGACGGTCGGAATCAAATGGGGACTGGGAAGGGAGTCGATTTAGGGTTTGGAAATGGGAGACGTCGACTGTTGGGGTCAGGTTTGGGGTTCGGGAACTAGTCGTGGACCTCGCGGTCATGGCCTCGTGAGCTGTCTGGTGGGCTGAGGCACTGAGCTAGCGATCCCCTTGGGCCTTGGGGAGGGGTGGCTGGCCAACTGGCCGCGTGGTCGAGTTGACTGGGTGGTGCGAGCCTACACGAAGTTCGAGCTTGGCTTGTCTAGGCTCGCAAGCTTGAGGGCAGGCTCAAGCTCAGTTCATGAGCCTCGAGCTTTTCTTACAACCCTATACTCCACCGCTCGAGAGGTTGGTTTGGCACTTGTACTCCTCCCATTGTAAACACACCTTGTTTTCAACTCGATATGGTATTCGAAACACAGCTTTGACAACTATTTTCTATTATAATATATTTTATAAAATCCAATAAAATTATAATATTATAAAATTAATTTTCAAGACAAATCATGCATATAATTTTCATGTATCGGTTTAAATATTTTTTAAAAATATTAATAGTTGAAGTTTTAAAGTTTGATTACAATTATATGCAAAACGATACCAATTTGTGGCCGGAGCAAAAATACGTCCCCACGAGTCACCTCCCGTGCTCAGGGAGCTCAACAGGTCTCCTATCTCAATAAGATTCTTGTCGAGCTCCCCTTTCTCGGCAGGAATCAACTCCACTAATTAATCACTAATTTAATCATATTTTATTAATTAATCACTCAATTAAACACTAATTAAAGCGTGGAAACTGATGCCGATTCCTTGTGCGCCAGCCAAGCGCAAAACTTATCTGCCTATTCAAAACTGGTGAGCTCCTGGAGCTCAGTAGGTTTCTACCGAACTCCTCCGACGTGACAGGTGACTCGTATCGTCTGCTGCGTCTTTCAAACTTATCAAATGACTAGTTTTGTAAATTTCAATAAAAGAGGATTAAATTTATCAAAAACAGATTTTTAGAACGTTTTTCTGGACGCCTTCGAGACAAGCAACCGTCGTCCGGACTCCGGAGAGCTCGTAAAACGGCGTAGGGAACGACTGCTGCCGCGAGAAACTTGGTTCCAAATAGAGTCGCCGCCGAAAACGCCGATAATTATAGTCCGTATGATCATGAGCTGCTTGTCGGTGGAGAAGGGGGAAGCAGTTAATGTTGTACGCTGGTAGAAACAATCTGATATCCACCAATTAGTACTTTTCCTATCTTTCAGCTGTACTTTTACATCTATATTCTGCTCCTGGAACCACAAATTTTCTCACTTTTGCGCTTCGTTTTTCATATTGTTGTTGGGCTGCGGAGAGTTTTCTGAATGCAATCGATGTTTGGAGTTGTGCTCTGGGTTCTGAACATTTTGCTATCAGTTCGCCCGTTATGCCTGGACAACAAACAAGCCTGGGTGAATTGATTTGTTGTAATTTCCATCCTTGCCTTTTGTATCTAAATAGAAATGCAGAGCCAATACTGCATCATCAAAGACTCGAGTAAATTGATGAAATATATTCGTCCTACTTGCATCGATGATTAGATCCAATGTAGTCCCAAGATCGTAACTTAATCAGTTGCATTTAGACTATTAGATAAAATAACAACATCGTAAATGATTCGATAATGCTGTAGCAAAATACTAGTCCTATTTCTACTGTAGCAACACTGTATCAATGTATGTTGACTCTGTTGGCCGGTGCTAAGATAGGACCACTTAAGTTATAGTCCTAGTGAAACCTGGGATTGTCAGAGCATGGCTTCCTGGATCATAGTAACAAATTTTTGCTTACCTGGTGTTGTGTTTTTTTTTTTTTTCAAATGTAACTTCTGGTACATATATATTTATAAATTTGGTGGCAAACTACATGCGGTTGGTGACCGATGTCGTGGCATGACGTGGGACAACGGGAGTGAACACTAGACTATGGGAGAAGGGTTTACCCTAGCACAGTAGCCGGTTCCCGAGCCTCACCTGTCGTGTGCCTTTCTCCACGCTCTAGCGCCTGCTCCCATGGTTTCTCGTCTTGCTGTAACATCGGACACCTTTCGCGCTCTATCGCATGTTACTTTTTCGTTAGGAAGAGAGCTAAATTTATAAATTTATACGTAGAAAACTAGTTTAGTAAAAAGAAACCTTAAGTATCAGGTAAGAGAAGGTTTCTACAGTAACTTCTAAACAGTGTCGTTTACTACCAATAGTACTGTCCTTCTCTTCTGCCATCATCTTGAACTGCAGTAAATGCACGAACGGGAGCACCCTGTACCTCAGTGGTGCTGCTTCAGAGTGATGACTGGTATTGTCACAGGGTCACCTCAGTGCCTGTATGAGTCTGTGACAGCGGAAGCATGGCCATTCAATTCCTTGCAAGGATACCACCGTATCTGTAACATTGTGCACAGAGACTAAACAAGAAATTTCTATTCCTTTGTACCGCATGTACTGCTCTCTACTAGAATGCGACCAGAAGCGCCTTCATTGCAGTGGAGAGAGAGAGAGAGAGAGGAAGTGAGAGCTGCTAGGGTATACTGAATTACTGACTACCATAGTTAGAATGCAGGAATTTCAAATGAAACCTTTTGTTTTCACAAGAATTGGTCGCAATTGTATGGCCAGATAATACAATTAATACGCATATTTATATTTGAAATTTGAGTTATGAGATTTTACCCACTCACAAAGCTATGCATCTATTCCTTTGTCTTCTCGGCTTGCGGCTACTCACGGCCTCGGTCATCTTTGGCAATTGTAGTCACGATCCCTTCGCCTCACCCTTCTATACAATTGCAACTACTCTCACTGATTTGCTTGGTGTGCTGGTGAAGGTAAAAAGAATTTGAAATTTACGCTGTTTGGACACACGCAGCATGTCCGTTATATTCCGCTTCTGTTTAGTAATGGAATCCGGGTGAATCCCGTTTGGAAAAGAAGTAACACATCTCATCTATATCTGATTAATATCCACTGTTATAATCTGGATCTAATGTAATCGATAATATAGATTTATCTCTTTTTTCGCTTGATTAATGTGGAAATTTCTAGCCCTTAAGAACGAATGTAATAGCTTCTTTTTGATATAGTTTTAGTAGTACATCTAGCCGAATTTCTCACGCAATTACGTGGCCAAATGCTACAATGCATATGCTTTATCAAAAGATAAGAGTTATACTTGTTGTACAACTATAATGTACATGATGGGAATTGAATACGGTTGTATTCCTTAAACAACTATAACAACTCTCATAACTATATCTGATTAATTACAATCATTACAATTTAGCCCTACCAAAAACGATGGTGCAAATCTAGGAATTTCTCCATTTAATAGCGAATATGATGGCTTCTTTCTCTGTCGTTTCAATGATATAATAGATAAATAGATACATAGACAAAGAAAAAAAAACCGTGTTCCAAAAGAAGCATAATCCTACGAGTTATACTTTTACTGAAGAACCTCAGTCGATCTGAAACGTTGGATTTTTTTTATCAAACAGTCGACAAAATTCAAGATTTTTTTCATGAGAATACGAGGTAGTAGTTCATTTTGTTTCTTCCATACAACAACACATCATATATATCTCGATCAACTATCTGATTTTTTGTTGGATGGTCGTCGAGTCAGTGTAGCCGAGGGGAGATGGAGCAGTCATCAGAAATATTTTCATCTCTGACGCGACCTGCGACCACGACGTCGATTAGGGCATGGCGCACAGTCTTACTGCACAGTTTACACCCTGGTTCCTTGTTCAGACGCATCTCCTGTGCCTTTCAGAGTGGGTCACGGCGGAACAGTTCAGCTAAGTAATGATGTGAGAATTCTTGTCCTAGCAGGCAGCCTCTGGTAGCTTAATTTTCTCTCCAGGGCTGGAGCTCTGCCTCTGGTGTGCTGTTTGCTGTCCATCTCGTAGGCCATAGACAGTAGATAACTAAACCTAGAGATTTATTTAGCACAAAGCAATGATTGCTAGTTTGCTACCAGTATGGAGAGATTAGCTTTAGTCAATCTGTAACTACTCTTGCACAAATTAGTGACAGTGTGACACCACCGTCGTACTCTTGCGTGTGGTGTTTCCTCTCACTTCACAGCGTTATCACACTGGCTGCCCTGCCATTAAAAAGGCATATGATCAAGCCATGTTAGACAACCTTCCTACATATACACTGTACATGACCGTTTTGAAACCTAGAATTTTCATGGTTTTGTGTACGAATTAAACTGTTTTATGTGGAATTCCGGTTCCCGTGTTCTAAATAGGCTCATATATGCGCTTATATTTCTTTTGACTATTTCTTCGGAACATGGAGAAGCAGACAGGCAGGTATCTGACAAATCGGTTCATCTCTGATGCAACATATGATAGGTAGGGCATGGGCGACGGTCGTGCGTTCGGTACACCGATGCATGCTTCTAATTGTACCAAAAATGACGTAGTCCTTTGGTAGGGTCCAAGTAAGCTCGATACATCACCAGTACATGCAGCAGTATCAGATAACATTTTTCTGGTCGGCTATATGCCTATATGCCATTCTGCTGATTTCAGTTCCCTGTCGACTTCGTAGACTAGATGAAAATTTCCAGTGCCATGACTTGATCGGCAATACAATTAAACGTATGACCCCAGTCGAAAGTAAATCGGTTGATGCGATAGGCTCGATCCAGATCTCGGAATTAGAACTATCTCAAAATTCCAGCCAGTCAATTTGTGTGACGACTCTTTTGGTGTAGCTATGATGCTACAGTCTACTCTTTCTACACTTGCGGCAGCAATACACCATGGATCGATGCGTGTGAGAAGGCGATTATTCCGTGACTCGATCCAAACCACACAACATAGATCGAACGGTTAGCCACGACCGAAGGGCAAGACGAGAGACAAAAGCCTCCAGCAGAGGCCTCCGGCTGCCAACCATGACACATCTACCAAGCGACCAATTAACCCCACTGACTAGTGGGGCGTAGTTTCCTTCGCCTTGGGACCCACGTGTCAGCTTCCACGACCATAAGAACGATGCCCCATCGCGATATATGGCCATCCCCCTCGCCACGCCGCGTTCCGATCGCCCTCGCGCGGCGCGCGTCCCTCTCGCTCCCTCCCCGCCGCGTGCAGCCGGCGACCAACGGCCACCTCGCGCTGTTCGGAGGACGCATGCGGGGACGGTGTTTGCGAGAACGCGCGCGCCGCCGGAAGGAGATTCCTGCTTCTGTGCTTCAGAAAACACCTCTTCACCTCCGGTCCAGCACCTAGCTCGATCCGTGCCGTGGTGACCTGCACTTAATTGGTTTCAGTTTGGTAGACATTACTACAGCAGGGGGCGGAAGAGAAGCTAGCGTGATGGCGCACGCAATATAGCGAAGCACGGAAGTATTTCACGCCATGCTGATCAAGGCTGAGCCAACAGATCTGTTTACAGACGACACGCAAGGCTGTTACCTTCACAGTCTACAGAGAAGCAATGTACGCAAGACAGCTAGCTAGCCAGCGCCATCTCCATCGACACAAACTCCCCGGAGAGCGAAAGGGACGTACGGGCACCTAAATTTAACAGACCAACAACTAACTAAAATGCCACCGCTGATTATCTTTAATCATCAGCGCTTGGACCGTTCCAACGCCCAAAATATACATAAACATACTGTAAAAGTGCAACTACGCAAGGGAGCAATCGACAAGCTTACTGAAGAAAGAAGTATAGCAACTCGGTTGTAGCGACAATGATCGATCCACTCATAGTCGTAGACACAAAGGTTAGCTTTTACACGCACCTGTGCTGCTGTGCAGCCAGAGAAAGAAGAGAAAAAGGAAAATAAAATAACAGAGGCAACTGGCAGTACATACTACCACAGCTTAATTAAAGTGATCGTGATAAGTAACTAAACCAAACTAGGGTTGGTAGACTGACGGGTCCGGGACGTCCGTCCAGCAGCTCCCGGCGTTCCAGTACGCGGCCGGCGACGTGTCGCCAAGATCGAAGATCCCCGTGTCCAGAGACGCGAACGGTGTCATGTCGGCGGCGGTGGCAGTGCAGGTGGGCGCGTCAGGTGGCGGCGCCTGCCCTGCGAGCAGCACTGTGGCGATTCCCTCATCCGTCTTCGGCTGCGCCGAGAAGCTGAACACCGGTATAGGCGGCGGAGGAGGCGCGAAGAGGGACGCCAGCGCGGCCGCCTGGTCGGCGAATATCGGCGCCGGAGGTGGCACGTCTGACGCGAAGGGGTTCGTGTTGTGGTTTGTGACGGTGAAGGTGTTGGACAACGGCGTGGCAGGAGTGGTAGGCATCGTCGCCGCGCCGGCCGTGGGGCTCGTGCTGCCGCTGCCGCCGTTGGAGCGGGAGGACGACGCCGAGGCGCGCCGCTGGTTCCTGGCGTCGGTTGCCGTGGGAGTGGAGGGCGCCAAGGAGGCAGACGACGACGAGCTGCGCTTGGCCTTGCGGCAGCCTCCGCCGACGGGGACGTTGCGGAGGACGCCGCCCTTCGTCCAGTACCGGCGGCAGCTCTTGCAGAAGTGGCGCGGCTGCGAGAGGTTGTAGTTGTTGTAGTAGCAGAACTTGGTGTTGGTCGACTCGCACCGCGGGCACTTCACCGCCTCTGGTGAAAGCCCGAGGCACCGCCCCGCCGGACCCTGCTGCGCCTGCGCGCGACGGAGGTCAGCCGCCGCCGCTCCGCCGAACAGCCTCCCGGCGAGGCCAGGAATGGACTGAAAATCCTGCATGAGGCGAGGCGCAAGCTAGTGCTTGTGTTGTGTCTAGAACGTTCTAGAAGAGTGCTTCTGCGTGCTCTTTCATCTGGCTTTGGTGGGTGTGCTTGTCGTCGACCTGGGCGAGGCTAGAGCTCCACCCGTTCAGCTTCGCCTCTGCATCACACAAGCATAGCAGGTAAATATCTGCACTTCCTTGTCCGACCCGGCTCAGCGCTGAAGTTACAAATCTGCCCTCGATCCTGACAGATTGACCAAAATGTCCTCTCTTCTCACTGCTCCTTACTATGCACGTGTAATGTACTCGCATATGTAGAAATCTCATGCATGCGATGATACACGCTCTAGATACGTGCTCGGATCGATCGTGCTGCTCAACAACAGTATCGGGTGTCCTCGTGTACCTAAGTACTGAAATCTCGTTTTCACTCCAAATTTTATCGATAGACGGAGAACAAAATCTCAGTGAGATTTTAAAATTTTGGACAAATCTTGAACGAAATACAAATACAAAAATTCAAAATCAGATTTTTTTTATTGAGAAAACCGAAATTTCGACCGGTTTTGCCGAGATTTGCCAAGATCTCGACAAAATTGCACCGAGCGAAAAATGGATCAAACGACATCGAAAAAAATTGAACTTTTTTGTGTAGGTTCTTGACACATCAGTGATATTCCTATAAAAATTTTCATATAATTATAAAATTTGAGGAATTTTTAGAAATTCAAACATTGCTACTCTCCTAATAAAACGCTGACCAGCAAGTTTGAATCGAATGAAAAATGAAACAAACCACGTTAGAAATTTTTGAATTTTTCTGCATGGTTATGATGCATCACTAATGTTCGCATAAAATTTGCATTTGATTATCAAGCTTTATGAATTTTAAAAATTCAAAAAATGCTACTGTCCTGATAAAAGCATTATCGGCAAACTTTAACCAAATGAAAAATGATACAAACCATGTTAAAATTTTTTGAATTTTTTTGTAGATGGTTCTCATGTATCATTAATGTTTCTATAAAATTTCATATGATGATCAATCTTCAAGAACTTCCAAAAATTTTGATAATGCTACGTTTTGATAAAAATCTGATGATCAATACATAAATTTGCTTTAGCAATTAAAAAAAGTTTAAATTTTTTCAAAAATTTTGCCGAAGGGTTCTAAGAAAATTCTTAAGATTTCATAAATTTTTTGAATCATGATCGCACTCCAGTAAATTTATAAAATTCTTAAAAGTGTACTGTACCATTTATGTTATTTCTGTTTTTATTTTTGAAATATAACAAATGAAGTTCAATGCATGCATAGATTTGATTGAGCAAACAAAGAAAATTTAAATTTTTTTATAAAAATTTAAAGAATAGTAATTATGTAATTCTTAAGTTCTCATAAAAATTTTGGATCATGATCGCACTCTAGAAAAATTATAAAATTCTGATAAGGTTACCGTCCCAATTATGTTCATTCTGTTTTTGATTTTTTAAAAATAACAAATGAAGTTCAATTATTTTGAAAATTTTTATGTATGATCTTAAACTTCTTATGATGGTACCATAAATTTTCCATATCATGATAAAGCACGTACAATTTTATAAAAATCCGACAGTGTTTCTACAGTTTTTTAAAAATGTCTTAAAAAAATCAGTTTTTCAACAAATTTCCATAGGAGATGACTTTCTTAGGGGTTATTAGACAAAATCCGTTCAAAAATCCCAAGATCTCGGCTAGATTTTCGAGATTACTATAGCAATTTAAATTTTTTTACTCCGGCCGACATTTCAAAATTCGTTCACGTTCACAAAACGAGATCTTGTGAAATTTCGGCGATATTTTAATCCTTACACGTACGTCCAAATTTTCTTACTGGTCTAATTTTTTTTTAGGTCAGTTACGTTTACTGGCCTTTTAATTTGTGGCATTGGTTCGACACAGACTGATGGTGATTTGCACAATGAACTTATTAGAGAGCTTGGAGGATAAAGGCATATGGCCATGAGAGTTTGCTGCTATTGGTTTGATATATTGCCCGGAAGAGGCAAAAGGATGGTTGGCGCGCCGTGGATGAACCTGCTCCTCTTATTTTCATTGACGTTTTCTGCTTTCTTTCAAGATGGTCATGTACAACCAACCACTTTGGCTTCCATATTGGAACGAAGCCTGTCACGATATCGTGGCAAACATTCATAACTAACGAATCTGAGCTGCCCAGAAGATCACTTCGCAAGCCATTGCATTCCGGTGCATAATTTTGTAGTGGCATAGCGGTTTGATTATCTTATCTTCAGATATTTCCCCAATCAAATTTCGCCGTACACCATTAACGTCTGGGCACGGGAAGATAGGAGAAGCTGCCAAGACTAGGTCACTTGGGCTGTGCGGACATGGACTCCAGAGGGTAGCAAGTAGCAACAAGAGTGGAGTCGCCCGAGGCCCCGAAGACGTCCATTAATTGGGCGAACAGAAGACGTCGTACGTCTCCCGGTCCTTCGCCCGATCGAGCCGCGGTCAGCGTCGCGAGGACCACGGCGCGGGCGCGCTCACATCAACGATTGCGCGCCGTCCTGCCCCCGGCCACGTCGGGCGAGCGGCTTGCGCGGCCCGGTAGGTGCCTCTCTCGCACGCGCTCGCGCGTGCGCTAGCAACGACGACGCGAGCGGCAAGCTAGCGAGGAGGGTCAGTAATGGCAACGACCAGCTGGGTAAGTTGTTGCATCCGGCACGTCGCGCGCGCGATAGATAGCTAGCTGGGCGAGCAGGCATCGCGCTGGCAAATATGGCCGTGAAAATATCCCGGATAAACATCCTGCCTGGATCAGTAATCGCGGCCATGCCAAATGGACCGAACCCGTCATGCTCGTAGTGAGAACGTGCGTTACACTTTTCCCGATCCGCCCGGGCTCGATCGTATGGGTGGGCTAGATACATACGGGTACGGCCGGTGTGGTCCGTTAAGATTGGTGTAGTAACGTCACTGATAGCCTGATAATTTACGACGACGCTTTATTGATCACCTTTATATTAGTCTTTTTTATTTAATCCCTTCTAAATAAAATTGTAAATATAACCTCATACTCACAATAGAAGGTTATCTTACGCGCTCCCCTACCACATAAGCACCTTCCGCACTCTCCCGTGTTTGTCGGCTCCCGTAATCTCCAGATACGGCAGAGGATAGATGTGTTTACCATTGCTTTCGTGACGAGAAAAAGAGTTAAATCTATAAGTACATTTATAAAGAGGTTAAATTTGAAAAACAGAAGCTAGAAAAATAATTAATTCGGAGAGGAGGTGGGAATCGTGGGATCCGCTACGTCTAGTACCTGGGCTGTTGTTTGTTTTGCTATCCATCCGCACACGTCCGCCTGTCGCGTCGCTCCTTCAAGACGCGGTCGTTTTCTCCCGCCGACCTCCTGACCCGTCTCCGGCCGCGCGGTCGGGCTAGCTCGCGCGTCTGTCTGTGACTCTGTGCGTTCAAGGTTACAAAAACCGCCGAAATTGGCGAATTCGAAATCCGCCGAGGCCGGCGGATCGAAAAAATTTGAAATTGCTACAGTATATTTGACCCGAGATTTCGGAATTTTCCGATTTTGAAGTTTTTGGCGGATCGGGAATTATATCAATAAGTTCTCGTGAAGTGATCTTCAATGATAATGTTTCAAAAGTTTATTTTTAGACTTTTGGCGTCTCAATTTTAAAAATTGAGAATGCATTTTCATGCTATGAAAAATTTATGGGAGTATCATAAGATATGTAGGATAATACATAAAATTTATGAAAATATTTTAACATCATTTGTTATGTTTTAAAATAAAAATCGAAATAGGATAAAAAGTCGGTTCACGCCGGACCACTTGGAAGTAGTCCGGTGTGAACGACCTTTTGCGCCGGACTACTTCAAGTGGTCCGGCGTGAACAACTGTTCGCCGGATGGAAAAATCGGAAAAAATTGAAATTGCTACAAGAAATTTCGAAATTTTTATTTTTCATGAGATTTTAAAACCGCGAGATTTGAATTTTAAACAGAATTTGAATTTTTTGGCGGATCGACCGGAATTATATCAATAAGTTCTCGTGAAGTGATCTTCAATGATAATGTTTCAAAAAGTTTATTTTTAGACTTTTGGCATTTCTACGTAAACACTCTCTGAATTTTAAAAATTGAGAATGCATTTTCATGCTATGAAAAATTTATGTGAGTATCATAAGATATGTAGGATAATACATAAAATTTATGAAAATATTTTAACATCATTTGTTATGTTTTAAAATAAAAATCGAAATAGGATAAAAGTCGGTTCACGCGGACCACTTGGAAGTAGTCCGCGTGAACGACCTTTTGCGCCGAACTACTTCCAAGTGGTCCAGCGTGAACGAGGTTTTCTTGTGGGATGGAAAAATCCGGAAAAATTGAAATTGCTAAAACTTAGGTAAAAGCAGAACATTTAAAACTTTGTTCTAAATGCAACTTAGGTAAAAACTTAGGTAAAAATCTTAGGTAAAAACAGAACATTTAAAACTTTGTTCCAAATGTAAGCATTGAACTTTGTTTGTTATATTATATTTCTAAAAACAAAAGAAAAAACATAAATGGTAGTGTCCCTTGTAAGAATTTTATAAATTCACTGGAGTGTGATCATGAATCAAAATTTTTATGGGATATTAAGAACTTCCTTATCACCATTCTGTAAATTTTAAAAAAATTAAACTTTTTTTACTGCTAAATCAAATCTATGTATTGATCATCGACTTTTATCGGAGACGTAGCATCGTGCTGAATTTTCAAACATTATTTGAGAATGCTCATCATCTAAAAATTTTAAGAAAACATTAATGTTATATCAGGACCATTCACAAAAATTTCAAAAGTTTTTAACATGGTTTACATAATTTTTCATGTTTTTCAATTTTACCGTAAGCATTTTAACAGTATAAGAGACCAGTAGTACTGTTAGAATTTTTAAAAATTCATACAGTTTGATCATCATCTGAAAATTTTATGAGAGCATTATAGATACATCATAACCATGAAAAAAAATTCAAATGTTTTTACCATGGTTTGAACCATTTTGCATTCGGTTCAAAATTACCGGTCAGCGTTTTATCTGGACAGTTCTAATGTTTGAATTTTTAAAAATTACACACACTTCATAATAATCTGAAATTTTTATGGAAACATAATAAATGTGTAACGACTCTTCAAAAAAAATTTGAGCAGTTTATAACTTGATTTTTACCATTTTTCGTTCAGATCAAATTTGTCGGTCAGTGTTTAATCAGGACAGTACCACTCTCTGAATTTTTAAAAATTCCTCAGATGTGATAATCAGATGAAATTTTTATGAGAACATCATCAATGTGTCAGGAACCTCCAAAAAATTTCAAAATTTTTCGTTAACGTTTGGACCACTTTTCTGCCAGTGCAAAACCCGAAATTTCGCAATTTCGCCCGAAATTTCGCCCAATTTCGCCGAATTTCGCTATTTCGGTTTCAAACAAGCCGGATTCAAATTTTAAATTTGAAATTCTGGACGAGATTTCTCGAAATTACCGAATTTCGCCGAAATCTCGTATCCGCCCACGACGGTATTTTATCCGAAAATGAAATCCGAAACCCTGTGTGCGTTTCTGCCTTTTCTGGCGTAGTAGGAGACGAGGAGTGTGACATTGTCCAGAACGCACGTACATGTAGTAGGAGTACTTTTCTTTTGCCCTGTATGGCATTCATGCCCGATGTTTTGTATTTCAGTTCCTGCGTACATTCGGCAGCATAAGCCAAAACGAGCACCGAATTTTGGCAGGCCAATTTTGCTACGGTCCTTTCTCTTTCGGTCGGACTATCCAAATTTTGGTTACCAACTTGTGCATATATACCGTTGCACATGTACTTACATATTTGACCCAAAAGTATTTTGGCGCACGTATAGCTGAACAAGTGGTAAAGCCTGGATGAAAATAAATTACGGTCTTAAATGGTCAGGCTAAATTGGTATAAACATAATATTTTACTTTTTGATGAGAATTAAAAGTCTATATTTTATTTGAGCCCTCATTTATTTATGACTATACTCTATTAATGGGTCTAAATTCATAAAGGCCATAATGTATAGAACGAAGCCCACCCTTATCCGAATGGCTAAATCTCCGGCCAATTCAGTTAAAGTGGTCAATAACCAGAGGCGGAGCCAGGATTCATTCAAGAGGGGGATTGAACACAAGTACATATACTAAATATAAAAACTACCAAGCCGACATATTATAGTTAAAATTTAAATGCATGTAATATAGTATTAGTATGTAAATATGCAAGAGGAAAAAATTACTTTTCATTGCCACTGTCTGAAAGAAGAGATTTAACAAATAAAATCTGCAGGCGGCAGGGTTTCTCGTGGTGGGCCAGGGGGCTGGAGCCCCACCAAGCCCACCCGCTGGCTCCGCCTCTGTCAATAACTTTGCTTCATATTGGTCGTCCCCTCACAAAAGAAATAGTCACCTCGATCAGTGAACTGGTCGGGGACAAACGGTCTGCGACCGCATCCTTGGAGCCGGGGCAGGCCCGAGTGCCCTTGCCCCGCTACTGCCCGAAAGCGACCGTAGAAGAGGCGGTGGTCACCGGCATATTGCGCTTGAGCTTCATCGGTGGTCAACACTATCTCGTACTACGACGCGATCGACATCGCGGTGGTGGGGGCGGCGTGGCTGGAACCGGATCGACGAGGAGATCGACCGGTTCGAGCTCTGGTCGAGCCGCGACGCCGGGAGATCGCCACCGCATCCCGCCGCAGCCGCCTCCAGAAGCGAGGCGCCAACTCTCCGTCTCGCCACCGGCCGCCCGCCAAGAAGAATAAAAAGTTAGCTTTATCCTTCTTAGATTGTAAAGACCGCTATTTAAACAATCTTGAATTTATCAAGTCCCGTAATCGCCCTCGCCCTTTTTCGTATTTAGGATGAGCGTTTGGCCGACCATAGCCTTAAGGACCGCAGGGTCACTTATGCGTAGGTCGGGTCGTTTTGGGAGGAGCGAGGTGGATTGGAGACTTGGCTATGCAACGGTTAGGCGACTTGTGAGGATAGGAGTGTTCTAGACCGGCTAGGATCTTTCCACTCGGGCACTTCCTTCTTCCGCAAGTGCTACTTAGCAACCATAGCTACCGGGCGAGGCCGTAACACTTGGGTTGAGAGGGTTACCGCTCGGGATGGACCTCATGACCGGTCGGGTCACGTGCCCTCATAAGCGCGTGGGATAGCCGAGTTCGTGCGTGAGGAGTGTTCCTCGCCACCCAAAGGTCACTCCACTCGGGTACTTCCTTCTTCCGCGAAGTGTTAGCAACCATAGCCACCGGGCGAGGTTTGTAGCACTTGGGTCAAAGGGTTACCGCTCGGGAAGGACCTTGTGGTCGGTTGGCTCATCAACCGCGCAGCGCCGACCGAGTACTGAACGGGCGTAGAAGGGCAGCCGAGTCGTCGCATGGCGACTGTGTGCTCGGAAGGAAGAAAGTAAAGAGCATGCTAGGAAGAGGAAAGAGTTTAGGATAGAATCGCCTTAACTTTTCTATATTCCATGCATTTGGAAGGATGCGCCGTCGGTGTCCTTGAGCCGAAGGTGCCAGCGGAGGATCTGCACGACGGTGAAGGGGCCTTTCGAGGCGGCGATACTTGTGCTTATCCTGCCGGTTCGACCCGACGCAGACCGTGTCGCCAAGATCAAAGACCGCCTCGAACTCGGCGGTACGTGGTAACGCCGCAGAGCTTGTTGATATCCGCCGATCGCAGACGGCCACGTCATGCGCCTCGTCGATCCGGTCGACGAGTCTTGTTGCGCGGCGAGCCCCGAGCCTCCTCGGCTTGCGTCTTGGGCGCCATACTCTGTGTCTATCGGCAAGACGGCCAAAGACCGTATACCATAAAGAACGGTGTGAACCCGGTCGCCCGGTCGGCGTGGTCCGTAGACTCCAGAGGACGGAGGGTAGCTCGGCCGCCAGCCGCCCGAAGTGCTTGAGTCGATCAAGATCCGCGCTTGAGCCCTTGAAGGATCATGCCGTTTGCGCGCGCCGACGGCCGTTGGTCCGCGGATGGGCCACGGCCGCCCAATCGACGCGGATGTTGAAGTCATCGCAGAACTCGAGGAATTCCTTCCCGTGAACTGCGTTCGTTGTCGGTGATGATGGAGTTTGGGACTCGAATCGAAAGACTATGTCGCGAAAAGATGGCCGCTTGTGCCGACGTGACGCTTACGACCGCTTGGCCTCTATCCACTTGGTGAACTTGTCCACCGCGACGAGCAAATGGGTAAAGCCCGGGCGCTTTCTTGAAAGGCCCGACAGATCGAGCCCCAAACCGCAAAAGGCCACGTGATGGGGATTGTCGCAAGGCCCGAGCCGGGCAGATGTGTCCGCTGGCAAAGAATTGGCATCCTTCGCAGTGCGGCGATGTGCTCTGCGTTGGACACGGCGGTCGGCCAATAGAAACCTTGCCGAAAGGCCTTTCCCACCGTGAGATCGGGCGCAGCGTGGTGACCGCAAATTCTGTGTATGTTGTCCCAGCTTGTTTTCCTTGGTCGGCCGAATGCACTTTTGAGGACCCGAGGCTCCTTTTGTAAAGGTCCTGGACCGACCAGACGAAGACTTTGCTTTCGCCGGGCGAGGCGCCGGCCCTCGGTCGGGTCGGGAGGAAGCGATCCGTCCGTCAAACGATCTATGAATGGCTTTCTCGGTCGGACTCGGTTGCTAGTACGCCGTGGCTCAACCCGGCCAAGTCTACGCCCGACCGCGCGGCGGTCGGGGCGACCGTGCTAGGTAGGTCGGGGACCGTTCGCCACCGGCCCGGTGGATGGAAGGTCGCAGGAGGTCGCAGACGAAGATCCCAGCGGGACCGGCTCTCTGCTGGAGGCCAGATTGGCCAGGTAGTCGGCGTCACTATTGTAGCGTCGGTAGCTATGGTGAAGCTCGAAGCCTTTGAACCGCACTTCGAGCCCGCGCACTTCTCGACAGTACACGGCCATACGGGCGTCTCGTGGCTCCGCGGCCTTCATGACTTGGTCGACGACAAGCTTGGAGTCCCCGTGGACGTAGAGTCGGCGAGCACCGAGGTCGGCAGCGATCCGGAGACCGTTGACGAGGGCCTCGTGACTCGACAACGTTGTTGGTGGCGTCAAAAGCGTACCGATGGCGATCGAGCTTGTTCCCAAGTGGGAGATGATGACAACCCAGCCGCCGCGCCATTCTTGTTGTAAGACCCATCAAGTACATTGTCCAAGAGCTCGGGTCTTCGATCACAGTGGTGCACGGTTTCGGTCCACTCAGCGACGAAGTCGGCTAGGGCCTGCGATTTGATCGCCGTCCGAGGGACGTATGTGATGTCGTGGCCACTGAGCTCAAGTGCCCACTTGGCTATCCTTCCCGAGGCGTCGCGGTTGCGGACGATCTCGCTTAACGGGACGTGGTCACCACGGTGATGTTGTGCCGATCGGAGTAGTGGACGAACTTTTCTTCGCAATGAGCACCGCAGAGAAGCCGCACTGTGGTACCGAGTCTTGGACTCGGAAAGGACCTCGCTAATCAAGTAAACTGGCCGTTGTACCTTAAGTTCGCGGTCTTCTTCCGCTCGCTCCACCACGAGGGCCGCGCTGACGACTTGGGTAGTGGCGGCGATGTAGAGAAACAGCGGCTCCCCTGGTGCCGGGGCGACCAGGACTGGAGGCGAGGACGGGGAAGGCCTTCGGTGGTGAGGGCCTCCGAGCTCGGGTCCAACTAAAGCGGTCGGATCTCTTGAGTAGCTCAGAGTGGCATTCGCGCCGCCGAGGCGAGACACGAAACGGCTCAAAGTCGCTAGGCATCCGGCCACCTCGACCCCTTGAGGTTGCCGATTGGGCCCATCCTTGCGATTGCTAATATATTCTCTGGTTGGCCTCGATGCCTCGCCGAGACAATGAAGCCAAGGAGCTTCCTTTGGGGACCCCGAAACGCATTTCGTGATTGAGCTTTATGCGAATCGTCGAAGGTTCGCAAAGGTCTCTTCGTGTCGGGGACAAGGTTGTCGGCCTTCTTGGTTTTTACGACAATATCGCCGACGACACCTCAACGTTACGGCCGATCCGGTTATTGAAGCACGTTTGCATACATCGCGGTATGTAGCGCCGCGTTTTTTAGGTCGAACGGCATCGTAACGAGCGTAATGAGCCGAACGGGGTGATGAAGGAAGTCGCGAGTGGTCGGACTCCTTAGCGCAATCGATGGTATCCCGAGTAGGCATCCGAAAGAGAGGGACTCACACCTGCGTGGAGTCGATGACTTGGTCGATGCGGGGCAAAGGAACGGATCTTTGGGACATGCTTTGTTGAGACTCGTATAGTCAACGCACATCCTCCATTGCCCATTTTTCTTTTTACAAGTATGTGGTTGGCTAGCCACTCGGGGTGGCGCACCTCTTTACGAACCCCGCACCGTAAGTTTGGCGATCTCTCCCTATGATCCTGCGCTTCTCCTCGTCGGCGGCGCAGCGTTGGGCGACCGGCTTTGAGCCCGGTCGGATGCTCAAGGAGTGCTCGGCGACTTCCTAGGATTCCGGCATGTCGGAGGACCTCCATGCGAAGACGCCTTTGTTGGTGCGGAGGAGTCGACGAGCGCGCTTCCTATTTGGCGGGGCGTGGTTCGATCCGCACGGTCTTGGTCGGATCACGAGGATCGACCGCGACCTCCTTCGTGTCCTCGGCGGACTTGAAGGATCCTCCCGACTTGCCGGACTCGGGGCGGATTCGAGGCTTCCTCCCGAGGTTGTCGAGCTCGGCAGACGCGATGATCGCCGAGGCAAGCTCACAACCACTGCGCTCGCGATTGTAGGCAAGTCGGAAAGACGATGCCACGGTGATGACCGTCCGTGGCCCCGCATCTTCGGCTTGAGGTAGGCGTGGCGGGGACCGCCATGAACTTGGCGTAACATGGCCGCCCCAGATGGCATGGTAAGAACCGGAAATCCACGACCTCAAAAGCGAGGGTTTCGGTCGCGGAAGTTTCCTGCCTCAAAGGTAACGGCGGTCGACCGCTCGAGTGGATGGGCTCGGCGCCGTGAATGACGCCATGGAAGGGCGCCTTTGCCGGGTCGGAGGGTTGAGCGCGGATCCCCATAGCGCCGAGCGCCTCGTCAGAGGATGTTGAGGCCGCCTCGTCCATGAGCACCTTTGAAAGGTGCTTCTTCCCACGACGGCCGACCACCGAGGGTATCTCCTACCGTGGAACGTGGTCGGGGTGGTCGGTCCGATCAAAGGTGATCGGGAACTCCGACCACCGGAGGTATTGGGGGACGCATGGCGCGACGGTATGGACCTCGCGATAAGCGAGCTTGAGCCGACGCTTGTCGGCATAGCAGGCCGGTCCTCCAAAGATCATGAGGCAGCCGTCGGGTTCAGGGAACTCGTCGTCTGCCTTTTTCTCTGCGGCCCGCGGGGCCGCAGCAGGCTTCTTCCCCTTGCCACGCGGCGTTGCGGGGACGCTGGAGAGGTAACGCTCAGACCTCGCAGTCCCGGTACTTGTGCTTGATGGAGAACCCGTGGTTTGGGCACGGGCCGCCCATCAATTCCTCGGTGGTCGGGCGCGACGGCCGGTCGCACTCGCCGCTTGGTGGGGCGGTCGACGGTAGCGACCACTGGGGCTCGCGGATCCGCTTCCCGCCGCCCGCTTGTCGGAGTGGTCGAGGGGACCCGGCGCGGACGCCGGGTTCGGCTGGGCCTTTCCTCCTCGAAGATGGCCCCCGGCCTCCTCGCGGAGGCGTGGTTGGTGGCGATATCGAGGAGCTCCTTGGTAGTTCCGGGCTTGAGACACCTAGTTTGTGTACCAAGGCCTTGCAGAGGTGCCAGATGAATGCTCCCACGACATCGGCGTCGGAGATGTCGGGAGCTCGTTACCTTGGCGGAAAACCGCCGGATGTAATCCCGAGGGTTTCCCGGTCGTTGTTTGCGACCCTTCAGTCCAGGAGTTTCTGTGGCGCTTGTAAGTGCCCTGGAAGTTGCCGACGAAGAGGGCCTTCAAGTCGGTCCAGTCCCTGATGGTTTTGGCCGGCAAGTACTCGAGCCAGGCTCGGGCCGAGTCTGCGAGGTAGATGGGAAGGTATTGGATGATGAAGAGGTCATCCGTTGCTCCTCCCGCCCGCATGCGAGCGGTAATCTTGAGCCGACACACTGGTTTGTGGCCCGGTGTATTTGGCAATGTTGGTAGGCGCTCGGAATCGGTAGGAAGTCGCTGGCGGATCTCTGGCGAACGCCGCGTCCAGACCGTCGGGGCTCGGGCTGCGGTGGTGGTGCCCGCCGCCCGCAACCCGTGAGTGGGCGGCCTCCTCCGCCATCTTTCTCCGCGCCTCAAGGGTAGCGCGAATGTCGTAGGCATCACCGAGGCGTTGGCGCACCGGGGCGCGCGAGGCCTGGTGTGGCTCGCGGTGCGGCGGCGCTGTCTGCGGACCCATCCGGCCAGACAATGAGACGGGCCGGTGGGCGAGGTGGCTCCGAGCGATAGGAGCGAGGCGTGCATGTCGCACGACCGCCGCGTGCTCAGCCCCGGAGGTTTTGGTAGGTGGCCTTGGCCTCCGGCCGATCGGCCCGGAGGCCTCGGCGGCATTGCGGCCGCGCCACGCTTTGACCGGGCGTGGGGAAGAAGTGAGGACCGTCGGACCTTCCGCTTCTTGGTGTGCTCGACGCCCGCGCGCGCTGCGTCGCCAGCACATGCGGGCCTCGAGCCCTCCCGCTCCAGTTGGCTCGAGCGGCCGAGCTTCGGTTCTTCGTTCCTCCAACTCTTTGCGCTGTTGTTGGAGCTCGGCGCGCGGTCTGTCGGAAGCGTTCAAGACGCTCGCACGGCACTCCTCCTCCTGCGCTGAGTGCGCGGACAGAGGCCCGCGGCGCGCGAGGGCCACGCCACGAGCATCCGGCCGATCTCTGCGCCTCCACGGCGACGCCGATTCTTGCGCCTCTGCGGTGCGGAGATTTTGATAAATTCGCCCGTGGGTCGCACCCCAAACTTAATTGAAGAATTGAGACACTTATCGGCCGCAGAGTTGGTCGATTGCCGCTTCCGACTTGGCGCCCAGATGAAGTCTTCACTCGGCGGCTCTTACGGCGATCGCCGCCGGAGCGAACTCGGCGGCGTCCCCGAGCCTTGTTTCGCTCGGTCGCGCAGACGTGTTACTGCGTCTGCGCGGTCCCCTCCGCGCAACGGCGGCATCCTTGGCCTCGGTGACCTCGTCGAGAGGACTCGGCCCGCCACTTCGCCTCAAGGCCTCGGCCCTAGGCGCCATCATGAAGGGCCTTTGTGGCCTCTTCAAATCCTTGGCGGATCACCACCGCCTCGACCGCCTAATGCCCGTGGCCTCTGGGCTAGGGCGCACTCAAGCGCGCACCGATTGCACTCTCCGCCGCAGCCGCCCACGACTATCTGAGCGCCGCAGAGCTCAACTCGACGCACGGCGAGCCCGCAAGTCCGCAAAATGTGGACACTCCGTTAGTCGCACGGAAGAACTATCAAAAATGTGCAACGAGCCGAACTTTTCGACCGACCTACCGGGCGATGGTGGACTCCCCACCATCATATCCAAATATACGGTGGAAGACTTGAGCAAGAGCGGACCTTCACGGATCGCGCCTATCTCGCCGGCGTCGGTAGCGCCTTGCCGAAGGGCGCCCACTCGCTCTCCTCCGCTCGACCCATGATGCCCGACCCGAATTACACCCCGGCGCGCCTTCACTCGTCTGCTCGGGCGGGACGCCGCCGTCAAAGCACCATGGGCAAGGGTGACGAGGTCAACCCTTAGAAACCCCCGGCGACTGCGCTGAGGAGCATCGGCCGGCACCTCCTCGGACGGGACGGTCGGGCACCTCCGTCGCCGGCCCGCCACGATCGGGCGCGATCACGGCGGCGCCATTGTCTCATCTCAAACGACGATCACGTCGTCGGTGGGGTCCCGCCGATGGCGGCGGAAGTTCTTCTTCGCACGACCTCCGGGTGGGGCCGTCCTCAGCGGCGCGCCCTCGGGCCGCCGACGCCGCGACCTCCACCGACCCGACCGGGGTCACCGAAATCACCGGCGCCGTTACTTGCGGAGCCGATGTGGCACGCCCCACGGTCACCCCAGTATAGGCGCTGCACGTTGCAAAGATTCAAGAGTCGCTCGGGCGGCTTTGCCAAAAAGAAGAATGCTCCAATAAAAAGAAACACTTACAAGGCCGAGCGGGTGCGTGGCACACGCGCCCTCTTTGCCGACCCCGCCAGGGCAGTCGGTGGTCGCTTCCCGGCCACCTCGGTAGAGACAGCTGCGACGACCGCAGCGCAAGATCACCCCGCCGGGATCCGGCCACGGGCCCGTGATGCCGCCGGCCGAGTCCGCTCGGCGCCGCCGCCACGGCGGTCGGGAAAAACCCACCATAGGGGTGGCCGAGGCACTCCCGCCGCTGTCAGTGGAGGTTGTCCCCACGGCGGTGGTCTCCGACACATCCTCGCCGCGCGCGCACTTCGCCGCGCGTTCCTTACTTTTCTTCCTCCTCCTTTCCTCCTTCCGCTTCTTGCGGGAGGAGTTAGCCTCTTCCGTCCTCGCCCGGGCGGCCGCCTGCGCTTCCTTATCCCCCGGGAGCGGCGCCCGGGAAGACAACCCCATGAGCCCCTAAGAGGATGCAGGAATGTCGGACAAGTGCTAAGGACAAAGAAAAGAGAAGCAGAAAGGAATTTCACCGGCTTACCAGATTTGGCGGAAAAGCCGCCGAGAATGGCTCCGGGTGGCCATCCGCGCCACCGTGGCGCTCCGCCAGAACGGCCGCCACGGGCCTCCACCTCGAGACGCGCCGGCTCGGGTTACGCCATCTCGCCGGTCGGACGGCCCACAGACGGAACAGAGTGCGGCACGTGCACAAGTGGTTGCACGCGCATCCCCATAAAGCGCGCACAACCACGCCCCGGTGAGCCCTCGCCTCCTTTGAGCCCCGACCGCTTCCACGATCGGGGCGGCTTGTTCTTCTCCCTCTTCTCGGCGCACGGGCCCACCGCCTCCACCATGGGAAGCTCACGGTGAAACGAGGGCGCTGCCGCCGACGTTTGAACGTAGAGCCATTCGAACGCCACCCTTGTTGGACGCGGCGCTTTACCTCCGTGTACTCCGTGTTCGACCGGGCGGCCGAGGGCCAGCCACCTGTGGCGCCGCGGCCCGACGGCTCTGGTCCTTCGAGCCTTGCCTGGAAGAAGTGCCTCCACAACGCCCAGTGCGGCTCGATCCCCAGGAAGGCCTCGCACAGCGTGATGAAGATGGCGATGTGGAGGACCCCATTGGGGTTGAGATGGTGCACCTCCACCTTGTAATGAGACAGCAGCCCCCGGACGAACGGGTGCAGCGGCAGGCCAAAGCCGCGCTCGAAGAACGAGGCGGGCACCACGATCTCGTCGCCCCGCGGCGCGGGGGTGGCAGCCCCGGTCGGCACCCTCCAGCCGGAAAGGTCCTGCGGCATGAGGAAGCCCTTCTTCACCAAGCCGAAGCGACGGCCTGTCTTGGCGGGAGCACTCCGGCCACGACATCTTCACAGGGGAGACGACTGGAAGGTGAGAAAGAAAGGCTGGGGTTTTCTTTCCTTAGCTCTCTGGTGCTTTTCTTGTTTCAGAGGCAGAGACAGAGAAGGCAAGAAAGTGTGACCACTCGAAAGCACCCAACGGCGATTATAGAGGACGAGCGAACGCCGCCAAGCAGCGCCCGTCAGCGAGCGTCGCGACCACCCTCGCTGTCGCGCCACTGGTAACTCCGGTTTCAATACCACTCCGCTTTTAATCCTGTCTTGTCGGGCGACAAGGGCCATAAAGCGCCGCCCCGAACAACGTGTCCGTAACCTCTCGGTCTCGCCTTTAGGCCGAACAGTTGTTCGGCGCGCGAGAAGCCCATCTGGGCGCTGCGGCCCCAAGGCGGCAAAAGCTTTGTGGCTTGCGCTAGGGGCCCAACGAGGAGTGGGTTCAAAAGGCCTACCCCACCGGATGGGTATAAGGCCGCCCAAAGAAAACTTGAGCAAGGGGCGGTATGAGGTGAGCCCCACGGTGGGCCCTCGGTTAGGTCGGTGACGGCCTAATCACCTCTACTCGCGTCGAGACCATATTTCACACTCTCCCGGGAGCTCATCAATGAGCGACACCACCGTGCTCTGGGTGGCGGACAACCTAGAGTCCATACGGGATTGAGTAGAGAAAGGTTTTTATGGGTCGCCCACAGCAGGCCGGGACACCCTACTGGGACCGTCCGCTCGGAAGGGTCCCCTTGGCGGGACCTCCCAGACCCACTCGGACTACCCGCTATTAGCTCCACGAGCACGGCGCTCAAACCAACGCAGTAAACGCGCGCTCATCCTCCAGTCCCACACTGCGGATGGGGTATACATGTGGGATAGACGGCGGCCATTCCTCTCGCAGCCTACCCTCGCCCGACGAGGACTCGAGAAGGATGCCCCACGCCCGCCTCGACGGTAGCGAGCACTCACGCCCAGCCTACGACGGTAACGAGCACTCACGTCCGGCCACGACGTTAAAGCGAGCACTCGGACACCGAACCTCACAGAGGCATCCGGTCGTCCTGCCGACCAAGGCACTCGGACACCGAACCTCACAGAGGCATCCGGCCGTCCTGCCGACCAAGGCACTCGGACACCGAACCTCACAGAGGCATCCGGTCGTCTCTGCCGACCAAGGCACTCGGACACCGAACCTCACAGAGGCATCCGGTCGTCCCGCCGACCAAGGCGATCGGACACGAGAACCTCACAGAGGCATCCGGGCCGTCCCCGCCGACCAAGGCACCGTCTAGCTACGACGTTAAACGAGCACTCGGACACGAACCTCACAGAGGCATCCGGTCGTCCCGCCAGGCCAAGGCGATCGGACACGAACCTCACAGAGGCATCCGGCCGCCCCCGCCACCAAGGCGATCGGACACCGAACCTTCGAGGCATCCGGTCGTCCTGCCGACCAAGGCGATCGGACACCGAACCTCTCAGAGGCATCCGGCCGTCCTGCCGACCAAGGCACTTGGACACCGAACCTCACAGAGGCATCCGGTCGTCCTGCCGACCAAGGCACTTGGGCACCCCGAACCTCACAGAGGCATCCGGTCGTCCCGCCGACCAAGGCACTCGGACACCGAACCTCACAGAGGCATCCGGTCGTCCTTGCCGACCAAGGCACTGTCTAGCTACGACGTTAAACGAGCACTCGGACACCCGAACCTCACAGAGGCATCCGGTCGTCCCGCCGACCAAGGCACTCGGACACCGAACCTCACAGAGGCATCCGGTCATCCTTGCCGACCAAGGCACTGTCTAGCTACGACGTTAAGCGAGCACTCGGACACCGAACCTCACAGAGGCATCCGGTCGTCCCTGCCACCAAGGCACCGTCTAGCTACGACGTTAAGCGAGCACTCGGACACCGAACCTCTCGAGGCATCCGGTCGTCCCGCCGACCAAGGCACTCGGACACGAGAACCTCACAGAGGCATCCGGCCGTCCCGCCACCAAGGCACTCGGACACCGAACCTCACAGAGGCATCCGGCCGTCCCGCCGACCAAGGCACTCGTCTAGCTACGACGTTAAGCGAGCACTCGGACACCGAACCTCACAGAGGCATCCGGCCGTCCTGCCACCAAGGCACTCGTGACACCGAATCTCACGAGGCATCCGGCCGTCCCTGCCGACCAAGGCACCGTTGTCTAGCTACGACGTTAAATGAGCACTCGGACACCGAACCTCACAGAGGCATCCGGTCGCCCCGCCGACCAAGGCACTCGGACACCGAACCTCACAGAGGCATCCGGTCGTCCCTGCCGACCAAGGCACTGTCTAGCTACGACGTTAAACGAGCACTCGGACACCCGAACCTCACAGAGGCATCCGGTCGCCCTGCCGACCAAGGCGCCATCCACAACGATTAAAATTAAAGCAAACTCATCGTGAAGACATTTTCATAAAAAAAAGAAAATTTCATTATAGGCCAACAGGCTCAAACTTTACACGACTTTACACACAAGACAGATGATACAAGAGTGGCCACGCGCACCAGCGGCAGGACTCTACCCACGCCTAGAACCTATCAAACATCCGTGCGGCATCGGTGGCACCGACGACATCTTTGGTAGGCCCTTGCTCGGTCGACGGGACAGGCCGCGCCGCTGAAGTAACACGCCGATGCCTCACGCTGCCGTTCGGCGACACCGACGCGGCCGCACGCTACGGTCGGCGCCTTGCGCCATCGCCTCGAAGGGCCCCCTTACCACCTCGAGCCTCGGGCGGCCTCGGCGTGGCGTCAACGAAGCGGCGTCACGGCTGCAGCTTCTTCCTCCCTAAGCTCGCCATCGCTGGTCGAACTCACCAAAGTTCGGCAGAGGATCTTCTTCTTCCACCGCGACGCCATCGCCGAAGCTAAAGACTAGAGGGTGTCTGAAGCCATTTGAAAGAACAAAGAAAGAGCTCTCATCCCCTTCAAGCAAGCTACAAAGCGCATATATATATATATCGGACGAAGGGAGGCTAAGCGTCTCGAGTAAATGCGGTGCCGAAAGCGAAGCATCCTTCACGTAACCCGGCGATCAAGAAGACGAGCGGCGCGGCGCGTAAACTATACTCGGCATGCGCAACGAGGCGAGTAAAACCCGGCGGTTCAAATGCCCCGGCCAAACTCCGGGACAGCCGTCGGTTCCAACGGCACACCGACGGAAATCGCTTAACCGGATCGGTGGACCGACCTACCAGCCCGCCACCACTTTCGCCCAAGTTCAACCCCAACCGAATCTGCCAAATCGCTCGGGAGTTCGGGGCTCTCGACGAATACTAATAAAAAGGATACCCCAACGGCCCAAGCGACGAGCGGCCTCAAGCATATCTCCACCCAACAGCGCGCCGCGCCGCCCACGACCGATCGCTGCGAGATCGCGCAAGACATCCGCTCCCGACCGCCGGGGAAGCGAATCCGACAGACAGCGCCCCGACCCCTCTTGGCGGGCGGGATCTCCGACTCAACCGAACCAAGGTGACGGACGCCGAGTGCCGCGTGTCAGTCCTCATCGCCTACCGCCACGTACCCTCGAATGAGGTCAATCGAGCGACTATACAAGGCGGTGGCTCCTTCCCAAGAAGATCGGTGACTGCAGAAGACAAAGCTTCACCCCATCAACGATCCACGTCAAGATCGAGCGCACGCTCCTCCCGAGGCAAAGACCAACGCCACGCACCTCGGCGTCGGATTCGCAAGGGTCACAGAGGGCAAGTACGCTATTTCGGGAATACCTAACCTCCCGACCACCAAGGCTACCAACCAAAGCATGGGCAAGGCGGGTGGCGACCATCCACGGGACGAAGGACCGGAGCTCTAGTATAGGTCACCTCGCTCTTCCTCCCAACTCGATGTAACCTGCCCCTTCCTTCAGTATAAAAGGAGGCGGGGCTAAACGATTCAAGGAGAGCGAGAGGAGAGGAGACATCGAACACGAGGAGACTAAGTCATTTAGGGGTCTCTGCAGAAAAACATAGTGCAAAAAGCAATACAATACGGCCATCCGAATGGACTAGGGACTTTGGCCGAACCGGTATACATCTTGGACTCACGAGTCTAACCATTCGAGGAGTGGACGCGCGACCCCTAGACTTACAAATTTACTTTGCCTAACAAAACGCCGACACTCGCACATGTCTCTGTGCAAATAGTTATCTTACAGATATGCATAACTACTCGAAAGTTATATCTGAAAAAGATACCCTTTGACGAGAAGACACTATTTTGCGAAAAGACACATCTCGGTTACACGATGCCTCTATGGAGAACAACTTTCACCTCTTCAACCGATTTAAATAGGGGGCCGATCTATGCTATTGAAATAATCTGAGAGAATTGCAATCATTCTGTAATTTGTATACTTTGTAGAGCTGCTTGGCTAATAAAGAAGCAATCCCCATATATTATTTTCCTCATCTTGTTTACTAAGAGCCCACAATCATATTTTTATAAGCTCGATTAAGAGACCCTAGGTCTGAGAGATTGACACTTTTGTGTAATTCAAATTTCATATTTGAAAAGAAGAGAAGAAGAAAAATACTTACCTCGTGCATCCCCTTTGGCTCCCAACCTCCCCCAATCCCCAATCTCCTACGTCGTCACGGTAGCTCCGCTCTCGACCTCCCTCACCCGGCTCCCCCAATCCCATACCCTCTCCTCCCCTTCGACTCGCTGCTTGGGCTTCCCCACGCCACTAACACGGCCTATAGGCCCGTTGTCAGGGGCAAATGGAAGGACAATAAATATTTCTAATTGTACTGATCTGAGAAAGGAATCATGGTACATACTCTACTTCGATTTCTTTTGTTGAAAAAAATGCAAATTTATCAAACAGTTTACAAGTACCTACATAATTTTGAATTCCACTAAAGAATACCTGTATATATTAAGTATTTTAATGTTTACAATGCATAATTTGTCTGCCTATATACTAGTATGCTACACAATAGAGCAAACAACAAACAATTGAAAAAAAATTAATACCCTCGTGCAATCGGGTACTCGGCCACTCGAGCCTCGACCAATCCGCCAGCTCCTCGCCTTCTCATTTCCTCTTCCTTTAGCGGACCTCGCCTCCTTTCATCGTCCTCCTCACTCTCCCTGTCGTTCTCCTTGCCTCATCATCCAGAAGTCTAGATCTAGATGGACTGGCACTAGCGGTGGGCAGGCCCCTGGCTCGTCATGCCACCGCCCAGCTACTCTGGCTCTTGTCGCCCCACACTTCTCCTTGCACCACCACCTGGCCTCCCTGTCCCCCGGCCTCGTGAGAAGGCGCATTCCGTCCTTTGTCGCCCCGCTTGGGCACATGCCCTGCTTCTCCGTTGACCAGCTAGGACCCATGTCCACACCTTGGCCCGACTTCTCATCGTCTTGCGTTGTGTCGTCACCCACCAGTTGCGCTCTCGGTCTCTCGACTCTCTCCTTTTTTATTGATTGATTCGGGGAAGGTAAGGTGGATTGGATTTGTGCATCAGTCTACAGTTAGATCTTGTGGGCTTCGGCAAAGACCCATTTATTCCCCCTATGTTTCTTCCACCTCTATTCTTCCTCCTATGTTTCTTTCGGCCGAACGTACCGACGGGCAGCAGCCGGGGATGGAGGTACTATCGCTGACGTGAAGTATAGGCTCCAGCCTGATCAAATCTCTTGTTAAATTCGTCCGCTTGGGGCATAGATCACTACATATACTAGATAGATAGATAGACAGACATTGGCCAAACTGAATTTTTTTTATAGGGATGTACACTTCACACGTACAATTCTATAGTCTTGTGTAATAATTTGGTATCATTATAAATCCAACATATATATTTGAGATTTGCTAAAAGTATAATACAAATAGTTCTAAAGTTTTAAAAATATCAAATTACCAAAATCAATACCAATTCAATTAACAAATTTAGCTTATTGGAGAGGTGAAATTTTGAAGTTTCTCAAATTTTTAGAGGTGCCGAGGCGCAGATAGGTCATTGGCTTCTGTCTACAAGTGGGCCGCCCTATGCTAACATGCACAACCGATGGGGTGCTTTCATCAGGCACACGACCGTCCTCGACGTGAGTGCCGCGCTGCGGAGCACACGGACGTGCTTGCACCACACTACGGTCCTCTACTGCTTGTCCTCCGAGTCTCCCATCCGAGCCATGGCCCACCTGATGTGCGTCCATAAAATGGCTGCAGCTAGCTAGCAATGCTCGTATACATACGCGATATGTACGTACTACGTTCCCGATTGGTCAGTGCCCTGCTATGTGGAGCCACGAGATCCAATCATCCAAGGATCAAGCTATACATCGGATGGCCCCCAGTGCCTTGTCAGTTTGTTGTCAGCTTAGAAAGCAGAAACCTCAATTTTTGGCAGGTCTGCGTACGTACGTGTTGCACAGTGGTGGTACTGGCAATTGATCACCAAAAACGCACCAATATTCACATTGATCCGACAGTAGTCACTGTCTTGTAGTATATATGCGCTAGGCAATGACTTCGAGTTGGCTCGGTCCATCGGTGGTTAAACACATGTAGCTTTGAGAGTAGTCCGGCCGGTGTGACCGCGCGAGGACTGAGGACTGAGGAGCAGGAATCAGGCCGGCACGTGCCCGACTGTCGTCGTGTCTCGGTCGCGTTTACTTCTACGGCCCAGCTTTGACGTCTCCCAGCGTGGCTCCGATCTGACTAAACGTTCTGAACTGGACCAAGTTTGTTTATATCGAGGACGTCGCTTTCCACATGAACAAATCGATAAAACGCGCGATTAACGCTCCATACACGAGTAAAGCGAGAAAACAAGCGAAAATGACCTAAAAAATATTGTGTTTTCCGCAAAAGGGCTTAAACGTAATGATAGAAAAACACAAAAATACCTAAATACAATGTATATTTTTTACCAAAAAAAAGGCGGCCTGAACGCTTTTTTCTCAAAAGATCTAATCGTAATTTCATTTTTTGGTAAAAGGACCCGAGCGCAATGCTTAAAAACACATAATTCATAAAGGACATAGACGTAATATATATTCTTTATTCGAAAAAATGATCTAACCGTAACTTTTTTCCGGGAAAAGGACCTAGTTGTAATTTTTTTCGGCCGGCTCGGCTCGAGCCGCGAGCCGAGCCGGCTTGCTCTCGGCTCAAAGTAAGGAGGCAGGAACTCTTCATGCTTTAGTAGAAGGTATTATTAACTTAACGGAGTTGCTAGGAGCCGGATATCCGATTTTTTCGGACGTTGCGACATTTTTTCTACACGTGAAACATTTTGCTTCGATAATAGTAGAAATATCGATCCGGATCCCTGTAATATTTTTTCTTACACGTGAAATATTTTTCTTTGATAACAGTAAAAATATATGCGCGAATTTTTTTTGGCAAAAACGATGAAAATAATATCGCAGACGTTGAAAAAATGCTACACCGAACGTCCGACGAAACATTCAACTATCGAACATGCGTTCCTAGTGTTCGCCTTAACTTAAACCGATGGAACGGACGTCGGACAATCGATCGATACAATGATTCTTCTCCACGAAAAATCATTGAAGTCGATCGATCCATATAACGATTAGAGAGGATCACTGTACCTCTTGTTTCGTTAGGTCAAACAGCTACACCGTACCGGGGGCTTGTCGATCGATATCCATCGTGTTTGATCGATCGAGTACCTCTTAAGCAACCAGTCCATCTAGCACTAGGCCACTAGCTAGGCTTAATGACGTACTGTTAGCTAAATCTGTGAATGATGATGCGTATGATCGATCGATCAGCGACGGCCAACTCGATGAGCCAGCGCAGCAGAATGCCTAACAAGCTATAGCCTATAGCTGCTAGCCTGCTAGAGCCCCAAGCTACCAAAGACCGAGTCGTGTTTCTTCTGAATTCTGATTGCCAAGTTGGTTGAAACTTGTGAAGCTATAACTACTGTTAAGATTGGAGCTGGCCGGTATATGTACATGCATAGCAGGTCATGGGGTGGGTACTGGAGACCTGACGAGAGAGAGAGAGAGAGAGATGCTATTCTACACTGACAGCATCCGCCTAGCTAGCTGCTATAGCTACGGTAGGTGGTTAGACTAGCCATAGGGCGAGCTAGGTGAACAAGACAGCATGACAAGAAACTGACAGACAGCGGTAGGGCGCAGCGGGGATCCCCACCCGTTGCTTTGGGTGATCCCCGAGACATGTGGATTGCTGTGGGAATGGGATATAGCCGAAAGCGACGCCATGGCCGGCACTGGAAACGGCCGGCCGTCACCCACGGCTCCGATCGCAGCAATTCCCTTTTACAGAGGCTCAGTTACACCATCGATCGATTACTTTCACAATCTTAATTTGAAGTTTTGCGCGTACGTACGTACACATACAGGAATATATCAACATACATAATAGGAGTAACTCGATAATTAGGCTCCGATCCCATCTATCTTGCGCGAGAGATCGAGAGGATTAGCTACACTAGCTAGTTACCACTCAAATCCACAACGGCAAAATATGCCTGCCCATGTGCTGCCCTAGCTGTCGAGCCTAACAAACTTCTATTGCTGGCTCGCCTTAATGCTTGGCTTCCGAAGGCACCACGAATCGGACGCCCAGCGATGGCGCGCTCCCGGACTCTCGTGCCTCCTGTTGGACGCTCAAAGATACCTGCCCATCTAAACACGCGCAATAATTCCATGTGCTCGTCTCTTCGGCCGTACTAAGCCCGAGCCCCAACCAGCTATGTATATACTGTGTGAGAGATATATGGCCACTTGCAGTTTGTGTACACATATCCGGACGAGGAGGACGGAACACTTGCCAATGTGAGTATGTGTTCAGGCAGGTCACTGCAGGCGTGAGGTCCCAACGATTGGGATGGTCAAGAGGAGATGAGGGTGACGAAGGCCCTTTGGAATTCAACGGCGATGCATGTGGTCCTCTTGCGCAGTTGCGTTGCCGCTTGATTCTCTTGCGTTCTCTTGGATAGCTGATCAAGTGTGTACGTATACACCATGCCGTGCAGGTCCTCAGCTACTTATCTAGTTGCAATTAATAATTCCTTTTCCACCCCAACTTCCCAACTGAACAAGCCTGATTAACACACTCGATCGACAGGCGCTATCGGGCTCCAACCTGGTGGCAAATCGAAGTTTGATCGATATCCTCTCTAACATAGAAAACGGAGACTTTAAGGCTTTGTTTGGACGAGCCGAAAACAGCGGGATTACAGGGCGGTTCCTGTGATTTTTTTGTCCCCCCCTTTACATGGATTGGCCCAGGCTGAGACCCCCCACCGATTCAGAAACCGTCAAAGTGAGGCATGACAGGGAACATATGGATTAGATTGAAGATAATGCGCATGCAGTGCCCTCATCAGAGCTCAATTACGCCTTAGCCACAGGGCAGCGACTAGTGAGTGACCTGACCTGTAGATTGGATTGCAAAGCTGTTCTTTGCAGCTGCAAGCCACCAACAATTGGCATATCCCTGGTGCCAAGGGATATGTTTGTCACGGCTAGGCTCACCCTGTCCAGTGTGACTCCACGTCTCCACCATAGGGCATAGGCCATGAGATATAGCGTCAAAAGGATGGCAAGAATAAAGACAAGTGCCAAAATGACCAGTTCTTGGAGGCTACTTACGACCCTAATTGACGTTAGCTGATGCTTTCTCGTAGCCTAGAGATCCTTACGATCCTGCCCATGTTGCCATCTGAAGCAAACAGTGCCTTAGTGCACGCGCGCATGACCTGTGACTGGACGTGAGGACAATATATAGGGCCTATCAGAGAGTCCTAATGCCAAGAACAACTTGCACTCTTATGAATCTTGTGATGGAACGCACGGTTGCGCGCAGAACAAAACAGGCTCGACGGTGGCCTTTTGCTCTTGTCGTCTTACACTGTTGTTTGATTCCGAAATGTAGGTTCTTGTGGGAGTTGAGACAAAATCAGTGCCGACCTGATCTTCGGGGACTTTGGCTGACCGAGTTAGCCCCTCTAGTTGACGCTCATCAGTTCCATCAGTCGGAAGCAGTCTAATTGCGATTTGTGCAACTCTGAATTAGCCATCTTCCTGAACTTACTTATCTTCAGTCTGCAATAGAACGAAGTTATACGTACGAAAAGAGATGAATTATGATGTGCAAAACACCACAAGACACACACAACATGTGTGCGTACCATCAGTTGTCCCTCGAAAAAAGTAATCACCAATCAATATCACACACTGTTCTTTTGTTCTTCCAATAACCCAACCTGAGCGGGCAAAATGCTACTACAAACTACAGTGCTCTAAAAGAACTGTGAGCTATGTAATTCAGAGATTTTCAGTCGTTCAGAAACGTGGCTTCAGAAACTTGAAGCCCAGTGGTTGCAGTGAGAAAGCCACGGTACCCTCCAGCTCTCGGCCCGCTTCTCTTTTGTGGCCTCGCAGTTACATCTAATGGGTCAGGGCTAAAATCGGCACGGCAACAAGTAGGGCCCATCCACGACTAACTCACCTTCGTTTCTTCGATAATTTACAGCTCGCCCACCTCTTGTTCCCAAAATCCATTCCCACCCCGTTGCCCCTCGTAATGTTAAATAATAAACTGATCACCGTAGATCAATTCCAATGCCAATTATAAATATTTGAAGAATAATTGCAATAGATGAACATAGGATATAGAGGATATCAACTCTTTTCTATCTTTATTGATTGATAGATTGATTCTCTTGTACAATAGGACGCTATATTTATATCCAAACCCCTAAGGGGTAGTTTCAAAATTCACCCATCAAAACAACGAGTCCGGATATATCTCAATAGCCAAGAGTCCAGTTATATCTCAACACTCCCCCTTGAGCGAATATTGCGTAATGTGTATGCCTAATCAGAAACTCCTCCCAAAAATTCAGTGGGGAAAAAGGGATGGGAAAAAGAGTATATTTCATCTTCATATTATGTTATAATTGTTGTCTGGTTAAAAACCTTCACGTGAGAAAACTTCGAGAAAACTCGCTGAGGGAAAACGAGTGCAAATTATAATCTATTGGATGGATTTGATTTTTATCAAATTTCGAAAAAGGCCAATTGGGCCGACCTGGCCCATCGGGCCAAGTCAACCTATCCGTCCTAGGCTGCCAAGGATAAGGCACCTCCTGGTGCCCTATCCTGAGCGAGCGAGCAAGAAGGGGATGAGGCAAGCGGGTCAAGGGGGGCCTGGTGGTTGCGCCACCTCACCCGGCACAGCCTCCCGCGCGCAGCGGCAAGAAGCGGCTCTCCCGATGGCCATTGCTCTTCTTCCTCTTCCTCATGCCCCTTTAAAGTGAGGAGAGAGCTCCTCTTAGTTGCTACGGTGGAAATTCTTCAACTTTTCCCCTTTTAGCCGATTTTCGAATCGCGCTATCTTTGGTTGAGCTCCGGATAAAGCTTGCTTTCCCATTGCCCTCTTGTAATCGTTGGTCTCGATCTTCTCTCACTTCACCTTGTGGACACCACTATCACGAGCAACCCAAGGTGATTTGTGGTAGAGACCTAGGCCATCGATTTGAGGCTTCTTGGTTGAAGGCAAGGTGTGGAGGTACTCAATGTTGCCATGTTTGTGCGCTAACTTTGCTTGTCTGGCTGGTTCTTGAGGCTCTGTGGTGGTGGATTTGTGTGACACTGTGGTATCTCTAGTGATCGGCAAGTCCTTCGTGACTTGTTGTTGGTCAACAAAGTCATTTCCCTCGGCCAGGGATGCGGTTCTGTGGCTCTGAGCATCATTTGTTGTGTCTCGGGACCGCTTGGTGATCTGTCTTACTTGGTGGTTTGCGGCTTTGTATCTCCGAAACAATTGCCGGTGAGTCTGTGGTAGTACAACAGCAATATTATTTTCTGGGACATCGTCATCGACGAGCCTAGCCTATTGCACTAATATTTTGTTGACGCTTTGCGAGTATTATCATCTTCCTGTCTTTACATTCAATTTTGTGCAAAGGGGCTAGACATTATTGTCTTGGGGACCTTTCATGTGGGCAGTTTGTGGTTCGCTAAAGATTGGGCTATAGAGAGAATTTATGATAACGTTTCAATTTTTAGCTTTCACAAATACTAGGTTAGATCAATTGTCATCTTCTGTTAAGTGCTTTTATATATACATGCTGGATCATATTGCTTACTGTTCATATAATCTCTTGGCTGTTGTCATTGCTTACTTGCAATTGTAGGCTGTTTTGTTGTAGTTCAGTAAGCAATCTAGAGTTTTGATTCTCATATATATATGTGCATATTGTTCGAAGATAAATAATTGATTAGGTTTCTATTAACTGTCAAGTCATGAAATTGTCAATTTTAAATCTGTGGTAAGGTTATCATAAATTAGTCTATGATCTTGTCCCTAATGGCAAGGAGGTCTTTTAATTAAGGCAGCCCGATATCTGAGAACACTTTACATATCAACTTGAGCAATTATTGTTAGTTGTATGTCTTACTGTTCATTGTTACTTAAATACTTGATGATGAGTATATATACTTTGATATTGTTAAATATCGTGTTTCAGTATTTTTGCATATGCTTTTCGAACAATGATGTTTCATGGTTATATATTATGCTTGGAATTAAGGTCATGATAAATTTGCTAATACCGCATTTCTTACAACATAATCTTTCGGATTAGGGTAGTATCTTCAGGATCATACTACATGTTATGGTTTAGGAATTTACTCCCCCTGGACTCTGCATATCTCTAAGTCCCTTTCCAATGCCAAAAAACAAATCTTTAGAAATTGGATGTTGGCAAAGACTTAGTGAATAAATTAGCTAGATTTTCATATGACTTAGTTTGCAAAATCTTTAACTTGCTATTCTTCTGGAGTTTATGAGGATAGAGAAGTTTGGGGGCAATATGCTTCATTATATTGCTCTTTACATAACCCATTTGCATATGTGTAACATAAGAGGCATTATGTTCATAGATAATTATGGGGATATCGATAGTGTTAATACCACATGACTTCTGAACATGGCTAATCACACGTCTTAGCTAAGCACATTTACGTGAGGCATCATACAAAGCTATTATCTTTGAGTGGTTGGTAGAGGTAACTACCAAGGTTTGCTTAAAAGACCACCAAAAAATGAGTGTACCACCATAGAGAAACACAAACTCCATATATCCTACTATGGTTGAGTCTTGGTCCTTTCGGTAAAATAAGCCAAGATCTTGTGTACTTTAGAGGTATCTGAGTAAAGTCTTGACACCAGCCCAATACCTTCTGGTTGGGCTGCACTGTGTCTATCTAGCAAATTTACTGCAAATACAATATCGAGCTTGGTGCAATTCACAAAATACATAAGTGCTCCTATGGCATTTAAATATGGCACTTCAGGTCCAAAGACTTCCTAATTTTCTATCCTTGGTTTGAATGGGTCTTTATCTACTTCAAGAGATCTTATTACCATGGGGTCTTCAAAGGATGAGATTTATCTATATTGAATTTTTCCAATAAATTCTCGGTATAAGTAGACTGGTGCACACAAAAAATTCTTTGGGAAATGCTCTCTAGCTACTCTAGCTACTGGCATAAGAAATATTTGGTTTTACTCAAATCTTTCATCTCAAACTCCGTCATAAGGTAAGAACTTGCTTCCTTTATGTCCTTTGTGGTTCCGACGATATTCAAATCATCGACATAGACTGAGATGATACAAAATCTATTTTGGGACTTCTTTATGAACACACAGGGACAATCATCATTGTTGGAATAACCCTTCTTCAGTAGGAACTCACTAAGTTGGTGGCACCCCATTTTCCCTGAGTGTTTTAATCCATATAGTGACCTTTGTAATTTGATGCTATACATGTTGCGATTACTTTTATTAGGATTCGGAATTTTAACTCCATCAGGGACTCTCATATAAATATCCATATCCAGTGACCCACATAAATAGGCGGTCAATATATCCATCAAATGCATTGAGAAGTTCATGTTAGCTACCATTGATATTAAATATCGGAATATTATTTCACTTATTACAGGAGAGTAAGTTTCATCGTAATCGATGCCGGGTCTTTATGTGAACCCTTGTGATACTAGCCTCGCTTTGTATCTCACCACCTGGTTATTTTCATATCTTTTTCGGATGAAAACTCATTTGGCTCCTAAAGGAAACACTCAATGAGGTATTGGATTAGCATGATCAAATACTTTTGTTTTGTTAAGTGAGCGCGATTCTACCTCAATTGCTTCTTTCCATTTGACCCAATTTGAGAGCTCCTGGCATGCTGACTATATCTTTGATTATGGATACAGATCGACAGTTTTTAGTAATTTTGAGGCAAAGTATATGTCGATAATTCTAGTCTTTCTTTTATACAACTCTCCTGAATCCACATAATTTTTTTGATATTTCTTCACCAATTTATTCCATCTTCTCATGATTTTACACATGACGGAGTATGGGTGTTCGATGCGTTAGATTGTGTACACTAATATTCACTTGGGTCACTATCTTCAAGATGGCTTACTTAAGGGATTTTCTCAACATTAGGTTGAGCTTTTTACACTATCTTGGGGAATGTTCCCATTTGTTTGGTTCACTCTTTCTGCGGATGTCTCTGTGGGATTGAGTCCTGTACACCTAGAGGTCTCCCCTCTTCTTATCACGAGGAGTAAGAGTGGATTCAATATCTTTCTGGGGTATTTTTACTCTTTTCGATGTGTTTACTGCAGGTGTATAAGATTTTGCCACTCCCTAATAATTAGTAAAGGTATCTAGCAGATTATTAGCTATTTGTTGCAGATTTATTATTCTTTGAACTTTAAGTTCAGATTCTTTAGTGTGTGGGTCTAAGGACTGAATGCCTATGACATTCCAATCTATATCCCAGTATTCTTTAGTGTGGTACTTTGCTCCCCCATACCAGAAAATTGTCCTCATCAAAGATATAGTCAGCATACCAAGCTATATACATATCCACTGTCATAGGCTGTAGGTATTTAATAATTGACGGATACTCATAACGTACATAGATCCCCAACTTCCGGTGAAGGCCTATGGATGTACGCTTTGGCGGTGAGATTGACACGTATACAACACAACCACATTTTTACATATGGGAAATACTTGGTTTTTTCCACGCACTATCTATAAAGAGGAAATATCCTAATATGTAGTTGGTCTGAGTTGAATTAATACAACAGCGTGGAGCGATGCGTGGCCCCAACAACTGGTGGGTAGCCTACAATTCTGCAAGAGTGGTCTAGCAATAAGTTCTATTCTTTTAATTAATGACTCTACAAGTCTATTTTATGTGTGTACATGAGGTACAGAATACTCTATATTAATGCCCAGAGCCATACAATAGTCATTAAATACCTTTAAGGTAAACTCGATAGCGCTATCCATTCGGATGGACTTGATCTTTCATCTAGAAAGGAGGTTCTTAATTTAATAATTTTGGCAATTAATTTAGCAAAAGTATGGTTTCGAGTAGACAATAGACATACATGAGACTATCTAGTAGAAGCAAACTATCAACACCATAAAGTATCTAAAGAGGCTCGACAGGGGCTGGATAGGTTCCCAAATATCACATTGAATTCTTTTCAGAAAACTCGATGATTCTTCCCTCACTTTCAAATGAGATGGTCTAATTAAAGCTTCCCATCAGTACAAGTAGGGCATAACAAGTCTTCAATTCTAAAAAAGTTTGTTATTTTTATACTATGACAGTAGAATTATTAATAATTTTTCTCATCATATTCAACCTAGGATGACCTAACCTATCTGCCAGATCTTAAATATTTTTAGGTTTTTAAGTATTGTTTTCACCGCAATATAAATTTATATGTATAATATAATCCTGAGGAGAAGAAATGTAGTTTTTCAACCACATGTTTCTTTGACCCATTAAAGTTAGTCGTGTGTAGGTATTATGTAGTATCATCATTTTCCGTCTACATGTGGAAACCATTCAGATGGATGTCCTTGAAATTTAATAGAGTGCGACTGAACTCAGGGTACAAGAGAGCATCCTCCATTATTATACAAGTACCTATAGAGAGAACTATGATGGCTCTTCCAGTGCCAGCATTGAGGGCATCACTTCCCGCGATGGACATAATATTTTCAGTTTTCTTCGTCAAAGTTTGAAAATATATAGTTTCCCTATGGATTGTATTTGTGATGTAACTGTCTGCAAGACAGATTCCCTCCTCCCCCATTGGATTATACATAGTTCTTTATTAGAAGGATGATTTAGGAATCAAGCAATTTTTGCATCAGGAACATATTACAAAATATAGAACAAATATAACACAATAAAATGAATGAATAAAATATCCTAAAACATAACAATTTATTCAATTTTAAATGATAATCGCTCAACAGGAACATAGACCAATGTTCATTCAGTAACTAAAACTAAACTGATAAGGAGACTCTTAAGAAGACTCATAAGGAATATGTGCCATCGAATAGTAAAGCAAATGAATATTTAGAAGACTAGTTCAGGTCTCCATATAAGTCGTGGATGTCCTTCTAGGACTTCTTGAGCTCAATTCCAAGAAGGTCATTTTCTTTCATGGGAATATTTCCATATCCGATAAGGTTCTTTTGGAACTTCTTCGTAGGATCAAGAACTATATCATTATACTTCTCAATGTTTGTGTCAATAACAGGTTGAGCGGTAAAGTGTACCAACATTGTTCCCCTAAGCCTTCTTGACTCTCCCAGTGGATTGCATTTAAAGGTCCACCAAATTCTTTGGGATGTGGCAATTGCGCAACCAATGACTGCTACAGCGACACCTAAAGTATGGTTGTGGAGGATGAGAAACATTATTGGCTGAGTTTTGCTTTTGGAAACTCCTTGGCCCTTTACATTTACTTCTCCACTCGGGTTTTCCTCTTCCCTTATGTATTCCTTCATTCTTCCATTTTTCCTCTTGATGCCTTTGGCCTTTTCCATGGCCTTGGCTATTGCTAGCCTGTTGAGCATCGGCATGCACTTTGGGCATTGCCTGCGTCCCATTGGGAAAAATGTGATAATTCTTTATCAGGAATTCATCATACTTCTTTGCTTCTAACAAAATGTAAGTAAACTCATAGTACTTCTAGTACTTGGCATTATTGTATTGTTGCTGCAGTATCTCACGTTGGGATGAAAGGTACACAATGTCTTATTTATCATTTTATTATATGTACCTTTTTTGTTACAGAAACGCAGTTTGGAGATAAGCTTGTGCATGGTGGAGTTGTATGCTGCCACAATTTTATAGTCCTGGAAGTGTAGGAGGGTCCATTTGTACTGTGCTTCAGACAGCAGGGTGGATCTTTAATGGTTATAGCATTCCTTCAGGGAATAATATAGTGAAAGCAGACCCACCATCAAATACTCAACCTTCAAGTCCGTATGGAGATGGTGCCTTAGGAAGTGCAAAGCCGCACACTTGGCGGTTTCAGGAATAGTAGGCTTGCTCGCTTCAGGTTGGGTGTTAGCAGCTATAAGAGATCAAACTGTCAGATTCATCTTGGCATCCATTGCCCAGACAAGTAATTGCTTCCATTCAGGGCAAGCTCGGCAAGTTCTCTCTTTGTGATGTTTGACATATCCTATGTTACACATAGTCAAAAATTATCTATAATTTTTGAATCACTTAAGCTTGGTCTACATATATTCAATATATAATTATCTATAATTTCCCATAATTTTCTTAGCATTTTTTTATAATTTTCACCTAACTATTGAGCAATTTTAGAAATTACCGAATTAAGAGAAAAACAAATTCAGCACAAGTATAACACATGGAATTATGCTAGAAAAATAAACTTAGAGAGATGAAGCTTCCAATGTGTGATGTGTCTAAGGTTCAATAATTTACGAAAGCCCATATATTTAAAAATTTAGTTTCTAGGATTTAATATAAATTTTTAGAATTTATTAACTATTTTTAGGATTACTGGAAACTTTAGGATACATAATGTAAAATTTTCTTTATTCTGACAATTTTTTGTAATTATGCAGAATTTCAAGATCTTTTTCGCAAAATTTATCGCAGCCATAAAATATTACATAATCAATAGAAACTTTAGGGGTTAAAACAGAAAAGTTACTATTGAAAAAAATAATTTGGTCTTTGGGACAAATTGTTGATAAGACGGTGGCGTGTTTATGTTCACGGGCCTGATCTGATCCAGCCTTACCGTATTCGGTCGGATCCGGTCCGGCCCATTACACTTGGCCGAAAAGAGGAGGGTTAAACCTCCCCCATGTGCTAGGGTTTCCAATCCTAGCACCAAGTGTGGCAGCGGCAATCGCGGGCACGAAGCTGGTGGTGCTCGGTAGGAGCGGGACAGTAACGGACGATGTTGGCGCACATCGGGTGCACGAGGTGGGCGGTGGTGCTTCGGGCGACGGCGATGCTCGACAGGATGTTCGGGAGGAGGGCCCAGTCGGGGGGCAACAGGACAATGCCTGGTGAGTATGGTGTCCAGCAGGGGTGCGACGGCTGGTGAGTGCGGCACTGGGCGCGGCATGCGGTAGGCGCACATCGTGGCGTTGGGACAGGGGCACGGTGAAATCATCCAGGCCCCTAATTTATTTTGGTTTTGGTAATTAATGACAATCACGATTAAAGAACTAATATTTTCTCTGAGTATGATTGAAAATAGGTTGGTCCTAGATATGGAAAACAATGAATCGTCAAAATGAAGTTAAAGGAGATCAATGCATCATGCTAAAGAGACAGGTATGAAATTAAAGACCTTGTTATAGCTTTTACCGCTCTCGGAGTATTGAAGAAAGATCGGATTGCTAGAATAGGTGACGTACTATTAAGAGAGACTCTTAATTAGTAACTTGATGTGATTTTAATGAAAATGGCTCAAATTAGTGCTCATATGTTGATTATTTTCACTTAAGATATAAACAAAATTAAAAAACATAAATCACCCCAGTTTGATCGACACTATCGCCCATAGTAGGGCGGTACTGCAGCTTGGTCAGCAGTACTAGGGCCGGTAGTTTTATTTCAGAGAGGGGTGTTTTTGGCTCGGCACCCAGCTGGCACTACCGCCCATGAAAGGCGGTACTGCCGCTTTGCCGGCACTACCGCCTATGGTAGGGCGGTACTGCCGCTTGGTTGGCAGTACCGGTCCTAAAGGCGGTAGTTATATTACCGGCCGAGCATGGGCGGTAGTACCGGCCTCAGGGCAACGACTAGTCTGTCAGTGCATTTAATGCCCACAGTTGGCCGTTGTACCTACTGCCGGTAGTACCAGCCCTAGTTGGGCTGTAGTGCCGGCCACCCTTAATTTTTCAGGGGTTGGTAGCAATGGCTAGAAAAATTGATGAGGGCTATAAATACTCCCCCATATGCAGCATAGAGTGTGGCTTCAATTCCTATTGCATGTTCTTGAGCTCTAGTGTGCATCTCTTCTACCCAATTGCATTAAATTCACATTTGAGGAGTAATTGAGTGAAAATCAAGTAAGAGTATTAAATTGAGACATTTAGACACTTGATTCACCTCAAGCGACCATCAAAGTTTATTACTCTTGGAGGTTGCTGCCTCCTAGATGGCTTGGAGGCGTTCGTGCGCGGTGAGCTTCTCAACGAAGATTGTGAGAAGCCCCGGCAAGTTGTGAAGGTCGGAGTTCGCCTACCCGGAGCGAAAAAGAACTACCATAGTGATTGAGGAAGGCTCAAGAAGGTAGAGCCAACTTGAAGTCATTCAAGTCACCTCAACGTGGATTAGAGGAGATCGGCAAGTCTCTGAGTCCACGGGGAAAATTCGTGTGTTCTATTCTTGCGGTTTGCTCTTCTTGATCTCTTGTGCAATTTACATTTATAGCAAGTTAAGAACGTTGATTTGGGTGTAGAATCATTCTTTGCCTATTCTTGAATTGTTGGTTCATTTAGTGATCACTAGAGAATTTAGTGCTAATTTGTTAAAATTGTAATTTCTTGCTTAGTGATCTTGCCTTTTGGAATTAGTGTCAAAAAAATTTAGAAACTTCCTATTCACCCCCCTCTAGTCGGTTATCCTTGATCCTGCACACGGATGATGGCCTTTTTCTTAGACTGGTTGTATGAACACTAGAATCAAGAACCAATCTAGGAGTCTAATTAAAAAGTAGATGGTCTAGGGTCTAGGGAATAGGGATTAATTTACAAGAGTAATCTAAAACATGGGGATTGAGACATACCGTTTGGTCTTGGAGAGCAGTTGTGTTGTTAGCGTGTTGAATAGTAAACTGATCATCATAGATTAATCCCAATGTCAATCAAGTATACTCGAAGAACAATCGCAATAGATGAACACAAAATATAAAGGTGCTCGACTCTTTTCTCTCTGTATCGATTGATAGATTGGTTCTTTTGTACAATAGAGTGCTATATTTATGCCCAAAACCCCTCAGGGGTAGTTTCGAAATTTGTCCACCAAAACCAAGAGTCCGGTTATATCTAAACAACCAAGAGTCCGGTTATATCTCAACAGATAAGTCCATACCATGGGGCAAAGATGAAAAAAATCCATGGCAGTATAAATGACTTCACGATTGTCATGATGTTATTCCACGTTTGATATATGCATTTTATTTTTACAAGCCATTATTTGATTAGTATTTGCAATCCTTGTGAGGGGGTAGTATTTGCAATTTCAACAATTAGAATAACTAGTATGGTGACCCGCACACTTGCATGTGCATCATCCTTAAAGCATGTTTAAATAACTTTGTATACATACGTGGTTTTGCTTTTTTAGAAAATAGATCGTTACAAGACTGTTTGTGGTATTTTAATATTATATATTATAGCGGAGAATATACTCACTTGGTTTTCCAATACTTGTTATATGTAACCGAAACTTTCTTCCTTAGATAATCTCATAGCAAAATAGTAAACGCAACATGACATAACATTATTCATTTATATCATCATTTCTTAATTTCATTATTGCAATACTTGTCTATTTCTTTCGGTACTTCCTTTAAAGCACATGACATTGCTTATACCATTACAATTGAGTGAATAGCTACCGATGTATTACCTCTTAATCCCTCCATTCCATAGGGGTCCACAAAATAAAGAGTGAGAATTTTTTCCTTTTTTTAGAATTTTTAGCGTATTCTATATTTTCTTAGTAACTATAAAAGCATTTCATCCACTTTTATTACACACACATATGTGTGTGTGTAAAAATCAAATTTCGTACCTTATTTTTTTATTGAATTAGAAAATCTCTAGAATTTTAACAATGAATAAAAGCAAAATTCATATTTTCACTTAGTATGGAATTAAAAAATAATCCCTGATTTCTTTTTGTTTTTATTATCTTGTTATTTTTTGTTATTTTTTATTTAATTTCAGTTTTATGTTAGAATTTGTATAAAAATCTAATTTCTAATTTTCATCAAATTTTTATTTTGAATTTCAGCTATGTAAGGTTTTAATTTAGAGTTCGGAAATTAAATGGCTAATATACTTTTATTTTTCAGTCCTAAATTTATGTTAATTTTCATTGTTATTTTTATTTAATTTGGAATATGAGTTTTATGTTAGAATTTATATACAAATCTAATTGCTATTTTTTTATCAAAATTTTATTTCGAATTTCACCAATGTATAGGTTTTAGTTTGAAGTTCATATGAAAGTTAAATAATTGGTTTCTTTTTTATTTATAATTTATGTTAGTTTTTATAGTACTTGGTATAGACTCTTTCTTCCAATTTATGATGATATTTTTATTTAATTTCATATATTATTTTTAGGTTAGAATTCATATATCTAATTTTTATTTCGAATATTAGCTATGCACGGGTTTAACTTGTAGTTCAAATGAAAATTAATTTTTTTTATTTATTATTTTGATTTTATTTTATTTTTATTGTACCGATATGGACTCTTTCTTTAATCTAAGCTATTATAACTTGGGTTTGTAGATAGACATTTAGATGTTTTGTTTTAAATAATAATATCCAATGACTACCAAAATTCAACTTAGTTAGGATTTATCAGATTAAGGGCTAGATGTTTTGCTTTTTGTGTGAGAATTTAAAATCTACTTCTCTTTTTTCTTAGCGACTCTAAATGCCATGCTACGACCTTTTAATATATAGTTAGGTGTTTTTCTTTAAATAATAATATCTAATTGATACCATAGTTCAACTTAGCTAGGGTTGATTAGATTAAGGGCTAAATATTTGCTTCTTTGTGAAAATTTATAGCCTATTTCTCTTTTTTTCTTAGCAACTCTAAAAGTTATGTCTTAAGCTTTGAATATATAATAGATAGACATGCATTTTAATGCCTCAATTAGTAATAACATGTTTTGGAATGTACAGGAGCTCTTTTTATCAACGCAACAATACACGGTACTTATTTGAATTGACTTTGATGTCACAGCGAGTTTAACCACATAGATGTTTACCATTATCAAGCAAAAAACCTACCTCTTGTCGTCGCAGAATATTATAATTTTATATATGTCTGGATATTTTTTAAAACAAGCTCATGTTAGTTTTCTAAGGGCATATATAATGATATGATGTCAGCTGTTTATATGCTTTGTCACGTAAGATTTTTGTAGATATAGAAGAGAGATGAGAGAGAGTATAGCCATTTCTTCGTTAGAGACGACCATATAAACAGCTTAAATCACTATTACGTCAGTTATTGTTTATAATAAACATTTTTTCATACCATAATTTAAAGATTATAAAATCTTATAGAGACAACCTTAAGATGATATCTACTGTAGAAGTTGTCTTTAATTTTGTCTTTTGATAATATAGAAGAGTATATAGATAACAATCATCTCTACTATTGTACATGCTCTAAAAGAAGTCACAAGAGTTTTTTTAATGAGGACTAAAAGTTCTAGTTGCAAGAAAAATCTCCTCCTTTTTCACTATATAAGTGGTAAACGAGGCACGTTGTACACATATTATAAATATTAATAAGGAGAGAGCTATGAATCTACGTGTGTTTTCTCTTTTCTCATCTTGTGTTTATGTATTTTTGATTGATCGTCTTGGTGACCTCAGTGGCTCAGTTACACAGAACCCCTAATATCAACTAGATGAGTCACCGCGGTGTGCCACGCCTCGATCGTCGCTCAACACGTAAAAAATGGTAAAAAGAACCTAAACGTATTTTTTCCGAAAAAACCTAAACGTAATGTAAAAAATGGTAAAAAGGACCTGTCCGTATTTTTTTCCCGAAAAGGGGCCCAAACGTATTTTCCCCCCAAAAGGACCCAAACGTAACATCTAAAATGGCAAAAAAACCTAAACGTAATATATTTTTTTAGAAAAAAGGACATATTCGTATTTTCTAAATGTAATTTTTTTTCCCGAAAAAGATCAAAGCGTAATTTTTTTTCCCGACTCCTCGAGCCGGCCCAAGCCGCGAGCTGAGCTGGCGCCGAGCCGGCTCAAACGCACGGGAGGCCGGGATTTCTTCTATCTTCCATGGAGGGATGATACCACATGGTACATCTGAAAATTACACCCGTAGAAATAATACAACATCGTACATCTGAAAATTGTGGGAAGACATTGTTAACCCATTGCCTAAATAACGCAACAAACAAGGTCAGCTTCGCAAAAACTCCCTATCTTTCCATGTCTCAAGCAAACCTACCAAAAGAACGCTAATACACCCTCGTCCCGCACCGACGTCAACGAAGATTACGACGATGCACCGGCGGTGAGACGACCCAGAACCTTCTAGAAATTTCCAGACGCAATGGATCTCTGGGAGAGGGCCCGGGCCTTCGCCGGCGAGGCGGCGAAGCGCTCTCAGGAGCTGTCGATGGAGGCGGCCAAGCGGTCGTCGGCGCTGGTGTCAGAGACGGCGAAGAAGTCCAAGGAGATCTTCTCGGAGACCGCCACCAAATCCCGTGAGATCGCCGCCGAGGCCACCAAGCAGGCGGACTTCCTCGCCGGCCAGATCAAGCACCTCACCTCCGACCTCTCCGTCCCCTCCATCCCACCCATCCCCGCGATCCCGCCCATACCCTCCGCCGTCGTGCCGGAGCCCGACACCACCGAGCTTGAGCGATACGGCATCACCGACGACCTCCGCGAGTTCGTCAAGGGCATGACCATAAGCACCTTCCGCGACTTTCCCTTGCAAGGTGCGGTTTACTCATGGTTGGGTTTAGGGAATTCGAGAGGCTTTGTCTGATCGGATTTTTTATTGCGCAGATGAGCCGGAGATGTCGGATGTGCCTACGGTGTCGAACGTGCGTCAGGATCTGAACGAATGGCAGTCCAGGCACGCCACACTCGTCCTCTCGGCCGTCAAGGTTTTGTCTTCTCACTAACCATTTCGTCATTGATTTTTTGATGAATGTCTGTCCGTGGGGGATTGGGGTTCTATGTCACGATTGATAGATTGGTGAGGAATCCGCGTATGAATAACCACACGGTATACACAGGTCTGTTTGGTTTGCAAATCTGATTAGATGTGTATATCGAGATCTTAAGAGTGCTGGGTCTGCTGACTTTGTAGTTCTGGAAAATATCGAAACCTAGGAAATGTCAAATACAGTATTTGGGTGTGATACTTTCCATGAATGAAAGATATAATGAAGATAAGCTCGCTAAGTATTTTCCATGAATGGAGATATACTGAAGATAAGCTTGCTAAGTATTTGCCATGAATGAAGATGTAGTGAAGATAAGCTTGCTAAGTACTTCGCTCTATTCCTAGCTGGTTGTTAACAACCCAAAAGTGCCAAAATGATATGTTGCAAAATTGGCACCAATTTATAGTCTATACGACAACATTTTATGGTGCTTCTACAGATCAAAGGACAAACGTTGGAAAATTAGTGATACTTGAAAATTGAAATGCATGTTCAGTGTTATTGTCACGACAATCGTGTAGATTCCACTGAAGGTTGTTTGTGTATACCAGTGTTCATACTTAAATGCGATTCCCGACATTGATACATTGATTTTGGAAGTGATTAAATGTTGCCATGAGTTAAGACTTAGGGAGAGGCATGACTATACTTGTTTTGAATTGTGGCAGTGACAATATTTCTGTGAGCAGAGCTGATTGTTACCAGGAGTGTCATTTTCTAGTGAGGTGCAGCGAAGCACTGTTATAGAACTCAAAATTATATTTGCTATAATTGTTGAAATAAGGAGACACTGATCTACCTATATAATCAATGTGCTGACATATGAGAAGTTAGTGAAATCGGATTACCTTCCGAGAAGGCCAATATGGTTTGTTGATCACCCTTGTCTTTGTTAGGATGATAATTTGATCTATGTCTGTGAACTTGCATGCATGAGTTAATTGCCAGTCCAGTTCTCTGAACTTCCATTGGGCTAGTAAATCATTACTCTCTTAACCTTCATACTAATGTTTGTGTTAACCTTCATTGCTAACCATCAAAGAGATTTCTCATGTTATTATCTGAGGACCTAATTTTGTACTTTGTTAAAATGCTATTGAATAGTGTTTTCGTATTTCCAGGAAATTTCGAAGTTCAGATATGAGCTGTGCCCACGATACATGAAAGAGCGTAAATTCTGGCGGATTTATTTCTTACTAGTAAACAACTACATAACCCCGTAAGTTTTTTCCCTAGTTCCTTATTAGCTCATGTTGTGTAATGACTAATCTAACTAAGTACTTCTTTTTGGTCAACATGCATTAAGATGGTGTGTGGTACACTTGTATAACAGAATGGAGGCCACTTATTACATCTGACTTTTAGCTTTTCTACAGAAGAACATGTTTCACCAAATCACTACATGAATATTATAGATAGCTTGGACAGATTCTGTGTTCAAAGTATTTTGTTCCTAATCCTACTCATAAAGTCTTACAGGTTGGAATTGGAATAGTCTTGTAATTTCTATAACTTGGATGGTTTATCATGTATTCTTGGAGGTCACACTTGTTGAAGGAATTCAGAATCTATATTTGGATTGCTCTAATTTTTAAGATAAGATTCCACTGGTTTCCATTCAAATACTTCGATATAACTGCATTGTGTTGGAATGGTGGCATATTTTATGGTGTCTCTGGCTTTGTCGCTCTGGTTTTAGGCTCATTCACATAATCGCCTGTGTATGTCTTCATGATAGGTGGAAGGGTGGATCTTTTAGTCTTGAATGTAATACTTAATTGAAATCATCAGTATCAGGCTGAATGGTTTTTAGTTAGATTAAACTTTTGTTTTGGAAACGTTATAATGTTGTTCATGTACAATCGTTAGTTTCAGCATAGTTTTCCTGCGCACTAAAGTTGATAGCTTACTGACTTCAATGTAACACAAATAGCTATGAGAGCAAATATTTTGAGGAGCTGAAAGTGAAAGCAGAGGAGGAAAAAAAGGATCCCCAGAAGGAAACATCACAGACCTCACGAGCTACAACTGCAGAACTGAATGACACGAAGGTGCAAAGCAAGACTTCTACTTCAACAAATCCAGAGCACGATCTGGATGTATTTCTTCTTGGAGATCTGGGCAGCGATGATGAAGGACCTGGTATGCTAATCACTTCCTGCACCTGATCCATCCTACGAATTGCTGTATGCTTCTGCAATTCTTGTCTATGACCTTTTTGGTTTATTTAATTATTTACAGATGGTGGTGATGAAGGGCTAGACGATGACTTTGATAAGATAGATGGTACCTCAGTAAGTGCACCTGTTCCTTTAAAATATAATATTCAACCAGCTAGTGTTCACCAAGGCGCTTGGCGCTAGTCGGACGGTAGACCGGTGCCTAGTGCCTAATCGCCAATTAGGCAGGCTAGGCAGCCGCCTAGGCGGGAAAAATCAGCCTAGGTGGCTAGGCGGGAGGGTGGAGCCCAGTGCCTAGGTGCCGCCTAGGCGAGCTAGGCAACCAGCATTTAGTTGGCTACAATATATATAAGATGGTTTGCATTCTGGTATTTCATACCTTCTAGAATGTAGAGCTTTGTGTGTGTATTCTGTAAGTAAGACATTGTACAATTGGGAGTCCTCGTTGTTCAAATGTTTCCAGTATGCCGCGTCACTATCATTTCTTCTTATGTTGTAGTGCACACTTAAAAAGAGTTTGATATGTTTAAGAGTTAAGACGGATAAGATCTTAAATTGTTTTTTCTTCGCAGCTGTTTGGTTCGTGCTGACAGCACAGCTTGTTGCTTTTTCAGGGCTTGGGGAGTGATGACGACCAGAAGAATCCGGCAGCAGGCAAGGCAGAAAGTGCAAAGGACTAGCTTACAGAGGTGTTGATTCTCTGCAATGCCATGATGATAATGATAACGACAAGGGAGGCGCTAGCGCAAAGCGACCTTTTAGAAGTCCAGCTGCTGTTGTACATTAGATGGTTACATCTATTCATTCGTTCTCACCCGATGAAGCAATGCTGTAATTTTCTTGTTGCGATTTTTAATTCGTCTAAAACCTATTAAACTGGTACTGGTACTCTTGTCGTGATTTCCTTTTAGTATTTAGGCTGCTCTGCATATGCTAGTATTCTTCGATGTCAAAATTGCATGTGTATCCAAGCCTGTTTCATCATTTGAGCTTTATTGCACTTACAAATGAGCTTACGAAAAGACGGCCATAATATAAATTCCGGGTTCATAATCCTGACTGAGGGTTCAAAAAAATTATTTCATATAAACCTGTAAACTGATCAAATTCAATAAAAATTGTCACATAAACCGATAAAAATCAAACTATTTATTCAAAATTCAATTCAGTCGATTTTTAATATTTCATTGAAAATTGGTTGATTTTCAATTAAACTGACAGATTTTTTTTTTATTTCTTTCTAATCCGATTTTTACTTTTTTTAAACCCTAATCCCGAGTTCCTGACTGCTGCCCTGTACCGTTTTGTTTGGAATTTGATTCACGGAGGGTCGGCCGTGGTGAGCCAACCCTATTGAATTCCACAAATTTTGTCGGCCATATGTCTTGATAGCCATACAGCACCCACCAGCTAAGGATGGACGTGGCATACATAGCCAACCGACCCTTTTTAAATCGATACCATCCCATCCCGCTCCTATTTCAACCCACCCAGTGCCCGCGCTTCCCCCTGCCTCCCCGATGTGGGATTATTCAGGATTCCAAGGCTCCCGGCGTCGCTCGAGCCGCGAGCGCGGGTGCTGGGCCTTCTACTCTACGACTCATGGACTGGTCGTGTCTCAGTACTCGGCCCACTTCATTTAAGCAAGGGCCACACACTAGTGTAAATAATTCGGCGAAAACGTACTTAGTGGTACAAACTACAAAACTACAGAGCACGGCATGGAAGTATGGAACTACGCTGGTGTCATGCCCGTGTACCTCTCGTTCACGTGCCCTTTGGATTTGGAATGGTTGAAATTGAATCCCCTCGAGCTACTGGCACACACAGCTGCTCTACCTGTCTCCTAGCGTCCTCTCGTCTGGACAAAGGCTCCAATTGGGCGCAAGTGTGGACAACTCGTGAGCATTCAAATACTGGGAGAAAAGAAGGGGTCCCTTGTTTGCTTCTTGTCCTTGGCTCTTGCCTCATCGTTTCCTCTGGGCTGCTGTATACGCCAGCATCAACCCCAAGTCCGATGGCGCACTGTGCTGGCCGTTCCAACCTTGGAGCTGCAAAAGAGGCTTGAGATCCACATCCGTCCTTGTTGGTTGACTCGGGTACATACATAAACTGAAAAAACGATCATGTACACGATTCTTAGCGAGAGCGAGAGCGAGAGCGAGAGCGAGAGAGAGATTTTTATTAAGAAAGACAATGCATTCCCAATTGGCACCGTCGCCATCACTGTCATCTGTCACCGAGCTAGCTGCGTTCCTCTTCAAAGAACCGGACGTCGTAGCGCATGTGAAACCAACCTTTGGAGAAACTAATAATAAGCCGAGGAGAAATAATGTGACCAAGTATGCTTTACGCCTACGTGTACTTGTGCAGTGCTATTCTTATCAGCGGCTTGGCATCCTACAACTTGACCACGAACAAGCTGCAGGGTCAAAATTTACCAACAGATACGGTAAGTGAAGATGCGCAGAAGGCAAACCATGCTCGTATAAACTTGAGCTGACGATAAGTGAGTTTTGTCTTGCTTGATTCTACTTCAAGCTATGGTTAGCACCGGCGCTAGCTCATTATCTCGACTCTCGAGGTACGTCACGTCTGGCGATAGTAGCTTGGCAAAACGTGACCATAAGATTACTCCTCCTTGTGGAGTTTCGAAGCTTTAGTTTTTTTTGACGGTTTGATCTTTTTTTTTTTACAAATGACTTCTGTCTGATGAACTTACAAATCTACTCTATTTTCAACCACAGCAACAGCGATAGATACCGACTACAATAGGTGGCACATGTCGTATTCGGCTCCTTCTACGGTCGGCAAGACTCAGATTTACAATTTAATGGAGCTAATTATATAAAAAAAATCTGTGAAGGCACCAATTTGACAAAATTTCTGGAATTTCGTCCCGCCCTGTGGGGCCGTGATCTAACGGCGTCCGCGCCGCGGCAGCAGCCATAGCTCACGTGGAAAGCGCCCCACCAGACGGCGCCCTGACCCGGCCGCGTTAACTCCCGGTCCCGCCACCCCATCCCAACCGTCCATCCGCCTCAGTTTCCGCTCCCCACGATCCGTACCGTCCACGTGTTACTGCACTCCCGTGTGCACTCCCCGGTGCCGCCTACCTCGCCTCCTGCCGGTTACTTGGACACGTCCGCCGAATATAACAGTGCCGCCCGCACCACCGACGCGACGCGAGGGCCGAAAATAACTTCACGCACATCCCCACGAATCGCTCCTCCTCCCACCACCAGCGCACTCCTCCCCTGCTTCCGAGGCCCCCAACCCGGCCGAGATCCACCCGCTGGTACGCCGCAACCGTCTGTCTCTGGCGTGCTCTGCTTGCCTTGGGAAAGACCTTGGGCGCGCGGTGTGAACAGAGGCGGCGTCTTTTGGTTGGTGCCTTGCCGTGGTTTTCCTTCCTCGCCAGGATATATTCGGCCGTTTTAGGAAGGAGATAAGGCGAGGCGCCCGAGAATTGGCAATAACTGCTGGGTTGGCGCTGGGGGCGCTTCATTCCTCGCCATTTCTAGCCGATTCGGAGAGCTCATTGGACGCGGTGGGAGCGTTTATATAGAGCGCCCGCCCAAGGTGGCGACTTTGGCTGCGTGGAGTGGATGCGACGCGAGGCGATTCCTTGGAGTTCTTGCTGTATTGCGACGTGCGTGGGCTCGGATGCTTCTTGGGTAGGCTGGTCTTGCATTCGCCCGGTCCTTGGTCGACGGGTCGCATTGCGGCGATGGGGCTTAAGGTGGCCGGGGGCAGCGGGGCGGGCGAGCTCAGGTGCCCGTCGGTGGCCGCGCTGGCGCGGTCGCGCATGAAGCTGTGGTTGCTGCGCGCCACGACGACGGTGCTGCTGTGGACGTGCGTCGTTCAGCTCACGGCCGTCGGAGACACGTGGGGCCCGCGCGTCCTGAGGGGGTGGCCGTCGTGCCGGACGGCGCCGGAGGCGGCTGCCGCGGTCGCTACCGCGCGGCTTGCGATGCCGGAGTCCGTCGTGGAGAAGGCCGCGCTGCCGCCGAAGAGTGAGTTCTACTACTCTGCTTCACATGGTCGTTCTTGGGCATAGGCTGGATTTGCACATTACTGCATAATGCATACGGTTGTTTCAGTCTTGGAATGCCAATTGCTCAATACCGGTGGTGATGTTTCTGCCGATGCATTGCGCCGGATACGAAAGTGTAACCGCTAATTTCGGTTGAATAATCCGAGTGGTCGTGTTGTTCTTGGGATTGCGATTGATGATGGGCTATGCTCTACGCGTTTGGGCTGTTTACATGTCTGGATCGTACCTTTTTGGTGCAATTGAGATGGTTCACGAGTGGCAACTATTCATGGTTTTCAATGGTACTTGATCTTTTAACAAAATTTTCAGCTGTAATGGTAATTGGTTAATCATTTCCTATGGAGGGAAAGAGACATGTAACAATATTTGGTGGCTCAAACACAATATTTATGGGTTATACTTTACCTTTTTGGTACCAATTATAGTGCATTTAGGAACCCACATGGGTGGCCACAACCTTAGTTTGCTCAATTAAGAGCTTGATATAGGATTTTGTGTGCGTGTGTGCAGAAAATGCTATGTAGCTCGAATAATGATTTAAGATGACGATTTTCTGTGCTGTAGGAGGCTGTCTCACAGATATGCTTTATTTCAATTCGAGCGTAATTGACATGTTTGTTTATTGAACATTCTTGGGTAGCTTTTCAAGTCCTGACTTGATTGTTAATAGTAATTGAATGTTCAGTATGATCGGTAAGGTCTGTCAATTATTTTTCCATTTGCTAGTCTGCTACTCATGAACATAACTCCATTAAAACCGATGATTCATATAATGTAATTGTGTTTGTATGTTCTAGGTGCCCTTGCTTCATCTAATATTTGCTGTTTCCATTTACTGTTAGGAATTTACAGGAACAATGGTTATTTGATGGTTTCATGCAACGGTGGGCTTAACCAAATGCGAGCAGCTGTAAGCAACTTGAAAAATCCTCCACTTAGGCATTTACTAATTTTCCGTCAGATAATTCTTTGTAACATCTAACACTGCACATCTATGTCTTTTCCCTGTTCAATCAGATTTGTGATATGGTTGTCATTGCAAGATATTTGAATGTGACCTTATTAGTGCCCGAGTTGGATAAGACATCCTTTTGGAATGACCCAAGGTGCATTTGCTGATTTTCCCTGTTTATTTTTGGCTTTTTAAAAAAAAATATTTTTCTGTCATTTTTATTGGGTTTTATGCACACCTATGTGACAATATACTTATTCAAACCTCCTCCTCTTTTGCTTGTGCCTTGTAGTGAGTTTCAGGATATATTTGATGTTGAGCATTTTATAACTTCTCTAAGAGACGAGGTTCGTATACTGAGAGAACTGCCACCAAGGGTAAAGCGAAGGGTGGAACTAGGAATGTTTCACTCAATGCCACCCATTAGCTGGTCAGATGTCTCCTATTACCATAACCAGGTCAGATGTATATTTTCTTATGTGTCCTTACTCCTTAGAATGTTACCATTTGGTGAAGAGGCTGACTGTTAATTCATTCAATACAGATTCTTCCTTTGATTCGGAAGTACAAGGTTCTCCATCTGAATAGAACTGATGCTAGGCTAGCAAATAACGGCCTACCTCTGGAGATCCAAAAGTTGCGTTGCCGAGTGAATTATGCTTCACTTAAATTCACCTCCCAAATTGAAGAGTTGGGCAGGCGGGTAATTAGAATTCTCCGCCAGAATGGTCCCTTCTTGGTTCTTCATTTACGATATGAAATGGATATGCTGGCTTTCTCTGGCTGTACTGAAGGTTGCACTCGTGAAGAGGCAGATGAGCTCACAAGAATGAGGTAAAATTTGTTGCCTCTCTTACCATTCATCCCAGTCACTTCATTCATGCAGATTATTTTGGCTTTTGAGTGAGGTCTTAGAAAAGTACATTGTGTTTCATCACATATTAACAGTTGAGTTACTCACTGACCTCAGGTATGCTTACCCATGGTGGAAAGAGAAAACAATTAACTCTTATGCAAAAAGAAAAGATGGCCTTTGCCCTTTGACGCCAGAGGAGATTACTCTTGTCCTCAGAGCATTGGGCATTGACAGAAGTATGCAAATATACATTGCAGCTGGAGAAATATTTGGTGGAAAACGCAGAATGGTTTCTCTTACTTCAGCGTATCCCAACGTGGTATGGATCAAATGGTGCATGTGCATCTATGATAACATCACTCCTGTGTTATACTATCATTACTCTCCATATCTCTTTTGCCTTTTGCTGATGTGTTGACAACGATGCACAGGTTAGAAAGGAGACCCTTTTGGAACCATCCGATCTGATGTTCTTTCAGAACCATTCATCACAGATGGCAGCACTGGATTACTTAGTATCACTGGAAAGTGATATGTTTGTTCCAACATATGATGGTAATATGGCTAAAGTTGTTGAGGGGCATCGGAGGTATATATGCCACTTGGTCATACACTCATACTTCTATTTTCTCAATACATTAGTAGATCTGAACATTGTCATACCTCTATTACCATCCTGCATGACCTGCATGCTAGATTTGAACTTTGTCATCGTTTTTAAAGTGAATTTTCGCAGCCTATTTCATAGAGAAATTTATGCACTGTTGTTAAAAATCTTTTCTTTTGGGGTAAAGCTGATTGCTGACTTGTAGATAAAAAGTAGTAACATATATATGACGTTTGCTGATACAGGTTCATGGGTTTCAAGAAAACAATCCTATTGGATCGAAAACTCATTGTTGAGCTAGTCGATCAGTACAACAGTGGTTCTTTGCGGTGGGATGAGTTCTCTTCATTAATCAAGGCTGTCCATGCAAACCTGATGGGAGCAGCTACAAAGAGGACAGTGATTCCTGACAAACCCAAGGAAGAGGACTACTTCTATGCTAACCCTCAGGAGTGCTTGCGACATCCCAACCTGTTGCGAACATCCTGAAAATTTTCTTGTCAGTACCAGGTGCTTGCTCATGCCATTCTTTGCGCAACATGACATGGCTGAACTAGGACGATTCATTGTTTCTTCCGATCTGAGTCAAATGGCGAGGTATCGTCAGGAGTTCAGCTTGGGCTATAGAGAAGGCCTGTGGATGGAATCAGAAACGGACGGAGCTGTTGACTTGAATGTAGTTAGTACATAGACGTTATAGAATTGAGAAGTAGGTTCGTTAATTACGCCAATAAAGAGCTGATATTCTTGTATAGACAGTGAGAGCGAGAAGCTACACTCATTCCCAGAGGAACGTTATTTTAGCACGAAGGAAATCATGATAAAAGAACAGAGGTGTCAGGTTTACATGTTTCGTCCAGAATCGCATGACTTTAACATTTTATCCGGAAGAAAAACTCGTACATTGTTTCAGCCGTAGCTCAGATGCTACTGGTCTAGTAGTATCTAATATGTCCTGCGAGTGGGAGTAGAATGCACGGCTTCTTTTTTAACGACTCTGGTGCATCGAATTACTGCATGTATTTCCACTCGTTAACATGCGAGTCCATGCGTCTTGTTTTCAATGATGATTAAGATATGATTAACATTGATCCAAGAGCAATCCTAGGAGTTTATACCCACTACAACAGAGAAGTTTATTACAGACGGTTCAAAAATATCATCAAAGACGGTTTTCTGAACCGTCGGTAAGTATGTGTCAGTGATAATACGACACATATTACAGACGGTTTCCGAATCGACTGTGAAAACATATATCACAAACGGTTTTTAACTAGAGTGACATGTATTTATCATAGACGGTTTTTAAATAGAACTATCTGTGCTATGTTTTTTTTCTAACTCTTTTGGCAGAACTTTCATGATTAGTATCTCTTGTTCGAAATTTTATTCTTTTTAGATTTTTCTACAACGACATTTATAAGGCACAACCAGTTATAGATTTTGTAATTGAATATCAAAACATCCTAGATACATAGAGGAAACAGCTTGTCTGATGAGGATAGTCTTAAAATATGAACATTTGTAGCATTTTCATCTCCTTTCTTATTCTAATGTTGATAGATTCCAAGGCAAAATCCAATTCCATCCACAGTTCGTCCTGAAAGTTGTCATTCTCCGATTTATCTTTTATTTCATCATCATCCCCGAATGAGAATACCATAGACAGTCTATTTTTACTCTGGTCTTGTGCATGAACAGAACTAAAGTGATCTTGTTCCTATACAAGATCAAAGTAAAAATAGGTTACATATGGTATTCTCATTCGGGGATGAGGATGAAGTGGAAGATAAATCAGAGCATGACAACTTTCAGAACGAACTATGGATAAAATTGAATTTTGCCTTGGAATCCATCAATATTAGAATAAGAAAGGTGATGAAAATGCTACAAATATTCATATTTTAATACTCTCCTCATCAAACAAGCTGTTACCTCAATACATCTATGATGTTTTGATATTCAATTGTAAAATCTATAACTGATTGTGTCTTGTAAATGTCGTTGCAAAAATATCTAAAGAGAAGAAAATTTCGAACAACAGACACTAATCATGGAAGTTCTGCCAAGAGAGATAAGGAAAAAATATTATTTCATAGTTCAAGACAAGAAGACTTTACCATAAATATGATAACGAAATATTTCATAGTTCAGTGATAATACATTAACAAAATATGCTACCACAAATATCAACTAGCGTATATTGAGAAACCAAATTATTTCATAGTTCAAAACAAGATCTTAGGTTTTTTTTCATGTTTGTCATCATATGTGCCATAGCTTCTGCAACAGAGGCTTTTCGGTTCTCACTAAAATTTCACAACTCCAGTACAGTGCCGATTTGTTTGACACCAATAACCGATTGATCTCCAGTCATATCTCTTAATCTCTACAAAAGTGATCATGTTGTTGTGAAAAGGGTATCTTAGTATATTATTAGTAACCACATTGAATTAAATACTAGAAACCTTTATATTACCTCTATAAGCTCAGCTTTGCCTTCTTTCAGCTCTGCATTAGCCATGCCATCCTTAATGTTGTGTGCCGTGTTAAGAGATTCAATATCTTGTAATTTGTTATCTATATCTTTCGGTTCTTATTTCATCTCATAAATCTTTTCAGTTAACTCATATTTGCCTTTCAATTGTTCGATCTCTACCTCAAGTTTTTGTTTATCTTCTAACAACTTTTTCATGTCGTCTATTTTACCAAAATCGTATTTCAGTCTTGTCAATTAATTTAGATAAAAAACAAAATGATGTTCTCACATATAAGAATAATGGACTGATCAAAGTAGTGGCGATCAATTTGGCAATGTTGCATCATCATTTAACACAATGTATTCATATATATCATTGACTATCTAATTCAATGCATTTTTCTCAGAAAAAAAAGAAATGGGACCCCAGTATGAACTAATTGACAAAAAATGTTGCAGGGAGATTATATAAGAAAGAAAAGATGAGTTGGGAAACCTAATTGTCTGAACTAATCATTAAGAAGTAACTATTAGAATTTAAGTTTGTCATGCAAATGCAACATGTATGTAAATCCTACCATATGCAAATTTCTACAATTTTGCTAGTTTGCTACATTTAACATAAAACTCTTGAAAAGACTTGCTGCAGATATGAACATACATTTGATAACAAAGATCCAGAATACCACTTGACAATCGATGCAAATAACAAATACTTTTATTCATAAAATAGATCTAGTAATCAGAGACTAAAACAATTGATCTATTTCTGAACCTAAGTCTAAATGAAGATATCTTTTTGGGTATGCCTGCATATCATACAAACATCTTTCGCATCCCTTACCTAAATAATGCAAGTATGTTGAATTTGTCAATCATACAAACATCTTTCGCATCTCCTCCACATAGCTTCATTTTCAATACCATACGGAAATTTTATTTCTTAGGGCAACTTGTACCAATTCATATGATTGTACCACACATGACGAGAAAATGAGAGCATTATTCATTTGCAGTTTTGCATCGCTGCATGTGTGTACGGGCTCGAGAGGACTCACCGAATCAAACAGAGCATGGTTTGAGGAGAGGAGGAGGAGGACGCTGAGGAGGAGATCGTCGGGGGGAGATCGCCAAGGAGGTCACTAGGGAAGAGATCGTTGGGGGAGGACGTCAGGGAGAGGGTTGTCGAGGAGGAGGTCGCCAAGAGGAGGACGCCAGGGGCTAGGGTTTGGGGGAGGTGAAACGCGCTGCGTGCTAAGTTCTGCGCGAGGAACGTCAATATCTTTACAATGGTCTGTTAGTATCACAGACGGTTCGTGGTTAGAATTGCCTGTGATGTATAGATATCATAGGCGGTTTGTGGGTATAACCGTCTGTGGTTTATCACAGACGGTTTTAACCATAAATCGTCTGTGCTATAACATTACTACAGTTGGTTCTTAGTGAAACCAGCAATTTTGACGGTCGCGTTTCTAAAACCGTCTGTAATTAGATTTAACATAGACGATTTTTGAAAACCGTTTATGATGAGAGGTCTAATATACTCCTTTCTACAGTAGTGAACCCTACTAGTATGCCATTATGCTAGTAGCACTACTCATGGAAACTGTCAGCATCGGTTTACTTAATATTTCGGTCATAAATGGTTGTCATTTTGGACATCGACACGGTCTCTAAAACTTAACTTTGATCGCTAATTTCTATTGTAATATATTTAAAAATTCAATAAAATTATAATATTATAAAAGTACGTTTCGAGAAGAATCTAACTATATGATTTTCATGCATCTAATCTAAATATTTAAAAGGTATCTTTAACTAAAGTTTTATAAGTTTGATCATATATATCCTAAACCGACGGATCTTTGAACCGGAGGGAGTACTGCTAACTACTACTAGTACTATTCAGATGGTAACAATCGCTGGTGAGATCCGGTTTCGGGATGATCAATTTCAATTTGCCTGTGCCCCACTTCGCACGCATGTAGGCACGGGGAGTCGGGGACGTGCAGCCGCAGCCGCTCCACTACGCAACCTAACCCGACCCCCCATGGCCTCCGCCGCAATGCGTACCGACGTCGCAAATACTCGCGATGCTAGTCGAATGCGTCGTACGTCTTCACCACTCCGCAGGCTATTCGTAATGCACTGTATTCGTCAACGTGCATCCGATCCCTAGATGCATCGTGCTAGGAGTAATCGCGCTAACGTGCGATTTCGTGAATGTGCCTTGTTTTCAGTGATGATTTAGATGGAGTTACCAGAAGGATTAGCCTTGACGCAAGAGCAATCTTGGGCGTTTACTACTACTGGTACCCCATTATGCTGCCACGGGAGATGTGCGAGTATGAGATTACTGAATGTTCAGCTGCCAAGATTGTTGGTAGATCCAGTCTGGGGATGATAAACTCCCCGATCTTCCTATTCGGATGGGTTGCATTATACTGAGTTTTCATAACCGCCAAGACATGGGTATTCGTGTAGATTCGCAAGCTGCCATGTGTAAGCACACATGACTGCATGAGACAGGTGCACCTTTTGTTTTGGTGAGACGTGAGACTAGTGAAGCAAGGAATGGAAGAGACCCACCCTGCTCTAGTGTAGTGCGGTTCAAGATCCTTTTAGCATCGGAATCATTGTTGCATTGCATCCGGGGTTCTCAGTATCGTCAATAATCGCTCACAAAATTTCGAAAAACGATTTAAAAAAAAATATTTTAAAAAGTTTGATTTCAAAACTTTCGATTTCTACCGATTTTCAATTAAATATTTTCGATTTTTAAAAACCTCGATATGGTCAATTATCGAGATATCGATATTGTGAATCTGATTGCATCTCGTCGTTGCTGGTGAGTGTTGCGTCGGCAGCGGCAGTGCTGCTGCCATGCTACGATTGGCAACACGGCGAAGCGAACGGCTGCCGGCTACACAATACAACCCAGGTGGAACGCCGAACTGGCCAACGTGACAACGTCCAGCCGTTTTCTTGGACATTTCAGCCCTGCCCCTATTGACTCGTTGGTCCGTTCCACAATGCCCCGCCATTCACTAATAGCTTCAGTTAGGCTTTCTCAAGTCCATTTGAGCCCATCTTTTCTTAGAGAGGAACCTAAGCCTATCTTGTTTTTACAGACCACACTCACAGTCTCACACACATCCGTTAAAGCCCAAGCAAAACAAAACCCATCCATATCAATACGCCAAAAAGGCCCACCCTGATAGCATGACAATGCTCTTCAGCCCTTGAAGAACGTGTCCGCTGTCCACACGTCAAATCTACCCTGCTCTCTGCCAAAGAGCCAGCCTTTACACCGGCCCACTCAACAGTACAGCGCTGCAAGGTCGGCGGGCCATGTGATAGCTCATTAGGCCGTGCCGTGCCGTGCCCTAGGCATCGCCAAACCAACCAATCTCCTCGTCTCCTACTCGGCCACATCCCCCGACTCCGCAAAAATCTCCACTCCCACCCGCGCTGGTCGGAGGCAGCACCAGCCGCCGCACCCGCGCCATTCCACTCCCTGCCCGGCCAAGCCAAACCCCTCGGCCGCGCCCCCTCCAAACTCCACAAAAATCTACTTTCCCACCCGCGCCGAGGCCGCCAAAACCGCACCCGCCGCGCCGCATGGCCTCCGCCGTTTCGCTCCTCATCTCGTCCCCGCCGCCCCACCTCCGCGCGGCCCCAGCCCTCCTCAAATCCCCGACCTCCCACGCGCGTATCCTCACCGAAACCGCGCGCCCGCGCCTCCGCCTCCTCGCCCCGCCGCGTGCCTCCAACCCGAACAACAACGACAACAGCGGCGCTGTGGAGGCTCCCGACCGCGTGGTGGCCGCGGTCGCCTATCTCTACCCGTTCCTCGACGGCGCGCACCACGGCCGCTTCCTCCTCGCCCAGTTCCCGGTCTTCGGCGCCCTGCTCCGCCCGCTCGCGCCGGCCGCGCGCCTCTTCCACTCCTCGCCGTTCACGCCCTTCCTCCTCTTCCTCACCCTCTACTTCGCCGTCGTGCGCAACCAGCAAGCCTTCTCCCGCTTCGTCCGCTTCAACGCCATGCAGGCTGTTGCGCTCGACGTGCTGCTCATCTTCCCCGACCTCCTCGCGCAGTCATTTGCGCCTCCCGGCGGCGGGATTGGGTTCGAACTCTTCCAGAGCATGGAGAACACGGTCTTCCTCTTCCTGCTCGTCTGCCTTGTCTACGGCGGGGGCGCGTGCCTGCTCGGGAAGACGCCACGGCTGCCCATCGTCGCAGATGCAGCCGAGCGCCAGGTGATGTGAGCTTGCTCGAATCTTGCTCATGAAAAGCGAAAAGGGATCTGATATACGCAAACATCTCGATGGATCATTGATGTTTGTGAATCACAATTCACATGTTTAGTATAGTAGTACAGTGGTTGTTTACAGTTCTAGTCGTCAATTTATTGGATGGAATTATGGAGGGTTGATACAACGACATTACAATCCAGTGTATGCCCAAATGAATTGAATCGAGAGCTTTAGAGAGAGCAATACACACAAACATTCTAGAATCTGAACTGCATTTACAGTGACAAATGAGCAATTTTGGGAGGTTTCTCACTGTCTCCCCCAAAGTAACTTCCTCCGTATACGAACGGAAGCTTAGGTTAGCAAATTGTGATTGCAATATAAATAAAAGAATTGCATCAGTTGTGGTGTGCTGCTGCGAAATCCTTGTTTGAACTTGGCGATGTTTGAATTTTCTAGTCTGGAATAGAGATCTAGCTTTTATCGCACCGAAGCCTCTTGGTTATGTGGATAGACTCTTCACCTTCATTGACCTGTGATGTGAAGTGTGGGCAAAAGAATTGGTAATCAGGTGATCTACCCTTCCGTCCAAGTTTATAAAGCTTATTTTTTAATGGTTTTACCCATAAATATAAGACGTATTTCATATTTCAATGTAAAATTAGTGTGGTGTGTGGTGTTTCCTGTGTACCCGTAATAAATATCCATCTTTACTTCATATTCTCTACATGCATGCATTAAATGCAATACTTAGTGATAATAATTAGGGGTAATCTAATCATTTTCAATATTTCTTCTATGCGCTAAGATGATATATGCCTCAAACTTGGAGGGAGTATGACGTTTGGAAATTATGAGTAGGTCAAATTTCTATAGCTTAACTTGCTGATGTACTATAAATCATTATACCTTTGAATCGTCACTAGTATTTTCTCTTGCTGTTCTGTCCATATTGATCTCTACAGATATATTCGCTTGAGACGTGTCTACTCCCGACTTTTTTAGAGCTTCTGTCAGTTTGTTTAATAACCTGTTGCAAATTGAAGTTGTGTTCTGTTAGTTACAGACATCGCTAAATTTAACCTTGAAGTAAAAAACGGTTCAGGAACAGACCCTTGAGAGTAAGCACTAGAAAGACTACGAGTGTCACCGTGAAGGGTTTGTCTCTCATGCTTGCTTAGCATTCTGTTGCCTGAATCAGAGTCTTGGCGCGTTGTTGACATGTTCAGCCATGGTGGCTGATTGCTAGGTGTGCTGTCCTCTGCATTTTAAAGACATAAGACTTGGTGGATCTAGTTCTTACAAAGAACTCTTGACTACTGAAAGATGATTAAGCAATAAACGGGGGAAAAGGTAGCTTACTTGCCCAATTTTGTGGTGTGCCTGTCGCCGTATGGGAGGAACTGGCAGTCGTACTGGTTTCTCGTACACTTTGTATGCTGAAGAGAGCAGCAGGTGCCACTGTGCTGCGTTTGGAACCACACTGTTCTCTGCTCATATCTTGTGCGGAAGCTGATAAATCTCCTCCCTGGACTTGACTGATGTTCTGTAAGACCATGAAAAAGGAACAAAGAAAGGTATTATGCGAAGTTTTCATGTATTTTTTTTATAGAAGGATTACCTGTGTGTTTCTCCGACATGAACTGTAGTGCACTTTTGCCTACCAAGAAAAAAAAATAAAAGGGAAAGGAAAGTTAAAACGTGAACGTAACCATGTTTGCATTTCCGGTAAAAGCAACGCATGATTATTGAGCGATTTGTTATGAACATCTTAACATGGCTATGTTAGTACCCATGCCATGGATTTGGAATCCTCGTGATTCCTTTCTGGATCGGCTGACTCATATTTTTGGGCTTTCTCTTGCAAGAACCTTATGTATTCAATAACCTGCAAACAAAATGTTTCGCAAGGTGAAATTTTGCTCGGCAACCTGCTTACTGCCGTGCCAAAGTTGATGCTTTGATGTTCTATTTACCTCGAGAAGGAAAGATGCTTTGATGTTCTATTTACCTCGAGAAGGAAAGATGCTTTGATGTTCTATTTACCTCGAGAAGGAAAGATGCTTTGTCCCTCTTCTGGTCACAGTGTGGCAGGAGTTCCCGAAGTATTTCAAGCCTGAAGGAGAGCATGAAGAGATACCTTTTTAAAACACATTTCTATGCATGAATTGTTCTGGAATAGAAAGAATGTAGCATTTGTGTCTTCAGGTTATGTCTGGTATGTAGCATTTGTGTCTTCAGGTTATGTCTGGACATGATGATAACTTGTTGAGCTAACACACATATGTCCACAATCGTCATGGTTAATCTGTCAGTTTCTGTTCTGCACAATGTGATTCACACTGAAATTTTGACCTCAACTAGCTTGCCTGTCATTTATCTTGGTCCTCCGTCGCTGCTCAGTAGCTGAATGCTTTGATCTCGGAGTGCTGGGCCCCTGATCACCGCTGCTAGTGCTGCTTCTTCCCTCTGCTCTCGGCGCTGAACATGCAGAACAATCAGTCAAGCAGAGTCAATAACACTAGGGAACAATGCCACTGTAGTTTGCTACTTGTTGTAAAACTTGCAGATATTGTCTTACCTATGGATCGTTGGTCAATGCAAGAATCTAGCCACATTATAGACGGTGCACGATGAGGCCTGCTTCCAGGGCCTGTTTCAGGTGTATTCTCTATCCCGGAGCCATGAAGAACAGGTTCGAATGCACCCCTGACGATCCCATGGCTACCAGCTCCTTCTAACGGGGCATCAGGCAGTAGCACATGATCCTCCGAGTTCGCCTCCATTCCTGATGATGCTACGTCGATCGTCATGGACGCATTCCCCGCAGCGCCATTGCCGTTGCGCTGCTTGGCCAGCTTCAGGGAATTGTGCACCCCAAAACCATATCCTGCACCTGCAGTGAAAGTACATGGGTTATTCAGGGAATTGTCCCGGCGCTGTAACGGCGACGAAGATCCTCCAGTGTGGAGCGAGAGGAAATCATGAGTCGGTTCCTCTCCTGCGAATTACGGACAGGCACAGCGCAGCGCAGCCATGAGCATGAACGGAAGAGAGGAAAACAGAGGAGGTTGAGCTGTAAGTGGAACGAACACGGTGAAGGTTCTCTTGACATGTTTGTTACCTTGGAAGAGCTGCATTGGCACACGGGATTAAGGAGATCTCTCGCGACTTCCAAGCTTGCCGTTGCAGCAGAAAAGATGTTGCCTGGATCTTGCAGCTGGTCGCCTGGTACTGACGGAATGTAGCGAATTCGACTGTCCCAGAGCTTATTATAGTCAAGTAGAGAGTCGGGGTGGAGAGGAGACTGATAACATATACAATTAAGGGGCATCTACAGACGATCTAAATGTTTTTTACCTTCTAAATAGCATTTAAATTTTGATCCTTTAGATCTAAATCCAATAGATAAAATCAATTTGCTTTCTCTTCTTCTATTTGAGTACTATTTTATAAGGAGTTCTCAATTTTTTTAGTATTTGATGAGGAATGTTATTCTTTTCTGCATGACCTTTTTTCATCAATTGTAACCTAATTTTACACAAATTAAATTATATAAAAATAATTTGATAATCTGTAAAAAAAACATTATAGTTTTCTGCTTGACTTTTTTTTACATCAATTATATACTAGTTTTACACAAATTAAATTATGTAAAAAATAATGTGATAATTTGTAAAAGAAACAAAACAAACTATAAGTAACACAACGACAAAAACATGGATCACAAAGTCAAGTATTGACAAAGTCGAAATAATAAAACACAACGTGAATCACAAAGTAATATATAGTAGAAAAAAAATTGAGTCATCGCAAATAAAAAACCACAAATATCTAATAGACAAAAAAGTTAAATACTCACAAATAAAAAAAAATTGAGTATCATTTAGCAATTTCTTACTGTTAAAGGGGAGGTTAGCTGCCGCTGCCTGGATGTATCTTCAAAAGTTTATACACTCTGTCTCCTCCACGTCTCCCTTGCAACATATAAACAGCAAGCACACGCGAAGACGTTAGCGTGTCAGGCTGTCAGCCGCAGAAACGCAGAAGTTACATGTCGGCAAAGTAATACTATGTCCGGTAGTTTCGACATCTGACGGCCAGCCTTTGATGAGACAGCGGATATGATCCACCGCTAACCGCGGCTCAACGGGTATCATTAACCGACGAAGCCCTGTGCCCCCTGTACGGTGGTGCACAGTGGAGAAAGGAAAGAAAAAGGGGCCAACTCACGTGCTCCGCCGGTGGGCCTCCCCCTCCCTGCCTTTCCCCTGTTTCCACCGCCTCCCATCCGCTGCGCGCACATGCGGAGGCGGGCGCGACACCCGGGCTTTCCGGCAGCTAGGCAGGCGGATCGCTCATGAGCCAGTGATATGCCGGATCCGTGCATGCCGCGCTAGCCAGCCAGCGCGCGTCGCCATGATGTCGCGCTCGGTGTGGGAGTGGGTGGCCTTTACAACCTCGCGCGAGAGGGTGAGAAAAAGGCGCACGTCGATGTATGTACGTGGCACGGGAGGAGCGTCGTGATCTATCCATCGAAATGGCACGTTTCAACCTGCCTTCCGGGCGCGCAAACCCTCAAGCGGCCGGGCGGGAGATCGCGCATGTAACCGGCATCTGCGTTGCATGCGAAGCTTTGCTTTACGTAGGTTCTATCATGTATTTTTTTAAATAAATTTGATTCTCGTTCGAATAAAATTATAAAAATATATTTTTTTTCTCGTTGCGAAAGCATATACTGCACTCTCCTAATTCCGTAGGTAGCTGGAACTGTAACAACAGAATCCGTCGTCGCAAGTAGAATATGACCACCAAATTAGCCGACCTATCAAGTACGTCGGATTTAGCAAACTCTGCCACACCGCTTATGCTCGATAGTACCCCTCCTACTAAGCTCGGTACCACGATATCTCCTACCTACCGAGCTCGACAAGAGAGTATCTATGATGCCAACTACTTACTCTAGGGAAGACGGAGGCTAGATTTTCAACTTCATTAAAATGAAACTAAAAATATAAAAAAATTGTAAAGGATTCCATGCGTGTCCCTGTCATTGTCAGCCGTGCCTCGAACGTACCATGGTGCACGTGCCGACAGACGACAGCAGGACTCAACGCTTTCATGGGCTCATCAGTGTGATCGACCTATCGGACCGTGCATTCATGAACCAAACCTGGAGACGACTCCAATGTTCCTTCTGCACGACAATTTGTTGACTCGTGAAAGTGAAATCACGGGTGCCTCGCAACCAGGCCGTATGGTAAGTAATTCTAAAAAGAAGGCAGTATGGCGAGTAATTCTAAAAAAAATAGGCAGTATAGCGAGTATCAAATCTCCTGTTTAGCAAATCTGGGAGAAGTGATCGTTAAAAGACCTTGTAGCTAGATCACAATTAAGCTAGGGTTCATGAACCCAAGTAGGTGAGGCCATGCAGGACTTAAACTTAGGAGCTAGCTCAATCTCAAAGTCGTTGCGTCCAGAAATGACAAGGCGCATGTGTCCCGCGTAACCCGCGAAGCTTCGCGGCAGTTTCCTTTTTAGGAGATAAGAAAATGTACCCACTATCTCGCGGTTTCACAAGACTTAGAGTCTGTTTTGTTTTATCTTTTAATCATAGATTTTATCCTTAAAAACAGAATGAAAAACAAATAGTACGATTTTAGAATCTGATTCTCATAATTCAGCCTATCCATGTACACTAGAATCCACAATCCACTTTATATGTGCTTTTGGGTTTCAGCTTTTGGAGAATCAGCTTCTCTACAACTACAATTCAGAATCAACTTTTAGAAAATCCAAAGCAAAAACAAACAGATCCTTAGTAACGTTGATTTTTCACGGTCTTTGGGGTTAAAGTTGAACTCCTATTTTACACGGATATATTTATAAAATATTATAAAAAGTATAATAATGTAAAAGTTTTTATGATAAATTTAATAGTATCATATTAATATAATCAATCTAAATATCTAGAAAAATAATTATTGGTTGAAGATTGTAAAGTCTGACTGGTTTAAATTAACAGAGCCAATTATTCCAAAACGGAGGGGGTACATGGCTAGCTACCCCCTAGCTTGTGGCGGATTATTCTCAGATCCATCAAAATGATTTGATCTCATCATTGACAGGTCAGCGATTGACGTGCCTCTGATCAGAACATTCCCTCTGCAACTCCAAGCTGAGGAATCCGTGTAGGGATCAAGAAACAAGTCCCATACAACCGATTAACTAATAAGCTCCCGATTAAGATATGCGCGGTGCTCATCAGTCAGATCAGAGCCCCAATTAAGTTTTGGATGGAACATCACGTGGCAAACGCATCGATCGATCCGTCATGAGAGCTACTGCCAAGTTCGTTTGGACTAATGGAAGTCCTTTGCTTTCTTGTGTTAGCTGTGTAGTAACAAAGTATTCGTCTATCTAAATTTATAGAATGAATTTTTTAATATTTTTATCTATAAATATAAGATGTATTTTATATTCCAAGACAATTAATGTGATGTTCCCTCGATATCCCTAATAAATGCCTGAGAGGTGTTTTCATGCTTTTCTTTTCGACAATTGCACAAATATTAAAGCACAAATGAATGGTAGATAGTGATTAATTATCCATTCGTTTGCTTCAAGATCTGTGCAATTTGTATTGAGAGAAAAAGCATGAAAACACTAGTCTAAATACTTTCTTCGTTCCCGAATACATGTCATTCTAACTTTTAAATTTTGTTCATAAATACATGTCATTCTACAAATTTTATGTGAATTTTTACTAATTTTTTCTTCCATACTCCCCTTTAGCTATTTCCAATATCATTTACTGTAATAGACTAGAGTAAAACACATCATTCAAATATATAATGTAGCATTTTATAAATATATCTTGGTAGAAAGTGCAAGAAACTACAAGAATATCTATCCAGGATCGAAGGGAGTATACATCTTACTTTATATTCTCTACTATATACATTAAGTATAATATATTAGTGATAATAATTAAAGATAATCTAGTTATTTTTAATATCTTTTTGTTTCACGTGCCAAAATTCCTCCATTATATTCCGGAGGATTTCGCCACCACATTCATTTGAGCCGGTAGAGCCGAGTCGAGCCGGGGAAATTTTTTGCTTTCGGGTCCTTTTTCGTAAAAAAAATTACGTTTAGGTTCTTTTGGAAAAAACGTTACGGCCAGGTCCTTCTTTTGTGTAAGAAAAATATGTTACGCTTATGCCCTTTTTGCATTTTTGAGCGTTGTGCTCGGGTCCTTCTTTCGAAAATCAAAATTACGTTTATGTCCTTTTTCGAAAAAAAAACATGGTTAGATCCTTTTTATAAAAAAAAATATACTACATTTAGGTCCTTTTTCAAGTTTTTTTAAGTGTTTCGTTTAGGTCCTTTTTGGAAAAAAACATTTAGGTCTATTTCACCTAATAAATGCGGAAAAAACGCAAACGTTATGGTCGGGTCCTTCTTTTGTGTAAAAAAATATGTTACGCTTATGCTCTTTTTGCGTTTTTGAGCGTTGCACTCGGGTCCTTCTTCCGAAAATCAAAATTACGTTTAGATCCTTTTTATGGAAAAAAATATATATATACTACGTTTAGTTCCTTTTTCAAGTTTTTTAAGCGTTCCGTTTAAGTCCTTTTTCGAGAAAAAAAAGTTTAGGTCCTTTTCTGCCGAATAAATGCGGAAAAAACGAGATTACGTTTGTATCTTTTCAGCAGTTTCGCGTGTTTCTTCGATTTTCTCGCATGGGGAGCGGTAATCGCACGTTTTCTCGATTTTCTCGATGAACGACGTCGCGACGTGGCACGCCGGTCTTGGGATTTGGGTTGCTTCTCGGTTAGATTATGGAACACGGTTCTGTTTTTTAAGGGAGAAGAATGTGGATTTTGAGGCTTTGGGAATGAGTTGTCGCCTTCATGACCATGGGTGCCAGCACGTGAGAACCAGGAAAGCCTGGTCCTATCATTTGGATTGTGATCGCCAGTTCGCCACACAAAGAGTCACATTTAATTCGGTTTCCCCTATCATACGTACGTACACAATACATACACCAGAGATAGTTGAGCAATCTGCAATCGTAATATGAAAAAGATTATAAAAAAAAACAGTTAGAACTAGGCAAACTTTATCTTGTGAGCGCTGTAGAAGCGTTTGGCTGCTGCAGCCATCTGTCTCGTCGGGCCGTCGTCGCCGCCGGCCGGTTCGTCGTTAGAACCCGAGCAGAAGCGCGCCAACCACGACGCCAGCGCCGCTGGCCAGGAGAAGTTCGGTGGTCCGTACTCCATGGTCGATCACCTCCCAGAATTTTAGATCAGGAAACACTTAATTTGGTCTGTTCAAGACTGGAAACAAAGCTAAATTGGCTGGGTGACCCCAATTTGCCGACTACTGTGCTTTGGTTACACTTGTTACCTGCCTGTCCCTTTTATAGATATCCTAGGGAGAAGTGTGCTGAATTAGTTGTTGATTAAGTCGCAACGTGTGAAGTATTTTCGATTGGCTTGAGGACTCTCTGGTCAAGGTCAAGCAAGCATAAAAGTAAATACGAGTGTGCTGTGCAGACCGCAGTGCAGCTTCCTACGTGAAGCTGAGCTATCTGGCAAACGATTGTTTTGTCGCAGCACAGGAAATTCAAATGACCTGCCTTAGTTCCTTACGACTAAAGAGTCCAAGATTGAAATAAAAAATGGAAGCTTTTGCCGCTAAATCCAACCCTACGTTGGAGGATACTGCAAATTATGAAATTAATCCTTCCAAGATGTAACATCTCTATGATCGTCCCCGGAAAAAAAGTTGCAACATCTCTATTAATGTTACCTAATTCGATTCTCCTTAATGTACTTACGTGAGCATGATATATTTGCAAATGATTCGTGTAGAACCAGAAGCAAGAAGATGTGAGAAGTCACCCGACGATTGGAACTTGGGAACCCATTTGCACATGACCACAAGCACGCGACGTCTATACAATCGCATGAGTCTTCGTCAGCATCATCACAAATTGCAGAAAGACACACTGGCACAGCTCTTGTTCCTCTTATCCTTCTGAGAACCAAGCAGTTCACAATCCGTCGAGTTCACAACCCAACAGACGAAGTTTCGCAGATGCTCACTTGGGCATGTTGGAGCCAAAAAAAAAAGCACGCTAAAGCTTGACAAAAATGGGCCAGATGCGAGCCAATACCGGGCCATTCACAGGCTTCCCAGCATATCACAACTCGCCGCGTTCACGACCACAACGAATCTGAGCATTGCGCCAATAATTTGCTTACCTGGCATGGCTTAAACCACGCAAGATGTTGAATCAGGCAGATAAGTACAGTCGCACTTGGACATCACGGCAAACATATACATGCCAAACACATATCAAGGTTTAAAGTCTGAAGTTCGGACATGGAGAAGCCTAAGCCAAGTCTGCACGACTACAACTGCTGAAGCCAATTCTGCACGACTACAACTACTGAAGACATGGGACATCATAAAATCACACCATTCAGGGCTTTGGAGCCATTGCGCTGAAAAAAAAGCACCCTGGGGCCTGGGCAATCACTCCAACGATTTTCCAAAAGGGGAAGCTTTGCAAACACTAGCCAGTCCTACACACAAGGTACAGCAAGATATTCAAGGAGAGAAACTAGCAAATGATGAAATAATTTTGTATTGAATGATTGCTTTACCTCCTAGCTAGTAATACTTTCGTTGTTGGCAGCTGGTCAGTTGGCCTCACCATCATCCACTTCATCATCGATGGTGACCATACCAGATGGACCTGGGGAAAGATTGTTCTAATAGAAATTTTAGAAGGTAGAAAAAATATGTACATCTATTACCTTGTATTTCAGCTGATAACCAACTCTGAGTAGTCATCAAAGCTTCGACTAGATCCGCTTTAAGTCTGTTGCACCCAGAACTCTACTTCTTGTCAACAGTGCCAAATGTAGATTCAGAAGTGACAGTGGAAAATGGTATAGCATAAATGTCTCTTGCAATCCATTTGAGTGTCGGGTACTTTGGACCGTAAATCTTCCACCACTGAAGAATATTAAAATTAAGAGTTCTTGAAACAAAGCATCCTCCAAGTAGTGGTCCAACTCGGAGCTTGGATGGACCTTTTGCTTCTTTTTCCTCTGAGCTTACGAATTATACCCCAATATACTATCATTATCCAATTTGACGCCACCAGACATGGAAGTTGGAATGAATGGAAGTGGTTGCTTATACTTCTCGAACAGTTGATGAAATACACGAACAATTTTAGCAATTTCCCCAGCACGAGATTCTGGATTCGTCTGCTCGTAATAGTATTCCAATAAACAAGTTTTGTACCTTGGTTCCAAGACAGTTGCAACACCGATAATGCTAGAACCATAGTCACAAAGTTCCCGGGTCGACGGGGTCGAGGAACGGGGTCGCGGGTCGACACTTGAAAAAAACATGGTACAAGGAGGGTATACCTCTATGAGACGTGGGTTGTGGATTTGGTACGTGAATCCGAGTCCAATAAGTCGATGATCCCGGGTCGACACCTTGGGTCGAGGGTCGCGATCTAATGGGTCGCCGTACCATTGCACGATTTGAAGCGAGGCGGCGGCGACTGCGCATGGCAGGTACACATCCCCTCTTCATCCAATCTGCAATGGTACAACGACCATTAGATTTTAGTACACATCCCCTCTTCATGCCAATCTGCAATAGTATGACAATCCCCTTTCGATCGGGACGACGACCCAGGGTGACCCCGACCCTCGATTTGGGACGGCGATCCCGGGTCACGGGACGCGACCTCGACCCCGTATCCTGTGACTATGGCTAGAACAGAAGTCCAATACTTGGACTTCTCAAACATACTCCGCATTCGTGCAGCCATTTGCGCAATGTTTGTGTTAGGACAAGAACACCATTGAAGCAATGCCAATCGGATTTCATAAGTTTTGGATAGTACAGATTAGGAGTAGAACATTTTTTTTTGCCTAAAAAGAGCTCATGAACACTGTAAAATACTTTCAATCTCTCATAAATCTCTTTAGCCATCCCCACATTTTCCCATTTAAACTTTCGTTTTATAGCCCTATATAAAACATATTTATAAGATAAAGCAGATTTTAGTATCAAGTAAGTTGAGTTCCATCCGGTCTTGACATCAGTATATAGCTTCTCTTTTGTTTGAATGGTCAATTGCCGTGCACAATCCTCAAATGATTCTCTTCTTTTGGGGACAGCACTCCAATATACAACAACATTACAAACTTTCTCTATTGCGTTGGAGAATACATCCAGACCATCTTTCACTACCAAATTCAACAAACTTGCACAGCATTGCACATGAGAGAACTCTCCACCTGGGATAAGTGATCCAAAGAGTTGAGTATGCAATGACTGAACTATACCACCATTAACACCATAATTGTCAACTGTAACTGTAGACAGGTTTTGAGAAATGTGTGAATTTCGAAACATCTCATCAAGATTTTGGCAGCAACTTTTGGTTTGAGGTGATATGGCACATAAAGAAACCTACAATTTATACAAAAAGACATAAATTAACAATGCAGTTAACTATTCTAGTGGTACTAAAAATTATGTTGTCACAAAACTAGTATAGTAATAAACAAATAATGATCGCAAAACGATATCCATGTAAGACAATCATTTTACACAGTTCCTTTCTCGATGCCTCCTGATCAAAGGTACAGTTTTTTATTGAATCATAGTTTTGGCCTTCACTATTATGTTCATGCTGTGGACTAGGCACTACATCTTCCCCAACTGCATTGGAAGGTTGAGCTAGCTTTAGCACATAAACTAAGTAATCAACAAATGCAAGTATAAACTAATTTATTTTTGTAAAAAAAATCATGTGCAAGTGCAATTGGATATTTCAAGAAATATGAAAGTTTAATCCATTAAAAAGCTAACATCAATGTAACATAAGTAGCATCACTGGGCTGAATCTGAGATCAATACGTGATGCCATCCTCACATGAACCACAAAACTAGATCTTAATAAAATTTTGTTCCAACTTTGTTATGCGCATACAGGTTGCTTGGTGGCTGAGCAGAAGGTTTGAAATGTCAAAGGTAATCAGAGAAGATGTCTGAGCTAAATCACAAGGTTTAGATGAAAAGTTGAAAAAATACACACACAATGGGTTGGTCCAACTACCACCTGCATATACCATTCTGCCGGCCAAGAATCTAGTGTACATACGCAAGCATGTCAGATGGTTACCCAGTGAGCCGGTAAACTGTATGATTTCAAACCCCAACCCAAACTAATGGAGTAGCTCAATCCAGTAAAGGACGACAGGTTCAAAGTTCATGTGTCAGATTCAACTCTTGCATTCTTTATAGGCATGCCCTTGCCCCTTAATTATAGAAATGTACAGGTATCTCCTTTCTACTATTGTTAGTTCGTTACTAACATGTTCAAAGCAAAATATCAAGCCTTAACCTCCATGTGGTAGCTAAGACCACCACTCTACCAATGCTTTTCTTGCCCAGAAGCGGCAAGCGCTAGTAACAATCACAATAATGATACCAAATAGCCAAACTCTCCGCGCAATTGCGTGGCTAGCTATTACAATATCTCTAAAAATAGTGTTGTATTTGTGTTCAACTACAATACTTATGTATGGAAAATAAATTGTATTTCCTGTACTGCTTTAATAGTCCCATATACATCTGATTAATCTGGACCATTATAATTTGGACCCAGAAAAATCGACGCTATAGATCTTTCTCTTTTTTCTCCGATTAACATGTTAATTTCTACCCTTTGAGAGTGTGAGTGGTGGCTTTTTCTCTCTCTATTTTAATAGTATAATAATAGAATAGATAGAAGACGCAAGAGGGAAAAACTTGATGGTATTTGTCTCTCCTTAGGGATTTTCCACATCATTGCAGCAGCTGAAATGCCTTGCACATTTCAGTAAGAGGCCTCACAAGCCTTGCATTACTAAGTACGTACTAATCGTTCATGCCGCAAAATAAATCATAGTTAGGGTGAAAAATCTGGGCTTAAATTGGTAAAAACATGCATAGCTGAATCACTACAAGTCTACAACTAGCTAATCGCGTGAGGAACTAATCCGTATGCTAGATCAAAGCTGACTAAGCAGTAAAGCACGTCCCAACAGAACCACTAAGCAGTAAAGCACATCCCAACAGAACCACCCAAAGAAAAACAAGAACACATTATAACAAGCAGAAGTAAACCATACGCGCAATTCGAGGACGGAGGCGACCCTATAAGCGGCTCCGAGGCACTCGAGGAAGAATTGACGTCCTTCCACTCCATTCCATCCCCATCGTATGGCCCCACAGCGGATTGGTCGGATCTCAGGCTAGGGTTTCCGTTAGGCTCATCGTTCCTCCACCTCCATAGACACTCTTGGCTTATCGGCCTCCTCCACCTTCGGCTCCGGCGGTGGTGGCGGCGCGGCCATGGGAGGCGGCGAGGCAATGGAGGCGCGCGGCGGTGGTCAGGACTCGGGGATGGGAGGAGGGTTTTTTGTTTTATTTGATTGCGAGTCTGCGATGGGAGGAGGGTTTTAGTAGTGATTAGTGCGTTCTAGGCATCGAGCCGTGGATCTTTCTTTCTCTAGTTATGGTTGCCTTCGTCTGAACCATGTTTAATATACCTTTCAGCTTCGTATTTCGACGAGCCAACAATACCAAAATTTATAAAATATCAAATAAAATTTATAAAAAATTGAACGGTTTTAAAAGTCAAATGAATTTGAAATCCGATCAAACTGTGGAACAAAATTCAAACAAAAAGGTCGAAAACCGCACGAAAAGCAGCGAATTTCGAGCGGTTTTCGCGAAAATCGGCGATAGGTTGAATATTTTGGAGAAGAAATGGGGAAAATGCAAAAAATGTTGTAAAATTTTAAACTTGTTTTTTCAAAAAATATTCACACCAGAGATCATAAAACTATTAATACTAATTTTAGGGAACTTTTGGATAAATTTTTTAAAATTTCCTGAATTTTTTGAAATTAAATTTGGACTTGAGCAGTATCCCGAACAAAATCCTTTTTCGAACCGGAGCGGTACTAGCGAATTTCAAGAGATTTTCGACGAAAAGTGAAACCCTAGTCTGAACTGTTTATCGTACAACCGGACGGCTAGCAGTTTTTCCTTTAACTACCGCAGATTGCGGTGACCAAGGTTTGCAAAACCGAATTCAAAAAAGCCGTTCAAAATTCAAAATTAAAAAATTGAAATATTGAGTCGAAAATGTCAGAAATCGATGGGTTAAGAATTCAAATTTTTGAAAAAATCGAAAATCGATTCGGCCAATTGGTGAGTGCTGACCACTGCGGTGTTGCCACACGATTTTGACCTAAAACCGATCGATTTAATCGAAAACCAGTCGGTTTTAACCGAAAATTGACCGGTTTTACATCGTATAATTTTTTTATTTGACTGATTTACCGATCGGTTTTGAATATCGAACCGGTTCAGTACGGTCGAAAATTGCGGTTTTCGTCAATTTTATAAACCCTGGTGGTGACACTACAATGTAGATGAAATCAAAACCAGAACACACATCAGAAAAAAAAAAAAGAAACCAACATCTGCAGATAATTTCTAGTCTGGATAGCATCTCTAGTGACTAGTAATGAGAGATTCAGCCATATGAAAATGCCAACCATATGTATGAACTGTATAAAAACACTTGTTTATCATATCATATGGTATTGCAAAATCTGCACTCCTCGCTTCAGTTCGATACAGCTTGGACATGTATATATAGACCAACCATTTGTAAAAAAAACTATATTTTCATAATTTTTGCACCACTATACTCTACATTTTTTTTTTTATTACGAGGAAGACACGTCCTGTTCCCTATAAATAAGGAGATTCATTCTTTTTTTTCCCCAAAATCCTCTCTTCTTCCTCCTCAAGCCCGTGTCACACAGGACCAAGCGGATCCTATCCTGCAAAAGATTTAGATCGACGCACACACCACCACGCATACATATCATATGGGTAGACACGAGTGTGCCTCTTAGCACATGTCTAACCAACAGAGGCTAGAAATAAATTCATGACCTTACAAAATAAATACGTATTAAAACATACTCGCGTGTGTAATAGGTGGACACCGAAAATTAAATCCTGATCCATGGAATCGTACATCCACGACTCCCCACCCCACTAAGCGATGGTTACTACTCTAGTTTCAACCTAAATCTGCAGGATCGGCTCGCGCGGGCGCACACACATATATGGAACTTAACACCACTAGCTAATATATAGACCACCACGGAGTTGAACGTTTGGCACTTGGGCAGGCTGCCACTGAAAATCACGAACAAGCGTCGCTGTACACGGCCACTGCATTTGACACCACCGCAAGAACAATCATGAACACCGCCAGGAACTTGTCCCCCTTCTTCGCTATGCTGTGACGATCCCTGATAGATCAAAACAAACGAGATCAAACAGTCAGCTATTAGCGGCTAAAGCCATGACCAAACATTCCACAGATGCGGTTAGATTAGTTCTGACGAGAGCACGAGAAAAAATTAAGCTTCTTTTCTTTCTGTAGTTGTACGTAGCATACTTGCTGTGCTAAGCAAAGATGAGCAATTGAGCATCACTTCGGTACCAACTCACCTCAGCGCAATCGCGGCCGGGAAAATGTAGGCAATGGAGACGGCAGCGGTTGCTCCTGTGAACTGGAACGCGTCCCAGATGTTTGGAATGAAGTTTGCAGCGAAGAAGATCACCGCAAGGAGCGCCGCCGTCAGAGCACCGAATCTCCGGTCGTCACAGGACAAGGGCTTCGCCGAGGGGAAGAGAAGCCCGTCCATGTTGAGCCGCAGCGCGTGGAATACGATGGGAAACACGAGCATGAGGTGGAGCACGTAGCTCACTCTGACGGCGTCGTTGAGCACCGAGCTGTACGGGATGCCGAGGTTCGAGTCGAAGTTTGCGAGGACGTCGTCGAGCGTCGATTCGCCGAAGAGGAGGAAGCCGAAGAAGCTGGTGGTGATGTATACGGCCGAGCACAGCAGCAGCGACGCGCGCACGATCGGCTTGATTTGGCAAGAATTCTTAAGCTCGTTGTGAATAGGGTGCACTGCAAAATGTCAGATCAAATCGATCTCCTTAGATTATGTGGATTATGGCGAATATAAGCAGAAAGAACTAGGTCAGTTCATACCATTGTAATGGCAAATGTAGGCAGTGACAAGAACTGGAGCAGCTGTGAAGAGTCTCCAGATGGATGGCCAGTCATGAACGTCAGGAAACAACTTAGGCATCGGGACCTGTCCCCTCATCAACTTGATGATAGCGATTCCGGCGGTGATCACGACGAACACGACCGCCAGGGCAACCGATACGGCAGACGTGTATCTCAGTGAATCTGAAGCAAAAAGCTCATCGTCAAGGCTTGACAGACAGCAAAATGTTCAAGAAAAGATAGCCTCTCTTTCGATACTAATTAAAGCTAGGAAATCACGCACGCACCGACGCGCTTGAAACATGCCAGTGGAGTGAACACACCGAGAGTGGCGATGAGGAGGATGGAGAAGCGCCCGTTCCAACGGCACGCACCGAACCATCCTTCTAGCACGCCGTGATGGTGCGCGCCGCTCGAGTTAGTTCCAGATAGCACATCACCTTGTGTAAGGAGGATTCGTTCATACATTCAGAACAGTTCTTAACACGAGCTTTCGAATTCTAAATCAAGCAACCAATCAAGAAAGAAAAAGAGAGGTGATGTTCCAAGAACACCGTACCGATGATGATCATGTAGACGACCATGACGCCGACGTTGTTGATGACGACGCAGACCTGGAGGAACCCCTTGCCGAGCGCCCCGAATGAGTCGCCCATGGCCTCGCCGTACGAGGCGGCTCCCACGGCGCGGCTGAACCGCACGAGAAGCTCGATGGAGGCGTCCGTGAGCAGCGCGGCGAGCACAACCAGGGCGAGGCCCGGCACGAGGCCGAGCACCTTCATGGTGGCCGGGAGGGCCATGATGCCGGCCCCCACGATGGTGGTGGACAGGTTGAACACCGCGCCGGCGAAGGAGGCGCCGTCGAATTCGTCACCATCCTTGAGCTTCCCGGGGAGGAGAAGCTCGCTGCCCTCCGTGTCGTGGTCACAGGCGCTCGCCATCGGCATCACCATCCTTGCCGAGCTGCGCGCGACGGTGGTGCCAAAGGGCGCTTCTTTCGTAGGATGGTGCGATTTGCGCGGACGGAATTCCAGTTTCTAGTAGCTGCTTGTGATCTGTGTTAGATTGACCCCTTATTGCACGAAAAAGTAAGAATTCCTCAAGCGGCATGGATCAAAATAGCGCAAAAGATTGGAATTTGTGCGGAGAATTGACGAGGAGATGAAGTTTCTCTGTTCTAACTTTTCTTCTCTCTCCCCCCTTCACCCCACGATGGGAACAGAGCACGAGGCGAGGAACAATGGAGGGGTCGAGCAAGCGTACGTGAAGTTAGCCTTTGATCGGAGGAGACGAGGCGTCTTATAATTAGAGCGCCTCCTGATTTAGCAACCGCTTGTTAATCACCAAGTGTTGGGCACTTGGATCATTCCATTTCCGAGGCAGTTGCGACGAAGCATTCCACGGAGACGAGAGACGGGGGGGCCTGGCCGGCCGGCTCTCCCCTTCGTGCCGAATCTGCGTCCACGTCGGCGACGCGCCGATGCATGATATCCCTTGCGCCGGCACGGCCGCATCGCTGTACATATCGCCCGCCTTGCGCTCACCTCTTCCACTGCGCGCTTGCAAGCGCCACCACGGCACACCACCGCGCCGCGCGGCGGACGCAGTGCCAACGGCTGCCTTCTGTGCGTGTCACATGCAAGGATGGCTGGAAAACTTGGTTTCGGGCTAGAAATTTGTCCGTGACAAAAATATCCCTACACCGCTAGAGCGTCGCTCAATCTGGGTCGTGTACGTTGGATCGCACGGCGAACGGGTACCAAGGGATGGATCGGAGAATCTGCCCCGATTCGCCTAGGCCTCCGGCTCGCTGCGCCAAGGTGACGCGGCGGCGGCGGAGACGCCGGCACACGCCGCGGCGCGGCTCGCTGCACCAAGGGGACCCAATTGCAGCGCTTAGCTTCCAGTGACGAGAACTCTTCAGTTCAAGCCGGCTGAACTCCTCCGCGCAGCCCTCGCCGGCGGCCACGCCGGGGTGCACCTCCCTCGGCAGCCTCTGGTACGGTACTTCTACTTGATCTCCCTATACCCGCGCACGCTCCTAACACGCCGTTGCGAGCGACACCAATGGAGCCGCCTTAGAGGCACGGTCCACACAACACACGCCGAGATCCCGCGACGCATTACAGCAATAGCGGCAGCCGGCCGCCGGCCGCCGAAGAGCATCATGACCGCGCCACGCATATTGTATTTGGTAGGTGTCTTAAACTATTGCACGGCATTGACTTGACTCATTGTTATATGCATACATAGAAACAATCATCCACGCATACAGCCTAACCAAATAATCTGTCCTTTTGTCATACCACTAGTTAAGTGTCCGTGTGTTGCTACGAAAATTATCAAATACAACCTTTTTAAGAAAAGTTTTTCAAAACAACATCCAAGTTGGTTGATAAGAAAAACATATATGAAGCGAACTTGTTAGCTATTTAAGAGTGCTTCAAATTATCAGTTAATCATTCATGCTAGTACAATTTTAAAAAGCCTCAACATGATAGTACAACGGTAATTTTAAAGAATTTGATCTTTTTCTTTTTTTTCTCCTCCCCTTTTGTCTTGAGTGCAGTCTTCTGCACCTTATAACTTTAAACTTTGTTTTCTATACTCATAATTTAATCATAGCTTTAGCTGTCTTGAAAAAAGAGAGAATGAGCCATTGCCATAACCTCCTTTCATATCGTTTCTTGTGTCCCCTTGAATCTTTTGTATTGCTTCTTTCCCTCTTTCTCTTGTGTGTGTATGAGCTTTCCTCTTCTCTGTCTCTTCCTGCGTCTCTTCGTATGTCCTCTATGATAGAGATGAAGGTGGCCTTTTATAGGTAGAGGAGAGGGCAGCCAGGCGTGTGAGTGCTCAGCCTCTATAATACAGTGCCTTGTGATCTCCGGGATTGGCACGTGATTTGATTATGCAATTCTTGCCTTTTAATCTCTGCATTTCCATCCGAATGAGATACAATGAAATAGGATTTTCATATTATGGGATATGATGAGTATATCATTCCATCCAAGCGGGATATGATAAGGAAACTCTTTCATTTATAAGAGATATGAATAAAATCCTTCCATTTTAAAGAGATGTGATCAGTAATATTTCTATAAAATAGAGAGAATCCGGATCGGGTGGGGGCGGGCTAAGTGAACAAAAGGAAAGGCTGAGCGAGAGGATAAGGATGATCGAACAGAAGGAAAGGGGGGCGAGGGCGGGCTGAGTGAATAGAAGGAAAGAGAGGGTATGAAGAACGGACCGCTGCCACCAAGTCGTAATTGAAAGTAGTAGAGATTCCCGTCCTAATGTATGGTTGTTCAGTTCAACCATCAACGTACGTGGTGTTTTCTCTTTTCTTACTCTCTTTTGTGTAGCTTTTCATGGCTCTAGCATGAATTTTCTTGCATCCACTTCAAGTCTAAATTACATTTGAGTATGTCATAAAATAGTAGTAGTCACTAAAGTTTTGGTACAAGCCAAAGCCAGTCCCTCAATTTCCTTTGGAGAACTATGAAGTAGCTTGTGCAGTTGAACTTGCGTACGTTGAGCTCAGGCCAGGAGAATTTTGAAGACATACATTGGGTTGGATACCAGAGGTGGTTGAATCAACCTGCCCAAAACTACTACATATATTATGATGATTAGATGTGCTTATGATGCCTGTTTTTCAACATGCTTACGTTTTAGCACCCATCAAGCCGTTCAAAATAGCTTGCTATCGCTATCACTTGCACATGTTAGCATTGTCTCGACTATAAACACTTCGACATCCCAAATGTTTCATGCTTAGAGCCTCTTGCTCATGTAATTAATGGATTTTAAGCTGACATGGAGATTACAAAACAGGTCCAGAAGAGATGCAGATGGAGATGGTCAGCTACCTCAGCGAGCTGGTCCTAGAGCAGGAGCTCACCACTGACATCACCGGGACCACGTCGGGGATCCTCATCAAGATGGAGCGCAGCTGCAAGGAGGTGGGTGTTGTGTCATGCCGGTTCGGCTTACCTTCGGCAAGCCCAAACACGGTCTATTTGCGATTTATGCTAGCTTCATACCGTGCCTGTCTAGGTCCGACCCATTTACACTATTGCGACAAGAGAAAAGAAGTCTGAGACGTACGGAGATGAGGCAATGGACACAAATATTGAGAGAAAAAGAACTAAATTTTATTCATTCTTAAATAGGTACAGAGTTAATGCCTGGTTAAAAACCTTACACCCAATATAGGGTACCCAGTACAGAGCGGCTCAATGCGCGTGCTCGATGTTAGTGAACATGTACTCTCTAGTCTTCATTCTCCACCTTTTAGTATATCAGTTGTCTCCCCTTTTCTCTGCATGCGAGGACTGCAAAAGGTGCTGGCTGTAGGGTGAACCACAACATGACGTAATATCACAGCAGAGTGCCCTGCTATGTGTCGTGCCTGCTTCGGGTCTGTTTCGTGCTATGCTGGCCTAAACACGTCTCATACAGGCGTGCCATGCAGTGCCACCCATCGTGCTCAACCGCGAGGCCCAGCACGACCCTGTCATCCTTACCGTGTCGGTCTGGCCCATATGCATACGTGGCATGGCGTGCTTCAGCCGTGCCATACCGTGCCACAGATCGGCCTAAAAGCCCAGCCCAATACCCTGGTGAAACAACCTGAGTTTTATTAATCTAATTAGTAGTGTTAAAATAATTTGACAAGTCATTAAACAAAAACAAGCAACAGTGAGTAATTGCATATATTAATTATTACAAGTTTGTACAATTGAATGGATTGCATTGCATTTAAAAATTTAAATTACAATTTCAACACGAGTACAAGAATGATTAATTACAAAGCATAAAAAAAATCCTACAAGTTTCTAAAATCTTCTTGCACCAGTTTTTCTTCACTAGCCTGCACAGCAGTAAAAAATTTGCAGTTATAAGTAAAAAAAGTAAATTAATATAAAAGAATGGAATTAAATAAATAATTAAAATTAGAGTTGCTATCAGTCCGTTATAAATTGGTATCGCTTACTGAGGTATCAGATTAGTTCGAGGCCAAACTGACACCTCTTGCGATTTATTTAGCATCATCCGGCAATTTACAAACCTGTTTTAAACCGTAGACACGTGTATCTTGAAAATATCACACGGTCGAATTTGAATAGTACCCTCAGTAAAATAGTAAATCTTGCGCAATCAAATGGATAGATATGGGTTATAGGAGTCTTTACTGTTCTAGCCTTGTGTATAGTATTTTTTTCGTAAATAGCTGTTGCTGCAACAAAAATTCAGAAATAGCCTCTACACAGTAAAAACCAGTGGATCAGGATGGCTAGATTTTTTTAACTCATTTCTAGCCGTTCCTGTCCGCTGGATTTTTTATTTAGCGTGAAAATTTTAGACCGCTGGATTCTGACGATTTCCGACGGTTGAGCACCGCTAGATTTTTTTTTTTTTAAAGTCATCTAAGCCAGCATCAGGACATTCCTCCCATACACAAGAACACAACCACAAGGTAAGGTAAGCCAAAAAAAAAAACCTTTCATACCACAAGACAAGATAGCAAGCCATACACCAGAAAGCAAAGAAGCTTCAAGCATCAGGAGACGAAGGCAAGGAGACCAGCTCAGCCCCCACAAGAGACCAACGCCCAGGAGCCAGAAGCTCAACCAGGAGGCCCAAGCAACCCAACCAAACCAACACCCGAAGCAAAAGAGGAGCACAGCCACCTCTACAACCTCATCATCGGCACAAACCCTTCATCATCTGCACTACATTTTTATTTTCCAATCCCAGGTATTCATCCATTTCCCCATTATCCCAGTAGAACTATCATAACCACAACAGTAGTGAAAGTGAAGTAGAATATGAAAATGACAGTAGAGGATTGGGGTAGAAAAAAAATGAAATGTTTGGTCCCAGCTAGCTATAGACTTAGGGGGTTGCGCCGTGCATCCCCAGTAGCCCACACATGCTCTCGGCACACGGTAAGCTAAGAGTATCGACGCGGTGCCGCCAACCCGCACAGTAGCCATATGATCATCACAGACCCACAAACCTAGCCATCTCTTTTTCAGCACAGAACACAATAAAAATGGAAACAAGTAGTAAAAAATACAGAGAGATCCAGGAGTACCAAACCCTAGGTTAGAGGGGAAACATCGGGGGCGTAGGCTAAACCGGAAGGGCCAAGTCGGCCCATGAGCATCACGGCTCGACGGCACGGTCGGTATAGCCATGCGTGCGCGCAAAGGCACGGCCATGCCGAGCTGAGCTTAGCTCAGGTGCATCACGGCAGAGCAAGGCCGTGGCCGGTGTGCTGAGCAACCCGAGCACAAGAGAGGAAGGGGCCAGGGCTCAGGGCTAGGCGCCGGCCCAAGCATACACACCTGCTTGCGCACAGGGAAGAAGCCAAGCCAGGCCAGCGAGCCGGCAGAGGCAGGCCAAGGCGCGCATGGCGCGGAACAGGGCCAAGCGCGGGTATGGGGAGAACCGGAGGCGGGGTGGGCTGGCCTGGCGGTCGGGGAAAGGCGCCGCACCAGCAGTGCAACACTAGTGACCACGGGTGGGCCGCGCGCTGGGGCAGCGCAGCCAACGCAAGGGCTAAGAGAGGAGCCGGGCCACCAGGCCGAGTGGGGGCCGGATCCGGGGCCAGCTATAGTAGTGGCGGCGGCGGCGGCCGGCGGGAGAGCCGGAGTTGGCCGGCCGAATCGAAGCAAGAACGGGAGAGAGGAGAGGGGAGCCAAAATGGGAAAAGGGGAGAAAGGAGGAAGAAGCAAGGAAACCAGGCAGCCGAGCAGATAAGGATCGGCCAGGAGAGAAAAAAGAAAAGAAAAGAAAAAGGGGAAAAGAGAGAAAAATAGGAAATAAAATGGGAAGTTTTCCAAATGCGTAAAATTGACTAGCTAGCCGTAGAAAATAATCTCAACGTGATTTATATGTTAATAAACGCGTGAAACGACTGCAACTAATAAATTATTAGAAAAATAAAATAAGAGACAAAAAGAGAAAAACAACAAAATTGAAATTTTAGTAAATCAGCAAAAATAAAAATTATCTGTATCTATACAAGTTTCAAAATCAGTCAAATCAGTTGGAATCCATTAAAAACGATAATTGAAGTCGATCAAACCAATAAATAAAGCACGATGAAATAAACTCAAGGAAAGTCCTAAAAATCGCAATGTAAAATTTACAAATCTTAAAATAATAAGAAGTGCAAGTTGTGCACCTTAAAACATGTGAAAATTTATCCGCCACTAAATATGGTATATATATAATTTCAGGAATTAAATCTAATTGGACCGCGGATAAGGAAACAAGTGAAGACAAATATTTTGATCAAAATCCAAGCAAGCATCCATGACCATGTTTAATTTAATATCAATGGATTATTTGGAATATATGTGGTATCATTAGTGCACGATAAAATGTTGATTTAAGAAAACCTAAATCGGTTGTTGGATGCAGATAAATTGCGGATGCAGTTGTGATTGTTATTTTGACTCACCCGACAAGTGAAGTCGGGGTGAGGTAAATATATGATGGGTAGAGGGTGCCAGGAGGGAGCATTTGCCAGAGGGGCCCTCTACAGGGGTTAAGATATAAAGATAACACCACTATACTCGGGCAATGAACCGTATTAAATCGTATCAACCATAGTGTGTGGAAACAACCAGAAAATGTTGTCCTATAATGGTGTTTAATCTCCACATTGAGTAAGTAAGAGCTATGAAGCTGAGATACGCCGGAGGTCCTGTGAGGGACACAATAATAACATGTAATAGTTATTTGGCGCTATATTTTAAAGCCAATGGTTGAGTAACTCCGATTTCAAGAATGAGTTCAGTAGGTCACCCCATGTCTTAGTACCACTGATTCGTGTTGTAGCACAACTGGTAGGTGTTCAGGGTACATGAGTATCTCTGATTTTGAGAAGGAGTACAACTGGTCATCCCATGTAATAGTGCTATCGAATCGGTATAGAGTACAACCGGTAGGTGATCAGGGTTGAAGATTTTAATACTGGAATAGGGTTAAATATTGTGGGTTCCTGACTACGGTTGGGTTCGCTATGGGTAAAGTGATACAAAACCTGCGCAGAGTTAAAATCATGAATTAATGCCTTCTTCTGGATTAGAGGCTACAGAAGTTAAATCTGTCTCATATACGAGTGCTAGTAGCAAATTATTAAATTAAAAATCGAAACACAAGATTTTTCTTAATAAAACCTATTTTCGGTATTTGGTCTTGAGGAAAGGATTTGTGGAATGGATCGGTGGTGGTTCCAGTTTATAAAACTTATATGTTGCATTTTGTTATTAACGCTTGCTGAATATATCTTGATACTCACTCTTGTATAATTCTCTCTTTTCTTAGATTCTGATTGCTGTGGATGCTCCTATAAGGAGTGGATGGATGGTCACCCGCAGGACCAGGGTGACGAGGAGGCGGAGTACCACCCAGAGGACTACGTGGAGTAGTGGCCCCTACAGCAGAGTTCCTCGTTCTTTAGGGTATATTGTAAAATAAATATTATATTAAATTTTTGGTGAAAATTATGTAATAAGACAAGTGAAAAACTCTAAGCTAATACTGCATGTTTGGAATGTAATAAATTTCCTTTAAGTCTCTAATTAGTTTTCTATTGCAACACTCTGAATCGGTGTATTAATTGATAAAATGTCGGGTCCGCTCGATGTTTTGTTAGTTAATATGCCTAGATCAGTGTAACTAACTCAAAATTAATGATAAGGTTACTATCGTTATACTAAGTTAATTATACGAGTCACCCCACCAGGTCTAGCTGCAGCATGCTCAAGTGCTTCTTGCCTGATGCCCTCAACCTCAGCATCATCCGTGTCCTGCTCGCGCTCACCGCTCTCGCCATGCCGCTCGCTACCGTGGTCTCGATCATTAGGGAGAGCCACCGCGGCCATGCCATCGTCGAGCTCATGAGCTCACCAACTGAGGCACTCAGCATCGCCGCGACGAGGCTGCTCATCACCTCTCCACGCACATGGGCCACACCATCACCGAGAGGCTCTGCAAGACGCAGGGGCAGCCGGGCACGCTGGTCAAAAGCATCGGCCACGCCGGGTGTGTGACCGAGCGAGCGGCACGCCGCGTCGGTGACGCTCCTCGCGAGGCTACCGTACCGAAACGTCTCGCTCAACCTCGCCCGCGTGCAGGAGGGCGCCGTGCCAGCCATACTGAGCAGGACAGAAGAGATGCATAACGACACAGCAAGATCGAGCCGTCATGCGTCGGCCTACTGTTAGATCTTAGGGTTGTCTAAAACATGAATAACATTAGCTAGTTTAAAGCATGATCACAAAAACCATAATACGGAAAATAAACATTAGAGACTAACCCAGAGAAGAAACAGAAGCCATTAGGTTTGGTTGGCGGTTGATGTGTCATCGGTGAAGAAGGGCAGTAGATGCTCAACGAAGGGGGCACCGAGATCCTCTCGGTGGTGGAAGCAGTCTTCGGTAGCCTGGTGCTAGCTCAGTAGATCAGGTAGGTGTCCAGAAGAAGCAAACTTGGGATTCAATTTTAGCATCACGAGCGCCGGCCTCTTCCTTTTAATATAGCGCCGGCCGATGAGATCACAACCAACTGCTTGTTGCGCGCTCGATCAGAGCGCGATTCATGGTGGGCCTAGCCCCAAAACTCTAGGGTTGTGCATATGGTATAAATGGTAAATACGGTTCGGTAAATACAGTTTTTAAACAAATACGATAATTAAAATGTGATACCAAATATGCCAAATAGAACTTCGGTCCGGTATCAGTAAATACCATAATATTTCGGTTCGGTATCGGTAAATACCATATTTACCAAACTAGCGTGAATAGTTCTTTTATACTTGTCATTTGGATATCGATACGGTTTCTAATACACACACTTGACCATTACTCTATCTAATTATACGTTAGTAAAAAATATTACACACATTTGGTCATTACTTTGATAAATCTAGTGATATTATTTCCATATGAAATTATACTTTATACACAATTGACCATTACTTTATCTAACTATACATGTATTTTTTTCTATTTTGGTGTTCGGTTTATTTCGGTTTACTCGCGGTTTTTACCGAAAAAATCGTATCCCAAAAGTAAAAAATTTCCATACCATACCGAATACCGTATACCGATCAAACCGAGTTGATCGTTTTGGTTCGGTTTTTTGGCACGGTTTTTTCTGTTCGGTAATATCGTGCACAGCCATACAAAACTCGGTTCTGTTAGTTAGCCGAGATCACAATCAACATTCTCCCACTTGATCACAAGGCTAATATCATAAGTTTATACTCAACAGAACAACACAACAAGATAAAGTATTACGGTGATTAATTTAAGCACCGCTGCAACCCTAATATCTATAGTGCAACATTCTATCTCGATTGGATAATTAATTATTCTTAACGGGAGTTGGTTTTATTCTTATAGTCCTCATTTCCAGAATCAGAGGCTTTCCAATAAACCCATACGGCAACATGCTCTCGAAAGAGACTGGGTGGTAAGTCTTTAGTAAATGGATCCGCAAGTATAAACTTAGTACTTATATGCTTGACATCAATTGTCTGATCCTGGATTCTATCTTTCACAACATGATACTTAATGTCAATGTGTTTGGCAGCACCACTTGATTTGTTGTTACTTGAATAGAAAACTGTGGCCAAATTATTGCAGTAAATAAGTAGTGGTTTATATATGATGTCTATCACTCTTAATCCCGTGATAAAATTCTTAAGCCATACAATCTGTCCAGTAGCCTATAACATGCCACAAACTCATCCCGCATCGTTGATGATGCAGTAAGCGATTGTTTGGAGCTTTTTCACGACATGACTCCTCTCGTAAGTGTGAAGATATAACCTGATGTGGATTTCTTAGTATCAACGCAACTTGCAAAGTCTGCGTCTGATAGCCCACAACCTTAAGGGTATCAGACTTCTTATATGTGAGCATGAAATACTTAATGCCCTGCATATATGTGTTTTTAGATTCTAACTTTTGGAGAATCATCTTCTCTACAATCATAATCCAGAATCAGCTTTTATCGAATTCAAAGCAAAAACAAATAGGCCCGAAGTGGATTGTGGATTATAGTGTATTGGGTGAACTGTATTGTGAGAATCAGATTCTAAAATCATATTATTTATTTTTATTCTGCTTTTAGGACCAAAATCTAGAATCAAAACTAAAATAAACAGAACCTAAAACTAAATTGAATGCCATGTTGAAATATTTCATCAAGGCATCAAGAGCGGATCATAAATTGGCCCGATTAGAGCCGAAGTGAAAAGATGGCAAGGCCCAGCCCATTCGCATCCGAGGTCATTCCCTTTTTCTTCTCCTCTTGCCGATATGTACCGCGCGCGGAGACAAACCCTAGCTGCAAAGGTCAGAACCCTAGCCGCCAGGGACCAATCACCTACCCCCAACTTCCCTAATCTACAGGGTCCCTGGCGGCGGAGAGCATCCTCAGGACTCAGGAGATTGCAAGAGTACATTTGTTTAGTTCCAGTTATTGCTGCTTATTTTTCTTCAATCTGTGTTGCATGATTGATTTATTCTTTGTTAACTTTGGGTGCGGCTGAATCGTTTTTTGCTTTAGTCTTGCTTGCTTGGACTAGTTGTTAAAATGCAAGAAGTGCATACTTTTGTTCGATTAACTATGATATGTCTGTATTGTTCTTGAATTTGGTGGTTTTCTTATGGTTAACTCGCACCATTAGCCCCCTGCTCTGTTGAGGTTGGATGCAGGGAAAACTGCGAGAAAAAGGGTATCTGTGGGTGCAACATTCATGGATTGGACATGAGCTCTATACTTCTGTGGAAGACAGCAATTTTCCTCAGAATCATTTCTTCTGTCCACATTGTATCACCTTGTTTCTGTTTCCTTCTGTATGATAGATTACTTTATATTTAGGCTGTCCTTTAGATCATTTTATTGAGCACATAATGCTCCTACATCTGTTCAGAAGCGAAATGAGGAGGCGGAATCATCTGAAAATTTTATTGCGGATAACTCATACATGGTCTTCAAAGTTCTCTGATCGCTTCATGTTCAAATCTTTTCATGTGTGGCTAGTTGTAATTCTTTACCTGAGTTAACATAGGTGGGAAGCAAAATGAGGAGGTCATACCATCTGAAAGTTTACTACTGTGGATAATGCATTGGTCTTCAAAGTTCTCTGATTGCTTCCTGTACTACACCCTTTTATCCAATTGATGCATATCTATTATCTGGATCCATCTTTGTATTATCTTTTCTCTCTTTTGTGTCTATACCTTTTACAATGTTTCTTAATGGTGCTCGAACCCAAAACCTGTTTTAACCCATCGAGAAGCAAAATGAAGAGGTCATATGGTCTGAAGTATCTGATGTTGAATTGTTGATACATTCATTCGTGGTCTTCAAAGTTCTCTGATTGTCTCTCATGAATCCTTGAGCAACATGTTTTTCCGAGTTCTTGGAGTTAATGTTATCCAGCTTGGTGTCCTGTAGTGTTTTACTGTTGTTATCATGACTTCTGCCTGAGACTTTATGAATAAAATTGATGTCATGCTTGCCTAATGCCTTTATTCTTCTCTAGCAAAATTAAGAGTTGTTTTGATTGGGATTGTGGACAAACAGATAATAATTATCTTCAAAGTTACACCATCGTTCTTTTTTTTTCTTCATGTAACACTTGGAAAGGGAAAAGAGATGGCACTCCGTTTCTTCTCTTTTCCAGTTTTCAACAACTGATGTTTCTTTGGAGGATCTCCTGTATTTGTATTTGTTAATAGTGCACACATGTAATCTATGTGTTGAGTAACGAAAATTGTTTTTGTTACATTTTGATTTGATCTTTTTGGAGAAGTTTGTCTGACAGATTTTTCAGAAGAAAGCTTACAGGGATTTTTTTAGTGTTGATGACATGGGTGCTACATATCACTAACCTACTTGTTAATTACAATAGTTTGTCTCTTAAGTATTTCAACTCACCTAGAGACAGTATTGCTTAACATCTTCAGTAGTTCATCTCTAAAATCATTTCTCTTTATTAGAGCATTTACAATAGTTTGTCTCTTAAGCATTTCAATTCACTTAGAGACAGTATTGCAGATAACATCTTCAGTAGTTCATCTCTAAAATCATTTCTCTTAACTATTTTATATTATTTTTATCACATTCCCACTATTAGCATTGGTTTGTGTGATCAGGTTCTCTACATCCTCTCTCCACGTAGGATTTTGCTGATGAAGCGTCACTGTTGGTGATCTTAAGGGAACTGTCGTCTGTTGCAGCATACCGCTGGATGTCTGAACTCTGAAGGGAGTTACTTTGCTTCTTTCGGAAATTAGATTTTGTACTAGTTGAGACAGTTTGAACGTTCAGAGATGATATTATACATTCAGATTCTTGTGTATTACTTTGATCTGGCACAATCTGGTGTACCGAATTTGTGCAACATGTAAACGTACCATTCCTATTGGAGAAATTGCTGTTTAAGTTAATGTGTACCAAATTACTCCCTCGTCACAAATAGTTATGTGTAGTCAAACTTTCAAAATTTTAATCGTTAATATCGTCAATATCTTTTTAAATATTTAAATCAGACACATGAAAATCACGTGTAGATTTGTCTTGAAAAGTACTTTCATAATATTATAATTTTGTTGGATTTTATAATAAAAATTAGTAGTTAAAAGCTATGTTTTAAAGACCAATGTCCAAAATAACTACTATTGTTACCGAGTAATGAAATTTTACAGACTCTGCTCCCAGTTTGCAAACCAGTTCCCTAGGTCCACTTCGTTAAGAAAGCTCATGTGTTAGGCACTGTTTGGATTCATTAGTGCTAATAGTTAGCTGGCTAATAGCTAATAGCTAGTTAACTATTAGCTGGCTAATTATTAGCAGTGGCTGTTTGGATCCACCTGCTAATAAAGTCCACAAAATCAGTCAATTAAAGAGAAATGATCATAATGCCCTTTTAGTACAATAGTGAAAGAGTAAACAGGAACGCTCGAGTGAATAGGGTTGGAGGGAGGGCAAAAGTGTCAATTGGCTATCTATTAGCAGCTTTTAGTAAGGTATAACCTGCTAATGAATTAATTGTTAACAGGGTGAGTTGCTAATAATTAGTAGGTCTATTAGCAGGCCTGTTTGGATCTATAGCTGCTATATTAGTGCTGATGGATCCAAACAGGCCCTTGGAATGGAAACAGAATGTTCATCAGTTTACAAGCGCACGTACTCAGAATACTGGAATTAAAAACTTGGTTTCGAGATACAATGCTGAATCCTTGATAGAACACACTGTTTTTGAACGACCAGATAATTGCATCACATGCTAATACACGACTGGATACCAACATACAAAGCATTCCTGTGAATCTCGAATTTTGTGCCAAGTTAACCAGGGCCAACTTTTGGGATATCGTAGTGCTCACTAAGATTGGCCAGGTATTGGTTGAAGTCCTGGATGCGGTCCCTGTGCGACTTGTTGGCTACCTTGGCCATCTTGTGCATGTCAATCCTCTGCTTCTGTTCTATGTACCGCCGCTCAGCTGGCGTGAGGTGATCATCATCGGCTTGAGGGTTCCCTTCTCCCATCTTGTCAGCTTCAGGCAATTCATCGTTTGGATCAGTTGGTAATTCCGAGCTTCTACCTGAAGAATAACCATCGAATTAGATATGAAGCATATTCAGCAGACAACAGCTTTAGATTCATGGAGTTCAGTTACACAAACAGAAAAGATGTGAATACATACAATCAAGTTGCCCGACAAATGAACCAAACCAATAATATATGATTTGCCAACAGATACAGAGCAAGTTGTCCCAAGGTTCAACAACTCAGCAAAGCAGCATAAGCACCATGCCATTGTTAAGTGACAAGTTCCTGTTTGATGCATTCTGTTTTATCCAACTTAGCCTAATGTACCCAAACTTGAGGATTATTTTACTAAAGGCTGATCCAAAAACCATTAGTTTGGGAAAGATATATCTTTCATCCTGTCATATCATTACAATGGAAATCTAACTACCTTTAGTCCAAGGATACATCTATACACAGCCATTGTAGAATGCTGAAAGCCTGAAACTAACAGGAGTTACAAGACCTGGTTTCTTATTTGTTCTACCTTCTAATTATAGTTCACATAGATACAGACCCCTAATCCCACTTATCAGTAAAAACACTAATTAATTAGTCTATCTAGCAACAGCAAAGATATTTATCTATTATGATATTATGAATTATCAAACCAAGGTAGAAAGTTAGCCAGCAAAACAGCGTCAACCAGCAGCAGTAAAAACTACGAACTACTCAAATCCAAAATATACACATGATTGATACCAAGAATATATAGGTAAACAAAATTGCATCTTTAGCAAGTAAATGTTTCTGTTAGAAGCGATCTTAAACTATTCGACGGCATGGACAGATATAACAAACAAGAGCGTTTAGACAATGGTAATCTATCAATTAAGTAACCAATAGATGGGTCAACTAAATATTTAGACTGCATCGAAGCAATCGAACGGCGTCGGCCCTAACGCACAAGACAATGCTCATTTAACACATTCAGCTGTTTTAGCAATCTGAACACACACTTAGGTTTAGAATAGGCGAGTGCAGTAATGAGTAAAACCTTCGTGAAGCTCGCCGTGTCCGACTTGAGACGACTCCTCGCGCTCGCGGTGGTGCTTCTTCTTCTTCTTCTTGACTCCACCTTCCTTGACATCCAGCGCTTTCCCCTTCAGCTTCAGCCTCCCCCCAACAGCGTTCTGGTATTCCGACATCTCGCTGCAACAAGACCCAAACAAATTGAACTCACATCGAACAGCAACCGATGGTAGGCAGGGGCGTATCAAAGCGAAATTGGACGGAGAGTCCCAAAAATATTTAATTTTGAACGCTCGCAGCAAAGGTCAGATGGATCTCCACAAGTTGAAACAAGACGAAAGCGAAATCGATACAGGCAAAGTTAGCGCTTACCTCAACTATCAAAAGAAATAAGTCCGGATGGATCTCCACTCCACGCCGACCCAGAGGGGAGGAGTTCGAGGCGGCGTGCTTCGGTGCAAGGAGGCCGCTCAACGGCGTCGGCGAAGGTCGAGGGCTCGGCGGCGTTCGATTTGGGGAAGGGGATTTAACGGTGCGAGGCGATTGGGGGGAGGGCAATACGGTAAATCAACAATCCGGGATTTAGGCCGAAATAGCCGTTTTATACTCGGCATTAGAGTTGGGCCGTGTAACTGGCGTATGATTTTAACAATGAATATTAGCCCAGCGTATAGATTGGTCTAGGCCTATATAACAAATAAGTCCTAGGCCATTCGGACCAAGGCCGAAACTAGCGCAATTGCGTGTAAGTCCCTGTAGAACTGAAAACTACAGAGAGGTCCGGATCATCCAGAAAACCGTGTCACTTGCCGCTGTTCAGTGTTTATACAATGCTTTATATTAGAAACCTATAGCGTTTAGAACTTTAATGTAGTATTTAGTTTTAGAAACATTCTTTTCTAGTCGAATTACTTATTTGTAGTCAAAATCACTTATTTATAGTCGTATTTTGTAGTACGATCACCCTAATGTCGGGTGGACATTACGCGGAGGGACATCAAATGTAGAAGGATGCGAAGAGGAAGCGCGAGGAGCAGGAGACGAGGAGCACGTCTCGGATGCGATTTGGATGGGACCGGGGGGGAGGAGACAATGTGGAGGCGCGAGGGTGACCGATTTAGGGAGGAGGTGGAGGACATTGTTGACTTGATGGAAGAGGAGGACCGGGTTGGATGAGGAAGTCCCGATGGTGAGCACTGACGAGGAGGACAAGTCCTGATGGTGAGCACTCACAGGGTGCCTATCCTCGTGCGTGGACCAATTACAATTTCAAGACCTAACAATGAATGAAGGGAACATTGATGCATGGGAGTATCGTGAGAACGAGGTGACGCAGGGCAGTATATATAAAGACAAGGAGGCTGTGATGGATGCGGTGAAATCTTCGGGCAATGTCTCTCGTGGCAATTGTGGTTGTGAAGTCCAAGAAGAAGGACTACGACGTGAAGTGCGTAGTTGATTCGTGCCCATGGCGGGTGCATGCATACCGGGAAGTGGACGGACTATTGGAAATGCTCCATAGTGATGGAGCATAGCTGCTTATTGGAAGAAGCGGGCGAGGACACCGCATCTGTCGATCACTTGGGTGGCAAATGTGTTTTATGGTCGGATCGTGGACAATCCCCATCTGCTGACCTCGATCTATTATCACACCGTGGAGGAGAGGTTTGATGCAAGATTAGCTACGCAAAGGCATGGAGAGCAAAAAGGACAGCTCTGGAAATACGGTTCGGGACGTCACGAGGCTTCGTGACAAGAATATTCCCACTTGCTCGGGCAATCGCACAAAGGAACCGGTACATCCATCGACCTTGCGGAGTTCTGCGGTGGTGCGTGCGGGAAGTGGGTATTGCGGCGTGCATTCTTCGCCAGGCGCATGCATAAACGTCCAAGACCTTCGTCGCCGGTCCTTTGCATGGATGGCACATTCCTCACGGAAGTACAAGGCGATTCTAATCGCGATCGCGGTGGATGCCAACAACCGTGTTCTACGGTTGCGCTGGCATTCGTGGGGGAAACGGAGGATGCCGGTTCCTTGAAAGAGTGAAGTTCGACGCTAAGAAGCGATCGTGGATATGCAACAAGGGTCCGCCGTCGTGGAGCAAAGAAGTGGCGAATCCGAGGAGGCGGTGGTGCATGAGGCACATATGGTGCCAATTTTTCCGTCGATTCAGAATAAGGAGCTTATGAACATGTTCAAGCTACGTGCAAAGCAGAACCAACGGAGGTGTTAACTTTGGTTTTCCTTGTTCGTGGTACTCCTTTTAGTTTTAAGTCGTAATAATACAGCGGCCCAACCTTCAAGAGTATGCTCACCGTCAGGAGGGCTAGTATGTGTCCCATCGCTCCAGGTGTCCCAAATGATGTTATTTTTCTCCATCGAGATAGGTTATAGCATTTTCGATTCATCATATCGATTTCATCGAGTTTTACCATCGTTTGCGAAAGATACGGCAATTTTCATGTTTACCGATTGCATGTTGGGACAACAATAAAATAGTGCAGCCTAAAGTGACATCTAAATATTTTTACATAATTGTGACCTATGCAAGCCTAAGAATGCAACAAATCGGTTCATCAAGTTTTGAGGTCGTTCAGATATTATTCTAATCGCTGAACAATGATTGTTATAAAGGGTTTAAACTAGCCATCTTTTATTCAAAATGCAATCATATTTAGATATTTTTGCAAAAATGAAGTGCATAAGGTTGTAGTAACTTATTCTATTTATTTCATGAATTATGGATCAACACATTATAATTCCTTCACAATCCATGATTAGAGCCTAGCATTGAACTCAAATAAAAAAATTCGCAAACAACACATGGATTTTTATTTTACACTCTAATTCTTCATTCCAAAATTTAAATTTAGAAACAAGTTTCATTTAATTTGGACACTCCTAACAAAAGTTACGGGTTTATATTAAAAAGCATATAGTAATTACAAAACAAAACTAAAAAAAAAACCTGCAGCATGTCACTGCCGCCTCAGAGAGCGACGCCTCACAGAGGGCGATGGGGCCAGCCAGCTGGCGCTAACTGCTAGCGTTAACCTGGTGGCGGGGCTATCGCCTGTAGTGTGGAAGCGATCGCCCATACACGAAGCGACGAGGGCATTTTGTCATTTTTTCATTCGGACGTATAGTTTTGAAAAAAGAATAAAAATAAATATTAAATAAAAAAATTCAAATAAGTCTAGGCCATTCGGACCAAGGTCAAACTAAGCGCAATTGCGTGTAAGTCCTCAGAGAATGAAAACTACAGAGGTCCGGATCATCGAGAAAACCGTGTCACTTGCCGCTGTTCACCTATACCCCTTTATAATGCACCTAAACATTCTTTTCTACGTTCACCCTAAATAATACACCCTACTAGAGATGGCCCAACCTTCATGCACCCAGTGAAATGTTCTCAGAAACTTGCCTCCATCAAAATTAACCTCTCAGATCTTTCCTCGCTTATGAACATGTTCAAGCGCCTGTGCAAACAGAACCAACGGAGGTGTTAACTTTGGTTTTCCTTGTTCGTGGTACTCCTTTTAGTTTTAAGTCGTAATAAACAGTCATGCCCAACCTTTTTACTCACCCACATCTGATAACCATTGTTTAATGTGTCTAACTCATCCCTGTGACCTACAACAGATCTCCCCTCACCTCGAGCATCATCTCAAGGAAAAGGAAACAAATATCCTGAAATTAAGGAAAAAGAAACAAACGTTCTAGAAAAGAAAAATACCATATATTACATGTTGGAAAAAGAAAACCGAAAAACAAGGCAAAACAAAAACGAATAGAACACTTGCACAAAAAGCTCGCGAAAAGTAATCAGGAACCGCAGATAACGCACGAATTACACGTGAATTTTGTAGGGACTCTATAGGAAACAATTTAATTTCAGTAGGAAAAAGTTATGCGTTCAAATATTGAGTCATCGTAACATGCCTCGCTAGCTAGATGTGAAAATAGACAGGATATTTCCTCTGATCCGGAATTGGATTTAGATTCAGGATCAGATTCGGAGCAGCTAATATCCAATAAATACAGAATATGATCTATATATTCAAAATTTTCCTATTTGAATGTTCGGATTTTTACTATTCAAAAATCTAGATTTTTCCTATTCAGATATCAGCAAAGTCCAGTCAATTTTCATCACATTTTTTTCATAGCAGATCATTTATATTAACAATTAGTTGTTCTATTAATTCTCAAGTAGCATATTTTTTCTATGAAGTCTATTGAGTTTGATTGATATATAACTTGCTGCTATGATCATATACTTGTATTGTTTTAATTCAACATATATTCCTCTATATATGCGTGCATTATCTGTAAATCTTTATCTATTTTTGATCCAAATCCGTCATAAATCCGTTCCGTATCCGTATCCCGAATAACCTGGATTTGTATCTAGCTAGCTTGTTTCTAGAAAAAAATATGGATTAGAATAGAGAAGAGCAATATTCACCTTTATCCAATCCGGTTTTAACTATTACTAGCGTCTGCGGTTATTTTGTTTTATTATTATTAATCGGCAAAGGAACAAGCTACATGTCCATCAGTTCATCGTTTACCAGCATACCTAGGTAAGCTAGTTTGGCGGCGAGGGCGGGTAGCAGTAGGTGCACTGGCACCCTCCAGGAATGCACACGCCGTCGCCTTTGTAATACCGGCGAGAGAACACCTCCTTGCACGACGCTGGGTCGCAGTCGCCCGGCGGGTCGAGGACCCTTCTGCAGGCGACAGACTTGCCGCCGCCATCCGCCGTCGCCACCCCAGTCGTCGCGGTTGAAAATCAAATCTCGGTGGGAAAATGAGGACTGGAAATCCCGAAGCTGCGTATTTATGCTGAACGCAACGGAGAATCTACATACCCGAGGATAGCAACAGGGTAGCGAGGGCTACCAATAACATCGCGCAGCTCGTCTTCATCGATCCCTTGTGGATATTAGAGAGCTGATACTCACAGGTTTTGACGTACAATTTGCGGCTGATTTATAGTCGAATTGGTGGCGGCGATCTGAATTCCGTGGGTCGGAATTAATGGAATTCTATAGAAGCTTGCTGGATGTGATAATCGAAATAAATGAAAAGCTATTAATGTGCATAGATATCGAAGCATGCAAGGCAACAGCAAATGAAGCATTTATATAACCATAGGTTGCGGTCAAGGATTCAAATTTCGTTTTCGTATAAAATCTCAGCTAGGACCGGATTACGAAATTTCGATAAAATCTCGGTATTTTAGACAAATCTCGTCCAAAATTTAAAAATTAAAATTCAAATCCGGTCCGTTTGCTACCGAGAAATCCCGAAATTCGCAGAGAAATCCCAAAAATTTCGGGCAAAATACCCGAAATTTTGGCATTTTTGTAACATAAGAAAAGTGGGTCAAACGTTGTCGAAAAATTATGAAATTTGTTTTAGAGAGTCCTAACACATACATGATATTTCCATAAAAAATTCAGATACTTCTGAAGTTTGTAGAATTTTTAAAAATTCAAACATTGCTATTGTCCTGATAAAACGCTGACTCGCAATTTTGAACCGAATGCAAAATGGTTCAAACTACGTTATAAACTTTTGAAACAATTTTTGCATGGTTATGATGCATCTATAATATTATAATAAAATTTTCAGATGATGACTAAACTTCATGAATTTTTAAAAATTCGAACAGTACTACTGCCCTGTTAAAAGGCTTACCGGCAAATTTGAACAAAATAAAAAATTATATAAACCACGATAAAAACTTTTGAAAATTTTTGTGGATGTTTCTGATGTAACATTAATATTTATTTTAGGTGCCCTGTTAACAGTACTACTGCCTTGTTAAAAGGTTTACCGGCATCTTCTAGTGCTTCTTCCACTGTTTTAGGTTCAATACACGAGACAAAAGAGTAATGTTCACAAAAAGAAGTTTGTCTATAACGAGTTTGAACACCCTTACTGAATTCACCAATGATTTGGTCTGAGGGATGATCCTTAGCAATGTTATGATGGCTTTCGATGAAAACTGGACAATCTTGTTCTTTTTCTTCTTCTACTTCATCTTGAGTTCCAACATGAGGCACCATTGATTGAGTGGGAAGTTCATCCTTATCTTCCTTTGGTCGAATATCACCCAATTCCATCTTCTTCATTGCTTGTGCCAAGCCATCATCTCCTACATCATCTAAATTCTCATGCTCACCTTGTGAACCATTAGATTCATCAAATTTTACATCATAAGTTTCTTTTACCAGTCCAGTAGCATTATTAAAGACCCTATATGCTTTGGACTTAGAGGAATATCCTAGCATGAAGCCAGTGTCACATCTAGTTTGAAATTTTCCCAAATGAGTTCTCTTTTTATAGATATAGACTTTGCAACCAAACACATGAAAATATGATACATTTGGTCTTCTTCCTACCAATAGTTCATAAGGAGTTTTCTTAAGCAATCTATGAAGATAAAGTCTATTTACAGCATGACAAGCAGTATTGATAGCTTCAGCCCAAAAAGCATTAGAGGTTTCATATTCATCTAGTATAGATCTAGCCATTTCAATCAAGGTTCGATTTTTTCTTTCAACAACACCATTTTGCTGAGGAGTATATGTAGCTGAGAGTTCATGTTTAATTCCTAATTCATCACAGTATTCAATGATATTTATGTTAACAAACTCAGATCCATTGTCACTTCTTATTTTCTTGATGGGACAATCAAATTCATTTTGAGCCCTTTTAGCAAAAGTTTTGAAGAATTTTCCAACTTCACCTTTATTTGGCAAAAAGAATACCCAAGTGAATCTGGAAAAATCATTAACAATTACCAGACAATATGAGTTACCACCAATGCTAGCATATGAGGTGGGACCAAACACATCCATATGCAAAAGCTCAAGTGGTCTAGTGGTGGACATGATACTTTTAATTGGGTGAGAATTAGCTACTTGTTTGCCTGCTTGACAAGCGCTACATAGCTTATTCTTTTCAAATTTGACATCTTTCAACCCCATCACTAGCTCATTTTTGAAAAGCTTCTTCAGATTAGACATACCTACATGCCCAAGACGCCTATGCCAAAGCCATCGAAGGGAAACTTTAGCTAACAGACATGTTGAGATACATGAGGAGTTAGATTTGAAATCTACTAAATAGAGATTTTGAAATCTGAAACCTTTGGATATAAGCTTTTCATGTTTATCAAATACAGTTACCCCATCAGAAGCGAAGTTACAATGGAATCCAAGATCACACAATTGAGCAACAGATAATAGATTGAAGTTTAAGGAATCAACGAGAAGAACATTGTCAATAGAGTGATCATTTGATATGGCAATCTTACCAAGACCTTTTACCTTTCTTTTGCTGTTGTCTCCAAAGGTAATTTTGTGACTTGGATCACTTTCTCCTTCAATTGAGGTGAACATTCTTGAGGTACCGGTCATGTGTTGAGTGCAGCCACTGTCAATGACCCAATGTCTGCCTCCACTCTTATAATTTACCTACAAGTCATTTCTTCACTTTAGATACCCAAATACTTTTGGGTCCTTTAATGTTAGTTACAGTCATCTTAGGTTTGAAAGGATTTATCAACATGGCCTTAGATTCCCAGACAGCTTTAAGCTTCTTATTTAGATTTGAGGGACCCACATATTTCACATTTGCTTTGCCCCTGAAATCTTTAAATAACATGTAATGGGCATCTACCATGCAATCCCTTTTGGCATGAGAAGCATTTGCAAGATAGCAATTTTTTGATTCATGACAATAATAACATTGAGTGCTTTTCTTGAAAAAAATTTGTTTAGCATGACTTGATCCATTTTTATTTGGCAAACTGTTGAGTTTAAACCCCAAGTCCTTTTTACCCAAATTTGGTCTCTGTCCAACAAGAATTTTGTCAAGAGTAGTACTTCCCAGAAAGCATTTTTCAAAACCTTTATCAAATGTTGCTATCTTAGCTTTTAGTTCTTTATTCTCTGTTTCAAGCTCCTTGACACAGGAAACATATTTACAATTTCCTTTGCAAGCATCAGAAGAACCAAGAGTCAATATTTCTTCTTTTGAAGAGTCACATGAGATAGATGTATCACTTAAAAATATATGACTGGATTTGTTAGCCAGCATTTCATTTTCAATTTCTAGCTCACAGTAGTTAATTTGCAAGTCTTCATAATTTTTAACAAGTAAAGCATGACTTGTAACTAGATCATTATGAATTTGTACAGACTTTTCATGGTCATGCATAAGTTTTTCATACTTGTCTGTTAACAACCTTTGATCATTAAGCAATCTAGAGATAGTCTTCTTAAGAGTTCTAGTTGAATTTGCTTTATCATGCAAGGCATTATTTAGCTCTTCAACTAGTTCCACTAGCTCATCATAAAAAGGAGAGTCACTAACATTTTCCTCATCTGATCTTGCCATAAGGCACAGAGGAAATGAGGGTGGTGATGGAGTTGACTCATCTAGAGCGAGTCTAGCTAGCCCCTTTGACTTTGAACTTTCTTCATCTGAGGATGAGTTTTCACTTTCACTTTCATCATCAGTGACCCATTCTCCTATGTGAGCTTCTCCTTTTCCTTTCTTCATAAATCTCTTGGAGTAGCTCTTCTTGAAAAACTTCTTCTTTGGTTTTTCATGAGTCTTTTTCTCATCCTCATCATCCTTATTTTTGTACTTGCTCTTCTTCTTGATTTTGTTGGGACACCGAGCAGCTATGTGCTCTTTTTCATTGCATTCAAAGCATACAACATTAGAAAAAGGATTTTTCTTTGAGTAAGAATTTGACCTTTCTCTGTCTTTGAAATTGACTCTTCTCATAAGTTTGTTGGCTCTTCTCATGAGTAGAGCTAATTTCTTCACATCTTCATCCTCATTTTCACTTGACTCATCATCATCTTCATCAGATGAGTCTTGAATAACTTCCTTGACTTTTAATGCGATAGATTTCTTTCTTGGAGCATCTTCATCAGCCAATGTGAGCTCATGAGCAGATATTTTGCCCAGTAGTTCAGTTGGAGTGAGCCTTTTAAGATCACCACTGTTAGACAGATATGTGATCAAGCTGTGATATGTCCGTGGAAGCACTCTAATCATCTTCCTGCATACTTCAACATCTGAAATTTTAGTTCCTAGGCCCTTTAGTTCATTGACAATGGGATTTAGCCTGGAGAATATGTCATTTGCATTTTCTTGAAAAAGCATTTTGAATTGATCAAATTTTTCCCTAACAACATAGTATTTTTCTTCTTTTACATCAGAGGTACCTTCATGAATTTCTTGTAATGTTGTCCATATGTCATAAGCTGATGTAAGATTACTTAGTCTATCAAAAACTTCTAAGCTAAGACAGGAAAATATGGCATTTCTAGCTTGAGCATCATACTGCATATTTTGAATCTCACCAGGAGTGGGTTCTCCATATGCAGATTGCCCTTCAGGTATGACACGAGGAGGCATAGGCTTCTCTGTAACCCTCCACACATCATACCCGACAGCTTCTAAATAGCATCTCATCCTAATTTTCCAATAAGCATAGTTTGTGCTATCAAAAACAGGTACTCTACCAATACTAACATTTGCAAAACCATTTCCCTCAGCCATTTACCAAAGCTAATTAAGCTAAACAAGGCAAACCCGCTCTGATACCACTTGAAGGATCGAGTTGGCCTAGAGGGGGGGTGAATAGGCAACTTCAACAAGTTTTAACTATTTTAAATAACTAACTGATTTTATCAAAGAGCAGATTACTGCAAGGATAATACAGAATTCAAAACAACTAAAGATAACAGCGAAAGCAATAAACGAAATAACATAGGAGAGACAAAGATTTATCCCGTGGTTCAGAGCCGCACTCCTAATCCACGTTGAATAACTTCTTTCGAAGTTCTGCTTCTCCAGAGCTAGTCGCAGTAGCTCTGGCGATCACTCAGGTAACTCTTTCACTACTCGAGTGAAGTGAGTTCCAAACCTCTCACAAATACAGTTGCCTTCCACAAACACCTTTGGATAGGTCACACTGTTCACTTCTTCCAAGCTGTCTAGGATCACTAAGATCCAAGAGTAATAAACTTTGTACAAGTTCTGTCTCTTGGTTCACTTTGCAATTCACACAACTAGACACTGACTTGGAGCTAACACACTTAGAGATGTATGAGAATTTTTGTGTGAAGATGAAGCACAGACTCCTTTTGAGAATGAGAGCTATATTTCAATACCAAAGTGTAAAGAGTTCATCTATTTATTGGAAAATGGCTTAGGAAATGCTTATATAGCCATTTGGAGAGAAAGTAGCCGTTACACCTGCTACAGTAGCCGTTGGACGTGTCAGATGTCAGAAACAACAGAAATATACTCGTACAACGGACTAAGTATCAGTGCCTAGCGATACTGGATATGTGTATGACGGACCAAATTTGAGAGTTTACGACGGACCAAAAATTTTGGTCCGTAGTACATGGGTTATTCATAGAGGATGGTCCGGCATACAACTGAGAGACAATATGAGCGACAGACCAATTTGCTTAGTCTGTTACACATGGACTTTTAAAAGATAGGACTGGCATAGAGACCTATGTACATCGGATCAAATTTTTGGTCCGTCATACATGGACTTTTCAGAAGATTGGTCTGGCACAGAGACACATGTACGTCGGACCAAATTTTTGGTCCGTCATACATGGACTTTTCAGAAGATTCAGTCCGGCCAAAAATTATAAACTGAAAGAGTGCCGGACCAAATATTTGGTCTGTTGTAGATGGGAAACCGAAGATATTTTGGTCCGTCATATATAGGCAAACCTTTGGCTATAGGAAGATTTTCAAAGAAGGTTTTAATCACGGATATGTGAATATGAAAACGAATATCTAATGATCAGATATCAAAAGGGAGTTTTGACGTAGAATAGTTTCAAGGTACGCAACGGACTAAAGAAAAGGATAGATAAAGTTTGGTCCGATGTACTAAGATATATGATTTCACAAGGATAAAGTCTAAGTGTCTTATGCTCCGAGAGATCTAGTTTTGCTTTTGCCTAACAACCTATTTGCTTGTGCAAAGTCTCTTTTGGACAACCAAAAAGAAAACAGACCTAGGCTATTTGACTTGAATCATCTCCCAAGTCATAAACTATAAACTAAATACCTTAATCTTGTTAGCCCAACTTGTTCCATCATAGATTCCAGCTTCTTTTCTTCAAAGCTTTGAGTATTACAAACTTAGTCATCAATACCAAAACCATAATAATACAGTAATAGAATTGAGGGGTGCTAGATGCTATCAGGGGGGGTGTTTGCACGCAGAGTGAGGAGGAGAATACTGGCTAGGGTCAAAGATGATGAGGAAGCTGGATCCTGTGCCATCGCCATGTCACCACTGTATCGAGACCTCCCACGCGCCGCTGCCGGATCGGGGCGTACCGTGCACCACCATCGCCATATCGAGGCCTCTCCTAGCCACCGCCACCGTGAAGCCATCGCGACCACCTCAGAATCACTGCCGCGTCCGGCTCAGCTCCCCTCCTATACTACCGACCACAAATTGGGGGCGGCAAGGCTGGTTGGTGTTGAGTGGGGTGATGGGAGCGGCGGGGGTGAAGGAAGGAGCTGGCGCGTAAGTGGCATCACCGATAAGAAAAGGAGGCCGGTGAAGAAGGGAGAGAGAGGATAGGGGAGGTTGAGAGTACAAGGGAGAAGCTTTGGCGAAGCCGCTGCGATGTTGGCGACCTTTCGTGGTAGGGAAGCGCGGTAGATAACACGTGCCGCTTGCTGGTGCTTCTGCGGTCGAGAAGGAGGCTAATTTGCAATTTCATTTGAGAGAGGACCAAAGATGGAAAAAATGTGCAAGGAGACTGATGTCGGACCCCAGGGATAAAACCCTGAAATCTTCTGTGTATCATGTACTAGTTCAGGAAAAGCTAGTATACATAGTAGAGATGATATCACAACATATCAAACGTATTTTATTAATAATTAGAGTTTACAATATAAGTGGATCGTAGGCCAAATAAAACATAGCAACAAAAAATAAAGAAGCAGTAGTAAAGCCCAAAAGAATTTCCACAGGCAATCGATTGGAGAAACGACCTAGTCCACCTGGTCCTCGCTATCATAGACTCCTACTGTAAAATAATAGAGTAAGTAAGGGTGAGTACTATAAGTACTCCCTAAGTTACCCAGGAAATACAATAAGAACGTAAAGGCGAGAAAGAAGGGTTATATGGTTAAGTTTGGCATAAAGCAACAAGTTACAAATATTCTAAGTAATTTTTCAACTGCATAGTTTTGAGGAAAATTTGTTTTAAAATATTTCTCCAACTCAGGAATCACTCCTGGAGGTAACCTATTTTTCCCATGATGGAATCTCTCCACCCAAATCTCATTTTTTAAAAAAATATTTTTGAAATATTAAAGTCTAATCTATGAAAGGCTTGCTCGGCATGCCCATAACCGCGGGCTCAGCTAATCGATCGATTTTACAATCTACAGAGGTTGTACAACTTTACCCACAAGACATGATCATCTCTTTTTGCAAAATACACACTTTCTTTGGTGTTAGGTAGAGAAAATCACGATAAGATACCTAAAAAGGTCCATCCCATGTAGTCATGCCCGCTAAGATTTCACCATTGATAGGGTTACATTCACCCTAGTCAGAAGACCCCTTTTGCGCTATGTGACACTCTAACCATCCTCACATTCAACCCAATGGCACAACTAACAATGAAATATTTCAAGACGGATAGCCAGGTATGTTTCATACCAGACTTGTGGTAGTTCGATAACGCTTTACATTCAGCAGCTCACAGACCGGTCCTTAATTGACCAGGTGAGCTTTCAACAACCCAAAAATCACCAGTCAACCATTCTTGCCCAATCTAAACTACATTTAATTTAACTTGACATCACACGAAATGACAAAGCATAGTTATGAATTTGAAAAACACTTTATTTGGCACAAGTTCCCAAAAGTCCTAATTCTAGTTATAAGTATGTCTAAGCAATTATTCTAAATATTTGTCATAAAATAAAGCATATATATATTTAAGGTTACAACGAGCAATAAAGTATTTAAGTTTCAAATGTGGATTGAACAAACTAGGCATAACTAATTTAAAATTAGGGCAAACTATATTTGCTAAAATTATGCATGCAATAATTTAAATCAAAATATACTTTCAAATCTAGAATTAATATAATCAAGGGTGTAACTTGCCTTGCTCGAAGGGTTGATCTCTGGATCGTCGACTGCGAATTCTTCTGACTCCCTGAAATCTATACGTGAAGAACATTCAAATTAAAATAAAATCCAAATAAATTAAAATAAAATACAAAACTAACATAAATAATTAATTTAATATTTTATATGAATTTAGGAAGAAAAATGGAGTTAATTGAAGTTTGGACAGAGGAGAACGAGTTTTCGAAAGATTTAAAACTTGGAAAAAAGAGAAAGAGAGAGATTTTCTAGATTTTAGAATTATTTTTCTAAAGGAAAATTAGAATTATGACGTTAACACCAAATTTAAATTTTTGAATTTTCTTTTCTTTTTTTCTTTTCTTTCCTTCCACTATGCACACGTGGGCTCTAGCCAAGCCTTACCGTGCGCCAGGGGGGTGACTGGAGGTGGCATGATGGAGGGAAAAGAAGGCAGTGGCTGGCGAGAAAATGGCAAAATTCCGAGGAGGGGGAGGAGGAACCGGGGTGGAAAGAGAGGGGATACTTGGGCACCTTGTGATGCGGATGGTTGGACAATTGGAGCTTCAAGGACAAGGAGCTTGTGAGGATGGTTGGCCGGTGTTCGGTTCGCACTCCGGTTCTTGTGGCGTTCAGGTCAAACGGGAGCACGAGAGCTTGGGACAAGTGGAGGAATATGTTGTGCAATGAACTATGAGGCCAATGCTCACCTTATATACTTGCGGTGAGGCTCGATAGGAAGGGCACTGACTCGTATATTGAAACTTTTGAAATGGAAAGAATGCAAAATTTGGGCATCAAATTTGGGAAAGGAGATCGGAAATGGAAAGAGAAAAGTCCGAGAATTGATTTGGCGCAATTTGGAAAGAAACGGGTAAGGAATCGTGGGATTTTTAAGTTCCAAGAGCTTAGCAATGGAGGAGATAGAGGAGCGGCTTACTGGAGGTTGAAGATAACTATTGTGCTAACAGGTAGGCCTATTCATTTTTTGAATTTAATTAATGGCTGAAAATAAAAAAGCTTTTAGAAAATAGGAAATAAGGTTCAAAAATTCTTTAAAATACCTTGATATATTTGGTACTTAAAAAAATTATTTTCAGAAATTTTTTGGTTCTGATTTTTCTGCAGTAAATCATTTCATAAATCTAAAAGTAGTAAAAAAGCTTTATAAATACAAAAAAAATCAGAACAATTCCAAAAAATCAGAATAAATTAATTAAACAATAATATAAGTGTTTGGATGTTACGGCCTAATACATTGAGGATACTACGGAGAGGGGGAGAGCATAGGGGAGGAGGGTGTTTCAATTTTTTTATAGGTGGTGGGACTCTTGGGAGGGAGAGAAGTTATATACATTAGAGGTGAAAAGAAGTTAGCAGTATGATGTGATAATTTTTAGCATTGAAGTGGGTACCCCAAGCTGTTGATGTATTCCTAGTTCATAATTTCTATATGTTGTATCTAATCATACCATATCATATAGAAATACTAACTCTACATACAACCTTCCCACTATTTATTACTTCATCTAGCAACCACTCACTCAATTAATTTCTTTTCTTCTACTTCACCTCCTCTCTCTCCTTACCAATACCCAACTTCTAATTTTCTTGGTTCTCTCTTCCTTAACTCTCCTTTCACATCATCTTTATCCTACTTGGTATTCTATAAAAACTGCTTACATCATTACATTAGGAGTGCCTAAGGTTGTCAAAGTTTGGTACACCATACATCATTACATTAGGAGTGCCTAAGGTTGTCAAAGTTTGGTACACCAAACTTGCCTAAGGTTACGTATGTCATTAAAATTGGAGTCATACTTTGGCTAGCAAAAGGATTTTGTCATATTTTTTAATTCACTGACATATATCACCTAGATGATAACAAACCAGATAGACATCCAACTCAATTAAACTTGACTAACTCAAATTATGGTAAGATATGACTACAAATATAACCCCCAATCGACCATGGGATACAAGTCAACATGGCACACACTCAATCACTCAATCCGTGCGCATATGGAAATTGTAGCATGCGCGGCAAAAAAGATGTGAAGCATGGGTCTGTGCTGGACCTTGTTTGGGTCGCGAGTTCTTCTCTTCGGTCCAAAATCGAACATAGATATTTTTTTCCCAGCACCGTGGATTTTATTTGGCACAATCTTGTTTCCTTCCCCTCGCTGGCATCAAGCGTCCGGTGCACCAACCCAAACCCATAAAAAGCGGAGAAGAAAAGAGGAGCAAAGCCTTAGATTTTTTTAGCCCTATGATATATTATTTTTTGTGAATTTAGTTTCTTTAGAAATAAATTTATAAAAATAGTCCTATTCTCGATTACAAAAAACAACGACATATGACACGTGTCACTTATCTTGCTCAGGCAACGATCATGACAAAACCATTGTAGAAGAAACATATCGCGCTAGAGCACCACGTCAGGTCTTGCTGCCCTATCTATGGCAACTATTGCCGCTCTGCTGTCATGCCTGTAGTGCTTAGCACCTGCCTGCCAAGTTGGTTTGGCCACTTATGAAGGTACATAGATATAGTAGGTGATATATGTTATCTACTAGTATTTTATGGTTAAAGATATGACTATTTTTATAACTAGCAAGATGGCCCGCGTATTTGCGCGTACATCATTTTTAAAGTATGTTTAAATGACTTGATAATATATATGTGATTTTTTTTCAAAAATAGATCAATACAAAACACAATTTGTGATATTTTGATATTGTACATTATAAGAGAGAATATATTTACTCCGTTTCTTAGTACTTATCACATGTGACCGAAACTTTCTTCTACGAATACTTGCATAGAAAAATAGTAAACATAGCATAACATAATATTTTCTATTTATATCATCATCTCTTAATTTCATTATTACAATGTTTGTCTCTTTCTTTCGGTACTTCTTTTATTGCACATCATATTGCAAATACCGGTATAACTGAGTGAACAACTGTCGATGTATCACCCTCTTAATCTCTTTGTTCCGTGGAGATCCACCAAATAAAGAGTTAGAATTTTTAGTATATTCTATATTATTTTAGCGATTATAAAAAACGTGTAATCGACTTTTATTACATAATAGTTAATAATATATATATATACACAAATCAAATTAATTACCTTATTTTATTTCCCCCCTTAAATTAGCATATTTCTAAAAATTTAATTCTGAATAAAATGAAAAATTATATTTTTCACTTAGTATAGAATTAAAAAATAATCCCTAATTTTCTTTTATTTTTATTCTTATGTTATTTATATTTAATTTAGAATTTCAAGTTTTGATTTAGAATTTGTATGAAAATCAAATGACTAATTTCATATTATTTTTTATTCCGAATTTATGTTAATTTTTATTTAATTTTGCATATCTGTTGTACTGTAGAAATCGTATACAAATCCAACTACTATTTTTTATATAATTTATATTCTGTATTTTAGCAATGTACATGTTTAATTTGGACTTCATATGAAAGCTAAATGGTCGATTTTCATTTATTTATTATTCTGAATTTCTGTTATTTTTATCGTTCTTAGTATGGGCTCTTTCTTTTAATCTAAGCCATTGATTTTATTTTTATTTAGTTTTGAATATTAGTTTTGGATTACATACAAATCCAATTGCTAATTTTACCTAATTTTTATTCTGAATTTTAGTAATGTACGTGTTTTAATTTAGAGTTCATATGAAAATCAAATGTCTAATTTATTTTTATTTTTTATTCCGAATTTTCGTTAATTTTTTGTTGTACTTCACATAGACTCTTTCTTTTAATCTAAGCCATCATAATTCGGATCCGCTAGATAGATGGTTAAACGTTTTTTGAAATAGTAACATCAAATCTAATGGCTATTATAGTTCAACTTAGTTAAGGTTCACTAAATTAAGGGTTATATGTTTTGCTTTTTTATGAGAATTTCTAGCATTTTATTTTCTTAACAACTCTACATGATATGCTATTGAAGCGCCGTAGGACCGGTCTTGACCCCGTGACCCAGTATAGGATGGGCGTAATGCCTTCTGATGAAGCCCAGAACACTATTACCACATCAATTTGTTTCATTTGATCAGGTCGATGCCATACTTGGTGTTGAATTTATCATAGATGAACCAAGAGATAAAAAAGAACAAATCTAAGGAACCCTGATTTTGTGAGAGTTAGATTGGGAGATCAGGAGGCGCACTCTTCCACGAAAAGAAATAAGCAGTGATTTCTATTTTTTCTCTGGCTACGTAAGTAAAAGAATTCGAAGGGCGATCGAGCTTGTGCAATGTTATTATTTTTCCGTTCTTTTCTTTCCTCATGAGCACTTGGACGGGGAGCACCAGCGGACACCATGGCGTCCAAGGGATAAGTCTATATACAATAAATGTCTTGATTTATTTGTTTCTCGACAAAACCGATCTACTTTTAGGGAGTTCTTAGAAAAACCAAATCAAATACAAATTAGTTTTGGGGCTACGTGACTTTTATGTTATGGCTGAACCAACATGAGGTCATTTGTATTTTCTTTAATTGCATGCATTGAGTTACATCGGTGTGTATTGTCTGTATAAGATCAAGGTGCGTCCAATGTAATGTCAGAGTTCATGTGCTGATTTGTTGGTTATGATTTACTAATAAAAATTATAATTAGGCTTAATCACGCATGAGATCCAGGTTCTTAGAAAAACCAAATCAAATACAAATTAGTTTTGGGGCTACGTGACTTTTATGTTATGGCTGAACCAACATGTGGTCATTTGTATTTTCTTTAATTGCATGCATTAAGTCACATCAGTGTGTATTGTCTGTATAAGGCCAAGGTGCGTCCAATGTAATGTCAGAGTTCATGTGCTGATTTGTTGATTATGATTTAGTAATCAAAATTATAATTAGGCTTAATCACGCATGAGATCCAGATGTATCGATCCACCCATACCATGTAAGTTTTGTCTTTTATTTTGATTTTATACTACAAAGTAATATATATATCTACTCAATAGCATATAATGGTCAATATGATGTATTTTTAATTAGGGTCCACCAGATTAAAGGCTAGATATTTTGCTTTTTTTGTGAGAATTTCAGTCTATTTCTCAAAGATCCAATGTCAGTTGTAAATAAAGCCCACCAGATTAAGGGCTACATATTTTGCTTTTTTGTAGGAATTTCTAGTCTAACTCTCATGGGCTTTATTTCTAATCTATTTTTCAAAGATCCAATGGCAATTGTAAATAAGGCCCATAAGATTAAGGGCTAGATATTTTGCTTTTTTGTGAGAATTTCTAGTCTATTTCTCTTTTTTTCTTAGCGACTCTCATGAGCTTTTAATATATAATAGATAGATTTCGTTCGTACGGCAACACTACGCTCAAATTTACCGAAAAAATCACTATGGATTAGACTAGTATAGTGCCAGTGCTAACGCTACGACGGCAGTACATCTGCTTATCAATTAAATAAAAGATAAGTATGAATATAATACTTAATAATAAATAATCTTGTGATCACATTGTACGTACTACATATTTAGAAGGAGAGCGGACATTGTACGTACTACATATTTAGAAGGAGAGCGAATCAAACAAGGAAATAAACAGGGAGGATCTGCATGCAAGGAAACTAGATTTGAATTGCCAAAACTGTATGTACTACATATTTGGAAGGAGAGCGAATCAAATAAGGAAATAAATAGGGAGGATCCGCATGCCCGAAGGTGTTGCCCTTGATCTCCTCCACGTCTCGCTTCGCCAAAGATCGTCTCCATGGCCTTGGCGTCGGCAACCTCCGCCGCCTCCGCTCCGTGCAAAGGTACGCGTCCATCTCCGTGAGCCAATCGCGCGGCGCAAGCCCACAGTGTAGTCGCACACGGCGGGTCGAACGCCGCGAGCGGCAAAGAAGATGTCATCCTGGAAAGCTGGACCAATAATAGCTTCCCTAATTGTCATTCAAATATGAATGCTAACATATAGCACCATTTGTGCGTCCCGATTGAGGCTAATTATTATCAGAATATCTGTTACTTCCCATAGTGTATTTAAGAATAAGTCCTAAAATGAACTTATTCCTTATATTTATCACACGATAATTGCATTTCATACACACATTCCTTATATAATATTTTTCGCTAAATAATATTATGGCGGCGGTACGTGAACGCCTTGTATAGGATGTGGTGCACATGCATGAATGGAAGAAAATTAAGCGCGCTATTCATGGTACTGACTGGTATGGTAAATATTGAATCGAAATCAAATTGGTTTAGATTTGCAACATAAATTCCATATATATAGTTCAATTGAAATATATATGTGCGAGCTCTCCTGTTGTGGGCCACATGAATGAATAAGTTAGACACATTAAACAACAGCCATCGGATGTGGGTGAGTAAAACTGAGGAAAGATCTGAGACGTTCATTTTGATGAATGCAAGTTTCTGAGAACGTTTTGCTGGGTGCACGAACATTGGGCCATCTTTAATGAGGTGCATTATTTAGGGTGGACGTAGAAAAATTTGCTTAGATGTATTATAAAGAAGTATAGAAAAGGGAGGGAAGCGAAAGCGAGCGGAGGGAAGGACAGTAAGAGGGAGAAAAAGAGGAGCGCAAACGTGCCCCCACCTTGGGCCTTGGGAGGCGACGAATGGCGAGTAATTCCCTCTCCCACCTCCTCCTCCTCCCCCTCGCCGGCGTCTGCTCCGACGACGACGGCGGCTACGACGAGGAGGATCCGGCCTCCGCCTCCGTGGCTATCTCGTTCCCCTCCTTCTGGCCGCCCTTCCCCTCCCTCCTCTCCGACTCTGACTCCGACGCGCCCTTCCCTCCCCACATGGACCGCTGCCCAGCAACCCAGCAGGAAACCGCTTCGGCGTTCTTTGGTTTCGGTTTCCACGACGACGAGGCAGAATGGGTGCCGCCGGACGAGGACGGGGAGGTGGCCCTACCTCTCTACTGGGACTGCTTGCAGCTGGAGGACCACGACCACCAGCGGTGGGACCTCGGCGTGAACGACGCTGACGAGTGGGAGCAGGTCGCCGGCAGGGTGGAGGAGGAGGCGACCGCGGCCGTGCCTGTGCGGAGCCTGGAGTGGGAGGTGCTCCTGGCCGCCAACAGCCTGGGGAGCCTCGTGGTGGACGACGACGGGGGCATCGAGACGTACTTCCTCGACAACGCCGACGACATGCTGTTCGGGCAGCTCGCCGCGGAGGCGGAGCACGAGCCGCCGGCCAAGGCCGGACGGCCGGCGGCGAAGGCCGCCGTGGAGGGCCTCCCGACCGTGGTCGTCGCGGAGGCCGACGCGCAGTGCGCGGTGTGCAAGGACGGCATCGAGGCCGGGGAGGGCGCCAGGAGGCTGCCGTGCGCTCACCTCTACCACGACGCCTGCATCCTGTTGTGGCTCGACATCCGCAACACGTGCCCGCTATGCCGCCACGAGCTGCCCACCGATGACCCCGAGTACGAGAAGTGGAAGGCGAGGCGGGCCTCCGGCGACGGCGACAGGTATGACGTCATCAGGCTACCTTGATAAATGAATAGATGAAACGGGAAGAGACTAATTTGCTTCACGGATTAGGCATACATCTGCAATAGTGCAGAGTGTTGCAAAAAAATGATCAGGAGGGAGGAGGGGGATCAAATCAGTGTGAATTGGTGGTGTTTTCCTTATAGCGTGATGATAATATGAAGTAATTTGATAATGGTGTATCTCGATTAGAATTAATGAGTTTGATGTTTCTTTACAATGGAACGCAAAGAGGAAAAAGGAATCCCTCTCTGTTTTGGAATCATTTTAAGCATGCATGTGTACCTGGTTACCCGAAAATTCAATATACAGTTCCAATCTGCAATAGTTATCTTGTTTCTATAAATTAAGTCTGGGCAATACAAGCTCATCTCATTGCAATTTGCTCACTTGATTTGAATAAATGTGGGGTGAATCCAAATCGGACAGTTATCCCAAAAACTTCAATTTAGATGCTATTCGCTCATCAGTTGATTTTGACAAAATATGCAATAAGAACATGAAAAATTTGAAGAAAAAAAAAGCTTGAACATGACAAAAACATTAACATAATTGAGGCAAACATTCTTGTTATGTGACGTCTGTTTCTTCATCTGCTCAAGGAATGGTTAGTTGGGACTTAAATTGAATGAGATCATTTCATATTCCGAGTGTCGACGTTGAAACAATAATGCGGTTTAGTTACTCGCAAAATCAATAGTACTTTTTTTTTACTCGAAGTTAATCCTTGCTTTCAGAGCAATTTATCAGACATTACAACAAAGTATTCATTTTGAAGGAGGAACGCATATGTATCGTTCGCTTTAAGCACGGTTGATGTTGCTTAACGAGCAATGTAGGCGGTTGCTTATATGCTATGCAACCTTTACAAAATTTATGTCGTAATAAGTGGTAATTTCGTAGAATACGATTTGCATCAAGGTTAAGCGCATTGTCGGTCACACGACACAACCTTAAGGAATAGATGCGCCATCTGTATCCTATGCAGTTGTTGTAATCCATTCGCTTATGGTGAACCAAAGATGAACATAAGATAAATAACACAAGAGAACTTGCTGTAATCTTTGTATAAGACATGCAGGCAATGCGGTCACAGGCTTTTTCTACTTTCTATGCCCCGGAGGAGAAAGGAGAATCTCAGCTTCCAGTTTCTCTTATCTGCCTTTTATAGCCCAAACTCACAGGCTTTATCTGCTTCTCCTAGGCCCCAGCAGCTTGTCGAAGTTACGGAGCGTTTCATTCTGCAAATGTATTGTGTAAAGGTGATTGATTATACGTGTCTTGTGAATGCAACCTGCACAAGCAGCAGGGTTCTTCCTTCGTCGGCACACACATGGTGAGGGCTGCGACTTGTGGAACTGAACACTGATGCGACCTTCCTTGGTTGATGTAGAGCACATAACTTCCTTTAGTTTCTACTCCTTTAATTTCTGAGTAAATGTCATAAAATTACAAGTTTTTTTATACAAGCTTTCAAGAAAGTACATCTTTTAGCTTCTATTTTATAAAACTATAAATTTGGAGAGAACTTGTGTCACAAAATTACATATTTTAGAATTGATCGTTTCCTATAACAGATCTGACAGTATGGGTTTATATGGTATCTATATGCACCCCTATTTTTCGTTTTACTCAAGCATAGAGCTATCGTATAGGCCCACACTGTCAAGCGTGTTATAAGAAACAGTCGATTCTAAAAACTATAGTTTTGTAATACAAGTTCTCCTAAAATCTGTAGTTTCGTGAAATAGAAGTAGAATATGTATTTTTCTGATAGTTTGTACCAGGAAACATGTAGTTTTGTGAAATTTACTCTTAATTTCTAGAATCATTGTGACGCATTTGTCCGGAATTCGTGTTCTTTATCGTGTCCCTTGCATGCACGCTTTTGTCGGGTGAGTCGATCGGGGAAGGTAGCCGCACGTCGCGTGTGCCATTGCTGCGACTTTGCGAGCTGTGTGTCTCGTTCTTGTTTTGACCAGATTTCTCTTCCCTTTGCGTGTGTTTTTCAGTGTGCCCGCCATCGTCTTCTCGCACTGCTGTCTTCCTCAGTTTCTGCCAGACATGAAACGCAGCTCGGTTATAGTTGGTCTCGCCACGACCCGTAATTTTCATATCAAGTTGCTCTTAAGGGGAAAAAGAAAAGAAAAAGGGGTCTTTCCCTCTAAAGATCCAAATTATGAACTTTACCGGCCCAAGCCCATCTTGCACAGGATGGTGGGTTCAAAAGGTGTATATTCACTTCCATAGAAGTAGGACCGGGCAATCGGTTAATTAGGTTTTGTCGGTTTGGTTTTTTAAAAAATCGGTTTTCGGAAGCTGTCAACCTAATCGAATTAACCGAGAAAATTCGGTTCGGTTTTTCGGTTCATCGAAAAATGACAGCCATGCTCTCCAGATCGATCAGCAAGAAGATGAATTGACTGGCGAGAGGTAGACCATCTTACCCTGAGCGTGTTGTTGGACTTCTTGCGCGGCGGAGCGGTCGACGTCGGCGAGGCGGTACTCGTGCACGATCCAGTTGGTCTTGGCGCCCTTGGGCGGCTTGCCGGTGTAGAAGACGAGCGCCTTCTTGATGGCCACCGGTTGGGGCGACCCCACTGGCTTGTCGGCCCCCGTCGCCTTCCAGCACCCCATCCCCGCCGTTCGGTTCGACCGCGACCCGTTCGGGTACTTCCTGTCCCTCGGCGAGAAGAAGTACCACTCCTCCCCTCTCGTCGCCTTCTTTGCAACCACACAGATGCACAGCCCACATCCATGCATTAACACAAAATTTCATCCTAAGAAGACCAATTAATTTGAGAGATTAATTACCAACCTGGGAGCTGTCATGGGTCGAACTTGTAGAGGTCGACCTCGGCGATGACCGGCGCAACGAGGAGGAGGCCGCTGCCGCTGCAGTTGCAGCAGAGGTAGTACATCACCAGCTCATCGTCAGTCGAGATTACGAGCTGAAGAGGGAGGAAGGCGGCGGGGGCGAGGGCCGAGGGTGCATGGCCGTGCGCCCGTGCGAGAGGGAGGCGAGGGAGGGAGGGGGGAGGGGGCGGGACCGAGGCCGTGGGAGGGAGAGGAGCCACCGAGCAGCGCGCTGGCTGAGGGGAGAGGGAGGGAGGTGGTGTGCCGGCGGCGACGAGGGAGGGAGGTGAGAGGGCATGGGGAGAGGAAGGAGACAAGGGGGCTACGGTCTGCGGGGAAACGCCGAAACGGGGGAATGAACGAATGAGCCAGAGCCAACACTAAACTGGGTGAAGAGGACCACTTCGATAGTTCGGTTAGTTCAGTTTCTGATATTCAAAAACTGAACCGAGTACCGAAAACCGAACAGAGCCAAAATACAAACCAAACCGAAAAAACCGATTTTTCGGTTAATTTGGTTCGGTTCGGTTTTTCGATTTCGGTTAAAAATTGTCCACCCCTAGATAAGAAGAGACATCTCCATTTCCTTCATAGTACCTCACTTGATCACTTGCTCCCCTAAAAAAACTGCACTTCTATCAAACTACGTCTTCTAAAAAAGGAGTCCATGTCTGCGAGCTCTTGCTAAGAGGAAACTTCCTGTCCACACAATGACACAAATGGTAGTCATTCTAAAAGGATCGGACCAACTTTTTAGGTCGAATTAAAAACGTTCAACATTTCCGAGTGCCTTTTCCTTTTTTTTATAAAATGAAAAAGGAAATAAAAGAAATTCTCCAGCTTGATGTCCACTCTTTGCACACGAAGGACAAATCTACACAACTTTACGTAGGATCTAGCAAGCTGATCAGCTAAAAGAGCGCAAATCATCATGGATCCACAAGAATAAATAAAAAGAATTTGAAGTACCGTTTGCAAAGCAAAAGCTCGAGGGTGAAATTTTGTTTACTTTAATGTTATGCTCTCAATTCTCAAAGACGGGCACAAGTGTTGCCGTGGCGACCACAAATTAAATTCGCACTGAGACGAGGCAGGACGACGACGTGGGCGAGTGCATGGCGACTGGTGGAAGACAATTCTACCGGAAGGGGTGTCTAAACTCTATTTCGATCTAAACCGCATGGACCCTCATCATAACCGTTGTATTGCGATCTAAATCACAAGTAGAGACTAGGACCAAAATTACTCAGCAGTGGTGAAACCAGAAAATTTTTGTTAGAGGTGCATATTTTATACGTATAACTCTATAGTCTTATACGATAATTTCGTTAGATCATAGATCCAACACATATATTTAAAATTTACTAAAAATACAATATAATTAATAGTTCTAAGATCTTAAAAATCCTAAACCACTAAAATTGGAATCAATTCATTCAACAAATTTGATTTATTAGAGATATGATCTTATAGTGTGTCTTAATATTTAGAGTGCAGAGCATACCCGGCACCTGTAGTATCACCTTAACTAGAGCATGTGAGGTTGGTCTACCCGATTCCCAGCTCTTTGGGACCCCTTCTCATCGACCTCAAAGACTACAGTCAATCCCCTTCCGAGGTGGTGTTCTCTCCACACCCTGGATTAGCCGCTGGTTACTTCCTTCCATGTCCTGCTAATGGAGAGGCCACGTCCGACTCAAACAAGTTACATCGCTTACATTACCGCGCTGCCTGTCCGTCGCTGTCGGTGCACAAGCTTAATAGCTGACACGCGGGCCCTAACAAATTAGGTTCGGCACGGCATAACCGCACAGAGGACAGGATCCATTCGTCAGCGAAAAAAAAAAGCCATCCGGACAGGATAAGGATCCCATACAGTAGGCATGTCTACTCCAACGTAAGCGGTCTCTGTGCCTTGTAGCCATATAAATTACATCTCTTATGTAAATAAAATCAAAGGGATAGATATTAAATGATAGGAAGTGCTAGGAAGTGAAATAGAATGAAATACAGTCACTTTGGGCTTTCCTATGAAATGAGGCATGGAACGGAGTCACTACGAAAAAATTCCGGGAGTTACGAAAGAAGCTTCGGACTCATATTGTTCATGGGTTGAGAGCGGGAGTTGAACTCTAGGAGATCGAATCTCCCCTTTTTCCTCGATAGCTCGATGGTAGAGCGGTCGTTAATCGCCCGGTCGTAGGTTCGAATCCTACTTGAAGAGATTTGATTCATTCTTTAATGTAAGAATAAAGAATTGAATTAAAGGGCTTGTTTTGACCCTTAGGAGTAGGTAACCCGTTCGCTATCCTTGCTTGTTTCTATTGTATTCTATCTCATCGTATCACATTCTGATCGAGAAAGTTCATGGTTTGTATTTTTCAATAAGTGATGATACAGTAGTTACTACAGTATTTATTACAGTATAAAATTGGTATAGTATTTATTATAGTGCTCTTGAAAAATCTGAACCGTCATTTTTTGTTCAAAAATTTACGCAGCATAAGTTACTATCCTTAAGGACTGCACTGATCTCAAACCGGGCCCGCGGCACGGCCGAACGGATAGGGACGACGACCCGCGCGAACGAAAACGACGAATTGCGGCTGCACAGAAGCACACGGGGACGCACGTAAATCCCTCACATCGCGCTAGCCTCGCACGGGAGCAAGCACAGCGGAGCGTGTACGAGCCGCCAGCCCAGCGGGGGTTGAGGGCGACGCGGGAGCCGCGAGAAGCTCGACACCGCACCGCGCGGCGCGACACCTGAAAGCAGCGGGCAATACGAGCCACCGGCACAAAGCACCGCGCGACGTTACGATACGAGTGACATGCGCCCGCCCGCCCACTCGTGTCCGGTCGCTCGGGGTAGAAAAGAATGGCCGGGCGACTCAAGGAAATCCCCTTTATTTACTATCCACGAGCAAATCGGTGGCCTTTCCGCGAGGTGCGCGGGCGTCAGCGAGCGCCTCGACGATGCGTGCACGTCTGTCCGCGTCGCCTTTCGACTCAACTGGCATTAGCGTGCATGATTAACTAATTAGGATTAGCAGGGAATGGATATGGTGAGAACGTCCGATACGAAGCGTTCCCTTCGTACGCTTGCATCCGCCCTTAATTTTGCGTCCAGTCGCTCCCGCTGAGATTGTATCTCCCTCCATCAAACCGACTCAGCTACCAACACGTGAGAAAACATCGTAGCCTTTGAGCCCCATTTGTCCCCGTCAACCATCATGCCGATCTCTTTATTCCTCTCGTTCTTATTCCACCTAAGCCTTGTTTGTTTTCTGCTACCCCACCGATGTATTATCCATCCTTCTCACGGTGAGCCAAGAGTAGCAGTACATACCTCTCTCTCGGTGTCACCATGCTCGTGCTCGTGTAAGGGGTAAGCAAGCGTCATGTTTCAAGCCCACAAGAAGTCGACTGTCCCTTTTACTCATGCAAGGCCCGTGTCGCTCATACTTGCCTGTGTTGCCATGGCCAACTGGGCTACGGTATCTACCTCGCCTGAAGCCAAGCGCACTGACGCCATATTTAAAGTTGACGTAGGTGAGTTGGCTATTTGTTACGTTAATATGTTTTTTTTATGCAATTGTGAATTTAGATGTTGCAACGTATATTCTTAAATGTTGTAGTATGAGGGATTTTTTTCCGTTATATTATAAATTAATTTGTTGCACAAGAATTTTCCTTTTGTTAAAGTTAGGTGTTAGTTTTGTTGCAACCTATATATTTTTGTTGTGGTTCGTTGTTTCAATCGTGAGAAACTTTGCTATATGTATATCCAATCGATGTTTCTTTGAAAATTTATAATTGTTGCAGTTCACGAATTTTTATTGCACCGAATTGGGAATATTACCATATGATTCCTCTTCCTCCTCTTTTCTCCCTCCTCCAACAAGTTGGATCTCTAACAAGCCAGTGGCAACCAGAGACAAGCTTCTCTTCCTCCCCGTGTCTCCTTTAGGCATCATAAGCCTCACCACCACCAACATATGGAGCTTCAACACCAATTGCTGGCCCGTGTTCGCCGTAGCCCATGCTCGAGGGGCGTCGTCCGCCGTGGTCTCCTCATCCTTTGGAAAGCTGGAACTTAATTTTTGTTGTGCCAAATCGAATAGCCCATAATCAACCTAGGTAAGATTTGACTATGTGAGGGAGCGTACGATAGGAAAACTCTCGTCGTATATCTAGACATTAAGGTTGTGTTTGGTTGGTGGGATGAGGTTGAATGAGATGGGATGGTGCTGTACCATGTGGTCCCATTATTTTAGGTTAATGAAATGGTTCAACATCTATAGAGGATATTTCTTAAAATTGTATCCCACCATCCAGGACGGAATGGTTTCATTCAAACAACCAAACACATGAATGAATTTTTTCTTGAACCATCTTATACATATACCATTTGATACAAACAACAAAGCACACCTTGAGTAGCTCCCATGGTAATAATACCGGTTGCTTATCCAAGTAAAGCAACGTTGCTTTACGTCCCAACCAAACCAAGCTACTACTTGGTTTTATGGCTCGTAAAAAAGCCTGGGCATAGGCGCTCATGAATGGTGATAGTACAAAGGTGAAATGTCCATGCGCGCAATTCGTTGTATCTATATAACTTTTGGTTGTGCCGGTGTTTGTTCTTTCTTTTTTGGACCTGTCCGGAGTTTGGTGCTTAATCGTAGTGCCCAATCATCCTGCAATCGGGAAAAGAGAAAAACTATAAGGGTCTATTTGGATCCATTAGCACTAATAGTTAGCTGCTAAAATTAGCAGTTATGGATCCAAACAGACAGCTAATAGACCTGCTAATTATTAGTAGCCCACCCTGCTAACAATTAGTTCATTAGCAAGTTGTACCCTACTAAAAGCTACTAATAGATAGCCAATTGACACTTTTACCCTCCCTCCAACCCTATACAATTGGCATTATGGTCATTTCTCCTTAATTAACTGATTTTGTGGACTTTATTAGCAGGTGAATCCAAATAGCCTCTACTAATAGTTAGCCAGCTAATAGTCAGCCAGCTAATAGTCAGCCAGCTAACTATTAGCATTAATGAATTCAAACAGGGTCTATATACCATAGGATCTATTTTCAACTGAATAGGAGGGAGCGGTCTGATTGCCTATCTCCGTATCGTTGTGACGCTTGATCTATCATCCAACCCATCCCACAAAAGTCTCTTGTAATGATCCCTAATGAAGCCTCTCGAGTCTCCATCCCTGTTAGAGTCTCTTTCTCCCCACTTCCATTCATGGCTATGGGAAGCCTAGGAAGGCGAGCAGTTGAGGGCTCGCAGCAACCGAACGGATGGGTGAGCGTAGGGTTGAGTGTCCATTGGTCTATGGCCGCGCGGGAGTGTATAAATGGGAGTAGCAGCTATGGGCAAACTCAACAGTCACAGAGTAGACGAGGGTGAGCGTCGATGTCCTCAATTTGCCATTGATGCCCACAGATCTCACCACCACGAGTGATAATCCCCCCATGTCTCTTAACTTGGAACCTAAACCAGCATGATGGAGGCGGTACGGCGAGAGAAGGATATCAACACTAGGATCCATTGGACCTGGTCTTCTTCCTCGTCGCCGACGATGGGATCCACTGGATTCAATCATCTTCCTTGCCGCCGGCGACAGGATCCACCAAATTCCATGATCTATGCCCGCTTCCTCATATGGGTCATAGAGCGATCTAACGCCAAATCTACCATGTCGCCTTGTGGCCCTACTTCACTATCGCGCACGTCATGGGGTGACTTTAAGCTCTGGTTTCACCTCTTGGGCAAGTAGAGGGAGGAGACAATGGCTCTAGTGAGTGGCAAGGGCGGGATGGCGGCCGCAAGTGAGCATACCGTGGATTTTCTACTCTTTTATTTGTTTTCTGATGAAACTTGTTGAAACTTTATAAAACATGTTGAAAGTTTGCTGAAACTTTTTAAAACTTTTGGGTTGAGACGTGCTGAAATTTCTTGAAACTTTTTGTGTCAAAAGTTGATGAAACTTCTTAAACCCCTTCAACGAAATTTGTTAAAAATTGAGTTTGAAAATCTGAAACTTGTTGAAATTTGATCTTAAAAATGTTTAGAATCTTCTATAAATACGCAAAACTCATTAAAACCTAATTTTTTTAAAAAAAATATTTTAATGAAATATTATGAAATTTAATGAAAATGGTTTACAATTGCATCCCTACTCGCTCACCTGGGAAAAGCACTACCCGCCGGAATGTGCCCAAGAATATAAAGACTAACTTTTCTTCTCCAAAAACCCCTCTCTCTCTCTCTCCTCAGATGAGAAGAGCAATATAACGGTTTTTTTTAATGAATTTGGAGACATGGGAAAAAAAACAAAAAACTGCTGCTTCTAAAGTCAATATAACGGTTTTTTTTAATGAATTTGGAGACATGGGAAAAAAAACAAAAAACTGCTGCTTCTAAAGTCTAATATCAGAGCCAGGTTTCGATCCTGGGACCTGTGGGTTATGGGCCCACCACGCTTCCGCTGCGCCACTCTGATTTTCCTATCATACCATTCTTCCCTAAGCTAGTTTTACCATATACAAAGGGACCCCTCTGTTCCAAACAAGTCACAAGCGTCGCCGCGTAAGTCGTGGAAATCCGCATGTACGAGACGGGAGGTATAGTCGCATAGATGCCTAGATGAGGCACGTCGTAAAGGAGATGGGCAGATGGCAGTATATCAATGTCAGCAGCAGCAAGTAAGAACGAGAACTAGGCACATACAGATACAGCGCCTGAGAGCCACACAAGACTACAAGTCTACAGAGAGCGCAAAAGTTGCACGTACCCACACTCAACACAGTAATATACAGAAACCCCCCGTCTCCCTGCTGGCAGCATCGACCGTGTTACCATGCCAGGTTATGCATCGATTAAAGCTTCTTGCAAGTTAATTGCAAGGTGTTTCTAGTTTCTTGTCATTCCTGCATGTAGAGGTGGGCATTCAGTTTGTCGGTTTTAGTTTAAAAATACTCACCGCTAGTCGCATGAGCAATCGTACGTACAGGTACAGGCAGCCCACATCAAAATTTCCAAGGCGCGTGTGGCGCAGGAAGTGGTGGCGACGACGCGACGTACGGGCAGTGGCGCGCGCCGGGGCCCGCCACGTACGCTGGCCTCGTCCCTCCGTGGCAGGCAGAACCGGGCCGGCGAGCCGACCCCGGCCTCGATTCGGTCGTGCACTCGCGCGCGCTCCCCCGTGCGTGTTACAGCCCCCAATTCTGGCTTTGCCGAGCGCCCATTTCCTCCTCTCCTCTTTCGTGCGCGTTGTCGAGGGCTCTACCTCTACGGGTGGGGCTGTTGACCCGGCCGGCCCGCCTCCGCGCCGCGGCACCGATTGATTGACCGCAGTCTCTCCGTGGTTCGCCAAAGGAGGCAAGTGGTCGCAATCATCCCGCCATGGATTGGCTCGGCTCGGCCCGGTGCACGCACACGGACAGCGACAAAGCCGAGAACGCAGGGGGGCCTGGCTAGCTTTTGTCTAATTTGTAGTAGCATGCATACGCATGGTGGGTGGGATATGCGCGCTGACGTTTTTCGATTCTGAGGCCGGGGGGTCTGCCTGTCGACTTTGCTTTATTTCATTTCACCTTGGCGAATTTGCTGTTTGTGCACGGAGTAAGACCTTGTTTCGTTGTGGGTCTGGATATGCACGGAGTAGCAACTAGCCTATTCCATAGCCGCACACGCGTGTCGCTGGTTATTTGGTCGTATACAATATTTCTAGGGACTTAAGTAGTTTTTTTCCCCTCTTTATCAGTTCGAAGGGGTAGATTATGACAGGAGAAGTACAACCTATAGTAAAGCCGAAAGTATAGCATTTGAGAAAATACTATACAACGCAGTATAGCAAAGGATCGGACCGTCCGATCCGCATACATTGTAACATGGATGTCAGATGCCTTGTAGCCTTAGATGATTTTCGTGCTGTCACCGCCAACTGTTCCTTATCTATCCGCTCATTTAAGTGAACTTAAGTATCCAACCACTCATCCCTTCGACTTCCCTTGTTAGTCTCTCTCCTGACCATGCCTTCATTTCCCACCGTCAGCTCCGTCTAGTTGCTCCGCCATTGATACACAAGCATGGTGGAGTTATTCCTTGAGCTACCATCACAGCAGTGCCGCACACTCTTACCATCTGTGCATCCTAGTGACCAGGGCAGCCACATGGTCCTCTAGAGAAACTCTTTGTCGTTGGTGCCGTCACTCCAACACCGTCACCACCCACTCCCCCTCCTCCTCTAATGTCTCCCCACCCATCGACGGCATCCTCTTCCAACGCCTCCCCTCTCCCACTAATGATGTCCTCCTCTTCATTCACCGCCAGTGCCATCTCGTCCTTCTCATGCACAAAATCTTGAGATGGTGACGGAAGGAAGGCCACGCGGCATGGTGGCAAGGGACATGGAGATGTGGTGTGGGCCACATCGGCGTGGCTCGACGGGGCAATGATGTACAGTGGTGTGTCAAGCATGATGGCAAAAACACGAAACTCGTCGATACTAGTTTGAAACTTTTTGAATCTTTTGGTTGAAACTTGCTATAACGTGTTGAACATTTGGTGATCTCTTGAAGCTTTTGGTTAAAACTAGTTGAAACCTATTGAAACTTCTTCAAACTTTTGGTTGAAACTTTTTGAAACTCTTAAACTAAAATTTGATCAAACTCTTTCGTTGAAACTGATGGAACTTGAGTTCCAAAATTTGAAACATGAAATTTACTTAAGCTTCTTTGAAACTTGCCAATGCACGAAAGAACTTTGCTTGAAACTTTCTTAAAACATGGATGAAACTTGCGAAACATGGATAAAACTTAATTAAAACTTGTGAACAATACATAACTACGATGAAACTTAGTGAAACTCACGTATAAAGTTAGAAATGTTTCTAATGGTATACCATCACGTCGTATCGTCAGAACATATAATAAAGCTGGCTGAGTGTGTTCTGGATGGTGTAGTGTGATAGGTTAGATCCACGCGGCACACCCTAACACTTGTGACAACACTATTTTTAATTTAAAAAAACCACACAAAGCCTGTACCTTTGTTGTATCCAAGATAATGTACTCGGTTCGGGCTTCAGGTACACTGGTACATGAACAGTGGAGGACTCTTCAGCCAAATCTTTCCAAAAAACACCTAGCTAGACCCTACCATATTCTTCAATGCTCATCATCAATATGTCGACTTGTACGTGACCGTGCTGCCCTGCCCAACCCAGTTGCCTTTTATAACAGCGCCGCGTGTGTGGGACCTCTGTGGGTATACATCACCGAAGCACCACCAAAATCTCCGCCGAAATTGTTAAAATCTCGACGAAATTCAACCGAACAAAAATTAGTCGAAACAATGTTCAAAACTTTTGAAATTTTTTGTGAAGGGTCATAACACATCACTAATGTTCCCATGAAAATTTAAGATCATGATCAAGTCTGAGGAATTTTTAAAAATTCTGACAGTGCTACTGTCTGATAAAAGGCTGGCCGACAAATTTCAACCGAATGAAAAATGGTGCAAATCACGTTAGAAAATTTTGAAATTTTTTTGAATGATCCTGAGGAATCAATAATGTTCCCATAAAATTTTTAGATAATGATCAAGTCTAAGAAATTTTGAAAAAAAATCAGACAGTGCTACAGAAGGCTGATCGGCAAAATTCAATCGAATGAAAAATACTTCAAACCATGTTAGAAAATTTTAATTTTTTTTGTAGATAGTAATAATACATCACTAATGTTCCCATAAAATTTTCAGATGATGATAAAGCTTGAGGAATTTTCAAAAATTGTGACAGTGTTGTCGTCCTGATAAAAGTCTTACAGTGCTACATGTATTGCTTCTATAGATTTGATTGAGGAACCAAAACATGTTTACAATTTTTGAAACTTTTATAGAAGGGTGCTGAGGCAATGCTTAAACTCTCCTAAAAATTTTGAATCATGATCACACTCGAGTGAATTTATAAAATTCTGACACTATTCCGGTCTCAATTATGTTCATTTTGTTTTTGAATTTTTAAATATAACAAATGAAGTTCAATTCTTTTGAAATTTTTTTGTATGATTCTAGGCTGCTAAATATATTACCATAAATTTTTTAAAGCATGATCAAGCTTGTACAATTTTATAAAAATATGATAATGTTTATGCTATTTTCATAAAACGTCTTAAAAATTCGATTTTTTCAACAAATTTTCATAGAAGATGATATTTTTAAATGTTATTGACCCAAATCCAGTCCTAAAAAGAAAAAGTCAAAACCCAGAGATTTCAACGAAATTTGACAAAATTTCTATTAAGAAAATACTGTGGCATTTTGATTTTTTTATCCGACCAAGATTTTGCATCTCATCTCCGCCCCAAATCTGAGATCTCGACAAGAAATTCCGAAATTTCGCAGGTTTTTGTAAGCTTGAGCACCACCACCAGCTCTCCCCAAAAGATTTCGCCTCGTTTTCCGTAGGCCCGTACCGTCTACACTTCATGTCATCCCTAATTAGGTAACCATGGGTACAGCCTCTCCCAGAGAGCTAGAAACATACAGTGATTCTTGTCCTCAGCTAGGATAACGAGAGCTTCGACGGTGATAGGGCGCGTGATCGGGCGATCCAACGGCTGACAGATTTCTGTGTCCGGGTCGGTGGCTTTCAGGGCAGGATAGGTGCAGTTGATGGGAGTTGCCGGACACGAATCTCCCGGCTGTATACGAAAAGAAAGAAACCAATCTTTGTGTAGGCCAATGGGTCTCTGCCTTTTACATGTTTTTCTCATTGGCATTATTGATCAAGGTAGGTCATGCCCAGAGTTGTTTTCCTGAGTCCGGAGACTAGCTAAGAAGAGCAGTAAACCATGTCTAATCTACTCAATCACCCACTTTAATCCGTTCTGGTCTCAGTCGGCCTGACCGCCTAGCGCCATTATCCAATTGTAGATATTGTTTTCCAGATTGTGGTATTATGGACCATTAATTGCACTAGAAGAATCGACAGGTTCAGCTTACAAGGGGTAATATCGATAATAAAGAGAACTAGTTATGTGCCCGTGCGTCGCAACGAAAACTCAATTTACGACAAAAAAAATTTATTTGCAAAGAACACTAACTTTAGTTATGTTTCAATAGTAGGAAAAGTTTGTTCCTCCGAAGAGATTTGACTATCGGGTTAAATCCTCTTCCATCTCAACCGTTTATATTAGATCTAACGAATCAAGTACTCTGAAGGAGAATGAACGATCGCCACCAACTCTTAATTAGAATTAGTAGAGAGATATCAATCCTTACCATTGAAGGAGGAGAAAGTTGTTGCCTTCCTCTTGCAGAAAATCTTCTTGCTTCTTGCATGCAACATTTCTCTTCTCTTCTCTTGTGCGTGTGTCTCCACTACCGACCGTCATATCCTCTTAGAGATGAGAGTGGGTGCCCTCTAATAGGGAGTAGATGAAAGCAAAAGCAACAGACGCAGGTGGATGCTAGGTCTCCCCGACATCTTCATGATTGGCATATGATTTGGTTGCGTGATTCTTTCCTTTTAATCTATGCATTTCCAGATATGATGAGATAGAATTCCCGTATTATGGGATATGGTGAGTATATCCTTCTATCCATGCATAACATGATGAGAAAATCCTTCCATTTATAAGATATATGAATAACATTCTTCCATAGTAAGAACGTAAGAACATGTGAATAGAGATATGCTAAAATAATATTTCTATTCAAAAAAGATATGATATAATCCTTCCATCTAAGATATAATTAAATCCTCTTCTATCTCAGCCGTTCATGTGAGATCCAACGAATCAGATACTCTAGAAGAGAGACCACTGTCACCAACTCCTAATTAGAAATAGTAGAGATATAGGAATGGTTTATTACCTTGTACTTGCGTCATGCTTGATGATGGCACGATAGGTGTGGATTACCTGCGTCTTTGATATGTCTGTTTTCTACCGGCTGGAAATGTGCGATATATTCGTGAAAGCAAAGGAAGCCAAGTAAAACCAGACGACCATCTTCTTTTCTTCTGATCATGACAATTCTTTTGCAAGGTTTCCCTTCAATCTTGTGTTCAAGATCCAAAGAGAGCACGGGATAAGATTTCCCTGTCTTCCAAAGACGACGGCCTCATAGCCAGGACAGGCATAGGCCACGGAAAGAGTCCTGAATGAAGTGGATCGCGCTAGGTAAGGAATGATATTAGTAGCGTCAGGAATCTCAAATCGAATCCAGTTGAATTTGACCTCTCCCGTAACTCCCGAAGCCTTAATTCTTTCTTTTGTATCCTGCCTCCAATTGAATCCTGGGAGACTCTTTATTCCGCAGGGGAAGTGAAGACTGCAGATTTTCAGCCAATAGCTCAGTGCAGGGTTTGTCAACGGCCTAGTATACTTCTGATGATGAATTGCTTGACTGATCTACTGCACCTCTTCATTTTTTATACTGGCATAAAATAACTCCATATTCTGAACTCAAGGAGCTTGTACATGAAGCCAACAAAATATCTCAATTTTAAACTATGTCCAAGCGATTGGAAATTTGGAAATCCAACAGCATATCACAGGCCATAGTTATCTAGTGCAAATACTAGCGCATGTATCGTATGAATGTGACAAAATGCGGTATTAATACCGGCAAATTATAAGCGTGAAAGATACCTTAAAGGAGTTGTATTACCGTATACCTAGACCACATGTCAGTTCGTCCTAAGGTCTTTGTTAGAAAATATATCTAGCCTGAAGAAAATATATCTAGCCTGAAGAAAGGTTTTTACTAGATGTGAAGTATAAGTGCCAATTCTCCAAGTAAAAATTAAATAGATATAAGAGGAAGATTGTTGTCTTTCGAATGCGGGAGAGCTGTATGTATGTTTCAATTTAAAATCCTGACACCAGGCAACTTCAGAGGGTAGCTATTTAAAAATAGATCCAGATCCTCTTAACATTCGGTTCAATTGGTATCTGTTGGTTATTTGTTCAGGACTTCTGACGAAACCAACATCATGGATCAAGCCAGTTAGCATTATCTGAAAGACTATGCTCCTGAACACCTTTTTTGGAGAGAGAAAAAGTAGGGGAGAGCCCTACTGCTATAATAATATATTAAAAACGCTCTTAAACACCTGATGAAACCAATGTTTGTTCCTAGAGAAAAAAATGTCAGACTGTAGGCTACTGGAAATTTTAGTTTAAAGAACTCAAATGATAAGTCAATAAAAAACGATGAAACAACTAGAAAAAAAGAAATATTTCAGAGGTGTGGCATGCTAGCTAGTGGATATATTATTTTTAATTGATGAGAAAACTAATACCAAGAAAAAACGAAATATTTCAGAGGCGTGGCATGCTAGCTAGTGGATATATTTTTTTAGTTGATGAGAAAATTAATACCAAGTTGCCAACTGCAGAAGTGCACGTTCTCTTTATCCAAGCAAAATTCCACTGGGGACCACAGTAGTGGCCATAAGCCCACAAGACACCAACCTTAGTACCTGCCTCTTTTTTCCTTTCTGAAAGATACACCCATTGCTTGAGCTCTACCAGAAAATGATAGCAGCTGTCGCAGAATAAAATATCATCCAAAGTTCCAAACATTCCTCAGGACAACCGCTTTCAGCATCATCTTGCCACACTGTTCTCCTTCAGAAAATTGACATAAACCCCAGAAGGCCAGAACTAGATCGTGCATGTTCAAATACAACACTGTTGAAAATGATAACTTGATGATGTACCATACTCAGCAGAGTATCCAATCCATGATACAGTATTGTTTTTTCAAGCTACAACCTTAACTTTATAGCCCATTTCCCTTCCACAATTCACCGCAAATGCCTGTCACTGTTAGCCAACCACCATCTCTTTAAATGGTTTGAGCACCTGGTGCTAGTGATGTTACTGAGGGCCCTGCACCTCATGGCCTTTTGTTTGATCGCAAATGGATAGTCTTGATGGAGGTCCTTTTGGAAGCATACTGGGACCAATACAATTACAAAAGCTGGCACAGCAATAAAACATTATATGATGTCCATCAAGACCTTTGGTAATCTCAGCCTCGTGTATGTCCAAGCTCTGTTGCTGTCCTTGGCTTCCACAAAAAAGCAATTTGAACATTGGGGATGTGGGTCCTGTACATTTCCATAATCTTTGCATACTATAAATCCAACCCACTACCCGCTTGTTTTATTTCACAAGCCTCTCTTCCCTCAATTTCATAGCTCGAGTGAGCATGTACCCTGCTGAGATTGCTAGCGTTCCATACTTGTCGCCTGCAAGTGCAGCCTCTTTCAAACCTCATTACCATGTAGCTACGAATGACTTCCTCTTCCAGTATAACAGCGTTCTGGTCCCTCAAGCCACATCCTACCAATATGTTGCCGACCTGGTCAATGAAACTAGTCTGCCAGTCAAAAATAAATGCAATTCAGATGAGTCAGATGACTATCAACACAGCCTTGAAAAAGAGCGCAGGAAGAGAAGGATGATATCCAATAGGGAGTCTGCCAGGCGATCACGCATGAGGAAGCAGAAGCAGTTGAGTGAGCTCTGGGCGCAAGTTGTCCACCTCCGCAGCACCAACCGTCAACTCCTTGATCAGCTGAACCATGTCATCAGGGACTGTGATCGTATTCTCCATGAAAACTCTCAGCTGAGAGATGAGCAAGCCAAACTGCAGAAGCAGCTTGAGAAGCTCCCTGTAGAGAACACAGAGAGTAGCATCATGGGTCCTGACACTTGAGGTGTCCAGGATTACAAGATACTAATATGAGAGCTTAAGAGGCTTCTTCATTTTATTCCAAGGCTTCCATTTTTGTATCTTTGCTCTATTTTGGATATGAATGTTAGCAATGTAGTGGTGAGTTCTCCAGTTTCTTTCATCATCTTCTGTTAGATATTGCAAAACAAAGGATGGAGTATCAAGGAACTTGACAAAACTACATTTTTTTAAAAAAAAACTGACAAAAATATTACTTAGAAAAGTTTATACAATAAAGTTCTTAGAACAGTCAATATTTAGCTAAAACTGACCGATGAGCCACTTAATTTCACAAATGGAGTATGTGACTAGACATGAGCAAAATAAATTCAAGAAACTCTCTACAACAAAAATAGAAACCACATTGAATATCTTACAGGGAAATGCATTAGTTGCAAATCTCTTTGACTATTGGGAAATGAAGGGTATAAGAAAAGGGAAATTTCTTTTACAATGTTCTTATTTACCAAGAGTGATCATATATAGGATGGTGAAATTTTGACAAACTATACAAAACGGAACCCAAGCCAGTCCACTAAGAGTAGGTTTGTCAAAAAAGTAGTATGAAGCTGTAATTAACATAAATAAGATAAATATCCATATGTCCTGCTCAACTCTAGAGAGAGCTTTGGTACTGTTACAATAGCTGGTAGTGGAGCATTTCCATAAAAAAGAAAAGAAAGAGTGCTGTCCAAGCACTACTAAGTGCAACATTAGTTACCTATCTTTCTTAACAAAATCAATTGGCTGCACAGTTTTAGTTCCTGAATTGTCATAACACTTTGCTACCGGGCCTCCATTCGTAAGACACCTGCTTCTAGGTAAGGTGGATGTGTATTGAGATGTTGATTTTTTTTCCTTCTCCTACAACTGTTTGTAAAACATAGGGTGCTGACTGGTAGAATCAATCATAATAGTTTACGTTATCTTTTATGAGCCAGAAGAGCTGGTTTTCTCCTGACATATTGTCCAATCTTTCAAACAAGATTCCATCCATTCTAGCTTGGACTCTGTTTAGGGAGGTGATGTCCTGAAGCACACCCTTCACTGCCCTGTTAACTCCAAGCAATGAACCTCCAATGCCTGACAAGATCTCCGGTAATGTTGGTGAGGGCTTTGAGACCTCAACTAGCTGGACCTGCATTATTCAGCACACAATCAACATCTGGATTATCTGGAAGGTGAACTCCAATTATGTATTTCCACTTGAAGCCACTCCATGAATAATGCAAGCTTGCAACATTTGCGGAGAAGTGAAAATTTCAAAACTACGGAAACAGAATCTACTAGGAATCCAAACTGAAACAGCTGAATGAAGCATGCAAAACATTGCTATTTGCTGAAGTGCACTGCCCTTGATTACTTCATCACAATGTCAAGCATTGAAACATGATAAAGATCCCATTCAAAAAAAAGAAAGGAAAGAAAAATGAAAAAGACAATTGATAGAACCATAGAATCACAGAGTTGAATGTAATTCTGTGATCATTCAACCCATTCATAAAACCTAAATATACTGACACATATGTGCATGGGAGGACTGCATTCAATAAATACTCATTATTGATAGCAGAACAACCTTCTTATTATGTGGTATATTAGCTTTCTGTTTTGCAATAGCAAGAGCTTGTGAGAATCCACCTAGTGAATCAACCAACCCTCTTGAAGCTGAATCCTGGCCGCTCCACACCCGACCTTGTGCAACAGTCTCCATCTGATCAACCTGGTGGCACAAGAACTCAGCACATGCTTGAAGAAATATGAGCTGCTCAGTATCTGAGATCGATTATATCTGTCAGTATTCATATCACAACTAGAATTTAGTTTAGGGTAGAGTAGAGTAATAGAAAAAACCAATGAAGTACTAGAAACTATGTATAACTGAAACGTCAATGCTATATTATGTCTCATGGTTTACATCAAACCATGCTTGAAGAAATATGAGCTGCTCAGTATCTGAGATCAATCCTTACACTCATTGAGTGTGACATTGCTGCTTTATCTCGAAACAGTGCATAAGCATTTTGTGCTAACTTCTCAAAAAGTTCTGCCTCGTCCGGTCTGTGGAAATATATCACATTCTTCAAACACAAAATGGTTAACATAATACTGAAGCATAAAGCATAAAACAGCAAATCTAGAACCCCGCCACAATTGTAGTAGGTTAGTAGCACAGAAGGCCAGGCCCAATGGTAGTAAAATAGTTATTTAGCTGCACTTCCATTTTGGTGGGAGAGGAATGTGTGATGCTGCACTAAAGCAAAATAGTAGAAACTTGTTAGCTAAAGATACTGCAAATTGCAGTTATCTCCTTTCACACCTAAACAACCATGCCAGATGGAAAGCTCTCTCTTTTTTTCTGTTTGGTAGCATAGATGGTCATGGACTTACCAGTCAATTCTAAAACCAATGATGACATAGTCCATTAAATAACACGGTTAATTATAAAATAACAACTGGCCTAATAAACTACAGTATAAAAGTCAATATTCGCTTATTTTATATTTTAAAATTGAAATCTAATGATGACAAAACTAAAAAAAGATTGAGAAGGAACAATCTACTCGATCTATGATGAATTTACATGATAAAACCAGTTCTTCACTTGTTTACAACTGGCATACACATTGCATCATTCAAATTATACCAACAATTCCAATGACTGCTTTCATGTTATTATTACTTAACATATTGTCCAACAGCACTGCGACGAATGAAGTTCCAATCATACCTTAAAGGGCGTTGGTCAGCAGCATTAAGCTCCGCATATCTACCCTTAGAATTTCTTTATTCAAGTCAATCCTCTCATACAGCTTTTGAAGGCAGAACTTCCCTGTTCTTCCAATACACCAATATTAAAATAGGAATTAACACACAACAACAGCTAAATTAATTGTCTAAACTTCGAAATAGAGTAAAGTATATCCAAGTTCAAAGATGAGACCATTGCAGGAGGATCAACTTAGATTTGATGCAGAAGACTTATTGCTAGTCTAGCAAGGCCGCAAGAACTCAAGATAATAAGGAACACCTGTAACAACTCCGATTGATCCTGTTAGAGTAAGTTTCTCAGCAGAAATAACTGGTGCAGCCATTGCTATATAGTATCCACCACTTGCAGCAACATCAGACATGGAAGCAACCACAGGCTTGTAGTCAGCTAAAAGTCAAATTTCCCTCCACATCCTAGTTCAAATAAGAATAATCAATACATGACTGAAACTCTGTTGCAGCTACAAGATAGAAAAAACCTGAGGCATAACTTACAGATTAGAAGCAACAGCATCACCGCCAGGGCTGTCTATAAAGGAGGACAACAGCTTTATACTTTTCTGACTCCGGAAAGGGTAATAAACTTCTTTTAATAATAGAGAATGGAATTATTCTGCTATGAAAAAGATGAACTAACAGAAGTTTGGACCATATGTAAATGACCATATAAGCTATAACAGATGCTTCTACAAACCATGCTCCATGCAAATGGAAGAGGGAAATTTCACCTATAAATAAAATAGGGAATTGAGTCCAGTTTAAAGAATGTTCGGATGTATTATATTTTTTGGAACAAGTCTTGGCCTCTCGGGTTTGAGGATTCCTCACCACAAGTGAATTTTGAGGGATAAGGTTGCATGATGAGGAGCATGTTAGGTTTGCTCAAAGCCTCAAATATAAGATAATAAGGGAGGGATTCCATAAAATGACATATCTAGGTACCTCCTGACAAGTGGGATCATGTGCATGTGTGCGTGTCTAAAAAAACAAAGCTAGCAGAGCTTAATAAAGGTATTTTTCAGGTGTTATTAATCTTTTTTTAGTTCTTTATGCAGATTGAGTTCAGTTGGTTAAAAACGGTTATAAAGGGAAAGGTGGTTAAACAAAACAAGACATGGTTGGTTATTGAATTTTGAGGACATTTGTAGGAATTAATTACTCAGCTTCTAAAACCATTGCGGTTCTAGAAAAACTGGAGTTGAACAATGAACCAGAAAGTTGAGTGGGAATGAAAAGCTAATAGTGTTTTCCCTGTGAGACCACACTATTTTATCGAATATTTTGGCTGAACATGCTGTTAACAAAAGAAAGTTACAGGAAGGTAAGCACAAATTCTGTGCTACGTGGAAGAATCCACATCTAAATTGTTTAAAATTGTAGAATACCTGGGCGCTGGTTGGTATTAAAAGAAATTTTGGGATAGGACAGTAAAACTTTAGGGATTTCAAATCAAAGACAATAACCCTACTCATAAACTTCTAATCAAATTTACATCTGAGTACCAATTGATTGCTGACATAACATATCAAAATTACCTCTAACAATATCTATCTTCTCGATTAACTGCTCAGCAATAATGCCCGAACTAGGAACACTCAATGGGCTGCAGAGTACGTGTTATGCTACCAGATACTCTGAGGACTGCAATTTGTTCTCCTCCTCCTTGTAACCCAAGAGTCCACTTACTTACGCCAGAATATTTACTGGTAAAGAGAACCAATGTCAGTTCATTAAAGGAAACAATAAGTATATAGGTGTTGACTTTCCAGATTGATCAAGCAACGACAAATAATAACTAAGAAAGCAAGCGTGCAAAAAAAAAACAAGAAGCACTTGATAGTACAAGAAACTGAAGAAAGGGAAACTGCAACATTTGATGACAGGACCAGAATTCTGACCTCAACTGTTATTGTCCGGTTTCCCATAACCAGCCTAGGTACAGTTTGATCCAAAGATTACCTCTATTTAAGACTATTTTGCCAACAATATGTATAACAGTGTTTATTGCGATAATTCTGAAATATCTATATTGAAAAAAAGAAAAATCAAACAAAAAAAGGGACTGGGAAAATCCAGAAAACTGGTTGGTTTCCACCGGTTTTCCGGAACTATAAATGTCTAAGTTACCTGTAGTCAACCATACGCAGGCTTTTCTTGTCTTTCTGTCCTACTTTCTCCTTCAATATTTCCATTACCTATTGAATAAGACAATACAAAAAAAATACAATAGCAGCCAATATTAAAAAAAAGTGAAGAAAATAATATTTCAGTATGCAAATTCAAAAAAATAATCCAGAATGGAAATTCCATATGTACTTCCTCAGTTTGTCAAGTCACATATCCTGAACACACCCTTACATGCATAAAGAAACTCCAAATAAGCTTGAGTTAGCAATTTACCATATGCGGAAGAGAAACAAAGTTAATTATAAAAGGGGGCATATCATATTTTTATTTTTACTCCTCACAAACAGGGTTCGAAATATCGGCGGTTTCTCGCGAGATCTCGCTTACCGGATGCGGACGAGTTTTGAAATGCCGGCCGGAGTAAAAAAATAAAAAAATTGAATTGCTACAGTAATTTTGCTATATCTCGACGAGTTCTCGCTATAAACCGCCGAAATCTCGGCTTTATAATCCGGATTTTGATGTTTGATGACCGGATTTGGTCCAATAACCCTTAAGAAAGTCATCTCCTATGAAAATTTGTTGAAAACTGATTTTTTGGACATTTTTTAAAAACTTCAGAAACACTGTTGGATTTTTATAAAATTGTACGTGCTTTATCATGATGTGAAAATTTTATGGTGCCATCCTAAGAAGAGTAGGATCATACAGAAAAATTTTCAAAATAATTGAACTTCATTTGTTATCTTTAAAAAAATCAAAAACAGAATGAACATAATTGGGACAGTAACCTTGTCAGAATTTTATAAATTTTCTCGAGTGTGGTCATAATCCAAAAATTTTATGACCATTCTATAAAATTTTCAAAAATTTTAAATTTTTTTTGTTTGCTCAATGAAATCTATGTATGCATTGATCTCCATTTGTTATATTTCAAAAATCAAAAACAGAAAGAACATAAATGGTACAATGCACTTATAAGAATTTTATAAATTCACTGGAGTGTGATCATGATTCAAAAATTTTATAAGATCTTAAGCATTTCCTTAGGACCCTTCTGCAAAATTTTCAAAAATTTAAACCTTTTTCGATTGCTAAAGCAAATCTATGTATTGATCATCAGACTTTTATTAAGACGTAGCACTGTTAGAATTTTTGGGACTTTTTGAAACTTGATCATCATATGAAAATTTTATAGAAACATTAATGATACATCAGGACCATCCACAAAATTTTTGAAAAATTTTCTAACATGGTTTGTACCATTTTTCATTTGGTTGAAGTTTGCCGGTAAAGCTTTTATCAGGACAGTAGCATTGTCCGAATTTTTTAAAAATTCATGAAGCTTGATCATCATCTGAAACTTTTATGAGAACATTAGTGATGCATCATAACCATGCAAAAAAATTCAAAATTTTCTAACGTGCATTGTTTCATTTTTCATTCGGTTCAAACTTGTCGGTCAGCGTTTTATCAGGACAGTTGCAATGTTTGAATTTTTAAAAATTCCTCAGATTTGATAATCATCTGGAATTTTTATGGGAACATCACTGATGTGTCAGGAAGCTCCACAAAAAATTCCAAAAAATTTCAACGTCGTTTGTGCCATTTTTCGCTCGGTGCAATTTTGCCGAGAACTCGGCAAAACCGGTCGAGATCTCGGTCCTACCGGATGAAAAAAATCCGGATTTGAATTTTTTTTTTTGTGGTTCGTCCAAAATTTCTAAATCTCACTGAGATTTCATTCTCCGGCCACGTCCGAGATTTCGAGCGAAAACGAGATTTCAATCCTTGCTCACAAACACATTTGGGTTCAAGACTTGAACATACAAAATAAAGATAATTTCAGTGGAAGAAAGAAATTAATTGCGACACAATAGCCCCTTCCTTAAGCTTCATAATTTTTTGTTCACACATATTATAGCATGACTCTTAGGACCTGTTTGGATAGGAGGATTTTTTAATCCTCAGGATTTAGCTCAAATTTCAAATAAATCCCAAAAATTCCCAAAGAAATCCCCATCATGGAAACACTCCCTTAGGATGGAAGATTTGCCTCGGGAACAAAAATGTTTTGTGGCATCTCTTCTGGTACATGTAACTACTTTTGGAGCCATGAAGCACAGAGACTGCAAATAATTCTGTTGCTTGCTTACATTTGATTGTAGAAAAGATGAACCAAGGAATGCTAAAACCTGAAACATCACTTTACTTTCCTAATACAAATTACTAGTAACATGGATGCGGGCAAAAATGTACTCCCTCCATTGATTTTTATAAGGCACGATTTCACTTGGCGCGGTCTCCAAAGTTGAACTTTGACCGTTAATTTCTTTTATAATACTTTGTTCATAACTACAAAATCATAACCATAGGAAAGTGCTTTCAAATACGAATCTAACGCTATCACTTTTGTGTCATATAACCTATATATTGTTGGACTAATTGTTAATCAAAGTTTACAAACTTAGAATCCTGAAATGCGCGGGCGCCATAAAAATCAGCAGAGGGAGTGGTATTAACTATACTTATCTCAGTTAAGTTTTATGCAGTTTACTTGGCACCTTAGTAAATAGCTAGTGAAGGAAATCATACCTCATCATCATACAATAAATCTGTTATCCAACATTCTTCCTAAGTCTGGCAACCTGATAGACTCCTGAATTAATAAATTCCTCGATTTCTTTTTTTTTCTTCCCTATAGAAGAAAATCTCTAATTACAACTTTTTCTGTAAGTATTTGAAGCAAATCTATTGAAATTATCATGTCTGGAAGATATTGTATCCGGCCAGTTTCCATAAATATTGTCAAGCGGTGTGGCCAGCATCTCCCTAACTTCATTTGACATGCTCGTCTGTGCAATTTGGTCCCCAGCACTTTTGTAGTGACCAATTCGTTGAATTTCTGGTTCTATTCTAACTTTCTCAAGAACACCTTACCAATCGAATTACAAATTATTAGCTACCCTGAAAGGAACTTATCTGCATTCAGGTCGCTTCATTTTATGGAACAATAACACATAGGGTATGAGCAAGCTTCCTAAACTTAGTTCACAACGAGAAGCAAAACTATCAGAAATGCATTAAACATTATAACAAGGATTGTTACTGTACAAATCCATCTAATCAGCAGAATAACATCAGTAGTTCTGTTGCTTCATAAAACCACTAGAAATGAACAACATCCTTTCTACTGCTAACAAGTGAAATTTTGAAACAGGTTTGAGGATCAGCACACAACAATACTTCTTGTTCATGATGCATTTAACCAATAACTATATCAACAAAGCAGAAGCTTCATGTCATTGTCGCACATGCACTTACCTTGCTGAACAGTTAGACCAAACAAAGCAACATAAGCACTTGGCGGTGCACAGGCACAAGCAAGGTAGTACTCTTTCTCCCCACTTGGCGACTCTATGTGCAGATAGATCCCTGATATTCGTGGGTCATAAACTGCCTTCACAAACTTATCGCAGATTTGTGGCAACGACAACCCCGACGAGAAGTGCGTTTTCAGCTGATCGGAGAACTGCGGCCATAAATACCTACGATAAAAAAAACAGTGCTGCATATTACAATAGCAAAATTAACAAATGTTGGAAAAATCAAAGTAAGTCTAGATTACAAACAAAATGACAAAAAAAAGTGACAAGCACGCGTGAGTGAAGGGAACACTAAAAAAATATGCAGGAGTATCAAAAGTTAAAATAATAGCATAGAAAAATCAAAATGCACGAAATGAACGAATCACATTAGGAGAAGCAAAATCAGCACGTGCACCGCGCGGTAAAACAGCACCTCGCCCCGAAGCTACATGTTGAGGACGCTGCCCTTGCGGATGCGCTTCCACGGCGGCGCCACGAGCATGCGGAGCTTCACCGGGAGCTGGCTTCCCCACCAGGGCTCCTCCACCTCGAACGCCGGCGCCGCGGGCGGCGTCTCCTGGGTCTCTTCAGCGGCCGGAGGCGGATCCTGCTTGGTGGGCCCGGGGGAGGACTCGATGGCGTGGACCAGGACGCGGAGAGGCGACGGGAGGAGGTGGCGGCGGCCGGGGGAGGGGAAGGAGGCAGGGTGGCGGTGCATGGAGGGGGAGAGGAGGCGGGGTGGCGGTGGTGGCGGAGAGGTGGGAGAGGTGGTACGGCGCCGAGAGGAGCACGAGGAGCCTCGCCATTGTTCGGGGAGCTTCGGGAAGAGCCCTCGTTGCAGGGTCGGCCGGTCGGGGAGTAGGGGAATAGGAGACGGAGAGTGGACAGGGACGAGGGAGCGGGGCGTAAGCCGGAAGAACGTGCTGTAGGGTGGTCACTTTTAAATCGAAACCCAAAAACTAAACCTAATTAATCGAATATTTCGGTTTACGATTTATAGTTCGATTTTTATTTTGGTACTATTTGATTTATAGTTTGCGATTTGGTTTTTTAGTTTTGGAAATCGAAAAACCGTTTCACCGAATTACTCAGGCAACCACCGACCCGTAACCCGCCAACTCCGCAGTTCGCACACATCTTCTGGTCTTTAGACTTCAATTCCCAATCTGCGGCTCTAGCAAACGCAAACCCTACCCCTATCTGGCTGCAGCGGGTGAACCAACGGCGCCAGCGCGCCGCCACCTACCGGCGCGACACTGCCCTCTCGCCCTCCCATCTCGCCATCTGGCCTCCCCTACCTGAGCCGACGTGGCTCTCGCCAGTCCGTTCCGCCACTTTGCCGCCCTCCCGGCTCCCATCCCCAGGCGTTGCCACCGTCGCCGCCCTCCTGGCTCCCATCCGACCATCCCCTGAGCTGGCGCAGACCCAGGCGCCATCGACCCGTCGTCCTCCCGGTGATGGATCTGCTTCAAGAACAAGAAGCAGGCAGCAGCTAGGTATAGGCGTATAGCTTCTCTTCCCCTAATCTCCAGATCTTGGTTGTGAACTTGTGATTGCGCTGTCTTGTGATTTTCCTTTGTCATGCACGCGTACTGGATCTTGTTCACTCAAGGGCTTTCTCTGTGATGATTGTTCTGCAAATTAAAGAATGTGTTCGAGTTGTCCACATGTAATGTAATGATCCTGGCACTGCTTTCTGATACGCTCTTTGTTTTGGTTATAGGTTACCTGATTACCTGTAGATTCAGTGATGTTTTGCATTCTATTTTATTAGAGATGCGATTCTTGTGGAATTCATCCTGTTAACTGTAAAAGAATTGGAGATAAATCCTAGATAGTTGGACTCGGAGCAATTTCTTCTTTGAATCATTGTATATAACAAGCACTAATTGTGAGATTAAATGAGGTAGGCAACACTGATTTTCTCAATTCCACATTATTGCTCTAATAATATGTGTTTTTCTCAATTTTTAGTTTTGCTTCTGCCTTCAGTAGGTGCTCATCATTTGTAAGTAATTTATAGATATTATGCTTCAAAAACAATGAGCTACCTTTTGAAATTTGAATGTTCCTGTAAAATAGGTTGTGTAGAACTAAAATATTCTGAGCTGCATGACTTGAGCAGTGACAGCAACAAGAGCATTAGAGAAAACCATCTTTGAGCCGCATGACTTGAGCAGTGACAACAACAAGAGCATTAGATCATTAGAGCAGAACAGGATTAAAGAAGATGAAGCAATAATTAATAAAGAGATCATTTTTGTGTGTTGAGCAAAATTCATATTAGTCGAATACTGCAAAAATCCATCCTATTGCTCTAATACTATTTGTTTTCTCAATTTCCTCTAGCTTACTGCCTTCTGCCCATGTCAATTGTGAAACTTTACGCTACTAGTGATCTACTGATCTTTGCCGCTGTTGTCTACTGAGAAGTCATGCTATTGCTTAGGAGTTCTGCTATTGTTGTTGCCTGTTGGAGTGGAGGGGATAGGAGTGGAGCTGCTGTAACGCTGTTATGTCATATGCTGCTGGTTGTGGTTGCAAGATTGGTGCCATGCTCATGTCTACGCAACTTCTGCATGTTGTGTTTCACTGCTAGCTAGTTGTTGTGCTTCATTCTAGCTGTTGGCCTATTGCTCATTCTATATTTCTACGATGTTGTGTGTTGGTTCTGCACTTCTGCTGTGTTGACTGTTGAACTTTAAAATTTGCTTACTTTGTTATGCTGTGTGCTAGAGCATGGTGGACAAATAGACAGTATTTTGAGTTATGTAATGCCTGCTATTATTGTTAGATATTATTTCTGAGTTCTGTAATGTCTTATGTCTGTTGACTGTTGTGCATGCGAAATTCGATTAACTGAAAAACCGAATTAACCGAACCGAATTAGTTCGGTTAATTCGGTTCAATTTCTGAAAACCGAATTTTTAAAAATCGAATAAATCGAACCGATAAAACCGAATGCCCAGGCCTATGTGCTGGGGATAGGGTTCACAAAATCTATGATTTTCGACTCAAAATCGCTATTTTCGCGTGTATGAGTATCGACACGGCTCGGCGATAAAAACCACTTGGTAGTTAAAATGTAAATTCAAAAAAATTAAAAAATTATCAAATTATGTTAATTTTTTTGAAAATTTTTGTGTGAGGTCCTGAGGTAATGCTAATGATTCTATAAAATTTTTAGATGATTATCAGACCTGTGTATTTTTAAAAAATCATGACAATGCTAATGTTTTTTTATATACTGTTCTATTTTTGATTTTCTAGGTGCACTAAATGAAATATAATATTTTTAAAGAAAATTATGTGAGGCCCAGAGGTGATTCTAATGATTTTAAAAAAATTAGATGATAATTAGACCTGTGTATTTTTTAAAAAAATTTAAGAGTGCTACTGTCTTTGTATATGCTCTTCTGATTTTGATTTTCTAGAGGCACTAAATGAAGTCTAATATTTCTAAAAATTTTAATACATGATCCTTGGGAAATCTTTATGGTGCCATTAAAATTTAAGAGCATGAACAAGATTGTAAATTTTTATAAAAATCTGATTGTGTCTCTATTCTTTTTCATTAATTGTTGTTTTTGATTTTTCATAAGTACTAAATGAATTAAAATTTATTAAAATTTATCTTAGGTGTTTTGTAGATTATTTGTGATTTTTTTATAATTTTTAATTTTTTCCCTTCGGTGTGCTGAAATAAAAAAAATCACTCAACAATTGGTTGATAATCGAAGAAAATTGGTGAAAATCGCTCGATTTTTTATTTCTTCACCGTTGTTTGATCGTTGAGTTCAAAATTTTTGAATTCAAACTTGTTTGGTTTATACCATTTTTGACTGGTTTTTTTTGCTGAAAATCAAAAATAAAAAATCGAAAAACGATTTTGTGAACTGGCTGGGGGATGATGGACCGAGTCTATGGGATTGTGGGGTCGGGACTCGGGAGTGCAGGGGGGAGGGATAGGTTTGGGGCAGTTGATTTTGCGCCATGTTGAGTGCCAGGTGAGACAGAAAGAAAAGGATAGTACTTTTTGAAAGGAAAAAAAGACTATCAAATGTTGGAATTGAAATCTCGAACTAATGAAATCGTTCATTTTACTCCTTCGATCTAAACAAGAATGATTTTGCACCAATGTGTCGTTCACATGAATCCATGTACCAGTAATATCAACATATTTTGCCATACCACCCTAATCTCTGCCTCATCTCCCTCGTGGCCACACACACTCCAGCCACCCTTACACCTCTTTCTAGTGCGACCATGGCCACGTAGGCCTAGCATGCTTGCCATATCCCGCAAGTGCGCAGCTGCTCGACATCATCCCCACGCTGACCGTGTCGGTGATGTCTACTGCACGTGACTTGAAGCTGCAGCTTGTGCTATTAATTTGTTTGCATCTCCTCGGTGTTGTTGAATTGTTGTTGTTCGTGTGTTGTTTAGCATGTTGCGAGACTAGGTATCACGTTGCATTCATGCTTGAAAGAGATGTGAGTTGGGGAGGCTTGAGTTGGGCGCTCACCCATGCGGGAGCCGTCGTCCAACGGTGTCACCACCACCCGAGCAAGCGTCCATCGCCTCCTGACAACCGTCCAACTATGGCCAAACACAAACTTTCTTGATCCGTCTAAGCAGAGCAATCTGTTAGTGTCCGAAAACCACAGTCATGGACGTCATGACACCCTCCACCTATCGCCTTCCACCATCCCTGTGAGCTAATCTCAAAACCGTTCACGTCACATCGTATTCCACCACCTCCTCCCTCATGTCACCAAATTAATATGAATTTCATGCCCACACCTGCTCATAATTGAAGTTCTTATGTAGCGTCGTCGAACTTCACCATGGTTCGTCACGACCGGTGAGACTCCACCCGATTCCTTAGTACACGAGCATCTCCTCTTCCTCCCCTATCTTTTGACGAGCTCGGTTTTGCCTCTCTCCCACCGCAGCTTCGTAGCCTCCATGACCTGACTGCCATTGCCGCACGCCTGCATTGCCTGCCCAGCACATCGCGCCTCTTAAGCCACCACTGCCATATGGTTCCTCATGCTGTGAGAATTCCGTTTTGCCCCTCACCCGTGCCTTGCCACTACTCCATCGCCGGCACCATGCCCAGCCCACCGCCACCCATATGCTATAGCTCTCCGGCTCTCCATCTCTGTTGTTACTTATTAGCCTTGCAACTAAGGAAAGAGATAGGGTTGACATGTGGGTCCTATGGGCTCATCTATACCCCTTTATAATGCACCTAAGCATTCTTTTCTACGTTCACCCTAAATAATACACCCCAGTAGAGATGACCCAACCTTCATGCACCCAGCGAAACGTCCCCAGAAACTTGCCTTCATCAAAATTAACCTCTCAGATCTTTCCTCAGCTTTACTCACCCACATCCGATGGCCATTGTTTAATGTGTCTAACTCATCCCTGCGGCCCACAACAGATCTCCCCCCACCTCCAGCATCATCTCAAGGAAAAGGAAACAAATATCCTGGAATTAAGAAAAAGGAAACAAACGTTCTAGAAAAGGAAAATACCATATATTACGTGCTGGGAAAAAGAAATTGAAAGACAGAGTACTATACTAGTGTATATTAATTTACTTTTTATAATCTTGTTGCTGATGTGGATGTCGCGTAAGCCAAAAAAAGTGAGGTATCCATGCATCAACATGGCCAAAAACCACTTATTAGACCAAATAGAGTTGGAAAGTGAACCGTTTTGGTAGTTAAAGGGTGAAAAATAAACAGTTTTGAAGTTGGAGGTTGAGAATCCGAGGCTACAGTTAAGGGTTGTAAAGTGGACTTTTTTTCTATTTAAAACTATGGATTATTTGGAGTTCTAGATGGGGACGAAGAGGATAGAGGAGATATTTCATGAAATTTTTACTAAAATTTTGACTGAATCCTTCCCATGATCCCATCCAAACATGTCTTGCGTGTTTCTTTCACATGCATATGTGTTTCTGCCTTAAACTTTTTTAAAAAAAATTGTTTCCGTCTTAATTATGACCCCATTTCCCCTATGAACTGGATTATTGGCTCTCCCATATCGCACACTCAATGCCATTTTTCTATACACACTCAATACCTTGCCAGCAAATTTGGCTCAATTTTGAGTAATGCACATGGGACATATGAAAAAAGGACATGACTAAACGACTAGAGATGCTCAAATAGGCCAGGATAAATGAGCCGGCCCCGAGGCACGCTCTTATCGTCTCTGCACGCCCGCATACGATCTGTCAGAAGCTAATCGTGCGTGTTTAAGACGAAGCCATGAGCCCGTGCCATGCTTGGGCTGGCACGGCACGGCTTGTTTAGTTTGAAAAATAGCTGTTTTATAACCGTTGGAGACTTAAAAAATTCGAAAAATTTCCAAAAAAATCTTGATTTCCCCCCTATAAATAGGTGGCTACCTCCTCATTTTCACACCAGCAATCTTGCATTCTCTTCTATTCATTCTCTCGTGAAAATTCTTTTGCTCTTGGTGGTAATTTGACAAAATTCAAAATAGTTTTGCCAAAAATCCAAAAATCCGAAATTCAGATTCTGGCTTTTATCAAGAAATCAAGGTAATAATGTGATTTAATTTTTTGTTTTGTTAGTTTTTAAATCATATTTTAGTACTAATAGCATAATTATTTTTTGCAATTTCCTTTATGGAGCACGACGATTTTCCGTCCTTCCCAGCTTCTGATTTTGGGATTTCACCCGAGTGAAAGCATCTAGGCCCCCCAATTTTATTCGGTTTTGGTAATTATTACAATTACGGTTAAAGGACTAACAATTCCCATTTGAGCTTTTTGATAATAGGTTAGTCTAAGTTTCGATGATTATGAAAGCATGAAGTTGATGAAGAGAAGATCAATGCGTCAAGACAAAATGGCCAAGGTATAATCATTTAAGGACTTTTTCATAGCTTTTACTGATCTCGGGTTTGAAGAAAAGATCGGATTGCTAGGATTAGGGCCGTACTATTCAGAGGGGTCTTGACGTTCGCTTAATGTCGTTTAAGTTCTAAAGGCTCAATTAAATACTCAAGATCATGCATTGTGTCAAGATTAAAGTCTCATTGAAAAATTCTATGAAGATAAAGATGAAGTTTCTGGAAGCCCGGTGCTACCGCCCATGGTAGTGTGGTGCTACCGGGTGAGCGGTAGCACCGACCATGTGGACGGTGTAAAAATTCCAGAGAGCCTTCTATCGTGCTTTCTGGAAGCGCGGTGCTACCGCCTATGGTAGCACGGTACTACCGGACGAGCGGTAGCACCGGCTCCTCAGTCCGGTGTGAAAAATCTAGAGAGCTCCCTTTGTGAGCAGTCGGGTAGTCCGGTGCTACCGGGCGAGCGGTAGCACCGGCCCCTCAGCCCGGTGTGAAAATTCCAGAGAGCTCCCCTTTGTGGGCAGTCGGGCGGTCTGGTTCTACCGCCCATGGTAGTTCGGTGCTACCGGACGAGTGGTAGCACCGGCCCCTCAGCCCGGTGCAAGAATTCTAGAGAAGCTCCTTCTGGTCGAGCAAAAATAAAAAGAGCCCGGTGCTACCGGTCCCAGTTGGGCGATAGCACCGGACCCTCTGCACAACGGGCTCTAGCAGTGCATTTAATGCACTGTTCCAACCGTTGAGTTGGAGCCCGGTGCTACCGGTCCTACATGGGCAGTAACACCAAAAATCCTGACTTCAGCTAATTTCGAGCTCCAACGGCTAGAAAAGTTGGTGGGAGCTATAAATACTCCCCCACCTGCACTCTAGAAACTCTCTTGGTCCTTATTGATGATATTTGAGTTCTAGCAAGTCCTTTCCTCTCCTTAGTGCATTCAATTCTCGTTTGAGAGTGTGAGGAGAAAATTTGAGTGTTGTATTTAATGTTTGAGCCTTTAGACATTCAATCCGACTTCAAGCAAGCGTCAAGGCTTATTACTTTTGGAGGTTGTCGCCTCCTAGACGGCTTAGAGGCGATCGTGCGCGGTGAGCTTCTCAACGGAGATTGTGAGAAGCTCCGGCAAGTTGTGAAGGCCAGAGTTCGCCTACCCAGAGCGGGGAAGAACTACCTTAGTGATCGAGGAAGGCTCGAGCGGGTGGAGCCGGCTTGAAGTTGTTCAAGTCACCTCAACGTGGAGTAGGGGAGACCGGCAAGTCTCCGAGACCACGGGTCAAAAATCTTGTCTCTTGCTATCTTTTGTGATTTGCATTTACTCTTCTAGTGTTTGATTCAATCTTCTAGCTTTTCAAGTATATTATTTGTACTTAGCTCTCTACTTGATTCATACTTAAATTGCTAGAGTACTTGATATTTACTAAAGAACTTAGTTGCAAAGTTCAAGGAGATCGTAATTCTCGTTTAGTGTTTTAATTATTTGTGTTTAGAATAAAAAATTTAGAAACCTCCTATTCATCCCTCCTCTAGCCGGTTATCCTTGATCCTACACCGAGGAGCTTCTTGCATCCTATGAAGCTCAAGAAGCTGCATCAGCTGTACCATCCTCAGGCTCCACAAGTGCTACTGCGTCGGATTCAAATTAATTTATGTAGCACACACTGGTGAAAATATTTCTGATTGTATTGTAAAAGTTGTGGAAGATTTTAGCCTTAGTGATAAGATTTTTGCAATAACATTAGATAATGCTTGAGCAAATACTTCTGTCATGAACATTCTTACTCCGCTTTTCAATTCGTATGCTGAATCTTTCTTATTACATCAACGTTGTGCTTGCCATATTATTAATCTTATAGTTAAATCTGGTTTGAAGAGGTTAAATCAATATCTTGAACCTTTTCGCACTGCAATATCTTTCTTAAATAATTATAATCCACGAGTAGTAGCATATAAGACTTATTATATTGCAATGAATGTGCGTCCACGTAAGTTTGGTTTGGATATGCCTGTTAGATGGAACTCTACTTACATTATGCTTAAGTCTCTCATACCCTATGATAGCATATTTTCTATTTTTTATTAACACGCACTATCGTAGGTAGGATGGTCAACCGCTACTCACAGAGCAACATTGGTATGTTGCTAAATACTTGATGTCATTTTTAGAACTTTTTTTGATTCCACTGTTGCTTTATCTAGAGTTTATTACTCAACATATCCTTTAATTGTGCATCATATTTTAGAAATTGCTACCCACTTAAGAACCCACGAAAATGATAATATCTTGCGTGAATCTGTTTATACTATGAAAACTAGATTATTGAAATATTGACAAGAAATTCTTATGTTATATGCATTTGCATTTATTTTAGATCCTAGAGCTAAAGTTCGAGGATTTTCTAATGTTCTCTCATTTCTAAGTGATGCGGTAGGGACTGATTGTTCTAGTTATTTTTCAAATATCCGTGCTAACTTATCTCAAGTCTATGCTAAGTATGATCAAAAGTTTGCTAGAGTTCGCATGCAGTGACCTCCACCAGTACCCACAACACGTAAGAAGAAAACTGCGTGGGGAAAGATATGGGGTGAAGGTGGCTCTTCCTCAAGGAATTTGACTACAACAATGTCATGTGCGGACACAACAAGTGGTGGCGAGCTAGCTGCCTATCTCAACAGCGACACTGTTAACTACCAAGAGTAGCAAGAGGAGAACTTCAACATTTTGCAGTGGTGGCACGAGCACAAGTTAACATATCCGGTGCTTTCCATATTAGCACGGGATGTGTTAACAGTTCCTGTCTCCATGGTTTTTTCGAAGTCTGCTTTCAGTTTGTCAGGAAGAATAATCGAGGAGAGAAGAACAAATCTAATAGGTGAGATGCTGAAAATTTTTCTCACTATGAAAGATTGGGAACAAGTGATCAACGAGCTCAACATACTGTAGAAAATGTTGAGCTGGTGAAGACGTTTGAAAATCTTTATCTAGATAATTAGGAAGAATAATTGTAATCTTCACTTTTTTCCTATATCACTGAGCTGTAGGCTACTCTTTTTTCTTTGTTAAAGTTTTCTCGTGTTGAGTTTTTACTTGGCAAAGTTTTTAACGAGGCCAAATATTAATAAAGCTCATTATTTAATTCTAATCATTTGTCTCATTTGAGAATTTATTTCGTATTTTAGCTTTTTCTTAATTTACATATATTTTTAAAAACATTTCTACATCCTACATTTTTTTCTAATTATTCTAATTTTCCCCATTCTTCTGATTTTTTCCTATATTTTTCATACTTTTTCTGATTTTTTTGAATTTTTTGGCGCTAATAGGCCGACCCGACCCGTTTCGGCTCGTCGAACCCGTGCTGACACGGCACGATTGTGCTTGGGCCGCCTCCCCGGCACGTGAGTCGACACGGCATGGCCCGTTTATTAGTCGGGCCGAAACGAGCCATTTGAAAATGGAACGAACATTTACCGACCGTTTTTGTTCGTTTTCATCCCTAGCTGTAGAGCTCGGAGTCGCTGATGCCGTTGGCGTCCGCCATGAAGCACATCCTGGTAAAGTAGTCGTCGTTGCCTTTGTTCTTCTCTTGCGGATCATCCTCGCCCTCGTCGCTCCAGGTCTCCGTGTCAGAGAGGCTAATGTCGTCGAGTGCAGCGAGGACCCGGTGGAAGAGCTTCTTGTTCTTCGAGAAGTTGCAGTACTTCTTCTCATGCACTGGGTCGCAAGCTGAAGGCTTCTTGTTGCGGTTCTTGTTGGTGTAGTCGTTCTTTCCCGAACCACTGGAATCATTCTTGCCTTTCTCCAGCTTGGGGCTGTTCGCCCGAATGTGGTTGGGGCCACCACACTCGAAACAGGTGATCGTGTCACCTCTCTTCCTCTCCCTTACCCTCTTGTATGCATAAGAGAATTTTCGGGCTAAAAGAGCAATCTCATTTTCTGAAAAATTTTCCAGCTGTTCATCGTTTAGCTCGCAAAGGGCGAAAAGAGAGAAACCAACTGAAATCTCAGAAGAGGATCTAATGGAATCGGTGACCAAGGCCATCGACTACGACTTTATCTTACGAGAGACAACGTCGATCTCATAAGTCTTGAGTCTGGAATAGAGCCCATCAAGAGTCAAGGTCAATAAGTCTGTGGTGTCCTTGATGGTGGTTACCTTCTTCTCTCAAACCCGAAGATCAAGTGCGGTCAAGAAGTGTCGAGCGTTCTCCGAGTCAAGGTATGTGCAACCAACTGCACGGAGATCGCTCAAGATCCTTGTGAACCGACCAAAACACTCATCAAGTGTCTCACCAGCGTGCTGTTCAAATTTATTGTATTCACGCTCGAATTGATCCTGTCTCACCGTCTTGATCTGGGTGGTGATCTCATGGTAAGCATCGAGGGTCACCCAGATCTGGTGAGCAGATCGTAGGTGAGAGATCATGTTGTACTCACTGCGGCTAAGACCCTGTATGAAGATGTTCCTTGCCTTAGCATTCGCCTCAACGTCAGCCATATTGCTGGCCGTGACGTTTTCATCGGCTAGGAACTTTATACGGAAGCTTCACCTTCTACCAAATCAGGAAGCCCTGGGTAGTGATGTACGACACCATTCTCGATTTCCAGAAGGGAAAATTAACTCCAGAAAAAGATAGGAGGCTTGGTGGAATATTTGTCCATCGCCATAGCTCTTGAGACCGGTCAAGATCTATAGAAGAGCAAAATCGGGCTCTGATACCAATTAAAAGACTAAAAAGACGATCAGAGGGGGGTGAATGATAACAAATAAAATTCCCCCCCTAAGAATCAAACCATCAAGAGATCAAATCAAATGAATGCACAATCCAAAAAGGCGGTTGGAATAACAGTACCCTCCGACCAGGAGGTTAAAAGAACAGTGCTCAGATAAACAAGAAAACTGCACTGGTCAGCAGCACTAGTCGAATGAACAGTGCTCGGATGAATAGTACTACGAACTAGTTGTCAGTGCTGGTCGGATGAACAGTACTGTGAACTGGTCGGCAATGCTTGTCAGATTAACAATGTTCGGAATGAATAGTATTTGGGTGAACATTGCTGCGAACTGGTCGGCAGCACTGGTTGGATGAACAGTGTTCGAGTGAACGGTATCAAGCATGATCTCAAACACAAGAATCGTTGTAACTTTCGATCGGCTGGTCTAAAACTTGTAAAACTTTGTCTGCACCATCCTATGGACGTTAAGAACCTATTCCAACCCTTAATCGCAAGAATTGATGTCAAAGTTATGACCTTTTTCCAGTTTAACGAACGTTGAACCAAAACCGGGTCAAAAACACAAACTTCACCCTTAGCTTGCTCGTGGAGAATTGATAATCAGGATGATCTCAGATGACCTCCCACATATCACAGCAAGTAAGAACATCAAAGAACAACCCTTCCAACAAACAAGAACACGATCTACAAGGATCTTTCTTCTACCAAGCACAATGATCGGTTTCTTGCAGAAACTGAAAAGAAGAGGTTGTAGATTACCTAGATAATTGGGATATGATCTATAGAAGATTCATCCAGCAATCTTTCATCCTTGGAACACGATCCAAGCACTTAGAAGAAGAGGAGGCAAATCCAGATGTGCGAAAAGTAACTTGTAAGAATTTAAATGCTGAATTTAAAGCATAATGTAAATGCTGAAAGTAAATTCAGAATAGAGAAATAAAAAATTTATTTCTAGAAGAAAGGTTTACAAAGCCTCATAATAAAGTGAGCAAAGCTCAAAGGAGCACAAAAATCTCAACCTTCAAAGAGGGGAGAGCTACCCCTATCTCTCTATTTATATTACTCTTGAGTCATCTTCTACCCTTGGATGAGTTCATTCAACCATAAGGAATACCATCAAGGGCTGAGAATAACTTACTCACTCATACATGGGCTAACCCGAAACCCACGACCATATAACGGGTTTTGCACACTTCTCAAAGCATACTAACTAGACCCGCTACTCTATCTTCTAGACCGCGATCCAATGACCCTCCTTGATCCGAGTAGCTCCAAGTTAGCATCTCATCTATTCCTTGTCTTTTAGGTTCGCAGCAACTCCGTCTTTGATTATCCTCCGACGATCTTCAACCGTCTAGACTTCAGCTCTCCCAGCCTAGTCCCGATTTCCTCCGTCTCATCATGACCTAGCTATGAAGTCCTACAACCATCATAGACAAAGAAAACACATCATATAGCAATGTCCAACAATATATGCAATCAAATTAACACATAGCCAGAATGATACACGATTTGTCCCGACTAGTTTACAAACTTTCCCAACTAGTTTACAACTACTCCCAATCAGTTCACAAACTGTCCAAACTCAACTTGTGCACCACAAGCTCAAATACAGTCAATTGCTCATTACAAACATAAGTAGACCTCCACATGGTCTTTCAAAATGAAAAAAAAACATAACTAGTTTATTTAATTCAAACATTCATGAAGAACTTGTAATGGCCTAAGATTTGCATTATATGTTGAATTATGTTTAAAATAATAAATCATGTAGTTATGAATTTTTCCACATTTTTGGCTACTTATTTAAAATATTTTTCTATTAAAGGCAGCAATGTTTGAATTTTTGAGAAAATTTAAAAGGTTGAAAAACTTGAAAATAATTTTGTTAAATGCTAGACTGTGGCAGGAATGTCCCCAAAAAATTTCATAATTTTTGCAACTGGTTTGCCAATTTTAAATATTGAAACTTGATTTCTAGATTAATTAAATTAGAAAACAATTTTGAAATTTGGGAAACATTTTTTTGGCTGAGACAGTAGTCTTGGGCACCTGAATATCAGGATAATCCGGATCCATATTCGTATTCGATAGACAGTGAGCTACCGATTCCAAATTCATATTTGATAGAAAAAATCTGAATTCATTTCTGATCCGATATTATTCGACAAAAATCTGGACCGACAGAATCCGTATTCGAAAATTATCAAGATGGTCAACATCACCAACCCTGCTGGTGGTGAGATAAGGAAGAACTGCATATCTGTGAACTCATAGAACATCAAAGCACTCAAAGAGTCTTTTTCGGTTTGCTGTGGTGTTTTGTGCCTTCTCTTTTGACGATTGTCTGAAATTAAGAATGCATTTGGTTTAGCCTAATGTATATGATGCAGATCTTTGTCACCAAGTTATAATGTTCGGTTGCATGGAGTGTGCTATGCACAAAACCTGTTTGCTACTTTTTTTGACAAAGATTTGCTATATTGTACGTTACAAATCGAATCAATTCAACAAGAATTTTGGAGCTCTACATCGATGTACAGACAACATGACACTGCCAGGTCTTTGCAATCCAACAGCAACAGTTTTTACAAACTTAAACTACGAAAGGTAAAGGGGGAAAAGAGAACCAAACCTTACAGCTTAAAAAATATTGCTCTGCCATCTTTATTCTACAAACAGTTTACAGAACCTGTAAATGTAATATACCATACCTAGGTTGTGCTCTTCTTTGATCTTTGTACAATTTATCTGAAATCTCATTCACTTCCTGACAGGATGCTTCGCCAGTTGTTTCCTTCATTGTGTTATTTGCCATTTTACACAGGGGTTTCTTGCTGTACAGATCCTGCTAGAAACAACTGAAGATGTCTCTTGACTAAGTTGCTTTTCACCGTCATGGTGTCATCTCGGCCCAGAGAGTTCAACTGCTTGCACCAGCAACGACGAGTCATCTGTCAGGTCGGAATAGCAGCGACTGAAGGTGAACTCCGGCACCTTGAACTTGTGGGAGTCAGCGTGCTGCGACGCCTCCCACCGCTCCGCGAGCCCGTCGCCTTCGAGCATCCTGACCACCTCCGACATCTTGGGCCTGTGGCTGGGGAGATACTGGGTGCACAGCAGCGCCACCTGCACCATCTCCTCCAGCTCAATGCGGTCGTAGTTGCTCCTCAGGCCCTTGTCAACGAGCGCATCGAGCTTCTTCTCCTGGTGCATCTTCTTCACCTGCGCAGAAGCCAATGCCATGTCAAGGCCTCAGGTATGGTATGATCGTATGCCTCAAGCCGTGTCTGCCATGTGAGAATGACAATGAACTTACCCAGTCCAGCATGGCTCCCTTCTGATTTGAAGCTTTTCCGAACTCAAGTGCGGTCTGACCGGTGATCAGCTCGAGCAGCAGGATTCCGAAGCCGAAGACATCGGTTTTCTCAGATGACTGGCCCGTGGAGAGGTACTCCGGGGCAATATGGCCGACGGTGCCCCTAACGGCGGTGGTGACATGCGAGTCACGGTGATCCAGGAGCTTGGCGAGCCCAAAATCTCCAACGATTGCTTCGCAGTAATCATCGAGCAGTATGTTCGCTGCCTTTACATCCCTGTGTATGATCTTGGGGTCACACTGCTCGTGCAAGTACAGTAGGCCTCTTGCTGCACCGAGTGCTATCCTCTTTCTTGTGATCCAATCCAGTGGTGGCTTCCCTAGAATTGGTTAAGGGTAAACAAAGTTAAAATTTGATTATGTGGGAATCATATTCTTTGTTATAAAGGCCTCCCAAAGGAGAGGAAATATGGTGCTTTCATGTTTTTCTTTTTGATCGTTGCACAAATATTAAAGTATGAATGAAAGGTAGATGATGATTACTTACTTCTTCGCTTGCTTTAAGATTTGTACAACTTGTATTGAGAGAAAAAGTACTGAAGCACTGCTCGAGAATCAAATGCAATTTTTTTCTGCATTTGTTTATCGGGTTGAAGTTTTCGACAGGCTTTGTCTGTTACTCCAAAAAATTATTGTCTTTTTTTAAGACTAACTTATATCTGTTGGAGAACGGTGGCTATGCCACAGCTAATTGATTTATATTTTTGAAAAATGAATCATCCTGAAATCTTGATGTATTTACCTTTCAGGCGCAATGCAACACTTCCATTTGACATGTATGGATAGACCAGTAGTCTCTCGGTGGCAGTCATGCAGAACCCATAAAGCCTGAGGAGATTTCGGTGCAAAGCCAAGCTGATCATTTCGACTTCAGTCTGAAACTGCGTCTCCCCGCCTGCGGCATTTCCATCTTTCAGCCTCTTGACAGCTACTACAGTTCCATCCGGGAGCTTCCCCCGGTAAACGTTTCCAAAACCACCTTTTCCTAATATGTTCTTGCTGCTGAAGTTCTCTGTAGCAGCCTGGAGCTCTCTGAACTGAAACCTCCTCACGTTTCCGAGGCTGACGTTCTCTATGTGTTGGTCTGCAATAGCCAACACATTCAGTAAACTGATGTCACCAAGTTTCGCAAGCATTCACGCATTATTGCAAGCTTGGTGAGTAATTTTGGCCTTTTACTTACCATCGACATCGAAAAGAATCTGCCTGTTTCTCCTATGTCTCCACCAGAACAGCAATCCCGTAACAACGAAAAGGAAGCTGATGCAGCCAATTGTAGAACCAAATGCAATTGCAACTTTGTGGCTCTTAGTTTTTGCTGGCATCGGAGTACCTTTTGATAAAAGTTGTCGTTAGAACAATTACTATATACAAGACCAATGCAGACTTTAATTCCATAACATCTTTGATGACAAATTAACGGGTCATCTATACAACATAGATGCTTCTATCATTAATGAGCATATTTGACTGAGCATACCCTGTGTGTTATTCAGGTTGTAGGACATCGGCATCGGTAAAGTTCCATAACAGTCTTGTTGTGTACCTGCTGTACAGATAAGTGGATTCCCCACTATGCTGCAAGAAAAGACATTTTTCCCTATAAACTCAAATTTGGAAGGTAAATATGTTTCCACTGGAAATAGTACTTTGGTCAAAGATAAAAGAACTGAAGACTGTAGCCTTACTTGAATGTCCTTGCCAATGACCCTGGAACCGGACCGCTCAGATTATTGTAGGACAGATCCCTGAGAAATGCAAGTCCACAGTAAGAATCACAGCCACCACAGAACACACATCACAGAACAACAAAACATGCAAAGAATACTCACAGGAAAACAAGCTGTGACAAATTAGATGATGATGAAGGGAATGCACCAGACAGGGTGTTGTTATTGAGCCTCCTGGTAGCAGCAGTGGTAACAATAAGAACAGCTACTGGTATCATGACTCCTGAGGAACAGGCCATGAATGGAAAACCTCCAGAATAGCATTCAAGGTAGTACAGTAGAACAGAACTGCACTCACAAGTACTGGAGGCTTTCGAGGTGGTCCACGGAGCTGGGGATTTCACCAGAGAAGTGGTTGCTGGACAGATCAAGTGTCTTAAGCTTTGTTAGCTTGCCAATCTCTGCTGGGATGTGCCCATTGATGTTGTTGCTCTGCAGTAGACTATAAACAGAAAGGAAGAACAAAAGATAAAATCTCTACACAGAAGAAATATGGTAAAAGCAGCACATACAATGGTGGTTGACAAGGCTAATCATGACAAGAAGAACTCACACTATCTCAAGATTGGTCAAATTCCCTATGCTTGGGGAGAGCAGACCAGAAAGATTCTGGCTTGGAGCTTCCCTGCCAAATTCAAAAAGCCAGGAAAACAATGTTGAGATTAAATAAAGCTTACAAAAAAAAACTGATTTGGAGTTGGTTAAAAAATGGTAGGTAGCTTCCTTACAGGCCAGTGACAAGGTTTTCTGGTGAACAAGTGACCATCGTCCAGCTGCAAGGATCCACGGAGTCTTGGTCCCAGTTATTGAGAACATCATGGGGATCCTTGAGGTAGCTCTTGATCATCATGAGAGCTTGAACTGCAAATGGAACAGAGATTGTTACACACCAATGCAAGAAAAACAAACAAAAAGAACCAATAACAGAGTTCTTGATCTGGGAGAAGGGTACAAACAAGGTAGCAAGCACCAATGCAAGAAAAACAAACAAAAAAGAACCAATAACAGAGTTCTTGATCTGGGAGAAGGGTACAAACAAGGTAGCAAGCACCGATACAAGAAAAACAAACAAAAAATAACCAAGAGAGCTCTTGATTTGAGGAAGGAATATTTACCTTCGTAGTTTACACCCTTGGCAGAGAGGAGGCCGCTTGCAGGCCTGCAAGGGAGGGAGAAGAACAGAAGCAGCACCAGGGAGGAAACAGCAAGAATCACCTCCATTGCCACGGCAGTGCAAAAGCAGGAGGGCCTCCTGGGAAGGGGTCTAGGCGCTTGTTGTGTGTTCAAACATGGAAGCAAGGGTGAGGCCAGAGAAAAGAAGCATGCAACCGATTGCCAGTGGCAGGGAGGTCTCTGAGGCCCTGTCAGTAGCAAATGACACAAAAGAAGATGCTTGTGTTCTGGCTGCACGCAAAAGCACAAAAGGAGAGGCGCGAGGGAACAAACATGCCTGCCACCTGACCCTGCTTGGAATAGAAAATGGGAACAAAGAAGGGTAGAAAATTCCTCCTTTCTTCCCTTTGTGTGTTCTTGGGGCCTGTGAAAAATCAAGTCATGAAAAACAGTGACAATGTGTTGTTAACTCAAGGGTCTAAGCTAATCTAGCCTAAAGGAACAAATTAGTATTGATCCCATCCAAGAAAGACATCAGCTTTATTGGAGTGTGGGTGTGTGTAGCAGTGGTGTAAGACCGTCACAGGTCACCACAGCACCTTTTAGGGATTCTTGTAGCAAAAGAATTCCCCATGGTAGTGGCAGTTGGACAATTAGCTAGGGAAGTGTGTGAGAATTTTGTTGGACCAATAAACAAAGGAGCAAAAGTATCTTTAGTTGGAGGAAGGCTGGATAATGACAGGGAGGAGTGCCTCTCACTGATCTGAAGTGGAGGCACTGATGGAAAATGGGAATTTTGGCCACCATGCATTGTGAACGAAGAATCAAAAATCAAATTAAAAGCAATGCAATCCTGGTCACAAGAAAGAAAAACACAACACCTTATGTGGTTCTGTTTACTGTAGCAGTAACCTGGGTGCTTGCCACGTCAGTTTGTATCATTTCAGTTGGCATCAAGCAATACCATGTAGATACTGGCACAACATACATTCAAGTAAAGGCAAATTTTTTCTGAGAAATTGTTTTTCTTTAATATGGGTCTGTCAGATGTCCATCCATGCTTTCCTATGTCATGTCATGGTACTTCTGGTTCAGAAGTAGATATGTATAGAGAGGAGGGATGTTTAAGGGAACCAAGATTTGAGCGAATTTATGAGATTGTTGTTATTAATTTGATGCTCCACGAGACCATCAATATTCCTTCCTCTTGTTTGAACTGCAAACAAGATGGCCATGCTCCTTTTGCTTTAGGGGGGAGAAATCATTGCAGGCTACCTTGCATGAAAGATGCGACCTTTTCTTTTCAGTGAAATGAGGGATGCTTGGCTGCCTTTGCCCCCTTCACTTTTTCTCTTTTCCTTTGCTCTTCTGCTTTGTTGTGTGCATGTGTGTTTGAAAGAGCAACGCCGTATGTCATAACAGGCCGTACAATCTCTGGTATAAAGATGGGAAAATGCATATGCGAATGGGCCCCTCAAAAGATGAAGTGTAGCCTTATCCGTATAGACAGCATAACTATTGGGTAACTTCAGTTTGCTCCTAGAAACTTGATACACTAGCAGTGTTAAACATGTCTAATAAAGATCAAAGCATGGGGCATAAATCATAATGTTGCTTCATTTGTCTAAATCTGAACTTCCTTTTCAAGACTGCATCATTGGCTTCGTTATTTCTAAGAAAGAGCATTGGATGTCTTTGTTTTACCATGCAACATCTGTATGGTCATCCTCTGAATGATTGCACTTAGTGGCAACTAAAGATAATTAACACAGCCAATCTTAGTGGCAACTAAAGATAATTAACACAGCCAATCTTTAAGGTCAAGACTCAAGAAACATACATGGAAAAAGAAATGACAGAATCCACATCATGCATCTGCAGTACACCCACAGTCCCGCACAGTATCATGCTGGGTAAAACAGTAAGATCGTTGCATCCACTGCCTCCAGGCCCTCCACAACCATTGCTAATGTCACCATCTTACATATTGGGTTTGACTAGGTGATCTCAGCCTTCAAGTATGGTGACCAAGCCATCAACAAAAGATGCAGATCAAGGCAAAGTTGTATTACAGTAGTAAAATTTTGGCATGGCTTTTCATTAAAAAAAACTTTAATATGGCTTAGGTTGAGCTATCGATAGTTCTAGATTAGAACATGTATGTTCTTGAACTACCCAGCCATACTAGTACTTCACGAATTATTTTTTTAATAATATATTTTTAAAATAATTTTAAAAAATAATATATCGAAACAAAATTTTACAAAATTACACCTCTGTCACCATTTAAATTGGCAACAGGGTTTTGTCGCCAATTCAAATGGCGAAAAAAGCCTCGGCCTTGCCAACCAAATGAATCCACGACAAAATAATCCATCGACCAATTCAATCCGCGGTGACTGAGGTGTATTTTTTGTAAAATTTTGTTTCGGCATATAATTTTTTAAAATTATTTACAAAAATATATTATTTAAAAAATAATTCAGCCATACTAGTACTTCACGAATTATTTTTTTAATAATATATTTTTAAAATAATTTTAAAAAATAATATATCGAAACAAAATTTTACAAAATTACACCTCTGTCACCATTTAAATTGGCAACAGGGTTTTGTCGCCAATTCAAATGGCAAAAAAAGCCTCGGCCTTGCCAACCAAATGAATCCACGACAAAATAATCCATCGACCAATTCAATCCGCGATGACTGAGGTGTATTTTTTGTAAAATTTTGTTTCGGCATATAATTTTTTAAAATTATTTACAAAAATATATTATTTAAAAAATAATTCATTACTTCACCGTGCTCTTTTTCTTGTTAACCTTTGAAGTTACACTTCTAATATGAATTGCTAATTTAAGATCACCCTCACTAAAAGATTTAGTGAGGACATCCTCTTCTTGTGAAGAGTGGTAGCACCTCTCTCTCAAAGGCTCTCTCTTTGTAACAAGTGCCATCACTTCCTTTTCCCCCTTTCATCCTTTATTCCTTTCCCCCTTAAACTCAAACTCAAAATAGTTTTTGTATTTTAAATTTTTCCCTCAAGTTTTGAAAACAAGTATTTTTTAACCACTTTTAAAAAAAATTAAATTAAACTTTTCGAATCGAAAGTTTGTTGATAGAAACTTTTTGACCTAGAAGTTTTTGAATTAAATGTTTTTGGAGCTGAAACTTTTCAATTAAAAATATTTTCGAGTCGAAACTTTCTAATTAAAATTTTTCAATTTAATTTTTTTGAGTTGAAACTTTTTTATTTGAAATTATTGGTTGAAAAATTTTGACTTGAATTTTAAATCGAAACTTTTCGAACCAAAAGTTTTTAATCAAAAATTTTCAAATCGAAAGTTTTTGAATCGTAAGTTTTCTGAGTTGAAACTTTTTTGATTTGAATTTTTTTCTAATTTTAAAATTTTTGATTTAAAACCTTTTGAGTTGAAACTTTCTAATTTGATAGTTTTTTTTTAAGTTGAAACTTTCTGATCTAAATTTTTTCGATTTAAATTTTTTCGAGTTGAAAATTTTGAGCAAGAGTTTTTTCAAGTTAAAATTTTTGAGTCGAACTTGTCTAGACTTTTCAAATACAACGTGCAAGGAATTGCTCATGTCCGACAGCAAGTGAATGAGATAGTATTGCTATACATGCTAGTGGCTTGGTGGAGCTCCATGTAGAGCACTTAGCTGGAGTGCGTACGGAACAGTCGGTGAGACCGACCATAAATTAGCGGTTTACCACTCCTAACACCATGTTTGCGTTGTCTCATTTGGAATTTAGAAAGGCAAGTGAGTCACATATCTATTCCAAACTAGAGGCCATTTGCCATTTTGGATGGATCTTTTTGCTTGTCGGAGTTGAAGGCATGGTTATCCCAAGAGAATCTCTACATTCCACAAGTTTGGCCATGCATTAGAATCCTAAACCCACTCCTTTGTTGGCCTCAAACTGGGAAGGGTGGTTGGAAGCTCGAGAGCTGTGCCTGAATACTCTCTCTCCCCTGTTTCCACATGCTCGGCACTTGCAATCCTCAATGCAACCTCCCTAACTTGATTACCAATAGGCAACCTATGTGCTCTCTGTTCCTTTGATGCTTATCGAGTAAGAGAGTTTTTGTTGAGCTAATCATACATGGTCTAAATTTTTTATTTACCGGAAATTCTCACCTAAGCTAGATTAATGCATGTATGTACTACTCCCTCGGCTCACAAAATATTTGTTGTTTTGGATATCGACGCGGTCTCCAAACACAGTTTTAACTACTAATTTCTATTTTAATATATTTATAAAATCTCATAAAATTATAATATTATGGCAGTACTTTTCGGGATAAATATACATATATGATATTGTATTCAATTTAAATATTTTAAAAGATATTAACTGTTAAAGATTTAAAAGTTTGACCACATCTATGTCCAAAACAACTATTTGTAACTATTTAGATGTTTCTAGAACCTTCACCCGCATGTTTTGTCGTGTATTTTGCCACAAACTTCCAAACACAGGCGCCATATTTCCAGTACCTCAGATGAGGTGCCAAAAAGATCAGATCCAATGCCAAAACCCGAGCTGTTTCCCTGCTCCTGTGCAAACAGCTCTGAATTCTGAAGCATCAATGGCCAAGTTGGACGGCTGTACTCTACCAATCCTTCACGGTCTCGGTGGCTCCAAACACCTGATGCCAAGAAAATGGGCCATCAAGGAACAAAAACAAGAACTCTTGCAGCATTTAGCCTAGACCCAAAAAAAAAAAACCATGCGATAGATAGGTCCCAATCATGCACACCGCCAATTTTACGTTCAATGTTTTTACCCCTGGCTACTTGGCAGGAGTGATTCCTGATCTGGGTGCTCGGTATTGCATAAGGCGTCATATCTAGGCCACTCTCACTGGAAATGATTTGTTCACCAAATTCACTACGATTGGCTAATTTTATCTAATCACCAATGGAACAGTACGGTCCAACAAGGGTGGCCCACAATCCACGAGAGCAGCTAATGATGATTACAGCCCCCCTGAAAAACATATTGGTATAGCTCACACCGCAGGATAGGTTGACAGGATCATGATACATAATACATGTTAGTAGTAATCTTGATTTGTGTGTCAGCGTTAATGTCACCTATGTGTGCGTGTTAGCTAGTTAGTTTCTGCATGTGTGTGGGTCTGCACGTTGTGTGTTAGCTAAATAGCCTTTGTGTTAGTTCACGCATGTGCGCGTGTGAGTGGACATGACGGTAAATGCTTGGTAGTCATGCATGTAGTGTCATGGACATTTGAAGTCGACGAGTTGCCGGCGGCCAAGTCTCCAGGGACGAGCGTCTATGGTGCTCGTGCTGTTGCCACGTGTGGACGTGGGTGAGATGGGTGCACGTACGTGAGCTCGCTTGATGGCCGGGTCTTCAGGATGGTCTGGTGGCTGCATGCAAGGAGATCATGCTGAGTTTGTTGCTCAGGTGTGTGAACTAAGTTAGCTGCATGCAAGCGTATGGAGACCTCAGATCCGCGAACGTGGGTGCGTACGTGCAGGCTCGTGATGTATCCATGCCATGCTATATAAGTTGTACTCCTTATATTATTATTAGAGTCTTGAAATAACCACAAAGAAAAGGCATATGTTGCCGCAAAAGCTCCTGTGTGTGTTCAATAAGAGCGTGTACCTTCTGTGTTTATTTCCAACTTAGTGTATGTGTTGTAGGCGGGCATCCCAGTGTTCGCGTGTATTTCTTGCCGGTATTCGTCGTCGGCGGTTGCGTCCGGTGAGGAGCGAGTGAGACCACCATAAGAGGCAGCGATCATTCGATTGTTGTTTCCAACAATACATAGAGAAAGATGTGCACAGTGAGGTGCCTGATTCTCTAAGTAGCCCTAGAATTGTTCTCAGAACATCCAAGATGTAACCTCGGCAATTTCAGTTACAACTTGGTCGTAGCGTGACTTCAGTTTCTCCTTCACATCTTCATTGATCTCTTCCCCTTGGTTGGCTTGGTCAGAACCAAGACACAGTTCCTGTACAGAGCAGTAATCGCAGTACATCAGTAAATCTCAAGGCTTTTACCGTCTATCTTCGTCATTAATAAAAGTGAAATCGAAACTTAGCATGGCCAGTTTTTCCACTTTACTATCTTGTTTGTTGCCATTCTCCTTTTTGAGGGTGATATAAAACCAAATATACTGGTAGCTGATGATTTTTTTCCCCATCTAAAAAAGGGTACGGATATTACGCCAAATATGTGAGCTTCTTAACATGAGGTTTGTAAACGCTTCATGTTTGCCTGTAAGGCTAGGTGCCAGTGCAATGCGGACTTCTGAAGGGAAACTGTACATGCCAGTCTTGAACACACAACATGACAGACCAATGAGAACAGAGACAGCTAAGCAACCTAAATCTGGCACATCTTACTTTTTAAAAAAAATCAGAATGGTAGTTCAAAAAAAGGGCAAGTGTCAGATGCCACAAGAGTCATACAAGGTGAGATCGAATCCGCAATTATGATATACATAATCGGGTTAGGGTAGCACCAATTGAAGAAAAGCTTATCCAAAATGGTATACGATGGTTTGGACATCTCTGATAGAGGCCTCTTGAGGCACCGGTGCGTAGTAAAATTTTAAATCATCTCAAAAACATGAGACAGAGGTCGATCGATACTGACATGGGAAGAAGCAATTAAAAGAGAATTGAGGAATTGGAACGTTTTCAAAGATTTGACGTTGGATAGGAGTGCATGGAAGTTAGTGATCTACCGGAACAATGATCTACATCGAAGGTTTAGGGTTTTTATTGACTTTGGTTGGATTTCTTTCCTAGCCTACCCTAATTTGTTTGGGACAAAAGGCTTGTTGTTGTTGTCAGATGCCACAAGAGGTTCTCTACACTAGGGCAAGATTTGCCAGGCTGCCAGGAAGTCATGCTGGGGTGAATGGGTGACTCAAAAGATCTAACATTTTAACCCAATGCAGCAGCCTCTGCTGTAAGACTGATAAGCTGGCAGGTCCATCAAGGCAGCAACCACTTTGGGTCTGTCAACTCCACATAAGGTAAGGTGCAAGCATAAGAAAGATTATGAAGATAAGATATAGGTAAGGTACTACTGCGGTTTAATGAAGTGGACCCAACAATGATAAGGGGCATGTCTTTTCTCAGTTAGCTGCAGCACAACTAATTGATCAGAACACTTGAAAAGCAAATGGCAAGAAAAATAGGTGGTGCTCCTTATTTGTTATGTACCCACAGACATAAACATATTTTTCCTTGTTAAGTGACCTTTTCTACAAGGCAAGCAAAATAGAGAAATCAAGCAGTTTTCAGCTCAGAGTGGCATCACCGGTATTTATCAGAAAGATAAAAGAGAACTTTCACTCAATGTTTGAATCATTTATAGATGGTGACCATCTGATAACCAATATGTGAAAGATCCAAACGAATAAAGATAAATTTGTTTACTTTACATCAATTTTTTATCTTAATCATCATAGCATGAAGGCATGAACTAGTGAAATCTTTAGCTTTGTTAGGTCATAAATAGACACATAATAATGGGATTGCCATCTTATAAGATTTTGCAAGATAATTAAAGAATTGTTGTTCTGCGTAATTTCAATAGAATTAAACTTATATAATGAAGGGGAAATGCAACACCATAGTTGTCACGGCGGTCCGGCTAGGCACAGTGAGCCCGGACCGCCTGGACGCCTATGAGCCCGCCTATACGATGATTAGACGATGAACATAATAAATAATATCTCATATGACATGGAATTAAGTCGAATATGAAGCAAAAAAAAAATTCTTCAATGCACAAATGTTCTATCCATGAGTATGAACTATGAAGATGTAGAAATGTGTAATCTTCAATGCTTACCTCATAAGAAGAAATCGACACACATCTCCTGACCTGGCAGAAGTTGCAGCAACATCAATGCAAAGCAGAATCTGACGATATAAGACAAGGAAACAGCAAACAATTAAGTTTGATACAAACTTACAAAGTCACAATATTTGCTATAACATTGATAACCATTCTAATGTTTTGCAGAATGCAAAAAATTAGGTGGAGGAGCAGAAATATACCCCATATGAAAGGAAATTAGAGATGACAAGAAAACAAATAAGTAGTTCCAAATAGAAAGGCATAGAAAGTTGCAAATAGAACAACAAAAGATACGATTTCTAAATAGCACAACAAAGTATCAAAGTTCATAAATCATAACAAAAGTAAAAGGCCACATCACAAAGAGTGAAATAGTAACAATTTCACTCATCACCCAACTCCAAACTATGCCTCTCCTCAATATTTTCTTCACTGCTCTCTTGAGAAGAAATTCGCGGTGCTTGACCGAAGTCATCTTCAACATCCTCATCATCACCACACAACATCATAAACTTGAACTTCATCTCCACGAGCTCTCCTAGGAAGGTTGTGACCCCAAAGAGAGGATGATGCACCGACAGCTTCATCAACATGATCCCATAAAAGATCATCCTAACCGGCATGCACTTGTTCGGCCTCTTTATTGGTCCATTCATTCTCCTATTGAAATGTTTCTAGGATCAAAGGATCGGAACCACTTTCTTCACGAAGCCTTTGAAACCTATATGCGATCTTTGTGTTGTATTGAATGTAGACCAAGTCATTCAACCTCTTGTGCTCCAACCGGTTCCTTTTTTTGGTATGAATCTAAAGTAAGAATGGTACTCCCTCCGTTCATCTATATAAGGCGCATTTTTCAAACGCTACTGTTCAGATATATAAGGCGCATACTTATCCCGAAGCACCTTTTTGAAATTTTTTCCGGTAATACCCTTGCTAAGCAGACTAGACGCATGCATGCTCCATCCCCAGTAATCAAGACTAGATGCATGCATGCATGCTGCCGCTTCGTTACTCCCCCAGTGACTAGATAAGTACTCCTATAGCGGTGCTGTCCAAAGAAATAGCGGTGCCGTCCAAACAAAGAAGACAAGAACTCCATGGATGTCGTGGATGAGGTGGTGGAAGACTCCGGGGATGAAGACAACAGAGAACCTATCGGCGAGGTAGTCCCAGACTCCATAGACGAGGATGAGGAAGAATTTATCGGCCAGGTGGTCCCGAACTCTACGAACGAGGACGAGGAAGAACCAATCTGCGAGGTGGTTCCAAACTCCATGGAAGACGAGGACGACGTAGAACCCACCGGCGAGGTTGCCTCAAACTCCACGGAGGACGAGGACGACGAAGAACTCATCAACGAGGTGGTCCCAGACTCCATGGACGAGGATGCATATATTGAATTTGCATGCATGCATGCATGGCTGCATAGAGTCGGTAGTAGTGTTGTGTATTGAATGAAATCATTAAATGCAATAGTTAAGAGAGTAACTGGGGTACTTTAGTCCTTTGTAACTTTCATTGGTTTATGTGCAAAATGAAATGCGCCTTATATAAATGAACGGAGGGAGTAAAGTTTTAAGTTTGATATGTATTGAAAATAGTAAAGTTATAGCCTATAGGTTTGAAATACTTACAAACTCAAATGTACTCCAATTGCGCTCGCAACCGGAGGAGGAACAACAAAGACCAACAATCCACTTTGCAATCTTTTGGAGAGGCAAAGCATGGCCACCATATGCTTTCCACCAATCAACTAAAGCCAAATATGAAGGTCTATGTTAGAAAGGTCAAATGTCATATTGATTATTGAATACACTTAGGATTTAGTAGGACTTACGAGGTTTCTTTATTTTTCATTGCATGATTGCTAGCTCGTTGTTGAAGCTACCACGAGTCTGCTCATAGTCACCAACTAAGACATCAACACTGCTTAGTAAGTCCCAATCACCATGACACATCTTTGCAATCCCTAAATTAAATGTCATGCGTAGGTGAGCTGCATAATCTTCATCCTTCTCTAAGATGACAAAGAACCTAGATGGATTCAAAAACAAAGCAACCCATGTAGCTTTTGCTCCATTTGACTTTCCCACCGATTGTCAACAATGGCCAACACTTTCTTGAGTAATCTTTCCTTGCTTGTAGCTGGGAAAAAATCCTTGATTTGTTCTTAGCCATGTCCACAGCTATAGACAGTTCCAGCATTGCGGGCTTTTTATCGCCATCAACAAGCCTCAGGACAATTAGGAGGGGTTGAGACGCTCTTATGCAATCTTCCACTGAATCCTAAAATGGCATTGCGAGGACAATCGTCGCTACATCCTTCCCAGCTTCTGTCCCAGACAATTTGGCTCTATTCCAATCGTCACTAACAAAGAGCTTCCTCAAAGCATTTTTATGCATGTACGTGCTCTGCAAAGTGAGGAAAGAGGTGGCAAACCGAGTAGTCGTGGGTCTCACAAGATCTTTCCCACCCGTCGCATCCCTCATTGCAGCGAGAAGTCTCACATGCCTATAAATGAAGGTTGTGACACGCTTTGCTTGGGCAATGCACTTCCTGAACTCCTTCATTTTGCTAATATCCTCCAACATAAGATCTAAGTAGTGGGCAGCACATGGTGTCCAATATAGTTTGGGAAACCTCTCCATAAAAATCCTTCTCGCCGCCTTGTAGTTAGCCCCATTGTCCGTGACAACTTGCAAAACTTTGTCCTTGCCGATCTCTTGAATTCTCTTCTCGAGTAAACGCTCCAGCAACACTGCATCATGTGACTTACTAGATGCATCCACACTCTCCAAGAAGAAAGTCCCCTCCGGGTTGACAAGGAAATTAATTAAGTGACAACCCCTCGTCTGTCCATCCATCTGACATCAATGAGCAGCCCAAATTCTTCCAAACCAACTCTTGCTTCTTCCTTATTTCACCAATTTGTATTTTTGCTTTCTCAAGATATGGTATCCTCAACTCGTGGTAACTAGGAGACTTATAGCCAGATCCATACTGTGCCATGGCCTCAACTAGCTCCTCGTAGCTTCTTGAGTTTGCAACATTAAATAGAATGCCATTATCATAGAAAAACTTGGCTACGTACATATTTGTCATCTCCCTATCTTCCTTTGGTCTCATGCTACACTCAATACTCATTTGAGAAGCCTCCTTCTGGTGTCTTTCCTTCACAACTTCTTCCGGTGTCTTCAAGTACATTTGGGGAACTATTTTAGCACTCTTTGTTGGTGGCTTGAAAAAGGCCGCAGAAGCCTTTCTTTTAGAAGCCGTCCTGGAGCTTGGACTTGAAGCGGCTCCGGAACTTGCTGTTGGAAAGGACTTGGACGGGAGCCCCTAGATGAAGCTACCTCAACCTCAACTTCATTGCCATTGCCACCGGTCCTAACATCATCTTCGTCATCATCTAAATTAATTCGCGTCTTTCTTGAAGTCTTTCTCATCCACTCTTGCATCTCCCTCATGATGTCAATTGTCGTTTTAGGGCACTTCTGCACATCCCCATAGCCCCCTATGAGATGCTGCTTCAACCTCTTGATCCCCGAGGCAGTTGCTTGCCAAAAAGAGTACATTCTACCAGATCTTTGTCCTCAATCGGCCAAAACCCATATTTCCAACCCGGACCCTTAGACTTGGCATTCCTCTTTGGATCATTTCTTGGATCATATGCATCGGCAGCACCAGCATCATGGCCGCCCCCAACAATGGCGACACTTGGTGCTTGATCCACCATGTATCTGTACAAAGCCAAGTCACACACATCAGCAAGCAAGCATCAAGCATTAGTATTCAGTAAGCAAGCATCAAGCAATAGTATTCAGTAAGCAAGCATCGCCATCAAGCATTAGTAAGACACATATTCAAACAAAATCTTGCACATGACATGACAGAATAAAGTGTTTATACAGAAACTCAACTAAATTGGTTATATATACAGAATAAAGGGCTGAGATGTGCAGCAAATACTTTTGACATGCAAATTCTTGTTCTCCTATCATATAAAGCATCACCATCAAGCCAAAGCATCAAGGCAAAGCATTAGTAGTAGCAGCAACATCAGCCAAAGCACCAGTAGCAGAACATCATCAACAGTCAGCACAACAGAGGAGGAGGCAGTAGGGGAGGCGGCAGATGGGGCAGCAGCGGTGTTGGTGGCAGCTGCTGCAGCTCCCGTCGTAGAGGGGGCTCGGGAAGGGGGTCAGAAAGGGGATCTGGAAGGAGGAGCAAAGGGGGATCTCACTAGAGGCCGAAGCTAGAGGCGCGGAGACGGTTCGACGGTGGAGGCATTCCGGCGAAGGCACGGAGGAGCTCCTGTCTCTCCTCTCCTCTCCAGTATTCTTGCTCTAGGGTTACCCCGTTCGGTATGTGTCTGTGCGGCTGCCTCAGCCCTCAGGACCCTTATCTCTTGTGCTCACACTTGGCACTCGCCCAAATCTGGCCGCCGCGACGCCCAGTCGCCCTAAGCCTCGCCTGGACAACTGGGCAGGCGCCTAACTCGCTCCAATCGAGGTAGCCGGTCCAGGCGTCGCCCTCCGGCCGCCGGGACGCCTAGGCGACGCCGTGGCAACATAGTGCAACACACCTCTTTCGATGGAACATATATGTAAGGAATATTAGCTTCCTCGCAAAGTATCGGAACATGTGTAATCACATCAATAGGAGAAATATTCCCAGCGATTACGCACAACCTACATAGACCAAAACCACAAATTTCAATGACATTACGCCAGGCAAGCCACTAAATGATTTATAAACAATATCAAACAATAATACATCAAAATAAGAAAACCCACTACCACTATAGACAATAGTTGACAACTTCATGTTGTGGCAAAATGGACAATTCCATCATTGACAAGATTGGCACACTACAGTTTTCACATTTCAGTATGTACTTTGTGAGACATGGTCATGGTAGGGGCACCAATGGTTTGGGTGGAAATGGGTTAAGTGAGTTGGATTTTAGTTTGGGTTGGCTTTGGATGGATGAGAATGGGCTAACACCTTTAATGGTTTAGTATGGGTTGGGTTTGTAGTGCAAATGGTTTGGTTTGGTGTGGATTCTAAATTTTCAGGTTTTCAACCCGTGGGGGCACATGTGGTTCAACCCGTGGGTGTGAGCTGGGTGCCTCGGTGCCTCATCCAAACCCTCCGTCATCTAAACAAATGTCGCCGCCGCCCTCTCCTCTCGTCTCTCCTGCGCTTTCCACCACCGCCCTCTCCTCCTGGCTCGCCTGTGTTTTCCCACTGCTGTCGTCTCCTCCCCGGCTCGCCTGCGCTTACCCTCCACCACCCTCTCATCCTTGGCTCGCCAACCCTTTCCCACCGACGTCCTCTTCTTCCCGACTCTCTTAAGTTTTTTTTTCTTAATTATCCGCATTTTTCTCCTTGCCCCTATTTTTAACCATTTTTTAATTTATGGAATTTCTCTAATTTGTTTGAATTTTTGAAAAAAATAGTGGCATTTTTGGTCAATTTCATAACTATTTAATTTATTTTGGATTATATTACATTTAGTATTCAAAGAAAATAAAATAACTTAGTTGGGAAAAAAACATATTAGGGAAATGGGTTGGAGATGGGTTGGGAAAGTGGTATGAAGCCATATTAGGAAAATGGGTTGGTTTGGTTTGGGTTAAAGTGTCATGTGGGTTGGATTGGTTTTGGTCCTAAGGAATGATTAGTGGATTGGGTTGATTTGGCATAGTGCAGCTTGTTGTTATGGTTTGTATTGGAAATGTGTTGAATTCTAGACCATTAGCAGGCCTATATGCACTACACCACTAGATATGTAAAAAAACTAAAAGGAAAGTCACATAACTCACTGTCACACATAAGTGGAAATAATTTGCTGTTTGCTGACTGCTATGACCAAGTATCAGTGTATCACAAGTAGGGATGGCAATGGGGCCCTACTCCTCGCCAAATAGGGGTGAAAACGGAACGGAAACGGTCGGTAAATGGTCATTCCGTTTCCGTTTCCACATTTTACCGGTAACGGAAATGAAATCGGAAACCCCGGAAATGGATACGGAAACGGATAGTAATAGAAACGGATGCGGAACGGAACGGATACGAAAACAAAAGTGAAAAATTCCACAAGAACATAGTACATGATCACAATATACATGACTGCAAAAACAATATAACTCATTCCACCTCCAAGACGGACACATGAACAATGTTATGTTCACCGGTATCACTAGGAAGTTTTTTTCTCAAGTTTGTTAGCTGAAGGCTCGTTATTTGTCCCCCAGATTAGACCATCATATCCTTCTCCATATCATTATCATCGACATCCTTTTGCTCCTCAAACTATAAAGGTGTAACGTCCTAAAATTTGCATATTACTATTCAATGTTTATTTATGATTTTCTAAGATTTATCCTGGATTTTCTGGAGTTTATAAATGTCGTTTCACTATTTTTAGATTTATAAAATTAATTTGTTCATAAAAAATAAAACCAAAATTATTCTAGAAATAATTTTCCTAGGTTCAAAATGTTCCAAAGTATTTTTGAGAATTTTTCCGAAATTTTTGAACTCTATTTGATATTTTCTATAAAGCCATTTGTATTTCTGAAATTATTTTAATTCGAAAATAAATGTAAATTCTCCATTCTTCTTTTTGGACCAAGTGGGCCAAGTTTCCGACGGAACTTCCGGTCTCATTTATATGGAATTTTCGTTTCCGTTTCCGAAAAAAGACTTATGTTTTCGTTTTTCTCAGGAACGGTCGGAAATTTCGTTTCCGTTTTCATCCCTTCTGCCAACCCATGGGGAATTCTTCTATCAGGGGATAGGTATGGGGAAATTTTGTCCCTGCCATCTTACATGGGATGGTGACGGGAATGCTTTCCCATCCCTGTTTCCCGTTATACCTTGATAGATACTCATATGCACATGTATTGATACATCGAAGTGTCTAAAAATTAGTTTCTCTTAGCCTAATATAGTTTTGTATAATCTATAATATATAACTCATTCAGTATTATTCTGCCATATCATATATTAACAAATTTGCATATTTCTATTTAAATATATGATACATTTATTAAATTACCTTAATTTCATTCGAATTTAGGTTGTTATTGGGGCCTCTTTCCCCAACAAATCCCCAGTGAGGACGGGGAATTGGGGATGGTAGGAAAGTCGCCCCCTCTGCTAAACAGGAAGTGGGGATGGAAGGGCATTCCCCGTTGGGAATAGCCCCGTTGCCAGTAACCAGTAGCATATAATTCACAGCACGCCATCTCTCGGTTAATAGAAGTTCACTCACACTCTGTAACGATTACCATTTACCAATCACTAGACAGTGAGCGAAAAGAAATTAAAGATACTAACCCTTTGTTCCCACGATGGATGCTCTTGACCACCTCCTTGACACCCCGCTTCAGGCACTTCGCCTCCGAGGCTGCAAAAACACAATAACCATATCACGGATAAATCGAAAGATTCTTTAATTAAACCACAAAAGATATCGACAACGAGCTGAATTAGGCAGAAAGAGAAGGGGGAAATCTCAAGAACCTCGGCGGACGAGCTTGAGGGTTCGCTTGCAAAGCTTCTTGCCGGCGAGAGGCTTCGCATTGGGCGCCACCGCCACCGGGGTCTCTTCTTGTCCGCTTCCGTGTCAACCCCCGTCGCCGCCGCCGCCTTCGACTTGCCTTCGCGCCTTTTGGTTGTGGTCCTGGAGCAAGGGTTTTAAGGACGCTGAGACGCAAAGCTGCTCGCCATTAAAGCGGGGGTTTGGTGCACTCTGCTACTGTCTGAAATGTGGGGCCCAGTTACATTTAGGCCCACCTGTCAGAAGACCTCTTAAGCAGTTAGGCCCAACGTTTGAGAAAGAAATCCCTAAACCCTACGCCTCGGAGCGCTCCGACGCCGACAGCCACCACCGCGACACCCCTCGCCGGCGGCGCCACTAACGTGGCTGCTCACCGACGACGAATTTTCTTCCGCCGCTCACTTCGCGGCCTTCCTCGTGTGAGCTTCGCTACTGATTTGTTCGCATCTCATGGGCAAATCCAAAGGTGCGGCCTTCTCGCCTTTCTGCATCCTGTAGCTTCTTGATTGGATTGATCCGTATCGGGAGGCGGAGGTAAAAGGTTGCTCTTTTGTAGACAAGAAGGCTTCGCGGGGAGCGAAGGCGGATAAGAAATCGGCGCTTGGAGTGAAGAGGAAGCAGCTGAAGAGGAAGAAAGATAGAGGTTTGGATGGTGCTGTCGAGAGCGAGCGCGCTGCTGAACATGGTATCGTGGAAGGTATTACTATTGATTGTCTCTTGTTATTTTCTCCCATTCCTTTTTGGGTTGTGTTGCAGAATCAGTAGTTAAGCCTAGTACACTAGTCTACGATCTTATTGTCACCTTAATCACCACACGAAGGTGGAAGCAGTGATACAGTGGTACAGCTTGAGTTAGTATCAGTAAATCAACTGATAAGAGCAGTTGTTGATTTTGGAAATGAAAAATATTGTCAGTTCGAATTTATACCATGATCAACTCTTTAATTTAGGAGGGATCTCATTGCTGCATGGTCAATGCGATGCATTATCTGATTAACGGCTTTCATTGCTGCTACTTCTATGATCATCATGAGCATCTTGCATGCCCAAAACAAGTGGCATGAGCACTGATTGATTTCTTTACTTCTTCTGATCCTTTAAATTGTTCATTAGGCCCTATATATAGTTGTCAAGTTTTTTAACCTCATCGCTTTGATTGCTAGATAAAGAATTGGCATGGAGCAAGAAAATAGCATTGATGAAGCTGAAGAAGAAACATAAGCATGTCAAAGTAAAAATCAGTCATACCAAGGCTGATGATGTGGTGGAACTCCTGTCAGACAATAAGGATGAGACAACGCCTAAGCTGAAGAAGAAGAACAAAAGGAATTTATTGGAAGGAAGCAATTCTAGGAAGGTACAGCAAAGTCTGTCTGACAATAATGAGGTAGGAACGCCTAAGATGAAGAACAAGAAGAATAAGAAGAAGCTAAAGGAAGGGAAGAGCTTTGTTGAGTCTAGTGATGCAGAGGAAATCCTGCATGGAAATCAAGGTGAAGAAACTAGTGGTAATATGTCTTGATTGCTTTACAATTACCATGATTGGGGTGCTCAACTATTTTCCTTTCCACATGGATGCTTGTTGATTCTTTTCGCATGCTTGTTTAAGTATTGTTTTTAAGTAGTGATTTCATGCAAGAAACCAGATTCTTATATCTTGTCCTTGTTTCTCTTGTTATATTTTTCTCATTCTAGTATTTTGTTTTTCATTTTCCTTTTGTTAAACAGTCGGTTTGGATCTGTTTTATACAGCTGATGTCAGCCAATTCGCAGCACAAAGTGAAGTTATGGATATTGGGGAGCCTGAAGAAGTAAAGAGGGAAAAGACCGATAAGACCAGTAGGGCATTATATTTGTCTCCTAATCAAAGTTATTCTGAAGTATGAGTTAAATGTGGCGCATATTGTTGACATGCATTCCTTTCATTGCCTGCAGAGAAAGTAAAGAAATCAGGGAAATTGAACAAGAAAGATAAGCATGCATGGAGCAAAGAGAACAAGTTGGAGAGGAGTGTTGAGATTGATACTGCAAACGTTGACGAGATTCTATCTGTTGATGAAGACTGTTCTAGAGGAATGAAAAGTAATGCCATCACTTTTGAGTTTTTCATCCCTGTGATATGATTTTTGTTAATTTCATACTGATTTTATTCATGGAGTTTGCTGATGAAAAAAATGACTGTCACAATCAAAAGGCAAAGGTCAATGCACTGTTTCCAAGATATACTCTCAGTGAATTTATTTCAATGACTTAATTAATGGAAAGACTATGGGGGATATATCCAGCTTGTTAGTTCCTGCAAGAAATCAGTTCTAAAATCCAGCTGTGTGTGTTGCAGACTTACAGCGCTTTTGTTTAGTTATGTTCTGCTCCAATAAATGCCATTGTATATATATTTTTTTCTGTTTTAACTTGATGCACCAAAGTCCAAAACTGATATGTGATGTATTGACAGAATGGATCTTGGAGTACAAACAAAAGAGACCAGGTCTGAAAGTTTTGCAGCAAAGAATAGATGAGTTTATAATTGCTCATGAGGAACAGCAAGAGCAGGTGAGTATCTCCCATTCTTTCACTGCTTTATAACAAGTTTCTTCTCCAAGCAAGAATTAAAAGTATTCAGTTCAGCACATTACCCAAACCAGTGTTATGCAAGTTAAAACAAGTTTCGTTGAGTTCCCTCAGTGAATGCGTTTCCACCATACTGATAGCACGTGTATGCATCTGTTTTTTATTATTTTCGAGAGAGCAGAAGACTGCATCTGCATGTTTGGGTTTGTGATATAGCAAACCCGTACTCTTTTACCCTCCCAAAAAAACTACATTTCATTTGTTGCCTGAGTCCTGACACATGTTTGATTAATTCAGGAGAGGAAAGAAAGAGAGGCACAAGCTGCAGAAGAAGGATGGACGGTTGTGGTGCACCATAAGGGTAGGAAGAAGACCACCGACAATGAAACTGGAACAGCTGTTGGCTCTGTATCTCTGGCTGCAATGCAAGAGAAAATGGCTAAAAAGAAATCCAAGGAAGTTGATCTAAACTTCTACAGATTTCAGAAACGAGAAGCTCACATCAATGGTGTGTATCAACTTTTTTTGCTGTTTTAATTAGTTTGTGCTCTGTACACATATATGATAGAATAGAACCTAGATTATATCCAACACTAAATAGTTTTAGGCACAGCTTGGACTTATATTGCTGTCCAGTTCAACAACCCATGATCAGTTAATCAGCTCATGTGTTTCCCACGCCTGTCTGGGTGACTTTCAGCTTGGTGTTGTCCGTTCTGGTTATATTTGACTTAAAAAATGTCTGCCATTTGGCATTTGCAACTTGATTGGAATTACAAATCCACAGTCAATTTTCCTTTATTTTGTTTGCATTCAGTCAAAGTGAACCCATATATGCCAGAAGTTATTTTCTTGTCTGAGGTGATATGTCAAAAGGTTTTGTGTGGTTCAGCAATTGCAAAGAAATGTTCCTTTTTTGTTATGTCACGTTGGTCGTTCCACCTTATTTTTTTTATAGGAATGAATTAACTCTCGAAAATATGAGTTATGACTGCAAGTGAGGAGAAAATCTGTTGTCACACGGTGTCTTTTGTACAACTTGATAGGCTGCAGAAACTGCTTGGAGCTAACCTTGAACTTTGTGCTTCTTGCGCAGAACTCGCGATGCTGCAGAGCAAGTTTGAGCAGGACAAGAAAAGGATACAGCAGCTTCGGGCTCAAAGGAAGTTCAAGCCTTACTAATGCTGCTAGAATTTTGATGGGGTTCCTCCACGGGGATTCAGTGCTCGTATCGTACCACATTATTCAAGAGCAGCCATTGGCGTCGAAAGGCTGGTTGCTGTTGGCCGTACACTGCATTCCTTTTTGACAGAAAATGTTGCTTTGTTGGACATTCTTTAGGATGTGTGTTCTTCAACTGAAACATCAAACAATGTCAGCTGTATTCCGTGGCCTGCATTTGCAGTGCCGATGTATCTGGTTAAATCATGCCATCTGGTAGGGGCACCTTGTTTTGCACTGATCCCACTTAGAAATGCTGGTTGGACTGTCGGGACGCTGATCTGCACGTTGTATATGCAGCAAACTGGATTTGACCTGAATCTTGACGTGCATAAAAAAATGATATGATGCTAAACCATCAGAAGATGACATGAGATGCTGACATGAACAACGTATCATGGAGCAAAACGCTTTTAAAGGTCTTAAACCATGACAAATTGCCAATCGTACCGTGGTCTGCGGCGGCAGGGTTTTTTGTGAGCAATTTAGTAAAGGTGATACTAGCAATCGACGTTCGATCATTGTTCATTTCCTCAGACGCGTCGTGTAATTTTTTTTTTCCACGCTTGTAACATTTTTTTCAACGTCTGCAACATTTTGTTTCTCGCGGACATTTCTACTGTTATCGAAGGAAAATATTGCACATGTGGAAAAAAAATATTGCAAGCATCCGAAAAAAATAGACGTCTAACACGAGTCATTCCGATTTAGTAATGCATGGCTTAAGTAGTCGTAAAATGCACACTTTGACCTGCACCGCCACCTCTAAAGCTGAAACAAAGAGTAAGCTATACTCTGCACCCTGCATTTTTGTTCTTCATCTTCTTCCATGTCCTAAGCATCCTGATGAGCGTCCCCCCTCGTTAATTCCCCATGAAGTCCCACAAGAGCAATCCGTCATCTCCGAAGCGCTCGGCTGCCATTGCCGCGCCGATCGCCCTCCTGCTAGCCCTTGGGCTCGTCTCACTCTACGACCTGGCCTTCTCCGATCGTTACTCGTACATAGACGGCGCCTCATCCTCCTCCTCCTCCTCGTCTCCGGCCACCGCCATGGCCTGCGACGTCACGCGAGGCGAGTGGGTGCCGGACGCCGGGCCTTCTTACTACACGAACCTGACGTGCCCGTTCATCGACGACCACCAGAACTGCACGAGGCTCGGCAAGCTGAGCCTCGAGTTCGTGCGCTGGAGGTGGAGGACGGACGGGTGTGAGCTGCCCCGCTTCGACGCGGCTCGGTTTTTGGAGGCCATGGGGGGCAGGCAAGTCCATGGCGTTCATCGGGGACTCCCTCGCCAGGAACCACTTCAAGCCTTTGCTGTGCCTCTTGTCCAAGGCACGTACGTACGTTTACATGGAACCGGCCGTCCATGAGGGGCAGGTTCATGCTTGTTCAATTCTTGGCTTGTTGCTGATGCAACCGGCCGGCCATGCGTGTGTCGCCGGTGGCGCAGCCGGTGGATTGATGCGATAAATCGCAGGTAAATTGTCTTGTCAAAGCTCTTATTTGGAAGAAGGGCTGTGATATTGGCCCATGAGTAGTTAGGTTTCTGCACATCTTGAGCCTATTTAGCCCACATGCCTTAATATTGTGCCCAAGGGTGAGTGGTGTAATCTTGCTTTGCTATTGGGCCCATACTATAAGCCCAAACCACTCGATTTATCGAATCTAAATATTAGCCCAAACGAATATCTGCGCAGCACGATCAGTATTTGAATATTATTTATCACAATTGATGCGACATTGTCGGCTCAAACTATTCAGTGGGCCTTACATTCCATTAAAAAATTATAATACTAATTCGGCCATCATTTGCAAGACTATCTTTCCTCCTATAATCGTATATATCCCTCTTCATCTTCTTTGGAGATTGAAGACAATCCTGAGGGGTAGTATAAGAAATGATAAATAGAGTAAATTACTCACTAGTCTTTTCTGAACAGAGAAATTACTCAACAATCATGTTACTTATACATGGACCTAGCAAGTCCACGCCAAGTAGCATTTTTCACATGACCTTTCCTACCAACACTATATTCAATTATTCCTCTTCTTCTCTAAGCATCTTTCACTTCTCTCTAGCTAGTCACATTAGAATTGATTAATCCTCCTAGAGTCCTACTAATACAAGCTAGGTGAAGGCCCAGTCATCCTAGGAGCCAGATCAATTACCTGCCTTAACAAGGAGTACCTTTCCACCGCTTTCTCACCCTACGTTACTGATATCCAGTTTTAAACAAGGGCTAAATTTAATAATGACATAAAAACATAGTAGCAAGAGGCATGGAGCACTATGCCTATCTGCCTCTCATGCCCACTTTTATCCCGTAAGAAGAGGCATGAAGCATCTTAACTATCTCTTAGCTTCTGGTTTTGGTAAAAACTTATTTAGGCTGTGTCAGGGTGCTGATTTATCTTCAGTTCGTGTTTGCTGATTTCCATTTCAAAGATTGCACGGTGCATTGTATCTATTCCATGATGTACTATCTATCACCCTGCTTTAATGCATAACAGAGCTCCTCCTGATTTTTTAGAAAAACACTATATATATGCTTTGCTTTTGGCTTAGCCATATCCCAACAAGACCATCACCATTCCATCCCTCCTTTTGAATTTCAGAGTCCAGCTTGACTCTCCACTCAGGAGATTCACCACCATGCACAGTTGCACGCTCCTCTCTCTCTCTCTCCCTCTCTCGCAAAAGCCGTCACTGTTGCTTCACAGCTAAGAATTTTTTTTATCCAATTCCTTCTTTAAGCAAGCTGGAGGAGCAAGGACAATTTTGTTCTTCTGTTACTTCTTTGCTCGGTCCGCTCATGTTTATTTGTCACTTTTGACTACTTTATTTGTTCACGAATACTTATTGCTTCAGGTTTTTCGATGAATTATTTCCTATTTTGGTCTTGTTAATTGTCCCACTTTCCGTCCATCTACGGTGGAGCCATATCATGAACATTTTGGTCATTGTTGTATAGAAAAAGTTGATTGCCTTGGTATCCATGTCATAGCCAAAAGTGATAGGTAAGCGTGAACGGAGGACGTCATTTCCTCAATCTTAACTTCACCGTCAGCAAAGTAAACAATAAGATAGCCATTCAGCTTTCAGCTGGGGGTCTTCTTTGGAGTCAATCACGCAGATTTAAGTTAGAGAGATGCTTCTATACTTTTCTTTTTGACAGTTGCACAAATATTAAAGCATGAATGAATGGTAGATGGTGATTACTTACCCCTTCGCTTGCTTCAAGATTTGTGCAACTTGTATTAGGAGGAAAAGCATTGAAGCACTGCTCAACATATCCAGCAAGAACACATGGATGAAGACTTTTTTAAAAAACCCAAATGGATGAAGACATAGTAAGCGAAGACTAGAACAAGAGAAGAAAATGGCAAGAGAGAGAGAGAGGAACAGAATCCTCCCATCCAATGTCAATGTGGATTCCCTTGATTAAAAATTAAAATCATATATTCAAATTTCAAAGGCCTAGGGGGTAGTTGGTGGTGATTGATGCCAACCTAGCAACCACAATTCCTTCGCAAGTTGCTTGCTCCACAGAAACAATCCATGTTGCACCGTATATCGCACTAATCGTGTGGTCGCTGTGGTTTTCCTTGTAGCTGATCGTTCGCCTTTGTTGCTGAACCTCACTAGTAGGATAGGCAGTGGCATGGCAGCTCTGGTGCTCTTCACCTCAACAGTAGGATCGGCAGTGGCATGGCAGCTCTGGTGCTCTTCACCTCAACAGGGACTCGTCAGTTTCTCTTTCGCTGGTGCGCCGTACACTTGGCCGGCTAGCTGCCTCGGCCTTTTGCTCCCACTTTCTCGAGTTTTTCCCTTGGAAAAGGCCGGTGCTCAGGCACGATCGCCCACTCTGCTTTGCTCGATTTTGCCTCGGATTATAGAGGGTTTTCGTGGGTTAAACGAAAACGAAATCAGCAATTGCATAAAGGCGAGACCAATGCGACGACTAAATTATTGTATCTTGGTCGATGTACTACGTACAACCTTGCCGACCATCCTGTCGTGTGTCGACTGTAGAGAACAGCAAATGAAAAGGATTTAATAGAGAGAAGATACTAAGCACTGTCCTGGTCCCTCTGATCACAAATAATTATCGTTTTGGATATCAATACAGTCTCTAAAACATAATTTTGATCACTAATGTATATTATAATATATTTATAAAATCCAGCAAAATTATAATATTATAAAAGTAATTTGATAGTCAAAGTTTTGAAATTTTGACTGTAGCTATATCCAAAATGGCAACTATTTGTGATTGGAGGGAGTAGTACGTAGGTGTGTATATGTAGACGCCCAGCATAGATATACATAAGCATTATAGTATGCACAATGGTAGAGACAACTATTATCTATATACTTCTCTATATCATCTAAAGGCAGAATTAAATACAACTTCTACAGTAAATGACAATAAATGATATTTTAAGGTTGTCTCTATGAGATTATACAATCTTTTAATTATGACACGAAAAAATATTTATTATAGACAAAACTTATACAATAGTCTTTTATGATGTTCACATGGTTGTGTCTCGGTTAAGTTCATTCTATTTTTTACTTTTTAAAGATAACAAATAAAGTTAAATTATTTTGAAAATTTATCTGTATGATCCTACAATGCTAAATATTGTACCATAAATTTTTTAGAGTATGATCAAACTAGTATAATTTTATAAAAATTTGACAGTGTTTCTGTCAAAATTTTAAAACGTTTCAAAAATTCGTTTTTTCAACAAATTTTCATGGAAGATGACTTTCTTAAGGGTTGGCTAAATCCGGAGAAATACGGTAAAAAAATTCAAATTTTGGTTAAAAACACCTAAGATTTACCAAGATCTCGCCAAATTTTTTGAAAATACTGTAGCAATTTTATTTTTTTCAAAAAAACTATCCGGTCAGTATTTTGAATCTTGACCCCGGCCAAAATTCAAGATCTCACTGAGATTTCACGAAATTTCGCCAGGATTTATTAGTACACTAATCAGATTAGGTTAGCGCTCATGAGAGGTACTCCCTTTATCCAAGTTTACATAGTATACTTTTTGAATAATTTTATATATAAATACAGGATGTATTTCATATTTTAATATAAAAATTAGAGTGATATTTTCTTTATACCCGTAATAAATATACATATTTACTTGATGTTCTCTACATAAATGCGTTGAAAATAGTGTTTAAAGATAATAATTAGAGATAGTCTATTTATTTTCAATATCTCCTTGGCCTATGTGTCAAGAGAAAATACGTATTATAAATTTAGAGGAGAGTATAGATTAACTAACAGAATCCAAACGGCAAAGCATACCCATGGATGGATTAGATAGATAAAGAGAGGAAGCAGCTAGGGAGACGCCTCTCACTCCTTTGCATCTTTGAAATGCGCATGATCATTGATGCATGCACAGAGGTGGGCATTGGGTCTGACCGTTTCAGGCTGGCATGCAACAGGAGAGCGGTCGGGTCGCGGGGTGCCGGGGGGAGGCCGTTGGGAGTAGGCTAGCCGGGTGGGGGAGCCAGGGGAGGCCAACCGGGTTGAGGGGTGCTGGGGGCCACGAGGAGGCCAGTCGAGTGGGGACGCTGGGGAGAGGCTGGCCACGTAGGGGGTGCCCTGCTAGGGGGAGCTTGGTGGGGGGACCGACAAGGTGGGGGGCGTAGGGTGGAAGGTCGGTGGTGAGGGGTGTCGAGGGAAGGCTGGACAGATTCCCTAGGAATATGAAGGAGAGAGAGTGGGAGAGAGAAAAAGTGCGGGAGGACGGTTTAGAGAAAGAGAGCAACGTATGGCAATTCAACGGTCAAACGGTAGAAAAAACTGCAATATGATGAGTGAAAGAAATAAAGATGATTCCAACGTTTGCCTGATCGCTCAATTTCAACGTTCGTTTGATCCAACGTTCGCCTGAGTTTGCTCGCTATAAAACCACTCTCGGGTTTTTGTTTCTTTAGCACTTGAAACGTTAGCTCTAAGATTGTTCTCTCTTTGTTCTCTCTGTTTGCTCTAAGTTTGCTCTTTTTGTACCCTTTCATCACGAAATAAAATGTTTGACAAGACCAAGAGCAGAGAGCACGCCCTCGCTTTCCTAGTCCTTCTCATCAGGATCAAGAGATCGATCCACACTCTCTCTAGCATGGGAGACTATAGCATGGATGATCGTCATTTGGATGGTACGCACAGTATCGATGATGCCTCTTATATTCCCGAGGGGACGAACTCCGCACCAATCTACGATGCTGTTACATCGGTGCATCCGAGATGGGCGTCGGTATCCGTACGGAGCTCCGTTGCCACTACATCGGTGCATTGGGATGGACGTCCAATCTAGCAGTCGACGGGCATGGTGTTGGCAACATATGGATAGAATCGTTGAAATTGCGAACGAACGTGAGTTAGTATATGCTATTTGTAAATATTGTTAAGCTAAATTATATGCATGTGCATATTGAGGAACATGTCATCTCAAGCGACAAGCGGAGACATGTTTGAAGAAGATATCGACCGGACGAAGGCTAGACGAGGGCGTTCAAACACAGCTCAACTTCAACACCGACAGTTTGGCAAGTACATAGATATACAATGCCGAGGTAGCTAGAGACTAAATTACGCATTATATAGTTACAGAGGATCTGCCACTTAGAATGGGTGAGAGCTCTAATTTTGAAAAGATGATGTAGCGTGATTTTTTCCCACAATACTAACAAGTTAGTAGGAGAACAACTATACATGACATATACACAATGTACACAAATAAACTAACAATGTTGAAAGAGGCCTTCACGAGATTTTTTTACCTTGACCTCAGATATATGGACTTTATCCCACCAAAGAGCAGGCTATTTTAATGTTGTCGCACATTACTTGGACGACGACTACGTCATAAACAAAAGGGTTATAGGGTTTAGGCCAATCGATGAGGCATACACCGGAGAGGCCATCGCTACATGTGTACATGAGGTTATTATTAACTTTAAAATAGAAAGTAGAACTATTTTTATCACTCTTGATAATGTTCAGATAATATGATGGCAATGGAGCATCTCTCACCACACCTGAAGACTTTTATTGGAGGTTTCGTACTTCACCGTAGATGTATATGCCACATCATTAATCTCATTGTGCAGGCAGATTTGCATATAATGAAATCTAGTTTGGACAATATACACGATGCTATCTAATTTGTTACATGTTCGACTGTAAAGTACATCCAGTTCTCGGAGTACTGCAAGGCCAATAATAAGCCATAAGGAATATTCAACCTTGATATGAAGATTAGATGGAACTTACGTATACTATGTTGGCACAGTGCAAAGACTACGTACACATTATCACTGTCTTCCTCAATTGCAATAATAGTAAGCCGTTGGTTAATGATATAGATTGGAAAGTTGCCTGTCATTTTTATTAATTTTTAAAAATATTTACAATGCAATCAAGATGTTATCCGGTGTGTACTACCCAACTTCTTGCTTAGCCATCAAGTGGCTTTGGATTATTGTTAATATTTTCAAAGAAAATAGAGATAACTATAGTTTACAATCCATTATAGTACCAACAAAGAATTTTTTCTAAAATATTTTTAAACTATTTCACATATCTACTGTTTTGCTACTATCTGGATCTTCGGAGAAAATTATCTGATTTGCATGGCGCTTTCGAGTGAATAGATGAAGCGTTCAATCTTGATTTTTTAGACCTGTACTCCTGTTTATAACGAGTTTTTTTAGAGTCTTCGATAAATATTATGAAAAGTTTGGTAGTATAAGTGAAGCAAGAAAATCTATTTTAACAACGCAACAAGCACAAGTCAATTCAATCACTTCAAACATATAGAAGAAGCTAAAAGGCAAGGCATCTAGTTCGTCTTCCGAAACGCCGAGTAGGTCGCAATGGAATCCACGAGTAGAGATCAACCACTACCTCAACACGTCTTTTGTGAAGATTGGGCTTGACATGGATGAGGACAATCGATTCAACTTGCTCTTGTGGTGGAAGAATTACTAACATATTTACTCTGTGTTATTGCATTTTGCACAGGATGTACTTGTGGTTTCGGTGTTCACGGTCTCGTCGGAAGCCACTTTCAGTTCGGTGGGGAAATACTTGAGCTGAGAAGGTCGTCTCTCACACCTGAGATGATTTAAGCAATTACATGCCTCAAAAACTGGGAACGTGTAGATGACAGGACACAACATCAGACGAAGGATCCAGAAATCATGGACGCATTAGCCGACTTTGACTAACTCAGCCTCGATTAGTCCATGTATATGTACGTACTACGTAGTTACTGTACTATTTTTCTTATCGGGGATACTCTATATCAGAGTGTAAGGTTTTTAACGAGACAATAACTCTGTACATATTCAAAAAATGAATAAAATCTACTTCTTTTCCCTCCCAATATTTATGTTCACTGCCTTAACTCAGTGCGTTTTCGACTCTTTTTCTCTTGTCGCAATAGTGCTCACGGGCCTGGTCTAGACTAGCACTGGATGAAGCCAACACGAAGCGTAAATAGACCGTATCTAGACTCGCTAAAGATGAGTCCGACTGGCACGGCACGACACAGTAAACACGATGGGCCATACCGATACAGCACAATTTAGACACGAGGTCCAATGGGCCAGATCGTCCGGCCGCAGGACCACCTCAGCATGCACCTAGCTGGTTGCCGACGTGTCGTTTGTCAAAACAAAAAACCGATATGTAGTCATCTGCGATACGCGAGTCCTTCCCCTTTCTTCATTTGGATGGAGAGTTTAATCATGTTGATGCAAAGTGACATTGTTTGCGCACCGGTATTATCATTAGCTCTTCGAACTTAGATGCTAATGTGCAATGATGGCTAGGGTTATTGGCCCGTGAGAAGACTCAAGTAGTTTCTGAGTTGCCACCTAGAGTCTTGATTGGTCACATATACATTTGTGTATTATTACAAAAAAAATACTCAAGTACTTGGACTTTTGACGTAGAGAACACGACCGTGTAGTGTGTGTTGTTCGTTGGTGAGAAGACCCACGAACTGGCGGTGTAGCCAATCAATATCCAACCTTATATTTTCTGTCACGTACAGTATGCCAATTCTTAAAAAAAACTAAAAGTAAACTGTCTTGCACTTCAAAAGAAAATTTTCCACAAAGTTGAAAGTATAAGCCCTCAAACAGGGCCTTATACTGCGGTGTTGACACTTCTTTTTTGAAAGAAGACGTATACTTAGAGGCTTAGAGCATTAGATCAGTACTTTTCTCTAGCTCTCCCCTCCCCCTCTTTTCCGTAAGCAAGTCTCTGGGGCGAAGGGCCAGAAAGAATCTCTTAGCAGCGTCCGTTGAACGGATATGTCAATAAGATCACTCACCGGAACATGATTGATTCCCGTCCAAGTTTATAGACATACTTTTTAATAATTTTTTTTCTATAAATATAGAATGTATTTTATAATCCAATGCAAAAATTAGAGTGAACTTTTCTAAAAAAAATTGAATGCAAAAGTTTCGTAACATTATAAATCTAACATATATATTTGAAATTTGCTAAAATTACAATACAAACAGTTCTTAGGTCTTAAAAAAAATCCTAAATCACTGCAATCAAAACTAATTCAATCAACAAATTTAACCTATTGAAGAGATGATCTTATAGCATTTCTCAAATTTTTGGATGTGTCGGTAGATCCACCTCTGCTTATAGGTAAAGAGGATTGTATTAGTAGAGACATAGATGTACAGTTTCTTTCCACCGTCCAATGTTAGATTTTCGACGCTTCAAAACCATTTTCACACAAGTATCGCGGTGGTGCACCGTGAGCAAGCATAGGTACAAACTTCACAGAAATTTCTCTATATAAAGTGAAGAAGATCCAGACATAAGTTATCCTTCATTCTCGACCGTTGGTTCGTTGGTCTAGGGTGGCACCGATGTGTATCTATTAACCGTCACAACTCAAAACAAAACAAAAAAGAAAGTTACTAAAAGTAAATTCACACTCCCTGATCAGGTTTCACCATTAGGGGCTGCTTTTACCGCCAGAAACACCAACGAAACATCGAACAGACACCACGATGGCAAATCGAAAGAGTGAGATGTGGAGAGTCACCACCTTGCAAGGAGAAAGAAAACCTCCGCTTTTTTTTTCCCCCGAGTGGGAGAAAGGAGAAAAGGAGTGACGGACACGTACGCAGAGACTCGCGGAGAGAGGCCGGGCGCATCCTTTCTGCCGTCTCGCTTAGCTTTGCTTTTTCCCCGTGGTCCACCCGCGGGGCGGAGATGAAAAAAGAAAGCTTTTTATTCGGCGGGGCCCACCTGCCGGCCTGCCTCCCGCACAGGCCACGGAGTTGGCGCTCGAGATCACCAGTCCCCCTCCGTGGAGTAATCTCTTCTTTCTTCAGAGATTCTGATCAGGTGAACTCGAAAAGAGATATATTCTTGGGCGCTGAGACGTGGCGAAATTCGGAACAGAAAACGCTTTTCAACGTGAGGTTTCGGTTCGTTCGAGGACTTGTATGACCCCCGGTCCGCTCGTACCTACACCGGCGTTTTCTTGCACGCCAATGTTATATATCTTCCGTTGAGAGAATCATCTTTCATGAAGTGGACATTGTTGATATGTATATATATGTTCCGTGGTTAGATGAATATAAGTTACACCCTGTAGTAAATTTAAACGAAAAACCTATGTACACGGGGCAAAGAGATAGTACTGACTTTTTATCAACTAAATTGTAATATACTAGTACATTTAACCTAGAAAAGTAACTTTTAGTTACCACTATGTTCAATGCTAATCTCCATAATCCAACATATAAGAAGGGGGGTGTTGTTGGTTATTGGGGAATACAAAGTTTCCGATTTTTTCTTCTGACATTTTTTTAAAAAAATCTGGCTCGCTTCCGAATAAATTCACTTCCTTGACTGTGAAAGGCACGGTAGACGTTCTCGCACCGCAACAGCGTAATCCATCGCGGCACCTTTGAACTCGGCAAGTCACCCACCGCGTAGCAAGAGCTTGGCAGCAAGTACTTGCCTAGCAACCCTTGCTTGGTAGTGAGTAGTGACTTAATTAGTCACTTAGTTAAGTGATAAAATAATTAAGCGATTAATTAAGAGACTAATTAAGGTGCTTAATTGATGAACATGCCGAAAAAAGGTTGCTGTAGAAAAGCATACCGCACTATTGTAGAGCAACAGGTGATCCGTGTCACCCAACGTGCATTCTGTGTCAAAGAATAGACTATTTTTACACATTTATTTGATAGGGACTTATATTTAAAGAAAAGTATGTTAGGGGCTAAGAAGAAGAAGAAGGTTCTGCTTAGGAAACTGTAACTTTTAAAAAAGCTGTTTTTTAGTTTTTTGGGTTGAAATACAGTTGTAGCTTTTTATAAGAGTCCGTTTGATAAATAGTTAATTTTCCTCGATAATAAGCTGTAAAAGTAGGTCCAACCCAGCTTTTAACTTTTAGGATTTGCTAGTTATATATGACTTCTAGTTTATATCAAAAATCACTTAAAAACTAACTCGTTGGACCTGCTTTTAACTTTTAACATTTGCTAGTTATATATGACTTCTAGTTTATATAAAAAATTATTTAAAAACTAACCCGTTTGAAAGACTTGCTAGCTTCTCGAAAAATAAAGCGGGCTTAAAGCCCCAACAGGGCCGAAGGGTACCTGAACACCGGCCGGTCCGGCCGTATCCGCACCTAGGGGTGGGCATTCGGTTTTTTCGGTTTGATCGGTTCGGTTTTTTCGGTTTTAAAATAATTCGGTTTTTGGAAACTAGCAACCGAATTTCTCAGACCAAAATAAAAAACCGAACCGAATTAACCGAACCGAAATGGTTCGGTTAATTCGGTTTTTCGATTAACCGAAATATGAATAAACACTAGGTAGATTAGATTTAGTCCTTCTCATATCGCAACATAGAGTAGGGTTAAACCTACACAATATTCATAGATTATTACAATATAAGTATAATAGAACATGTGAATATACCAAATATATACATAAATGTATCAGAATATGAGAATTGTTTAGTAATTTTAGGAAGAATATTATAAAAGTGGTATTGTATGTGGGCTATTCGTTTATTCGGTTATTTCGATTTTGGAAGTCAAAAACCGAACCGAACACCGAAAACCGAATTATACCAAAACAAAAACCGAACCAAAAACCGAATAAACCGAAATAATCGGCTAATTCGATTCGGTTCGGTAATTCGGTTTCGGTTTCGGTTTAAAAATACCCACCCCTATCCGCACCGAAGGAAAGCGGAGGCGAGGCGCAGAAGATCAGGTGGGCGCGCGCCCATGAGCTACTGCCGACTGTGGTGGGGCCCGCGCGGGCATACGTGGTGCATGCAAGACAAGCCATCCGTGACATGATGACTCAGCCCCGCCCCGTGGGCCCGGCATCTCCGCGGGCGGAATTACGCCGCTGCCCCCCGCACCGCCGCACGCTTCCTGCGTGCCCGTCTCCACGCTTCCGTCCCGCCCCGCTACTCGTACACATCCATCTACGTACGTACGTACGTACGTGCGCGTGTCCGCGATCGCACGCTCCGTTGCAAATTGCCAAGCATCGTGGGGCCCACGCGTTTTTCTTCCTCCTCCTTGTGTTAAACCCTACTTTTTTAAAAAAAAAAATCGACGTACATATATTTTTTTCGGTTTTCTTTTAGAGTACACGAAAGACACAAACTGTACTCATACTACATACGCATATACATGTGTGCATCTCATCTACACACGGTTTCTTCCTCTGTTAACCTCTGCTTGTTCCACAGCACGGAGAAGTGCAAAACATGGCACTCGATCAGGCAAATTGGTCATCGCGCGGTTCTTTTTTCGAGAGAGATGTACACAGGCTAAGGGAGGGAAGAATCGATGTTGCACACTTCCTTTCGTAGCAGTTGCGGCTTTTTTGATGTGTAATGTACGCAGCTGCTTTATAACTTATAAGAGGAATGACGCAAGTGTTAATTGTTGATCCAATAGGGCTTTGTAGCCTTGTAGGATCGAGGGCGATCATAGTGCATGCGCCAAATGGTAAGGAAAAACAATACGGAGAGTGGTTTCGGCTAGGTTAATTAATCTGGCCGCTCAACCAGCGCTATTAGATCAGCTGGGTTAGACATGACAACACTCTTTCTTTCCCCTTATCATTACAACAACGGTAGATATATATTTATATGATATGCATCGAGACAGTCATTTTCATACACCGAGTAAATTAATCTTCTGAACAATAGTCGAAGTCTATTGGTAGTTTGAACGCTGGTGCACAGATTAAAAAAATCACCTAGCTAGCTCGCATCTGGGGTCTTGAATACCCCATGCAATTGTAAAGAAAGAATAACCCATGTTTAGCTTTAGCCACATATGTATCCCTGTGAAAGAGCAGGTCGCTATTGTCTCGTGGTGCACGACGATGACTCTTTTAGGGTGCAAGTGTACACACACTTCACACTCATACACTACACATACAAATATACGTGCGTGCGTTCTCTACACGCTAATAAATTAATTTAGAGGCTCATAAACTTCGGAGCACGGAAATATGTTATTTCACTGAACCCACACGCGAATGTTCATGTTTTAATTATCGATAAGCGTGCATCGAAGTCGAACACAAGCGGGCTCGAACGCACGTTGGTTCTCTGCACGACGATGATGGTGCCATGGCAGTTAACTAATATGCTCAAATTTTAAATGTTGGCATCAGTGCAATCTATTAATTTTTTGTAGTAGCATCGCATTGTGTATATAAGAAAATGGCACTTAAAAAAATGAAGTGTCAAGTATGGAAATTGATACGGTGAAGACATCCGATTTTAACTTCTTCTATCGTACGCTTCCATCCAACTTTTATCTTTGATCCAGCGAACATCCTGTACATCCACTAATCCACCCAACAGAGAACTTCCACTATTCTTATCCTCATCCAGCTAAACCCTCTACCAGCCACTCATTTCTCTCCCTCCCATGCATGTTTCAAGTGTGATCTCTGGTCAAGCCACCACACGCAAGCCCACCAATCGTTACTATGCCTCCAATCTCCACACTTCCTCTGGATGCAGCCACCTCAAGCTCTTGCATAGTTGGGATCAGTCGATCTTAGCCGTTGTCGAGTGTGGCCTCTGTGAGCTCCATAGGGGCAAGAAGAGCTTTGCACTCACATCTGCAAGCTCCGCCATTGCCGGTCCAAACCAAGCTTAGATGCTAACGGTCATGTCCTACTCTGCTAGCTCCTCTGTGGCAAAACGAGCGTCCTCACCACCTAGCATAGCCTCCGCAAGTGTTGCTACTTTTGGTTGATGGAGAAGTGTTTAGTCCCGATATGTTGCATTAGATCATTCACATTGTTGCAATAGATATTCCAAGATGTCACAACTCTTTGATTTTATTGTTGCAACATAATTTTTGAAATTTTGCTTTTTTTTCTGGACTTCTGTGTTGCATCCCCTTTTTATACATGTTGCTCTTGTTCATTTGAGGTGTTGCATTAAAATTTCTAGAGCCACACGAGAGCACGTGAACCAAGCATCACTTGAGGCAGCAACGTCAGTACCGGAGACCATTCACCCAATCTGAGCTCCAATCTACCATTCACCCACTCCTCTATGATGGAGCCCCATGCCGGAGCAGCGAGCCCTCTTGAGCTCGAGCAGGGGAGGTGGTGGTGTGCTTAGGGCTGGCCACGATTTGATCTAAGCATGTAGGCGATGAGGATATCAGCCGGTCACTTCCTATTCCTACTACAAGCTGTGCTGTCACCATTCTTCTTTCTTGATAGGTTTGCATATTTAGGAATTTATTTCATCGCATTCACTTGATTGTTGCCAAAGTGATTTGTTTTGTTACATTATGTCATCTCAAAGATGTTGCAAGAAGAGTTACTCTTATGATGTTGCCTTCTATTTTTTTTGATGTTATACAATTGAGATGATTTTGTTGCAGGTGTTCTAGTACTTTGTTGTGCATTTTTCTCTACACCATATGATGTTTTATTGCACAAGTTTGTGCTTTTGTTTCAAGTGTCCTCTCCATTTGTTAACTCTATTTGTTAAATAAACATTCTCAAAATGTTGTGATGGTTGTACCAAAATAAATTTGTTTTGTTTTAGAATTTTGTTCTAGTATATCTTATCATGTTCATATGGGAGAGATATCTATATTTTTAAGTGAATTTTTGTTGATAGATTTGTGATTGTCCCTTTTTTGATCAAAACTTATTTTTGTTACAGTCGTCGATCTTATTTGTTCCACGAACTATTCTTGATGTTGCAATGTTGCACTAGGGCGATACGTCCGGACGCACGA